>OY977945.1:27690940-28974183 GCA_963854355.1 Epinotia brunnichana
ATACCGTGATAGTTCCAGCTGAAATTTTCACAGATGATGTGTTTCTGTTGCCGCTATAACAACAAATACTAAAAACACAGAATTAAATAGTTTTTTATAGATAATGATACGGAACCCTTCGCGCGCGAGTCCGACTCGCACTTGGCCGGTTTTTTTTCTTGTTTTAACTTGTCTGTATGTAGCAAACAAATAAATGATTTATCAATCTATCGTAGAGACAGATCGTCCAGCAGTCCACCAGGGCACGACCCATCTTTTTAAGGGTTCGATACCAGTATTGGCCAAACGGAACACTAATGCGAATTATTTATTAAAACTGACATTACAGCACGTAACTTATCATAGCTCTAGAAAACTCTTTTTTTTAGTCATGATACTGGGCACAGGCCTCCTCTCATGGGTGGACGGACGGACTGACGTGGTATACCTCTCACATACTTCACCAGTTTTATTTCGTAAATATTTTTGCGTATGCGTGGCGTCTGACGCTATCCTTTCCGCTAGCTTCCTTTTTTGGGGTCCTCTAGCCGCAGCCAAGACCGCAACCACGGCGAGTGCGCACTAGTCGGTTACGGAGCGATCGACGTCTCACAGACGCCACCACGGTGTTAGTGTTTGTGACTCTATAGTAACTATGGTAATTAACGGCCTCCGTAGCCCAAGTTCGAATCCCGGTCAGGGCATTTATTTGTGTATTAATAACGAATATTTGTTCCTGAGTTATGGATGTTATGTATGTATATAAGTATCTATATGTATGTATCTATTATATATATCATCGCCTAGTACCCACAACACAAGCCTAACTGAGCTTACCGTGGGCCTAGGTTGATTTGTGTAAGATTGTCCCGTAATATTTATTTATTTATTTATGGTGTCTCCCAGAAGTGACGTCATCTTTTAAGTTTGAGCAATTAAAGAAAAAAATATCAAGAAAAAAAACTGTTAAGGCTTACTGTCGGTATAAGGTTCTGCTCGCTACATAATATTAGTACCCGTAGGAAGTCCCGTCATTAGGGACTACAAATAAGTTTAGTAATAATATGCCTAAATCACGTGATGCCAGTTTTTTTTGGTTTTAAGTTAGAAGCTTTTGATCTATTTAATATGATGAAACATCTTATAATCTAAATATATTTTATGCTTTATTTGATAATGTCTCCACAATTTAGGGGAAAAATAAGACTGAACCAAGTCCGATAATTTTGTATAAGAAAAAATGTGACCTCATAATAAAAACATGTTTTTTTAGCATGATTGAAGTTATTTTTAAATACCCGATACAATTATCCAGCTATTTTAAAAGCTTTGATTAAAATCGCATGTCAACAGGATTTTTTTAAATCGATTTGAAATATTGCGTCTGTCAGACGCCACCACGTCTTTAGTGTTACTCGAAACCCACACAAACAGTTTTTATGCATAGAAACAAACTGTGTGCATTGCAGCAATACAAAAAGGCTCAAACTCAGTGCGTAGCTTTGCTCGCAATTGAACAAAACACTGGTATTCTCCTAGAACCTAGAAGAATATTCTAATAAAATCAGAAGCTAAAGACCAATTTTCAAAAAGTTATAAATTTAATACAAGAAAACTAAATTAGCACAATTACAAATAGATTACAAAGTAACACAAGGTAACTATCCTGAACTACACCACTAAGTTACCACCACGTCCAAATCACCGAACCCGAATGAACAATGGCTGGGCTGGCTGGAGTCTTCGCGACCTCTGCCCCGCGCAGCTGCCCCGCGCAGGTCCCGTGCCGTGACGCCTCGGCCCAGGATTGCTGACTTGACTGTTACACGTCCTATATGTTAAGAAAATATATATGGAAGGACAAATATACGTAAACAAATAGTAAAATGAAAATGTGCGATCCGTGTAAAAAAAAGAGGAAGAAAGGAGAGTCGACGTCGTTCTTATATATCTTTATCTATACCGACACTGTAATGGCGTCAAAAACTGCTGCCCCAACTAATAGCGTCGAAAAGAAAATAAAGTAATATGTTACGAAAGTATCGCAACACTTTCCAATAATAATCGTACCTAAGTACTATCGATTATTTTATATGAAAGCTTCCATTTTTTTCCAGTAGCGATCTCGTAAATTGAGTGTTTGTACTTGTGTAGGAAGTGTTTACTACCTATCTACTGATTCGTATTGCACAATGGCTGAGACTTGCTTTAAGGCTAGTCTGCAGTATCGAAGCAACAGCGGTTTCAAGTATAACCCCTAGAAAATAATTTATATTTAGATAATACTTAAAGAGACAAACTACTTTATTTATATGAAAGATATAAATAAAATCAAATTGCATTGATATTATTAATACTTTTATCTATCCAAATATCATAAACCCTCCATGATGCGTTCAAGAACCGCACATTATGACCACCATAAAAATAGACAAACAAATTTCTTATCTGTGAAAATGTTATTATTGCTAAATAATAACATCGATTTCGATAATATTATTTCGTTCAAATTTCGAACGTCTCTGAAAAACAAAGAAATTTGATTTAACCTCTATTCTTATATCAGTCGAGATGACGTTTAGTTCGAAATGAATTGTCAATTTGCATACAAATTTGACAAATGTCGCACGTAAGTAAGATATTGAACGATATGATAGTCGGATCAGTTGGATCCGACTCTAGTTTGTCTATGAATTAAAAAAAAACTATGACAGCTGCCAGAAAACAACGCCGCGATGCCGGTCATAATTAGCGGCTCCTGAATGCATCGTGGAGGCTTATGATATGTGGATAGATAAAGTAGTGTACCTATGTAACTGTACATGATTAGGCATTAAAACACTCGTGTGATGTTATTATGAAACTCGCCTTCGGCTCGTTTCATAAACCCACACTCGTGTTTAATGCCCTTCATTATGTACAGTCACATAAACTACTAGTATCTATTTTTTTTATTATATTTCACTGCCTTACAAACCGTGCCGTACGATTTTAATACTTGAACCATTTAATTCGTGTGTAATTCATTTGTTATGCATAAAATATAATTTAGCTAATTGATATTCGGTTTCCAACGCCATTTCAACGGGTGTAATCGTTTGCTGGCCAACTGGTATTCTATACGTTGGCCGTTTTCACAGGCCATGGGGAAATTGGTGACTCATGCCTGACTCGGTAGGACACCATCATCCTCCTAGCGTTATTCCCGGTTGTGCCCGAAAGGGGCCGGGGCGCTTTGGCACCTAATCCCAAGATTTGGCATAGGCACTAGTTTTACGAAATTGACAACCGGCCTTCCAACACAAAGAGAAAACTACACCTTATTGGGAGTAGACTGGTTTCCTCACGATGTGTCCCTTCACCGAAAAACCCCTGTTACATATCAAATGATATTTGGTACATCAGTTTTGAAAAAAACCGAGAGGTACGAGCTTACGGGGTTCGAACCCACGACCTCCAGATTGAAAAAAAAAGCAAGATGGAAAGAAAGATTTTTTTCAAGACAAACAACATACAGACTTAAAGACACCTGCCTTACCGCTCGGCTACAGTGGCTCCGACTTGGTAGGACACCATTTCTTTAAAAAAAAAACAAACAGCTGCGCCCGCTTCCGCGACCGCTTATGCCATGCACTTTAAACACCTCCGAGCCGTGAAAGAGAACCTTTACTTGTGAAAGGTCTGGGCGGTGTCGATGATATAATATGAATCATCGCATACTGGGGCAATCAGTTATATCATTTCATCCGAGATGTTCAATGTGGGTCAAATGGATTGTTTAGTTCACTCGATCAATCGATTTCGATGACGGCAACCCTAAAAATAACAAGCATAAACAGTTAAAAAAATGTTACCCGAGTACGGAAAAGTAACGACTTTTTTATCATTGTCATCTAAAAGGTAGTTAAGTGACCCGGAGCATAATTTCTAATCGATTGACACCTCATTTATCAAAATCGGTTCAGTATCCTTAACGCTACGGTGGAACACACGTAAATACATGCAACACCCTTGGAGTTGCAAGCGCCCATAGGCTACGGTAACCACTTACCATCAGGTGGGCCGTAAGCTTGTTTGCCACCGACGTTGTATTAAAAAAAATACAAACGTATTCCTTCCTTTCGGCTCTGCCGTGTTCAGGCAAAAATTAAGGATTTGCCCAATTATGAGTTTCGATACGGCTTTCTAGGCCAAACTTGCTCTAGTTTACATATCCGCTGTAAAATAAAATTCAGTTTACAACAACGGCATATCATGAGTTCAAAAATCACCTTCAAATCTTTAAAGATGTATGGCACAGCGGAATATCATCACGCTCATATTTGGCCCCGCCCCACTGGCAAGTAGATCTCCACTTTACAGAAGAGTCTCTGTATGATTGTGTTTGTCGTGGTGCCAGTGTTTCCAATTACAGGGACTGCATATCTGAAAAATACCAGTATTCTATTTCAACGGTATGAGGGCATGTCGGTTGTCAAATAGCGGTTTCGGTAGCGGAACCTTTATATTTCGCTATCGAAATTTAGGTACCTACCTTTATTTTTTCCGGTACCGCAACCGCTTTTTAAAGGTACCGATATATTGACTTTGGCCTGGAATTGTTGCCAAACCGCTGGCAAAGGCACTGCCGTTTTGTCTTTTTGTCTTTAAATGTTTAGTAGCCAATACTTCCTCTGTAGAGTGCCAGCTCGCTTTTTTTTCTCGATAACTTTTATAATACCGGTATTATAAAGGTTACGGTATCATTTAAAACTGATACCGCTAACCGTTATTTCAAAACGGTTACGGTACCTACCGTTATGTTCGCACGGCGCGCATAACCTTTACGACATAACGGTACCGTAATGGAATACCAGTTTCATACCGGTATAACCGTAACCGAAATCAGTCCATGGTTTCCAAGGGTGCACTATATTCAAATCAATAAAGGATAGGCAACGGGATGGGAATTTATCTGGAGTCACTAACGGTCATATGCCACGGTGTTTGCTCTTGATCACCATCAGACTCTGACTGGCCATAATATAATATGTTTCTTTTGCAACATTCGTGGTATAGGTAATAAAAATATGGCATAATCGTGCACACGACGCTTAAGTATTTCTTACTGTCCTTTACTATCTTATATTTCTTTATCAACAGATTAAGCGTTCATTCTTAATATAATACCTGTTTACAATTCATACTATCTATGTTTTCATTCTAGGAGACGCAATCATACATCAAGTCATTCCTGTTCACTTTCGCAGACTAGGTATCTCTTTTATACACGCACACGACTGTGATAGAATTTAAATGACTATCGACTTTTGACCTCAATTTTACTGGTATGACAAAGACGGATCTGTTAATGGTTTACTCAAGTAGATGTACGAGTATTTTGTCTGTAATTTTGGAAGAACCAAAGTTAAAATCCACTAAAGAACATAAAACTGCTATACATGTCATTACTCATTACAAAGACATAGGGACAGGACTAAATGGAAATTGGCATGGGTGACAATGATCTGCACAACAGCTTTCAAAAACGACAGACAAAGTTCAAAATATGCTTCTTAATTGTATCTTTGATCATAGATGACTCTTTGTATTTCACAATAAGGTTAAGTTTCCACATTTAAACGACTGTATGATTGATTTGAGCTGATTCTCCGAGACAGGGCGGGGTAAACTGAACGGAGTTCACGCCGGACTCGTCATTCTCACGCCGCTGGAAGACGGCAGCACCAGCGAGGCCCACCACTCGCCACACACCGGCCACACGCCCCTCGAACCACCCCCCTCCATCCTGCACACCGCTTTCAGCGCCATCAAAAACGTATTTTCCTCCGTCGCACCTGCCTTAATATCCCATGAACCTGAACCTGACACGTACCAACCACCACCACCACCAGCTATCCCTTCTTACAAACCCATGTCCTGGGGAGCCGTCAACTCCTACGGCGAACCGGCTATGGTCGAAGCCTATCCTGACTACGACCCTCGCAATCCACACCCGCCTTTTGACCACGCATCAAACAAAAAGTCTGTCGTACCTCGACCTGTCCCAGTTTTCCACAAACAAGGCCTCACCAACGACAAAATACAAAAGATCAGCCACAACTTAAACAAAATTGCTGCTTACATGAATGAGAACATCCAAAGGTCTTCAGAAGAGCATCCGAAAATAACCGCAATGGATGTCTATAGAGACATGCTCGTTAAAGGCCAACTTCCTTTAATCCCAACTCCTGTAGTAACTGACAATGATATAGGTGTTCTATCCGCTGACCTCCTACCCTCCGACCCTCCATCGACCACTCCAACATCCTCGACCACGACAACGACAACGACCTCAACAACGACTGAAAAGCCAAAGACGACGACAGAAAACCAAACGAATAGGACAAAGAAGGATGTGAAGTATTTCCTACGGGGGAACAGGATAGTCCAAGTTTGATCACAACTGACGGACAAGACTGACTGAGGTACGTGATGACTAACGACTTTGACTGACGACTTTCTGCTGATGCTTGCAACGTCACTATTTCCAAGTAGTGTCGCTTTGGCGTTTGCGGATGACCTGACTGACTTGACGGACTTGACGTAGATGTTGACGTACACACGGACATCACTAACACACCCTGTTGTATGTAGCTGTAGATAGAAGTAGTTAGAAATACTCACACATAACTTTAAGTAGCCATGTATATTTGAGAATTTTAAATAGTGTATTTTGTGTAACATTTATTTTACAAATTACTACTGGCAGTCACTATAAATAATATATTTTTCAGGTAGTTTAGGTAACTATTATGTCAGTAGTAGTTTGTGGAAGTCAATTCTGATGTATGAATTGATGAACTATCCTGTGCAGCTTGCATGCTATTATTAAATCAGTAGAATAATAACAATTTGTAGTGTAGAGGTATAGTTGTTATTTTCTAAGCCGTCCGTTCTGCAGTGCGGCGTTCTTTAGTGCGGAACGGACGGCTTAGAAAATAACAACTATAATTAAGCTATTAATTTATAGTTTTCAACTTTTTTTTAAAAGCTATCAAGCTCTTAATCGATCAACAAGAGTTAAGTAAGAGTACTTATGATGCTGATGGTCGTCACGTGTTTGTCGTACACCGGCTGTCGATACGCGTAACATTCCTCACCTTCTGACAAGTAAGCGCAAGAGTGAATGATGTCTTATTTACAGTAATGATCGTTAAAAACGCGACTGCCATCAGGCACTCTTCTTAATTATTGGTCAAATGACGAAAATTGCACTGAATCGAGGTAAGTTGGTTTATTATTTGTCGGATTTTTAGTAAGTAGGTTAATTTGTAAATAAGTGAATCAGAATCAGAAAATCGTTTATTTCTTAGTTAAAGATGTCCCTGGCTCCATTCGGATCTCAACTGCTCGTTTAAGTCTACGTGAGATCTGTGCAAGTGTGGTGTGTTCTGATTTATGTTAGTTATTTTATATAAAGACAACTAATCATGTTTTGTTCCTAGTTATATTTTTCCTACTAAATACTATGCTAACTTACAATCTATATGCATCGCCAGGGGTATCTAGGTCCACTATATTTAGCTGCTTTAATCTCTCCAGCATGTCTTGATGTAAATCATATACACGGATGTGCCATGGATCCCAATCTAAAGAGTCCCACAACATTTCGGTAGGTACCTATGCGTTGTGGGAATTGTGCTGCTGCTTTTAGAGGTATTGCCTTGCTAGAGACATACCTATTCAGAATTCGAATCCGATGAAATAAGAATTTGACCTACTCAGAATCCGACAAAGCACCAGAGGCCTAAGATGGTTTCCATTTTAAATGATTATATTCAATTATCGTTGTGGATGCATGCGTCACTCTCGCACTTGCATACTCGTCGGAACATGACAGATGTCTAATAAGCAATAAGTGATAACATGGCAAACATTAAAAAAAAAAAAACTTTTAGGGCCGCCGACGTACTAAAAATCCGACAGAATAGGAAAACAACCTACCTCATCGAACGGAAATTGATCCCGTTATCAATGTTATCATGGTACATAGTTCTTTAATAGCCGCACGTCAGTATGATTTCTAAACTCACTGGCCAAAACTTTCGTCATTACTTCTAATACTTAAAACTTATAAAAAAAACTATATTTTACAGATGTTCCTGAGCATGGTGCGGTGTTAGGAGGCGAGGAGCTGCAGCATTATTACTATCACCAGTAATTTATTGACCGCCAGTGATAACTAGTTAGAATAGCCGACTGTCAGTCTACGCAAGCTACGTATTTTCTAATACCTTGTGACACATGAGTTGCGAAAAATAAAAAAATAAAGCTTTTCCTTTAGGACCATCCTTTTGCGTGCGGAAAAAATGCTGTTTGATTGACTGACCAAGCTGTGGGAATTACTGGTTATTTGGCACTTGGCATGACATAAGTTTGTCCCATAGTAAAAGTTGTTAAGAATCATGTATAAATTTACATTATTTAATGCATTATTTGACGTACAAACTTCATTATTTAAACGCCGCTTATTATTGCTGAAATTCTAATTTCAACTTAGCGGTTTGAGAATTTGCTCGTAATACAAACGTAGGAGTCATTTGTTTTGCGATTATTACTCATGGAAAAGAAACAATTAAACAAAATTTAGCTACAGCATGTCAACATAATATACGGGATATAATACATAATTTAATGTTTTGTTTTGATAAAATATTTAAAATTAAAATCTGACTTTACTGAACTGTATACAAAGCTTTAGCTTGCGTAGATACCGGCATTGTGAGGCTATAATGTTAGTAAATCCGCACCTATATAAAAGCCGTGTATTGTTAGGTAGATAAGCCTTTATTTATCTAATGTATTAATAAGTTAATATGCAAACAAACATCTGATTCGCATGATTATATCGTTTGTATGTATGAGATGACTAACATTTGTTAAGTTATATGATCAGAAGTGGCTCAATACCAAAGTTATAGTGTCATTGGCTTCCGAAATTTGAGCAAGATATAACTTTAATTAAATATATTGATCAAATAACTACGTGGTAATTAATGTCATTTTGAAGCTATAATTATAACAATATAAATGTTCAAAGTCTCCAAGGCTAGCGTATAACGCTAAATCTACTTTTCCATCGACGAGGTAAGGCGAGAAACGAAGTGCGATTTCACTTTAATAATGTCAAATTTCCCTAGCTCGTCGTAGGGATATCCTACCTTCATAACTGTTGTCCTTCAAAATGACAATGATAGATACATGACAGTAGAAACATGTCCCTTTATGTAAAATATCGCGGATGGAATAGCGGCCTTTAATTTAAATTGCATGTAACAATTGATGATAAAACAAATTAGGACCTACCTATTTTATCACTGATTGTATAGAATTTCTCGCTTCGCCTCGTGCTTCGATGGCAAAGCTCCATTAAAATTAAATGACACAAGTATAATTATGTACTTCAATTGGATTCAATTTAATTTTCCTACATTATTTATTCCGTAATTTCTGTGTGGCTTGGTTAGGTTCTACTCTAACATACTATTAGAAACAAACGCGTTTTTTATATGAATGTTTTACAACTTGGTAGTTCAGTAAAATAGTTCATTGCAGATACTTAATGCCAGTCGGTAATTTTTTAATGTTGTGGTGATATCTGATTAGCACAATCATAATGGACATTTTATATGGAATCGTGACAATTGGGTATTTGACAACAGTGAAAATAAATTGATTTTCATTAGCAACAGATAAACATTACGAAAATACTTGGAAAGTATCAAGCTTTCTATGATTGCTATTTTAAGATTTTTCAATTCATAAAAATAACATAGTAACCCCTACAAATTCCTTAAATACTAACGGAGGGTTTTTAACGTTTCATAAAAAAAAGATGCTGATTTGACTTTCGTCAATACCAAACCAGAGAATGGGCGAGTTACCTACAATAAGTTTGTACAAACTATTTGTCATAAAACGATTGTAATATTCTAAGCCTTTTATGTACCCGATTCAGAACATTATCCTAAGCTTATTTATTTAAACGCATTATATTGTAAATAATTGGTGTAGTTTAGAACGAATTTATTAGTGACGATGTACATAACGTAATGCTCAATTTAATTTTGTATTTATATTCTTTACGCAGATCTGAGAGTAGTTCGATTAATAAATATTAAGGGTAAATGCACTGAGTTTTATTTTTTCAGTTAACTTATTGAAATCTTATTGTCACTAAGTAGAAAAATACTATCTACAATGGCTCACCAGGACCCCTTTTTCCTCGTTGCCAATATGATTTGCCAACCTGGTTTGGCCACGAGAAATCCCATTTTGTCGTAGCCAAGCCAGTTTGGAAAATCAGATTGACCACGAGGAAAAAAGGACTGGCACAAAGCGTTTTTTTGCCTTGTTTGGCCTGGAGCGCGGCCAGTTACAAATCTGCTTCGGGATATCCTGCCTGGGAGCCTTATGAGCTACCCAGGGGGCCCAAAGCGAGTCTTGGCCTACGACACGAGTTGCCGCTGCTTGTCCCGACCGTATGCCATTTCTCGCCAGTATGGCCTGAAGATCGCACCAGTCTGATTAAAAAGATCATCATCATCATCAGTCGTTCCCTCAAGATCGTAACATCATGTCTTATTCTTAAAGACCAGACTTCTCCTTAGGCTAATATCAACCGCTTTATGTATGGCCTCGTCCAGATGTAGTTGCAAGGGTGCAGTGATATGTTTGCTCCAATCCATCTAGCCCGTCGTAATAATCCACTCCAGGCTATCCAAAGAACGCCGTGAGAGGTGCCCACGGAATAAAGAATCCATTGGAATTAAGTGGCATTCAACCGATTTTCATAGATAACCAGTGTCGCCAAATCCTATTCTGCTTATTTATCGAACCATACCTTTAGTTCAAGAAATAAGAATGTATCCCTATTCTATCTGTAAGTATTTCAGCCGGCGAAACTGAGACAGCAACCTGACAGCCTGTGTACTTGTCTCTCCTCACTGCGCCCGAAGGCTAGATAGAGTACAGTTAGTAAGACGGCCCTATTGTGTATTTAATGAAGCCCGCTTCTCGAGTGCTACAGAACTTCGGCGAGCGGAGTATCCTCCTGTGGCAATTGACGTTTGTTCGTTCAATAACCCTTAAGACTTCTACCAATTCTGACACTGCGTTAAAATCTTTAGGTATTCGTAATGGAAGCACACACCAAAAGTAGGTTTAATAAAGTAGGAAAAAGAGTGCAAATTACAGTTGAGTCGTCATTAGGATAAGCTTTTAAGTTTAAGGTTACATTTGTTCAGAGTTTCTTCAGAGCTACGGCGAGGGCTTTATTCAGGGGTTTTTCAGTAGGGTTAAGGCTTTCACTCGGGGGGAGGGGTTCTTTCTCCGGTGGGGGGGGGGGGGGGGGGGGGTGTTACAGTGGCCTCTTTCTGGGAGACGATTAGAACCTCGAAGAACCAGATTCTGAAAAGTATACAGTCTGTATGTTTAATATTACCTCAAATTGTAACAATTGTTTTTAGTACTATGAACCGATATTGTAAGAAAATTGTAGGTTAGTCTTAACTACCAAAGCACAATAAATTTTTGAAAATTTATCGAGTAGCTATGTAATGCTTACACCCATTTGACACATGGAAGAAGCGGGTTACTTGTGACAGTTGTGACGTCACATCAGTAAGACAATGTAGTGATACATTGCGTGCTGAATTATTTTATAGGGAAAAAAAAAGTTGGTAGTTAAGAAAAAAAATCTATCAATATCGGTTCATTGCCCGAATACCTACCTCTGGTTACAATTTGAGGTAATATTAAAAATACACGCTGTATATAAAGTGACAACCCAGACAGTCCTGTTTTTTAGGCATTGGCTGTCCGTGCACTACAACGAGAACCAGAAATAATGTTTTAATTATTTTATTTTTGTGACTTAGTTTTTAGGACTTATGGATTTATTATGCCTGCAATAAAACATGAATAAATAAGATCCGGGTTCGTGTCGGTGGAATTATTGACATTGTTCTTCTCTCTGACACTGTTTTTGAGTCATGATAAGACATTACATTAACTTTCTCATGTTAATGTGTTAAACGCACGTCTTGGTCCTCCCCTGCCTCTTCTTACTTAAATCTTTTCTTCTGTTAAACTCTCTAACATATAATTATTTCCTGTTCTACAAGTCATGATAAGTGGAAAAAAAAATCATAATATGAAATCAAATTTTATTTCCAAGCAGTTTTGTTATGATACCCAACCACCTTTAAATTAAGTGCAGTTTTGCTTAGATACGTCTGCTGCACAACAGACAATAAATCACTGATGTTACCTGATACAATTATTGAAACGTAGTAAACGTTGAAATTATTGATTAGATGCTACCTTTGGAGACTCATATATGGGGAATTTAAAAAAAAATGGCCGATTAAGGTTAACTAAAGTGATGTTTAAGTCACGTCACGTCTAACCTGTCGGTTTTGTTACTAAATGTAGGCGATTAACATTGACTGTCGGTTTTGTTACTATCCTTAACTGTCCGTTTAAGGGTGCAAAAATAATGAATATCCCCATATAAGTAGTTTAGTGAAATTCTTGCTTTTCAACAATTCCAGAAATAACATAATAGTAAATGTAGTATTTATGGTAAGATGCGATGCTCGTCTATGAGATTGTCTCCAGGAGTAAGATACCTACACCTATAGCGTGATGATGTTTTTTTTTTTGATTTTGGTATTTGTGACGATAGAAGTGAAACTCGTCGTGAAACCCTTTAACCCACGGTGGCGGTGGCCGTATAGCTTGTGCCCATTGCGCACGCGTTGACTCCTCGCAGCAGACGTACGTAGCCCGACTCACCCCATTGCTCGCCCCAAGAGTTCTTGAGTATCCAAAACATGGTCCCATTTTCTGTGGAAATTAAATTGAAAGTGAGCGTCTGCAATGGTGGTGAATAAGGGTACTTTTGAGAATTGGGAAGTAGGTAAAAGAAATGTTAACGTTTTCTCCGAATCGTATTTAAAGTCGTTTGACATATCATCAAGCAGTAGGTCGATCACGTAACGCATTGTACGAACGTCGGGTAGGTCTAAATGTCACTTTTTATATGGAAAATTGACAGTTAAATTGTACCGACGCGCGTTCGGAACGTTACGTGATTACCCCTCAGGTCATACATTTTCAGTGCAGCTTTAGGACTGTAGCTTGGGATCTAGTTAAAACTAACAAACATTTTCAAAGTGCTGATAGTTAAAGTCTTAAGATAATATGTTCCTTTTTACAGTAGGAAGATTTCAGCTCTATTTAATGCAGTTTTTTTTTAAAGATATATCAAATCATTCAAAACCATGTGTTTACTGACAGCATGCTGTAGCAAACCAGAATTGATCAGCTTTGTTTCAAAAATATGTAAACATTACTAATGTGTGCCTATTTCTTTTTTAAATCAGTCCGGGTCAACAAGACATTCCAGAAAGTAATATTACACACATATCTAGAATATTATAAATGGTCATAATGTATGAGCATTATTCAATAACTTTAGAAAACAAAGAATCCACAAAACTACATTTTTAGTCAAGATAATTATATGGCTTCATTGAATATAAAATAACACGTAATAGTCGGAGATAGAAATAAAGGTACTTCTCCTGCCAGTATTTATCTATTCCATACATGGTCCCTTTTTCAAATATCCTATCGAACAATACTGAAAACACATTCTTGATTAAGAATCTTGCACCTTCCCATACAAACGGAGTTTTGTTCTCATTTTAAAACTACGTGTTGGGTTGTAACGAAACTTTTGCATATACAATG
Organism: Epinotia brunnichana; assembly: GCA_963854355.1. Classification (NCBI taxonomy): domain Eukaryota; kingdom Metazoa; phylum Arthropoda; class Insecta; order Lepidoptera; family Tortricidae; genus Epinotia; species Epinotia brunnichana. Next base: position 27,704,720 of record OY977945.1, read on the forward strand.
ACATGAAGTATATCTAGGTCTGTAATTAGTTTATATGGCTCCAGTTAATAAAACAAACGAGATACAGCAAAAATAAGTTTTGTATGAAAAACTTAAAGAGCGTAGCCGTGTTTTCATGGAAAAGCGGCTCTTCCACCAAATGTTTACTGTTGATTAAGAGCCCTCATGGCAAGTATTATTTCCTACAAGTTTCAGCTTCCTATCTTTGTTATTTTCTGAGATATGTTTTTTTTTTTAACTTTTTATCAAAACTAAAAAAAACACACACTGGCTTATTATATAGGAAATAAAACTTCAGTCTTTTTTTTTCTTACTTTCTAGAAGAGCGACACCAAACAGTTCATCGTTTGGTAATTGCTTATATTAAGATCTGCAAAATATATATTTTTTTTCAAAATAATCCAGTTGGTACTTCATGAATACTAGAAAAGTAACGTTAACGTTACTCATGACAGTCAACAATTTTTTGACAGTTTAAACGTTTACCTCTTTTTGGGCACCTACTCGAAGATGGCTGGTAGAACTCATAAGTGGTTTTATTGTCTGAGTGTTTAATGGTCATGGTGGCATTGGTATTTAGATAGTATTTCGTGCATTTGTTAACATAATAGCTTCATTTGAAGTTGTTATTTTAGGATATTTAATTTTGTATTTATTATTTGATGAACTGATTAATCCATATTTCCATACTAATCCATCCATACTAGTATTATAAATGCGAAAGTATGTATGTCTGTCTGTAGTGACTAGTGTCTGTCTGTTTGTCTGTTATCACTTCACGCCTAAACCGCTGAACCGATTTATATAAAATTTGGTATAGAGATAGTTTGAGTCCCGAGGAAGGACAAAGAGTCATTTTATCCCGGAAATAAACCCCTTAGGGGTTGCAATTGGGGGTGGAAATTTGAATGGAGCTACTTACGCTGCAACGATTTAGATTAAATTTGGTATATAAATAGTTTGAGTCCTGGGAAAGGACATAGGATAGTTTTGATCCCGGAAATCATCTCCTGAGGGGGTAAAATTAGGGGTGAAAATTTGGATAGAACCCATATACCGAATAGCGATAGTTGGAGCCCTGGGAAAGGACATAGGTTATCCCATAAGGGGGTGAAAATTTGGATGTATCCCATTTAGATGAAATTTGGTATATAGATAGTTTGAGCTCTGGGAGAGGACATAGGATAGTTTTTATTCCGGTTATCATACCTTATGGGGTGAAAATTTGGATGGAACCCATTTTTATTAAATTTGGTATATAGATAGATTGAGCCGCTGAGAAGGACAAGGGACGGCTTACCCCTAAAATAATCCCCTAAGGGGATGAAAAAGGGGGTGAAAATTTGGATGGAACCCATTTTGATGAAATTTGGTACAGAGATATTTTGAGCCGCGGAGAAGGACAACGGATAGCTTTTATCCCGAAAATAATCCCCTATTTCATCCAGGGTGAAAATTAGGATGGACCCTGTTTAGATGAAATCTGGTAGAGAGATAGTTTGAGTCCCAGGGAAGGACATATAATAGTTTTAAGGGGGGAAAATTGGGGGTGAACATTTGTATGGAGCTACTAGAACTGCTGCACCGATTTACATGAAATTTGGTATAGAGACAGTTTGATTCTCAAAATTACCATTTACTTAAATTCGCTTTTTTAGATTTAAGTTTCTTATGCTCTGTTTTTTTTTTGTGTGCAAAAAGAACATTGTATTCTATAGTATTTTCTCTCTCCCATCAATAAAGTCTATGTACAAATCGTAACCAATATTTTTTCATCACACTTGCTCGTAAAGGCTCTTTTTGTGCGCAGGCGTACAGAGCAGTTATAGCCGCTTTACCTCCCGGGAGTTATGAATTTTTATCCATATAGTCGGATAGCTGGCCGCGCGCCACGCCTACCACGAACCGAAAACTAAGTATCTCCCTCTCTGTCGCTCGAATATGCAAACGCCACAGAGAAGCAGATATATCGTTTTCGGTTCGCGGTTCGGTGCGGTTGTATGAAACAGGGTTTTCTGCCTTTTGTAGTTATTTATTTCCTCTCAAATGTGATGAATAACATTGTGTATAATACAACACGGGCGTAAGAATATTGCAAACTCGAGTCATCAAAAGCTTTCCCCTCCGCTTTCGGCGTCGGGCTCTCATGCGCAATATTCCGCTTACGCCCCTAGATCCATCAAATTTGTAAAAATATTACGTAGATGTACTACAGATAAATTACAGTTGTAGTATATACAAGTAAGTATACAGATATATACGTTTAAGTATACAGTTATACATATACTTATCTGGACCAAAAATATGCATAAATATATTTGTATACATATATTTTTTTTACCAAGATAGGTGAGGTACCTACATACATACTTACATGTGTTATTTGTTTTGAGTATGTAGATGTGTATACATTACACACCTAAATACTGAAAAGAGACCACTTTAAAAATTACTTCATGTATAATTAAGATTCATAATTTGGAGTCCAGTATTTATAAAGTTCATTAATTCGAGTACGAATTCAAAAGACATTTTACAAGTATCTCCGTTTATTACAAGACTAGCTGTTGCCCGCGACTTCGTCCGCGTATAACATGTTATCGTCTAAATGTTTGTTAAAGGAATGAATTAAAAAAAAGCATTAAAATTAATTTTGTACCTAGTCTTTTAGAAAACAATCTAAAACCGAAGTTACAAATCTCTTGCTCTCTATACAAACTAAGAACCCTCTCTGAACCCTCATAGAAAACAGTCTGAAACCGTAGTACAAATTTCTTACTTTAAAAATGTCTTGCTCTCTATACAAAGTTCGAACCCCCTTGTAACCTTCTTAGGCGATGAATTAAAAACACGCTGAAATAAGTTTTGTAGTATTATAGCAAACAAACAGTCTAAAACCGAAGTTACAAATGCCTTACTTTAAAAATATCTTGCTCTCCATACAAACTTTGAGCACCCTTATCCCCTTTAGAGGATATATTTAAAAAGAATGCTAAAATAAGTTTTGTAGTCTAAACACGCTAAGATCGAAGTTACAAATATCATACTTTAAATTTTTCTTGCTCTCCATACAAACTTTGAACGCTTTTCAGGGAAAAATTAAAAATAAAACACTCGGTTTTTTTATTGTAATAGGTAAGTATTTTTTCTACAAACTATCAAGTCTCTAGCTAAAAAAAAGTGCTTCCCATACGAACCTTGCACCCCTTTTTAACCCCTTAAAGGGTGAAATTTTCCAAAACGCTGGCAGTAGGTATTTTTTTGTATTTTAATAAGTAGGTACTTAATTTTTCTACAGAGTTTTAAGTTTCTACCTAAAAAAAGTTTTCCTATACAAACATTGCACCTCTTTATCCCCCTCTTAGCGGGTGGAAATTTTCAAACCACTGAAAGTAATTTACCTTTATATTTGTATTCTAATAAATAATCATTCTACACAATTTCAAGTCCCTAGCTAAAAAAAAAATCCTCCATACAAATTTTCACCCGTTTTAATCACCCTTAGGGGTGGAATGTTCCAAAACGCTGAAATTTCTTTATTTGTATTGTAATAAGTAATCTTACAACAAAGGTTTGTCGCTTGCTAAAAAAATATATTTACAAACGTTGCCTAAGGGGTGGAATTTTCTAAAACGCTGAAAGTATTTTATTTTATTATGTAATCTTTTTAAAAAGGTATGAGATTCTAGCTCGAAAAAATCCCCTTTACCAATATTGTACCCCTTTTTCATACCCTTAGGGGTGGAATTTTCAAATCCGCTGTTTTTTTATTTGTATTGTAATAAGTAATCTTTCTACAAACTTTTAAGCTTCTATCTTAAAAAGAAGTTTCGCTCATACAAACTTTGCAACCCTTTTTAAGCCCCTAAGAGGCTGAATTTTCCAAAACGCTGACAGTACTTTATTTGTATTCTAATAAGTAAGCTTTCTACAATGTATTGAAATTCTTGCTAAAATAATAAAGTTTCCCTTATACAAAATTTGCACCCCTTGTTTCTTAGGGGCAGAATTTTCTTAAACGTTGAAAGTACTTTATTTGTATTCTAATAAGTAATATGTATACAAAATTTTAAGTCTCTAGCTCAAAAAATAAAGTTTCCCCCATACAAACTTTGCACCCCTATTTGACCCCTTTAGGGATAGAATTTCTGAAAATCCCTTCTTATCCGTTGCCTACGTTGTAAAAGGTAGTTCTGGTGTAAATTTCAACTCTCTAGCCCCAGTAGTTTCGGATGTGCGTTGATGAGTGAGTGGGTGAGTCAGTCAGGACATACGAGTAGGCATTTATATGTAGGTGATAATGACGAAAATCCCATTCAAATATCTCAAAACCGTTTTAATGTCGCTTGTTAGAGTGAGAAAACGAGCAGGGACTGGGACGTCAAGATCCTCGAGCGTCATAGTAAAAAACAATCGTTTCATATGAAGGTGCGTTTTGTGGAAAAGGGACAGAACATAAAACTTTGGAACTTAGTGATTACCTATACATATAACCTCTTGCGTTGATTTTTTCTCTATTATCCTTTTTTCGAGAAAATACATTATGACTATTTTATTTAGTGTCTACCTACAGCCGGGTCCGCTGCACCAATGTTTTCCATGTTTTTAAACATCTAACATGTTTTCCGTCAGGTTCGACAAACAAATAGGGTTTTGTTTTGATTGGCAAAACATGTTTGACGTTTAAAAACCACGAAAACATGGCGCAGCGGACGCGGCTTTTGGGGTGTAGTTTCGATTCCTGAGCTATAACCACGAACTTTGGAATTCGAAAATATTCGGTTATCTCTATTTCTATCGCACTAACAATAACAATACTCGAGTGACAGGGATGCAGTTATACGAACTTCGAGTTGGCAGAATGCGCAAAGAGCGCGTGTGTTTGCCATTCAAAAAAAACAAATTTGTGTTAATTATATTGTTCAAATTTGTTTTTACATTTATAGAAATTACGCCATAATGCGACATTTGCGCATATAAGTTCTCATATCACAATCGAATATTTTTTTATGGTTTAACTTTTGGCATGTGTATCGTAAAGGTCTATCGTAGACTGGATTTAAATTATTAATAGGCGAAAGAAAGGCAAAGCAATTCCGCCATTTTGTCCGTAGTATTTATTATTAGTCTGTGATTTTGACGTTTCTTTTAGCTGACAGATGTGGCGGCGATATACTTTAAGAATAATAAATGAAAAATTAAATGAAGTCGTATATTACGGAAAATTAATTAATTGTCGCAGTCGGATAAAAACTATCCTAAGTTGCAGCTAGAATAATAATGTACCTATATAAAATGTTTCATATTTTTCCGTTCATGGGATGCTGAGAACATTCGTACCACACAAAGCTTAATTTCAAACTGGCTGATTCTTTTTTTTATTTAGAGATTTATTATAAGTGGAGATAAATAACTATAGAAGCTACGGTAGCCTAGTGGTTCAGGCATGCGGCTGTCAAGCGGAGGTCGTGGGTTCGAATCCCGGCTCGTACCAATGAGTTTTTCGGAACTTATGTACGGAATTACCGTTAGCTTTTCGGTGAAGGAAAACATCGTGAGGAAACCGGTCTAATTCCAATAAGGTCTAGTATTCCCTCTGGGTTGGAAGGTCAGATGGCAGTCGCTTTCGTAAAAACTAGTGCCTATGCCAAATCTTGGGATTAGGTGTCAAAACGGACCCCGGGCTCCTTTAGGGGCACAACCGGGAATAATAACGCTAGGAGGATGATGATAAATAACTATAGTGTTTACCTACCCTAACACCTAATTAAACAAAAATATTAGTTACGTTCTACTCGCCGTCCACACAGCGCCCGCGTCTTACGCACAACATAGTCTTAATGACTCTTCATGTGAAAAGGACTTTGGTTTACTATTTCCGGATTGGGTTCCATTGGGTTCTACATACATAGTAACAATCTTTTGGCCAATTCACCGATCCAATCCAAGATATAAGGAAGATTATGAAACCATTCCATTTCCCCGTCCCCCCTCCTTATCTCCGAAGTTAACCATGGAACATTTTGAAATTAGTACATAAGGTTAACATTATTACAAATATTACTGAAAAAATATAACGGTATTTCTATCTTCGGGGAAGGTCATTCTAAAGGTCGACGTCAAAAATGCTTTTAACAGCGTCAATAGAACTGCCCTTTTGACACAGACACGTGAAAAACTACCTCAAATCTACAACTTTATTTGGCAATGTTATAGTGAGCCTTCTAAATTGCTTTTTAGAGAAAACCATCTGTCTTCAGCTGTAGGCTGCCAACAAGGTGACCCGCTTGGGCCAGCGCTCTTCAGCCTAGCGATCCATCCTATCATAACAAAGTTAAATAGCAAATTCAATGTATGGTATTTGGATGATGGCACCTTGGGAGGTGATGAGAGCGAAGTTCTGGACGACCTGCGCATTTTGATTGAAGAATTTCGCAGTATTGGTTTAGAATTGAATTTTTCTAAATGTGAACTTTTCTTTACTGATACATATAAAGACAAAGAACTAGCTCTATCCAAATTCCGTTTCCTTGCCCCTAATATTAAAACTACAGAGAAAAACTCACTTCACCTCCTTGGAGCACCCGTTTTAGCAGAATCATTTTCTGATTTTGTAGACAGTAAAATTCAAAATTTAAACGAAATCTCGGACCGCTTGTCCAGCATAAATGCTCACGTAGCTTATACAATTATTAGATATTGTCTTTTCGTACCCAAATTTGCGTACGTACTAAGGTGCAGCCATTTTTGGAGATTTCATACCCTTTTAGACAAAATTGACCAAATCATTCAAAACCTCTTAGAGACAATAATAAATATCCATTTGGACGACGGCTCATGGACCCAGGCTTCCCTTCCTATTGGAAAGCCTCCTTATTAGGCACGGTGGCCTGGGTATCCGAACAATTTCCAGTGTTTCACTCCCCGCATATCTGTCTTCCGTACACAGCTCACTAGAACTTTCCTCCAAAATTTTAAAAACTCCGCTTCAACAACTCATAATACCTCTTATGTCTGAGGCCATAGAGGCCTGGACCACCGCTTGTCCGAGCACTGACCTGCCTAGACACCCAAGTTCTCAGCGACTGTGGGACGAGCCGCTCTGTAGACTGGTACGGGATAACTTGCATCAAACGGCAACCAGTCTCTCAGAGCGCGCTCGGCTCCTTGCCGTTGTTGAATGGGAATCCGGACAGTGGCTCCAAGCTCTGCCTTCCCCGCAAATTGGTACATTGATGGACAACTCCACATTCCGCTTTTCTGTCGCTCTTCGCCTGGGAGTGACCTGCGTTGCCCCACATCGCTGTCGCTGTGGTGACCGAGTTGACCAGCTCGGCCACCATGGTCTATCCTGCTGCAGAAGTGCAGGTCGTGCACCTCGACATGCTAGCCTGAACGATATCATCCGTCGGGCCCTAGCCAGCGCAGGAGCGCCTGCCATCTTGGAGCCATCCGGTCTTGCCCGAGATGATGGCAAAAGGCCCGACGGTATGACCCTCGTGCCATGGAAGATGGGACGACCTTTAGTATGGGACGCAACATGTGCCGACACCCTAGCGCTCTCCCATCTCCGTGGCACCTCCGTGAAGGCTGGCGCTGCAGCCAACTCGGCCGAGCTCCTCAAACGGCGCAAGTATGCAAACATTAACAGTGGTTGCATATTTGAGCCGTTTGGGGTTGAGACCTTAGGGCCCTGGGGGGAAAGTGCCCACAGGGTCTTTAAAGAGTGCTCGAAGCGACTCGCCGAAATAACGGGTGACCGGAGGGCTGGCTCATACCTCGCACAGAGGATAAGCATTGCCATCCAACGTGGCAATGCTGCCAGCCTTCTGGGCACGTTGCCCAGCGACGGCGAACTCGGTCAAATATTTTATTTGTAAGTAATTTTATTTTATAAGTAGTTTAGTTTTAGATATAAGTTATTTTATTTGATAAGTAGTTTAATTTCTTAATTAAATATGTTATATTTTTAAAAAACAAAATATCAGGAATAAATTTAGCATCCTTGGTTTATACGAAAATGATACCAATCTTGCCATAATTAGCTAAATGCATTTACTGTGATTTTGGTTCCGTGGAAAGTAATTATTTTTTTAAACGCACATTACTTAGACTAAAAAATCATATGGGTAATTTTTACAATGTATAGTATCCAAATGTGTCTATTGATTTTTTCTTAAAATTTAAATAAAAAAGTTATAAAGATATTTTAAGAAAGCAAGACAATGTAAATTTTTATTTCAATATTTAGTTGAAAAAAAAAATTAAATATCAGAGGGGTAATCACGTAACGTTCCAAACGCGTGTCGGTACAATTTAACTGTCAATTTTCCATATAAAAAGTGACATTTAGACCTACCCGACGTTCGTACAATGCGTAACGTGATCGACTTACAGGAATGAATTTGGCGTACTTGATTTATACGAAAATGATACCAAGCTTGCTCTTATAGTCATTTAATTAATTTCGCCAGGTAATTCGGGGTAAGCCACCCCCCCCCCCCCCTCTCCCAAAATTTACATCTGAAATGTTATGGCTCCCCTTCTTAAATCCATCTTTGAGTCGCAAGGACCAACTCTGCAAAAGGAAATCTCTTAATCACAAATCGCCGTATAATGAAGCCAACACAGCAACTATATGCTCGGTGCGCGAGTCTGACTTGCACTTAACCGGTTCCGTAGCCAGATGGCAAAAAACAGAACCCTTATTTTTTTATTATTTTTATTCGTCATGTCTGTCTAACTATAAAAACTATACTGTTGAAACTTGGTAAGTAGATGTATTCTGTGAACCGCATTAAGATGTTCACGCAAAAATAGAAAAAAAAAAGTAAATTTTTGGGTGTCCCCATACTTAGAACTGAAACTCAAAAAAAAAATTTTCTTCAAACCTATACGAAAGGTGTATCTATGGAAATTATTTTGAGGTTTCTAATATTTTTTTTTCTAAACTGAATAGTTTGCGCGAGAGACATTTCCAAAGTGGTAAAATGTGCGTGTAATATTGAATTATACTCGCCCTCAACCCAAAAGACGACTGAGGCCATAAAACTCGTGCCAGGGGTAATAAAACGGCGGTCGTAGTGATGGCAATGTGTCGATTACGAAGTGTTTTAAACGTCGATGTAATTCTATTTTATTTTAATTTCACTGTAATTGCCCAAGTAGTAAAATAGTACATGTTTTTCATCACATTTGCGTGGAAATAAATAACCACAAAAGACAGAAAAACCTATGTTTTATACAAGCGCATCAATCAAATGTTGACGAAATTGACAACTTCACTTCTAGATCAGTGCGAGTGGAGGGCGGAGCTTCAATATTTCAACCAATCACAGAGCATGGAGCATGTGGTTCTTGCAGGGCACGGCCTGCTCGATTTTTTTCCAAACAATCACAGAGCAGAATTCTTGCCGACCAGATTTGCTTAACCAATCAGATCACACATAAGCTCATTACTTCCCTTGGGACCATTATTTCCCGCGGGAACAATTTAGGCCATTGTCCTTATGTATGCAGGCAAGGAATAACACCATTTATGAGCAAGTGTGACGAAAACTAACATAGTTTAACTCTACAGTAATACAATCTACTAAGATTACAGTACTGTAGACAAAGTGTGTTTTTATATTTTTTCTTATGTATATTTTATATTTTTTTTTTGTTACGAATAAATACTTGAACTTGAACTAGAGTTAAACAAAGAGTAGTAGGATTTATTTAGCATTTCTTATTGGAATTCTAATTAGAAAGTTTAGGTTCTCAGATTATAATATAGCTTTTGTCCACCCAGGAAGTCCGTTCCATACACAGGCGGTAGTTCTATATAATTTGAAATGCAGTCAGCAAACGGATGAGTGACTCTGGAGATTATTCCTCACCTACAAAGTTACATATACAATGTCAGTAGAAAATAATGTTTTTGTTTGAATACATACCCTCGCCATAACCAACTAAAACCACTGCATGATTATGTTTTTCTCCTATGCAGTCCTGCGGTTCAAGGATACCTTTGAAGTAATAAGGAAAGTCAGCTGCATTCAAAGCTGTAAATAAAAGGGGAAAATTGGCTACAAAAATAATCAAGTCCCTACGTAAAAGATAAATTATTATTATTATAACCTACCTATACAAGCTTTTAGTGCACACAGAAAAAAAATTGGATCAAGACTTTAATAAGTAAGAACTCCATAACTTTGAATTAAACCAGAATCATCTTGACCTCTCAGGTCGAAATAATTTCGCTACATTCAAGATAATTTAAAATCTTTCTAATAAATTTATTGGTTCAAGAATAATATAACCTCTCTATAGAGTGATCAATTGTCTGTTCTCTGTGCAGTATGGTACTGAATAAGGAAAAAAAACTAAAAATACTTAAAAACACTAACAAACGGCCAGTGGTCCAATTTCGGCCAACTTCTTCTTTAAAACGTCTTCATCAGGAATGTTGATTTCAGAGCCGCCTGTAACTACCACCGCAACTTTACCATTTTTTTTGCGGCAGTCCAATTTAACTCCTTCATAAAGATAATCTTTTTCCATCTTGACTCCATCTATCCTCGAAAAGTCCCTGTCAATGCACACGTAAATAAATGACTGAAGCTTGCAATTTTAAGATCATTAAATGGTCTTCTTCTATAGTCTATTTCTTTAGGCATTAAGAAGAATGTAAACAAACTAAACTACGTAACCTGGCCAATCAACCCATCAAACTAGCTTTTCATTAGTAGGTATTGTAATATACGATTGGCTGCGTGACTTGCGTAAGCAAGACACGTGGTTTTCTATTACATTATTTGACACGCCTAAAGAAAAAGACTATGTACTGATCATCATCATCATCATCATATCAGCCGAAAGACGTCCACTGCTGGACATAGGCCTCCCCCAAAGAGTGCCAAAATTACCGGTCCTGCGCCACCCGCATCCAGCGGACTCCCGCGACCTTTACCAGGTCATCAGTCCACCTTGTGCGGGGCCTACCCACGCCTCGCCTTCCGGTACGTGGTCGCCACTAGAGAACCTTTCCGCCCCAACGGCCATCGGTTCTACGTGCAATGTATGTGTATGTGTTCTATGTATGTATGTGGTTGGCTATTCAGTATTCAGTAATGTATTGCTTTCATAGGTATACAGAAGGTGGTATATCAAAATAAGATAAGCTATGAGCCCTGCAAGGGCACTGCAATTTACATGCTTAATTAGCTTAATAACTAACTCATCATGCTCCTAGCGTTATTCCCGGTTGTGCCCTAAAGGAGTCCGCGGTCCGCTTTAGCTTAATAACTAACTAAACTAATAATAATAGTAATTTAGTTCTAGCAGGTGTATTACATTACATTAAACTTAAAACATTAGGTGTACATTTACTGACTTAACTACATGAGATCTTTGTATTTTATTTTAATTTTAATATGTCATTATTAGGCATTAAATTTTGGTACCATTTTCTGCTTGGACTGTAATTCAGTTACGTTATTATTGTCTTGTAGGTATTCCTTTACTGTGTAGTAAGTTTTGTCCACAAGAAATTGTTTTAAGAATTTTATGAACTTGGTTTGGTTGGGTTCATTTTTTATGTGGTTTGGCAATTTATTAAAAATCCTTATTGATGTGGGATAAGGTCCATTTTGATGTATTGATAATTTCGATGCTACTAGTATGAAATTATTTTTAGTATGTGATTCGAAACGACGGGGCATATCGCCAATTCTAGACTACAGGTCTGGGTGGGTTTCAATAAATTTACACGATTCTAAAATAAACATGCAAGGTAAGGTGAGGATGCCAAGGTTTTTAAAATTTGTTTTGCAGCTCTCTGGGCGTCTAGTGTTTGTCAGTATCCGTATGCATTTTTTTTGTAAAATTAGCAGTTCTGGTGCGTTAGTGCTGTTTCCCCATAAGATTTCACCGTAGCCAAGCCATGCGTTCAAAAAGGCATAGTACGCTGACAAGGCTGTCCGTAGATCGGTGGTCTTTTTTAGTTGACTTAAGGCATAGATATATTGGCTGAGTTTTGTTTTTATTTTTTATTTTTTTTAATAGGAATGTGTAATTTATTAAAGACATAATTAATCTATACATTTTCTTGTAAATAACAACTTAACACATTATAAAAATAAAATTAGCTAGCCTAAAAAATAATACAAGTAGAAATGATAAAACTAAAAATCAAATTCTAAAATGGGCCCCTGTGGCAAGGTACCGAGTACGCTGGCAGCATTTCCTCGCTGAATAGCAATGCTTATGCGTTGAGCGAGGAAGCTGCCAGCTCTTCTATCCCCTGTGACGTCCACCAACCGTTTTGCCAATTCACGGTAGAGTGCCTGTGCGGCTGGGCCCCACGGAACAAGGGTCTCGACACCAAAAGCAACAAAGTTGTAGTTGGTATCGCGGCCCCTATATTTGCGCCTTTTGTTCGCCTCGGCAACCTCTGCCGCCGCGCCGGCCTTATTTGTGGTACTGCTGAGATGGGAGGGAGCCAGTGTGTCTACGCAGGTCGCGTCCCACACTAGCACCCGTCCCATCTTCCACGGAATTAGTGTCATCCCATCTGGTCTTTTGCCGTCGTCTCTGGCGATTCCGACCGGCTCGAGTACCGCCGGTACATTCACGCTGGCAAGAGACCGTCGGATGATATCGTTAAGCGCGGCGTGACGGGAGAAGCGCCCCGCACTCCTCTGGCAAGACAGTCCGTGGTGCCCCAGCTGGTCGACGTCGTGGCCACAGTGACATTTATGTGGAGCGCATATGGGTACCCCAAGGCGGAGGCCAACTGCTAGTCGCAGTGTTTCCGGCCCCAAAAAAGTACTTGTATTTGCCGAGGGGTAAGCACTGAGCCAGTGAGCAGCCTCTTTAGTTCCTGCAGCAGCTAGGCGGGCGCGTTCGACTCCAGAACTATTGTTTAAAAGGTTAGAATATGATAAATTGGAAATAACATAATCCCAGCTCCTTTGGTATTTCGGATTCCGAGGAACATCTTGCCCCGGGCAGGCAGACAACCAGGCGTTTCTAGCGTCATCCAAACCCGCGATCTCAGAGTCTGAGGGGGAAGCCCTAAGGATTTTGCCAATGAGATCGGACGAGCTGTGGACGGACGATAGGAAAGCTGGTAGTGAGACACTTGAAATTTTTCGCACCCCAATCCCGCCATAACGGACGGGGAGGGATGCTTGACACCAGGACTGTTCGCTGAGCTTTAAATTTAGAATAAGTTCCAGATTTGTTTTGACTAAGGAGTCAATTGGTGCTAGTAAATTTTGATGTCTCCTAAAGGGGCTGCAGCGAAGCGCGTATGTTAATTTAGGGACGAAAAGGCAGAATTTTAGAATAAAGATGGCTGAATGAGGACTGATTTCAAGTAGACGATCGGCGCATTTTTGGAATTTTGAAACAGTATTGTTCATGTAGTTCTGAAAAGAATCCTCAAAAATAGGAGTCCCTAGTAGGCTGAGCGAATCCTTTGAAACAATTTGGATATTTGGTGTTAAATTATGGAACTGGTGTGAAAAGTCCGAATACTTCAGGACTGTACTGTGAATGTAGAGCTCACACTTGTTGTAATTTAGTTCCAAACCAATAGAGGCAAATTTAGATTTTAGGACTGAAAGGTCAGAGAGTACGGTAACCAAGTCACCTCCTAGGGTACCGTCGTCCAGGTACCAAACATTGAATTTTGAACTTAAATTTTGTATAATAGGATTTATAGCCAGACTAAAAATTGCCGGCCCGAGGGGATCCCCCTGCTGGCATCCTACTTCGGAGGAAAGTTCGTGATTGTGATAAGTTAATTTGGAGGGATCCGCATAACAGTGGAGGAGGTAGTTGTAAAGTTCCGGAACATTATTTCTAATTTCTGCCAGCAGGATATCTCTATTAACTGAATTAAACGCATTTTTTACATCAATTTTTAAAAGGACCTCGCACTGGTCGGTGCTGAGGTAGGTGCGTAGGGCATGGACAGCAGCCTCGCAACCACCTCTTGTCCCGAAACCTAATTATGTAGGTTCAAAATTGCGCTGTAGTTTTGAGAGGATACATCGAACAGCAATTTTGGAGGCTAGTCGTCTCAGAGTCGATCCAACTGCAATTGGTCTAACACCACCATCTTTTTTTGTGAGAGCAATCAGATTGGCTCCATAAAGTATCGGGACTATTTCTGCATTGACGCTGCCGCTCAGCATGAAGTTTATCATTTTCGTTAGAGAAATAGCAAGTTTCTTGCCTGCATCGCCAACGCCGTGTGCGGTAAGGTCTTTAAGGTGTTGTGGTGAGATTCCGTCCAAACCAGCCGCAGAACCGGTTTTGAAACTAGAGATTGCATCGACTACTTGTTTGTCTTCAACTTGAAGGCATTCTTGGGTTGAAGTTGGAGGGTCAAAGAAAAATGGTGTGGTAGGAGCTGGGGGATGTTTCAAACGTAGGGCCGAAAGGGTTTCGGGAGTGTCGGGTGATATTACGTCACTAGAGAACAAGATGCGGGCAGCACCTTTCAGATCCCCGTCGCTAATTTTGCTTTCTACACTTTTTGCAAGATTAAAAACTGGAGGTTTGCTGTTATTTCGTTTTGAGTTATTTGTCTCTAATGCTATGGGCGTTAAGCAATTATTTTTTATTGTCTGGGTTAGCGATATCTTTTTATCTTCGACTGAAGCGTGCAAAGTGCAGTATGAGAAAGTAAGAAGGCTGCTCCACGCCTCATAACTATTCACCTCAACGCACTCATCGATGAGATGGGTAAGGCGGGTAGCCACGGAGATACGGGCTCCTCGCGGAATTCTTTTGGTGATTGGTACGTTGTTTTTTAGGTGACTTAAATGAAGATGCAAATCGATACTATTATGTGGGGCCGGAAGAGAAGGTCGTGGGTGACAAGATGCTGTGAATGGATAAGTATTCTGTGATAAACAATTTCGGTGTAATTTGGAGAAATGGATATTGAGACCGCTTGTGGTCTGAAATGATTTATGGCATACATGGCATGTGTGATTTACTACAGAGATGGGCTGGGTTAAATTATGCATACGCAAATAGGCATAAGGCCTACGCAAAGAACAGTATATACAATTATTCTTTTAAAAAGTAACTTACGTTATAGTAAGCTATACTATTATTATTTATAACACGAATTAACAACAAATAGATTTTTCAGTTTGACGTCTCTGTCAGGGCTAAACCTAAAATAGAAAACACAAATAGTAAACCTAAAAACTTAGGTAAATAGACACTAAAATAATTATCAAAATATTGCCGACAATTGTTGCACTGTAGGAAGACTGTAGGCTATAACGTCATGCATATACAGAGTATTTTATTCCGGAAAGCACTGGACACAATCATGACTCATGTTGATTCACTGTTAAAACTCAACACCAGCAATATTATAACATAGTTGAGAGGACAAAATATCACATTTAGAAAATTTTATTTGTTGTGATTTCGTTGTTTGACATCTGTCACGACGACTCGGTCGCGCATAAGCGCTCCAAATAGGGCCGGGCTGCAGTCTCCGCGGAGATAAACACTTAATTTCACGTAGTCTTTACGTGTACTTTCCAGACTTAAACATATTAGGGCAAGAAAAGAGGGAAAAACCGTATAATGATATTGACTTACGGCCTGCAAGGTCTATCTCCGTCACTCTTTATTTTTTGCACATGATCTTTCCAGTTCATATGGCTATCAATAGTTATGCATAAGAGTGGAAAAGTGGGAACGCGAATGCATAAATTTCTTATACAATGGAATTAAACTAGAATTAGTTTAATTCCATTGTATGAGAAATTTATGTCTTATTCGGTTTTCTGATGAGGCCTAAATTACATGATTTTAGTTTTGGAAAAAATAATTTCTAAATTATGGTCGTTCATCCAGCTTACAATTTTTGTTACAGTTTGAAATATTGTTTCGTTGAGGTTTTTTACTGTTTTTGCACGACAGTAGTAGAGATAAGTCATCTACAAACATAACACAAGTTTCATTGAAAGATTTTGGGAGGTCATTGATGTAAATTATAAATAGCACGCATCCAATTACGCTTCCCTGAGGGATTGAGTCCACTACAGGTTGGACATCAAATCTGACAACGCTGATTTCTCTGGTATTATTATTCACGCACTCAATGTCAATGTATTGATTCCTATTACTTAAATATGACTGAAACCATTTGTGGGTTATACCGCGCACCCCAATACCGTATAATTTGTCAAGTAGTATATTATAGTTTACTTATTCATAAGCTTTGGTCATATCAAATAAAATTCCGATGGCATACTCTTTTTCATTTAAAATATTCAAAATGTTGTTAACGTATTTATAGACTGCTAATGTTGTTGACCGTTTCTTTCGGAAACCGTTTTGTGAATGAGTAAAGACATTTAATTTTTCACAGAAAGAATAAATAAACGTTTATACATTGCTTTCTCGAAAACTTTAGAAATCGCGTGCAACAAAGCTATCGGTCGGTAGTTGTTAGGGTTAGTTTTATCGTTCTTTTTATGAATGGGTTTTATTACTGCTTTTAATAAATCAGGAAAAATACCCTCGGTAAATAATCCACTTAAAATGTATGTGAGCGGTGAGGTTAATTTAAGCTTTTATTAATATCGATGGTAGCTCGTCGAGGCCATAACTTGTTTTAGCCTTCAGGCTTTGTATTAAGCTGAATACTTCTCGTGGTTCCACGGGCCGTAAGAACATAGTGTTTTCTAATAGAGTTATCACGGGTCGGCCGCGCGGCATGGTTCGCGCGTCAGTTGCAGGCGGCGACCGTCCGGCAATAGCAAACAAGTTGTTAAATTCCTAAAGGCCTCCACACACCGGTTGCGGGCGCGGGTCGGGCGCGGGTCGGGCGCGGGCCCGCGCAAGTTGTAAAACATTGAAACTACACTTCAAACACACATCGATCGCGGGCGTGCGGGCCCGCGGCGGGCCCGCGTTCGATGTGTGTTTGAAGTGTAGTTTCAATGTTTTACAACTTGCGCGGGCCCGCGCCCGACCCGCGCCCGACCCGCGCCCGCGACCGGTGTGTGGAGGCCTTTAGAGACTAATCCGGGATCAGACGTTGCTTTATTATTAACAAGCAATGGCTTATTTCTTTTATGTTGTATGCCTTTTTTATTTTGGTTTTTGTTGAAAACAGGAGCGAATATAGTTCAGCGGTGGACGGAGGCGAGAAATAATGAAGAAAGTTCTTGATTTTGACTCCATTTACTATTTTAAAGTTACATAAAGTAAATAACGTATGCGACATGCGTTCATTAGATGGTGAATTGAGAGTGGGGCGCGGTCCCGTCCGCGCTGGCTGGCTGCAGACGCGAGTGACTGTGTGTGTGCCTGTGCTTGCATGGCACACATACGCTGGGCGTTAACAGTTGTTTTATTATTTGCCACATACATTTAATTTTATTACAAGATTTTTGAATAATATATAGTTCTGTAATGTACAACCAAAGTTTTATTTCTACTTGTAAGAACATGGATCCGCAGTAATCTTTTATGAAGACAAGATGTTTTTATGCCTCGCGTTAGCCATAAATTAGTCAGAAAAGATTTAATTTTAAGACTTTTTTTAGGTATAGATATATTTAGAATTTCCATTAACTGTTTATTAATTGATTATGTAATTTTCGTTTACGGATTTATTAGAAGATATAATATTGTTCCAGTTCAAATTAGCTAATTCTAATCTAAATTATTCAATATTTTTTTCATTATATATGCGCCTTGTTTGATACCAATAATTAGTTTTAGAGTTTTTATTTGCAGTTGGGTGATCTAAACTAATCGTAGTGCAACAATGATCAGAAAAACCCAAATCAGTTAGCGAATTTTCAGTGAAGTTTGCAAATATTAGATCCAAGCAAGTTGCAGTATTTTTATTTATTCGTGTGGGCTCGGTGATGTACTGTTTAAAATTATATTCAAGCATTAAATCTAATATTTAGGTTCATTGTTTGTCTTGATTTTTCTAGCACGGTGGAACGCTGCAGCAATGTGGTAGTTTTGGAAGTGAGTGAGTTCAGCTTTCGTTTGGGTAAGCCAGATTTTCGAAACACAAAAAGCTAAAAGTGGCTCGTTTAATTCTTCTAGAAACGCCTGAAAGGTATCTCGTTTGTTAAACAGGCTTTGCATGTTTTGAAACATAATTATTTCCTTAACGTAACTACCTAAACATTCTTTTTGTACTGTAAGCGGTGGGTTCATATCTTTGCGACGGTCCAACCGTGCATAGCAGGCCACGGTGCACACAAGGCGGCGTCCGGCTACACCACCGAGATCAATATGAGGGTCCGGCTACTTCACGCCACGCGCACACACCGCAGGCGACCGACCGTAAAAGCAGGAGCGCGCGCTGGCTCGGCCAAAATACTGCCACAGAGTACGCAATGTACTGATCTGGCCCCCCACCACACTTACATAGTGAGTGCGTGAAGAAACTCTCGGCGGCCCGGCCAGTCAGTCTTTGCCTCCGCTCCGAGACGGTCGCAGGGATTGCCTGCACCTAGTGCGCCGCGCGTTTTCTTCGCGTCAGCTGCACAGGTTGGGTTCCCGAGGGAATAGTCCTCGGCTGCGCCGGCACCCTTACCAGGCGTCCAGGCTGTGACCCGAAGGGCTCCCCCGCGTTTTGCCTCAGCGCTCCCGCGCTGCCGTTCCCGAGGGAAGAGTCCTCGGCTGCGCCGGCACCCTTACCAGGCGTCCAGGCCGTCACCCGAGGCTCTTCCCGAAGGGCTTCCCCGTGTTTTGCCTTAGCGCTGCCGTTCCCGAGGGAATAGTCCTCGGTTGCGCCGGCACCCTTACCAGGCGTCCAGGCCATCACCCGAGGCTCTTCCCGAAGGGCTTCCCCGCGTTTTGCCTCAGCGCTGCCGTAACCGATTTTGGTTTACTAATATAAATTATAAAATGATATTAGCATTTGTAACCAAATCTTTTTATTTTCTATTTGACATTAACGACTTAATCAAAAACAATAGTACTAATCATAAAAAAGGAATAAAAAAACATACAAAAACAAGGTTCTATATGCACAGTCGTGCACATCCTCCCCCTTTTTACAAAAGAACAACTTTTTTTAAGGGGCGACGTAACGTCCCTGCGGCCGTCCTTATGTCGACCACTCTAAGCACTCCATATCGGCCTGGAAATGTACGCGAAACTACGCCTCGTGGCCACGTGCCTCTCGGTAGGTCTCCATCAGCAATGAGTACAGGGTCTCCGATCGAAATGGTTGGAGTCGAGAGGCCTCTGACACGGCGCGGGGCAAGGGTTGGCAAGTATTCAATAACCCAGCGGCGCCAGAAATGATCTGCAAGCCTCAGAGCTCTGCGCCATCCGCTCCTGCTGCAGAGGTCTGAGTCCGTGAGCTGGGCGGGTATCGGGCGACCCAGCAGTAGGTGACATGGTGTAAGGGCCTCGGGGTCAGCAGCGTCGGGCGACACGTGTGTGAGGGGACGTGCGTTTACGGGTGCTTCTGCTTCGGCCAAGAGTGTGGCAAGCACTTCGTCGGTTGGAGCTCTTTCTCGGAGAGTGACCTTTAGGGCAGATTTGACACTTTTTACTAAGCGCTCCCAAGCCCCTCCCATGAAAGGTGCGGAGGGGGGAATGAAAATCCATTCAATTTCTTTGTTAGTGGCATAATCAGCGACGGCTTCATCATAAAGTGCGCGTAACTGTCTGTTTGCACCGACGTAGGCAGGCCGTTATCGGAGTATATCTGGCTTGGTGTCCCTCTTTTGGCGATAAACTGACGAAGGCACATAATAGCAGCATCGGCAGACAAGCTGTGAACCACTTCAAGGTGTAATGCCTGCGATGTCAGGCAAGTTAATAACGCCACCTACCTCTTCTCTCGTCGAAGGCGCGATGATGGTGTGCGAGTCGGGCTCTTGGTAAATCTCCCATAAGAGGCTGTAGCGGTCGTCTACGCACCAACTTGCATAGCTGACATTTATGTACAACTGATCAGTTGACGGCGTTTCTTAATCCTATCATCCAATATTGCTGTCGAAGTTCATTTATCACAGTTTCGGCATAGGCGTGGGCACACTTCTTGTGATAATGGCAGATTAGCAGGCGTACGACAGGGTCCTTTCCGTCGAGCAGAATAGGGCAGACGGTTTGAGTAGGAACGTCTTCAACAGCAGCTGTGCGCCTTTTCAGATACAGCAAACCATCGTGGTTTATAGCTGGTGACAATTTCGCCAGGCGACTTTTCGGCGATATGGGCTGGCCACGTAGTAAGCATCGCAGTTCGTCGTTGAAAGTGTTCTTTTGAATATGTCGTAATATATGGGTTTCTGCCAATTCTAAAGCCTGAACATTGATTGGCCGCAGGGTAGTCTGAGGTGTGACCACCGTAGGGTTATTTTGGGGGAGGATAAAGTTCCCAGAATTTCCCTTGACCCTTGTAATGCATGCAGCAATGAACTGATGAGCTCTAGCAGTTGCCCTTACTAATTTTAACGAAGAACTAAAATGTGTCGGATCTGCAACTACAGCTACGGGCAAGTCCTTTACTTCATTGTAGTGGCAAGCGAAATTCCTAAGTGATATAGTCGAACATGATTTTAAGCGTGCGGGTGATAACTTGATGGTGCGTTCTGAAGGTTTTAACTCTATTTGATCGAGTGGTCCAATGGTGCCGCTATTTGCTGGATTAGAAGGCCAATCACTTGGATCAGTGAGCAAAAATCCTGGGCCAGAAATCCAGCGTGACTCTACACTAAATGTACTAGGTTTAATACGCGTAGCGTCGTCAGCAACGTTAAGGTCCATGGGAACCCAGCGCCATTCGGCCACAGAGCTGTTTTCCAAAATTTCACCTTCTCGATTTGCCACAAAGGGCTTATATTTCCGAGCGTCACTTCGCAACCAACCTAATACAGACATCGAATCGGTCCAAAAGTAACGTCGACTGGGTTTAGCGCGGTGAGACTAGCAAATAAATGTGGCAAGGCGAGTGGCTATCAAACTGCCTTGAAGTTCTAACCTTGGAATAGACGCCGGTTTTAACGGTGCTACGCGTATTTTGCTGGCAATAAGTACTAGCCTAACTTGGTCCATGTAGGTATCACTTTTAATAACCTCCACGGTCTCGGGGAACTCTTCTCGAAACTCTGAGGCGTTTAGGTTGGTGACATATATTGCAGTCGAGGGACTTGAACAGGCACCAAAAATCATTGAGCTCATGCGAAAAGTCTTAATAGGGCCGGAAGGATCGTCGCGCCACAAGAATCGTTGGGCGTCCCTGTCTTGATGTCTAATTTTTACTTGTGGAAACATTTCCTTAATATCAGCTGATAGGACGATCCGTCCTTCCCTAAAACGCATCAAAATACTGAGCTGGTTTTGTAAAAGATCAGGCCCTGTAAGTAACATTGAATTCAGAGACATTCCCCCAGACCGCGCAGCTGCATCATGAACTACGCGAAGTTTTGCGGGTTTATTGGGATTTATCACCCCAAAATGTGGTAAATACCAACATATACCCGAAGGCTCCCCCCTGGTACATTCTTCAGCGTAGCCTTTAACCAATGTGTCCTGAATATTTTTTTGGTACCTCTCAGCATAGTCGGGTTCCCTTGACATCTTTTTTTCCAAACTTTTGAACCTCGACAATGCTAAAGGGTAACTTTCTGGCGCGCTTAGTTGGTCTGCTTTCCAAAGTAAACCTACTTCAAAACGCCCGGAAGGAAGTCGACGAGCGGTGCGATCTAAAATTTCTAGCGCACGTTGATCATTGGTGCTACGTGTCTCGTGCTTGGTGATTCCAATGGCATCTAATTTGTATTGAGCTTTGATAAGCTCTTCGAGCTCAGACCTAGGATTTTCATTCTCAATCGAAACGGCGTGATATAATGAGTCAATTGGCTCAGTTCTACTACTGGCGAATCCAAAA
Source organism: Epinotia brunnichana (assembly GCA_963854355.1). NCBI lineage: Eukaryota > Metazoa > Arthropoda > Insecta > Lepidoptera > Tortricidae > Epinotia > Epinotia brunnichana. The sequence continues at coordinate 27,726,618 of OY977945.1, forward strand.
AGAACCCAACCTAACGCCGTTTGAATTGCAACAGGTTGCGACTTTGTGCCTTTCCTGATGGCGATCGCAACCGACAAATGCCAATTATCAATCCCTATTATTAACGTAGGAATAGCATCATCGTAACACAATTCAGCGCATACGTCTCTTAGGTACGGATATTGCCGCAAATCATCTGACTTGACTGACTGCTTGCATGCTAGCCCTAAGTTTTTAATCGACCGAGCTCTATGTACTGAAAATGTTTGACTAGTGTGTCGGCCTTTTATCTCGAAATCAACATATTGAACTGAAGTGTCTCGATGTAAACCACCTACACAATCAAGCTGAACTTGCCCCTCAGGACCTCGTACGCCTATACGAGAGCAGATGTCAGAATCTATAAATGATGACGTCGACCCGTCATCCAAGAGAGCAAACGTGTCAACACTTCCTGCTGGCCCGGAGACTGTAACTGCAACTATCTTCAGGAGAGGCCGAGATGTAGGGTTTACGTTGATTGGACTAAGAGCACTTGGGTTAGCGGTTGTGTGAGCAGTAACGTCCCTTCCAGGATTTGTGTCGCTTGAGCCAGTTGCGTTTGACATTAATGAAGGTGTGGCTAGTGCACAATTCGCGTGTTCATTTTTGCGATCAGATGTTATGGGAAGGAAGTTCGGATTGTGTAACAAAGTGTGATGTTTGCGATGACAATCATCTATTTCGCACTTATTTTTATTTTTGTTGCACAACCTAAAACTATGCGGACCTCTTTGTAAACATCGATAACATATTTTATTTTCTTTAATGAAACTCCACCTATCATCGACTGTCATTGCCTTGAAGGTGTCACATAATGACAAGTCATGACTTTGTTTACAAAGCGTACACCCAATGCTTTGAAATTTTTTCATGTTTTTAGATGTATTACCTGTATCAGAATACTTACGTGGCCCTGGTTCTGATTCCGATGTAGCGTGCGTGCGTTCTCGCTGCACGTGCGAGGCATCGGCCGGCGAATCGAACTTTATGTGTAGATCCACTTCTCGCGACAAAAATTGGGATAATAACTCTACTTTCGCGCTGCTAGACGGCGCCGCGGCGGAAGCCTGTGCTGCGGCGTAGTCTAGCCATCGTGTGCGTAGGAGCGGATGAAGCTTGTTGATAAGTGCGCTAAATAATTCCGGTGAACGTAAATAATCAGTTTCGTTCAACAGCTTGACTACTTCAACGCAGTTACGCACACGAGCGGCAAACGTTGCTAGTTCTTTTAGATCGCCGGTGATTCTGGGTAGGGCGCGGATCGCCGCAACTTCCTGCAATACTATCTGCTCTGGCCGTCCAAAACGCCTGTCCAACTCTGTTATTATGACGTCGGGTTCTGGCGTTGTTGCGAGAAGCATACAGACTGCATCACGCGCGACCCCTGTTAAGGCTGCACTCAACCTAGCTACATTCTCTGCTACAGAGAATGATTTTTTCGAGTCCAAGTATGACCTTTTAAAAACAAGCCAGTCCATAGGGGACTTGCCGTCATAGGTCGGAAGATTTATTTTATATTTATTGCGTTTACTAGGTTCGACTTTGTTTACCAAACTTTGAAATGTGTTTACTAATCGAGACACGTTATCCACACCATTATGACAGCAGAAATTGACCGGAGTGGTACATTCGGTGGCCTCGTAGATGTCTCGGCAATTATTGGGCTGGGACGTCGTCGGCCGTTCCGTTGCTGCTAACGATGGTAATATGTTCATCGTGTCATTCTTGTCGATGTTCAAGCTCGGTGAAGGAATCTGTAAATAGTTGGCCATGTTAGTAGGATCAGGCTCAGGTATAGTATTATTATTTAACTCACCTGTTCCCGAGCCGGCAGTTGGGTTGCCGAATTGGTTATAACCATAAGGCAACATGTTAAAGGTGTCATTGCAAATATTGGGCATGCCAGCATGGCTGGCTGTAGATTGCACCCATTCTTTGACACTATTTTGCCTCCTACTACTAACGGAACCATGTTCACTAGACGCGTCAATAGCTGCGAGCTCAGCCTGGTATTCCAGCTTGGCCGTCCTCCGCTCGAGCTCCATTTTCCTGGCAGCAAACTCCAACTCCACTTGTGCGAGGTGACGGGCGTGCTGTGCCTCTGCTGCGAGTTTCCTCGCAGTAACCGTCGCCGAGGAGCGGCTCGTGCGCGATGTTGTCGAGCGTGCGTGTGAGGGGCCGGGCACGGGCGCGGCAGCGGCGGGATCAGTTTGGTGTTCCCGCGACGTCACTGCCTCGCTCTCACTGGGGCCTTGAGGTATTTGTACGTGCCTTGCAACATTACCTGAACGTTCCTGATTATCGATAGCCGTTTGTATTAGTGTAGGCTGGCTACGTGTGACAACCATTTTGTAGGATTTATAATATGCACTGTATTACACTGGTTATACTTGTTATAATTAGAGAAGGACCATTATTTGGTTTACTAATATAAATTATAAAATGATATTAGCATTTGTAACCAAATCTTTTTATTTTCTATTTGACATTAACGACTTAATCAAAAACAATAGTACTAATCATAAAAAAGGAATAAAAAAACATACAAAAACAAGGTTCTATATGCACAGTCGTGCACACCGATTACGTTTTACCACGGGGTTGCAACCCCTACTTTAGATTCATTAGTATTAAGCTTGTTTATAAATAAAGGGCATCACAGTCCCACCGACCTACTTCTGATTAAATCGTTATTTGTTATTTAGTGGAAATCCCTTCTACCGCTGAGCTAACTAGACAACCTTCGCAACGCCCCTCAGGCGGAGGGATTTGTATGGCTCGCCCTCAGCGACGACCATTACATATTTTTCATCTCTCCTGCTCTGAAAGTTGATTTTTCATGGGCATATAGCCGGGTGGAAAATTGCTTTTTCTCCCCTAGGGTGGAAAGTATTTTTTTTTTATTGTTACGGTCAGCCACGGTCGAACCACGTAGTCGAAGATAATAGAGTTACGTCAAATCATTAAAATAAAAACTTTTCACAAATCGACACTCAGCTATAGGTACCTGCATTAACGAGTTGTTTATTACGATTATAGGTTGATATTAAATTATTTTTCCTCACAGTCGAAATGAAAAGTAGAGTGTTTAACTCGGGTGAAATTACCCATTTAACCCTCGAACAATTGGCGCTCTCACGAAGTGGGTCACTTTCAACCCTTGGTTAACAATCTACTATTCCATTATAGATTCAGGTGCTACGGACGGCATGTCTGGATGTCGAGAATGGTTCAAATCTCTCGATTATTCGTCGACGAAGGAGGTATGTGTTGCTGACGGGAAGAAGTTAGTAGTGAGTGGTAAAGGAGACGTACATTTTACTGTTAACTTTCGTGGAAATACTATAGATATAACTTTGAAAGATATAATGTATGAACCGAACCTTGCTGTAAATTTGATATCTGTATCTACTCTTGCTGCAAAGGGATTAATTTTTAGTTTTTCTAATATTGGATGTGACATACTTAAAACTGGTCAGGTAGTTTTAAATGCTAGGAAAGTTGGGAGAGTTTACAGACTTAATACTGTCAAATTACAAAAATAGCCCGAAAAAGAAAGTGCAAAATGAAAAAAAACAAAACATGAAACTGAAAAAGCACCCATAATCAATATTGGTTTGAAATTCCGGTTACGTACATACTAAACATGAGATTTATTTGACACATTTAAGGACACTAACAATAAGTAAGGAATGCGGGTGAGTTGACAAAATCATAGCGACAATGCCGCGCTAGTAGAACGAAGTTGTAAACACATAGTATATGCAAAGTGACCAGAAGAGTCAGTGGATGGAATTATTGTTATTTATGCAACTTATATACAATAAGTTATACAATAAGATATCTGTTCTACCGGCCCATATCTGTTCTACCTGCGATCTCCAAAATTATAGAAAAAATCATGAACAAACGGTTAATTAATTACCTTGATAAATATGACCTCCTTTCACAATCCCAATTTGGTTTCCGGCAAGGAAAGTCCACAGAAGATGCCGTGCTTGCGCTTACTACGGAAATAACGCAGCAGGTAGACAGAGGGCAAAAATGCCTTGCAATCTTCCTGGATTTGCGGAAAGCATTTGACACCGTCTCTCTCCCTATCCTTTTACAGAGACTTGAATCAATTGGCGTCAGAGGAAAACCTCTCAAACTGTTTGCTGATTACTTGTATAACCGCACACAAAGAGTAAAAATTGTAAATCACATAAGCTGCGAGCATACTATCTCCTTTGGCGTCCCACAGGGTAGCGTGCTTGGGCCCACCTTGTTCTTAATATATATTAACAACCTTACCAGCCTATCCACTCTCGGAGGTTGCGTGCTTTCATATGCTGACGACACTGTAATAATATTTAATGATAGATCCTGGGAAGCAGTATATCAAAAAGCAGAAAGAGGCTTGAATATAATCTGCTCTTGGCTTAGACAGAACCTACTTACACTAAATACCTCCAAAACTAATTACATGTGCTTCTCGAAATATGAAAACACGCAGCCACCAAACAACTTAGAACTAATAATACATACCTGTAACACAAATTCCGGAAACTGTCACTGCTCAAAAATTGAAAAAGTAGCTTCTACAAAATACCTTGGCATAATATTGGACCAAAGGTTATCTTGGTATAACCACATTGAACACTTAAACGGTCGAATTAGAAAACTGATGTGGATATTTAAGATTTTAAAACATGTCGCTTCCAATGTACTCTTAAAACAACTATATTTATCATTAGCTCAATCAATAATGTCATACTGCATACCAATATGGGGAGGTGCTAGTAAATCTAGATTTATTGAAGTTGAGAGGGCGCAAAGGAGTTTACTTAAAGTTATTTTCCAAAAGCCCTTCAGGTACCCTACTACTGAACTGTACAAGGAATGTGAGTTACTATCCATGCGTAAACTATATATTGTACTTAGTCTATCGAAACTGCACCATACCTTAAGTTATGTACCACAAACTCAAACGAGGAGGAGGAAAGTCAAAGTTGCCCCTATGCCAGTCTGTAAATCTAATTTTGCTAGGAAACAATTTGCTGCGCAATCCACCCTTTTATACAATCGCATCGATGCCCATTTAAATATTTACCCGATGCTGCTACATACCTGTAAGAAAGCTATTTCTACGTGGATAAAAAACTTAAACTATGAAGAAACAGAGATACTTTTAAGTTATGTACCTTAGTTCAACAAAATGTACAAATATGAACAGAAAATAAGTAATTAAATTAATAAATAGAAAATAATAGTGTATAAAATAAGTTAACATTGTAAGTTAGTAATTGTGAACCAAACACACATACACACACACACACTGCCGTGATTCTTAAAAAGGCAGTCATCTGACAATTCACCAATTTTGAGTTATATATTGTGCTGTGATCAGGAAAAAAAGACGCGTTGACCTATCTAACCCGTTTTTCTCTATCACATTTAGTTTTTGAGATAATTTTTCAATAAAAGGCAGTCAAGTGCATTCTTACCAGTGCTGAATTCATTAAAACGCAGTCATCTGACATTCATCCTTAAAAAAACAGTTAAAGTCCTTTGACTGCGTAAAATATGGGAAATATTTTAGGCAAAACTTATTTAAAAGGCAGTTTTGTACCAAACCGCCTATTGATAATTATAGTTCATCAATTTACTTTACAATAATTCATTAAAAAGCAGCTTTTGAGTAAACATTCTTTAAAAGGCAGTCATGTGACATTAGCTGCCTTCTTAATAATTATTTGATTGATATTACTTACTTCTATACTTCAAAAAAGGAATGTACGTCACAATTTTTTTTTATTAATTACAATTTTTTGGCATCCATCGGATATTAAAACGCAGTTTTCTCGCAATAATTATTTTAAAGGCAGTCATGTTTTACCGCGCACCTATAATATTTTTGCGTGGATTTTTTAAAGTTTGTTTCACCGACAGATGCGAGCCGCAGCGGACGTTTGAGGCAGGGCGTGCGTTCGTTCGCGCCAAAATCACGTGAGCGTGCCAATATTTAAAGTACGTAATAGACCGGGAGATGCTGACACAAAATTGTAAGGTATTTGTACCAAGTATGGCGACCCTTCAGGGGTCTAATAACGTAATCAGAAAAGGAAAATGATGGTCATAGCGCTAGTACTGGCAGCCCAAATGCGTGGGCGTTAGTTAGTCAGTTATACTGGGCGTTTTCCGCAAGTCGACATCCATTGTGCCTATTTTGCGTGAAACGGCGGTGTGGCGCTACTCTAACCACCCCAGCTCGTCTAGAAAGTTGCTGAGTGCCTTGGTGTTGTTGACTGCGCCCCGTAGTGTGTCTGGAGAACCTAGGTGTTTTTTTCTGTATACTTCTACCTGCTTGCAGTCCAACAGTATATGTTTAGTCGATTCTTCTGCCTCCATGCACGCTCTGCACATGGGGCTGTCTGTGATACCTAAGTTATAGAGGCGTCTGTTCAAGGTGTTATGTCCTCTTATTATTCCCACTATCTTGCGCAGTTGGTTTCTATGTGTCCTTAGTAGTGCGGTTGTGAGTTTGTAGTCGCGTTTCGACATAATCTCTTTGCTCTGTCTGCATGTGTCTGTCTCCTCCCAGTATCGTTAATGTAGTTATTTAGTGTGTTGGTCCAGTTGATTGTATATGTAGCTTTGTGGCAGGGGCAAGATTGGCTCCGCTCCGTATGCCGTTGTTTCTGAGCCTTTCCTGGCCAGTTCATCCGCTGTATCGTTCCTCTTGAGCCACTGTGCCTCTTGATCCATTGTATAGTAACTTTGTTTTTATCTGCGCACACCTCTGTGAGGTTTTGGTGGCTTTCGTATATCAAGCTAGATGTGATGTTATCACTGCTCAGTGCTTGTAGTACCGATTTACTGTCTGAGAGTATCCATATGTTAGTGTTTTAGACTTGTCGTCTCTTTATGGCATTGCAGGCTTCAATTATTCCTACGCATTCAGCCTGGAATACCGTGTTTTGTACACCCAGTGGTTTGGATATGTGTATGTTTAAATCCTCTGAGTTCCCGTATTTGTTTTTGAACCATGTGTAAAGATTCTAAGGTCTGTTTGGTTTAGCCCCTCTTTTAAATCTTCCGTCAGTGATAAGCCGTAGTCTTTCCTAAAGACTGCAGTTTTTGGTATTTTGTCGATTGAAGCCTCCATCATAGGTAGGATTGTGATCAGTTTGTTATGGATCTTCGTGTGCGGTATGTCTAGTTTCGTCCATAGGTTGAGGCGTTTTAGGCGTATTGCCGTCGCAGCCGCCTACTTATTCTTTCATCGACTATCGGAAAATACAAGAATTTTTGAGTAACAAATTGTTCGATTTTCGTAATTTATCCGACACGTGCGATTAACGCCCACGCATTTTGGCCGCCAGTACCAGCGCTATCACCATCATTTTCCTTTTCTTCATTACGTAATTAGACCCCTGAAGGGTCACCACCATACTTGGTACTAATACCTTAAACAATTGTGTCAGCATCTCCGGGTCTAATAAGTACCTTGAATATTGGCACGCTCACGTGATTTTGGCGCGAACGAACGCAGGCCCTGATATAAGAAATATACAGTGCCTTTTCCATGATTTTATATTTTGTAATATGCCATTTTAATAAATGATAATATTAGTGTTTTATTTAATTTCAATTCACTTGACTGTTGTTATCGAAGTTTAAGAAAAAATATTTTATAGAAGAAAATTACTTAAAAAGCAGTGAATTGCATTTGAGCATTTAAGACTGCTTTGTAGTGAATTACTCAGTGGATATAATTTTGCTATCGTTTGCTTTAAAGAAGTAGTTTGGTGGAATAATTTATTTAAAGGCAGTAACTGGACTTTCACTTCTTTGTAAATAATTAAACGAAAAGGATTTATAGACAAGAAACTTTACAAAAAGGCCGCTAACTGAAAACACTGCCTTTTAAAGAATTACGAGCATACAATTGAAAGTAATTTTAATTTTCAATGATAAATTTGTTAGTAATAATTCAGTAAAAGGCAGCTTCGGGACTTTAGCTGCCTTTTAGTGAATTATTATAGGTTGTAAATAAACTCCCAAAATGCATACCACAATTATTTCTTGATATAATTTAAAGGAATATGTAAAAATATAATAAATAACAATGAAAAAAGATAGAACAGGCACCTTTTTAATACCTAAAATCATCATTGCGTCATATATTCTTACACAGCCTGATTAAAGTAAAAAAATCCAATTGAAGACTGCTTTTGCGTTTTTCTCAAAAGTAAGTGATGTCAGAAGACTGCCTTTTTAAAAATCACGGCAGCACACACACACACACACACACACACACACACACACACACACACACACACACACACACACACACACACACACACACACACACACACACACACACACACACACACACACACATACACACACACATACACGCACACACACACACACACACACACACACACACACACACACACACACGCACACGCACACGCACACATACCTACATTATATAATTAAGTTGCTTATATTAGTAGTATTTAAACTTAATTTATTTGGTTTTTGTTACCATCTCCGAGTGATGGAAGAGCGGGATCTTCCGATACAAGCATACGACATGCTTAATGGAAGGTTCCAACCTTGTTTATTTTTATACCGTGTTAAAAAGTCAAATAAACTATTTTGTATTTTGTATTTGTATTTTGTAAGATGCCGGAAAATATTAGGTTGTTAGATGGCTTTAAATTCAAGTCAAAACTGAAGGACTGGTTAATTAGCAAATGTTTTATGATTTGAATGTATTTCTTGTGATGTAAATTCTATCTTTTAAGTGCAAGTATTATTACTATTGTACTTCCGAAATGGGTAGTCTGTTGAGACATATTACTTTATTATATGTTATGTACGCAGTTTTGACTATAAATGATATCTTATCTTATCTTATATTTAGTATATCTATGACTAAGTATGAATAATTCTGAGTACCTAGACGTTATGCACGTTCGTGTGTGAATATTCATCTGTGCTTCTATGTGTGTGTGTGTGTGTGTGTATGCGTGTATGTGTGTGTGTCTGTTTGTGTTCGCCATTTACTTATTTTATTAACAGCTCAGTGCTTTCGTAGTTCAGCTGTTTTAAGTGTGCTTCTATCATTGACTTACAAGCGTATGATGCAAGTGAACGTAGACTTATGTTTTTACTTATTTTATTATATATAGCTGGTCCAAGAACCTTTATAAAGCGCTTTGTAAACGTGGTGTTATGTTTCGGAATGTCACTGTTACGTCCGTAACTCGCCCATACTAAATTGTACAACGTATTTAATGACCCGAGGCACCTACCAATGTTGTTTTGAGAATTAGTTACTTATCAAGCTGCGTACGACAAGTGTACTATATACTGGACCTTGGCGGACCTTCTTGACTATTTAGCAGTACCTGTACCCAGAGTACCTAATTAATAATTCGGCTCCCCTTTGAGCTCGGCAGCTGTTGTACATATTGGATGCTGTATGGCCTAAGGAGATTAGCTACCTAAAGTAGTTAGGAAAGCTGTAACTGAATAAACTGATGTCTGCCGTGAAAACAGCGTGTTTGCTTCATCTCCGCAACGCCCCACCTCACTTGAAGGACCTGCTTCACAATATTGATTAGTTTATAAGTTTGCCAGCGAACTATGGAGCACAGCATATTAGGAGTAAAATTGATAAATTGCATCCGGAACACCACGCTGCGCTCCAAAACTCAAAAAGTCGACGTTGTTCGGAAGGCGGCCAAGTTGAAGTCGGACTGGCCTGGTCACGTCTGCCGCATGCCGAGTAATTTATAAGCCATCATCGCCACTGAATCCAAACGGAGACGCGGCAGACCCCGTCGACGATGGCATGATGAGCTAGATTGCTTTTTAAAAGAATGGCCAGAGACTGCTTGAAATTGAGATGATTGGAAAAAGAGGGGAGAGGCCTTTGCCCAGCAGTGGGACATCACAGGCTCATAATGATAAAAATAATCATCACCGCTGTATGCGGGTGGTGCAGGACCGGCCATTGTGGCACTCTTTGGGGGAGGCCTATGTCCAGCAGTGGACGTCTTTCGGCTGATATGATGATGATGAAATATTAAACATGCAAAAATATATATTAAAGAAATACAGTATTTATATGGAATTTCTCAAGTTTTGTACCTCAACTCTCTTGCAGTGTCAACAAACATTAGATACACGGGTACAATAATAATTTAAAGATACATTTTGGAAAAAAAAACTAGATACTAATCTACTAAACCTAAAATAAAGAACTAGTTACACAAAAAATATTAAAAATGAAAAATTGGCTCCAGCTCGGTGCCCAGCGGTAAGGTGCCCAGAAGACTAGCGACATTGCCGCACTGTACTGCATGGCAATGCCAATGCGTTGAGCAAGGTAGGAGCCAGCCTTCTGGTCACCTGTTGCGTCGACAAGACATTTCGCCAGTTCTTTAAAAGTGCTGTGTGCACCGGGACCATATGGCCCTAATGTCTTCACCCCAAAAGGTTCAAACATGCAGCTAGCGTCTATATGAGGCTGCATATTTGCGCCGCTTGAGGTTTTGAGCCGTGTCGGCGGCAGCCCCAGCCCCGATCGAGGTCCCCGGGAGATACATTTATTTTTACAGATTAATAAAATATTTAAAATGAACAAACTTACTTCATGATGTTAGCCGAGCACCCTCCATTGCAGGTCCCATGGGGCAGACAATCTAGGGCTTGCTGTTCGGAAAGGGCTATGCAATTATTATGTTTCAGGGCGAACTGGCCTTCAATGTTTCCTGGAAATAGTATTGAAGTGAAAATAATATTTTGTATTTCGGGGTCTATAAAAATGATATTGGGAGAGGATATTAGAAACCCGACACTGAAGGCTATGGATGTTGTTTACAATGTTTTTCATCAGGCACTGGTCCCACCGCCGGCTACAGACTATAAGCTATCGGCGTTAACTCGCCCAAGAAACGAACAAAAGAGCTCAAGTGTAAATAAATTTATAGTTCATCGCCGGCGGTGTGAACAGCCAGCTATAAACTATAAACATATAACTCTCTCTTTTATTTACACGAAAGCGATTATCTTTTGTTCGATTCTTGAGCTAGAAAATAGCCGATAGCTCATAGCTTACTCGCTCGCGGTGGGACCAGTGCCTTAATGCATTTGAATCAAACTAAATATTAATCGCAATAAAAGTTACTAACGACAACATGGCAAAACTAACCTTCCGCATTCAGCCGTTATAGCAAATCAGTGTCAAATATGTATGGCAGGTAATTGGTGTGTTATCAAAAATCAAAAAAAAAAACAAAAATATGTATTTGGTATCAAAAATTTGGTTTTTACAGTTGTACATGGCCCCTCCAGGTAAGTATGACAATACTTGTGTTAGGAGAAGCCGCCCCTCCTATCCGGAGTTATGCATAATTTGAATACATCTTACATTAATTTTACATTTCTAGTTATACTGATAACATAGTTGTTATCAGAATTAAATTTAGTATAAGAATTTAATTACATTATATTAGTGAAAAAAGTGTGTGTGCGTGCGTGGTGCGTGCGTGCGTGCGTGCGTGCGTGCGTGCGTTCTTGCGTGCTATGTGTTGAAGCCTGCGTTTTAATATCGATGGGTCAAAATGAAGCGTTTTGTGTAATTTTAGGACGGTTAGTAATATATATTAATTTTCGCATGGTAAGAACATTACTTTCTCTGTACAATTCAGTCGTTGGGTGTCTGAAGGGCAGTTTGTACATTACCTTGAGAAGACATCTTTGCCCTCTCTCTACTTGTAAAAAAGATGTTTTTGTGGCACCACCCCAAACCACAATGCAATATGTCATCACTGATTGCGCAAGTGTCTTGTACAATTGATTTAACAATGGTTTCCTGGCAATGTGTCTGAGAGTTTTAAAAAACCAGATCAATTTTCTGATACGGCTGTTGATGTGTACAATGTGCGGATTCCAACACAACCGTTGCTCCAAAATAACCCCAAGATATTTTATTGTCACCACTTTTTTGAGCGGTGTACAACTGCAAGATGATAGGTCACTTTCATTACAGCTATGCATTTTAAGTTTCAAGTTTGTTGTAGGTTGTGTGTTATTATATTTTGTGAAGCACATGTAATTGGTCTTCTCTAGGTTAAGTGTGAGAAGGTTCGACCTGAGCCAGGATGAAATTAGTTGTAGGCCCTTCTCAGCATTGTCATGGACGTTCTGCCAAGTGTCAGAGTTGAAAACTACAGCTGTATCGTTAGCGTAAGAACAAATAAATCCATTGTGGATTTTAAGGTTGGTCAGGTCGTTAATATAAATTGTTGAGTTATGATGTTATTACCAATTTTTATAAAAATAATCCTTACGACAAGGGCATAATAAAGGCTACGTTAGCGTTGTATACAACAGCAGCGTTGTGCAGGTATACCTGCACCTTATGAAGCTTCTTATGAGCAAGTGTACCTATTGATAAAGTTTTTATATATTGAAAACCATTGGGTTTTCAGTGTCGTTAAAGGTTATACACATTTAAATTATTAGTCCTTATCTGCTAAGACAACAGCTTCTTTTAAGTCAATCCAAAAAGTTACCTATGTAAATTGTAAACAATACTAGCTTGAGTTAGTTTCTTTATCTGTGAGTAAGGACAGTGCAAAACATGAATTCTGTCCCAGTTACGAAGAAGGGCGCATGTCACATTTTGGTCAAAATAGAGTTATATATACTGCCGTGATCAGCAAAAAAAGGCGCGTCCGACAATATTTTCTATTTTATGCTAGGAAGCCTAGAAACAGAGTTACCATAAGAAAAAATTGCACTTTTACACGCATTTTCTCACTTAAACCACCTTAAACTAAATTGAAAAGTCGTTTGTCCGAAAAACATTGAAGACCTTAAATGTATGGACGTAAGTGCGTATATGTGCCCATCTGTTTTGTCACTTTTTCAACATCTCCATAAAATAAAAGACGCGACTTATGATCTGCTGTTTTATAAAAAGTGGAAAAGACGCATGTAGTCACCTGCGTCTTTTTAAGTAAGTCTCAGCTTTAGACTTTAACATTACCTCAACATTAGTAAGGTGCTAGTGACCACAAGCGCCTTTTCAACTTCGCATATGGATTGACAAATCTGCAAGCAAAACAAAATAAATAAAAAGGCGCTAGTAACTTCTTGTGCCTTTTCAACTAAGTTCATCCTGGTTCATTCGTTCAAATTGGCGCTACAGCAAGATAGAAAAGGTGTAAGTCACCAATAGCGCCTTTTAAATTAAGTACTTCTACAACAGAACCAGTGCGCTTGTGGTACTTGCGTCTACATTTTGCTCTAGGCTTATTTTTTGTTTTTTAAGGGTTATTCTTGAGAATTGCATTATTCATCTCATTCCTTAGGCGTTTTTTATTTAAGGAAATTTCTACTAAGTTACAACTAAATTAAATAAAATATTTACTAATAAACATATTTATCGAGTAGGCATCACTTTGAGTCAATTACGTACGGAAATATGCCAATTCAAAGTTTAGGTGCCAGGGAAATGAGAAAAAATTACAGAGGAATGAGACAAAATGTCAGGGGAATGCTAAAAACTACAAGGGAATGATAAAATTGACAAGTTTTGAGATCAGATACTTATATAACTCCCGCGACCTTTACCAGGTCATCAGTCCACTTTGAGAGGGCCTACTAACGCCGCGCCTTCCGTTACGTGGTCACCAATCGCGAATATTTCCACCCCAACGGCCATTGGTTCTACGTGCAATGTGCCCCACCCACTGCCACTTTAGTTTAGCAATTCGGAGGGCTTTGTCGGTTACCTTGGTTCTGCTGCGGATAGCCTAATTTCTGATGCGATCACGCAGAGAAACTCCCAACATAGCCCTCTTCATTGCACTTTGGGTGACTTTGAGCCTTCTTATGAGGCCATAAGATACCACGTTTCAGTGCCATATGGCAACACACCTGGCCAAAGAATCTCGTCTTAAGACACTGCGGAATACCGGAAGACCGAACCGAAGGCTTTCTCGTAGTCCATGAACGCTAAACAGAGGTGCAGGTTATAATCCTCAGTCTTCTGTATAACCAGGTGGAGCGTTATAATTATATAAATATATTACAAGACAACAAGGCAACTTAAGGCATCGACAAGTAATCAACAGATTTTTGAAAACTTGAAGTAATTTCGCACATCTTATAAGCAACGGCAAAGCATTCCACAACCGTACAGGCCGATATGTAAATTAGCTATTGACTATATGTTTTTTCTTTATACTTTTCTTGGGTACTCTTTACGTGAACATGTATGAGTACAAGGGTTTTCTATAAAACAATATTTTTCCAATTGTAGCTGCAATGTTGCAATCTGATGTTGAATTAAATAAAAAAACACTTAGAAGTGACTTTTTATGTGAGTAAAGTCAAATCAGTCAAATATCAAATGTATCATTGATAAATACTTCAAAAACAAAGTTTTAACCGACTAAAAATCAATCATCCCCTGTTTTCCTACCCTTAAGGTTGGTTTTTTTTTTTCCAAATTTATATGGGACCAACTTCGGGGATACCCTTTCCAACTAAAAAAGAATTATCCAAATCGAACTACTCTGTAAAAAGTTATGCGTGGTCATACATAAAAAAAAACGGCCAAGTGCGTGTCGGACCACGCACAACGAAGGGTTCCGTGCCTACTACTATACACTACTAGTGGATCTCCCCAAACTATGAAAGTCTTGACTAATTTGATAAAATATTGTTATCTTATTCATTACCGAACCGAGTATCAGCGAAGAAATATGTATATTCGTACAATTGTTCCTGTAGACTCGGAGGACTTCGCTCGCTCGTTCAGTAATGTGCTAAACGAGGATCTGCATTATGTGATAAACACAGGGTTTTGTTATCGTCGTGATGTAATCAGTAATTTCGCTGCACAGCAGATAAGATCTTAATGTGTTCCTCCTCACGTGATAACACAGGGTTGCAGAAAAGCTGTCTATCCAGCATTTCGCATGAATATTATCTAAACGACTTATACGAAAATATTCTTCGTTAATATCTCCAAAAACTACAGAGTCCATTAACGTTTTGAAGGCGCATATGGGAGACCTATAATTTGCAAATAACCTTGTATTATTAATAAGAGACACTGCTTTAACATATCCAGCTATGTTGTTTGCTTGCTCATAATAATTTCTAGGACAATGTCTAAGACTTGTTTTTGCCCATGCTAAGACTCCATATCCTGGATTCGAAGATGCGTGTTCAGAATTTGTTCTTACTACTTCTACAAAATCAGGTAAGTTAAATGAGTCAATACAGCTACAATAAGTTTCTACTATAAAATAGATATCAGAGGATAATATTTATGAATCACTTGTGGGCCCCATCGGTTAGATGTTTTTTTTAAATACTGTTCATTATGGAATACGATTATACGATCCCCTATAACCAATATCCTTGGTAAATAATTTCTGGAATAGTATTCTACTTCTTAATGCAGATTATAAATTATTTACCTGTGGGTCAAGATGCACCTAAATCGCACGGCAAAAGTTTAACACCAAGGCCTAACCGAGAACCTCTTCATCACCTATATTTCAGTGATTTGATATGAGACCGAAGGTGAACTGCAGGGTCCTACCGTAACTAATTAATTAATAACTAATTTAAAATTGTCTTCTTATAACTGTTAGTCACCTTAAACGAATTTAATGTTGAACGCCTAAAAAATCTAAGAGCAAAAATATGCTATTACTGCTATTAAACATGAGAATGACCGGCGGTACAGGCACCGTATCAAATATCGCACTTAATTCCATAATACCTCTTTTCATCACTTTAACGGATGACTTCCACGATGAAAAAAAACTATCCTATGTCCTTCTCAGGCTCTCAAAACTACATCCATACCTAATTTCATTGAAAAGGTACAACAGACAGACAGAGTAACTTTCGCATTTATATGTAATATGATATTAAGTATGGATATGTATTTATGTATTGTAATCGAAATACGCCACTGATAATCAGTATGCTTGTAAAAGTCGTAATTGTACATATGCATATCAGTAAAGGACATTATATTATATTAAAACGGTCGTATCGTCATACAAACCTTACGGCACTTACATCCTTTTCTATAGGGAAAGCAGTTTTTCAGCAATTACTCGAAAACCTTTGAACCTATCTTTTTCAAAATACTTTTCGGTGAAAGTATTTAATAAGCACTATGTCCATGATTTTTTTTTAATTTTTCACTTCCACCGTTCGAAAGTTAGAGGGGGGGGGACACAATTTTCGTACCTTTCGTGGCGATTATCTCCGCATATATTTACATAAGCAATAAAAGTGCTGAGTAACCTTATAGTTATTTTAAAATACCTATCGTTTTATGTGCCACATATGGACATAGTGTGAAATATTTTTTTGACTTGCAATTACAAGTATTACCCGAAATAAAAAATGTTTTTAGTAATTTCATTGCATAACTATATAGCAGCGATCAAAATACACCTTTACTCCAAATTTCATTCAAATACAACTTACAGTTTTCGAGTAAAATGCCTGTGACATACGGACAGACGGACAGACGGACATGACGAAACTATAAGGGTTCCGTTTTTGCCATTTTGGCTACGGAACCCTAAAAATATATACGCGTCGACTTGAGAACCTCCTCTGTTTTTTTCGTCGGTTGAAAAGACGCTTCTGGTTAAATGCGTTCTTTATTTTAGGAGAAACAGAGGTAATATCTGTTTTAGACTTAAATGAATGGCAGCATTCTAATTGGGCTTAGTTAAAAGGACGTAAATGGTAACTAGTGCCTTTTCTACTAAGTAAACTAGTATTTTCCAATAAATTTTTTTACCAAGATGAAAAGGAAAAACACGTCAAATAAAATAAATAAGAATATATTATAGAACAATTAAAAAACGTAAATGTGCGCAAAGTATTTGCCTAACTAGCGCCGTTTAACTTTAACTTTAACATTTATTTTCTCGTTTTCGACATCATGTGACAAGCACTCTTCTTCGTAACCGGGGCAGAATTACTGTCCTTCAAGATCGACCCCAAAAATTGGAAAAAGCAATCGGAGGAGCGAGACCTTTGAGGAAAACTCTGCGTGAAGACGTGAAACGCTAACGCCTGGTTTGACCTCTTGTCCCACAAACGAGAATTGAGACACCAGCAGCGTGCTGCTGCGCCTCCTACAACGCCGCGTATGACCTTTACTGTCATACAAACCGACGTTGGTGTAGAACTCATATCATGCTCATTGCAACCCCTTAAAAACTCGTTGATGACTGTGTAAACAATAGGTTTTTGTGAAATTTTACTTTTCTGTATACCGTCATCAACTACTCAATGAGATAATTCTAACGAGCTCAAACTCGACGGGGTTACGTCAGTTACGTACTGAATTCCCATGGCCGCCTTATACCTCCATGATCAGGTCAGCTCGATGGTACCATAATATTGAATTGTCATCCAAACTATTAAACAACCTTTAACCAAAATTTCAGCTCAATCGGGTGAAGATATCTGCTTCAAAATTGAGTTGCAATATTTCACCCGAACAAACATAGGCCGGACATGGCGGACATACATAGTTGGAAGTAGTTGGAAGATAATATGTGATGAATGTAAGAGGTTAGGTGAGACGATGGATGACCGTCCGTCTCCAGTTATTTGTTAAGATTATTGGTATTATAAGTTCATATTACTTAAATAACTTTGTGGGCATGCATTTTACAGTGCCTTGGTGTATCACTGTAATACTGTGTAATCTGTTTTGAAATTTAATAGAAAGCTTGTAAAAAGGAGTTTTATAGAAACTTGTAATGATTTCAAAGGCCAATGGAGAGTAAAAAAACAAATAATGAACCTCAAAATCTTACCAACAGCGCTAAAGATAAAGCAGCTGCCACAATGTTTTTGGTCCTTTACATGTGTGACCACCCCCTTTTTCCTCCAGTCAAGTTCATCGGGCGCAGCAACCGGAGTATCGGGAATTGTCACTTTTACTCTAGTTGCATTTAGAGGCTTGAACCCTTGGTATCTCGCAAGCTCGTCTGCTCGCAAATCAGCAAAATGGTTAACCTTAAATACAGTTTGTGGAAACATAGCATTTCGTTGATTTATATCCACTATGCTAGCCTTAAAAATTTCCAGCCGTTCCAAATATTCTTCCCCGATGTATATTTTGTTGTATTCCTTAAGAAAGTTCTTGAACAGATTTTCTGCATCTTCTAGATCGTAGTATGGCTTATCAAGAACAGAAGTGGCCATGGCGGTAATGCCAGCAAAGCAAATTGTCACAAAAAGTGTTGACACGATCATCGCTTATGTTTAAAAAATTAAGATATACACAGAATATAGTTTAGGTGACCGCCCAATTACGGTCTACCAATGAAACAGTTTGAGCTTCCTTATTCTTAATATATTGTTTCGAACAATGTTAAATATGTTGAGTATGCAAGCGGCTTTTAGGGATCAGTAACAAATACTCTTTGCGGAATTTGAACTGTTGATTGGGCAAAATCTCATTTTGCATCATTGCTTCGGATAGTCTTTTGAGAAACATTCTTTCTAACAGCTCAAAAGTACAGGAGTTAAGCTTATAGGTTGATATGAAGAACACGCATGTGGCGGTTTATCATCTTTGTGAATCATTACGATCTGTGAGACCTTTCATGTGTGGAAGTAACAGACTCAAAAGATGGCATTCAATAGGCATGTTAGGAATGTGATGCACTATTTAGGTAGTTCTTTTAAGATCCTTGGCGTTAGCAGGTCAAAGCCAGGTGCCGTTTTGGTATCGAGCAATTTGATCTCTCTCGTTAATAGCGAAGACTTATTTTACTTTAGCATTGTTACAATTATCATGTAAAATACAGCCAACTAGCCATTTGAGTTCTCAGTCCGTTTCTCTCAGACTTTCTTCTCAAAGACATGGAACACGTCTCACCTTTTTTTCTCTGTTTTCACTGTCATTTAATACGGGTGCTCTCTGCTAAGGATCACAGTGAGAAGTTGCCGGTTCGTTTCACTCTAAAAGAGGTTAAATGTGTGATAAAATCTATAACGAGAGGCAAGTCGCCGGGTCACGATGGCTTTAGCATAGAGCACTTGCAATATGCTGGTGATCACCTTCCTCGGGTACTCAAAATGTTTTTTAATATGTGCATGAGTCACTGTCACCTTCCGAATAGTCTTATGAAGACTCTTGTGGTGCCCATCGCTAAGAATAAGACAGGAAATGCCTCCGATGGGTCCAATTACAGGCCGATATCCCTTGCGGCGGTAACGGCAAAGGTGCTGGACGGATTGCTTGACAGGTTGCTGTCAAAGCACATCAAGTCACAAGATGCTCAGTTTGGCTTCAAGCCTAATTTATCAACTGAGAGTGATATTCTTTGTTTTAAGCACACCGTCCAGTACTATATTGAGGAGAAAACACCCGTATTTGCCTGTTTTTTGGACCTGTCGAAGGCTTTCGACATGGTCTCGTACGAGATTTTGTGGAAAAAATTGGAATACAGTACGAGTACTCCGAGGGGGGTTGTTGGCATGTTCCGATACTGGTATGCAAACCAGACTAATCGAGTTAGATGGGCAGGCTCGCACTCAGACGTGTACAGGTTGACATGTGGTGTGAGACAAGGTGGTCTCAGTTCGCCTAGGTTGTTCAACCTTTACATGGATGAGCTGATCGCTAGGCTTAGCAGCACGGGTATTGGATGCCCAGTCGGTGGCACGACTGTAAATAACATTAGTTATGCAGACGATATGGTGCTGCTGTGCCCAGCGATCAGTGCTCTTGTCCGGCTGCTGAAGATTTGTGAGGAGTATGCGTTGACCCATGGCCTGAAGTACAACACCAAAAAGAGTGAGCTGTAGGTTTTTAAGGCGGGAAACAAGGCTCTTACCTCTATCCCTCAGATCCAGCTGTGCGGGGCTCCTCTTACCAGAGTGTCGCGGTTTAAGTACCTCGGGCACTGGGTCACTGACAACCTCCAGGATGATGCAGATGACGAGAGGGAGCGCAGGGCTTTGGCGGTTAGATGTAACATGCTGTCACGTAGGTTTGCACGCTGTGACGGGAATGTCAAAAAGACTCTTTTTAAGGCTTTTTGTCAATCCTTTTACACGTGCAGCCTATGGACGAACTACACTAAAAAGTCGCTCAATGCCCTGCGTGTCCAGTATAACAACGCCTTCAGAGGGTTGATGGGACTGTCACGGTACTGCAGCGCATCTGGGATGTTTGCAGAGGCACGGGTCGACGGTTTCAGTGTCATTATAAGAAACAGATCCGCGTCCCTCATGCGTCGTGTGCGTGATAGTTCCAACAGCCTTCTTAAGCTGATCTGGAACAGTCCGGCTTCCGCAGTGTGGAGACACTGGAACACCCAGCACATGGGCTCAAGAGGTTCAGTGTATAATTTAATGTAATGTGTAATATAATTTGAATTTGAATTTGAATAACTTTTACAATGCACTTGCTCTGAAAGAGCCCCTTTATATGGTTCAACGTAAACACGGGAAGTAGTCTATGCCGGCACGGTGGCGCCGGGCGGGACCAGCCCGTTCGGAAATGGATTTCAGGCCAAAATTCCCGCATACTGTGCGAGAATGAGATTTCATGACCATTTTTTTTTTTACCTTTTATGTATATTTTTTTTATTTCCTTGCATGTTGCATTGTAAAATGTTGAACGATACACGTGCGGATAGGTAATTCCCAACTCGTGTCGATCAAAAACACTCCCTGACGGTCGTGTGTTTGGCCATCGCCACTCGTTGGGAATTACCTACTTTCCGCACTTGTATCATAAATAACTATTTCTGCGCTCTACTGGCGTGGCGAACGCCGGAACACACGATCAAATATACTCTCGTTCGCTAGCATACATCCGAATGAATGTAATAATTGTAAATTCAAAGTAATTCAGAGAAAAGGTGGCAATGTTATATTATTTGGATGACCGTTGTAGCCTAATAAGTAGTGACCTTGCTTATTAAGCAAGGGGTCTACGGCTCAAATCCCAGCAAGGGCATTTATTTTGTGTGATCAGCACGAATAATTAATTGGTCCGGAGTGCAGGATTTTTTCTTTGTATTTTATTAAATTTGTGTCTATAAGAAAATAAGCGTAAAGAAGATAATCATGTTTATCGTCGTTTAGTTTCCATAGAAAAAGCTTTGCTTAGTTTTAGACTAAGTTAGTTTGTGTAAGATTGTCTTTTGTATTTTTTTATTGGCCCGATGTTGGTCTGGATGAAACCAAAAATACTCCAAATTAGTTTATCACAATCAATGTCACCTGCACGAAACAGTATTTAATTTCAAAATGTAGTCCAAAGTATGGTGTAATCAGTTTAATGGACGTTAATGGATAATAAAAAGCGTAATTATTTATTTAATAGTAGCTGAAATATTTGTTACATTTTTACCAGTCACCAAGTTAAATGCATTATTCACTTAATTCTTTTTGCATTCTGGTTTTGATCAGATTAGGTTATCTTGGAAATACCATATCCTTGCAATTTACATAGTTTTACACGAGTAGTTAGTGCCATGTAATCTAAGTTCTAGTCTTTTTTTTTATATATTTGTGGAAAATAGTTGTACAAATATTTATTAAAGACATAATTAATCTATACATTTTCTTGTAAATAACAACTTAACACATTATAAAAATAAAATTAAGCTAGCCTAAAAAATAATACAAGTAGAAATGATAAAACTAATAATCAAATTCTAAAATGGGCCCCTGTGGCAAGGTACCGAGTACGCTGGCAGCATTTCCTCGCTGAATAGCAATGCTTATGCGTTGAGCGAGGAAGCTGCCTTTAATATTATGGAAAAATATGGAAACAATTATCTCCACTTATAATAAATCTCTAAATTAAAAAAAGAATCAGCCAGTTTGAAACTAAGCTTTGCGCGGTTCGAATGTTCTCAGCATCCCATGAACGGAAAAATATGAAACATTTTATATAGGTACATTATTATTCTAGCTGCAACTTAGGATAGTTTTTATCCGACTGCGACAGTTAATTAATTTTCCGAAATATACGACTTCATTTAATTTTTCATTTATTTTTATTGAAATCAAACGCTGCTCCAACTGTCAGCTATAAGAACCGTCAAATTTTCGTCAAAATGGCGGAATTGCTTTGCCTTTAACTTATTAATAATTTAAATCCCGTCTACGATAGACCTTTACGAGACAAATGCTAAAATATAAACCATAAAAAAATATTCGATTCTGATATGAGAACTTATATGCGCAAATGTCGTTTTATGTCGTAATTTCAATAAATAAAATCAACAAATTTGAACAATATAATTAACACGAATTTGTTTTTTTTGAATGACAATGGCACGCGCTCGGCGCATTCAGCCAAAGTACCTGCGGCGCTACCACGAAAACCGATACTCAATGTTCATATATTTGCATCCCTGTCACTCGATTATGGTTAGTGCGATAGAGATAGAGATACCCGAATATTTTCGAATTCCGAAGTTCGTGGTTATAGCTCAGGAATCGAAAATATGGTAAATAATCATAATGTATTTTCTCGAAAAATAATTTAAAATAAATATAGTCAAATGGAGAAAAAAACAAAGCAAGAGGTTATATAGGTAATGATTAAGTTATAAGAGTCCAAAGTTTTAAGAGGGGGTATGTTCTGTCCCTTTTCCGCAAAACGCACCTTCATATGAAACGATTGTTTTTTACTATGACGCTCGAGTATATTGACATCACAGTCCCTCATCGTTTTCTCACTCTAACAAGCGACATTAAAACGGATGTAGCTTCATAATTTTTTGAGATATTTGAATGGGAGTTTCATTATCTTCTATCTATTTATCTATATATATAAAAGAAGACTTCCTGACAGATCATCAACGCACAGCCGAAACTACTGGAACTAGAAACTTGAAATTTACACCCATACTACCTTCCATAACGTAGGCGACGGATAAGAAGGGATTTTTGGAAATTCCACCCCTAAAGGGGTTAAATAGGGGTGCAAAGTTTGTATGGAGGAAACTTTATTTTTTGAGCTGGAGTCTTCAAACTTTGTGGAAAGATTACTTGATAGAATACAAATAAAGTACTTTGAGCGTTTTGGAAAATTCTACCCCTAAGGGGGCTAAAAAGGGTTGCAAAATTTGTATGGGGGAAACTCTTTTTTGAGATAGAAGCTTAAAAGTTTGTAGAAAGATTACTTATTGAAATACAAAAAAACAACTTTCAGCGTTTTAGAAAATTCCACCCCTAAGGGGGTTAAAAGGGGGTGCAACATTTGTATGGAGGAAACATTTTTTTTTAGCTAGAGAATTCAAACATTGTAGAAAGCTTACTTATTGGAATAAAAATAAAGTACTTTCGGCGTTTTGGAAAATTCCACCCCTAAGGGGGTTAAAAATCGTTGCAAAGTTTGTATGAGGGAAATTCTTTTTTGAGATACAAGGTTAAACATTGGTAGAGAGAATACTTATTGAAATTCAAAAAAGAACTTTCAGCGTTTTAGAAAATTCCACCCCTAAGGGGGTTAAAAGGGGGTGCAACATTTGTATGGAGGAAATATTTTTTTTTTAGCTAGAGAATTCAAACATTGTAGAAAGCTTACTTATTGGAATAAAAATAAAGTACTCTCGGCGTTTTGGAAAATTCCACCCCTAAAGGGGTTAAAAATCGTTGCAAAGTTTGTATGAGGGAAATTCTTTTTTGAGATACAAGGTTAAACATTGGTAGAGAGAATACTTATTGAAATACAAAAAAGAACTTTCAGCGTTTTATAAAATTCCACCCCTAAGGGGGTTAAAAGGGAGTGCAACATTTGTATGGAGGCAACGTTTTTTTTAGCAAGAGACTTAAAACTTTGTAGAAAGCTTTCTTATTAGAATAAAAATAAAGTGCTTTCAGCGTTTTGGAAAATTCTATCCCTAAGGGGTTCAAATACGTTGCATAGTTTGTATGAGGGAAATTCTTTTTTGAAATATAAGGTTAGTCGTTCGTGAAAAGATTACTTATTGAAATAAAAATAAAGTACTTTCAGCGTTTTGGAAAATTCCACCCCTTAGGGGGTTAAAAATCGTTGCTAAGTTTGTATGAGGGAAATTCTTTTTTGAGATACAAGGTTAAACATTTGTAGAAAGATAACTTATTGAAATATAAAAAAGAACTTTCAGTGTTTCAGAAAATTCCACTCCTAAGGGGGTTAGGAGTGCAACATTTGTATGGAGGCAACGTTTTTATTTACCAAGAGACTTAAAATTTTGTAAATAGCTTACTTATTAGAATAACATTAAAGTACTTTCAGCGTTTTGAAAAAATCTACCACCAAGGGGGTTAAAAAGGGTTGCAAAGTTTGTATGGGGGAAACTCTTTTTTGAGATAGATAGAAGCTTAAAAGTTTGGCGATTTAGAAAATTCCACCCCTAAGGGGGTTAAAAGGGGGTGCAACATTTATATGGAGATAACATGTTTTTTTAGGTAGAGACTTAAAACTTTTTAGAAAGCTTACTTATTAGAACAAAAATAAAGTACTTTCAGCTTTTTGGAAAATTTCACCCTTAAGGGGGTTAAAATACGTTGCAAAGTTTTGTATGAGAGAAATTATTTTTTGAGATAATAAGCTTAATCGTTTGTAGAAAGATTACTTATTGAAATACAAAAAAGTACTTTCAACGTTTTAGAAAATTCCACCCCTAAGGGGGTTAAAAGGGAGTGCAACATTTGTATGGAGGCAACGTTTAATAATAGTTCGTTAATAGGGGGTTCAAAGTTGGCATGGAGAGTCAGAAAATTTTAAAGTATGAGATTTGTATACTCGATCTTAGCCTGTTTATTAAAAGACTACAAAACTTATTTGAGCGTTTTTTGAAATTCAAAGGGGATTATAAGGGTGTTCCAAGTTTGTATGGAGAGCAAGTAATTTATAAAGTAAGGGATTTGTAACTTCGGTTGTAGACTGTTTGCTGAAAGACTACAAAACTTATATCAGCGTCTTTTTTTTAATTTATCGCCAAAGAAGGTTAAAAGGGGGTTCAAAGTTTGTATAGAGAGCAAGATATTTTTATTAAAGTAAGAAATTTGTAAATACGGTTTCAGACTTATACTATGAGGGTTTAAAGAGGGTTCTAAGTTTGTATAGAGAGAAAGACATTTTGAAGGTAAGAGATTTGTAACTTCGGTTTTAGACTGTTTACTAAAAGACTACAAAACTAATTTCAATGTTTTTTTTAATTAATTACTTAAACAAACATTTAGATGATAACATGTTCTACGCGGTTCCTGACTGATCATCAACGCACAGCCGAAACTACTGGATCTAGAAACTTGAAATTTACACCTATACTACCTTTTATAACGTAGGCGACGGATAAGAAGGGATTTTGAGAAATTCTACCCCTAAAGGGGTTAAATAGGGGTGCAAAGTTTGTATGGGAGAAACTTTATTTTTTGAGCTGGAGTCTTCAAACTTTGTCTTAAGATTACTATATAGAATACAACTAAAGTACTTTCAGCGTTTTGGAAAATTCTACCCCACAGGGGGCTAAAAATCTTTTTTGAGATAGAAGCTTAAAAGTTTGTAGGAAGATTACTTTTTGAAATACAAAATAATAATTTTCAGCGTTTTAGAAAATTCCACCCCTAAGGGGGTTAAAAGGGGGTGCAACATTTGTAAAGAGGAAACGTGTTTTTTTAGCTAGAGAATTAAACCTTTGTAGAAAGCTTACTTATTAGAATAAAAATAAAGTACTTCCAGCGTTTTGGAAAATTCTACCCCTAATGGGGTTAAAAATCATTGCAAAGTTTGTATGAGGGAAATTCTTTTTTGAGATACAAGGTTAAACGTTTGTAGAAAGATTACATATTAAAATACAAAAAAGAAATTTCAGTGTTTTGAAAAATTCCACCCCTAAGAGGGCTAAAACGGGTTGCAAGGTTTGTATGACGGAAACTTTTTTTTGAGATAGTATCTTAAAAGTTTGTAGAAAGAAGACTTTCTGAAATAAAAAAAAATACTTTCAGCGGTTTAGAAAATTCCGCCCCTAAGGGGGTTAAAAGGGGGTGCAACATTTGTATCGAGGCAACGTTTTTTTTTAGCAAGAGACTTAAAACTTTGTTAATAGCTTACTTATTAGAATATTATTAAAGTACTTTCAGCGTTTTGAAAAATTCAATTTAAGAAAACTCCTCCCCCAATGGGGTTAAAAGGGGGTGCAACATTTGTAAAGAGGAACATGTTTTTTTAGCTAGAGACTTAAACCTTTGTAGAAAGCTTACTTATTAGAATAAAAATAAAGTACTTCCAGCGTTTTGGAAAATTCCACCCCTAAGGGGGTTAAAAATCATTGCAAAGTTTGTATGAGGGAAATTCTTTTTTGAGATACAAGGTTAAACGTTTGTAGAAAGATTACATATTGAAATACAAAAAAAAACTTTTAGTGTTTTGGAAAATTCCACCCCTAAGAGGGCTAAAAAGGGTTGCAAGACTTGCAAGGTTTGTATGAGGGAAACTCTTTTTTGAGATAGAAGTTTAAAAGTTTGTAGAAAGATTACTTATTGAAATACAAAAAAAACTCTTTTAGCGTTTTAGAAAATTCCACCCCTAAGGGGGTTAAAATGAACATTTGTATGGAGGAAACATGTTTTTTTAGCTAGAGACTTAAACCTGTGGAGAAAGCTTACTTATTAGAATAAAAATAAAAAAAATCCAGCGTTTTGGAAAACTCCACCCCTAAGTGGGTTAAAAATCATTGCAAAGTTTGTATGAGGGAAATTATATTTTGAGATACAAGGTTAAACGTTTGTTAAAAGATTACTTATTGAAATACAAAAAAGAACTTTCAGTGTTTTAGAAAATTCCACCCCTAAGGGGGTTAAAAGGGAGTGCAACATTTGTATCGAGGCAACGTTTTTTTAGCAAGAGACTTAAACCTTTGTGGAAAGCTTACTAACCAGAATAAAAATAAAGAACTTTCAGCGTTTTGGAAAATTCCACCCCTAATGGGTTAAAAACGGTTGCAAAGTTTGTATGAGGGAAAATCTTTTTTGAGATAGAAGCTTAAAAGTTGTAGAAAGATTACTTAATGAAATAAAAAAGCACTTTCAGCGTTTTGAAAAAAATCCACCCCTAAGGGGGTTAACATAGGTTTCTAAGTTTGTACCAGGGAAACTTTTTTTTGAGATAGAAGCTTAAAAGATTGTAGAAAGATAACTTTCTGAAATAAAAAATCACTTTTAGCGGTTTAGAAAATTCCGCGCCTAAGGGGGTAAAAGGGGGTGCAACATTTGTATGGAGGAGGTAACATGTTTTTTTAGCTAGAGACTTAAAACTTTGTAGAGAGCTTACTTAGAATAAAAATGTGTGTGCAACATTTGTAAAGAGGAAACGTGTTTTTTTAGCTAGAGAATTAAACTTTTGTAGAAAGCTTACTTATTAGAATAAAAATAAAGTACTTCCAGCGTTTTGGAAAATTCCACCCCTAAGGGTTGTTAAAATCGTTGCCAAGTTTGTATGAGGGAAATTATTTTTGGAGCTACAAGGTTAAACGTTTGGGAAAGATTACCTACTTATTGAAATACAAAAAAGAACTTTCAGCGTTTTAGAAAATTCCACCCCTAAGTAAGAGTTAAAAGGGAGTGCAACATTTGTATGGAGGCAACGTTCTTTTTTAGCAAGAGACTTTAAACTTTGTAGATAGCTAATAAGTATATTGGAATACATATAAATAAAGTACTTTCAGCGTGTTGATAAATTCCACCCCTGAGGGGGTTACTAAGGGTTGCAAAGTTTGTATGAGGGAAACTCTTTTTTGAGATAGAAGCTTAAAACTTTGTAGAAAGCTTACAAATAAAGTACTTATTAAAAAGGGTGCAAGATTCGTATGGGAAACACTTTAATTGAGCTTAGATACTTGATAGTTTGTAGAAAAAATGCTTATTACAATAATAAAGCTCTTCTACTTATTTTTTCCTTGAAAAGCGTTAATAGGGGGTTCAAAGTTGGTATGGAGAGTCAGAAAAATTTAAAGTATGAGGTTTGTAACTTCGATCCTAGCCTGTTTGTTAAAAGACTACAAAACTTATTTCAGCGTTTTTTTTTTAATAAAACCTCCAAAGGGGATTCCAAGTTTGTATGGAGAGCAAGTAATTTTTAATGTAAGGGATTTGTAACTTCGGTTGTAGACTATTTACTGAAAGACTACAAAACTTATTTCAGCGTTTTTTTTTAATTTATCGCCTAAGAAGGTTAAAAGGGGGTTCGAAGTTTATGTAGAGAGCAAGACATTTTTAAAGTAAGCAATTTGTAATTACGGTTTCAGACTTATACTTTGAGGGTTCAAAGAGGGTTCTAAGTTTGTATAGAGAGCAAGACATTTTGAAGGTAAGATATTTGTAACTTCGGTTTTAGACTGTTTACTAAAAGACTACAAAACTAATTTCAATGTTTTTTTTTTAATTCATTCCTTAAACAAACATTTAGACGATAACATGTTCTACGCGGACGAAGTCGCGGGCAACAGCTAGTACATAATAAATGCCTATGTCCTGACTGACTTATTCACTCAATCACTCACTCACTCAATCACTCACTCATCAACGCACAGCCGAAACTACTAATCTTAGAGAGTTGATTTTTGCACAGTATGTTGCTTTTATAACGTGGGCTAGGGATAAAAAGGGATTTTTGAAAATTCTACCCCTAAGGGGGTAAAATGGGGGTGCAAAGTTTGTATGGGAGAACCTTTATTTTTTTGAGCTATAGACTTAAACTTTGTAGAAAAATTAGTTATTAGAATACAAATGAAACACTTTCAGCGTTTTGGAAAATTTCACCCCTAAGGGGGTAAAATAGGGTGCAAAGTTTGTATGGGAAAAACATATTTTTTTTTAATAGAGACTTAAAATTTTGACGAAAAATTACTTATTAGAACATGAAAAATACTACATTCGGCGTTTTACAAAAATCATTCCCTAAGGGGGTTAAAAAAGGGTGCAAGGTTTGTATGGGGAACACTTTTTCTGAGCTAGACACTTAAAACTTTGTAGAAAGATTACTTATAAAAATACAAAAAAAAGACTTTCAGCGTTTTGAAAAAATCTATCCCTAAGGGGGATAAAAAGGGGTGCAAAGTTTTTATCAGGGAAAGTTTATGTTTTTGAGTTAGAGACTTGAAACTTTGTAGAAAGATTACTTATTAAAATACAAAAAAAGAACACAAATCGTTTTAGAAAATTCCACCCCTAATAGGGTTAAAAAGGAGAGCAAGCTTTGCATGGGCAACACTTTTTTTTGAGTTAGACTTAAAACTTTGCAAAAAGATTACTTATTAGAATACTAAAAAAGAACTTTCAGCGTTTTAGAAAACTCCATCCCTAAGGGGATCCTTAAGATCCTTAAGAAGGGTAGCCAGTGTTGTGTGGGAAAAACTTTTTTTTTTACTAGACTTTAAACTATTCAAAATGTTACTTATTAAAATTAATAATAAAGTACTTTCAGAGTTTTAGAAAATTCCACCCCTAAGGGGGTTAAGAAAGCTTTGTATGGGCAACACTTTTTTTGAGCTAGAGACTTAAAAGTTTACGAAAAAAGTTCTTTAAGCGATTAGAAAAATTCAACCTCTAAGGGGGTTTAAAAGGGGGTTCACATTTTAAATGGCGAGCAATAAAATTTTTAAGTGTGAGTAAGAGATTTTTAACTTCGGTCTTATTCTGTACGTTAAAAGACTACAAAACTGATTTCAGAGTTTTTCCAAATTCATCCCCTAAGAGTGTTAAAATTGGTTCAAAGTTTGAGTATTTCAAGGCATTTTTAAAGTATGAGATTTTTAACTTTGGTTTTAGACTGTTTGTTCACAAACTAGAAAATGAACATCAACTTTTTTTTTAATTATCCCCTAAAAGAGGGTTCAAATTTTGTATTGAGAGAAATCATTTTCTAAGACGATAAAAAGTTCTACGCGGACGAAGTCGCGGGCAACAGCTAGTTATATATATAATAGCAAATTTTCCCGGTGCAACGGATATAATAATTATTAAACCACCATGTCCTCTAATTTTAATTTTAAATATCCCTTTAACTGAGACGAACAAACATGGCTACCTACCTACCCTTGTCTGTGGGCCCCTCTGAGGGCCTCTTCACAGACAATGTTTCTGGGAACACGTGATTTGGTAAAAATAAAAATATCATCAGTTTTTTACCTAATTGCAGCCTAGATTTAAGATAAAACTCTATCTATATTAAATTCTTTAACTGCAACTATGTATCATCACTACACTACAGTTGTATTAAGGTGGTTCGATTGCCATACAAAGCGTTATTTGACATTCGCAGGCTAACGGCGTGATATTTTAAGAAACTTATGTAACAAGCTTTCATCAATTGGCTTCCCATTTGCGCCAAATTCCCCCTTTCCTAGAATAAACTTGTATAAACTAGATTAATTTGAGAAATACAGTTTTCCCAAAATATCACGTCCCAAACGAATTTCTCAAATTAAACTAGTCCCCAGCGCGTTGGATACGCGCTGAATAGAAATATATACCCACTGTTGAGTATAACTCATCCAGCTAATCTCATCCACTGTTTGCTTCCTGTTCGGCAGATATCATCGGTCCATCGGGCTGGTGGTCTGCCCACTGGCCGTTTCAATGACCTTGGCCACCATTCAGTAACCCGTAGTTTTTAAGAGCCCGTATTCAGTAACCCGCAGTATTTAAGAGCCCGTTCACGTGCTCATTAGCGCCAATGGTAAATAATTTTGATAATTTAAATTTTATCCCGTGTGGTGTCGGGTTAGAATAGCGCCACCCCCTTTCTTCCCGTGGGTGTCGTGAGAGTCGACTAAGGAAACAGGGTTGAAGTGTGTTGTGGGCGATGGGCTAGCAACCTATCACTTCGATATCACATTTTGTCGATCTTTTATACCCACATTTATGCTAAAAGTGGCACTGGAACACAAGTTTCATGTGCTCTGCCTACCCCTTTTAGGGATAAAGGCGTGATTGTATGTATGTATTTTAATATAAAGATAGATATTTATAAAAGCGAGCCCACACTGTATTTTGTATTTAAGTATCTTTTGAATACATCATACTAGTTTTTACGTCCAAAGTTAAATAAAACGGCCGTTTTTCTTTTGAGTTCATAGATCGACGAAGTAGTTTATGTGACTGTACATAATGCCTAATTATGTACAGTTACATACACTATTTTATCTACCCACGTGTTATAAATCCTCAATGATGTGTTCGGGAACCATTAGAATAACCGCCATTGCACCGCCATGGCCGACTAGATTTCAAATCATGACCGACAACATTGCACGACGCCAACACCGGACCTGATTTCCATAATAACATCGATTGTCGATGCTATTATGATTTTTCATACATTATAATAACACTGGCACAGATAAAACGCTGATGTTACGTTACTGCTTGCAATTATGGTGGTCGTTATATTATGGTTTCCGAACACATTCTAGAGGATTTAAAACATGTGGGGTAGATAAAATCTAGTTTGATGTATTCACAAGGTACTTCATTACAAAATGCAGTGCGTAGTGGCAAGCTTTATTGGCTGTTTAGTTTCACTAGTAGAATATAGTATTTTATGCAACTGTTTTATAAGAAGGGTCTTAAAATGCGAGTGGCGTGAGTTGCGATGCGAGCCTTGGCGAGCATCGCAATCAAAGACGCCACGAGCGTTTTTAGACCAGTTATAAACCGTTGCATACAATACTTTTTCTACGACAAATTTTAAATAAATAGCAGACTAAAAATTAGTTAGCCTTTTCGGGCAGCAAGTTTTCTATTCGTACTTTTGCTACTCACGCAATTTCTTCAGGAGTGCGGTTATTAATTGCTTCGACCATTTTAAAAGGAACGTACACTTTTATCTTCACAAACACGAATACAATCTCAATATTCTAGGACTAACAGTTTATCATCTTTCATCTTTTCATTTTGATTTGAATTGTATATATTTTGGTGGGAAATCGGAAATGTGACACTTCTTGTTTATGGTTTGTTTTGTTTTTAATTTGTTTGCATTTGCCATCCGAACCAAACCTAATCCGGACCCGGACCGAATTAGAACTTTATTTTCATAAATAATACCAAGAATTTATAAAATATGTAATTTAGCACACAATAGATGATGATTTATTATTATTGTAGTAAATAATGAATAATATACAAATGTTAAATCTTAAATAAAAACTTTTATTTTGAAATATTTGTTTATGAAGTTGGCACCACTGCAATATAGCGGCCGATTTAAAAAAGTTAAACAGTGCTTTTATGAAAAATGTATGAACCAAAAAAGTACGCTAAACAGTGCGTTTTTGGGCCATAGAGCATAGAGTTATTCGACGACTTATTAGTGGTGTCATTGTATTTGAGCTACAGCCTATATAAATGACAGATAACGGTACAGGAGTATAAAAAAAACCATTATGTGCATTATGTCATATTGTACTGTTACTAGGTAGTAACATGCCTAGATTAGTGTTTAGGTTTTATCACTTATTTAACCCATTAAGTCCTAACATTGTAGGCACCCTGGTATTCTTATGTTAGCCTGAATGGGGAATTAAAAAAAAAAGGCAGATTAAGGTTAACTAAAGTGATGTTTAAGTCACGTCTAACCTGTCGGTTTTGTTACTAAACGTAGGCAATTGACATTGACTGTCGGTTTTGTTACTATCCTTAACTGTCCGTTTATGGCGTGCAAAAATAATGAATATGCCCTCATTAATGTAATGTTTAAGAAATAAATAAAGGGAAACCGTTATGACATGATGAAAGTAAAAAATGAAAAATCTCAAATGGAAACCATCTTTATTTTCAAACGGTTATTGCCGGAATACCCAATATTATACCCATCACCTTTAATTTAAGGAGAAATTAGCAAAGATTTGTCTATAGCACACCTAACATCCAATAGGTACATCTCAGGTCTTGACTGCGTTGTACTTATTGATCATTTGCTGCCTTTACAAACTCGTGTAGTTCAGGTTTTTTTTTTTACAAATCCTAGTTTTTTGGCAAAAACAGCAAACGGATTCCAGAATGTATGTATACACAAAAAAAACAAAAGTCGTTATTCCTGTGGTCAATAGGTTAAAGGTTTTATCTATCCAAATATCATAAACGCTCTATTTATCATAAACGTTCATCGCACATTATGACCAACATAAAAACAGACTGTTTTGTTAGAACACATTTCTTATCTGTGAAAATGTTATTATTGCTAAATAATAACATCGATTTCGATAACATTATTTCATTTAAATTTCGGACTACAATGAAAAACAAAGAAATTTGATTTGACCTCTATTCTAATATCAGTCCAAGTTGTCAAGTTGCATGCAAATTTGACTAATGTCGCACGTAACTAAGATATCGAACGATATGATAGTTAGAGCTGACTCTAGTTTGTCTCTGAATTAAAAATAACTATGACAGCTGCCAGAAAACCACGCTACGATGCCGGTCTTAATATGCGGCTCCTGAATGCATCATGGAGGCTTATGATATGTGGATAGATAAAGCAGTGTATGTAACTGTACATAATTAGGCATTAAAACACTCGTGTGATGTTATTATGAAACGAGCCGAAGGGAAGGGAAAACCCGCACTCGTGTTTACTGCCCTTCATTATGTACAGTCACATAAACTACTATACGTGCATATGTTTTTATCGCATGGATTTATAAATAGGAGACGATGTTAACCCTTTACCTACGGGTGTCAACCAGAGTTGCCAGTACGGCAACACAGCTGCATTACGGGTGTCAACTATAGTTGATCGAAGTAATGGTCATGTTCAATATTTTTTTAAATCAAAACGAGACCTTGTGTCTTGGTAATAGCGGTCACATTATGCATTGGGAATAGTCTAGATGCAAAGGAAAAAATATCATAATGTTTCGGTAGATGGCTCTGAAATAAACATATTTAAAAAAAATACCGCTTTTTTGGTGTCAACTGGGGTTGACACCCGTACTGCAGAAGTGCAAATAATTCAACTCAATATAGCGGACAACAGTGTTTTTGTGAGAGTACGGCGTGGGAGTGTTTGGAGTGTTATTTTTAGTGATTGATATTTATGCATTATTTTTATAATTATCATTATTTAAGTGTTTATTTGTGTTAAATATACTATAAACTAATGTTCTTAAACTTTAACTTGTGAAATCCGCGAGTAGTAACTTAAAACTCTTCAATTTCTTAGTGACTGATTATATTGCTTGATATCAGAAAAAATAGTGAATATTATTACTCCAAGTGATTATTTATGGATTAAACACATTATACTTAATCTGTGTGTGAAATTTCAACTGTGTAGCTGTAACACTTCAAAAGTTTCAAGTAAGTGAAATTATGCCTAACCACTGACTCTCGCCAAAACATGCCCGTATTGAGCGATGACGGCGTCATTCAAGGCCCCGCAGGTAAAGGGTTAATGCTGATTAAGAGTTCAACCAAAAATAAGGCTTTATAGCCCTTAACTTTGGCAATGTCCACAGGAGAGACGCGACCCTAAATCCGTGTATGACCCTGAAGGACTCAAAAGACTGCAAATTGGATGTAGCATTTTCTCTGTAGATCTATACGTACGGAAAATGCGTATCTATGAGACTGTAACCAGGACAAGCATAGCTTGATGATGATAGTTTTTGGATTGCGGTATGCGTGGCGAAGTCAATGAATTGTTTTATGAATTATTTAAACCACGGTGGCGGACGCTGTATAGGTTACGCCCATCCCGCACGCTCTGACTCCTCGCTCCAGACGCACGTAGCCCGATTCGCCCCACTTCTTCCCCCAAGAATTCTTGATTATCCAGAACTTGGTCCCATTTTCTGTGGAAATTAAATTGAAAGTAATCATCTGCGATCGTGAATAACGTTACTTTTAACAATCTGATAGTAGGCAATAGAAACGTTAAGTTTTTACCCGGATCGTATTTTAAGTCGTTTGATAAATATCTGTGGTTGTGATATAATTATATACTCTATGATCTCATGTTAACGCGCATAAGTACTATAAGTTTTTTTTTCAGGGCGGTCAATCTTAGTACTAGGTGCACGGTATGACAGCATACTAAGTTTACAAAATAAAGAAGAACATTAATTATATAGGCCTACTATGAATATCTGGTGGTTTTTTCAATTCAGGCAATAATGCGTTTTTGAAATGTTAGTTTTAAAGCCCTAACTTTTATTCGAGTCTGGCCCTCTGCCGGTAAATGGTTACTATACTACTAGGTATAATGAAAATTTTCATGAAAGTAGTAAATATAAAGAATTTACGTCAAAAACGATCATGGATAAGTAGGCATAACTACTTAGTTAACGAGGAATAGTCGACCAACTTTCTTACAAATTCGGGCGATGCAACCGCAAGTTTAGTTAGCGCAAGCGTTATTTTTTTATTTATTATTTATTTCTAAACCAAATATATAAAAAACTTATTCTAAAACATGTCCCTGCAAAACTGTTTAAACAGTTTGCCTGCAGGTAAGTCTCTTTTACGCTTAATATACATAACATAATAATAACATCGTTTTTAATCCTATTTTATACTTAAATGCTAACTTTTTAATCTTATTATATATATGAGTGTGATAAGATAACGCTTGCTTGCAAAATAAGCAAACGTTACTTAAGTGTATGCAGTAGGTGTTTTTTTAGTGTCTTCGGGTACAGTATTTAAGAAGTACGGAAGTATCTTAGCTAAAGTACGGTCTCCAAAATAGTTATCAACCCGAGGTACTTCATACTTACCCGCGGACACCGATCTTGTGCTATATTTGTGTTCTATCGGTATTGGGCTATGTACTCGATTGCTATGATTGTTAACTGCTAAAAGGTATTTATGTTTTAGGCTAACCGGAAGTATTTTACAGATTTTAAATAATTTTGAATAATCGCCCTTGCAACTGTTTTTTGTTTTTTTATTTACTAGTAATTTTAAGAATCTAATTTGCAATGCTTAAAGTTTGTCTATGTAAGATTTGAATGTAAGTCCATAGCAATCAAGGGCATATACCAATATCGAGTCTACTATAGCAAATTACAGACATTTTAGTACATTGCTTGGTAAGTACTTTAAAGCTAAGGTGGTAAAATTTTCCTAGGAGTAATCTTAATTTACTACAAATATAGTTAATATGTTGTAGCCAGGAAAATGTAACATCAACCTTGACGCCAAGATATGTAACACAGTCTTAACAGTCTACCTTTTCAATATGTTTGCATTGGCAATTATTTAAAATATAATGAAGACAAGTAAAACTATCGGTCGGCCTATTATCTGGGACGCCACCTGCGTGGACACCATGGCCCCGTCCCATTTAGCCACAACTTCTTTGAGGGGGGGCGGGGCGGCAACAAGGGCAGAAGCCGCGAAGCGCCGCAAATATGCGGGCCTGACAAACACCTACTTATTTGCGGCCTTCGCGGTTGAAACTCTCGGGCCGTGGAGTGCTGACGCCCATAGGCTTTATAAAGAAATAAAGAAAAAAATTGTAGATAATACGGCTGACCATAGGGCTGGCTACTTCCTCGGCCAACGGATTGGAATTGCAATTCAACGAGGAAATGTGGCCAGCCTTATGGGCATCCTTCCCAAGGGCTGTGACCTTGGAGAGGGTATATATACTAGTAGTTAAGTAGATTTAAGTGCCTAGTGTTAAGTTTTTTATGCATATAATTATAAACCATATGATGCAATGAATAAATGAAGTAAAACTATGGGTATACATAAGTGGTGAGGTTTAGTGGCGTGTCGATGTAACAAAGGTCAAAGATAGACAGGCAACTACAGAATCTTATACTGCGCGTGGTCCGACACGCACTTGACCGGTTTTTTGTTTGTAGTACATCATCAGAAGCCCCTGCATCTATTACAGACGTACTAGTGTAGTACATACCCTCGCCATAACCGACCAGAAGCACTTCATGATCATCATCCAGTCCTTTACAAGCGTAGGGTTTAAGAATACCATTTTTATAATAATTGAAATCATCTGCGTTCAAAGCTGCAAAAAAAGAACACAACGAGTGTTTAAAAATCAGTAAGTCTGACTTCTCACTACTGTAAAGTTAAACAAGACACTTTTAGCTTTCAGTGCAGTATGTGTACTTAATTTAGTTGAAATACCAACCAACGTCCAGTGGTCCAATCTCTACCAACTTTTTCTTTAAAACCTCTTCATCGGAGATGTTGATTAGAGAGCCTCCTTTTACTACAGCTACAAAATTGGTTTTTTCACTGCATGTGTTCCGACGTCCTGCGTACGGATAATCATTTTCCCTCATAACTCCAGCTCGCTTAACAAAGTCCCTGTTATTGATACATGTTGTTAAATTACTAAAGCAAGCAATTTTGAGATTAATGATGGTCTTGCTGCTAGAATAATTCAAATTTTCTAGAAAAATTAAGGATTGGAGAAATAGATGGAAAAGTAGCACAACTCGTACAGGATAATGAATCACAAAGTTATAAGTTTCCAATGGATTAAAAGGGGATTTATTTTTAATATGATGTATGCTTTTTGGTGCTCTAGTATAAAAACTCTCAGTGCAACCTCTGGTCACCTTTTGTGTCATTTCCATTCCTTTAATAAACATGATTGAATAAAAACATACTTACAACATTTTCCTACTGCGGAACTATCCTTTAAGTCTTCCTGGGCTGGGCTAGGAGTTATTAATTAACGATAACGGCGAGATTCAACGATTATCTCGCACAAATTATCATAGGTGTTTGTTGAAAATAATGAAAAACGGAGCTAATATACTCACTCCTTTTTTACAATTTTTTTAAATTTGAGCTTTTATTTTTATAAGTATTTATCTCCAACGAAAATGAAAAAGAAGAGAACAAAACTAGACACTGGAAAAAAGTACCCATTCTCAAACATTTAGGGACGCGTTTAATATTTCAATTTAAATAACACTTTGGTCATGATAATACTTGAAGGCTTAGCAATTTCGTTGTATGCTATTTAAGTTTTTGAATAAAAATTTAAATACAAATAAAATTATTTAATACTGCTGAATAAAATATTGATATAAAAAAGGCCTGGTAATGGTTGAAAGAGTCGCACATAGACGTCACGATCGTCAGACATGAGAATACGACCAAAAAGAAGAAGAAAATAAAGAAAATCAACAAACGTACTTCATTATTTGGTCACCGAACCCTCCTTGGCAAGTTCCATGGGGCAGACAATCCAGGGCTTGCTGTTCGGAAAGGGCTATGCATTCATTATGTTTCTGGGCATACTGGCCTTCAATGTTTCCTGTAAAAAGTATTGAAGACAAAATAGTAAGTATTGTTTCAAGGTAAGTGAATTATTTAATCGTCGAATTCTTACCATACAAGAACCAGTTGTATTTCATCATATTTGCGAGGAAATAATACATTTCAAGATAAATATTCCTAGCTAAATATTTTACAAATGACGTGATGCGTGTAGTTGATGACTGTGTAAAACAAAGCTGAGTCGTCAATAAAACCTTGTTCTTACTTAAATAGAACCTCGTTGATCTTAAAGGCTTATTGGTGACTAGCAAATGAAAAAAGAATCATAAGATCTTACCAACAGCGCCAAAGATATAGCAGCTGCCACAACGGCCTTGATCCTTAACATGTGAGACTACCCCCTCTGTCCTCCAGTCGAATTCATCTGGTGCAGCCACCGGGCTATCGGGGATTGTCACTTTTACCCTAGTTGCGTTTAGAGGTTTGAATCCACGGTATCTCGCAAGCTCGTCTGGTCTCATATCGGCAAAATGGTTAACTTTAAATACAGTTTCTGGAAACATTGCATTTCGTTGATTTATATCCATTATGCTAGCCTTAAAAATTTCAAGCCTTTCCTTATACTCTTTGCCGCTGTATGTTTTCTTGTATTCCATTAGAAATTGTTTGAACAGAATTTCATCGTCTTGTAGATCGTAGTATGGCTTATCAAGAACAGAAGCAGCCATAGCGGTAATGCCAGCAAAGCAAACTGCCACGAATAGTGTAGATACCATCATGGCTTTTATTAAAAATTATTATATGTATATGTAGATATATTTTTGCGCTATATATAGTTTAGCTGATCACGCAGTGATGGTCTACCAATGGCACAGTATGAGCTTTATTTTTTTAAATATCTTATTTAGAAAAATGTTAAATATGCTGACTTAATGCAAGCTGTTTTTAGGGATCCGTAGCAAAAATAGTTAAAACTTATATTTGTCGGACTGTGGGCTTATTCTAACAGGGATTCTCATCAACGGTTTCATTTTCTGAGTACTTAAAATTATTTTAGTAGCGTATTTATACAAATACGCTACTTAACAAGTTTTACGCATGTTACTTCACCATTTTTACAAATAATAGTATGCGAAATACAGCGACCTTGTTATTTAGGTTCTCAGTTTTCCGGCATATCATGGTTTTGAGCAAAAAAAGCCTGCACTGTTTCTTTCAGACTCTTGTTTCGAATCATTCTGTTGTATTGGACCTGCGTTCTTCTTGCGTACGACGGCATTCACTAGCTTCAGTCTTTTTCAAGGAAAATATTCTCTCGTTCGCTCGCATTTCAATAGATGGCATTTTAAGAACCACAGTCAACCACGTGATGACCGAAGTTACGATAAATTTGATAGAGGGTGCAGAACTCTCGGACACGGCATGCTGACGGTGTACGCGTCTCTTCGTACACCCGTAAAAAAAAGCCAATCTGAAGTGCCTAAGGCAACTCGGCCAGCGTCAGGCTATAGGCAAGAAAATCTATAAGGTGAAAGTGGCTTTATCTGACCAGTTCAGTGACGTAAAAGATTGCATTCCTACACCTATTCACGCGTCTCAAATATTTTGGCCACATAGCTCATCCCAAGAATTTCGAGATGTTGGTGGTAACCTGCACAATAGAAGGCAGAAGACTAAGAGGCCAAAGCCCCAAACGGTAGCTCAACCAGGTGTTGGAGCATCTTAATTATTCCTATGTTCCTATGTTAATTTTGCATGCCAGTTTCTGGTGGAATGTGTGAAACCTGATAATTTAATAACGACTTTTGTACCACATTTTTATGTAAAATAAAGATTTGTATTTTATTTGTAAACTGCCGGTTAACGCAGCCCTCCAACAGGCAGCCGACCGAAACTCCTGGAGAAGACACTGGCTATGCTACGTCGGCAGAGTCACGATCCTCAGTAATGGGGGGCTGATTGAGGAGGAGAAGGATATTCACACGTACGCAAAATATCAGCAAAATATCTGTAAAATAGTCCGTTTGAAGTTCAACATAAACAGTTTAAAACGTTTAGAGAAGTCGCCCTTGGCTGAAAGCCAATTGTCAGAATAACTGTTAAATAACACGTCATATCTAACAAATAACAATAAAATTTTACGTTCCTGTTACTTATGTCACGATCACAAAATGACCAGAGTCCTGCATAACTAGTACTCATTCCCCAACCAGACCAAGTGGCAACACCAAAGCCTCACGACATAATCATAAACATAATCATAATCAGTCTCATCGCCCAGTCCACAAGCCTTCCAAGTTGCGGTTACGGTTACGACCACTGATAAATGTAGCGCCTACAAGAGGTAACGCACTGACAACACCACAGATCTAATCCGAAAACAATTTAATTTAACTTATAAAGAAAATTATCCTTCATTTTCGAATCTCAGTTAAAAAGGCCCTGTAATTAGCTTTTTGTTTTTATATTTATAACTAGCTGTTGCCCGCGACTTCGTCCGCGTAGAACATGTTATCGTCTAAATGTTTGTTTAAGGAATGAATTAAAAAAAAAACCGTAGTTACAAATTTTTTACTTTAAAAATGTCTTGCTCTCTACATAAACTTCGAACCCCCTTTTAACCTTCTTAGGCGATAAATAAAAAAAAACGCTGAAATAAGTTTTGTAGTCTTTCAGCAAACAGTCTACAACCGAAGTTACAAATCCCTTACATTAAAAATTACTTGCTCGCCATACAAACTTGGAATCCCCTTTAGAGCTTGAATTTAAAAAAAAAACCGGCCAGGTGCGAGTCGGACTCACGCACGAAGGGTTCCGTACCATTATCTATAAAAAACTATTTAATTCTATGTTTTTAGTATTTGTTGTTAGAGCGGCAACAACAGAAATACATCATCTGTGAAAATTTCAGCTGGAACTATCACGGTATCAGTGAGATACAGCCTGGTGACAGACAGACGGACGGACGGACGGACAGCGGAGTCTTAGTAATAGGGTCCCGTTTTACTCTTTGAGTACGAAACCCTAAAAACGCTGAAATAAATTTTGTAGTCTTTTAACAAACAGGCTAGGATCGAAAATACAAATCTCATACTTAAAAATTTTCTGACTCTCTATACCAACTTTGAACCCCCTATTAACGCTTTTCAAGAAAAAATTAAGAAGAATAGTTTTTTTTGTTGTAATAAGCATTTTTTCTACAAACTATCAAGTATCTAAGCTCAATAAAAGTGTTTCCCATACGAATCTTGCACCCTTTTTAACCCCTTAAGGGGTGGAATTTTCCAAAACGCTGAAAGTAATTTATTTGTAAGCTTTCTACAAAGTTTTAAAAAGTAAGTGCTTTTTTTTCTAAAAGTGTTTTTTTTTATCAATAAGTAATCTATCTACACCTTTCAAGCTTTTATCTCAAAAAAGAGTTTCCCTCATACAAACTTTGCAACCCTTAGTAACGCCCTCAGGGGTGGAATTTTACGCTGAAAGTTCTTTATTTATATTCTAATAAGTAAGCTATCAAATACAAAGTTTAAAGTCTCTTGCTAAAAAAAGAACGTTGCCTCCATACGAATGTTGCACTCCCTTTTAACCCCCTTAGGGGTGGAATTTTCTAAAACACTGAAAGTTCTTTTTAGGGTTCCGTACTCAAAGAGTAAAATGGGACCCTATTACTAAGACTCCGCTGTCCGTCCGTCCGTCCGTCCGTCTGTCTGTCACCAGGCTGTATCTCACTGATACCGTGATAGTTCAAGTTGAAATTTTCACAGATGATGTATTTCTGTTGCCGCTATAACAACAAATGCTAAAAACAAAATAAAATAAATATTTTTATTGACACGGAACCCTTCGTGCGCGAGTCCAACTCGCGCTTGGCTGGTTTTTTTTGTATTTCAATAAGTAGGTAATCTTTCTCCAAACGTTTAACCTTGTATCTCAAAAAATAATTTCCCTCATACAAACTTTGCAACGATTTTAACAACCCTTAGGGGTGGAATTTTCCAAAACGCTGAAAGTGCTTTATTTTTATGCTAATAAGTAAGTTTTCTACAAAGGTTTAAGTCTCTAGCTAAAAAAACATGTTTCCTCCATACAAATGTTGCACACCCTTTTAACCCCCTTAGGGGTGGAATTTTCTAAAACGCTGTAAGGCGTTTTTTTGTATTTCAATTAGTAATCTTTCTACAAACTTTAAAGCTTCTATCTCAAAAAAGAGTTTCCCTCATACAAACCTTGCAACCCTTTTTAGCCCCCTTAGGGGTTGAATTTTCCAAAACCCTGAAAGTGCTTTATTTTAATTCTAATAAGTAATATTTCCACAAAGATTAAAAACTCTAGCTCAAAAAATAAAGTTTCCACCATAAAAACTTTGCAACCCTATTTAACCCCTTAGGGGTGGAATCTTCCAAAACGCTGAAAGTACTTTTTTTTATTCTAAAAAGTAAGCTTTCTACAAAGGTTTAAGTCTCTGGCTAAAAAAAACATGTTTCCTCCATACAAATGTTGCACCCCCTTTTAACCCCCTTAGGGGTGGAATTTGCTAAAACGCTGAAAATATTTTTTTTGTTTTTATTCTAATGAGTAAGCTTTCTACAAAGGTTTAAGTTTCTAGCTAAAAAAACATGTTTCCTCCATACAAATGTTGCACCCCCTTTTAACCCCCTTAGGGGTGGAATTTTCTAAAACGCTGTAAGTCGTTTTTATGTATTTAAATTAGTAATCTTACTACAAACTTTAAAGCTTCTATCTCAAAAAAGAGTTTCCCTCATAAAAAACTTACAACCCTTTTTAGCCCCTTTAGGGGTTGAATTTTCCAAAACCCTTTAAGTGCTTTATTTGTATTCTAATGAGTAATATTTCCACAAAGTTTAAAGACTGTTGCTCAAAAAATAAAGTTTCCACCATACAAACTTTGCAACCCTATTTAACCCCTTAGGGGTGGAATTTTCCAAAACGCCGAAAGTACTTTATTTTAATTCCAATAAGTAAGCTTTCTACAATGTTTGAATTCTCTAGCTAGAAAAAAAATGTTTCCTTCATACAAATGTTGCACCCCCTTTTAACCCCTTTAGGGGTGGAATTTTCTAAAACGCTGAAAGTTGATTTTTTTTTTTCAATAAGTAATCTTTCTACAAACTTTTAAGCTTCTATCTCAAAAAAGAGTTTCCCCATACAAATTTTGCAACCCTTTTTATCCCCCTTAGGGGTGGAATTTTCCAAAACGCTGAAAGTAATTTATTTGTATTCTACAAAGTAATCTTTCCACAAAGTTTGAAGACTCCAGCTCAAAAAATAAAGTTTCCTCCATACAAACTTTTCACCCCTATTTAACTCCTTTAGGGGTAGAATTTCCAAAAATCCCTTCTTATCTGTCGCCTACGTTATAAAAGGTAGTATGGGTGTAAATTTCAAGTTTCTAGTTCCAGTAGTTTCGGCTGTGCGTTGATGATCTGTCAGGAAGTCTTCTTTTATATATATAGATCAATGTGTTTCTGCAGCTGTTGGCTCCGCAAATATAAATAAATAAATAAAATATTGCAAAAAAACAGCAATGTACTTTGCATTACACAACAGAAAAAAAACCATTTATAAAAAAGCGGCCAAGTGCGAGTCAGACTCGCCCAAGAAGGGTTCCGTAAAATAAAATGCGGTTTACGATTTATTTATTAAAAAAACACTACTTACTGAATCTCGTTCAAACCAATTTTCGGTGGAAGTTTGTATGGTAATGTACATCATGTATATTTTTTAGTTTCATCATTCTCTTATTTTAGAAGTTACAGGGTTACACACATTTGACCACTTTGGAAGTGTATCTTGCGCAAACTATTCAGTTTAGAAAAAAATGATATAAGAAACCTCAATATCATTTTTAAAGACCTATCCATAAATACCCCATACGTATGGGTTTGGTGAAAAAAGGTTATTTGAGTTTCAGTGCTAAGTATGGGGAACCCCCAAAATTTATTGTTTTTTTTTCTATTTTTGTGTGAAAATCTTAATGCGGTTCAAAGAATACATTAAAAATGTATGTTCAATCAATTTTTGAACTACCTTCGTCTAAAATACGATTTTTTTTAATTTATAATTTTGGCCATGGACTTACATACAAAATTGCTATTTAACAAAAAAATAATTCAATTAGGAAAATAATAGGCATCACCATGGACGGGAGTCTCAACTTTAAGGAACACCTGTGGAACCTATCTGCAAAACTGAAAACTAGGAACAGCATCATTAAGAAGCTCACTGGAACCACCTGGGGTGCCAACGCAGCTACACTCCGAACTACCGCACTCTCTCTGGTCTACTCAGCTGCTGAATACTGCTCAGCGGTGTGGCTGAACAGC
Organism: Epinotia brunnichana; assembly: GCA_963854355.1. NCBI lineage: Eukaryota > Metazoa > Arthropoda > Insecta > Lepidoptera > Tortricidae > Epinotia > Epinotia brunnichana. The sequence goes on from OY977945.1 coordinate 27,771,278, forward strand.
GCTCATACCTCCGAGGTCGACGTCCAAATAAAGCAAACGATGCGCCTTATTACCGGGTGCCTCAAACCAACTCCTACATTTTGGCTACCGGCGCTCAGCCACATCCTACCGCCAAACCTCCGAAAGGAAAATTGCCTAAACCGAGAAATCGCAAAGGTTTGCGCAAACCTGTGCTTGCCTATACACCAGGACCTCGAAACACTAAAGACCCTCAGATTCAAGTCCCGAAAACCCCCCGCATAAAAGTTTCACGACCCACTGCCAACTGAAAACTCACTTTCTTCGTGGATTAAAGCATAGGAAGTCAGGTCAGTTTCTGGGGACCTGTTTGAGCTTGATGCTGGGGCCTGGATCAGGACAGGGGTCGGAAATTGCGCATCTCTTTGGTGCAGATTGGGATGGTGCGAGTTAGCGAAATGCCAGTGTGGCTGCCCAGATCAGACTGTACACCATATCATCTTTGAGTGTCCCATCACCAAATTTAGCGGGAATTCGGCTGATTTCAAGACTCTCTCGACGTATGCAGTTGCTTACCTTAAATCTAAAATCATAAACATTTAAGTAGATACATTTTATGTCATGCTATAAATAAATATCTAAGTTAAATGCATACTTTACTTAATCGTATTCGCATTCTGCTTTTGTCCAGATTATCTTGTAAATTCCAAAGCTTTGGAATTTAAGTAGTGACACGTGTAGGTTGATATTCATCCTACTATCCTATCCTACTATCCTACTAACACTACTAACCTACTAATATTATAAATGCGAAAGTTTGGATGTTTGGATGTTTGTATGTTTGGATGTTTAGATGTTTGGACGTTTGTTACTCAATCACGCAAAAACGGCAAAACGCATTGAGACAAATTTTGGTATACAAAGAGTTTATACCCTAGATTAATATGAAGGATACTTTTTATCCTGAAAAACACCTTGCAAAGAGATGAAATCGAAGGTGGAATTAGGGTCCATGAATCGGAGTGATTCCAATGAATGCACGCCATTTTCGGTTTTAAGTGTCAAACAATAAGCAGTATAATAGCGTAAGCAATTTGACGTATGAAAGACAAGTAAACGTTTCAATATCTTAAAGTCAAAATGACCCAAGTCCATCTGAATGTTTATGCGATTCCAGGAAATAATGGTCTAGCAATTAGGTAGATAATTGTGTGAGAAACAAAATAGGGTGCTTGCGGCAATATACCAAAATATTCTGACTTCTCAGCCCATAATGATTGTTTGAAGTAGCAGATGAAATAGGTTGGATAGTTCAGAATTTGTCAACATTGACTGACCAGCATAACAACATTGACAGATATCAATAATTGTAATGAATTAAGGGGTCAACTAAAATGGATGCATGCCAAACACATCAGGAATACTGTCACGCCATGAATCAACGAATTATAAATTTTTAAAATTGGTTAAAATTTTTTTTTTTTTTTTTAATTTGAACTTTTTATTTCAATAAAAAATTACTTAAGGTTTATTACAATCTAAGTTCCCTCAAACATGATATTGCCGATTTTTAGAACCAATTTTAATATGTTTATAGAGGTCAATTAAATTAGAACTAAGTATAAAAAAACCTAAATAAAAAACGAATTAAGAAAGCAACTGTTACTAACTATTGGAGAAAAGCTTAATAATCTTTCAGCTCACGTTGCGCTATCCCTGTTGCGGAGCTGCTTTGCTATTCCTAAGTTAACCTACTTTTTACGCACTGTACCCGCTTGGTTATATCCTGCACACATCGCCTCCTTCGACAATGCACTGAAGGAGACCCTTGAATGTGTGCTTAACGTCTCCCTCAGCTCGAGCCAGTGGGACCTTGCATCTCTTCCCATTCGAAGCGGTGGGTTGGGTATTCGACGCACGAGAGACGTTTGTCTACCGGCCTTCCTGGCATCGGCGAGCGGGGTTGTGGACCTTGTCACTCAAATTCTCCCATTACATGGTGACAAGGTAACCATTCCCTTCTCTTCCGATGCCTGGACGGCCTGGTCTTTGCTCAACCCATGTACATCTGCACCGGAAAAACCTAGCAGCCAACGGATGTGGGACAGCCCAGGAGTCAAGCGTCTATTTGATAACCTCTTGGAAACCGCCTTGGGTGTGGAGAAAGCCAGGCTCAAGGCGGTGTCGAGGCCAGAGTCCGGTGCGTGGCTGCACGCTCTCCCGTCTCCACATATGGGTACCCTGCTCGAAAACGACTCCATGCGGGTGGCTGTTGCTCTCCGCCTTGGCTGTAATGTCTGTGAACCCCATGCATGCATCTGCGGTGCCACAGTGGAGAGCAATGGCCACCATGCTCTCAGCTGCTTTAGGTATGCTGGCAGATTCCCTCGCCACCACGCCCTGAATGACATCATCCGGAGGGCGCTGGTATCTGCCAATATCCCTTGCGTCCTGGAACCACCAGGCCTCAGTCGGTCCGACGGAAAGAGACCTGACGGCCTCACTTTAGTACCCTGGCAAAAAGGTAAATGCCTATTGTGGGACGCAACATGCGTCAGCACGTTTGCAGCATCCCACCTGGGTCGCACGATACGAGTGGCAGGAGCTGCTGCTGAGTGGGCGGCTGCACGTAAGAGGGACAAATACGCAGTGCTCTCACACTACTTATTTGTCCCTCTTGCCGCAGAGACCACGGGATGCTGGTGCTCGGAGGGAAAGTCTTTCCTTAGGGAGGTGGGGCGCCGCCTGCGGGAAAGAGGCCTCGACCCCCGCTCCGGGTCATTCTTATTGCAAAGGTTGTCCATCGCAATCCAACGCGGCAATGCGGCGAGCGTGATGGACACCTTTGCACCGGGAGTGACGCGGGGTGGGTTGTTTGAGTAGTTTTAATTTAGTTTAATTTTTTATTTCCAATTTGTTTATTGCTTTTGTTCATATAAATACTTGTTATTTGGTAGGTATGTATATTGTTGACTGAATTCTGTAATTTGGTTTTTCATAAATAATACCAAGAATTTATAAAACGTTGGTAGACAACACGTCGCAAATCAACAGAAGACGCAGTTGACTATCTAACCAGAAGGGCTACTACTGCACTCGACAATGGCCAGAGATGTGTAGGAGTATTTTTAGATCTCGCTAAGGCCTTCGATACCGTTTCAGTACCCTTGCTTTTGAAAAAGTTGGAACACTACGGTATTCGAGGGCGTCCGCTTCAGTGGTTTAGGAGCTACCTCACTGAAAGGTTTCAAAATGTTAGAATCGGTGACTGCACCAGCAAAGAAAGTCCAACTCGTTTCGGGGTGCCGCAAGGAAGCGTCTTAGGTCCAACGCTGTTTACTCTGTACATGAATGATGTATTCAGTGCTGGTGCCTCTGAGTCAGATCTTATATGTTACGCAGATGACACTGCTGCCCTCTTCTACGGTAAGACATGGTTGGATGCTATGGAAAAAGCTGAAGCAGGCATGAATAAAATCAAGCACTGGCTCGATAACAATCTTCTCTCCCTCAACCTACAGAAAACAAAATACATTTGTTTCCATAAAACAAAAGCTTCTGCACCGGATATAGCCACAAAACTAGGTATCAATTGTAATGCAAACCCATCGGACTTATGGACTCCGATTGATCGTACAGAGTCTATACTATATTTAGGAGTAGAAATCGATCAAAACTTCTCTTTTAAACCGCACATTATTTCCCTATCACATCGCGTAAGGAAACTTATCTTTGTTATGCGCCTGCTCCGCAACTCTGCTGACAGCCGGGTCCTTCAGCTAGTCTACAACGCACTATGAAAGTCTATATTGGAATACTGCATTTCGGTTTGGGGTGGAGCTGGCATCACGACGTTGCTGGCATTAGAAAGAGCACAAAGATCAGTTCTAAAAACAATGACACGGAAACCCTTTCAATATCCAACCGCTCAACTTCTGTCTGAAACCCAGACACTTTCTGTTCGCCAGTTATTTATTTACAGAATAGCTGTAAAAATGCACCGCTACACTTTACAATCCTCAAACCTGGCAGCTCTGCAAAGCAAGAGAATTTTCCGTATTCCGCAAGGCAGGCCAAAAACTTCCTTTGCCCGACGCTTCCCTCAAAATTCGCACCAATTCATATACAACCGAATAGCAAAAGCTCTGGATCTTAAAGTATTGAGTCTTCGAGAATTACAGACTAAAGTAAAGAAATGGCTACTCACGCTCACAAGGCCACAGAAGATATTTTAATACCCTTGCGTTAACTGGTAATATCACCATTTGCCGCACACATTCACACGTTTACGCACTCACGCACGCTCGCACGCACATATTCACACACATACACACACACGCATGCGCCCACACGCACGCGCCCACACGCAAGTGCCCACACACACACACACACACAAACACTCACACACAGGTACACCTAAACACTCGCTCAAACATACACACACAGTCACACATAGATAGATAGATATGTGCAGTTAAAAGTATATCTTATCTTTTTATTTTCCATATTTTTTTGTATAGAGGTAAATATTTTAATCCTTTATAAATGTTATCTGTACACGCATCTTCATATTGTATAAAATCCCTAACTGTTTTCTTCCGGTCCTCACGACACAGGCTAAACCTAGTGTGAGGGCCACTGATAATGTATTTATTGTTTTGCTGTTTTGGTAAATAAATAATTTTGTATTTGTATTTGTATGTAATTTTTTACTCCAATAAAGTATCGGTTAATTATTAAGAAACTACTTAAATAAATATTTACAAAATCTCAACACTAAACTTAGAAACTAAAAAACATCTAAATAAGGCCCCCGCGGCATCGTGCCAAAGATGCTGGCAGCATTACCTCGCTGAATCGCAATGCTTAAGCGTTGAGCGAGGAAGCTGCCAGCTCTTTGGTCACCAGTTGTGTCGACGAGCTTTTTTGACAGCTCTTTAAAAAGCGTCCTGGCGCCTGGACCCCACGGCCCCAGTGTCTCAACACCGAATGCCACGAAGTGGTAATGAGGGCCGAGACACTGGTACTTAGCTATTTTTTTAGTTTCAGCCGCCTCTGCTGCCGCACCAGCCCTGGTCGAGGTTCGGGGAAGATGAGACGGTGCCAGAGTGTCAACGCAAGTAGCATCCCAGACCAGCACACGTCCCATCTTCCATGGGACCAAGGTCATCCCGTCCGGCCTCTTGCCATCGTCCCGCGAAACGCCGTTAGGTTCGAGAATTGCCGGGGCGTTGACGGTGGCAAGAGTCCGGCGGATGATATCATTCAAGGCAGCGTGCCTTGAGAGGCGGCCTGCACTTAGCCGGCAAGAAAGGCCGTGGTGGCCTAGCTCGTCCACGGAAGTGCCGCAGGGGCACTTGTGGGGGGCACACAATCTTAACTACTAATCTTAAATTTAAATGATTTTTTTGAGTTAAGGAGCCTGCCTTGTAACTAGTTAGTCTTAATTAAATAGACCAGGTAGCTATATTATGTTAATAAGTAAATTTATTGTTTATGACCTACTTTTAACATATGTCCTTTGACTATTGAACATGTTTTACTATACGTTTTACCCTCAATATTACGTATCAGCTCATCCGAAAATCTATTTAATATTGCAGGTAGGATACAACTCCATACCCTCTGCCCATATACATTATTGCTATTTTTCACCTCAAAGGTAGGTTGATTAGGTAAGTTACGAAGATGGCTGGGTCTTATTTTTTTCTTTAAGTTGGTTATATTGTAATTGTACTGTGTTATAATTGCTAGTTCCACCTTGTCGAATACGTGTCGAATACCTTATAATGATTAAATAGATTCACGTAATTATTCTCGTGATTGGTATTTTAAGCATTTGTCATAATTAGGGTTAGGATTCTGGTGGCAGTTTAGCACAAGTAATGCAGTGGAGTCGTCATTGTATATTTTTTTATTTGAATAAATGAATAACTGAACGGTAAATCTATATTGCAGTGCCGGCCAATAATATATCACCTTTGCGTTTTATTGTATGAAGGTGCATAGAGTAAACAATTTAGGTTTGTTGAAACATCGCATATTTTACTAGTTACACAAATTAACATAATTTTTGACGACAACTGCAATGCAATACGGTTTACAATGATGATTTTATACTATAACATTTAAATAAATTTACATTATCTTCTTCTAATAGTAGGTATATCATTATACATTTCAACAATATATTATGTTTTTATTGATTTTTTTATAAATCAATTTAGTTGTATCAAACCAATAAATTTAATTGTACATTATTGGTTTAACAACCATTTATTCATTCATTCATTCAATCAAAAAAATATAAAACAACGTCTCCTTTGTTCTTTGTTCACCTTTGCCACCAAACATCCTAACTCTAGCTCATAATTCGAAAGTGGAAAGGCAAAACCACTGAAGTGACATTTTTTAGGGTCCGTAGTCAAATGGCAAAAACGGAACCCTTATGGATTCGTCATGTCCGTCTGTCCGTCTGACCGTATGTCACAGGCATTTTACTCGAAAACTATAAAGTGTATTTGAATGAAATTTGGAGTATAGGTGTATTTTGTTAGCCACTACATAGTTATGCATTGAAATGACTGAATATTTTTTTTTTTCGGGGTGCACTCTATACGTGTAACTGCAAGTCAAAAAAAATTAAATCATTGTAAGTCCACATGTGTTACATCAATCGATAGGTCCTTCAAAATAAATATAAGGTTTCTCAGCAATTTTTTTGATTAAGTAAATATAGTCGGAGATAATCGCCCCGAAAGTCACAAAAATTGTGTCCCCCCCCCTCTAACTTCCGAACGGCGGCAGTAAAAAATTTGAAAAAAATCATGGACATAGTGCGTATTAAATACATTTACCAAAAAGTATTTTGAACAAGATCGGTTTACAGGTTTTTGAGCTTTGGATGTTTAGATGTTTGAATGATTGTCACTCATTCACGCAAAAATGGTGTAACGGATTAAGATGAATTTTAGTGTACATATTGTTTGTAGCCTGGATTAACATACAGAATACTTTTTATCCCGGAATACACCCCTCAATAGGATGAAATCGGGGGTGGAATCTAGGTTCCACGAACCGCAGTTTTTCAAATCCCTGCATGCCATTCTAGGATTTAACCGTCAAACAATTATTACTACAATAGCTTAAACAATATAGCAGATGTAATGAAGACAAGACGTCGTTTCTTTATATCGTTCTAGCGATTAGGTGTATAATCGGTTGCAAAATAAAACAGCCCCTATTGCGTTAAAAATGAAGAAGAATAGATAATGATAAGTAAAACGCCATCTCTCGAGGAATGGTGACCATACTAACCCACCTCGGTAAACAACGCAACTGAGTAAAAGAGTTACCTACTTCAAGGGCCGTGTGAAACCAAATTTGTATTATAGTGCTATCTCGCGGGGAAATGAGTAACCATTGACTGAACCAAAAACAGTTCCTACCTAAGATACGTCCGGACAAGCCAGCATGATTAAATAATTGAACATTATTAGTATGATATAACATGTATCATAAATAAAATGCTATTATACATAGACTACATGTTACGGAGATGATTTCGATTTAAATTTATTTATTTTATTACACAATACAGACTTCATTATAAACTACATTCATGTCAATTTAAAAGAATCCCTGGTGAGAATGATAAGATGGATGTGTGGTGTGACGAGGATGAACAGAATAAGAAATTAGTATATTAGAGGAAGCCAGAAAGTAGCAACTATCATCGACAAATTGAGACCCCATCGCCTTGCGTGGTATTGGCATATTATGCGGAGGGATGACAGTCATGTGAGTCAAAAGAGTGTTATGGTTGAACGTGGATGGAAGAAACGAGGTAGGCCAAGGAAAAGGTGGATGGACTGTGTGAGAGAGGATATGAAGAGGAAGGAAGTAAGTGCCGAGATGACGAGTGACAGGAAGGTATGGAAGAAAAGGATATGCTGCGCCGACCCCAAGTAAATAGGATAAGGGCAAGAAAATGATGATGATACATAGGCTACACCATCCGTAACATTAAATAATGGAGCTGTTAAGAGCCCGTTCGCAAGGTACTTAGATACATATCGTTAAATTTAAATAATCTCAATCATTTACCAGTGGTTCTAGTGAGCACGTGAACTGGCTCTTAATGGAAGACTGCAGCGGATTCTTTTCAAAGCACAGGTCCTTACGGCCTGCAGGTAGGTACTCGTACCAGCGAAGCTGTATTTATATGCGAATTCCGCTGATGTCAAGCAATTTTAAGCAATTGCAGTTTCCTGTGCGCGTCTTCTCCTTTTCCATGACACGTTAGTCGCAGAGCTGACGCTCCGCGCCGGCGGGTTCGATCTGCCCACGCTAGTTTTTGAAGATTTTAAAAAAGATTTTCCTTTTGAAAGTCATTTAGATACATTAATGCGAAATGCTTCACTTATACTCCTCTTTGCGGCAACTCTGTAACCACGCGAGGAGGAATACACTGTGTTTGGTAATTACACCAGTGAAGCTGGACTATAATATACCTACTTATTAAACTGTAGACGTGAGATTTTAATGTAGTCAGAGTCTGAAGATATAGGTAGGATGCAGCGGAATTAGGGTGAATTGCATCAAAAACGGTGTTCGTTAAAATCAGAATGTATGGAAAATTCGCTATATTTAACGTTGATCGCTCTGTTATTATAAGGGGGCGCAACCCGCCCTTACTGATTACATGACGACGCTAGCAAATTCCTTATTATTTATTTTAGTTATATACAATCGTACATTACTTGTATGTACGTATACATGTTTGTTCGATGATATTCGGGTGTAAGCGAATTAATAAGACAACAATATTTTACTGGTCAAGACGTTCACAGTTTGGAGAGAACCACTAGTCTTACTTAATATAGGTTGTAGTGTAGGTACATGGTTAGGCTCGGAACCCTTCGTTGTGCGTGGTCCGACACGCACTTGGCCACTTTTTTTTGGGTCGATTGAGCCGGGTTTCACGGCGATCTGATGACTTTCATGTCGCTAAAGGTAATACAAAAAAAAACGCCAAATTTTAAAAACTTTATTTTATGCGACACACTTTTTGAGTAAAATCTAACCTGTGTCACTTAACCGAACACTCAATCATAACCATGGTCACATGCAGTATTTTTGAAAATCGTTCATTTTCGATGTTATGTCAAAAAACACCACATGACTTGGTCTTTCAGCCAATAAGATAATACCATAGATACAAAAGGTTGCTATGATTGGTTGAATGACCAAGTCACGAGGGTTTTTTTATTTACATTTTTTTAAATACCTAAACTTCCAGACCATAGCCTTAGACCTTCTTAAATTTTCAAATGACTGCATAACTTCAGTGGCCACAGAACACCATTGGAGGGCTCAAGACCCCGAGCCCTGGCAGAGGCCTGAAGGTGGAACCTCTTCTGCAGGCCAAAAAGGCTCAGAAGTGGAACCTCATCACCTCGATCCCAGAAATTTGATATGAGACCGAAAGCGAACTTCAAGGTCCACTCAAGATCCGGTTGTAACTTATTAGAAAACATACTTCACATCCAGTGTAGTAAAATTTCACTTAAGGTGGTTCGATTGCCATACAAAACGTTATTTGACATTCGCAGGCTAACGGCGTGATATTTTAACAAACTTATGTAACAAACTTTCATAAATTGTCTTCCCATTTGCGCCAAATTCCCCCTTTCCTAGAATTAACTTGTATAAACTAGATTAATTCTCGGCGTATCAGACTGATCGCTAGGTGCTACAAGAGAACTTAGTCTACTCGACCTCCGTCTCAACTGATCGATGTGTCTATGTACTTCTTTACCGTCCCTATCTATTAATATATTTATGATACAAGTGCGGAAAGTAGGTAATTTAATACAACATTTTGCGAGTAAATAAAAAAATATGCATAAAAGGTGAAATTTTAATTGTCACGAAATCTCATTCCCGCATAGTGTGCGGGAATTTTGTACTGAAATCCATTCCGCACGGGCAAATGCCTGTGCACGCTGCTAGTGCTGGCATCGACCACTTCCCGTGTTTATGTTGAACCATATAAAGCGGCACATTCAGAGCAAGTGCATTGTAAAAAGGTATTTAGGGCATCCGTGACGGACTTCCGTTCGGATATCGCTTTTTTCACCACCCGTTTTACCGTTTTGAATGCATTTTCACATGCCCCGTTTGATGCAGGGTGATAAGGGGCCGTAAATATATTATGTTCAATAAAATTACGACTCGTGTGCTTTTTAAATTCCCTACTTGTGTACGGTGGCCCATTGTCGCTCACTAACTGTTTAGGCCAGGGGTCGGCAACCTTTTAGCAACCAAGGGCCATATAGGAGCTAAAACAAAAATACGCGGGCCGCCCTTCCTAATTATTTGTGACTTTAGCAGGCAATTCCAAAATTTTGAATTCAACAACCTTTACATACAGAACAGCCAGGGATGCTCGCGGGCCGCAAGCAATGACCTCGCGGGTCGCATGCGGCCCGCGGGCCGCCTGTTGCCGACCGCTGGTTTAGGCAACCCGTACCTGCTCCACAGTTCCGAAAGTGTATTTATGGTATGGCTAGCGGCTGTACTTGTTACCTACTAATGCGTACCAGAGCTATGTTCTCTTTTACTTTGGATCTCAGGGAATCTAGTGGGAACGAGTGCCCTAGCGGGTAATGTTTCTCAAATGCCGTCGCGACTGGTTACAGATAAGTTGTTAAATTGTTGTTAAAATACTATGAAAGATAGATAGGCGCCACGTGATTTGGTCAGTGACCTGCCAAACAATCACGAAGGCATTCAATATTAAAAAAGGAAAGTCAAGAAATGTTCATACAATTTGTGTATTTTCTTAGATAAAAATATCAGTACATATCCATCCAGCTTGATAGGCAATTACGTATATACCTCCTTAGAGCTATGCTTAAATTTCGATTAAAATTAAGTCCGGACCGAGATCCACCTTGACAAAATCTTCATTTGAATTGCACATAAAATCATAAGATGATGTCTGCTGTGCCTTAAGGGCTAGCAGTGTATGAGTGTGTGTGTAATGAAAAGGAACGTGTTCACCTTATTAACAACGAAGCAATGGGCTCAGGCGCCCGGGTGCCACCTGTCGACAACCACATCCAACACCTTTAGGCTAGGGACCCTCAGTGCAGCCGCGATGATGTAGTCGTGACGCCTGGTTCCCTGCTCCCCTCGTCACCAAGTTCAGCATCCAAGAAGACAGAAGTAGAAGCCAAGTCCTCAGACATCGACTCCAGGCCGTAGACACCGAGCGACAGAGCGACAGAGCGACAGAGCGACAGAACGACAGAGCGACAGAGCGACAGAGCGACAGAGCGACCGGCTTGTAGCCGGCGTTTCAGGACACAGTTCAACACCTTAAACTGCAGTTGAAGCTAGCATTCGTCTGTAATTAGGGCAGACAGCCTTTTAGTAAAAATGTGACCCCTGCTGTTTTAAATAGAAAAAACAGCCACTCCGTATTAGATTAAGGTTGATTTGTTTGAACGACCCATGGTCGGGACGAGTTGACTCTCAGCTATCTCTACGCGCAACCTCCTTACATTGTCGTAGCTAGATGAAGAGTGTTAGTCAGTTCCTGTCACTCAGGGCTGCCAACTCCTTTCATTCATTCAATGAACGGATGCGTTCACACTTCTGCAGAATCCTACTTAAATTTCAAAGAATGGAAATTGAGTAAAACCCATTAGTTTAAGGTAGATATATCCGTTTCATCACACCCTATTACTAATTTCCAAATTAAGTCAAGTGAGCCTAAAGAAACCCAAATTTCCTTACACTAAAATCGAATGCATCTATAACGTACTTACCAGCTATTACCGCACAACTCGGACAGATGGAGTCACCGTGTTCGACCGATTCCATAGTTGCACTAATCGTGCAGCAAATATAAATGTGGATCTGCTCGCGTCGGTGAACTGGCTACGTTTCGGGGAAACCGAAGGTTTTGTCTGTGCAATTGCGGACGAAGTTATCATGACAAACAATTACCGGAGGTATATCCTGAAGGACGGTACGGTCGACATTTGTCGGGCATGCCGCCGTCCCGGAGAGTCACTCAGGCATATTATCTCTGGTTGTGGTCATCTTGCTAACGGCGAGTACTTGCACAGACATAACCTTGTAGCCAGAATTGTTCACCAGCAACTTGCTCTGCTATACGGTCTTGTGGTCTCCGAAGTGCCTTATTATAAGTACACACCTGCGCCAGTTCTCGAAAATCATCGTGCCACGCTCTATTGGGATCGATCTGTCATCACAGACAGGACTATTCTTGCCAATAGGCCTGATATTGTGCTGACAGATCGATCGAAACGCCAGGCAGTGCTCGTCGACATCACCATCCCCCATGACGAGAACCTCGTGAAGGGCGAGAAGGACAAAGCCAGCAAGTACCTAGACCTGGCTCACGAGGCGACCGCCATGTGGGATGTTGATTCGACGATCATTGTCCCGATAGTCGTTTCGGCGAACGGTTTAATAGCGAAGAGTCTCGACCGTCACCTTTAGAGACTCTCGCTAGATGGATGGATCAAGGGTCAGATACAGAAGGCGGTACTCCTGGATACTACGCGGATAGTCCGGAGGTTCCTGTCTCTGTCGCCCTAACCACCGGTAGCTTAGGCCCTGCCTCGCTGCCGGCGGCACCCTAGGTTAGGTTTTTTATTATGTGTTTTTATTTTGTATGTTTTGTATATGTATTGTACTTTTATATTCATATTGTAAAAAACCTAATCCAAGAATGATAATAAATGAAGAATAATAAAAAATAATAGAAATTACTTTTCTTTCTTTATCTACTATAATCAGTATTCAAAAGCAGATAAATCGTTAGGCCCGTTTAAGGGTTAATGAGTAGTTGACGATGGTATACAGAAAAGTACAGTCGGCAATAAAAGCTTGTATCAAAAATGAAATTTTTGACAAAAAACTTATTATATAATGCATGTTAAAATTAATTCTCAATTTTTGTCAGTTTTCGATGCACATACTTACCATTTACCCATGCCACATACTTACCATTCTTGCGTCCCGTCAACAACTATAAGTGGTCTCAGGGGTCAAGTTCTCCGAGTTGATTTATGAACTAAAATGATGTTTAGGATACACATGTCTGAAATAAAATACATTTTAACAATAAATCTTTATTTTTTCGAATAGAGCCGTTAAAAGTGTATAAATTAAGTATCTCGCATTAAATTGAAATCAACAACAAATGTGATTAATGATCAAAATGTATAATTAGTTTTGTGAATGAATGAATGACTGTTACCACATGCTATACTAACTTAAGCTACAGTAGTTAAAATTATTGCAGCATTACTTGAGGTTCACAGCCGCATTTACGTTCTGACAACCGCAGCCGAACTAAAGCTACAGTAGTTAAAATTATTGCAGCATTACTTGAGGTTCACAGCCGCATTTACGTTCTGACAACCGCAGCCGAACTAAAGCTACGTAGTTAAAATTATTGCAGCATTACTTGAGGTTCACAGCCGCATTTACGTTCTGACAACCGCAGCCGAACTTAAGCTACAGTAGTTAAAATTATTGCAGCATTACTTGAGGTTCACAGCCGCATTTACGTTCTGACAACTGCAGCCGAACTTAAGCTACAGTAGTTAACATTATTGCAGCATTACTTGAGGTTCACAGTTGCATTTACGTTCTGACAACCGCAACCGTACTATGACGTTGACTGATAATGTTGTGCATAATATTTTGTCTGTGATAAAGCTTAGATTAATGCGTCGATTCTCGATCAATGTAGGTACTTTGCGATACATTTTGAATTTGTTTCTTTCTAATTTGAATGTTGTCAGTGTGGGTATAGACGAGCAGAAGTTAGTGAGGTCGTGCCGTTACTCCACTGTAGAGGAAGCCGTGTAACTTGTCCCCATCACGCACGCATTGACTCCTCGGAGCAGACGAAAATAACCCGCCTCGCCCCAGTCCGCACCCCAGGAATTTTTAATGATCCAGAACTTTGTTCCATTATCTGTAGAAGAACCGTATATTAATAAGTTTAACAAACTGTCGAATACTATCGTGTTTAAAAAAATGTGCACCAGTACTAGCAGTGATTAGAGTTTTTTAACCTTTTCGCCGCCACGACTTGATATCAAGTCACGAAATTCAAAATAAAATGCACCTTCATTTGACAATACAAAATTGACAGTTGTTCACGTGCAATTTGTTTATTGTCGTGGGTGGCATACTATTTGTTTTTTGACGAGGCGGCGAAAAGTTTAAACACACTGCTATTGAAACTTTTTATCCGCATTTCCTATTTTTACTCCCCTAAAAAAACCTGCTATCCCATCCCCAGAACTATTTAAATCTATCCTTTTCTAGAATTCAGACTAAATTTTTTCGTATCAACTCTTCTTCTCTCTGACCACACGGATATTACTATCTTTTCAACACACCTGCTCGTAAAGTAGGTCTTATTACAGCGTATTTACACTGATAATGCAGAATATTACCCATGCCGTGCCTTTTACATTACATTATCGCACTAGTGCCTTTTCATTACATATCTTTTTAAATATTAGCAAAATAATGCAGAATATTACCCATGCCGTGACTTTTACATTACATTATCGCACTAGTGCCTTTTCATTACATATCTTTTAACATTTCTTCAGTTGTTTTCTATGTATTTAAGTATTTATTTCTCTATTTAAGTATGTATATCGTCGTCTAGTACCCATAGTACAAGCTTTGCTTAGTTTGGGACTAGGTCGATATGTGTAAGATTGTCCGCAAATATTATTTTTATTATGTATGTCTTTCCCGCTCACGGGACAATGATGTCCCGGACCTTTGGGAGGCGTGCGTGGAGCTAGGTACCTACAAAGTACCAACTGAGCCAACACGTAGAGGCCCTTTTGACAATTTAATGAAATGCAAGGAGTACACCGAGCAGATGCTGTCCCTGCCCGTGTCATGGGACGCACACAGAGACAGCACCCGCTGGGGTGTATAGGGACTATTGCTGGTTGATGGAATCTAAATGATACGGGTTATTGGGTGAAAATTATGGACAAGTGGCTGGGCTATTGGGTGAAACATCGGACGCCTGCCTAATAAACTGTCTCATTTTTTATCTCTGTCAGACGGTGACTCGCCAACTGCTAGATGGGCCCCTATTAATAGCGACATTAAAATATGGTCTAAGGGCAACACCAGTCAGAGAGGCTGGGGGGGTAGAGAGGTGGCACTGGACTTTAAACATATAGCCAACTCGCCACTTAGGTGTCCACATCTACCCTCGAGCAACAGCTCTTGCGACTCCACTCTGGACAGCCAGTTAAGGCAAGCCAGAGGTGGGGGGCCTGTCCAACCAACCACCCGATCGGCTCAGCCTGACCACAGGACACCCCCAGGAGCACTCAGGTACGTAGGGTCGCTACTCCCTAACAGCCCGCCACAAGCTGCCTTACGTTGACTGATTGCACCAGAAATCTATTATTATTATGTATCTCCGATTTAAATTCACGGGGCGAACCCCGGTCATTTGGAAGGCGTGCGTGGGGATATAGATCCAACACGTAGAGGCCCTTTGGAGACGAAATTTAATGTCATGTAGTACACCTGCTAGAACCCATTCACGGGTACATCGGTAGATACCCGTGAACTGGTCCCAGCAGGCGTTGGAGCTATTGTAGGAAAATGGAAAAGAGAATTGGGTCTATGGTGATGACATTTGGGTGGACAATAAAATTGGGTTATTACAAAGTGGTCCGGACACCTGCCATAACAATGTTATCCACAAGGTTATCGAGGCAGGCGGTGACTAGCCGCTCATTAGATGGGCGCCTAAAAATGCCGTCGTAAAGACGGCCAGGGGCAACACCGGGTGAGCGGCTCAGGGGTGTCGAGAGGTGGTGCTGCGCTTTCTCCGAAGTTACTCGCGGCGTTATGCCCTTTAACACTTCCACCCCTGGAGCATATAGCTCTGAAATCTATTATTATTATTATTATGTATCTCCTGTTTAAATTCACGGGACAAAGCCCGGTCCTTTGGAAGGCGTGCGTGGGGATATAGATCCAACACGTAGAGGCCCTTTGGAGACGAAGTTTAATGTAATGTAATACACCTGCTAGAACCCATTCACTGGTACATCGGTAGATACCCGTGAACCGGTTCCAACAGGCGTTGGGACTATTGTGGGTTATATGGATAGAGAACGGGTTCTATGGTGATGAGATTTGGGTGGATTATGAAACTGGGCTATTGCAAAAAGGTCCGGACACCTGCCATAACATTGTTATACACAAAGTTATCGAGGCAGGCGGTGACTAGCCGCTCATTAGATGGGCCCCTGAAAGCGTCGTCGTACAGACGGCCAGGAGCAACACCGGGTGAGCGGCTCAGGGGTGTCGAGAGGTGGTGCTGCGCTTTCTCCGAAGTTACTCGCGGCGTTATGCCCTTTAACACTTCCACCCCTGGAGCATATAGCTCTGACGACTCCTCTCTGGACGGCCAATGAAGGCAAGCCAGAGCTGAGAGTCCTGCGGGCCCCCTTAGGGTTCCACTCCGACCGACGAAGACACGCCGGAGACGGAGGCCCTGACCGACTCTCGGGAGCACTCGGGTCCGTGGGGTCGTTACTCCCCAACAGCTCGCCACAAGCTGCCCTGCGGGCTTATTATTATTATTATTTTCATTTTTTATTTTTTTATTTTTTTTCCTCGTGTGTTGAAAAACGTCGTATGAACACGTGAGCATTGGTCATTACACTTCTCGTCTCCATTAAGCCTTCGCCTTCGGCTCAGGCTTAAAAACCGACTCGAGGGTAATGACCAACTTAGCACACTTGTATCATAATGTACTATTATAATGCACTTGCATTTCAGGCATGCTAAGCAGTTGATCCCGGTTGCTGTCTATGATAGTAGTCGTTAAGCCGAGTTAGAGGCCTTCGTGCGGTTTAAGAACCTCTTACAGTCGAGTTGGCCACTCACTTGACAAAGGGGGGACAACTGTTACTTGCGTCCGCAGGAGCTACCTACCTTAACCCTGCACGTGTCCCCTGGGTGGTACTAAAGAGTGACAAACTCAAAGGCCAAATAATGTATGTCATGCGAATAACCAACTCGCAGTGCCTTGGTTGCGATTAGCAAAAGCTAGTTAATCATTTATTGGAGAGTCAATACATTTTACAACAAAATTCCCAGTCACATTACAAACCTACCAGACTTTTAATTTGAAAAGGTTATTAAAGACATATTATTGACTCAGAAATCTTATTATAAAGTTAAGGGTTTTTTAACAGAAAAGGATGTTTGGAAGAATTGTGTAAGTAACTAATTAGCATTAATTTATTTATTCTAGTCATAAGAAACAATGTACAGTCGCCATCACATATAATATACCTATCGGTATTATCGG
This sequence comes from Epinotia brunnichana, assembly GCA_963854355.1. Lineage (NCBI taxonomy): Eukaryota > Metazoa > Arthropoda > Insecta > Lepidoptera > Tortricidae > Epinotia > Epinotia brunnichana. The sequence continues at coordinate 27,788,661 of OY977945.1, forward strand.
TACACTATATGTGTTCAAAAATATCGGCACATGCACCCTGATGCCTTGAAAATATCATGTTCCGATGTTTGTGAGCTGCTTGTTTGCTCCAATGTATGTGATGGGTACTGATGGACATAAGTGTATCTTGTATATGGAAAATCAAATTGAATTGAATTAAATAAATTTCAGGATTTCAGACTCGCCGACGCTCGTGTTTTGGGTCACTGTCACACGTTCGGAATTACCTACTTTCTGCACTTGTTCATCTATCTTCTATCTATACATATAATAAAGCTGAAGAGGGTCGAAAGTCTGTACATGGAAGAAATTCGAAAAAAAATGGACTAGGGATACTTAGAATCGATAACAGAACACGTTCCAACAGTTTTTAGAATTTTTGTCTGTTTGTCTGTTTATCTGTTTGTCTGTTTATCTGTTTGTCTGTTTATGTGACCGCGCATCACGTGAAAACGGCTGAACCGATTAAGATGAAATTTGGCATAGAGATAGTTTGTGTTTTGATGAAGGACTTAGGGTAGTTGTTATCCTGCAAATCAACCCCTAAGGGGATGAAATGGGGGGTGGAAATTTGTATAGAGCTACTTAAACCGCTGCACCGATTTAGATGAAATTTGGTATATGATTAGTTTGAGTCCCGGAAAAGGTTCAAGAATATGTTTCATCCCGAAAATCTTCCCTTTAGGGGGTAAAATGGGGGGGGTGAAAAATTGGATGTAACCCATTTTGATGAAATTTGGTTAAGAGGTAGTTTAAGTTCTGGGGAAGGACATTGGATAGTTTTTATTCCGGAAATCTTTCCCAGAGGGGGTGAAATGGGGGGTGAAATTTTGGATGGACTCCGTTTAGATCAAATTTGGTATAAATATAGTTTGAGTCCCGGAGGATGACAATGGATAGTTTGAATCCCGAAAATCATCCCCCAAGGGGATGAAATAGGGATGAAAATGTGGATAAATCCCATTTAGTTCAAATTTGGTATAGAGATAGAAGGAGTCCCAGGGAAGGACAATGCATAGTTTTTATCCTAAATCATCTCCTGAGGGGGTGAAATGAGGGGTGAAAATTTGGATAGAACCGATTTAGATGAAATTTGGTATGGAGATAGTTCAGAGTCCTTCCCCAGGACTCTGAACTATCTCCATACATTAAGTCTACATACGAAGGAACATAATTTAAGTCCAGAAATCATCTCCTAAGGGGGTGAAATGGGGTATGAAAATTTGGATAGAACCCATTTACGGTATAGCAAGTTGGAGTCTTGGGGAAGGACATAGGATAGTTTACTCCTGAAAATCATCCCATAAGGGGGTGTAATTGGGGGTGAAAATTTGTTTGTGACCTATTTTGATGAAATTTGGTTGAAAGATAGTTTGAGTCCCGGAATATGACAACGGATAGTTTTAATCCCAAAAATCATCCTCTCAGGGATAAAATAGGGGGTGAAAATTTGGATAAAACCCATTTAGATGAAATTTGGTAAATAGATAGAAGGAGTCCTAGGGAAGGACAATGCATAGTTTTTATCCCGAAAAATAATTTCCTGAGGTGGTGAAATGAGGGTTGAAGATTTGGATAGAACCCATTTAGATGAAATTTGGTATAGAGAGAGGTAGAGTCCTAGGAAAGAACATAGAATTTTTTTTATTCCGGAACACATAAAAGTAGGGAATCATCCCCTAAGGGGGTGAGAAATGGTGGATGAACATTTGGATTGAACCCATTTACGGTATAGCGATAGATAAGGAAGGACATAGGATAGTTTTATCCCGAAAATCATCCCCTAAGGGGGTGTAATTGGGGGTCGAAATTTGTTTGTGACACATTTTGATAAAATTTGGTTGAAAGATAGTTTGAGTCCTGAAAAAGGACATAAATAATAGTTTCTATTCCAGAAATCATCCCCTAAGGGGGTCAATTGGGGGTGAAAATTTGGATGGAACCCATTTACGGTATAGCGGTAGTTGGGAGTCCTGGGGAATAGGAACATTAACATTACATAAGTAAATTGACGTTCCAAGGGTAAAGGTACCTTATGGCGGCCTTAGTTTTAAAGATGTTTTCTAAAATGGGGTAAAAAAGACGTTTGATTATGGCTATTTTGAAAACTATTAGATGTAACATATAAAATGTTTAAATTACAAGTCAGTTAATTTAATCCTAAGGTTTAGTAGAAAAAGGTCCTTACAGCCGTGTGATATAAAAATATGCAAAATAATTCTGAAAAAAGCCTACATGCATCGATACCCTTTCCTTCATACAATCCATACTAATATTACAAATGCGAAAGTAACTCTGTCTGTCTGTTACCTTTTCATGCTTAAACCGCTGAACCGATTGAGATTAAATTTGGTATAGAGATACTTTGAATTCCGGGGCCTTCCCAAGGAGTCCTTACTAAAGATTTTATCTGGAAATTCATCACCTAAGGGGGTGAAAAGGGGGGAGAAAGTTACGATATAAACGAGTTCCGCGCGGACGAAGTCGCAAGCAAAAGCTAGTAAATAACTATTATGCGTAAAAAGGTGACAAACAGACATTGAAAATCAGAAATTCAATTGAATTGAATTAAATAAATTTCAGGATTTCAGACTCGCCGACGCTCGTGTTTTGGGTCACTGTCACTCATTTATGAACAAGTGCAGAAAGTAGGTAATTCCGAACAACTATTACGCGAAAAAAGGTGACAAACAGACATAATTATTTTCGCGATGTGAAGCACAATATTGATGGTTAACCACAATTTTATATGAACTCTAATAGGTACATGACGAGTAGAATTGGCTCAGTACTTACCTTCTCCGTAGCCTACTAATAGGACACCGTGGTCCATTGATTGGCCTTTACACTTGTTAGGTAGCAATATTCCTCCATGATACTCATACAAGTCGTCAGCATTCAAAGCTAAACCAAAATGAAAGTAGGTATTATTCACCAAAATCGACAATCCCAGCTCTCCATTTTATTGGGGTTTAGGTTTTTGAACCGACTTCAAAAATGGAGGAGGTTCTCAATTCGTTGGATTTTTTTTATGTATGTTCCCCTCGCCGATTCCTCAAAGACGCGTGCACCGATTTGAAACAATTTTTTTGTTTAAAAGTATATCTTTCCCAGGTAGTCCCAGTTTCATCAGGTCAGGATCTGATGATAGGATGATGGAGAAATCGAGGGAACTCTTCAAATTTTACTGCTACTGATTTTAAGTCGGTAAAAAGTTTGTTTTGAAAGTAATCATTTCATGATTTGGCTAATAGTTGGCCAGGCATATCATGCCTGATAAAAAATACGGCAGATCAATTAAACCAACGCATTCCTCGATATTCCTAGCTCTATACCAGGCACATCGTGAAAATCCGGTAGATCACGAAATTCCTAGGAATATCGTGAAACGCCACCATTTCATGATACGCCGCCATTTCATAATTAACCAGGCATATCATGATGTGCCTGATAAAAATATGGCAGATCGATTTTAGTGGCAAAACCGACTCAAATCGCGGATAGGTTAGAAGACGAAGCGCCCGCTTTCATCTTCGTGGTGGTTTTTTTTAATAAAAGAACGAAAAACTTGTTTGCAAACCCTAGTTACTTATAACGGCGAGTACTTAACGATATGGCGGTGTTTCATGATATGCCTAGGAATTTCATGATCTGCCTAAACGTCATTAGACACATCGTTAAACGTTAAGTTTTGAACGATATGGCGGATGTCATTTAGCCAAACCATGAAATGGCGGCGTTTCACGATATGCCTAGGAATTACGTGATCTGCCGAATTTTATGATCGGCCGCCGACATAAACACTAAAATAAACGTACTCATTTTATCCGTCTTTGCACACATTATTAGTATTATAGCAACAGTAATGTACACATCAGGATTAAAAGCAATGTAAAACAACAGGTAGTCTTATCGCTAAAGAGAGTTTGAGTGCGTCTACGCCGATAACTTGGAATGGGAAACAGTTGAAAGCTAATGGCGATGATATGAGATACGCACCGACTGCCAGAGGTCCAAGTTGTACCAAAGTGTCCCTCAACGTATCTTCATCGCGGATGTCAATCCTTTTGCCACCTAGCACTTTGACAGCCACCTTGTTGGCGTCTTCTTTACAGGCATTTTTAACCGGTGCATAAGAGTAATCTGCTTCTTTCATGATGCCGGACTTTTTACTGAATTCACTGAAATTTACACTTGCTACAAAATCTTATACTATTAAACTAGCAATATTTGTATATATTTCCAATCACGTTCTCGGAAACGCCTCTAACAATTTCGATGAAATTTGGAATAAAGGTGGTTACGGGGGCGAGAAATCGATCCAGACAGGTCTCGATTCCGAGAAAATTCATTTCTCGGTATTTTCTCGCATAAAGATATGTTAATGCAATATAATACGTAATTTCACCACAGTTTTCACCGGTTGATTAGACGAATGGTTAAAACATTGGCTTACAGTGCCGTTAGCGAGGGGTTAAATCCCAGCTATGGGATGTTTCTTTTTGCTTTCGTTTTTTATATAGAATGATTATTCGTAGTATTGAACCCAGAAAAGCATGGTCATACTTTTTTTTATTTTACGTAGGTACATCATGCCGGGAAAACGGAAATATAATTTATTTCAGTCATCTGCAAAGCGCGAGTGATAAAGGGAGCCAGATCTCAAGAGACTTCTCCTCAAGCAGAGATGAGACGAATTAAGCAAAGAAGGTGTCAGACGCGTAGACGGTTCTCAGACTACTAGAAACGCCGGAGCAGCAGGAACTTTGACTTCAACAGCACTCCCGCTATTTGGCCTCTCAGCGAGCTACTGAGTCACCCAGCCAGTCTCAGGCGCGGCGCGGCGCTTTGCTTAGTTTGGGACTAGGTCGATTTGTGTAAGATTGTCCGCAAATATTTATTGATATTATTTATTTATTTACTAAAAAAATGGACTTGCTAAATTGCGAAGGGCTTAACACATTTATAGAACAGATTCTATTAAAAATGAGGACAAAATTCCTTTTATATCAAAACCGTTCGAATTAACCCCAATCTAAGAGCATTCGGCGCTATGCTTTTGTAAATTCACATTTAAATATCAATATACTTACTCAAAAACCTTGTCCATTATTCCCCCATTGCATGTTCCGCAACTGAGACAGTCAAGCGCCTGACCTTCGGAGAGGACCAGGCATTTCTTATGTTTGATGGCGTACTGTCCTTCAATGTTGGCTGTAAACAGAGCGATGTGAATTTTGTATACGTTTTGTAAAAATAATATTTAACCCTAATTGACAAGTATATACATATTTTGTGTTTTCTTATAAAATATTTCATAAGATTTTATCCATTAGGTATGCTAACATGTTATGAATTAATTCCGACGTTTCAAGCCCTTTATATGTTCTCGATGTTATGAGGCACGCATCAAGTCGTCATCAGCCGCCTAATATATACTGCTGGGCATAGGCATCCTCTCATAATGAGAGGGAATATTCAATAGATCACACGCTAATTGGGGAGTTCATGAATTTCATGATACACTCATGATTTTTTTTCATCAAACATTTAATGATAAATGTTAAATGATTTCGTCCACAAGTTCTGAAAAACTAAATTGCAACAAGCTTGCAATCGGATTTAAAATGTACAGTTAGTAGCAGCCAAAGTAGCCAAATATTCCGAGACGTGTCTTTAATACTGTAAGAGGAAGGATGCTTCACGATATATTTGGCTGCTACCTACTAACTATACGATGCTGACTGTACTTGTATATTTCTGATAAATTATAAAACGAAGCTATTACATTAATAACATACTACTTATACACTAAAAAGGGAACAAGATCGAGATTTCTTACCAATAGCGCTGAAGATATAGCAGCTGCCACACCCTCCCTGGTCTTTAACATGTGAGACTACGTCTTTTTTCCTCCAGTCGAATTCGGGAGGCGCAGCGATTGGGCTCTTGGGGATTCTTACTTTATTTGTCGTTGTTTCATTTGAAAGCTTTAGACCTTTATATTGATTCATTTCTTCTGGCCTTAAATCGGCAAAACGGTTGACTTTAAAAACAGTCATAGTATACTTTTCGTTTCGCATATTAATATCCTCTAGCTTTTCCTTGAAAATCTCAAGTCTTTCGAAATATTCTCTTCGATCATAGGCTTTTCCGTATTGTTTAACGAATTCTCGGAATAGGTTTTCGGCATATTCTAAGTCGTAGTACGGTTTGTCCAGACCAGAAGCGGTTACGACCGTACTGCTGGTGACGCAGACTGCCACCAACACAATCGGCACTAACATGTTGTTTAGTCGATGATAATCGTTAACTTGGAATAATGTCACTTGTAGACACTGTCGATGGTAAAGATATGACAGTCTTTTATATGGAAAAACATTAGGTAGGATTTCAGTAATTTTGTAATAAAACATAGAAATAATGTTATCAGAAAGGTCATAAAAAGTGGAATTTTGAACGTATCAAGAGTTATATACAGTTAATGCTATGCTAATAAGCTATGAAAATCAACCAATAGGAATGCTTTCAGCGGCGCGAGACTTTTTACACAGATCATTTCTAAGACCACAAATCAAGCATGCTCAGGTGATCTACAAAGTCGAGCATAAGCACTGTATAAAAATAAATGAATATACAGATAAATCCTTATTAGGGGAAAATGTAAGAATCCAAGACAAGGAAATAAATATTTATGCCCATCACACATTTATTTGCCCTTAAGCATTAATGGGTTAAACCAACCGGTAAGGAGCGCGTCTTTCAATCCGGAGGCGTGGGTTCAGACCCCGGCTCGTTCTTCTAGTTTTTAGGGATCCGTAGCCAAATGTCCGTCCGTATGTCACAGCCACTTTTTTCCGAAACTATAAGAACAATACTGTTGAAACTTAGTAAGTAGATGTATTCTGTGAACGTGAACCGCATTAAGATTTTCACACAAAAATAGAAAAAAAAACAATAAATTATTAAAATATTTTCTATACTTAGAACTGAAACTCAAAAATTTTTTTTCATCAAACCAAACATGTGGGGTATGGATAGGCCGTCAAAATTATATTGAGGTTTTAAATATTATTTTTTTCTAAACTGAATAGTTTGCGCGAGAGACACTTCCAAAGTGGTAAATGTGTGTCCCTGCCCCCTGTAACTTCTAAAATGCAAACTTCCACAGAAAATTAGTTTGAACGAGATCTAGTAAGTAGTTTTTTTTTAATACCTCATAAATCGTAAACCGCAATTTATTTTATGGAACCCTTCATGGGCGAGTTTGAATTGCACTTGGCCGCTTTTTTTCTAATAACCTATGCACGACATATCATGTGATATATTTTAACGGTGGATTTTCAGTATGAAAAAACAGCGTGATTACACCGGTCTAATCCCATTAAGGTCTAGTTTTCTATCAGGGCTGAAAAGTCAGATGACAGCCGCTTTCGTTAAAAAAAAATGTAACTGTTTATTTCTTTTTAAATTACATTTTACATCATACCGATATGAGGCTTAATCTCATTCTTTTGAGATTTTAGGTAGTGTCCAGGAATGGGGATGAATGACCGTGAAGATATCAAACAACCTGGACATGTAAAAAGTTTATATTATAAAATCTGTAAATATACGGAGCACGGACGCGTTAGCGCGCCGTGCCGTTTGTTCTGGAAGTGGGGCGCGTCGCGGCCGGCGCCGCGCCGGCGCTGATGCCCGCCGCTCGCCCCGCGCCGCTCCCCGTTGTCGCCGTAGGTCTTCACGCGGTGTTCGCGTGAACAAGGTCCCGCCTTGGAAGCCCTGGCTTCCAAGAGAGTGGTCGTTGCCGGTGTAACCCAGTGGCAGCAAGCAGACTCGGTCCACCGCCCTCTTAACGATGCCTTTGGCCGTCTTGAAGTCTGCAACTCTGGTAATGCCATCCAGGCCTGGATGAAGTTGGTGCACGCGTTCCAAGCGCCATCGCATTGGTGGGACGTTGTCATCTTTGATGGCCACGAGGTCACCTTCTTTGAGCTCATGCTTCTTGACCCGCCACTTGGTCCGCTGCTGCAGCTCGCTCAAGTACTCATCATGAAATCGTGCCCAGAAGTGTTGTCTCATCTGTACTATCTTTTGATATCTGTTTGGACAGTTCATTGTAATAGGTGGCTCTGGTAAGGCGGTTAGTGGCCGCCCTATCAGGAAGTGCCCTGGAGTCAGAGGAGACATATCAGAAGGGTCCGACGTTAGAGGAGTTAACGGACGGGAGTTTAGGATTCCCTCGATTTGTGTGAATAGTGTCGTTAGCTCCTCGAACGTCAGGTTTGAACTACCTACGAGTATTACACGTTTCAAAAATGACTTTATTCTAACTAGACTATACTAAAATGAGGGAAGTATGCTGAACTAAAATAAAATGTTATGCCCTTATCGTGGGCTGCCTCAATCAAGGACATTTGGCTTGCCCACAACATTCTGCCCAACTCATTACTGGATAATAAACCGCTTTGGCTCGTATTTTTTAGTTTTTTGCAATTGAAGTCTCTGATAATCTGTGATAAATCCTTCTCAGTATATTTGGTTGAAGTGGGGTCGTTAGCGAATATGCATGGTACATTTGTTCGGAATTTCCTTAGCGGACGACAAGTCTCTGCCAACTTGTCAACGACTGAATTACTATACATCTGCTTTAACATAGGCTGAACGCTGTAAGAAACTCTTTAAACTTGGTAATGCGCGCCTTAATCGTTCCGCGCTTGCGAACTAACATCACCACTTCCTCCCGGCCATCTCCCACTGCCACACTGTTAGGGTCCAGCGCCGGCGGCATTATATCAAGCCGTGAATCCAGGTGCAAAAATAAGTAAACAAAGAGAAGGGCTAAAATGTGCAAGCAAACCAAATTCCAGTGAAGCGAAGCTAAAAGGTAAGCGAGCGCGCTGTAGCGCTGACGCTGCACGATGTAGCTGGCGTGGCTACCGCTGCGCGCTTAGCAACAATCCCGTGGCTCGCAGTAGCCGTGCCCGGGCCGCGCCCACCTGGAATGTTCGGTGCGTAGGCTTAAGCAAAGCACTAAGGATGCAAGCGAGTGCAGGGCTAAGCGAAGACTATACCTATAAAATGCTATTATATCTTTGAAAGCAAAAGACTGCGTCATAAAACTGGGACAGCTGTTGCTATGCGAACATAAATCAGAAAATATGCACAAATACACTTAAATTAAGAGTGCGATATGAACACGAAATGTTGCAAATGAAGAGAAAGCATTCATTTATTTGAAATATTAACTTGAGCCGGCAAGAATTACGTGGAACTATTTTAATAAATAGGTAGGTACCTAAACAATCTGAAGCATAATACTTTAAACGGAACCTTGATAAAACAGAACAATGTTCCGTAATTAAATACCACTTGTCGTAAATAATCTACAATAATGTAGGTAGGTGCCCTTTGATGGGCCGTTAATTGTTACTTTGCAATAAAGACCACAAGCTGCCTTCGCCCAGGGCATCTGACTTACAACTGCCGACTTAATGGTTGCAGGGCCTGTTACCAAAAACATAACACTTTATTATGCACAGCAAAAAATCAAAATGATAAGCAAATAAATGATTGTAGTAAGGATAACAATAATGAGAAGTCTAGTACTAGCAACGAACAACAAAATACTCACAACGCAGCTAGTACGAGTGCTAGCACTTCGCTAACCACTCTCACCTCATCGTCTAGCGACAGTAAAGTCCTTCTGGGCACCGCGGTTGTTGAGGTGATTGATGATCATAATAATACTTACCCTGCACGCGTTCTGTTGGATTGTGGAAGCCAAAGTAGCTTCGTGACTGAAAACCTGAAAAGGAAACTTAAAATTAAAAGTAATAGTTCACAATCGAAACACGTTAGCGGTCTCAATAATCTGACGTCTATAGTGTCAGATAGTTGCACATTAAATATTAAATCAAGAATAAATTCGTTTACCACTAGTGTGAATTGTATGATTATTCCAAGCATTGCTGAAAACTTACCCAGTGTGGAGGTGAATCCTGATGAATTGAACTTACCCAATAATACACCATTGGCGGACCCAGAGTTTTATAAAAGTGACAAAATCGATATTTTAATCGGGTCTGACGTAATGTGGAGTATTGTTAAGGGTGGTCGTCAAATACCTTTAGGCGAAAATGCGCCCACTCTAATTTACTCTAAATTTGGGTGGTTGGTATCGGGACCCGTGAGCCCGACCACGCCTATTTTGCCGAGTGGCAAAATATTGTGTAATTTAGCCAGGAAATCAAGGATTCGCTTTCCAAAATTCGGGAGTTAGAGACATTTAACACACCTGATAAGATTTGTTCAACTGATGAGCAAATATGTAAAGATTTGTTTAACAAAAGTTCGGTTCGGTTAGAATCCGGCCGTTTTCAAGTATCAATGCCATTGAGAGAGTCACCAGAAGTCTTGGGAGACTCATTTACCTTAGCTAAGAAATGTTTTTTCAATTTAGAACGGCGCTTTCGGAAGCAGCCTATGTTAAAGCAGATGTATAGTAATTCAGTCGTTGACAAGTTGGCAGAGACTTGTCGTCCGCTAAGGAAATTCCGAACAAATGTACCATGCATATTCGCTAACGACCCCACTTCAACCAAATATACTGAGAAGGATTTATCACAGATTATCAGAGACTTCAATTGCAAAAAACTAAAAAATACGAGCCAAAGCGGTTTATTATCCAGTAATGAGTTGGGCAGAATGTTGTGGGCAAGCCAAATGTCCTTGATTGAGGCAGCCCACGATAAGGGCATAACATTTTATTTTAGTTCAGCATACTTCCCTCATTTTAGTATAGTCTAGTTAGAATAAAGTCATTTTTGAAACGTGTAATACTCGTAGGTAGTTCAAACCTGACGTTCGAGGAGCTAACGACACTATTCACACAAATCGAGGGAATCCTAAACTCCCGTCCGTTAACTCCTCTAACGTCGGACCCTTCTGATATGTCTCCTCTGACTCCAGGGCACTTCCTGATAGGGCGGCCACTAACCGCCTTACCAGAGCCACCTATTACAATGAACTGTCCAAACAGATATCAAAAGATAGTACAGATGAGACAACACTTCTGGGCACGATTTCATGATGAGTACTTGAGCGAGCTGCAGCAGCGGACCAAGTGGCGGGTCAAGAAGCATGAGCTCAAAGAAGGTGACCTCGTGGCCATCAAAGATGACAACGTCCCACCAATGCGATGGCGCTTGGGACGCGTGCACCAACTTCATCCAGGCCTGGATGGCATTACCAGAGTTGCAGACTTCAAGACGGCCAAAGGCATCGTTAAGAGGGCGGTGGACCGAGTCTGCTTGCTGCCACTGGGACACCGGCAACGACCACTCTCTTGGAAGCCAGGGCTTCCAAGGCGGGGACCCTGTTCACGCGAACACCGCGTGAAGACCTACGGCGACAACGGGGAGCGGCGCGGGGCGAGCGGCGGGCATCAGCGCCGGCGCGGCGCCGGCCGCGACGCGCCCCACTTCCAGAACAAACGGCACGGCGCGCTAACGCGTCCGTGCTCCGTATATTTACAGATTTTATAATATAAACTTTTTACATGTCCAGGTTGTTTCATATCTTTACGGTCATTCATCCCCATTCCTGGACACTACCTAAAATCTCAAAAGAATGAGATTAAGCCTCATATCGGTATGATGTAAAATGTAATTTAAAAAGAAATAAACAGTTAATTTTTTTTTTTAACGAAGGCGGCTGTCATCTGACTTTCCAGCCCTGATAGAAAACAAGACCTTAATGGGATTAGACCGGTGTAATCACGCTGTTTTTTCATACTGAAAATCCACCGTTAAAATATATCACATGATATGTCGTGCATAGGTTATTAGAAAAAAAGCGGCCAAGTGCAATTCAAACTCGCCCATGAAGGGTTCCATAAAATAAATTGCGGTTTACGATTTATGAGGTATTAAAAAAAAACTACTTACTAGATCTCGTTCAAACTAATTTTCTGTGGAAGTTTGCATTTTAGAAGTTACAGGGGGCAGAGACACACATTTACCACTTTGGAAGTGTCTCTCGCGCAAACTATTCAGTTTAGAAAAAAATAATATTTAAAACCTCAATATAATTTTGACGGCCTATCCATACCCCACATGTTTGGTTTGATGAAAAAAAATTTTTGAGTTTCAGTTCTAAGTATAGAAAATATTTTAATAATTTATTGTTTTTTTTTCTATTTTTGTGTGAAAATCTTAATGCGGTTCACGTTCACAGAATACATCTACTTACTAAGTTTCAACAGTATTGTTCTTATAGTTTCGGAAAAAAGTGGCTGTGACATACGGACGGACATTTGGCTACGGATCCCTAAAAACTAGAAGAACGAGCCGGGGTCTGAACCCACGCCTCCGGATTGAAAGACGCGCTCCTTACCGGTTGGTTAAACCCATTAATGCTTAAGGTGTGCATTCTCGGAGGCAGATATAGTGGGTGCTAAAAATTTGTTGTTTGACTCCATAACGACATCTAAACGTAAAAAAATACGCAAACGAAATGGCAAAACATTACGTGATATAGATGACATTATATGTATCCTCAAGGAGTGTGACCCGGAGGAGATTCCTGTATTTGTGGCGAGGGACACGCATAAGTTGCCTATTTTAAGCCTGTCAATTTCGACCATGTTGATGTGACGCGGCTTCTCAAGGACATTGTTAAGCTACAGCATGATGTGAGCGTAATTAAAGAGCAATACACCACAGTCGAGAAAGTGAACTCTTTACTGAGATCGGAGGTGGACTTGTTGAAACAATCATCGGTGCCATATGAGTCATTGTCCCGTCGCAATGTAAATACGAAGCGAGGCGCGTTTTTAAATAATTTTGAGTGCAACAGTGGACCTATTGGGTTGTCACATATACACCATGATGGTGCGTCTGAACACAGCAGCCTCCATGTATCACACGTATCGCCATGCGACAAAGATAATGTCGAATACCGGGCCATTATGCATATCGCCTCATGCAATAGTACAAGAATGGAACAGCAAACTGATCAAAGATATGATTCTATTTTGAATCTCGAGAACGCAGTGGTAGTTGAAGCGGAGATGAGTAAAAATGCAATGATGACTCATCCGACCGTTATCGAGCCGTCGGCGGCGGTCGTCGCTGCCCCTAAAACCGGTTTGGCGAGTGACACAGCTGACTATGGTTGCAACAATGATAAATCGTTAGCTGAGATTGTAGCCGGTGGCGTTTTTAAACAGCAAGTAAGGGATGATGAGGAGGAGAAGGAGTGGAGAATGAGACAGCAGAGAAGGCTGCGGAATCGTTTTGTAAGTAAGACAGGCAATGCTGTAGTGGATAGGAATGAAAAGTTCAGAGCGGCCGAAATTAAAATACCGATCTACGTATATAATGTGGATAAAGAGGTGTCTACCTCTGACATAATTGAGTACGTTAGAAACAAGTCAAACACGAAAGTCACTGCGTCTATGACCTATATGAAGACTCAAAAAGATTATAATGCATTTAAGGTATTTATCCCTAAACATAAATTAGATCTCTTTATGCAGGACGACTTTTGGCCGGATGGAGTTGAGTTTCGACGTTTTTACGAGTTTAAGGACAGAACTGTGATGAATAACAATGGGCGCAGGGCGCAGGGTGAGCGACAAAATAATAATATTACTTAATGGATAATACAACCCAAGTAAATAAATTTTACAGTTTTAACTGTAAATCCGTGAAGCGCTCTGTGGATGCAGTCAGACAGCTTTGCCAATCAGCGGTAATCGTAGCCTTACAAGAGACATGGCTGTATCCCCATGACCTGTCATTTCTGAGCAGTATTGATAAGGACTTCGAATATACTGGGAAATCGGCAGTGGATACTTCGTCGGGAATTCTAAGAGGGCGGCCCTACGGTGGCGTGGCTATTCTGTGGCGCAAACGCGCATTTGAATCGGTGTCTATTATAAGCTGTGAGAGTTCGCGCATAACAGCTATTAAAGTGTCATTGGGTAATAGGTACATCATAGTGTGCAGTGTTTATATGCCGACCGACTCAAAAGACAATATGCCTGAATTTATTGACTGTCTCAGTGAATTATATGCTATTGCTGAGACCAGTGACGTCGAGGCTGTGTATATGATAGGCGACTTCAATGCTCATCCCGGTGAGCCTTTTGCAAACGAATTATTTGACTTTTGTAGTGAACATAAATGGCAGTGTGCGGATGTCGAGAGGCTTGGCCTACATTCCAATAGCTATACCTACGTCAGCGAGGCGCATGGCTGCCATCGCTGGCTGGACCATTGTGTTGTGACGCAATCAGCCTCGCACACTATCGCTGATATAGGTGTGGATTATGATGTTTATTTTTCTGACCATTATCCTATGTATATTACATGTGAACTAGATCTTGTTAAGCCAAAGATCAATTTAATGAATATGCCATGTTGTAATACAGTAACGTGGGGCGACAGAGACCATTGTCAAATTAATGAATATCACGAATTGTGTAATGAGAGGTTAAGGCTTATTGACTTTCCACAAGACCTGGCGCTGTGTGGCGATGGTCACTGTCAAAATCCTAAACATAGGCGGATACTTGACGGTATGTATAGGGATATTATTTGTGTCATAACGGATGCTGCTTCAAACAGTTATGTTATCCGTCGCTCCCGGAATGCGAACCGGCTGGTGAGCTGGAATAAACATGTTCAAGATGCTCACGGGAAGGCTAGGCTGAGGTATCAGTTTTGGGCGTCGCTTAACAAACCGAGCTCTGGTGGCGCATATGAGGCAATGATTTTAAGTCGTAAAATATTTAAGAGCAAACTTAAATGGTGCCAAAATCATCAAGAACAAATCAAACTTGACATTATTGCCTCTCATCGCGCTGCTAGCGATTTTAAAAAGTTTTGGAAGGCGACTAGCAGACTCAACAATGGGTCTGGTCTTCCGGTGAGCATCGGTGACACTAGTGATCTTAAATCCATTGCGAACTTATTCTCGGAGCACTTTAAGGTGAAGTCGCCGCTGGGGCCCGCGCAGCAGGGGGTAGACGAGGGGGCCTGTCGTGACTCTGACCTGGTTCGGTTTTCGGCCAAACAGGTTAGTGACGTAATCAAAAATATGACAAGAGGTAAGTCACCGGGTCATGATAGCCTCAGCGTCGAGCACCTGCAGCACGCGGGTGTCCACCTCCCCCGGGTACTATCGATGTTCTACTCACTGTGCATGGCGCATTCTTATCTGCCCCAGGATATGATGCGGACACTGGTTGTCCCCATTGTTAAGGACAAGACGGGTAATGTAACTGATAAGTGCAATTATCGGCCCATTTCTCTGGCCACCATCTTGGCAAAGGTGCTCGACAACCTGCTGAATACATGTCTTAATGACTATGTACACCTGCACGATGCACAGTTCGGGTTTAGACCCGGGCTGTCTACCGAAACTGCTATCCTTGGTTTGAAACCCAGTTTTGAAAAACGCCAGTCTACGCCTGTTTCTTAGACCTCTCCAAGGCGTTCGACCTTGTGTCGTACGACGTCCTGTGGGACAAGCTGAGGAGTAGTAATGTGCCGGCAGAGCTGTTGCGCATCTTTCACGGTGTGAAATGGGCGGATAACATATCAGACACGTACAGGTTGGAATGTGGGGTGAGGCAGGGGGGTATTACCTCACCAAAGCTCTTCAACCTGTACGTGAATGATCTGATTGTCGGTCTTAGCAACAAACGCATCGGATGCAGTGTGGATGATGTTATCGTAAATAACATCAGCTACGCTGATGATATGGTGTTGCTCAGCCCGTCGGTCAGTGCGCTTAGGGAGCTGCTGGGCTCATGTGAGAAGTACGCTTTGTCGCACGGCTTGACGTACAATGTGAAAAAGAGCGAGTATCTGGTCTTAAGGGCCGTCGGAGGCAAGTTGCCTGAGACAGTGCCTTCCATAAAGCTAAATGGTGGCGACCTTAAACGAGTCTTCAAGTTTAAGTATCTCGGCCACTATGTAACCGATGACCTTAAGGACCAATCAGATATAGAGCGGGAAAGGAGGGCGTTGGCGGTCAGATGCAATATGTTGGTTCGGCGGTTTGCACGATGTAGTAAGCAGGTCAAAATAACTTTGTTCAAAGCCTACTGCCAGGTATACTACACGAGCAGCCTATGGACCAACTATACGCAGAAGGCCATCAACGCCTATCGAGTCCAGTACAACAATGGCTTCAGGATGTTGCTGGGACTGCCGCGTTTTTGCAGTGCATCTGGTATGTTTGCGCTCGCGGGAGCGGACGACTTCTACGCCATTATGCGCAAAAAAACTGCCTCCTTGCTCTGCAGACTTTGCGCTAGTTCCAACTCCATCCTGAAGACCATAGCCGGGCCGTTTGACTCGCGTATAATGTGCCACCTTATACAGATGCACGTCAGCAAAAGGTGACGCCGTTTTGTATGTATTCTGAATTTGTATTTTAATTTAATTTAATTTATTTTCATTTAATTTATTTTTAATTTTATTAATTTTTTAATTTCAATTCTAATTCTGGAACGTAATGTAATTTAATAAAATCTTGTATGTACTTAATTCAATTTCACACTAACATAACTTAAGCTGATTATTGTTACTAATAAAATACCTATGGACCAACAACAGTAGTCTGAAATAAATGATTTTTATTTTTTTATTTATTTTAAGGGCAAATAAATGTGTGATGGGCATAAATATTTATTTCCTTGTCTTGGATTCTTTTATTTTCCCCTAATAAGGATTTATCTGTATATTCATTTATTTTTATACAGTGCTTATGCACGACTTTGTAGATCACCTGAGCATGCTTGATTTGTGGTCTTAGGAATGATCTGTGTAAAAAGTCTCGCGCCGCTGAAAGCATTCCTATTGGTTGATTTTCATAGCTTATTAGCATAGCATTAACTGTATATAACTCTTGATACGTTCAAAATTCCACTTTTTATGACCTTTCTGATAACATTATTTCTATGTTTTATTACAAAATTACTGAAATCCTACCTAATGTTTTTCCATATAAAAGACTGTCATATCTTTACCATCAACAGTGTCTACAAGTGACATTATTCCAAGTTAACGATTATCATCGACTAAACAACATGTTAGTGCCGATTGTGTTGGTGGCAGTCTGCGTCACCAGCAGTACGTTCGTGACCGCTTCTGGTCTGGACAAACCGTACTACGACTTAGAAGATGCCGAAAACCTATTCCGAGAATTCGTTAAACAATACGGAAAAGCCTATGATCGAAGAGAATATTTCGAAAGACTTGAGATTTTCAAGGAAAAGCTAGAGGATATTAATATGCGAAATGAAAAGTATACTATGACTGTTTTTAAAGTTAACCGTTTTGCCGATTTAAGGCCAGAAGAAATGAATCAATATAAAGGTCTAAAGCTTTCAAATGAAACAACGACCAATAAAGTAAGAATCCCCAAGAGCCCAATCGCTGCGCCTCCCGAATTCGACTGGAGGAAAAAAGACGTAGTCTCACATGTTAAAGACCAGGGAGGGTGTGGCAGCTGCTATATCTTCAGCGCTATTGGTAAGAAATCTCGATCTTGTTCCCTTTTTAGTGTATAAGTAGTATGTTATTAATGTAATAGCTTCGTTTTATAATTTATCAGAAATATACAAGTACAGTCAGCATCGTATAGTTAGTAGGTAGCAGCCAAATATATCGTGAAGCATCCTTACTCTTACAGTATTAAAGACACGTCTCGGAATTTTTGGCTACTTTGGCTGCAACTAACTGTACATTTTAAATCCGATTGCAAGCTTGTTGCAATTTAGTTTTTCAGAACTTGTGGACGAAATCATTTAACATTTATCATTAAATGTTTGATGAATAAAATCAGGAGTGTATCATGAAATTCATGAACTCCCCAATTAGCGTGTGATCTATTGAATATTCCCTCTCATTATGAGAGGATGCCTATGCCCAGCAGTATATAGGCGGCTGATGACGACTTGATGCGTGCCTTATAACATCGAGAACATATAAAGGGCTTGAAACGTCGGAATTAATTCATAACATGTTAGCATACCTAATGGATAAAATCTTATGAAATATTTTATAACAGAACACAAAATATGTCTTTACTTGTCAATTTGGGTTATATATTATTTTTTCAAAACGTATACAAAATTCACATCGCTCTGTCTACAGCCAACATTGAAGGACAGTACGCCATCAAACATAAGAAATGCCTGGTCCTCTCCGAAGGTCAGGCGCTTGACTGTCTCAGTTGCGGAACATGCAATGGGGGAATAATGGACAAGGTTTTTGAGTAAGTATATTGATATTTAAATGTGAATTTACAAAAGCATAGCGCCGAGTGCTCTTAGATTGGGGTTAATTCGAACGGTTTTGATATAAAAGGAATTTTGTCCTCATTTTTAATAGAAAGTGTTCTATAAATGTTTTCGGCCCTTCGCAATTTAGCAAGTCCATTTTTTAGTAAAAAAATAAATAATATCAATAAATATTTGCGGACAATCTTACACAAATCGACCTAGTCCCAAACTAAGCAAAGCGCCGCGCCGCGCCTGAGACTGGCTGGGTGACTCAGTAGCTCGCTGAGAGGCCAAATAGCGGGAGTGCTGTTGAAGTCAAAGTTCCTGCTGCTCCGGCGTTTCTAGTAGTCTGAGAACCGTCTACGCGTTTGACACCTTCTTTGCTTAATTCGTCTCATCTCTGCTTGAGGAGAAGTCTCTTGAGATCTGGCTCCCTTTATCACTCGCGCTTTGCAGATGACTGAAATAAATTATATTTCCGTTTTCCCGGCATGATGTACCTACGTAAACTAAAAAAAAGTATGACCATGCTTTTCATGGTTTTAATACTACGAATAATCATTATATATAAAAAACGAAAGCAAAAAGAAACATCCCATAGCTGGAATTTAACCCCTCGCTAACGGCACTGTAAGCCAATGTTTTAACCATTCGTCTAATCAACCAGTGAAAACTGTGGTGAAATTACGTATTATATTGCATAAACATATCTTTATGCGAGAAAATACTGAGAAAACGAATTTTCTCGGAATCGAAACCTATCTGGATCGATTTCTCGCCCCCGTAACCACCTTTATTCCAAATTTCATCGAAATTGTTAGAGCCGTTTCCGAGAACGTGATTGCAAATATATACAAATATTGCTAGTTTAATAGTATAGGATTTTATAGCAAGTGTAAATTGCAGTGAATTCAGTAAAAAGTCCGGCATCATGAAAGAAGCAGATTACTCTTATGCACCGGTTAAAAATGCCTGTAAAGAAGACGCCAACAAGGTGGCTGTGAAAGTGCTAGGTGGCAAAGTGATTGACATCCGCGATGAAGATACGTTGAGGGACACTTTGGTACAACTTGGACCTCTGGCAGTCGGTGCGTATCTCATATCATCGCCATTAGCTTTCAACTGTTTCCTATTCCAAGTTATCGGCGTAGACACATTCAAACTCTCTTTAGCGATAAGACTACCTGTTGTTTACATTGCTTTTAATCCTGATGTGTTCTTTACTGTTGCTATAATACTAATAATGTTTGCAGAGACGGTTAAAAAGAGTACGTTTATTTGAGTGTTTATGTCGGCGGCCGATCATAAAATCCGGCAGATCACGTAATTCCTAGGCATATCGTGAAACGCCGCCATTTCATGGTTTGGCTAAATGACATCCGCCATATCGTTCAAAACTTAACGTTTAACGATGTGTCTAATGACGTTTAGGCAGATCATGAAATTCCTAGGCATATCATGAAACACCGCCATATCGTTAAGTACTCGCCGTTATAAGTAACTAGGGTTTGCAAACAAGTTTTTACGTTCTTTTATTAAAAAAAACAAACTCGAACATGAAAGCCTATCCGCGATTTGAGTCGGTTTTGCCACTAAATCGATCTGCCGTATTTTTATCAGGCACATCATGATATGCCTGGTTAATCAAATGGCGGCGTATCATGAAATCGTGGCGTTTCACGATATGCCTAGGAATTTCGTAATCTGCCGGATTTTCACGATGTGCCCGGTATAGAGCTAGGGATATCGAGGAATGCGTTGGGTTAATCGATCTGCCGTATTTTTTATCAGGTACATCATGATATGCCTGGCCAACTTTTAGCCAAATCATGAAATGATTACTCTCAAAACAAACTTTTTACCGACTTAAAATCAGTACCAGTAAAATTTGAAGAGTTCCCTCGATTTCTCCATCATCCTATCATCAGATCCTGACCTGATGAAACTGGGACTACCTGGGAATGATACCCTTTTAAACAAAAAAAATTGTTTCAAATCGGTCCACGCGTCTTTGAGGAATCGGCGAGGGGAACATACATAAAAATAAATCCGACGAATTGAGAACCTCCTCCATTTTTGAAGTTGGTTCAAAAACCTAAACCCCAATAAAATGGAGAGCTGTGTGATTGTCGATTTTGGTGAATAATACTTTAATTTTGGTTAAGCTTTGAATGCTGACGACTTGGATGCTTATCATGGAGGAATATTGCTACCTGACAAGTGTAAAGGCCGAAAAACGATCGTGGATCACGGTGTCCTATTAGTGGGCTACGGAGAAGGTAAGTACTGAGCCAATTCTACTCGTCATGTACCTATTAGAGTTCATATAAAATTGTGGTTAACCATCAATATTGTGCTTCACATCGCGAAAATAATTATGTCTGTTTGTCACCTTTTTTCGCATAATACTTGTTCGGAATTACCTACTTTCTGCACTTGTTCATAAATGAGTGACAGTGACCCAAAACACGAGCGTCGGCGAGTCTGAAATCCTGAAATTTATTTAATTCAATTCAATTCAATTTGATTTTCCATATACAAGAAACACTTATGTCCGTCAGTACCCATCACATACATCGGATCAAACAAGCAGCTCACAAACATCGGAACATACCTCTATTTTCAAGGCATTAGGGTGCATGTGCCGATATTTTACATATAGTGTACCGATATATATGTGATGGCGACTGTACATTGTTTCTTATGACTAGAATAAATAAATTAATGCTAATTAGTTACACAATTCTTCCAAACATCCTTATCTGTTAAACAACCCTTAACTTTTTAATAAGATTTCTGAGTCAATATGTCTTTAATAACCTTTTTAAATTAAAAGTCTGGTAGGTTTGTAATGTGACTGGGAATGTTGTTGTAAAATGTATTGACTCTCCAATAAATGATTCATCGCAACCAAGGCAATGCGAGTTGGTTATTCGCATGACATACATTATTTGGCCTTTGAGTTTGTCACTCTTTAGTACCACCCAGGGGACACGTGCAGGGTTGTGGTAAGTAGCTCCTGCGGACGCAAGTAACAGTTGTCCCCCCTTTGTCAAGTGAGTGACCAACTCGACTGTAAGAGGTTCTTAAACCGCCCGAAGGCCTCTAACTCGGCTTAACGACTACTATCATAGACAGCAACCGGGATCAACTGCTTAGCGTGCCTGAAATGCAAGTGCATTATAAAGATAATAATATCCGTGTGGTCAGAGAGAAGAAGAGTTGATACGGAAAAAATAGTCTGAATTCTAGAAAAGGATAGATTTAAATAATTCTGGGGATGGGATGGCAGGTTTTTTTAGGGGAGTAAAAGTAGAAAATGCGGATAAGAAGTTTCAATAGCAGTGTGTTTAAACTTTTCGCCGCCATGTCAAAAAACAAATAGTGTGCCACCCACGACAAGCAACAAATTGCACGTGAACAACTGTCAACTTTGTATTGTCAAATGAAGGTGCATTTTATTTTGAATTTCGTGACTTGATACCAGTCGTGGCGTGTGGGGCACGAAATTTTCTGACTTTATACCAAGTCATTGGCGGCGAAAAGGTTAAAAAACTCTAATCACTGCTAGTACTGGTGCACATTTTTTTAAACACGATAGTGTTCGACAGTTTGTTAAACTTATTAATATACGGTTCTTCTACAGATAATGGAACAAAGTTCTGGATCATTAAAAATTCCTGGGGTGCGGACTGGGGCGAGGCGGGTTATTTTCGTCTGCTCCGAGGAGTCAATGCGTGCGTGATGGGTACAAGCTACACGGCTTCCTCTACAGTGGAGTAACGGCACGACCTCACTAACTTCTGCTCGTCTATACCCACACTGACAACATTCAAATTAGAAAGAAACAAATTCAAAATTTATCGCAAAGTACCTACATTGATCGAGAATCGACGCATTAATCTAAGCTTTATCACAGACAAAATATTATGCACAACATTATCAGTCAACGTCATAGTACGGTTGCGGTTGTCAGAACGTAAATGCAACTGTGAACCTCAAGTAATGCTGCAATAATTTTAACTACTGTAGCTTAAGTTCGGATGCGGTTGTCAGAACGTAAATGCGGCTGTGAACCTCAAGTAATGCTGCAATAATTTTAACTACTGTAGCTTAAGTTCGGCTGCGGTTGTCAGAACGTAAATGCGGCTGTGAACCTCAAGTAATGCTGCAATAATTTTAACTACTGTAGCTTTAGTTCGGCTGCGGTTGTCAGAACGTAAACGCGGCTGTGAACCTCAAGTAATGCTGCAATAATTTTAACTACTGTAGCTTAAGTTAGTATAGCATTTGTGGTGACAGTCATTCATTCATTCACAAAACTAAATATACATTTTGATCATTAATCACCTTTGTTGTTGATTTCAATTTAATGCGAGATACTTAATTTATACACTTTTAACGGCTCTATTCGAAAAAATAAAGATTTATTGTTAAAATGTATTTTATTTCAGACATGTGTATCCTAAACATCATTTTAGTTCATAATTCAACTCGGAGAACTTGACCCCTGAGACCACTTATGGTTGTTGACGGGACGCAAGGTATGTGGCATGGGTTTTAGTGCATCGTGCACTGACAAAAATTGAGAATTAATTTTAACATGCATTATATAATAAGTTTTTTGTCAAAAATTTAATTTTTGGTACAAGCTTTTATTGCCGACTGTACTTTTCTGTATACCATCATCAACTACTCATTAACCCTTAAACGGGCCTAACGATTTATCTGCTTTTGAATACTGATTATAGTAGATAAGAGCCTAGAAAGAAAAGTAATTTCTACTTTTTTTTTTTTTATTATTATTATCGAAAACAAAACCCCGTGGTCCCCAAGTGACCACTGCCCATTAGAAAGATGCATGTGGTTCATATGTGGCCACTGCCCTACTAGCAAATACTCTCCTTTTAAGGGTAAGCTATGTCTTTAGAAGAAATACGAGTAGTTGGTACACTAAAACCAAAATAATAAAAACACAATAATAACTATATGTATGTCTTTAAAATTTGGGGAGTTCTCTCGATTCTTCATGGATCCCATCATCAGAATTGCGTTTTGACAAAAATGGGACTAATCTGCATGTATATACATACAATCAAAAAAAGAATTTTCATAATCGTGACAGAGTTAAAGAGTAACAAACATAAAAAATAAAAACAAAAACATACAACCGAATTGAGAATCTCCTCCTTTTATAATATCTGGGTAATATCTGGCTTCTTACCAAATGTAGGTAATATAAATCTCTTTATATTGTAGGTATAAAATAGCTGATTGCAAGCAACCATAAAGCCACTGTACCTCATAAAACTACCCTGCATAAGTCATATAATTGGCAACTATGTCGAAGGCCGAAGTCTCATGAGCACCGATTCCGATGCTAACCCTCTGGGCGCATTACGCTAACCACTCGAGCATGTCCCTACCTAAAGCCCTACCGCGAGCAAACGGAATATCCTCATATGATGGTACAATACCGAGACTTATAATAGATATGTGACAATAGCGCCCGAAGAATAAACTTTATACATGGCAGTAGTAAGAGCGTTAACCCATCATATTATGAGACCAGCCATTTTATATTTCATAAAGCAAAAGTGATGAACAACTGTAAGCTATATTAGAAGCCAGTTGGGATAGGTATATGGTAATGATGACGACGCCGCTCTGCTGCTGATGATGATGATAATAATATATATTAACCGATTCCGGCCACAACAACTGTGTGTATTAGATTATGTAAATGCATAAACGATGGGATTATAACTTCACGTAGCACCCAAATATGTACAGAACGTTGTACTATGCAAACAAGACAAGCTGTTGCCATTCAGGTTTAGTATCCAGATCGAATCGTACAGTCATTCCCCGTACAGTAGGCCCTCAGTTATGCAGCCGCAATTACAGAGTATTGATCAGATTCTTGCGACAGCGAGGAGTTTTTCTCAAGTCATCAATAGCCTGTACCATCGTATAGCTTTCACATCTCACCTCGCCCATATAATAGAGTGTATAGTAGGTAAATATATATTGGGGTCTTTGATGATTAAGTTTCAGCTGACAACAGCACAGGCGTCTCGTTCAAACGGGCCTACAGTGTCTTGAATGATACAATGATCACACAAGCAGCATCAGGCACACCGTTGTCGATACCGGTCAAGCCTCCGACCCTTTTCAAAGCCCGTCTTGTGGCCGTAAACTAAAGATGAAGTCTGACGGGCGGAATCCGATAAGACTGTTCCCTAATCACCCTTTGATGAATGCATTTCATCGATCTGGAGTAAACCCATAGCTTCGCAATATAATGATTAGGCATATTTGGGCACTACATGTATTACCAAAACCTCTCACAACTGGAACATGCCACACAAAATCGTAATAAAAACGATCGGCAGTCCAGTTAGTGATATTACTTCATTGATGGTATAGCCAACAATAATACAACGCCACTGTGACCAAATCCGAACATATATGTTGGTAAATATATATGACATACTGGAGTAGTACCTAATCGTAGGAACTATAAATAAATATAACCAGGATGGGCCTAAGCCATGATCACGTAATATTATGTACGAAGCTTAAAGCTGTATATTAATTGGATATATAAGCTTCAATAATATGTAACGCGAGGGTCAATTAATCACGGTTGTATGTGAAATAACTATGCCAGATCACACAACGCAACGATAGCATTTCAGCCTACTAGTAAGATAGCAATATTAATGCCATTTAAAGCGCATGAAAATACTAAATATGAACCATAGTTCTTGCAATAGTAACGAAACCTCTGGTAGCACGTGGTGGCAGCATGCAGCGATGTCCCTCAGAGTTGCCGTAGGATAACATATTGATGTCATAATGGTACCACATCCGACGCAATATGATAATATCCTTTTCTTGTAAAGGTTTCATTTTCGCAAAGCCCTCCAAATCCACAAACCATGTCAATAAAGACATTATAATTTTATAGATATATTATTACAAATTGAATGTTTGAAGACTAACAGAAATACTAATACGGAGACGAGACCTGTGCCTATAAATTATAATTGCGTACATTATGTACCTACATACGAAATTTGAAGTAAAATAGTAAATATAAATATCACAAACACATACGATCTATGCGTAAGTAGATACTAACACAGACATAAAACGGTATCTAATAAAATTAGGTACACAACAAGTAACACAATGTAATTTAAATACCAACGAACGTTAAGCCTACATTTAATTAAAACTACATAGTTGTAACTACACAGTTGATGCATGAAATAAAATAAAATCATTAGGAGATGTCAGATGTCATAAAAAAATATATCTATAATTTAAAATAATGGATTCTAAAAGCAGTATCAATCTCAGATATAACCAGCTTGTATGAATAATACTCAACACACGGAAGACTCAATGAGATACTTAGCATTTAACAATACCAATCACCATTAATCTTAAATTATCATGCACAATAGAAAAGTAGGTCAAATAAGACACATTTTTTATTAAATCAGGTAAATAGTAAGTCTTCGTTGTCGCCGGCCATACTTACGTTGACAAATATTGTTTGCTTGAATATTGCACTAATTATTAACATACAAAACTAAAGTTACGGTTGGGATAATAGAACTTTGTAAAACTGAATCTACCGTTCATGATTAATATCTGGGTAATTGTGTTTAAATCGAACACTCTAAAAACAAAAGCTAACCGCCAAAGATACATTTTTATGTATTTGTCACATAACCTTTTAAAAGGAAATTCATCGCGAGGCAATTGCTACGTCAACTTTAATTTGAACATTGTCACGAACGTTATAAACTCAACCGTTAATGTACGTATCAAGATATAGCAACACACGCGAAACACATTAAATTATCACCAATATTTGTCACGCAAGATAAAACATTTACCGACGAGAATCTGTGGAAATAAAATATTAAACACACGAAATCCTAGTACATCCTAAAACAATTTAGCCCTTAATTAATCCTATCCATGCAAATACACTAGAAATGACTCACATGATACGAGACACGACGCTCTCGTGAAGGCAAACTACAACTCCCCAAGAAACGTTGTGCAAGCGCTTATAAAACCTCGTCTCCTCTTGAGAGCCCCCGAATCCCTTCCGACGACCACGACACGTGATTGGCTCACGCCATAATTCTGGCCTCCTATTGGTTTAGACAAAATCTTGTGGTATAATGTTTCCCTACTCAATCATACGACTCAATTAAGAAGTCACCTATAAAACCCGATTGTCTAGCTTTAAATGTCTCTTAAATTTTGTAAGGTAGTTCGCGTTCTATCCATAATTTAATTCACCTACCCGCCTTCAGATGTCGCCTCAACAGCTAATTATAACCCGACCAGTATTAGTTGGTTATTAAGACAGCTAAATGCATAGACACAATAGTGATTTGTTTCGTGGTCGGATAACCGGCTAGCTGCCTAACCTAACACGTAGTTTAGCTATTTGTCGATAGATGTCTCCAAACCGCTCAGTTCAGATTACCCAACAAATGTCAATTGTTTATCCAAATACTACCTACATCGAGGTAATAACTACTTCTTAAAACGATCGAATAACCGTGATTACCCTACTCGTCACTAGATGCCGTTTGAATTCATTAAATTAGAATAAAACTTCAAGCTATCAATCCAATAATCTAAGAAAAAGTTAAAGTCTCTAAAATTTAATATGAACTATTTTATTGTAATAATTGTAACCTAAACCTTATTATATCGCCATCTCCTGAAGTAAAGTTCGATAAGCTAAATTCGTCCTTAAAACACTGTGGGTAGATGTCTGTTCTGTTACACTGTTCAGTGCCGTATTCCAACTTTTCATAAATTGTTTGAATCTTACCTGAACAACAGACAGCAAGCTACGATGATCGGGAATTACAATAAAGATTTTAAAACAGTAGACAATACTCTGTCACCTTTTGAAGTAACCAATATAGGGGTACCTCAGGGCAGCGTCCTAGGACCCCTTTTATTTTTAGTTTATGTTAACCCTATAATGCATGAACAGTGAAATTTGGAAGAAAAAAAAATCTGAATATTATAACCTAGACTAAATAAATTAGGAACACAAAAAAATATGTTTCTTATTATCAAAAAGTTATTGCACGAAGCCATATTTGGATTCGTATTCATCAAGTTCAAAATATGTATAGCCATATATGGCTTCGTATGCGTTGTTACCTAAATTGATCTAAAGCGATACGTCAATTTGAGTCAGTTAATTTCGATCTATTTCGTTTATTACTGAGTATGAAACTCAGTAAAACAGTTCCTTTTTCAATTGTAGCATAATCATAAATAAACATTTCGTGAAAGACCTGTAAGAGCAATTGCAGGGACTGATTTCGGTTACGGTTATACCGGTATGAAACCGGTATTCCATTACGGTACCGTTATGTCGTAAATGTTATGCGCGCCGCGCGAACATAACGGTACCGTAACCGTTTTGAAATAACGGTTAGCGGTACCAGTTTAAAACGATACCGTAATCTTTATAATACCGGTATTATAAAGGTTATCGAGAAAAGTAAGCGAGCTGGCACTCTACAGAGGAAGCATTGGCTACTAAACGGCGGTTTGGCAACAACCCCAGGCCAAAGTCGATATATCGGTACCTTTAAATAGCGGTTACGGTACCGGAAAAAATAAAGGTACCTTTATATTTCGGTAGCGAAATATAAAGGTTCCGCTACCGAAACCGCTATTTGACAACCGATATGACGTCATACCGTTAAAATAGAATACCGGTATTTTTCGGTTATGCAGTCCCTGAGCAATTGTTCTGGCAAAGAAGTCGTGTTTTAGCCCAATGTGGCAAATGATCCATTCGAACAGCTGTCAATGGTATATCTTGGTGCTTAGCTGGGCGTTTCCTACTTTTCTTTTTCAGGCCATCGCCACTATATAAGCTTGAAATAGGAGTCAACATCACATGACTCGACAAAGGCGTACTTGGTCGTCTGTTAGTCGGAGTACCATATGGCATTCCAGTGGCGCTTTTGCTTGAACGTCCTCGCTTTCTAGATACCACCCCTGTTCGACATAAATCTTCAGCCACAGCCAGTTTAAAATCGTAATGGTAGGTACAATTTCTCATTACAGCGGCGCCACAACAGCCAAGCGTTGACAACTGTCATATCCATCATATGGTAAAAAAATATTTTATACCATTTAATTGACCTCAACCGAATTCTGTATAGGCCAAGCAAATAATCAAGTAGGTCTACACCGCCTATAAGATGATTATACAAGTCGACTGCTTGAGGAGAAGCGATTTCTTTGAACCTGGCGTGTCCAACTTCATGAATTCGTCCGTAAGAAGAATTCCCTTGAATGAAAATTGACTTTCATCATACTCTGATTTTTTTTCGGACTTTCATCAAACTTTTTTTTTGCTTTTCCCTAAGTTTTCTTTGGTGTAGGCCTGGGAGCAGGAACATAATCATCCTCACTCTCTGAGGAATCTGAGGCTGGTATGATTACTGGCGTTTTTTTACAAGGGGCCGGTGTGTATTCACTGTCGGAATCCGACGCCAGTTCATCCATACTGATTGATCCATCACCTGGTATCGGATTAACCTTCGCGTTGCTGCCGTAAAAACGAGAAACGTCCATACCTAAACAGAAAAATAAACGAATTTGTTCTAGAACACTTTTATCTTATTCTTGTCATTGACGCATATGAGGCCATTTATGGCTAAACATATATTGAACTTGATGCATACGAATCCAAATATGGCTTGTAATGTAATTGGCCGTATTGTTATCTAAAATATCAGAAAAATAATAGCAAATGATGACAAACTATAAATTAATACCTAATAAACCTTTAAACA
Organism: Epinotia brunnichana; assembly: GCA_963854355.1. NCBI lineage: Eukaryota > Metazoa > Arthropoda > Insecta > Lepidoptera > Tortricidae > Epinotia > Epinotia brunnichana. The sequence continues at coordinate 27,817,830 of OY977945.1, forward strand.
TATTTTTTTATCATTACTTACCTTCAGTAAACACTTTTTGATCTAATTATAATCAGGATAGTTTCGTAAACACGTATTCACAAGCGCAACTGATATTGCAGGTATCATAACTAACCGTGTTATGACTTTTAGAAGGTAAAAAAATATCTACCCCCTAATTTCAACTTTAAAGACACATAATATTTAAAACTCATACCTCACTTTTTGGTACTACCTACTTTAAAAAAATAAAAATATTTAGGACGCCACGTATGGCTTCGTATGCATTAGAGTGAACTTCCTAAGATTGTTGGTACGTGGTGCGTGATGTTTGCGGACGATGCCACTATACCTTTTTTCAGGAGATAAATCCAATATATCTTTAATGGAGCAAAACCTGAACACAACACTTAAAAAAGTGGTAAATTGGCTTGAAACATTAAATCTTAGAGAATATTTAGATAAAACAAAATTCATCCAGTTCAGGAACTATAAAAGTACTCCTATTAAGTTAAATGTAACGGAAGCAGGAACAACAATTCAAGAAGTAAATAATATACGGTTTCTAGATGTTACTATTGACACTTTCTTGTATTGGAAGGGACATATTGCTCAAATCAATAGAAAGCTATCAAGTCAGTGTTATGCCCTAGCCATTCTATCGGGAACCTGCTCAGAAAGCGTAGTCAGAAACTCGTACTTTGGGAACGTATTTTCTCTATTAAATTACGGGATCATTTTTTGGGGGAACTTTAGCGCATAAATTAAAAAAGGTATATATCCGGTCGGTGCACATTATTTTTAAACTTTGATTTTAAGTCTTAATATTGTACGCTTGGAATGAGCAACTGTTGTTACTTTTTAGGGTTCCGTACTCAAAGAGTAAAACGGAACCCTATTACTAAGACTTCGCTGTCCGTCCGTCCGTTTTTTCATTATATAAATACATTTCCTTACTCTGCCACAAAGCGCGGATATGTGTTGTTTAAAAGATAGGTTTTCATCAATCAACATACCCAGATACTTTATTTTCTCCGATCTGGCTATCCTACTGCATGAGCATACGGTGGAACCACTGAGAAGATTGGGGCACATATTAGAGTGTATAGTTATTTTTCTATATATATCAGAGGGAGCAGAAGCAGCCAAAGTTTTAGAACAAGCAAAAAAGTTAGACTTCGTGACATTAAGCGTAAGAAGATTGCTGTCCAACCACGTGCCAATATCTGACAACCCGCACTCTGCGATGTTAAACGTATCCTCCCATGTCTTTCCGTGAAATAGTACCGCAGTGTCCTCTGCATAACAGATTATTTCTGCTCCATGCATCTGAAGTTTAAGTATATCATTTAACGGCCTCCGTAGCCCAGTTGGTAGTGACTCTGCCTACGAAGCTGGAGGTCCCGGGTTCGAATCCCGGTCAGGGCATTTATTTGTGTGTCTATCACGAATATTTGTTCCTGAGTTATGGATGTTACATATGTATATAAGTATCTATATGTATTAATCTATTATATATATCGTCGCCTAGTACCCACAACACAAGCCTTATTGAGCTTACCGTGGGCCTAGGTTGATTTATGTAAGATTGTCCCGTAATATTTATATATTATTATTTATTTATTTATTTATCACCGATGTAGATCAGAAAGAGCATTGGGCCAAGGATGCTACCCTGAGGTACACTATATAAAGGAGATTGGCATCTGATCGCTACTGTTCTCACCAATCTTAACAACTTGACGCCTGTCGGTCAGATAGCTGCGAAATTACTCGAGACTTATTCCTATCGGATATCTTTTGAAACAGTATCGAAAGCTTTACAAAGATCTAAGAATACCCCAACGCACTTCTCTCCGCCGTCTATAAGACCGGATATTTTATTTGAGAGATAAATGGCAGCGTCTTCAGTGGACTTACCTTTCCTAAAACCGAACTGGTTATCAGAAAGAATTTTATGTTTATCAAGAAAAGCCGTCAGACGAGAATTGACTATCTTCTCCAAGATTTTAGAGAACACACTGAGAAGGGATATAGGACGATAGTTATTAGGATCATCTTAAAAGGTCCATTTTTATGAATGGGAGTCACTTGAGCCAGTTTCCATCGATCCGGGAAGCAGCCGGAAACCAAACTCAAGTTACAGATGTGGGTCAGTGGTTCCAAAATGACCTCTCTGATTTCTTTAATGAACAGTGGCCTGGCAGAATCTGGACCCGGCGCACAATCAGATTTAAGACTGGAGATTATTTGTCCAACCTCGCAAGCGTCGGTTGGATGAAAGAAAAAAGAATAAGCGTTAGTGGTTGAGTGAAGCCTCAATTTAGAAGCCAAGGATGACTGAGTCTCGGGGGAGTTTGGAGAGTATACTAACAGCTAACTTTTGTCCCACCGTGGCGAAATTCTCATTACATACGTTAAGAGATTCCTTCGGGGAATTTGAATGATGTAAGTTCGTTTGCGGAACTAATACTACTTTGACTGTGACAGACCTTTTTGATTGTTTGCCATAATTTCTTTGGATTGCCCCTGGCCTCAATTAATTGCTTACTTTGGTAATTGTTTTTCAAATTGTACAATAAATTGTCAAAAAAGTTTCTATAACGCTTATAAACGTCTATGTTCATGTACTGTGTTTCTCATAATTTAGTGTGTTATATAAAAAAAAATAAAAAATACTTTATTACAAAACTGTGGCATGCCATTTATTGATTTACAGATAGTTATATATAACACAAGAACTTCGAAACATAAAAAAAACTACACGTGCAGTAGGTTGCAATTTTAAGATTAAATACTGTTATTATCTTTGTATAACCTTTATTTTTTTTGCAAAATATTTTGCAACTGACACCATTCACCATTAATTATGTTTTAAGGTTCGTCTGTAAGTTTGAATACTTTAAATTCTGTTGAAAGGCTGTAAACATTATTTTTTTTATCTTAAAAGAAAACACTTACTTATATAAAAACAAAAGTACCTATTCAGTTCTTAGACCAATATTCTTTTGATATTGCGTTGCACATACTTTTGGGAAATGTTCCCTCCGCCACGAGTGATACAAGAATTTACCACAGGGTGAATATTTAGCGTTTTGACGGCGTTCTTTTTTCGTCAATAACTAAGCAAATATTGACATAATAAATACTGATCAGCAGGTCAATTTTATACGGCGTTCTTTCTTCGTCAATATATGAGCAAATATTGTCATACAATACAATACAATCATTTATTGGTAAAAATGTTATTGTAGCCCTTTCGTCCTATCCGGGTTGTGAGAGAGCGTTTATTGGATTTTTCATGAATAATCTGCCCCAAATAGCACATCTGTTGACTGCTTCCCGTAGTGACGTCACGTCCCCTGCAACATAATTCACAAAAGGCGCCAAACAACCGGTTCTTTTACCGCCATTCGATAGGGCTCGCTATCGTTTCGAGCTGTTTTTCGTCATTGCGTTTTGGATTTATGTTGAAGCAGTTCGTATAAGTTTTAATCGACGAAAAATCAATCATCCCCTATTTTCCTACCCTTAAGGTTGTTTATTTTTTCCAAATGTATTATGGGACCAATTTTGGGGTATACCCTTTCCAATAAATGAATAATTATCAAAATCGAACTACTCTGTAAAAAGTTATGCGTATACATAAAATATATTATATACTAGCTGTTGCCCGCGACTTCGTCCGCGTAGAACATGTTATCGTCTAAATGTTTGTTTAAGGAATTAATTTTTAAAATCATTGAAATTAGCTTTGTAGTCTTGTAGTAAACAGTCTAAAACTGAAGTTACAAATCCCTTACTTTAAAAATGTTTTGCTCTCCATACAAACTTTAAACACCCTTATAATACCTTTTAGGGGATGAATTTCAAAAAACGCTGTAATGAATTTTGTAGTCTTTTAACAAACATACTAAGATCGAAGTTACAATTCTCATACTTAAAAATTTTCTTGCTCTGATAGTCTGCATACAAACTTTGAACCTTTGAATTAACGCTTTTCGGGGAAAAATTGAAAAGAAAACAATAAGTTTTTTTATTGTAATAAGTATTTTTTCTACAAAATATCAAGTCTCTAGCTCAAAAAATGGGTTTCCCATACGAACCTTGCACCCCTTTTTATTCTCATTAGGGGTCGAATTTTCCAAAACGCTAAAAGTACTTGATTTTTATTGTAATAAGTAATCTTTCAACAAAGTTTTAAGTCCCTCGCTAAAAAATATTTTCTTCATTCAAACGTTCTTATAAACCCCTAAAGATCGAAGTATCTAAAATGCTGAAAGTATTTAATTTTATTTTTAATTAGTAAGCATTCTACAAAATTGGAAATCGGCTAAAAAAATGTTTCCTCCACACAAATGTTGCACCCACTTTTAACCCCCTTAGGAGTGGAATTTACTAAAACGCTGAATATCCTTTTTTTTTGTATTTCAATAACTAATCGTCCTACAAACTTTTAAGCTCCTATCCCAAAAAGAGTTTCCCCATATAAACTTTGCAGCCCTTTTTAACCCTCTTAGGGGTGGAATTTTCCAAAACGCTGAAAGCACTTTGTTTGTACTCAAATAAGTAATGTTTCTACAAAGTTTTAAGAACCCCCTCAGGAGATGATTTTCGGGATAAAAACTATGCATCTTCCCTGGGACTCTTACTATCTCTATACCAAATTTCATCTAAATGGGTTTAATCCAAATTTTCACCCCCTATTTCATTACCTTGGGAACTATTTTCGGGATAAAAACTATCCGCTTTCATTCTCCGAGACTTAAACTATCTCTATACCAAATTTCATTTAAAGGGGTTCCATCAAAAGTTTCATCCTCCATTTCACTCTCTTAGGGGGTGATTTCCGGAATTGAAACTATCCTATGCCCTTTCCCAGGACTTAAACTATCTCTAAACTAAATTTCATCTAAATGAGTTCATCCAAATTTTCACCCCCATTTCACCCGCTTAGGGGATGATTTCCGGAATTAAAACAGTCCTATGTTTCATCCAAATCGGTGCAGCGGTTTAGTAGCACCATACAAATTTTCAACCCCAGTTTCATCCCCTTAGGGGTGGATTTCCGGGATAAAAACTACCCTATATGTCCTTTTCCAGGACTCAAACTATATCTTAACCAAATTGTATTCAAATGGGTTCCATCCGAATTTTCACCCCTTATTTCACCCCCTTAGGGGATGGCTTCCGAAATAAATACTATCCTATGTCCTTTCCTAGGATTTAAACTATCTCCAAACCAAATTTCATCAAAATTGGTTACCTCCAAATTTTCACCCCCTCATTTCACCCCCTTAGGGGATGATTTACGGGTACAAACCTATAATTTGTCCTTCCCCGGGACTCAAACTATTTAAATGCCAAATTTCATCCAAATCGGTGCAGCGGTTTAAGTAGCTCCATACAAATTTTCACCCCCAATTTCATCCCCTTAGGGGTGGATTTCCGGGATAAAAACTACCCTATGTCCTTTCCCAGGACTCAAACTATCTCTAAACCAAATTGTATTCAAATGGGTTCCATCCGAATTTTCACCCCTTATTTCACCCCCTTAGGGGATGATTTCCAGGATAAAAACTATCCTATGTCCTTTTCTAGGATTTAAACTATCTCCAAACCAAATTTCATCAAAATTGGTTACCTCCAAATTTTCACCCCCTCATTTCACCCCCTTAGGGGATGATTTACGGGATTAAACCTATTCAATGTCGTTTCACAGGACCTAAAGTATTTATATACCAAATTTCATCCAAATCGGTGCAGCGGTTTTAGTAGCTCTATACAAATTTTCACCCGCCATTTCATCCCCTTAGGGGTCGATTTCCGGGATAAAAACTACCCTATGTCCTTTCCCGGGACTCAAACTATCTATATACCAAATTTCATCTAAATCGGTTCAGCGGTTTAGGCGTGAAGAGGTAACAGACAGACAGACAGACAGACAGACAGACAGACAGACAGACAGACAGACACTTTTTCGCATTTATAATATTAGTATGGATATATACGCGTCGACTTGAGAACCTCCTCCGTTTTTTTCGACGGTTGAAAAATTTTTTTAGTTAATTTGAACGTTAAAGTTTAAATTAGGATATGGCTTTTCTTGATATATTGTGAAGTTTATGGTGTAGCTACATTGATACTTTAACTATGCCAAGCCCATCTAAGACAACACAAGAAAAGAAAAAGCGACGTATATCATCTACGTCGTCGGCGAAGTACGGCCCTTCGCAAATAAAGAAAACACGTGGTCGTGATGAACGGCCATCACGCTCTAAGCAACGGCACACGGCTAATGTGAGCCGCCGCCGGGACAAGCGCCGTAGTTCCTCCAGCATCATTGAACGTAGCAGCAGCGCAAGTGGCGGACAGGAGCGGCACAGTAAGGATTTTGAAACGAGGTTTGAACAATCCTTGTACCAGGTGAATGCTATTACTGACTTTATACAAAAATCTATGACGCGTCTGGAATCCCAATCGCGGAATTGATCGGAACATTTTTCAGACGATGAAGCTCTGTTAGAAAATGTGGTGTTTAAAGACATTTATACCACTTTAAAAGGCAAAGATTTTGGTAAAGCGGATGAAGCAAAGTTTGATTTGCTGAAGAATTTACAACGATTCGATTCTCCGGAATGGGCCGATATTTATCTTTCTTTGACATTCAAAAGAGTTATCTGGCAATACCAGGGTTGAAATAATTGAACACCAGTGCTGAATTGCGTCATTTTGACAAATAAAAGCATTTAGCTTCTTTCAAAAAAAACCTTAGCTTCACTAACTCACGCTTTTCTTCTTCACCGTGACCACACGCAAACGTGTTTGCAAAATATCTTAAAATGGGCAATGCAGTGTGAGAATATTTTAGCTGCATGCTTGAAAGATAAAATCAAAGAACTTTTGGTAGACGATGATAAATACAATAGAAGTACAAACGATATCTTGCAAATTGGGTCACTAATGTTTCCCAACCTAACGTTTGGCAACCTGATTCATTTCGCATCTTTTCATTTCCCAACCTCTTAATATTTCTGAAACTGTTAAATATTTCAGGATTTTTATAAATTAACCCAACCTTACCTAAAGGGATCGACACGATGGCCCTAAAATAAATCCCGAAATATTTACAGTTTCAGAGTTTGGGAAATGAAAAGTAGCGAAATGAGTTTGCTAAACGTTAGTTGCGAAAAGAAGGTGTTCCCTTGCATATCATTTGCGGAAAGCATGCGGATGTAATTCTAAACCGTAGGAACGAGATACTAAAAAGTGTCACTGATGCTGTGACCGCGGCTGAATTTCGAAAGATACCCCCATCTCATGAATATTTCTTTCATGCAGAAAAGTTAAAAGAATTCCTAAAAAAATAGGGTGGTTTGAATAAAGTATTCCCTCAGAATAAAACGCGTAGAAATAAAAAGTTCCTAAGATTTATTGGCGTGAATAAGGTTTATTTGCGGTCACATATGCCTTCGTTTTGATAAAATTTTCCAAAATCAGCCCCGAACTTCCAGAGTCTATAGACACGAATTTAAGCGCAAACAGCCAAGACGAAGATTCTGACTCAGTGAAGTTCAGGGCAGGTTGCTTGGCGAATTATCAACGTCGTTGGGAGACGATAGGAGCCAATCAAACTATTTTAAAAATAATTTCTGGTGTACGTCTCCCTTTTTATCGAAAACCTCCCCTAATCTGGCCAAATTCCAGAATTATGTAAAATTTAGAAATCCAACCGTCGTCAGAAATGAAAATGAAAATTATAAAAATGTTAGCGGACCGGGTAAGAGAAGAACCCGTCTTGCAGTCACCGAGTTATCTATCAAAAATATTCCTGGTGAAAAATGGGGACGGGGCCAATCGACCGGTGTTCAATCTCAGGAATCTAAACGAATATTTGAAAGTAGGTCGTTTCTCCCTAATATCTTTCTTCGACATCCCGAATTTTCTTCAGTCAGGGGACTGGCTAGCGAAGATAGATTTGAGTCAGGCTTATTTTCATGTGAACATTGCAAGTTCTCATTGCTGGTTTCTAATGTTGATATTTCAAGGTCAAATCTACCAAATGACTTGTTTTCCGTTCGGAGCGGCATGTGCTCCCAAATTGTTTGCCACATTAACCAATTTCACCGCCAAAAGGTTACGGCAAAAAGGAATCCGTATCATAGTTTATTTGGACGATTTTCTCAACGCCAATCAGAGTCAAACTGTCCTGCAGTCCCAATTATCTTACGCTATCGATTTCCTACAATACCTAGAGGTTGGACCTTGAATTTCAAGAAGTCCGTACCTTGCAAAGACCACGAATTTCTTAGAGTGAGTTAAGTAAAGTAAAGTAAAGTATTGATTGTAAACTGTGTACATACAGGTGATAAAATATATAAAAAACCGGCCAAGTGCGAGTTGGACTCGCGCACGAAGGGTTCCGTACCATTATCTATAAAAACGGCAAAAAATGACGTTTGTTGTATAGGAGCCCCCCTTAAAAAATATTTTATTTTGTTTTTAGTATTTGTTGTTATAGCGGCACTAGAAATACATAATCTGTGAAAATTTCAACTCTCTGGCTATCACGGTTGTTGAGAGACAGACAGACAGACGGACGGACGGACGGACGGACAGCGAAGTCTTAGTAATAGGGTTCCGTTTTACTCTTTGAGTACGGAACCCTAAAAAGTAACAACAGTTGCTCATTCCAAGCGTACAATATTAAGACTTAAAATCAAAGTTTAAAAATAATGTGCACCGACCGGATATATACCTTTTTTAATTTATGCGCTAAAGTTCCCCCAAAAAATGATCCCGTAATTTAATAGAGAAAATACGTTCCCAAAGTACGAGTTTCTGACTACGCTTTCTGAGCAGGTTCCCGATAGAATGGCTAGGGCATAACACTGACTTGATAGCTTTCTATTGATTTGAGCAATATGTCCCTTCCAATACAAGAAAGTGTCAATAGTAACATCTAGAAACCGTATATTATTTACTTCTTGAATTGTTGTTCCTGCTTCCGTTACATTTAACTTAATAGGAGTACTTTTATAGTTCCTGAACTGGATGAATTTTGTTTTATCTAAATATTCTCTAAGATTTAATGTTTCAAGCCAATTTACCACTTTTTTAAGTGTTGTGTTCAGGTTTTGCTCCATTAAAGATATATTGGATTTATCTCCTGAAAAAAGGTATAGTGGCATCGTCCGCAAACATCACGCACAACGTACCAACAATCTTAGGAAGTTCACTCTAATGCATACGAAGCCATACGTGGCGTCCTAAATATTTTTATTTTTTTAAAGTAGGTAGTACCAAAAAGTGAGGTATGAGTTTTAAATATTATGTGTCTTTAAAGTTGAAATTAGGGGGTAGATATTTTTTTACCTTCTAAAAGTCATAACACGGTTAGTTATGATACCTGCAATATCAGTTGCGCTTGTGAATACGTGTTTACGAAACTATCCTGATTATAATTGATGGTTAAACGAACTTACCTAAAGTGATGTTTGACCATAATTATACAAGACGTTACATCCGAAAAGATTTAAGATTCACTCTGTAGTTCATTCTCAATGTATCAGGCATTGCACAATAGTTTAAAGCTAGAAAATACATTTAAAAAGTAATGAAATGACTCGATGTTACACCCCCCACCCGTACCCCGCCACTTCCAGTCTCCGCGCCCGAATTCGTGTCATTATTTTAGAGGTAAACTTAGGTACCATTTCGCGATGAATTAGGGTACAACTTTTGAGGATGGAAAAAGCCATGGGCAGGGTGGGTAATAAATCTTTTCGGATGTAACGTCTTGTATAATTATGGTCAAACATCACTTTAGGTAAGTTCGTTTAACCATCAATTATACTACGACGTTACATCCTCAAGATTTAAGATTCACTCTGTAGATGTTTAGCGCCACGCGGAATGGGTACCTACTTAAAAAGGAGGCATTAATAAAAGTGTATAGTTATAATGGTATCATATATAATTGACTTTTTATTTTATGATGACATGTAAGTAGTATACAAATTATATACTTTATTAGTACGTACAGATTTTAAGAGATTACTCTTATTAGTCACTATCACTAATTTACTTAATCTTATTAATTCTGAGAATCATAGACTGCCTCTGCAAAGGCATTATCATTATCTTCAATAATCGGCCTATTATAAAACTTCGCAAATATCATTGAGTTATTTGACCAACCTGCTGTCCTCTTAATGAGGTCAACGGATAAACCTTTTCGATTGGCTGATGAGGTAGATGCATGACGACAGCTATGCGCTGAAAATATATTAATGTCGACACCGCTTTCCGACATTACAGATTTAATCCAGCGACTGATCGTTGCAGGACTAGCGTTGTGTATAGGGTTCCTTGTTGTTAAGATCAACTTATCTGTATTAGACAGGTATCTATATTCGGCTGTATTATCGAGGTACGCTATTAAATTTTTTGCGGGACATATTTCCGGCTTGTGGGGAAAAAATGGGTTGGTACTAGTCTTGGCATGGGACTGCCGGGGGCTGATGTTTTTACAAGATCATTAATTATGATTTCAATGCTACTTGCGTTAACTCTAATATTTGATAAGCGAATCAAGGCTAACGTCTGCACACGTTGTCCCGTGGACAACGCGAGAAGAGCTACCAATTTTTTCGTAATTTTTTCTATGGGTAAGGTTTCATTAGGGTGCCAAGTACTGAGAAAATTTAGAATCAAATTAGGGTCCCAAGTCGATTGATATTTTGGTAAGGCTGGTTTCCTTTTAAAAACGCCTTTAAGGAATCTAGACACCCTTTCATCATTACTGAAATCTTTACCCATAGTTAAGGCCAATGCCGATCGAAGTGTATTCAAAGTGGAATAACTCGCTCCGGCTTTGAATTGGGCAGTGAAGAACGTTAGTATAAGAGGGATATCTATGCTGTAATAGTTGATATTGTTTATCGAGCAAAATGTCCACCATTTTTTGTAACTACTATTATACTGTTTCAACGAATTTGTGGATAATGATGATATTAATATATCGATTGTGTCAGAACTTAAGTTTTGTCTTGTGAAAGCTTCCCTGATAAAACTGACGACATAAGGCGCTTCCAGAGCGGGTGTCTTGTTCTGAAAGGAGAAAGAAGTAATTCAGGCTCCGGATTGAAATAAACTGGACTGGTTTGGGAAAGATTTTTAAAAATTGGGTACCAAGGTTGACTAGGCCAGTCTGGTACGACCATTATGCCAGTAGCTTCTTCGTTTATGATTTTTCTTAGACTTTTTAGTATCACCGAAAAAGGCGGAAAAGCATAAAAGAAAAAGGTACTCCAATTTAGCGTAAATGCGTCTATATCAAAAGCTTCGGGATCACGTTTCCAAGAAACGTATTTCTTGCATTTGGCATTTAACCGAGTTGCGAATAGGTCTACTTGTGGAGACCCAAAGAGGTAGACTATTTTCTGGTACGCTAAAAGAGATAAACTCCATTCGGTGTCGATGTTGGTACGACGAGATTCTTCGTCTGCCTCTACATTTTCCTTTGATTTTATATAAGACGCATATACGTATATTTGTCGTTTTTCGCACCACTGCCATATTTGACGTGTAATGTCAGTTAGGTGGCGATATTGTACTCCGCCGAACTTATTTAAGTACGATATGGCAGTAGTATTGTCAATCCGAAGAAGAATTTCACCGTTATTAATAGATTTGGCAAAGCATTTTAACCCATTGAAGGCAGCCAGTAACTCAAGAAAATTTATGTGATTTTCAGCCTCTAGTGTGTCCCAAAAACCGCCAGTTCTTTCCCCATTACACGAAGCTCCCCAACCAGTCAAGGAAGCATCTGAGAAGATTTCTAAGATGTAATTACCTTTTCGGATTTTGTTACTTGATGTTAAGATGTGGTTAGTCCACCATGAAAAGTCCGGATGTAAATGAGGTCGTATACTCATACGACTATCGTAATTATCTCCTGAATCTTGTAAGGCCAGAAATTTTTCTCGCTCAAAAGCTTTGGTATAAGTCCAACCGTATGCAACAGCTGGACAGGCTGAGCATAATAGACCTAACAGCTTGGCAAAGTCTCGGATTGATGTTGCTTTTTTGTTTTGAGTACTTTTAAGATATTCTAAAATCTTAAGTTTTTTAGCATTAGGTAACCTTAAACACATATTCCTGGAATCTAATTCGAAGCCTAGGTAAGTTTGGACCTGATTGGGTAGCAGCTTGCTTTTATTAAAGTTTATTACAAGACCCAAGCTTTGTAATTTGTTTAACGTTTCTGAGACACACTTAAGGCATTTTTTATAAGTATTTGCTACGCAAATTATATCATCGAGGTATACGGCTAGTACGAAGCCCTTACTTCTAAGATCTGACATAACTGGTTTGAGCAGTTTGGTGAATATGAATGGTGCCAGAGATAAGCCATTTGGGAGGCATTGAAATTCAAAGATTTGCCCCTTAAATTTGAATCGTAAAAATTTTTTGCTTTTGTTACTGATTGGAACCAAAAAATAGGCATCCTTTAGGTCTATGGTAGCCATATAGCAGTTTTTTGACATAAGTTTAGTTACAGTACGAACGTCTTCCATTTTAAAATGTTGAGGATCTATGTATTGGTTCAAGTTTTTTAGATTAAGTATGAACCGGTAAGAACCATCAGGTTTGGGAGTAAGGAAATTTTTTGATAAGAATTGGCCTGACACTTCGCTGCATTTTTTGATCACTCCCATGGCCTTTAATTTTTGTATCTCGGAATGTAATTGATTTGTTTCGAGAACACTAAAGTTGTTGTTTTCCGGGACTTTGTTCTGTTTGACTGGACTATTGAAAGGTATTACTAGACCTTTTATGTAGTTTAGGATTACTTGATCGTCGGTAAGATGGCACCATACATCAAAAAAATATTTTAGTCTACCCGCATGGGGTATTACCTGCATTAGGTTTTGGGGGTCTTGGCGGTCATCTTCCGGGTTGTTTGTCGTTGACGCTCGGGGGCTGGTGGAGGGCGCCGACTCTGGTGGTAAGGGTAGCGCCCCCTCTGCCCACCCTGTCTGTATCCCCGTTGCCTGTATGTCCGGGGTGGGCCTCTCCAGTTTCCCTGAGCTGGATATTTCCTGGAAGTTGACGCTATAGCATCGCTGCGTCTTACTTGTAATCCGGATCTTTCCGCGGTCTTTGTAGCTTTTATCTTTTCGCCAAGATTTTCTCCAAATAGGTATTTGTCTCTTTTTACTTCCGTGATCATATTAGCGAACTTCTTGTCCAGAGAACTATTAATAAGTTTTCTTCTTCTTTTTGTATCCTCATAATGAAGATCCAAGAAGATTTGGCTGATATCGGAAATCTTTTTAAGGATTTCTATTTTATTTAAATCCTCTTTTATTATCTCAGTGGTTAGGTTCGTTAGCTCAGAAATTCCCAGGCCCAACTGGTTTTGAGATTTTTCCAGTAATTTGTCACGATGTCTAGCCGCTTCACTGAGAACTGGTGTTATCTCCGGGTTCAGAATGGGTGCCTTAGCCAGCCGAAAATTATCCGGTACAAGATATTTTTCACTCAATTTTTGCTTGACTTCCTTTTCCATGCCGTCAACTAATACCCTACCCCAACGTTTAGATATTTCCTCAGGTATTTTTGGCCCGAAAATTTCTTCTTTCCCTTTCGGATCCCCTAGAACTTCTAATATTTCTGGCGGTAGTGACGGCGGTGTGTCGATGCTTGTACCTGGCTTAGGCTCAGCTGATGTATTCTCGCCACTGCTGTGTGTGTGTGGACCGGGTTTTTGAATTAAATCGACAGCTATTGCTTCCGTCGCGGACCCCAGCGGTTTCGTGGTGGTTGGTGCTACGACCACTGATTTGGGTGGTGTATCAGCAATTGAATTCTCTGAATCGGAAAACGGTAGTATGGGAATTTCATCATCGCTCTCTTGAGGATACGTATTGCATTCTTCTGGATAGTATCTTTCGTACTCATTGTACTCTGTAAAGCGATAAGATAGAATTTTAAGTCACTGGGCAAGGCACGCTGTACCGCTGGACTATTTTGGTATCAGTCGTGCGCACGTCACGACGAAAACCATTGTTATTTGTTTAAAAGTCTCTGAACGTACGCACGTTACGTTGCTGGACTAATATGGGATTAACATACAAAAAAAATATACTTGAAATACTTTAGCTTGACCCAGTTGTAAAAAATATTTTGTTCTAATATCGACCTTATAACCTTAACTACAAGTTTCACATTAAAATAGCAAATGTGGCCATAATTCGGTCATATGAAATTATTCCAACTATATATGCATCCTCATAGTATAAGTAATATGTAAGTATTTATTTTAGTGCATCGGCAAAATAGTTTATTCTTTCGTAAAAATATTTGTGATATGTTATACAATAACAGTTAGGAAGATTTAGCTTACAATTAGTAAGTGAGCAACTGCACTCGAACTCAGGAAATAAAATAACTCGGTCTAAACTAAATTGTAATATAAACCCTCATTTTTAAACTTCGCTACTTGTTAAAATCATTTAAAAAACAAATGAGGGTAGATTTTTTACAAGCTGCATTCCTTCTGCGTAATTTATGTGTTTCGGCTAATTATTAGTTTTACGAGTCTAAATTGAACATAACAAACAAAGCACTAACCTTCGTCTGATGTGGAATATGATGAGGAGTCATGTCCGAGGCGATCTTGTAGACGTCTAATTTTCCTCTTTAGGCGATGTGTTTTATCCTTATATTTGCGTTTTGGCATGATTGTTTCCTTCGATACGTTATGGATGTTACTTTAACTCAAGGTACAGTAATTTTTGTAATTATTTAAGAAATAGATGTTGCAATGCCCGCACAAAGAAAAAGAATGACACGAATTCGGGCGCGGAGACTGGAAGTGGCGGGGTACGGGTGGGGGGTGTAACATCGAGTCATTTCATTACTTTTTAAATGTATTTTCTAGCTTTAAACTATTGTGCAATGCCTGATACATTGAGAATGAACTACAGAGTGAATCTTAAATCTTGAGGATGTAACGTCGTAGTATAATTAGATCAAAAAGTGTTTACTGAAGGTAAGTAATGATAACAAAATATGTTTAAAGGTTTATTAGGTATTAATTTATAGTTTGTCATCATTTGCTATGATTTTTCTGATATTTTAGATAACAATACGGCCAATTACATTACAAGCCATATTTGGATTCGTATGCATCAAGTTCAATATATGTTTAGCCATAAATGGCCTCATATGCGTCAATGACAAGAATAAGATAAAAGTGTTCTAGAACAAATTCGTTTATTTTTCTGTTTAGGTATGGACGTTTCTCGTTTTTACGGCAGCAACGCGAAGGTTAATCCGATACCAGGTGATGGATCAATCAGTATGGATGAACTGGCGTCGGATTCCGACAGTGAATATACACCGGCCCCTTGTAAAAAAACGCCAGTAATCATACCAGCCTCAGATTCCTCAGAGAGTGAGGATGATTATGTTCCTGCTCCCAGGCCTACACCAAAGAAAACTTAAGGAAAAGCAAAAAAAAAGTTTGATGAAAGTCCGAAAAAAAACCGAGTATGATGAAAGTCAATTTTCATTCAAGGGAATTCTTCTTACGGACGAATTCATGAAGTTGGACACGCCAGGTTCAAAGAAATCGCTTCTCCTCAAGCAGTCGACTTGTATAATCATCTTATAGGCGGTGTAGACCTACTTGATTATTTGCTTGGCCTATACAGAATTCGGTTGAGGTCAATTAAATGGTATAAAATATTTTTTTACCATATGATGAATATGACAGTTGTCAACGCTTGGCTGTTGTGGCGCCGCTGTAATGAGAAATTGTACCTACCATTACGATTTTAAACTGGCTGTGGCTGAAGATTTATGTCGAACAGGGGTGGTATCTAGAAAGCGAGGACGTTCAAGCAAAAGCGCCACTGGAATGCCATATGGTACTCCGACTAACAGACGACCAAGTACGCCTTTGTCGAGTCATGTGATGTTGACTCCTATTTCAAGCTTATATAGTGGCAATGGCCTGAAAAAGAAAAGTAGGAAACGCCCAGCTAAGCACCAAGATATACCATTGACAGCTGTTCGAATGGATCATTTGCCACATTGGGCTAAAACACGACTTCTTTGCCAGAACAATTGCTCAGGGACTGCATAACCGAAAAATACCGGTATTCTATTTTAACGGTATGACGTCATATCGGTTGTCAAATAGCGGTTTCGGTAGCGGAACCTTTATATTTCGCTACCGAAATATAAAGGTACCTTTATTTTTTCCGGTACCGTAACCGCTATTTAAAGGTACCGATATATCGACTTTGGCCTGGGGTTGTTGCCAAACCGCCGTTTAGTAGCCAATGCTTCCTCTGTAGAGTGCCAGCTCGCTTACTTTTCTCGATAACCTTTATAATACCGGTATTATAAAGATTACGGTATCGTTTTAAACTGGTACCGCTAACCGTTATTTCAAAACGGTTACGGTACCGTTATGTTCGCGCGGCGCGCATAACATTTACGACATAACGGTACCGTAATGGAATACCGGTTTCATACCGGTATAACCGTAACCGAAATCAGTCCCTGCAATTGCTCTTACAGGTCTTTCACGAAATGTTTATTTATGATTATGCTACAATTGAAAAAGGAACTGTTTTACTGAGTTTCATACTCAGTAATAAACGAAATAGATCGAAATTAACTGACTCAAATTGACGTATCGCTTTAGATCAATTTAGGTAACAACGCATACGAAGCCATATATGGCTATACATATTTTGAACTTGATGAATACGAATCCAAATATGGCTTCGTGCAATAACTTTTTGATAATAAGAAACATATTTTTTTGTGTTCCTAATTTATTTAGTCTGGGTTATAATATTCAGATTTTTTTTTCTTCCAAATTTCACTGTTCATGCATTATAGGGTTAACATAAACTAAAAATAAAAGGGGTCCTAGGACGCTGCCCTGAGGTACCCCTATATTGGTTACTTCAAAAGGTGACAGAGTATTGTCTACTGTTTTAAAATCTTTATTGTAATTCCCGATCATCGTAGCTTGCTGTCTGTTGTTCAGGTAAGATTCAAACAATTTATGAAAAGTTGGAATACGGCACTGAACAGTGTAACAGAACAGACATCTACCCACAGTGTTTTAAGGACGAATTTAGCTTATCGAACTTTACTTCAGGAGATGGCGATATAATAAGGTTTAGGTTACAATTATTACAATAAAATAGTTCATATTAAATTTTAGAGACTTTAACTTTTTCTTAGATTATTGGATTGATAGCTTGAAGTTTTATTCTAATTTAATGAATTCAAACGGCATCTAGTGACGAGTAGGGTAATCACGGTTATTCGATCGTTTTAAGAAGTAGTTATTACCTCGATGTAGGTAGTATTTGGATAAACAATTGACATTTGTTGGGTAATCTGAACTGAGCGGTTTGGAGACATCTATCGACAAATAGCTAAACTACGTGTTAGGTTAGGCAGCTAGCCGGTTATCCGACCACGAAACAAATCACTATTGTGTCTATGCATTTAGCTGTCTTAATAACCAACTAATACTGGTCGGGTTATAATTAGCTGTTGAGGCGACATCTGAAGGCGGGTAGGTGAATTAAATTATGGATAGAACGCGAACTACCTTACAAAATTTAAGAGACATTTAAAGCTAGACAATCGGGTTTTATAGGTGACTTCTTAATTGAGTCGTATGATTGAGTAGGGAAACATTATACCACAAGATTTTGTCTAAACCAATAGGAGGCCAGAATTATGGCGTGAGCCAATCACGTGTCGTGGTCGTCGGAAGGGATTCGGGGGCTCTCAAGAGGAGACGAGGTTTTATAAGCGCTTGCACAACGTTTCTTGGGGAGTTGTAGTTTGCCTTCACGAGAGCGTCGTGTCTCGTATCATGTGAGTCATTTCTAGTGTATTTGCATGGATAGGATTAATTAAGGGCTAAATTGTTTTAGGATGTACTAGGATTTCGTGTGTTTAATATTTTATTTCCACAGATTCTCGTCGGTAAATGTTTTATCTTGCGTGACAAATATTGGTGATAATTTAATGTGTTTCGCGTGTGTTGCTATATCTTGATACGTACATTAACGGTTGAGTTTATAACGTTCGTGACAATGTTCAAATTAAAGTTGACGTAGCAATTGCCTCGCGATGAATTTCCTTTTAAAAGGTTATGTGACAAATACATAAAAATGTATCTTTGGCGGTTAGCTTTTGTTTTTAGAGTGTTCGATTTAAACACAATTACCCAGATATTAATCATGAACGGTAGATTCAGTTTTACAAAGTTCTATTATCCCAACCGTAACTTTAGTTTTGTATGTTAATAATTAGTGCAATATTCAAGCAAACAATATTTGTCAACGTAAGTATGGCCGGCGACAACGAAGACTTACTATTTACCTGATTTAATAAAAAATGTGTCTTATTTGACCTACTTTTCTATTGTGCATGATAATTTAAGATTAATGGTGATTGGTATTGTTAAATGCTAAGTATCTCATTGAGTCTTCCGTGTGTTGAGTATTATTCATACAAGCTGGTTATATCTGAGATTGATACTGCTTTTAGAATCCATTATTTTAAATTATAGATATATTTTTTTATGACATCTGACATCTCCTAATGATTTTATTTTATTTCATGCATCAACTGTGTAGTTACAACTATGTAGTTTTAATTAAATGTAGGCTTAACGTTCGTTGGTATTTAAATTACATTGTGTTACTTGTTGTGTACCTAATTTTATTAGATACCGTTTTATGTCTGTGTTAGTATCTACTTACGCATAGATCGTATGTGTTTGTGATATTTATATTTACTATTTTACTTCAAATTTCGTATGTAGGTACATAATGTACGCAATTATAATTTATAGGCACAGGTCTCGTCTCCGTATTAGTATTTCTGTTAGTCTTCAAACATTCAATTTGTAATAATATATCTATAAAATTATAATGTCTTTATTGACATGGTTTGTGGATTTGGAGGGCTTTGCGAAAATGAAACCTTTACAAGAAAAGGATATTATCATATTGCGTCGGATGTGGTACCATTATGACATCAATATGTTATCCTACGGCAACTCTGAGGGACATCGCTGCATGCTGCCACCACGTGCTACCAGAGGTTTCGTTACTATTGCAAGAACTATGGTTCATATTTAGTATTTTCATGCGCTTTAAATGGCATTAATATTGCTATCTTACTAGTAGGCTGAAATGCTATCGTTGCGTTGTGTGATCTGGCATAGTTATTTCACATACAACCGTGATTAATTGACCCTCGCGTTACATATTATTGAAGCTTATATATCCAATTAATATACAGCTTTAAGCTTCGTACATAATATTACGTGATCATGGCTTAGGCCCATCCTGGTTATATTTATTTATAGTTCCTACGATTAGGTACTACTCCAGTATGTCATATATATTTACCAACATATATGTTCGGATTTGGTCACAGTGGCGTTGTATTATTGTTGGCTATACCATCAATGAAGTAATATCACTAACTGGACTGCCGATCGTTTTTATTACGATTTTGTGTGGCATGTTCCAGTTGTGAGAGGTTTTGGTAATACATGTAGTGCCCAAATATGCCTAATCATTATATTGCGAAGCTATGGGTTTACTCCAGATCGATGAAATGCATTCATCAAAGGGTGATTAGGGAACAGTCTTATCGGATTCCGCCCGTCAGACTTCATCTTTAGTTTACGGCCACAAGACGGGCTTTGAAAAGGGTCGGAGGCTTGACCGGTATCGACAACGGTGTGCCTGATGCTGCTTGTGTGATCATTGTATCATTCAAGACACTGTAGGCCCGTTTGAACGAGACGCCTGTGCTGTTGTCAGCTGAAACTTAATCATCAAAGACCCCAATATATATTTACCTACTATACACTCTATTATATGGGCGAGGTGAGATGTGAAAGCTATACGATGGTACAGGCTATTGATGACTTGAGAAAAACTCCTCGCTGTCGCAAGAATCTGATCAATACTCTGTAATTGCGGCTGCATAACTGAGGGCCTACTGTACGGGGAATGACTGTACGATTCGATCTGGATACTAAACCTGAATGGCAACAGCTTGTCTTGTTTGCATAGTACAACGTTCTGTACATATTTGGGTGCTACGTGAAGTTATAATCCCATCGTTTATGCATTTACATAATCTAATACACACAGTTGTTGTGGCCGGAATCGGTTAATATATATTATTATCATCATCATCAGCAGCAGAGCGGCGTCGTCATCATTACCATATACCTATCCCAACTGGCTTCTAATATAGCTTACAGTTGTTCATCACTTTTGCTTTATGAAATATAAAATGGCTGGTCTCATAATATGATGGGTTAACGCTCTTACTACTGCCATGTATAAAGTTTATTCTTCAGGCGCAATTGTCACATATCTATTATACGTCTCGGTATTGTACCATCATATGAGGATATTCCGTTTGCTCGCGGTAGGGCTTTAGGTAGGGACATGCTCGAGTGGTTCGCGTAATACGCCCAGAGGGTTAGCATCGGAATCGGTGCTCATGAGACTTCGGCCTTCGACATAGTTGCCAATTATATGACTTATGCAGGGTAGTTTTATGAGGTACAGTGGCTTTATGGTTGCTTGCAATCAGCTATTTTATACCTACAATATAAAGAGATTATATTACCTACATTTGGTAAGAAGCCAGATATTACCACTCCATTCCTGCCTTGTAGGAAATATCATTGACGTCTCGACTTAACACGTTCTAGTTTTAGGAATTATTAAATATTGTTGCGGCCGCTGCTTCTCCAGGGGAAGCGGGGACGCGACAGGCCTAAACCTGTTGGTCGAGTAATGGGGGCCGAATCCGGCACCCGTTACCCCCGCGGCCACTCTCCTCTACGTTGCCATACATGCACCACGACACGCGCTACACTATCTGATGCATACAGAAGCTTAGAAAATCTATGGCTCCGTCATTTTTAACTAAGACCCCTAAGTCTCAAACATTGGTGACCCCGACGTGATTTACGAGAACTACGCCGCCGTTTCTGCGCCATACGAGAGTCGACACTTCGAGAAGGACGAACAGAGGTCAAGACATTGAAAGTCCATGTGCTTCGTTCCGAGCTGCCAACCACCCTTACCTGAAGCCCGCCGGTCATCTTCAACGAGCCGCAGCCAAGGTTTAGCAAGGGAAGTGCACCGTTCCATTTTATTCCTTCTTTTCCAAACTTAATCCCCCTCTATTTGACTATTAAGCTCTGCCACTTTTTCAAAGTTTTCTTACGCACAAGCTTTAGTCACGCATTAACGCAAACTTTTCAAGTTCTTTATTTGCATTGCACCGCTTAGCCATTTTATTTTAGTGCCAGCATAGTATACCTACTGGTCGCTCTTTATTTGTCTACGCTGTATTGCCTATTAATAATTTTTAGTTTAAAGCAGACGCCAAAGCAATTTTTAATAAGGCTTACTTACTGCTACTTGCAAACATAATTCTCCCTAATACCTAAGTGCAACTGTCGCTTTAATTATTCATTTTATCTCCGTAGTCGAGCTATTACAAGATTAGATTTTAAACTTCCTGTAAGTTACCTAGGTAATTGAAAACAGTCCATAATCCTCGCAAATATTCCATGACGTTACGTAACATAGTTGTTTTCGCCTAGCAGAGCCAACCAAACCGGTCCCATTGTTCCTGACCGGGCCGTTGCCGCGCGCTGTTACCGAGTGCTGTTGTCGTGCGCCTGCATCTACCTTGCGCATCGTGCCACCACGGTGACTGCGGACATAAGCCGGACGAATTTACGTAACATTTTCTTTTATTTGAGTTTAATACTTAGTTATTCATCCTCTTGTTTCGAGCGCTTAGATCATGTCAAGTTTGATAAATATAAGGAGTTCAATTAAAGGTCGGATGACCAAATTTAGAAACTTTCTCGACATTCTGAAGGGAAGCGATAGTATTTCGCCGAAAGAAGTGGATGAATTCTCCATGAGGTTGGATCGCTTACGTGAGCTATTTAACAAATTTGATGAGTTACAGACTCAAATCGAGATTGCCGATCCTGCCTCATTGAACTCGGAAATTGATGTGAGAGAGGAGATGGAGAAGGACTTTTATGCATTGATTTCGGATGCCCAAAAATTAATTAATTCGGTATCCGATAAATCTGAGTTTGCGAGCGTACAGTCGGAAGTTCAAAGTCCATGTAATCATCGTGAGTATGAGTTGAATTTCCGATTGCCTCAAATTAAAATCGCTAGTTTTGATGGTTCGTACTTTAAGTGGTTAGAATTCCGTGAATCGTTAGACGCGCTCATTAATAAAATTGAGAGAATCAGTCCCATTCACAAATTCCATTATTTGAATTCTTACTTAGAGGGCGAAGCCGCTCAGGTTATAAGTAATTTGGAGGTAACTGAGGCTAACTATATTATAGCTTGGCGCCTCCTCTGCGAGAGATACGACAACAAAAAACAGTTGATTAGCAATCATTTAATTTCGCTTTTTAATCTTCAGCCCATAGGCCGCGAGTCAGCCAAGGCTTTGCGTTACTTGATGGATCATGTGTCCAAAAATTTACGAGCCTTAAATACTTTGGGTTGCCCAACTGCACAATGGGATATTTTAATTATCCACATGGTTTCGGGCAAGCTAGATAACAACACTTCTTTAAAGTGGGAAGAATTTAAAAACGACGGTATCAATGATGATTTGCCATCCCTGGCCAATTTTAATCGGTTCTTGAAGGGTCGCGCCGATGTTTTGGAATCGGTACAGCGAAATAGGTCTGAGAAACCAGTTTTTAATAATAAGCGTGAACCCCATTTCTCCCACAACAAACAAGAGAAAGCTGTCGTGAAATCTTTCACAATTTCAGCCACTTCCGGTGCTTCGACTGTTGCTCCTGCGGCGTGCCTGTTCTGCCAAGGCAGCCACCGTATCTACGACTGCTCGGCGTTCCTGTCGTTGTCGGTCGAGGAGCGCATATCCGGTGCGGCAAGGTTAAGACTCTGTCTCAATTGTCTGCGTAAGGGACACACTTCACACCGTTGCAGAGCCATGCCTTGTCACACTTGTAAGAAGCGCCATAATACATTGTTGCATAGGGAAGTTCCTCAGGTTGTAGACGCGCCGGCCGCGGCCGAGCCCTCGCCTGCGCCGCAGTCGTCGCCCGGGTTCGCATGCAATAACATGACCGTCGCGCATTCGAATAACGTGTTGTTGTCAACCGCGCTTATTGATGTTTACAATCCCGATACTAATGAGCATGTCACCGCGCGCGCGCTCTTAGACTCAGGTAGCATGACGTCACTGATAACTAATAGTTTAAAACGGAAATTGCATTTAATTCCGCAGCCGAACACGATTAGTGTGGTAGGAGTAGGTAATGTTCCCTTGGCCGGCACGCCCGAGCGCTGCGTAATACAAATACGTTCAAAACATGATTATAGAACGCAGGTAGATATATCGTGCTTAGTTTTGCCCACTATTTCGAGCGTTTTACCGCAGAAACGTATTGATGCATCGCGTTTAAGGCTGCCTAAGAATATTAAACTGGCCGATCCCACATTTAATGAGCCATCAGTTGTTGATGTTTTTATTGGCGCGGACTTATTCTGGCATTTGATAGGGTCGGAACAGATTACGTTAGGCGACAATATGCCAATTATGCGCAAGTCTAAGTTAGGTTGGGTACTGGCCGGACCTATGAGCAATTCGCCAAGGTCAAGTGATATTTATTTAAATACATTGGTTCAATGCAATCACTTGTCAACCTGCGATAGTAGCTTAGACGAGTCGTTGACTAAGTTTTGGGAACTGGAAGAGATTCCTCAGCCTACTAAGCCTTATACCGACATCGAAACTGAATGCGAGCAACATTTCGTGACTCATACCTATCGAGGCGAGGATGGCAGATTTTTTGTGCGATTGCCGCTAATTACGGAACCTGATTGTTTAGGGGATTCATTTAATTTAGCGAAAAAACGGTTTCTTGCGTTAGAAAGGCGTTTTATTAAGCACCCCGCGCTTAAAAAAATATATCAGGAATTTATCTCTGAATATTCCGAGTTAGGCCACCTATCCGTGTCTGCCACTGCTATTCCAGACCCCTCATTAATTGTTTCGCATCATCCAGTGCTGAAACCCACCAGTGAATCCACGAAAATTCGTGTAGTTTTTAATGGCAGCGCAGCTACTTCTTCAGGTTATTCAATAAATGACTTGTAGATGGTAGGCCCCACCATACAGGACTCGCTCTTTAATATTTTATTGCGATTTCGTAGTTATAAATACGTCTTCACCGGCGACATCGAGAAAATGTATCGACAGATTAGGGTACAGGAATGCGATCGCGATTTGCAATTGATTATTTGGCGGGAAAACGAAAGCGAGCCGTTGCAAACTCTCCGTCTGAGGCTCTAGTATAAGTTTTATCCATGCAATACGTTTTCGAACGCGTTTGCGTTTAGTCTCAATTTATATGGCAACGCGAACAGCGCCTCTGGTGGTAACTATTAGGAACTACGCGTTGCCATACAAATTGAAACTAAACGCAAACGCGTTCGAAAACGTATATATATCGATAAAACTTATACTAGGGCTACTGAACACTGTGACATATGGATATTCGGCCGCTAGTTTTTTGAGCACTCGTTGTTTATGGCAATTAGGCGAAGAATGTGATGATGTTAAAATTAAAACAATTATTCAAAACGATTTTCTAGTCGACGATTTGTTGACAGGAGCAAATACGGAGGAAGAACTAATTCAAATTAAAAAATCAGTCGAGCATGCTTTATCAGCCGGTTGTTTTCCTTTGCGCAAGTATCGCTCTCATTTACCGTCTGTGTTACACGATTTACAGAACCCTAATCCAGAAGGGAGCCTGATAATTAGTTCCTCTTCGCACACGCTAGGCGAAGGCTGGGATTCTGCCACGGATGTTATTCATTTTCTCACCGAGTATTCAGCCAAAAACGAAAGTCCGACTAAGCGATCTATTCTCTCAGATTCGTGTAAAATATTCAATCCGCTAGGAGTACTTTCTTTGCTAACCATCATACCGAAAATATTGATTCAAAAATTATGGATTTCTCGAATCGGGTGGGACCATCCTGTACCAGAGCCGATTAAAAGTTCGTGGCAATATTTCGTGAATAGTTTGCCTTATTTAACTTCGCTTCAATTACCACGGCATGTATTGTGTGATTCTCCTGTTAAAGTTGAGATGCATTGTTTTTGCGATGCCAGCCAGGCCGCCTATGCCACTTGCATTTATTTAAAGTCAGTTGACGACAAGGGTGATAACATTGTTAGACTATTGTGTGCCAAGGCCAGGGTATGCCCGGTCAAGGTCATTACGGTTCCTCGAGCCGAGTTATCTGCTTGTTTGCTAGGCGCGCAGCTCGCATCAGCTGTTTCCAAGACGCTACGTTGCCAGATCGCGCGCACTGTCTACTGGACGGACTCGTCTATATGTTTATCATGGTTAGGTACTAATTACAATAAACTAAAAACGTTCGTATCTAATCGTGTGGCTAGTATTTTGGAACTCACTGAAGGCAATGAATGGCGTCACATCCCCACTTCTCTCAACCCAGCAGATTACGGATCTCGCGGGGTTGATGCTTGTAAATTACCTAACTTAGATATGTGGTGGAACGGACCTTCATTTTTGCGTGAACCAGAACAAAACTGGCCGCAGTTTGCCGCGAATCCTGGAATTGACTTGCCAGAATTAAAAGTAAATGTTAACTTACTAAATAACATAACAGACGAGCCTATCGTTATCGATTACGATAGGTATTCGAAACTTAAAACTCTGCAACGCTCATTAGCGTACGTACTTAGGTTCCTATATAATTGTTTACATCCGACTGATAAACTCACAGGTGGTTTACAGCCTGAGGAACTTGAACGGTCATTTAAGAAGTTAGTTAGTTTGGCCCAACGAGACAGTTTCCTTCACGAATTAAAAATGCTTCGTGATAAACAAGTTCTTAACCCTAAAGCCTTGGTCAGACACACGGCGCGACGCAGCGCCGCGGTCGCGCGGCGCGACCGCGACACATGTTAACAGGTTAGCGACGTCAAACAGACTGCGTCCCGCCGGCATCGCGCCCAGCTTCTGTCGCGCCCCGCGCCGCGCGGCCCCTTGCGTTCACCCGGCGCGAGCGCAGCGCTGCGCGGCGCGGACGCGGCGGCACGCTGCGCCGCGCTGGGTCACACACATCAGTCGGACGTTAGGCAGCGCGCAGTGCGTAGTTCGAGCGTAGCATAATTATTAGTTATTTTGTCATTAGGTATGGATATAGAAAAATTAATGATTCCGGTATCCTGTACCCGGGCGCGAATCACGCCCGCATCGCGCCGCGCATCACGCCCGCATCGCGCCGCGGTCGCGCCGCGTTCGCGCATCATGAACAGGCATCGCGTCGGCATCACGCGGCGCGACCGCGGCGCTGCGTCGCGCCGTGTGTTTGACCAAGGCTTAAGAATAAAATTATTTCTTTGAACCCGTTTATTGACAAGGAAGGATTATTGCGTGTAGGCGGAAGGCTTTCTTCGTCGTTCTATGCGTTTGAAAAACGCCATCCTCTAATTATGCATGCAAAACACAGGCTTACCATATTGTTATTTCGGCAGGAGCATCTGCGTCTTCTCCATGCTCCGCCACAGCTGCTTCATAGCTCCATTAGAGACTTCGTATGGACGATTCGAGGACGCGACTTAGCTCGCACAGTGGCACGCCAGTGCGTCACGTGTCGCCGTGCGGCTGGCAATACTTCTGCTCCGCTAATGGGTATTTTGCCGCCAGAACGCGTTACGCCAGACTTCCCCTACGTTGTCACCTCAGTTGATTTTGCTGGCCCTTTCTTAATAACGGACAGGC
The DNA here is from genome assembly GCA_963854355.1 of Epinotia brunnichana. NCBI lineage: Eukaryota > Metazoa > Arthropoda > Insecta > Lepidoptera > Tortricidae > Epinotia > Epinotia brunnichana. The sequence goes on from OY977945.1 coordinate 27,844,744, forward strand.
ATGGTAGAGGGTGCAAAATCACTAAATGTTATTTAGCTGTTTTTGTTTGCACTCGGTACAAATGTGTACACTTGGAGGCCGTGAGTCAGCTGTCTACAGACTCCTTTATTTTGTCGTTGCGCCGTTTTATCTCTCGCAGAGGAAAGCCGCGCGAACTTCTGTGTGACAATGGCCGAAATTTCACAGGGGCGGCCAAGGAACTCAGCGATTTTTTAAAGGTTTATTCGGATCACTTCTCTGATTTCGCATCTGACGAGGGTATTAAATTCAAATTTTCTCCGGCTTATGCACCTCATTTTAATGGTTTAGCTGAGGCTTGCGTTTGTTCGGCAAAATACCATTTAAAGCGAATTTTAGGGAATGCACATTTAACTTTTGAAGAGTTGGTAACTTTGTTTAGTCAAGTAGAGGCTATCCTAAACAGCCGACCCTTATGTCCCTTTTCTTCCTCCCCTAACGATTTCCAACCTCTATCTCCAGGGCACTTCATCATCGGCCGCACGTTGACTTCACTGCCATCACCCAGCTTGATGGATATAAACCAAAACCGCTTAGATAGGTTTCAGAGGCTTGAGGCATTGAGGCAGCATTTTTGGAAGCGGTGGCAGCTGGAATACATCTCCGAGCTCCAGCAGCGGACGAAATGGCGTGTTCCTGGCAGATCCTTTCAACTGGGTGACCTCTAGTGCTCATCAAGGAGCAGAACGCTCCTCCTCTTCACTGGCGAATGGGACGAATCGCCAAACTGTTTCCCGGCTCCGACGGCATTTCCCGAGTGGCTGATGTAGCCACCACTACGGGCACCTACCGGCGAGGTGTGGCATACCTCTGCCCTTTACTGGACGAGACGGAAGAACCTTTGAAGACTGGAGTCTTCAAGGGCCCCCAGGATGTTGCGGCCGCTGCTTCTCCAGGGGAAGCGGGGACGCGACAGGCCTAAACCTGTTGGTCGAGTAATGGGGGCCGAATCCGGCACCCGTTACCCCCGCGGCCACTCTCCTCTACGTTGCCATACATGCAACACGACACGCGCTACACTATCTGACGCGTAGTACATACATTTAATTTTTTATACAACTTTGTGAAACAAGAATACAGAAGCTTAGAAAATCTATGGCTCCGTCATTTTGAACTAAGACCCCTAAGTCTCAAACAAATATTATATTTTATATTACGACATACAACAATATCCGTCATTAACCTAACGTACTATTTTACCCATTCTTTAATTTCTAGGTTCATATACTTTATACACTTCAAAACATTTTATAGTGATCTACTTCGGCTCGCATTAAACTTGTCCGTCCCCCTTTGACCATTTACTTATAAACTGTTAATTTAAGCCATCACTTATCACACAGCCAACGACGGTATCTCATAAGTAGGTTAGGCTCTTAACTTGTTGCAGTTCCTTTAGTATTTGTGTTCACGTAATAAACCTTTATATTTCCAGTAAGCTTGTGTTCTCGTTCAATAAGCATAATTCAATGACTGTTATTCTAGTAAAGTTAAATTGTAGGGTTCTTAGTATTGTGTTCAACTAGCACTATTTATTAGTAGGATATTATAGGGCGTTATTACATTTAATTTAGGTAATTTATTTTAGTTAATTATTTAGTTATATCGCAATGCTTGTTTGAACATGGTCTTGCTCGGTTGCTCGTACATTTCTCACACCTCAGAGAATTCTGGTTACTACATTTCACAACTAGGTCTTAGTCCTGACATTAGACGATCATGCCTTGAATTGTTTAAATTATATTTTATAATGCGAGATGTAAATTGTACTAGGATAAGTTTGGCAACAAGGGTTTTGTTGAGTCCGCCTTGTTTTCCCTTGTTTAGGATTGGCCTAGGAATCAACGCGGATGTCTAATAAAGTCCTCACCGGCTTTGTTAGATAAAATAGTCAAGGTTTCGAGTAAAATCACTTTTCTGAATAAATGTATTGTTTATTTGTTTTCCCTCTCTCATCCCTTGTTTGATTTATTTTATTTCCCTTCAGTTACAACCCTACCATATAGATTTCAGCAGCTTAAAGCTTTAGGAATTAACGATACTTTCAGATCTTTAAAACTTCAAGTTTCCAGAGCTTCAGGTTTCAGATTTTCATGTAGAGTAAGTATTTAGGTAGGCTGAAGTAGGCAGGGCTTTTAAGTTAGAGATAGGGAGGATGTTACAACAGGAAGTATTAACCAGATTAAAAGATTGTCAAAATAATGTCGGAAATTCTAAAATTGTTCCACCAAGGCGTTCGCTCTCACAGGTGGGTAAAGTCCCTCCCGAGAGGTTAAATTTCGCGATCTTTGTAATTCCGTTGGGTCGGTTACATTGCCGCAGGCTTTAAATATTAAGTCGCGAGCTTGAGCGGTCCAGTCCTTGTTGTCTCCGATGTCTGCCGATGCCAGTAATTCTAGATCTGCAATGACGGCTCATGAACCTAAGGAGACGATCAGAAATTTATCAACCACTTGTTACCTAGTAACTTCCTGACCACAGACGCAGCCGGCTACGGCTGTGGAGCGCAACTAAACGATATGGTTCTATCAGGGACATGGAGCTTCGAGCAGAGTCACTGGCACTCCAACATGAAGGAGTTGCACGCCATTTACGAGGCGCTTCGAGCGAACCGGTATGTCCTACAAAATTCCACTCTACTTATTCAGTCGGACAATCGCACAGCACCAGATCCACAGAACTGCTGGAAGAGTCTAGAAAGATTTTGCTGTTTACAGACGACATTCGATTGAGACTTGCTACCCAACATCTACCTGATATGCTAAATACAGTCGCAGACCGGTTATCCCGGAGCAGACCTCTCCCGGATTGGCATCTGTCCTCTCGGGCTTGTCTAAGAATATTTCAGGCCTTTGGCACGCCACAAATCGATCTATTTGCCTCATACGCCGCGCACGTGGTACCGAGATATGTGAGCCGAAACCTATTAGACCGCCAAGCAGTATTGGCACTTTATTTTCCTTCCGCCGCTTGCTGGGATGCTCACAAATCATACCTGGACCCTTTTCTAATATGTTTTTGACGGAACGTTCCAGGGTCCAAAGTGTGAATTTAGTTTTAACCTACGACCCTAATATTTTAAACAGTCGGTTTTTTTTTTTTTTATATACATTTAATTGCACGAATCTTGTCTCCTTATTTCAACCAAGTCGTAACGTGAACCCTAATAGGAGTACAAAGACCCCTTTAACGTGACAGCGTGTTCGAATGAAGAGTATCTTCTTCAGGGTGGGGTCACCATGAACTAATTCATGATTTCAACATACTGTCGTCGGGATATACCTACATAAATGAAGTTATCTACACAACAAGTTTCGTTTTGTAATATTATGTGGTAGCTGGTAGATTAATAGGTAGCTGGTAAATTCTAACCGTAAAAGAATAAACCGTTTTTTATTTCACCCTCAAGTATTAATTATAAAATCATTTTTAAGCGGTGTCAACCCTAGCGCCAATTGGCTGGCAAGTGCGGGCAACGACACGCGCGTTCATGGTCGCTCCATTGTAAAATTTAAATAGTAGGCATGCAAAGCGGTAGGTATGCATGCGCTTTTTTATTCAGACTCGAGCATGTGTTCGTTAGAACTAATATATAATCTGTGCTCTTGCCACATACCTAGCATTCTTGCGTCCCGTCAACAACCATAAGTGGTCTCAGGGGTCAGGTTCTCTGAGTAGATTTATGAACTAATAATGTTTAGGATACACATGTGTAAAATAAAAAATACATCTTTATCTTCTTTAATTTATTCGAAATAAGCCGTTAAAGGGGTAAAAGTTATGTATCACGCATTAAATAGAACGCAACAAGAAAGGTGATTAATGATAAAAATGTATACTTAGTTTCTTAGTATACATTTTTATGAATGCATGAATGTGACTGTCAACCTCATGCTACACTAACATAAAACTACAGTAGTTTAAATTAGTGCAGATGACTTAAGGTTGACAGCCGCATTCATGTCCTGGATCTGACAACCGCAGCCGCACTATGTGTTGACTGATAATGTTGTCTATGATATTTTGTCTGTGATAAAGCTATGATTAATGCGTCGATTCTTGGTCAATGTGCTTTACGTTAAATTTTGTTTTTTTTCTTTCTAATTTGAAATGTTGCCAGTGTGGGTATAGACGAGCAGAAGTCAGTGAGGTTGTGCTGTTACTCCACTGTGGAGGAAGCCGTGTAGCTTGTCCCCATCCCGCACGCATTGACTCCTCGGAGCAGACGGACATAACCCGCCTCGCCCCACTTCGTGCCCCAGGAATTTTTAATGATCCAGAACTTTTTTCCATTCTCTGTAGATGAACCGTATATTAAGTCAAATTAAGTTTAACAAATTGTTAAAAGTTTACTTGTTTTAAAAAATTGTGTACCAGTACTTGCAGTGATTGGGTCATTGTCAGTCACAAAAACAAAAATCATCTTTCCGGTGGTCAATAGTTAAGGGCTTACGCTAACATATAATATGTTTTTATCACATAGAATTATAGAAGGGGCAACGCCGTTTATGCCGATTCAGAGTTCAACCAAAAATTTGGCTTTATAGCCCTTAACTTTGGCAATGTCCACCGAAAAGACGCGAACCTAAATCTGACAATGACCCGATTAGAGTTTTTGAAACACACTGCTATTTATTGAAACTTTTTATGCACATTTCACTATATTTAATCCCATTAAAATCCCCAGAATTATTAAAAACCATTCATTTCTAGCATTCATACTAAATATTTCAACTCTTTTTCTGTCTGACCACACGGATATTATTAATCATTATAATGCACTTGCATTTCAGGATTTTAGACTCGCCGACGCTCGTGCTTTGGGTAACCGTCACTCGTTGGGAATTACCTACTTTCTGTCCTTGTATCATAATAGATATTTATGGTACAAGTGCGGAAAGTAGGTAATTCCCAACGAGTGGCGATGACCAAAAACACCACCGTGAGGGAGTGTTTTTAATAGACACGAGTTGGGAAATACCTATCCGCACGTGTATCATACACCATGTTACAATGCATCATGGGAGGAAATAAAAAAAATATGCATAAAAGGTGAAACTTTAAATATCACGGAATCTCATTCTCGCACAGTGTGCGGGAATTTTGGCCTGAAATTCATTCCCGCGCGGGCTGTCCCCGCCCGGCACCGCCGTGCCGGCATAGACGATTTCCCGTGTATATGTTGAACCATTATAAAGGGGCTCTTTCAGAGCAAGTTCATTGTAATTGTTATTTATGATAGAAGTGCGGAAAGTAGGTAATTCCCAACGAGTTGCGATGATCACCAACACGACCGTCAGGGAGTGTCTTTGATCGACGCGAGTTGAGAATTACCTATCCGCATGTGTATCATACAACATTTTACAATGCATCATCACACAGTGTGCGGGAATTTCGGCCTGAAATCCATTCCCACACGGGCTCGCCCCTTCTGGCGCCGCCGTGCTGGCATGGACCACTTTTCGTATTTATGTTGAACCATATAAAGGGGCTCTCCCAGAGCAAGTGCATTGTAAATAACTCTAATGCGTGAAAAGGTAACAAACAGACAATAGTACATTGTTTAACGAGGGGCGTAAGAGGAATATTGCAAACGAGAGTCTATCAGAAGCCTGACGACGAAGGTGGAGGGCCTTTGATGACTCGAGTTTGCAATATTCTTACGCCCGTGTTGCAGTGCAGCATGGCCTACTACTAGATTTCATTTTCAATAACCACAGAGCAGTATTCTTGTAGCACGCGGTCATCCCTAGATTTAAACCTTAAAGATTACACAAAAGCTCATAACTCTCTTGGGAGCTGTAAAATACCATTATTCCCGCGGGAAAAATTTAGGCCATTGTCCTTCTGTAAATATACAGACATGGAATAACACCATTTATGAGCAAGTGTGATGAAATAGTTATTTACAATGAATGCACTTGCTCTGAATGTGCCCCTTTATATGGTTCAACATAAACACGGGAAGTGGCCCATGCCAGCATGCTGCAGCACGGTTCGCGGAAGGTGACCAGCCCGTTCGGGAATGGATTTCAGGCCAATATTCCCACAAACTGTGCGATAGTGAGATTTCGTGACAATTAAAATTTCACCTTTTATGCATATTTTTTTATTTCCTCGCATGATGCATTGTAAAATGTTGTATGATACACGTGCGGATAGGTAATTCCCAACTCGTGTCGATCAAAAACACTCCCTGGCGGTCGTGTTTTTGGTCATCGCCACTCGTTGGGAATTAAAAAAATATGCATAAAAGATGAAATTTTAATTGTCACGAAATCTCACTATCGCACAGTTGCGGGTATATTGGCCTGAAATCCATTCCCGAACGGGCTGGTCACCTTCCGCGAAGCCGTGCTGCAGCATGCTGGCATGGGCCACTTCCCGTGTTTATGTTGAACCATATAAAGGGGCACATTCAGAGCAAGTGCATTGTAATAGTACATTGTGATACAGGTGAGCTATATTGATCATTACATCAGAGGCGGAATTATCACGCGAACCGCAGGTGAGCGTGATAAGAGAGCCGAGGATGTAATTATCAAATCTCACGCGTTTCATGCGACGTTTTTCAACACATTTGTGAGAAAAAAATCCTTTTCATAAAATGAAAATGGTACAGGCTCCTAAGCTATTTCCTTTAGTTATTGATGACAACAGGTTTTTACTGACATGATTGTACATTTCCAAGAATTTTCAGTGGCATCAATTCTATTTATCACTTGTCTATTCACCACGTGTCAACATTTTTAATAGTAACCAAACACGCATCAACAATGTTTACAAATATTTGTAAAATTATCTATAATGGCGCGCAACTATTTTTTTTCGGCAAGTTCGCGCAGTGCGCGCGCAGGTTTTAAAGCGAGGCTTAGATGAAATCTCTAAACAGCCAATTCTAAATAAAAAAAATATTTTGATATTCAATATAAATTCATGTAAAATGTTATCAACAGTAAATAGTTTTACTAAATGAAAAGTTTCTATACCATATCCAAGAAGAAATAATCAATTAGTTCACAAGAAGGATTTAATTTGTTTTGTCGAGTAAGAATCCATTTGCCGAGATTTCAAAAAAAACCTGTATAATACGGTCAATTTAAGAATGCGAATGGTAACTGGAGTCATCAAAAGCCCTCCACCTCCGGCGTCGGGCTTCTGATATACTCTCGTTTGCAATATTCCTCTTACGCCCCTCGTTAAACAATGTACTATAGTTACCTACCACAATTTTATATGAACTCTAATAACGGTAGGTACATTACGAGTAGAATTGGCTGAGTACTTACCTTCTCCATAGCCCACTAATAGGACACCGTGATTTGAAGGTTGGCCTGTACAGTCGTCTGGTTCCAATATGCCTCCCTTATAAGAACTGAAGTCGTCAGCATTCAAACCTAAACCATAATAAAAGTATTATTTACCAAAACCGGCAATCAAAGCTCTCTATTTTATTGGGGTGTAGGTTTTTGAACCGACTTCAAAAAAGGAGGAGGTTCTCTATTCGTCGGATTTTTTTTATATATGTATGTTCCCCTCACCAATTCCTCAATGACGCCGGGACCAAATCAAAACATATTTTTTTGTTTAATAAAGAAGCGGGTTGTGTCGAAGATACAACCGTTAATTAAGTTTAAGTGGATACTTCTTTGTTGGCTATGGTGTACCCGTAAAAAATATAACTGAATTAATTTAATGAACTGACCACATGACGAGGATGGTTTTGGAAAGGACTGAAGAGGCCTAGGAAACGCGGAAGGCCCAAACTAACATGGAACATTGTACATTGTTCAGAGGAACCTTAAAGATGCTAATTATTCACCCGAGACGACCCAGGACAGACGTTCCTGGCGACGCCATACAAGGAGAGCCGAGGCTAGGAAGAAGAAGAAGAATTAATTTAATAAAATCTGTATAAGTACAGATAAATGGCAACATTGAGTGACGTAGCTCATTTGACTCGCAATACATTGAAAATGGCGGTCATTTCTGCATTATTTTCATGTCTGTCACATAAACTAAATAACATTTTGTGATTAACAACTAATGACAAATAAAGAAGGATTAAAAGATGTAACAAACAATTATTTGAAATCAGATTAGGCTTCTCTACAAAAAGTTATTCCGGAAGTCACGTAATACATTTGGAACTGTACCCCTATACAAGAACCCGAGAAAAGAAGTATCCACTTCAAAAGGTATCTTTCCTAGTAAGTCTCATTCTCATGGTCATCAGGTCAGGATCTGATGATGGGACCTTGGAGAAATCGAGGGAAATCTTCAAATTTTAAAGGCAAGTTTGAAACAAAATGGGTACTAATTTTAAATCGGTAAAAAGTTTGTTTTTAAAGTAATCAATTATACACTACAATAAACATGCTTTTTTTTGCAAACATTATTAGTATTACAGCAACAGTATAGAACACATCAGGCATAAAAGCACAACAGGTAGTCTTATCGCTAAAGAGAGTTTGAGTATGTCTACGCGGATAACTTGGAATGGGAATCAGTTTAAACCTAATGGCGATGATATGAGATAAGTACGCACCGACTGCCAGAGGTCCAAGTTGTACCAAAGTGTCCCTCAACGTATCTTCATCGGGGATATCAATCACTTTGCCACCTAGCACTTTGACAGCCACCTTCTTGGCGTCTTCTTTACAGGTACCTTTTTTCGGTTTATAAGAATAATCTGCTTCTTTCATAACGCCGTCTTTTTTACTGAATTCACTGAAATATTAACTTCATTTAAGTTGAGCATAAAAAATGCGTCCATATTGGGTAGGTACTCAGACACCTAGTATCAGAGCCATTACCGGCTCGCTTTACCACGCATTTGAGGGATGTCGACACTAAATAAAATCCTACTATAATCACACTAATATAATAATAATAATCAAATTGGAATGGGACATGGTGACACGACACGGGCAGGGACAGCATCCGGTCGGTGTACTCCTTGCATTTCATTAAATTGTCAAAAGGGCCTCTACGTGTTGGCTCAGTCGGTACTTTGTACGTACCTAGCCCCAGGCACGCCTCCCAAAGGTCCGGGACATCATTGCCCCGTGAGCGGAAAAGACATACATAATAATAAAATGGTCGTGCCACGCTCTATTGGGATCGATCTGTCATCACGAACAGGACTATTCTTGCCAATAGGCCTGATATCGTGCTGACAGATCGATCGAAACGCCAGGCAGTGCTCGTCGACATCACCATCCCCCATGACGAGAACCTCGTGAAGGCCAAGAAGGACAAAGCCAGCAAGTACCTAGACCTGGCTCACGAGGTAAGCGCCAACTTACTACTGGAATTCGCGGTGCAGAAAGCGTCATGTTGGATAACAAGTGGATTGTGCCATATTCTTCGCTTCTGATCAAAATTTTCGATGGCCATATTAATATCGAATTTTGTAGTTCAGTACAGGCTATCAAATACATATAAACATATAACAACAAGGGCAATGATCAGGCGGTCTTCAACGTCAGGTAAGCTGGTGATGTACATATCGACCCCAGGGATGAGGTGCAAACGTTTAGGGCGGGCCGATACGTCAGCAGCAATGAAGCGGCGTGGCGAATCTTTGGCTTGCCGCTTCACGAACGACATTCAACTGTCACCCACCTAGCGGTGCACCTACCCAATGGTGAACGAGTTTATTTCACTGAGGAAAACTTGCACGACAGAGTATTGACACCTCCGAAGACAACACTGACGGCATTTTTCGAACTCTGTGAAAGTGACGACTTCGCTAAAACATTATTATAATATACTAATATATATATTATACTTAATATGCTGAAGTGCCAAAATATTATACGTGGAATGCGACAATGAAACAATGGAAGCGCCATGTGCAGGGAGTTCCTGTAGAGGGCTGGCCGGGCGTGAAGGCGGGGGACGCACTGGGCTGTATATACACCGTGTATGTTAGCAACTTAGAATGCTACTGGTTGCGCATGTTAATCAACGAAGTGCGAGGTCCAACCAACTTCCAGGTGCTACAAACGGTTAATGGGCTAGATCGAGTAATATTCAGGGTAGCATGTGAGGCACGTGCGCTATTAGAAAATGACAACCATTGGGACTTAACGATGAAGGAAACCGTGCTGTGTCGCTTAGCTGCTTAACTCAGAGAGCTATTTGCCAGTTCAGTTAATGTATGCAGGCTGTCTAACCCTCTGCAGCTGTAGGACAAATACAAAGATGCACTGTCAGAAGATGTCACACATAGACTACAGGGCACGAAGACATGATCGCGAATGAGGCTTTAATAGTAATAGAGGACTAAATATTGTCCTTGACTGGAAAAAAGTTGGCAGATTTCGGTTTACCTACACCACAACGAAGCGGCGAGCTATCAAGCGAGGTAATACGTGAACTTAATTATGATACTGCTGTCTTAGACACATATGTCAATGACATGACACCACGTTTGCTTTCCGACCAACGGCAAGTGTATGACCTAATTATGCAGCGTGTAAATAATGGCAGTGGTGGCCTCTTCTTCCTTGACGCACCGGGGGGTACCGGCAAGACATTAGTGCTCAATTTACTCCTGGCCCGACTTCTCAAGGACCACAACATAGCCCTGGCAGTGGCGTCGTCAGAAATCGCTGCAACGTTACTTAACGGTGGGCGGACAGTACATTCAACGTTTAAATTGCCACTGAATCTGGCGAGTGAAGAGGCATCTACATGCAGCATTAGTAAAAGCAACAGTCGCGGTGGTTTTCTGTAACAGTGCAGACTAATCGTGTGGGACAAGTGCTTTATGTCGCACAAGCGCGCGGTGGAGGCGTTGGACCGCAGCCTGCGGGACATCCGTGGCAACCAGGCTCTGATGAGAGGTGTCGTAGTCTTGCTTGCTGGTGATTTCTGGCAGACACTTCCCGTTATTGAGAGGAACACCCGCCGATGACATCAACGCGTGGCTGAAATTATCGGCACTGTGCCCCAAGTGGAAAAACTCCACCTTAGGTGCAACATGCGTGTACAGCTATATAACGACATCGAGTAGGAGAGTATGCTCAGAAACTGTTCGAAATAGGTGACGGTCGACTTGATACTGACGATGACGGTATGGTTGTCTTCACTAACCAATTTTGTTTTGTTGTAAATTTGGAGACCGAGCTTATTGTGCGAGTTTTTTCGAATTTACAACAAATGTTTTGTTAACATGATGAAAATTGGCTGTGTGAAAGAGCTATACTGGCCCCAAAAAATAAAACTGTGGCTAAAATAAACTCCGCAATTTTGAGCGAAATACCTACGGACATGTCAGCGTACAAGTCCATCGACACAGTTATGTCGTCATAAAGCCACCAACTGCCCTGTCTTAAGAGTTATCCGGGGTGCCGCCTCCCAAGCTCGAGTTAAAGATGCGTAATCTGGATGCGCCGCGATTGTGCAACGGTACAAGACTTAGAGTTACTGGACTGGGACGTAATATTGTGAATGCAACTATTCTTACTGGACAAGCCAAGGGAGAGAATGTACTCATACCGCGAAACCCGATAATACCAAATAACTTAACCTTTCAATTTAAGCGACTACAGTTCCCCCTGAAAGTCGCCTTTTCGATGACGATTAATAAGTCTCAGGGACAAACTTTAAAAGTAGCCGGACTACATTTGGGGACGCCATGTTTCTCGCACGGGCAGCTGTACGTAGCTTGCTCGCGGGTGTCTCACTCGGAAAGCCTGCCCGTTTTTGCCGAACGGAACAAATCCTATAATATAGTGTACAGAAGTCTTTTGTGATAACTTTTTTTATGTTTAGTAGTTTTCCTGCTGGCGTAACATTGCACGGGAGTGCGTACATATTAAACTGCCTAAAGTCGCCTGAAATGTCATAGATCTAATCTGCTGTTGCCAAATTTTTCTAAGGTCTTTGAAAAAGTAATTTAAGGTTGAATACGGTCATTCTTTAAGAATATAACATAGTTAATAAAAATCTGCTGGGATTTCATAAGGGGAATAATACAACACAAGCTATTTTTAATTTCTTGCAATTAATCCAGACTTACCTTGCAGACAGAACTCAATCTATAGTATTAGACACTTATGACAGAACGACAAAAACCATTACTAGATTACAGTCAAATTATGAACCCATCCTGCAAGGGGTACCACAAGGCAGTGTCCTCGGTCCATTATTATTTTTAGTATATGTAAATGAGTCTCCTTTAATAATTGATCACTTATGTGTTATGTTTGCAGATGATGCTACCGTATTTATACCTGATGACAAGTTAAACAGCTCTGATATTAGTAAGGAATAACATAATACACTAAGAACAATAATTATAAAGTGGTTTTCATCTTTAAATTTAAGAATAAATTTAGATAAAACGAAAATTATACAATTATTAAATTATAAACAGATACCACAAATGTTACATATTATTATCAATTACAAAATAATTGAACAAGTTCAAAGCACAAACTTTTTGGAGGTCTAGATAGCAATCTGAACTGGAAATTACATATGGACAAATTGAACAAAAAAAAAGCAGCTAAACAGGAATATTATGGCAATGTTTATACTCTACTGACATAATGGTATTATATTCTGGGGTTACTCCGTAAATGTCCAGTCCACTTTTATTCTTCAAAAGAAATGTTTGCGAATTATATTTAATGTCAAAAATGGTGAAATCCTTAGACCTGTGTTTAAACACCACAAAATATTAACCCTGAAGTGTAGATTTGTACCTATGTTTTTTATGTTACTAACAACTGTGGAGTCTTTTGTATTCCAAAATAAAGATTTTATTATTATGTATGTCTTTCCCGCTCACGAGACAATGATGTCCCGGACCTTTGGGAGGCGTGCGTGGGGCTAGGTACCTACAAAGTACCAACTGAGCCAACACGTAGAGGCCCTTTTGACAATTTAATGAAATGCAAGGAGTACACCGAGCGGATGCTGTCCCTGCCCGTGTCATGGGACGCACACAGAGACAGCACCCGCTGGGGTGTATAGGGACTATTGCTGGTTGATGGAATCTAAAGAAAACGGGTTATTGGGTGAAAATGATGGACTAGTGGCTGGGCTATTGGGTGAAACATCGGAGGCCTGCCTAATAAACTGTCTCATTTTTTATCTCTGGCAGACGGTGACTCGCCAACTGCTAGATGGGCCCCTATTAATAGCGACATTAAAAAATGGCCTAAGGGCAACACCAGTCAGAGAGGCTGGGGGGGTAGAGAGGTGGCACTGGACTTTAAACATATAGCCAACTCGCCACTTAGGTGTCCACATCTACCCTCGAGCAACAGCTCTTGCGACTCCACTCTGGACAGCCAGTTAAGGCAAGCCAGAGGTGGGGGGCCTGTCCAACCAACCACCCGATCGGCTCAGCCTTACCACAGGACACCCCCAGGAGCACTCAGGTACGTAGGGTCGCTACTCCCTAACAGCCCGCCACAAGCTGCCTTACGTTGACTGATTGCACCAGAAATCTGGTGGGCGATGGGGCCGTCACATCCCTACGCCTATTATTATTATTATTATACTAGAAATTTGTGTATTTGTAAAAGATCGCAGAGATATATTATTAAAAAAATTTAACTTCAAAGTAAATTTAAGATTCAATATAATTATGACTTATGACAGTCCGTCCTTCTAGCTATATACTCGTACTCAATAAGAGCTCATACATCACCGGGATTAAAGTCTAACAATAATTTACCAGAAAGCCTTAAGTCGTTAAAAGGGCCTCAATTTAAAAGGAAACTCAAGGACTGGTTGGTATGTAAATGTTTCTATTACTTAAATGAATATTTCGTGTAGTTATTAATACCTTGTGTCATAGTTACACTCAAGAGCAAAAGTTTCGGGTCGATGAAATACCGTCATATTTCCTAAAATAGTGCAAGGTTGTATAGTTTTTTTAACCCTGTCATGATCTTTATTAAGTTTTACATCCAATCTGCAGAAATAATAGTTAAAAAAAACACGTTACCAGGTTTAAATCGAACTCGTAAAAACCTATGAAAAAACAACGTTAACGGAGCGAGATATCGCAAAAATCGTCATTTTTGGATGTTGTAATTTTTATGATAGGATCCCGGAAATTGCTAATAATACATTTGGGTATTACGAAGAATAGTTTATTATGTCAATAAGACTAGTGTAAAATATTAAAAAAATCCTATTGCGGTTATTTAATTTAGGGTGACCCGAAACTTTTGCTCTTGAGTGTATATAGGTGGTTCGATTGCCATACAAAGCGTTATTTGACATTCGCAGGCTAACGGCGTGATATTTTTAGAAACTTATGTAACAAACTTTCATCAATTGGCTTCCCATTTGCGCCAAAATCCCCCTTTCCTAGAATAAACTTGTATAAACTAGATTAATTTGAGAAAAATAGTTTTCCCAAAATATCACGTGACAAACCAATTTCTCAAATTAATCTAGTTTATGTAAGTTTATTCTAGGAAAGGGGGAATTTGGCGCAAATGGGAAGCCAATTTATGAAAGTTTGTTACATAAGTTTCTTAAAATATCACGCCGTTAGCCTACGAATGTCAAATAACGTTTTGTATGGCAATCGAACCCCCTTAATATCCGTTTTAAAAGAATTCATAATTTATCTTATTATTCTTTTGTACGTCCGAATTGGGCAAGCTGTTGATACTAATTATTTTACAACATTGTTTTATGCTTTAAGTTTATGTATTTTGATTTTATTTTTTATTGTAAAAAGGACTTTTGTTATTAAATAAGAAGTTAAGAAGAGAGGCCTCTAAGAATAGGACATTAATTACTTATTCATAATATTTTTATGTAAATACAGGGTGTTCGGCACATGCAAATTTTTTGGGCGAGCTGGTAGGGTCATTTCCTACCTTTCCACCCTTGGGCCTGGGTCCTAAGAGTTACGGTCAAGGAAATACGATTTATTTTTTATTTTTACCTAAATTACCCAAAATCTGACCTTTGAAGCACCATAACTTTTTTTGGGTATGTTTTACATGCATAACTTGCTTAATTCTCTTACGTGTACATAGTGTGTGTTTAAAAAAAAATATTTTCTTAACAAATAACACCACAAAATGAACACGTGAGGCTTTTTGTTAACAAACAAAACGAATTTACGAAAACATCTACACTTCAAAATTTTTTTTTTTTTTTATAAATTTATTAGTGTCCAAGGGTGAAAAGGTAGAAAATGGCCCTAACAGCACGCCAAAAAAATTTTACGGTTCCTGTGCCGAACACCCTGTATATTACAAGCATTAAACTGCTGGACGTCTTTTTTTTTAATAACAACTTTATTCGGTTGGTGTTAAGGTAGAATATTGAATGTATATAAAGGACCTGTCATTTCTATTCTAAGAGCAGTTGTACTGCAACATTGTACAGTAAGCTTTGTACATCGGCAGGATATGTGAAACTGAAATGTGTAAGACATACCAACAATTGTACCATATTCGGAGAAATAAACTTTTCTATTTCTATTTCTATTTACATAGTGTAGCAATTTTTTTTATTTTATCATCGCAGCCTTTAAAGTTAGTGGATTATAGAAGAACACAGTAAATATAATGTAACAAAAAAATACCTGTTTAAAAAACGCAACCGTATCATAAATACATAATTAATTAAAGATTGCTTCTTGCATTTTTATTCGTAGGTTTTATATTTGTGTGTAAACCTATACAAATACAGGTTACCCCTACCTTTTTTCTAATCACAGTACCATCCATAATAACCCGTCAACTGGATCACCGCCAATTTGCAAGCTAAATAAGGTTCACAAATAGTAAATTAATAGTATTGTCGATTGTACGTATTCAACGCAGACGAAGTCGCGGGTAAAAGCTAGTAATAAATATAATTATGGATTTTTGCGAAAAAGAATTAACTATACCATCAAATGAAAAAAAAAACGAATTCAAGATAATAAATAATCAGAAAGATGTTAAAAGAGTCCAACATTTTCAGAGGGGGTGTATTCAGTCCCTTGTCACCAAGACACACCTTCACATTTAACGATTGCCATTTGCTATGACGCTCGAGGTTTGTGACGCCACGAACCACGATCGTTTTCTCTCTCTAACTAGTTAGCAGCATTAAAACGATTGTAGTTTCGTGTATTTATTTGATATATTTGAAGGGGTTTTTCATTAGTTTCACTGCTTTCTTTCTTTTGAAGTGTTAATAAAATTTGAGGCAACAAACAAATTTGTAGGGTAGACTGGGGTCAATGGGAAAGCGGGTCATTTGAAACATGTACTGCATTTTAAACAGTTTTTGGCGCAAGTATTAACTTTTCTTTACTTGTTAATTTAGGATTGACATGAGACCTTTACTGTGTTTTAATCAGTGAAGTCTAAAAATTCACAGTCGACCACTTTATTACGGCAGTTTAGTTAGTTTTACCTCAATAACTTACTAAATTCTTCTGATTTACTGTACAGTCACCATCACATACATAGGTACACTATAGGTGTTCAAAAATATCGGCACATGCACCCTAATGCCTTGTAAATAGAGGTGTGTTCCAATGTTTGTGACGTGCTTGTTTGCTCCGATGTATGTGATGGCGACTGTACAATTGTACATGGAGGCTTCGATTTTTATATGTTCCCATTGTCATAATCTCACGTGGACTATATACATGTGAGCGTGTTGACACGGTGGTCCTAGATCAAGAAAAAACAAAAAATCGCAAAAGTAGCACTTACTGTTGTTTAAGTATTGCACGGCAGCAGTTGAAGTTCAAACACTAATAAATAATTTATTAGTGTTATAGAAGTTAAAATTATTTTACAAAGTTGCAGAACAAAAGTGGTTCAGTTTCAGGACCATAATCGATATTTGCATTTAAAGCACCAAGGTCAGAGACACGCTGCTCCTTCTATCTTATTAAGGGGCAATATTTAAAAGAAGAACATGTGTTTTTGATTTTGTAAAACAAAATAATATCTAAATTTAAGACACGGTTTATTTCATCACTCTGAAGGGGGCTGGATCTCTTTGGGCATAAGCAGAAAATCAAAGACGTGAAACGAAACGCACTTTTTTTTCTGACTCATGTCAAAGTGTCAACGTCAGTTGAGTATTGCCAAAATATGGTAAATTCATGTAATATAAAAAAATAACAGTGTATCGCGTAAAAATCCGTTACTTTTAAGGGTTCCGTACTCAAAGAGTAAAACGGGAACCTATTACTAAGACTCTGCTGTCCGTCCGTCCGTATGTCTGTCACCAGGCTGTATCTCACTGATACAGCTATAACAACAAATACTAAAAACACAGAATAAAATAGTTTTTTATAGATAATGGTACGGAACCCTTCGTGCGCGAGTCCGAGTCGCACTTGGCCGGTTTTTTTAAAATTAGTGTTATGGATAGATGGTAATAATATAAGTGATATTTTCGTGATAATTTTAGAATTTCAGTGTTATTAGGACGTTTCAAATTTGTGGGGAATATTAAACTTCTGACCGCTACAGAAGTTTAGGTTGGGGTATAGCAAAAGTGGCCCGATTTTAGGTCTAAGAATCGCCAAAATTACATAATTTACTTTGTTTTATGCTCATAAAACATTTCAAGAAAACTCGACATCAAAAGAAGTATGTTAGTAATTATTTTTATGCTATGTCGACGTAGCATATACAATGCAATGAGCTCATCAGTTATTGAGGAATCAGAGGATAGCTTTGAAGAGCAGTGTAACTGCCAATTTTGGATATACCTGCTGAGGTGATGTATGGAAATGTGTAAGTGCAGATACCTGCTTACTCTGCTGCACAGAAAAAAAAAATATTCAACAAATTAATATATCAAAACAGCTAGTTCAATAGCTTATTTCAAAGAGTGATGAAATAGTAGATTGTTAACCAAGGGTTGAAAGTGACCCATTCAACCCGAGATATTTCTGGCGCTCGAACGAAGTGAGAGCGCCAATTGTTCGAGGGTTAAATGGGTAATTTCACCCGAGTTAAACACTCTACTTTTTATTTCGACTGTGAGGAAATAGTAGATTGTTAACCAAGGGTTGAAAGTGACCCATTTAACCCGAGATATTTCTGGCGCTCGAACGAAGTGAGAGCGTCAATTGTTCGAGGGTTAAATGGGTAATTTCACCCGAGTTAAACACTCTACTTTTTATTTCGACTGTGAGGAAAAATAATTTAATATCAACCTATAATCGTAATAAACAACTCGTTAATGCAGGTACCTATAGCTGAGTGTCGATTTGTGAAAAGTTTTTATTTTAATGATTTGACGTAACTCTATTATCTTCGACTCCGTGGCTGACCGTAACAATAAAAAAAAAATACTTTCCACCCTAGGGGAGAAAAAGCTATTTTCCACCCGGCTATATACCCATGAAAAATCAACTTTCAGAGCAGGAGAGATGAAAAGTTATATTAAGTGAAAGCCAGACAACCATATCAGTATGATGGACAATATTTCCCACGTGAACTGAAGGTCGTAATCATAAAGCCACTACATAAAAAACCGGTCAAGTACGAGTCTGACTCGCGCACCAAGGGTTCCGTACAAATTTTCATACACCATACCCGTCATGTCAGGACTCAATTCATTCTTGAACAATCTTAAATAGCTCATAGTAGAAGTTACCGTTGCAAAGCGCCTTCTGCATTTTGGTACTAACAACTAACAACCTAGTATGTTTGTTTAATTAGCGATAGCTTTTTATCACGCGTACCGATTTCAATTACTCATTTTTTATTTGAAAGAAGGAACGTTAACGATAATCTGATAGGAATTTAAAGATATAAAATTTCATACAAAAATAAGTAAATTACAAATTTAATTAAGAAAATATTTTTAATAAATAAAAAAATAAGCTAGGTAGAGATATCGTTTTATTTTTCCTGTATTTTTTATGTTACTCTTAAAGATATGTAATTATTTCAGAATTTTTGCTTTGTAAACTTCGGTGATAAAGGGGGGGGAGGGGGAAATGGTATTTTTTTCTACATTTTCCTAAATAAATCAAAATTTAACCACTGTAGAAAAAAAAATAAAAACGGTTTTTGAAATTAAATTTCAAGTCCTTTCATATGATACCCCACTTGATCTATTTACTAGACTTTAATTTTTTAACCCCCCTCATATTCGTCATTTAAACAGAAAATAAAAATGTTTATTTAATTGTTTAATTTCTCATACACGTGTAACCCTTTAAACAGTTGTTTCAAATTTCAAATTGATAGCTTAAGTAGTTCCTGAGATATTTAACGTTGTGACAGACGGGCGGACAGACGTACACGGGTTCCTTTTTACCTTTTTGGTACAGAAACCTAAAAAGGAGATAAAGATAACATTAGAAACTACAGACCGACAGCCCTTGCTTCGGCATGTTTATCTCGAAAAATATAACCTACTTACTAAGGAACAAAAAGGATTCCGGAAAAAGAAAACCCAATAATATGGCAATGTATGATTTAATCCATTCGATTATCTCGAAAATGGATTGACGTAAGCGGATCTGTGCTATTTTCATGGATATGACGAAGGCATTCGACTACGTGGATCATTCAATTCTTATAAAAAGTTTGGCGCTTACGGTATCTGTGGGAATGTTATGGATCTGCTAAATTCTTATTTAAGTAACAGACAACAATTCACTGAACAAACTCAGATCTGTGTAAAGCCGAAAGAACAAAATACGTATAGATCCCCACTTCTTATGGTTCCCCACTTTTATTGTTGCTCTACATTAATGACCTTCCCAGATCGAAGTCTACGTTTCGAAGAATTAATTCCCAGAAAGCTGAAAATCGTTTTAATACCTTCATTTGGTGTAAAATACATGTAATACGAGTTTGTACCATCCCAGGAGATGTGCATAAATTTTTGCTTTTTTTTATGTAGAACAAAAACGTTACTTTGGACATAAAATGTATTATAATCAATATTAAAGAGGGTCAATTGAATATCTACAACTTCAAATTCTGTTCAGAGGTATAGTCGAAATCAAAGGTTAGAAACTGGGAAAATTTGGTCGCTTTTAGTGACAACTTCCGTTTGGCGACTTTTCAAGACCGATCTTTGAAAAAAATATACCTGCTGATAAACCCAACGGATAAAAAAAATATAAAATTAGTTTTCACATTATATACATTGCCCTTCTGTAATATTGAATAGAATACATTTTTCGTCCGTCGTACTGTTTTTGTGCACATGCAAAAAACTGAAAAAAGAGCAAACATTTCGCGGTTATTGGGCTCCCAAAAATTATACACACCTCCTGGGATGGTGCAAACTTGGATTGCATGCATTCAGGACTACATGAAGGTATTAAAATTATTTCCAGCTTTCTGAAAATTAATTCCTCAAAACGTTTTTTGTATCTAATTTGCTTGGCCTGCTAAGATAATGGACTTGCTAAATTGCGAAGGGCTAAAAACATTTTCCAAACAAATTCTATTAATAATGGGGACATAATAGCCTTTTATGTCAAAATCGTGCCAATTAACCCCAGTCTTCCCTATTAACCCTTGCATTTGGCGCTATGCTTTTGTAAATTCACGTCAAAATGCCAATATACTTACTCAAAAACCTGGTCCATTATTCCCCCATCGCATGTTCCGCAACTGAGACAGTCAAGCGCCTGACCTTCGGAGAGGACCAGGCATTTCTTATGTTTGATGGCGTACTGTCCTTCAATGTTGGCTGTAAACAGAGCGATGTGAATTGTATGTACTTCTTGAAAAAAAAAATGTAACCGTAATTGACAAGTATTGACATATTTTATGGTCTCTTATAAAATATTTCATAAGATTTTATCCATTAGGTATGCTAACATGTTATGAATTAATTCCGACGTTTCGAGCCCTTTATGTGCCCTCGATGTTATGAGGCACGCATCAAGTCGTCATCAGCCTATATACGTCCTACTGCTGGGCATAGGCATCCTCTCATCAATGAGAGGGAATATTTAATAGTTCACACGCTAATTGGGGAGTCCATGATACACTTATGATTTTTTTTCATCAAACATTTAATGATAAATGTCAAATGATTTCGTACATAAGTTCTAAAAAACCATAATGCAATAAGCTTGGAAACAGATTTAAAATGTACAGATAGTTGCAGTCAAAGTAGCCAAATATTCCGAGGCACGTCTTTAATACTGTATGAGTAAGGATGCTTCACGATCTACCTATTTGGCTGCTACTAACTATGCGATGCTGACTGCACTTGTATATTTCTGATAAATTATAAAACGAAGCTACCACATTAACAACACACTATACAGATAATAAAGAGGAAGTCAGAGCAGGTGTGTTAAAAGAGAGCAAGATCGAGAAATTTTACCCATAGCGCTGAAGATATAGCAGCTGCCACACCCTCCCTGGTTTTTAACATGTGAGACTACGTCTTTTTCCCTCCAGTCGTATTCGGGAGGCGCAGCGATTGGGCTCTTGGGGATCCTAACTTTATTTGTCGTTGTTTCATTTGAAAGCTTTAGACCTTTATATTGATTCATTTCTTCTGGCCTTAAATCGGCAAAATGGTTGACTTTAAAAACAGTCATAGGATACTTTTCATTTCGCATATTTATATCCTCTAGCGCTTCCTTGAAAATCTCAAGTCTTTCGAAATATTCTCTTCGATCGTAGGCTTTTCCGTATTGTTTAACGAATTCTCGGAATAGGTTTTCGGCATCTTCTAAGTCGTAGTACGGTTTGTCCAGACCAGAAGCGGTTACGACCGTACTGCTGGTGACGCAGACTGCCACCAACACAATCGGCACTAACATGTTGTTTAGTCGATGATAATCGTTAACTTGGAATAATGTCACTTGTAGACACTGTCGATGGTATAGCTATGATCGCAATATTTTATATGGAAAACTATAAGTTAGAATTTGAGTAATTTTGCAATAAAAACATAACAATAATGATACTAGAAAGGTCATAAAAAGTGTAATTTTGAACGTAGCAAGAGTAATATACAGTAAATGCTATGCTAATAAACTACTGCTTACTTTGAGGATAAGTATTCATAAGAGATGTGCGAGGTTGTTAAGCGGTATGCGAGGAATATCAACCAATGGGAATGCTTTCAGGGGAGCGAGACTTTTTATACAGATAATTACCAATGCGACAGATCAAGCATGCTCAGGCGAGCTGCAAAGTCGAGCCATAAGCACTGTTTAAATATAAATAAATGTATAGATAAATAAGGTCTAATCCCAATAAGGTCTAGTTTACACTTTGGGTTGGAAGGTCAGTTGGTAGTCGCTTTCGTAGTGCCTATCCCAAATCTTAGAATTAGGTGTCAAAGTGGACCCCGGGCTTGTTTAGGGCACAACCGGGAATAACGCTAGGAGGATGATGATATAGATAAATATGGTAAACCAGTCGACGCTGTACCAGTATATGGCACGGGAACTTTATGTCAAAGTATTATGGGTCAAATTCGAACTAAGAGGATTTTTCTTCATTCGCATTTAAGCCATGTAACTTTGACACAGAGTGCCCATGCCATATAATAGTACAGCGTAGAGCACTCGGAAGTTTACCTCACTCATTAGGGGAAAATCTACGAATCCAAGATCCACGATAATCACACAAATATATGCCCTGAAACCAAGCGGCAAGGCGCGCGCGCGTCTTTCAATTTAGTGTGTTGTATACTTTACTACAAAACTTTGGCATGACATTTATTGAATAACACATAATAGTTATAATATAACTCATGGACTTCCAAACATTAAAAACTTACACGTGTACCTTAGGTTGCAATTTTAAGATTAAATACCGTTCATATCTTTGTATTGTTTTATTGCATTTTTTTATGCACCCGACACCATTTATCTAAACATTATATTTTGAAGGTTCCTCTGTTAATTTGAATCCTGTGGAAACCTGTTCATAACGTCACATTTTCGGTGTTCCGTACCAAAATTGGTCAAACGGAACACTTATGCGATCACTCGGAGGCTGTCCGTCTGTTAGTGTTCCGTACCAAAATTGGTCCAACGGAACACTTATGCGATCACTCGGAGGCTGTCCGTCTTTTAGTGATCCGTACCAAAATTGGTCCAACGGAACACTTATGCGATCACTCGGAGGCTGTCCGTCTGCTAGTGTTCCGTACCAAAATTGGTCCAACGGAACACTTGTGCGATCACTCGGAGGCTGTTCGTCTGTGACCGCCAGTTTTCTCGAAGACCGTATGACATGGGAAACTGAAATTTGGTATAGATATAGGAATGTATGGCCTCATCATATAAATAAAGTCAAAAAAAAGTAAACCCCAATTAATAAAGGGCAGTTTTGGGGGCAATAAGTGGTGACTACATTTTTTTTGGATTGTATGGTAAGTGTGTGGTATCATTGGAAAGGTCATTAAATTTTAAGGCGGTACCCAAATTCTGTGTTCTTTTTACGATAACTCTTTCTAGTGTAACCTATAACCAAAATAACTTTTTTTCATACAAGAAATGGAGCTAGTTGAAGAGCTCTTTTTCATAAGTTATGGCCAACTAAGGCTTGGAAATACACATGCATAACTGAAATTGTGTGTAGATGGCGGGAAAATTATCAATATGATGCCACATTAAATCCTTTTAACTATATTTACAAATGAAAAATGTATAGAATCCGTCTTTTGTTTCATGTTACGCTGGTTCATCCATATGGTCCAGTATAAACTGACCTTCAATGACAATGAAATAAGGTACTCAGTAGGTATCAAATTATAGCTGTGACGTCATCGTGGGAAGCTGGACTTAACAAAGATAACACAACTCGCCCACTAAGGCCAATATAAGTCCGACCTTCGATTACGTGTATTTGTTACAAATCTAGATGTATTTGGTGAGGAGTGAGATAGTTTGTGAATACTGTATAGGCTATCTATCCCTGTCATACTCGCCGTCTACCAATATACATCTCCATCGGTTGTTTCCGTATTTCAGAATGAACCCGATGAGTTTTTTGCATCAAGAAATTCAAATAAAGAACTCCGTACTTTATACGAGTATATGTTTTGTTTTTAGTGATCCGTATTTAAAATTGATATAGACCTAAGATAAATTAACCTAACAGAGGCGTTTTAAGTTTATAAGTAGGTAATTATTGGAAGTTTCAACTTTCTTCGTTCGTTTCAACTCCAATAATTATGAGGTAAGATCATTTTCAGTTTATCTATGATTTTAAACCGCTCAATCGGGTTTACAGGGTATCCATGATTTAAAACGCTCAATCGGGTTTACAGTTTATCCATGATTTTAAACTTTCAATCGAGTTCTTTGATTTCAAACGCCCAATCAGGTTTACTTTAGTTATAAAGATAAAAAAACATTTATTTGTATAAGTAGAATTTTACAAGCACTTTTGTATAGTCAAAGATTACATTGAACATAATATAAATGATTTGAATCGCCCAATACGTTTTTCTGAAGTCGATTTTGTAACATGCCGTTAATGTGATTTCTCAATCAGGTGCTGAAATATCTCTGCTCCGCGTTTCGAACGCACGTTGTAAAAAATGCTGGATATTGTTTCAAACAGCAAAAGCTTAACACAACATGCAGTCTAAGGCGGCCAACTCTCAACTGAATGCAAGTAAACCCTCGTAGCGCGCCAAGTTCGAGGACTCGGGTTGACTATGGCGTTTTCACACAACAAGTCCAATGTGCATGGTTTACATGTTGGGGTTGTCCGGTCGTCTACTTCCCGATTGAGTTGAAGCCAGACATTTTATATATATGAACTAACGTTAAAAACTTCTAGAGCGCAGTTTAGACCCGACTATATTAATGGATAATACGTATAACGCACTCAGACGTTATGCCTTACAGTAACGTCAGTAACGTTAGTAATATAGACTTTAAGAAAGAAGAAGAAGACAATAATTTATTTCAGTATAAGTTACACAATTACACAGTTATACAATTACAAAAAGAAGATTACAATTAACTTATAATGAAAAAGGTGAACACTCAGCATAATGCCAGGTGCTACTAGGTGCTATAAATGATACAACATAAAACAAAGTTTGATAGGTTCCCTTAATAAATATCCATACTATCCATACTAATATTATAAATGCGAAAGTGTGTCTGTCTGTCTGTCTGTCTGTCTGTCTGTCTGTCTGTTACCTCTTCACGCCTAAACCGCTGAACCGATTTAGATGAAATTTGGTATATAGATAGTTTGAGTCCCGGGAAAGGACATAGGGTAGTTTTTATCCCGGAAATCTACCCCTAAGGGGATGAAATTGGGGGTGAAATTTTGTATGGAGCTACTTAAACCACTGCACCGATTTGGATGAAATTTGGCATTTAAATAGTTTGAGTCCCGGGGAAGGAGAAAGGATAGGTTTGATCCCGTAAATCATCCCCTTAGGGGGTGAAATGAGGGGGTGAAAATTTGGAGGTAACCAATTTTGATGAAATTTGGTTTGGAGATAGTTTAAATCCTAGGAAAGGACATAGGATAGTATTTATTTCGGAAGTCATCCCCTAAGGGGGTGAAATAAGGGGTGAAAATTCGGATGGAACCCATTTGAATACAATTTGGTTTAGATATAGTTTGAGTCCTAGGAAAGGACATAGAGTAGTTTTTATCCCGGAAATCCACCCCTAAGGGGATGAAATTGGGGGTGAAAATTTGTATGGAGCTACTTAAACCGCTGCACTGATTTGGATGAAATTTAGTATTTAAATAGTTTGAGTCCCGGGGAAGGACAAAGGATAGGTTTGATCCCGGAAATCATCCCCTAAGGGGGTAAAATAGAGGGTGAAATGAGGAGGTGAAAATTTGGACGTAACCAATTTTGACGAAATTTGTATCAGAGATAGTTTAAATCCTGGGAAAGGACATAGGATA
Organism: Epinotia brunnichana; assembly: GCA_963854355.1. Classification (NCBI taxonomy): domain Eukaryota; kingdom Metazoa; phylum Arthropoda; class Insecta; order Lepidoptera; family Tortricidae; genus Epinotia; species Epinotia brunnichana. The sequence goes on from OY977945.1 coordinate 27,870,603, forward strand.
GTTCTTATCCCGAAAATCATCCCATAAGGGGTTGAAATCAGGGGTGAAAATTCGGATGAAACCCATTTCAATACAATTTAGTAAAGAGATAGTTTGAGTCCCGGGGAAGGACATAGGGTAGTTTTTATCCCCGAAAACTACCCCTAAGGGGGTGAAATTGAGGGTGAACATTTATATCGATTTTATTAAACCGCGGCACTGATTTGGATGTGATTTTGTTCATAAATAGTTTGAGTTTGAATCCGGAAATCATCCCTTAAAGGGGTTAAATGAGAGGGTGAAAATTTAGAAGTAAGCAATTTTGATAAAATTTGGTTTAGAGATAGTTTAGGTCCTGGGAAAGGACATATAGGGTAGTTTTTATCCCGGAAATCCACCCCTAAGGGGATGAAACTGGGGTTGAAAATTTGTATGGTGCTACTTAACCGCTGCACCGATTTGGATGAAACATGGGACTGTTTTAATTCCGGAAATCACCCCTAAGGAGGTGAAATGGGGGGTTGAACTTTGGATGGAACCCGTTTAGATAAAATTTGGTATAGATATAGTTTGATTCCCGGAGAATGACATTAGATAGTTTTGAAAATTTGGATAAATCCCATGGAGATGAAATTTGGTATAGTAGGAGTCCCAGGGAAGCACAATGCATAGTTTTTATCCCGAAAATCAGCTCCTGAGGGGGTGACATTAGGCGTGAAAATGTTGATGGAACCCATTTAGATGAAATTTGGTATAGAGATAGTAAGAGTCCCAGGGAAGATGCATAGTTTTTATCCCGAAAATCATCTCCTGAGGGGGTTCTTAAAACTTTGTAGAAACATTACTTATTTGAGTACAAACAAAGTGCTTTCAGCGTTTTGGAAAATTCCACCCCTAATAGGGTTAAAAAGGGCTGCAAAGTTTATATGGGGAAACTCTTTTTGGGATAGGAGCTTAACAGTTTGTAGGACGATTAGTTATTGAAATACAAAAAAAAAGTATATTCAGCGTTTTAGTAAATTCCACTCCTAAGGGGGTTAAAAGTGGGTGCAACATTTGTGAGGAGGAAACATTTTTTTAGCCGATTTACAATTTTGTAGAATGCTTACTAATTAAAAATAAAATTAAATACTTTCAGCATTTTAGAAACTTCGATCTTTAGGGGTTTATAAGAACGTTTGAATGAAGAAAATATTTTTTTAGCGAGGGACTTAAAACTTTGTTGAAAGATTACTTATAACAATAAAAATCAAGTACTTTTAGCGTTTTGAAAAATTCGACCCCTAATGAGAATAAAAAGGGGTGCAAGGTTCGTATGGGAAACCCATTTTTTGAGCTAGAGACTTGATATTTTGTAGAAAAAATACTTATTACAATAAAAAAACTTAGTGTTTTCTTTTCAATTTTTCCCCGAAAAGCGTTAATTCAAAGGTTCAAAGTTTGTATGCAGACTATCAGAGCAAGAAAATTTTTAAGTATGAGAATTGTAACTTCGATCTTAGTATGTTTGTTAAAAGACTACAAAACTCATTTCAGCGTTTTTTGAAATTCATCCCCTAAAAGGTATTATAAGGGTGTTCAAAGTTTGTATGGAGAGCAAAACATTTTTAAAGTAAGGGATTTGTAACTTCAGTTTTAGACTGTTTACTACAAGACTACAAAGCTAATTTCAATGATTTTAAAAATTAATTCCTTAAACAAACATTTAGACGATAACATGTTCTACGCGGACGAAGTCGCGGGCAACAGCTAGTTGTATTATAAATTTAAGCTAACTTATGTCCCCCCAAATTTGTTTGTTACATATCAGGAATGAATTATAAAGAAATAAGATTCACATTAGAACACAAAATTTAGACTAAATATATTGCATTTTTGATCAGCTTACACTGAGCCGCGTAATTGCATGCATTACGTTTGAAATTTGAGTCATTCTATTTGTTTGCACATTGCATAATGTTTATCGAGCAAGCGCATAATGTGTTATGTTATCATTTATAAAATGATGTAAGTACCAACCCAAATTTATATTACTACTAGCTGTTGCCCGCGACTTCGTCCGCGTAGAACATGTTATCGTCTAAATGTTTGTTTAAGGAATTAATTTTTAAAATCATTGAAATTAGCTTTGTAGTCTTGTAGTAAACAGTCTAAAACTGAAGTTACAAATCCCTTACTTTAAAAATGTTTTGCTCTCCATACAAACTTTGAACACCCTTATAATACCTTTTAGGGGATGAATTTCAAAAAACGCTGAAATGAGTTTTGTAGTCTTTTAACAAACATACTAAGATCGAAGTTACAATTCTCATACTTAAAAATTTTCTTGCTCTGATAGTCTGCATACAAACTTTGAACCTTTGAATTAACGCTTTTCGGGGAAAAATTGAAAAGAAAACACTAAGTTTTTTTATTGTAATAAGTATTTTTTCTACAAAATATCAAGTCTCTAGCTCAAAAAATGGGTTTCCCATACGAACCTTGCACCCCTTTTTATTCTCATTAGGGGTCGAATTTTTCAAAACGCTAAAAGTACTTGATTTTTATTGTAATAAGTAATCTTTCAACAAAGTTTTAAGTCCCTCGCTAAAAAAATATTTTCTTCATTCAAACGTTCTTATAAACCCCTAAAGATCGAAGTTTCTAAAATGCTGAAAGTATTTAATTTTATTTTTAATTAGTAAGCATTCTACAAAATTGTAAATCGGCTAAAAAAATGTTTCCTCCTCACAAATGTTGCACCCACTTTTAACCCCCTTAGGAGTGGAATTTACTAAAACGCTGAATATACTTTTTTTTTGTATTTCAATAACTAATCGTCCTACAAACTGTTAAGCTCCTATCCCAAAAAGAGTTTCCCCATATAAACTTTGCAGCCCTTTTTAACCCTATTAGGGGTGGAATTTTCCAAAACGCTGAAAGCACTTTGTTTGTACTCAAATAAGTAATGTTTCTACAAAGTTTTAAGAACCCCCTCAGGAGATGATTTTCGGGATAAAAACTATGCATCTTCCCTGGGACTCTTACTATCTCTATACCAAATTTCATCTAAATGGGTTCCATCAACATTTTCACGCCTAATGTCACCCCCTCAGGAGCTGATTTTCGGGATAAAAACTATGCATTGTGCTTCCCTGGGACTCCTACTATACCAAATTTCATCTCCATGGGATTTATCCAAATTTTCAAAACTATCTAATGTCATTCTCCGGGAATCAAACTATATCTATACCAAATTTTATCTAAACGGGTTCCATCCAAAGTTCAACCCCCCATTTCACCTCCTTAGGGGTGATTTCCGGAATTAAAACAGTCCCATGTTTCATCCAAATCGGTGCAGCGGTTAAGTAGCACCATACAAATTTTCAACCCCAGTTTCATCCCCTTAGGGGTGGATTTCCGGGATAAAAACTACCCTATATGTCCTTTCCCAGGACTCAAACTATATCTAAACCAAATTGTATTCAAATGGGTTCCATCCGAATTTTCACCCCTAATTTCACCCCCTTAGGGGATGATTTCCGGGATAAAAGTTATCCTATGTCCTTTCCCAGGACCTAAACTATCTCTAAACCAAATTTTATCAAAATTGCTTACTTCTAAATTTTCACCCTCTCATTTAACCCCTTTAAGGGATGATTTCCGGATTCAAACTCAAACTATTTATGAACAAAATCACATCCAAATCAGTGCCGCGGTTTAATAAAATCGATATAAATGTTCACCCTCAATTTCACCCCCTTAGGGGTAGTTTTCGGGGATAAAAACTACCCTATGTCCTTCCCCGGGACTCAAACTATCTCTTTACTAAATTGTATTGAAATGGGTTTCATCCGAATTTTCACCCCTGATTTCAACCCCTTATGGGATGATTTTCGGGATAAGAACTATCCTATGTCCTTTCCCAGGATTTAAACTATCTCTGATACAAATTTCGTCAAAATTGGTTACGTCCAAATTTTCACCTCCTCATTTCACCCTCTATTTTACCCCCTTAGGGGATGATTTCCGGGATCAAACCTATCCTTTGTCCTTCCCCGGGACTCAAACTATTTAAATACTAAATTTCATCCAAATCAGTGCAGCGGTTTAAGTAGCTCCATACAAATTTTCACCCCCAATTTCATCCCCTTAGGGGTGGATTTCCGGGATAAAAACTACTCTATGTCCTTTCCTAGGACTCAAACTATATCTAAACCAAATTGTATTCAAATGGGTTCCATCCGAATTTTCACCCCTTATTTCACCCCCTCAGGGGATGACTTCCGAAATAAATACTATCCTATGTCCTTTCCTAGGATTTAAACTATCTCCAAACCAAATTTCATCAAAATTGGTTACCTCCAAATTTTCACCCCCTCATTTCACCCCCTAAGGGGATGATTTACGGGATCAAACCTATCCTTTCTCCTTCCCCGGGACTCAAACTATTTAAATGCCAAATTTTATCCAAATCGGTGCAGTGGTTTAAGTAGCTCCATACAAAATTTCACCCCCAATTTCATCCCCTTAGGGGTAGATTTCCGGGATAAAAACTACCCTATGTCCTTTCCCGGGACTCAAACTATCTATATACCAAATTTCATCTAAATCGGTTCAGCGGTTTAGGCGTGAAGAGGTAACAGACAGACAGACAGACAGACAGACAGACAGACACACTTTCGCATTTATAATATTAGTATGGATATGGATAGAGTACTGCCAAATCGAAATAATACGGGGACACTCATTTGTTTTTGGCATAAAACATGTGTAGCATGAAAACTTTATATGTAGATAGATAAAAATAGATTATAATTATATAACTATTTCGTTCATGAATTAGACTTAGTTTCTGACTTTACAGGGACCTCATTATGCTTTAAAAACAATATTATGAATGGTAATAATAGCATCTCTCGCTAGCATGATTAGATGAAAGGAATGGTGTTTAAAAAAACACAACAACAAATTTAGGTATCACTATATTAATTTATTAAATAGTTACATTACTTAGCACTGTAATATTCTAAAATAAAAATATATATATGTGTTTATTTTTGTTTTTCAATAACTACTCACTTCACTTAACTTTTTTTTTAATCCACCAGACCTTCGGTTGCATTAAATAACTCATCGTAATCATCTTGTACAACATACTGCACCGTTACACAATTCGCTCCGATATTTAACGGCTCTATATCAGAAATACTAATTTTTATGAGACGTTTCCCTTTTGTCACTTTTCTGATGACATGAGATCTTAGACTAGCTTCTTTTGCCTTCCTTTTTCCTTTCTTAGCGATTTTCCTCACACGTTTAGACTGTATTCGTATTCCTGATACCGGAATTACTTGAGAGCGATTTAGGAGCACTTCTTGATATTTTAAATAAGCATCAATGTCTTGGGAGTAATTGAACGAATCATCTGTTTTTTCACTATTTTGCGAATAAAACGGAGTGATTTCATTAACTTCAGCAGCGGAGCTAACGGGTTGTGAACTCTGGAAAATAAACGAATTATTTATACGTTTAAGAACTTTATTTCTCAAAAGAAAATTTATTTTCACTTAATGAGTAAATGACTTATTATTAAATGGTATAAACATACTAGAACACCAAGAGCTCTAACATCATATGTATAACTTTCAAAAAACGCTTTTCACCTACAAACTATAATGAGATATTAAAATGTTTTAAGAACTCACCATTCTGATTTCAAACATTGAATAAGAAATTTATTGAAACTTATAATGCGTCCCGCTTGAAATCGCGTACAGATATATTTTAATTTAATAAATGTTACTTTATATAATATGTACATATTTTGTGCTGATTCTACTCAACTAATACCAGTAACTAAACATATTTTGATTCATGTTAGAACCAATTTGAAAAAGGCACTCCTACACTGTGCAACGAGGAAATTGCGAAGACGACATTTTACAAGCTTTACATTAACTTGCACGGCTCGTATGTAATATGTAAATATGTAAAAAATGTAATGTGTGTTGTCCGTCAAAATTTGCAATCCATTTTTCAGTCACTTCCCGTTATCCAATTGAGCTGAAATTTTGCGAGCATATGTACATCGCATGACAATGCAATATTATGATGACTTCAAACTGATCTGATGCTGGAGCTGGAAGGTGGCCATAGGAACTCCGCAATAAAACGACACAACCCCATCGAGTTTGGGCTCGTTAGAATCGTCTCAATTACTACTTGGTGATGGTATGCAGAAAAGTACAGTCGTAAAAACTTGTACCAAAATTAGATTTTTTACATAAACTTTTTTTTTTTTCTAGTTACAAAATATAGAACGGCTATAATTATAATAATTATATCTTGCACTCTGAGTGCAGCTTTATCGCATGATATGCGATCGTTTGCATATCAAACTTTGTCGGCGGCACTTTGTCGTATCTTGTTTCCGATTTAGTTAACATGACGCCTTTATTTTTCAAGTAATTAGCAGACTCGAATATTGACTTACTGCGAGCTTCAACCTTTTTAATACTTACAAAGTATTGTATGAAATTGTGTTAGTTTATATGCAATATTATTTCTTTTAGGTTGCCTACTCATGACTTAGGTACAGTCGGGGAATGAGAAGGGTGATCACCTTAAGATCTGGGGGCACGGCAGTGCCCCCGCCAAGTCGAGCAAAACAAAGAGGCACGGCCGCATCCTTTTCTCGAAGCCATTCAGGCCATTTTCAACATCCTGTAATTTAGTACTGGCTAAAGCTAGAACCCTGAATTTTCAGGAACATGTAGGGCATAATATGGCTGATATAATTATAATATCAATAACATTCAATTTGAACTTTTAGTTTTAGAACTATTGTCCGTCAAAGTTCGTTAGTTTTGTCATTGTCACTGACATACTCACTTATATACTGATAATGATCACGCTTTTTCTAAGGTACTTCTAGCAGACCCACAAGCTCCAAATTTCAAATGTAATTAGTTTTTAGCCTAATAATTCATAAAAAACCTAAAAATATTGCAAGTCACGTTTCAGAGATATACAAACTGCATAAGTAAGTTTGTAATCCTATACAAATACATGCGATTACAAAACTAAAACTATGCAAACGTTATTTGCGGTTGGTAAAATAACATTCCCGTACAAAGTCTACAAAAAGAAATGAGATCCCATAAAAAACATTCCATGTAAAAAATAGGCCAAGTCTCGAAACTCTTTCACAGTTAAAAATAGTGAGATATTTCGTAGAGCCAAGTCAGGCATTCTTATTAATCTTTCTTTGCTTGCTAAATAAAATTTTGTGACTTGGCAATCACACTTACATAGTTTTAGGTACCTATGCACAAAGTAGTAAATGCAGTAGTGTGATTCCCAAGTTGCAGAATTTTATTTAGCAAGCAAATAAAGATTAATAAGAATGCCTGACTTGGCTCTTCGAAATATCTCACCACTTTTTACTGTGAAAGAGTTTCGAGACTTGGCCTATTTTTTACATGGAATGTTTTTTATGGGATTTGTTTTTGCTTGCTCAGTATAAGTTATCAGTATCTGCTTTATCGACCGAGTGTCAGACATATTCCGTCATAATGAATGTCATTTCACTACACCTCTTTGAAATTGAAAAACCGGCCAAGTGCGAGTTGGACTCGCGCACGAACGGTTCCGTACCATTATCTATAAAAACGGCAAAAAATCGCGTTTGTTGAATCGGAGCCCCCCCTTAAAAAAACATTTTATTTTGTTTTTTAGTATTTGTTGTTATAGCGGAAACAGAAATACCCCTTTACACCCGAGAGATAAAAATCTTTAACAGCTCCTTGCGACATTACGTAACTTTATTATTACTTCATAAGGAGTCTAGGAAAAATAACAAAAAAAATCCTGACTGAGCTGGTCTTCCACAATCAGACCCTCACGTTCGTGTGGCTCAGGAATAATATGTAACTCGCACGTTCGTGAGGGTCATGATGTGATTGTCTAGAAAAGTTACATTTAAACGGTTATTGAAGAATTTAAATGAATAAAACACAGTTATAGAAATAAAAACTAAGTAACCTTTATTTACTCATAATTTAGGCACTAAATCACAGCGATTTCTCAGGCAGCATTACAAAATAATCAACAAAATTATAGTTTTCATAACAAAAATGCTAATTTCTAGCTTAGTTAAGACAAGTAATATCTAAATTAGTAAAATTACATGAGATCGTAATCAGACATATATATGTTTTTATGTTATTACTTCTTATGATACAATCTAAAGCAGTCTTTATCTCTCGATATGCATAAAATATGAATAAGATAAAAGATATGGAAAAGAGCTTGCAGATTTCAGAGGCGGTCGTTTTTAATTCTACGCCTGTTTTTCGCATGTAATACAAGTTCGTACATCTAGCGATCTCTTCCACGAAGTCGTTGTCAATGTACTCATGAAAGTAATTTACCGGGGAGCGGACAGGTTTCACTGGTAGCGAGGTGTAATTGTGTGGCTTGTCCGTAAACAGAACTTGCTTCCATGTTCGACTTCGAGGTGCGGGTGCTGATATGGATCTTCCACTGCGTTCATTTCCCCGGGCACGGACAGATCTACCTCTACCTCTGCCTATTCGAACATTTCTAGGTATAGATTCCGACCTACCTCGACCTGGTCGTCTTCTAGCTCCGATTTGCAACGGCGAAATAGGGGGCTGTGATAATGTCCCTAGTGGTGGAGTCGCTGGTCGCGGAGAAAGGGGTGGAGAAGATGCTCGCGTTGAACTTAGGGGAGAACGTGACCGGGGCCTTACTTCACGCAGAGTAGAAATTTCTTCATCCGCGAGCAAGTCATCATCACTGGGCAGGTTATCGAAAAAGTTAGGCACATCTTCCAAATCATCATCATCTAAACCTTCAATTTCTGACAAGTTTCCATCTGCGAGCAGATCTTCTATTATTTTATCGGTCAACGGAGCTCCTAAAATAAGCAAAACATCCCGATTAGTAAGCCAAGCGTGTACATTAATAAGTAATACCTACTAAACCAACATCACAGTACACAACCGAAACCACACGATCGTGAGAGTTCAATTATACGCAAAGCAACCGAAATCGCACGATCGTGATAGTTAAAATTCAAAAACAACTTGCATATATGCCTTTCATTCGAATTAATGCAGAGTATTTAAAATATATCACACACACAAGTACTCTTTGCAATCCAATAGTAAATTACAAAGATATATAATGGTAACTAGTAAAAAAAATGCACTTACGATAGTTAGTCCGACGTTCAAAGAACACAGCCATCTCCCACGCCACGTCAATGAGACTGACGAGTCGCGACGCGTACGCATGACCTTTCTGTATTTTTTGTCTTATTCTAGCATAGCCGCACGATCAATCGACATCGGTTGGGTTCGCAAAAGCGGTTCGCGATACGCGGCATATTTTTTCAAAATCAACACTCACGATCGTTTCGAGTCGGGTGTAAAGGGATATATAATGTGTGAAAATTTCAACTCTCTAGCTATCACGGTTCTTGAGATACAGCCTGGTGACAGACAGACGGACGGACGGACGGACGGACAGCGAAGTCTTAGTAATAGGGTCCCGTTTTACTCTTTGAGTACGGAACCCTAAAAAAGAAAAAAAAAACGTTTACAAGAAATAGCAATGGTGACATTGACAGGACCTGTTACTCACATTTATAGTTTTAATAATTTTAAGCGAAGAGGATTGGTGCCGGTTAATGTACGGCCCGATAATACGCGTCCATCTATCGTTATCTCTCTTTTTTTGTATAAGTTAAAAAGAGACATAGATATAGAGGATGCTAATTATTGGGCCGTACATTAACCGGCACCAGAGGATTTTATCATTCGATTTATCAAACTTGACACAACGTAATGGCAAGATCAAACTAATAAAAAGGTTTTAGTTCAACTATAATAGTCAAGGAAAATGGGGCTGGCAACTGTCAAACTGACAGCACCAATAATGGTCCCTAAAAAAGCTAAATTTGTATGGCGGGAAGTAGTTTTTATTTATTTTTGCGAAAATGACTTAATGTTTCGTCCCGAATTGCTCTGAAGTGGGAATCCACCGTTTTCCGAAAAAGGCTAAAAATAAAAGGCTATGGATTAAAGCTATGGGGAAGATTTTTGCCTAAGAACTGTATATGGTTTCCATACAAGTTAGGGACCATCGATCCTCTGTCTCTCTCTCTCATCGTATGGAATCTATAAGAGCGCCATCTACAATTAGCTTTCACCGGCCAACCCCATTCGTCTAAGTATATTTGAACTTTGTTGTTAAACAGTTGAACATGATTTTCAATACATCACTTTTTCGGGCCGATCGTCTGCCCGCGCCGTACACGCCTCTCGTGTGGACGCGCCTCATTGGTTTGCAAGTTGGCAGCACTGTTTGCCTGTCAAAATGAGGACACGTAACCTCACTTGGAATAATTTTGGAACCACGCACACGGTCAGGTTTGGGAAACGTGGTTTTGTTGTAATAACTCGCTTTGCAGACACACAGTGTTCGGGTTTTGTTTGGTAATATCGCTCGCCTTGAAGGCACACGGCTGCCCGAGTGTTTGTTTGGATATTTGGTGAAAAACAATGCTGACAATTGGTGAATTTGTGCTGTGAGCTGTGACGGAACCGCGCATAGCTGGCATGTCCCGCGAAGCCCCGGCAGCGACCACAGGAGACCTTTAACTTGACCTTGACTGGACCTTTGACGGCTAACAGACAGACTCGACAAATATCATGTCGCTGGGATTCCAGTAAGTATAAAAAGTGTGACATTTTGATTGCCATTATTGGCACTATAGTCATATACAGTGGGTCACCACGGAAATCGTGAGGCAAGTTCAGTCCGTAGAATTAGGCGAGGGACTGAACATCACTCTCGTCTGATACACAGTTTAAAAAGGTCACATGTGCTTGCAACGCGTAAATGATTTGATTTGAAAACTGATCAACCTTTTCATTCCGCCACTGTACGTTGGTATTGCTTCGTGGATAAAACCCTAGGTTTATTCATTTCTTGTAATATTTTTAGTAAGTGCAAGTGTCGCAGTGTACGTTTAACAACCTCGGTGAAATGCACCTTGAAATATTGTTCGTAAGTTTGATAATATTTTTTTAAGCTATAATGTCATTTTTAATTGAGTAATAATTAAGGATTTAATCTACCACTGAGTTCTTACTAACTTTAACTTTAAATAACCCATGCCTAAAATGACTGTCTCTCTATTATGAAACTGAACATTGCAGAATTTCGATTTATTTAACTATCTCAGGGTCGATGGGAGAAAACTTTGGTAAGTTTTAACTTTTTTATTTTTTTAGTTTCAGATCTGACGTTGACTTCAACGTGTTCCAGTCCGAGGATGAATCTGAACCTTAAAAGTATCTATTTCATTAAATCTAGTTTTTATTTAATTCGTAATAATTTATTAGATTGTGCTAATGGATAATTATTATTTATTACAGGGTTCAAAAGAAAACAACTAAAAGGAAAAGCTCTTCTAACCTTCCGAAACGCGACGCAGGTTGGCTGCTGGAGAGTGATCACGAATTTCTGGAAAAACATGCCGAAGAAGGTACCTAATTTTATATTTTAGAGACAGTTCCTCAGTTCAAAAGAAACCTTGGTTAATTGGTTTTAAGTATGAAATGAAGAAGATATATCAGGGAATCTTTGTCGTAATTTAGATCAGTTTTTTTTTCAACGCTTATCTAGAAAAGCTGTAAGTAATTTAAACTTTTCGAAATTACAGCAAGAAGATCCAACCAAAAAAAGCTGTAAAAAAACATCCAAATTTTCACCCCCGATGAAATAGGGGATTATTTTCGGGATAAAAGCTATCCGTTGTCCTTCTCCACAGCTCAAACTATTTCTTTGCCAAATTTCATATAAATGGGTTCTATCCAAATTTTCACCCCCTATTCCATCCCCTTAGGGGTTTATTTAAGGGATGAAAACCATCCGCTGTCCTTCCCCGCGGCTCTAACTTCTCTATACCAAATTACATCGTAATGGGTTCTATCCAAATTTTCACCCCCATTTCACCCTCTTTGGGTATGATTACTGGAATAAAAACTATATACTATATCCTTTTCCAGGGCTCTACCTATCTCTTTACCAAATTTTATCTAAATAGGTCACATCCAAATTTTCACCCCCTCAGGGTATAATTTTTGGGATAACACTAACGTATGTATGTCCTTCCCCAGAACTCCAACTGTCGCTATACCGTAAATGTGTTCCATCCAAATTATCACCATATATTGCATCCCCTTAGCTTAGGGGATCATTATAGGGATAAAGGCCATCCGCTGTCCTTTCCCGCGGCTCAAACATATAAAATGATATATAAAAACTATCCTATGTCCTTTCCCAGGACTTAAACTATCTCTAAACCAAATTTCATAAAAATGGGTTAGATCCAAATTTTCACCCCAATTTGCCCCAACATATCACCCCCTTAGGGGATGATTTCCGGAATCAAACCTATCATAGGTCCTTTTTCCGGACTCAAACTATTGATATACCAAATCTCATCCAAATCGGTGCAGTGGTTTAAGTAGATCCATACAAATTTCCACCCCCAATTTCATAGCGGACCCCGGGCTCTTTTAGGGGCACAACCGGGAATAATAACGCTAGGAGGATGATGATAGGGTGATTTCTGGGATAAAAGCTATCCTATGTTTATGTTTCCCAGGACTCAAACTATCTCTATACCAAATTTCATCTAAATCGGTTCAACCGTTTTCACGTCATGTGCGGTCACATAAATAGACAAACAGATAAACAGACAAACATACAAACAGGCAAAAATTCTAAAAACTGTTGGAACGTGTTCTGTTGTCGATTCTAAGTATCCCTAGCCATTTTTTTTTCGATTCCATTCCATGTACAGACTTTCGACCCACTTCAGCTTTATTAGGTACGTCATAAATAACGAAGTTAGGTTACCTGCCAAACTTTATTTCGTACTGTGTTGAAATGTTCACGTCATGCTCCCTGGCAGGACTACCTTCGTTTTCGTGAATCCCAATATATGGAAAAAAATCTATACTATATCTTTAAAATTCTATAACAAATAAAAACAATCTATATCAACAGTTTCACTGTAAATCATATTTCTTTGTGGTCCTACTGGGGAGCATCTAACCCCAGCAGGACCACCATGATATTTTTTTTTTAATATGCACAGTATATATAAGCACATACAAGACATAAAATAATTCTATAACAATTCTATATTTACCTAGGTTACACAATCTCTCATTTTAATATAAATATACAAAGTTACGACAGCACAAACTTCTAGTAAGAAATAATTATCGCAGCGCCTGAACGAAATATCTTGGCAAACACAACTAATGTGTGGAGTGAATGACTGGCATTTGTTCACATACGTACCACAAAATCAAAATCAAATGTACTTTTGAGCGTAAAACTTAGAATATTATGTGTTAATTTTCCTTCATTTACTTTTCGTCCAAGCTATTACGCTACTGCGTATTAAATTCGAAACATTGAGAGTAATATACAAACTTAAATATACAGATTGAAAAATAATACTTTTTCACATCTTTCATTCAGAGAAGTAAGTTTTGGTCCACGATGAGAGGGAGCAAACTATTACTTTTCTGTTCAAGCTTGTTATTTATTTTATTCATTGGCATGTAGCATTTACGCAATCAGGATTCCATTGTAGGACCCCTCGCTACGTTCAGGATTCAATACACCGCCCTCGCCGTAAATATACAATTTTGCTCCCTTGTGACACAAATAACTATTTCATTTCTCATGCTCGAAAAGTGTGTCATATTAGGCTTACCAAGCGGGGCTAAAGTAGTACATTTAGCCCCTAGGGAAAATATGTATACATATTATGTATGATTTTAAAACTTTGACCAATCAAAACACTTCACCGTATGAAATCCACCAATCACAACCCTTTAAAAAAACTATTAGTATTTGCTATCGACTAATCAGGAAACAGCATTAATTTCAAACATCAGGCGTTTTTTATTCCCTAACCCACAACCATTAAAAAAATAAACGCCTCTGACTGTTCTATAGCCGCGCCCAAACGTTCGAGCTTGGTTGACTGCATACATGTCATAAGATTGAGCGGGATAGACTGCTGTCTATCTCGCTTTATCTTATGCCCTGTATGCTGTCCACCGCATTCGGCCGTCGCGTATAGGGTTGCTATACGTCAGGATTTGTCCGGACATGTCAGGATTTTTGACCCTTTGTCCGGATTGCGGCCGGACTTGGCAAGTGTCAGGATTTTTAGGAATGACCTCATAAAAAAAGTTTACGAGATATATTTATTACAAAGTTTACACAGTTTTAATGAATGAAAGAATACATAAAAGTAGTAAGTAATCAACAAAAACTATAATATTTCTTTCAAAATAATTTAAATTGGGAAAAATTACAGCTAAAGAGATCTCAATCCATTTTTTTGCCTAAAACTCTAGTTACAATCTACCTACATTTATTTTGTTATTTGGTTTCAATTATTAATCAAATTGCACAATACAATACAATACAAATCATAATCAACATAGATATAGAAAGTATAAATTAAGCGCAGCGCGCCGCCGGGGCGTCGTTCGAGCTGCGCCTATTCACTGTTACAAGAAATGTCAGGATTTTTAGGATGATGTCAGGTTTTTTATCAGGACATTTAATTCTTCCATATGGCAACCCTAGTCGCGTACGGCCGCCTATAAACGGTCAGAGGCGTTTATTCTTGGTGTCAATATTTTGTATCAGTTTATTAAAAAAATCATGCCGCCAAATTGGACAATCTTTTCGCCGTGGAATTTATTATTGATTGCGGATGAATAATCTTTGTTTTTACTATTTTCTCGCAGTCGAAGTGAAAAGTAGAGTGTAGAACTCTGGTCTAAAAGCCATTATTACCAATCGAACAATTTCTCCGAACGTTCGTAGTGATATGGCTTATTTTAGACCCTTGTCATACAATCTACTATTCTTAACTTAGCTGGAGGGTAGTACTAATAAGTTTCTGACAAAATTTTTTGGTACAAGCTTTTCTTGCCGACTGTACTTTTCTGTATACCATCATCAAATACTCATTGAGATGATTCTAACGAGCCCAAACTCAACGGGGGTACGTCGGTTAAGTAGGTACTGAATTCCCATGGCCATCTTCTGTCTCCATCATCAGATCAGCTCGATGGTACCATAATATTGAATTGTCATCCAAACTATATTAGTACCCAAAATGTCAGCTCAATCCATTAACGGCTAGTGAATGAAAAATGGATTGCAAATTTTGACGGACAACTAACATACTTACATACATTATTTACATACATACGAACAGGTCAAGTTAATGTAAAGCTTAGAAAAATAAACATTAACGTAAATAAGGTGCTTGCTCGCTTTAACGTAAAAGTTTAGTTTTGCACAAATATGAAGCGTGGCAAGAAACTTTCAGTGAGTAACTATACGCCTGGATGTAAATCACTGCTAAAAAAAATTATGTAAACGTTTTTGTTGCCGAGATCTTTCGAGCGAGCGCTTAGTTAATTTTCTACAATAAAAGTTGTGCTGTAGTAACTTTGTATATTTATATTAAAATGAGAGATTGTGTTAGCTAGGTAAATAAAGACTTCATCATCATCATCATCATCATATCAGCCGAAAAACATCCACTGCTGAACAAAAGCCTCCCCCAAAGAGTGCCACAATGGCCGGTCCTGCGCCACCCGCATCCAGCGGACTCACGCGACCTACCAAGGTCATCAGTCCACCTTGTGGGGGGGCTACCCACGCCGCCCCTTCCGCTACGTGGACGCCACTCGAGAACCTTTCCGCCCCAACGGCCATTGGTTCTACGTGCAATGTGCCCCGCCCACTGCTACTTAATTTTAGCAATTCGGAGGGCTATATCGGTTACCTTGGTTCTGCTGCGGATAATGGTACGGGGGAACCCTTCGTGCGCGAGTCCAACTCGCACTTGGCCGGTTTTTATATTGTTATGAGGTGTAGGTATGAAAATAACCAGTGGAAAACTTATAATTAACATAAGTAGAAACTTAAAATAACATTAAGTACTAGGTATTCTATGCTAGGCGATCTCTAATCACATCACATCACATCACACTTCACACTAATATTATAAATGTGAAACAGTATCTATATGGAAATCCATGTGGTCAAAGATATTATGTACGACGGAAATTGTATTTATACAACTAACGTTAAAAACTTCAATACTGCGATGCAGCGCGTCACACATTTCCAAGCATATTCTAGCCGTAGTAGGTAATTCTTCCGATTTTTCTATGCGTTTAAATTCTGCAAAACCATAATGAGAACGTAAAAAAAAAGTTTGATGGAGTTTAGGTGGTATCCTTAGACAGAGTTCGAGAATGACCGATTTAAAAACACATCACCAGCGCCATCTTTTGGTATCCAGTGGTGACAAGGATTCTTCGCTAATGTATCCAGTGGCTTTGAGGACAGATTAAACAAAAATATGCTAACCGATTTTATTGAAACTTTCCAATATTGTTGTTTATACCTCAGAGTAGAAACAGCAGGCCGTTTTTTTTTAGATATAATTACTTCAGAGGGTGGAATAAGGAACCAAAGATTATATGGGACTTAATTATTTTTTTTAGATAGAAACTTGAAACTTCGTAGATTGATTTTATATCAACATACAAGAAAACTAATTTCTGCGTTTTTGAAAATTCATTCCCTAATGGTGTCATATGCCGTTTGAGAATTTGTATGTAAAAAAAACGGTCACCCATCTAAATATTGACCTCACTCGACGTTGCTTAAATTTGGTGATTGTTGCGAAGTGTTCATCGCTATTAGACTACCTACATTATAGGCAAGTAGTTTCTGGAGGTTACATTATCTTTTAATGATTTTTATAATTACAATATCAGTGTTTTTAAAATAAAAATGTACTGTTTACTAGAAGGCGACATATTTGTATTTAAGTCAGCTACTGATCACTAGGATGGCGAGACCTGTCTCAAGACGAAATAAACGCATGTCTGAAAGCATCACGCGTGTGGACCAAGACACGACAAACATGCGAGTCCAGCTGTTTGATGATGTAGAGTCGGGTGCGTATGCTCAACAATTGCTAGAGATAGGCGACGGTCGATTAAAAACTGATGATGCAGGTATGATTCTATTCACCAACCAATTTTGTCAAGTTGTGGATTCGGAAGACAAGCTTATTGCTCAAGTTTTTCCGAATCTGCAACAAAATATTCTGGATGAAAATTGGTTGAGTGAAAGAACCGTACTGGCACCAAAAAATGAGACAGTATCAAAAAGAAATAAATAAATCTTGGAAAAAATATCAACCGAAACAACAGTGTTCAACTCTATAGATACAGTAATGACATCCGACGACAGCACCAGTTACCCGGTTGAGTTCATAAACTCTCTGGAGCTATCCGGGGTAGGTACCTTCCCACAAACTCGAATTAAAAGTAGGCGTACCCGTAATGTTAATGCGCAAATTAGATGCACCAAAATTGTGCAATGGAACAAGATTACGGGTCACTGAATTGGGAAAATACATAGTAAAGGGCACAATCTTAACTGGTGAAGCGAAAGGAGAAGATACTCATACCCCGTATTCCAATTATACCTAATAACTTGTCATTTAACTTTAAACGACTACAGTCCCCTTTAAAAGTAGCGTGTTCAATGACAAGTATGTCGTTTTGTCTGACAATATACTAGGTAAGCAAAGTAATTTTTTAGTCTGTCCTTCCCAATAATATAAGTTAAAATCTTCTTGCACGAGACGATTTCCTTGGTGGCGGGACCCCCTTACTCCACAAGCAGGGTGGTAGCCACTTGATCCACCACGTGGGCACGCCGGAGCAGAACTTTATACTCGCGTGCTTCGCCAGTATTTACTCCTTGCGTGTTCGAATGAAGAGTGTCTTCTTCAGGGTGGGGTCACCATGAACTAATTCATGATTTCAACATACTGTCGTCGGGATATACCTACTTAAATGAAGTTATCTACACAACACGTCTCGTTATGTAATATTATGTGGTAGCTGGTAGATTAATAGGTAGCTGGTACATTTTAACCGTAAAATAATAAACCGTTTTTTTATTTCACTCTCAAGTATTAATTATAAAATAATTTCTAAGCGGTGTCAACCCTAGTGCCAATTGGCTGGCAAGTGCGGGCAACGACACGCGCGTTCATGGTCGCTCCATTGTAAATTTTAAATATACATAAATTTTAAAAATACTGCTCCCGCGTTAGTATTGGATGAAGTGGTGGGGAGACTCCCCCAGGTGAAGCTGCCTCCAGAGGTTCGGAGTTTGACAGCTGGATTAGTTCTGGCGGATGTTGGATTTGACAGACCTGGTCCGATTGACGTCTAGCTGGGTGCAGACGTTCTTGGGCGGGTGCTGTTGAGCGGCAACCGTACCTTACAGCCTGGCGGACTGGTTACACTGGAAACGGTGTTTGGCCATGCTGTAATGGGTTTGGTGTTAGCGGTTCCACCGCCTCCTACTGAGGAGGGCTGTCTGGTTGGAACTGCTCTTTCAGAAGCCGTGCAACGGTTCTGGGAAATTGAGGAACCACCTACCGCGTCGCGTATGAGCCCCGAGCAGGAAGAGTGCGAACGGTTTTACCAGAATAATACTGGGCGCCTCTGCTCTGGTCGGTTCATAACACGACTTCCTCTGCTCATCCACCGACCTCTCGGAGCGTCACGTGAGATGGCTGAGAAGCGGCTGGTTTCGATGGAACGCCGAATGAGAAGAGATGCGCTCTTCCGGCAGAAGTATGTGGACTTCATGAGGGAGTACGAGGGTTTGGGACACATGTCGGTGGCTCGGATGGATTGGAGAACAGTGGAGCACTGCTTCCTGCCGCATCACGCGGTCCTAAAATCCCCGGAGTCCAAGATTCGCGTGGTCTTTGATGGGTCCGCGGCCACCTCGACTGGGGTGTCATTGAACCAGTGTTTGCATGCAGGTCCTAAGCTGCACAAGGATATCACGGATATCCTCACAAATTTTTGGAAACATCAGGTGGTGTTCGTCGCCGACATCCGGATGATGTTTCGGCAGACAGTGATCCATCCTGATGATCGTCGGTATCAGCTGATCTTGTGGCGCGAGAGCCCTGATGAACCGATGTTGGTGTACGAGTTGAATACGAATACATACGGCTTGAAGAGCAGCCCGTACATTTCAATTCGAACTTTGTTGGAATTGGCGACTCGAGAGAGACTGAGGTTCCCTCGAGCGTCCGCCATTTTGGAACGGGACTTGTTTGTCGATGACGTGTGCACCGGGGCAAACAGTGTCGAAGAGGCTTTGGTTTTGCGGGATGAGCTTGTTGAGCTCTTGCGGACGGGTGGATATGAGTTGCGCAAATGGATGTCTAACTCACCGGCCGTGGTGGCCGGCCTCCCCGAGGATCACCAGCAGGATCCGCACCTCTTCGAAAATGTCGAGAGCCCGCACATGTTATCAGTCCTAGGCGTGCAGTATCGACCAGTCCAAGATGTGTTCACCTATCGGGTGGAACTGGATTTCCCGAGGGTCTGGACGAAGCGGCTTGTGCTGTCCACGGTGGCCAGGACGTACGATTCGAATGGATGGATCGCGCCGGTCATCTTCACGGCGAAGGCATTTATGCAGCGCCTGTGGATGGTCCAACTAGGTTGGGATGATCCGCTATCCGGAAATTTGTTCAGCGATTGGGAGGTTTTCTTCTCCACGCTCCCGGAGATAAATCAGGTCGAACTGCCGCGTAAGCTGTTGCCGGCAGGGAAATGCCGAGTAACCCTACACGGGTTTTGCGACGCCTCCGAGCGAGGGTATGCAGCTGCCGTCTACTTGAGGACGGTCAGCTCCGCCGGATCGGTCGATTTGCACTTGGTAATGGCGAAGAGCAAGGTGGCTCCCCTTCGCACGCGTTTGACCATCCCAAAATCGGAATTATCAGGAGCGGCTCTTCTTGTACGCCTACTGAACCACGTGGCCTCTACCTTGAAGGACACCGTGAACCTTGAGGAGAGTGTCTACGCATGGACTGATAGCTAAATTGTATTGTGTTGGCTGAAGTCGTCAATCCATACTTTGGAGGTCTTTGTGGCCAACCGGGTCTCGCAGATCCAGAACTCTGAGACTGCTTTGGTTTGGAGACACGTGCCAGGTGAACTGAACCCAGCGGACGTGGCGTCCAGGGGTTGCACGGCACCTGAGCTTGTTGCCCACTCCCTGTGGTGGAGACCAGATTGGTTGTTGGAACCGGAGACACTCTGGCCTGCCAGTGGTGTGATTGGGACCCCATCCTCTGGCTTGAGTGTCCACCTTGTCGAGACCGCTCCAGTGTCAGACACTGCTTGGTTGCTAGAACGGTATAGCTCTCTCGACAAGCTTGTTGGAGTGACCGCCTGGATCAAGCGATTTATACACAATTGTCGCCACCCTGACAACCGGTCACGCGTTAGTGTTCTCGCCACTGAAGAGCGGAATGCCGCCCTACATCATTGGATTAGGGTTGTGCAGGAAGAACACTTTGGGGACGTATTGAAGCCCCTGCGGCAGGGACGTCCTAAGCTACCGAAGGCGATAGCACGCCTCAACCCGTTCATTGACGAGTCGGGCACACTCCGAGTTGGAGGACGGCTCCGCAACGCTAGCTTGCCGTACTCGGTGCGCCACCCCATTTTGCTGCCTAAGAAGGGGCATCTGGTGGAATTGTTGGTGATTGACCGCCACATAAAGAACTCGCATGCCAGCTGCAATGCACTCTTGGGCATTTTGCAGCGAGACTTTTGGATATTGAACAGCCGACGGGTTATTCGGAGCATCGTGTTTCGGTGCTTGCCTTGCTTTCGGCTCAAGGCAGCCACGATGCAGCCCCAGATGGGGGACCTTCCTCCTGATCGGGTCAACGAGGCTAGGACCTTCTCTAGGGTTGGGACCGATTTTGCCGGACCTTTTTTAGTGAAAACGTCGCGACTTCGAAATGCGAAGGTTGTAAAAGCGTATTTGTGCGTTTTCGTATGCCTGTCGACCAAGGCTGCTCATCTTGAACTCGTAGGTGCTCTTACGACGGAGGCTTTTATTGCGGCCTTGGATAGATTTGTATCCCGTAGGGGACTCCCATCTCTGATCCGGTCAGATTGTGGAACCAATTACAAGGGTGCCGACCGTTATTTACAAGATGTTGTAAAATTTTTATTTGAAAATAAGATTGATATTGGAACAGACCTCTCCCGTCGGGGTATCACCTGGACGTTTGATCCGCCAGGCTGCCCCCACTGGGGTGGAATCTGGGAGGCTTGCGTGAAGCAAGCAAAAGCCCATATGTATCGGGTAGTAGGTCAAACTGTATTGACTTTTGAGGAGCTCGCGACGTTGTTTTGTAGAATTGAGGCCGTCCTCAATTCCCGTCCGTTGTGTCCGCTCAGCTCCGACCCAAATGACCTGGAAGCGCTCTCTCCAGGCCATTTCTTGATTGGTCAGCCACTTGCAGCGTTGCCGGAGCACCCCCTCCGGGACGTACCCTCCGGTCGTTTGTCGCGCTACCAGATGCTGCAACAAATGGCTCAGAACTTTTGGACCAGATGGTCATTAGAGTATTTGCATGTTTTGCAGCAGCGCCTCAAGTGGACTGACAAAACCAGTCCCCCCAGAGTTGGAGACCTTGTGCTAGTTAAGGATGCTAACCTTCCGCCACTGCGATGGCGCCGGGGGCGCATTGTTAATTTGTTTCCCGGTAAAGACGGGACCCCTCGGTTTGCCGAGGTCATGGTTGGGGACTCGGTTCTGAAGCGAGCGGTAGCAACCCTATCGCGACTTCCCTTAGTATAGCGGACCGGCTTAGAGGCCGTTCCGAGGCGGGTGTTTGTTCGGGCCGCGCGATTACCCGACCGTTTATTCTGTAAGCGGCTCCGTGAACGCGCCTCTTTGCTTTTGACAGTGACACTTGACTTGTCATAAATTTTCACACGTAACACGTCAGAGTTCGGTGGAACAACGTGCTTTTTTTTTGGGTTGTAATCGCTCGTTTTGTGGACAAGGTCCGAGTGTTTTGTTGGGATATTTGGTGAAGTGTTTCGAGACTCGTGTTGGTGGCCCGAGTCGTTTAAGTGGAAAAAGAACATTTGGTGAAGAAAGGTGCCGGGGGATTTGGCGCCTGGGATTGGAGCCGAGCCTTGTTGGCAACAGCCCGCGGAGCCCCATCAGCGACCACAACAGACTTGTAACTTGACATGATGACCTTTGACGGCTAACTAGACAGACTCTACCATATCGTGTCGCCGGTGGTCATGTAAGTTGATACCATATGACCCGCGTATCGCGTGGCGGTTTGGCTCGCTCACACTAGGAGCGGAGTGGAACAAGAATATTAACTTTTCCCTGTCTATACATTCACGATTTAGTAGTTTTTGTTAAGAGTCATGCACATTTGTTTCATCGTTTCACCAGTGAACGTTTGCAGCATAAGATCTGTGCTCATCCCTCAAAAACTGCTCTTTTATCCAAAAGTGTTCTGGGTATGGCTCCTAGAATCTACAATAAGTTACCTGAGCGGCTGAGGATAATATGTGACTTTGTTAAATTTAAAGTTCATGTGAAAGAATACTTGATTAAAAAGGCTTACTACTCCTGTAACGAATTCCTGTCAGACATCGAATAAATGTATCATATTTTATTGTACTAGTAATACGCCTTTTTGACATTAATTATAACAAAATTATTTATTTGTATTAGAATCTTCGTAAATTATTATTATTGTTTTTTTTTATTTTTTTGAAACTTGACATTTTAAATTGTGACTACCGTAAATGAATTAAAATTTAATGCATGCCTACTCTTATCACTCAGTGAAAGCATGTACAATTTCGTATGCCTCCGGGTACGACATAGTGAAACAATACCGCTTTTACCACCGTCTGCAATATTATGTTATGTGTACCTATGATCGACGAATAAAGTATTTGTATTTGTACATGTGTTAAATAAAAAAATACACATCTTTATCTTCTTTAATTTATTCGAAATAAGCCGTTAAAGGGGTAAAAGTTATGTATCACGCATTAAATAGAAAGCAACAAGAAAGGTGATTAATGATAAAAATGTATACTTAGTTTCTTAGTATACATTTTTATGAATGCATGAATGTGACTGTCAACCTCATGCTACACTAACATAAAACTACAGTAGTTTAAATTAGTGCAGATGACTTAAGGTTGACAGCCGCATTCATGTCCTGGATCTGACAACCGCAGCCGCACTATGTGTTGACTGTTAATGTTGTCTATAATATGTTGTCTGTGATAAAGCTTAGATTAATGCGTCGATTCTTGATCAATGTGCTTCGCGTTAAATTTTGATTTTTTTCTTTCTAATTTGAAATGTTGTCAGTGTGGGTATAGACGAGCAGAAGTCAGTGAGGTTGTGCTGTAATGTTACTCCACTGTGGAGGAAGTCGTGTAGCTTGTCCCCATCTGGCACGCATTGACTCCTCGGAGCAGACGGACATAACCCGCCTCGCCCCACTTCGTGCCCCAGGAATTTTTAATGATCCAGAACTTTTTTCCATTCTCTGTAGAAGAAGCGTATATTAAGTCAAATTAAGTTAAACAAATTGTACAAAACTAACGTGTTTTAAAAAAATGTAGGTATACCAGTACTTGCAGTGATTAGAGTTTTTGAACACACTGCTATTTATTGATATTTTTTATGCACATTTCACTACATTTACTCCCATTAAAATCCCCAGAATTATTAAAAACCATCCATTTCTAGCATTCATACTAAATTTAGGTTCGCGTCTCTTCGGTGGACATTGCCAAAGTTAAGGACTATAAAACCTAATTTTTGGTTGTACTCTGAATCCGCATAAACGGCGTTGCCCCTTCTATAATTATATGTGATAAATACATATTATATGTAAACGTAAGCCCTTAACTATTGACCACCGGAAAGATGATTTTTGTTTTTGTGACTGACAATGACCCAAATATTTCAACTCGTCTTCTGTCTGACCGCACGGATATAATTAATCTTTATAATGCACTTGCAGACACTTGCTTTCAGACTCGCCGACGGTCGTGTTTTGGGTAACCGTCACTTGTTGGGAATTACCTACTTTCTGCACTTGTATCATAATAGTACATTACTTACCTAGGGCGGTTAAACAAAGAATGTCTCAGATCGCAGGTATTTGACGCCCGAGCCGAAGGCAAGGGCGATAAATATGCGCTCTGAGGCTTTCTTTATTACCGCCCGTGGTGAGTACAACATTTTACGTCTCTATCTGGCCAGGAAGTGGGGTTTTCCGCACGCATAGCGTGCGGTAATTCTTACTTTATGGCCAGGTATGACGTAAAAGTTATTTATGATACAAGTGCGGAAAGTAGGTATAATTTCCCAACGTGTGCCGATGACCAAAAACACCAGCGTGAGGGAGTGTTTTTGATCGACACGAGTTGGGAAATACCTATCCGCATGTGTATCATACAACATGTTACAATGCATCATGGGAGGAAATAAAAGGTGACATTTTAAATGTCACGAAATCTCATGCTCGCACAGTGTGCGGGAATTTTGGCCTGAAATCCTTTCCCACACGGGCTGGATCCGCCCGGCGCCGCCATGCTGGCATGGACCACTTTTCGTGTTTATGTTGAACCATATAAAGGGGCTCTTCCAGAGCAAGTTCATTGTAAATAACTCTAATGCATAGTCGTAGTCTAATGTAAAGGTAACAAACATACATGAATACATTCTTTAACGAGGGGCGTAAGAGAAATATTGCAAACGAGAGTCTATCAGAAGCCCGACGACGAAGGCGGAGGGCTTTTGATGACTCGAGTTTGCAATATTCTTACGCCCGTGTTGCAGTGCCGTGCATGGCCTACTACTAGATTTTATTTTCAATAACCACAGAGCAGAATTCTTGTAGCACGCGGTCACCCTAGATTTGCTTAAACCAGCCAGATTACACACAAGCTCATTACTCTCTTGGGAGCTGTAAAATACCATTATTCCCGCGGGAAAATTTAAGGCTATTGTCCTTCTGTAAATATACAGACATGGAATAATAAAATTTATGAGCGATGAAAAATTATTTTCGCATGATTACGATGCGAAGCACTACATTAATGGTTTTAGTTACCTACCACAATTTTATATGAACTCTAATATAGGTAGGTACATTACGAGTAGAATTGGCTCAGTACTTACCTTCTCCGTAGCCCACTAATAGGACACCGTGATTAAAAGCTCGACCTGTACAGTCTTCAGGTTCCAATATGCCTCCCATATAAGGACCGAAGTCGTCAGCATTCAAAGCTAAACCGTAATGAAAGTATTATTTATCAAAACCGGCAATCATAGCTCTCAATTTTATTGGGTTTTAGGTTTTTGAACCGACTTCAAAAAAAGGAGGATTTTTTAATGTATGTTCCCCTCACCGATTCCTCAAAGACGCCGGGACCAATTAAAAAAAATCTTTTTTTGTTTAAAAAAGAAGCGGGTTGTGTCGAAGATACAACCGTTAATTAAGTTTAAGTGGATACTTCTTCGTTAGCTATGGTGTACTCGTAAAATATATATCTGCATTAATTTAATAAAATCTGTATAAGTACAGATAAATGGGTATATATGGCAACATTGAGTGACGTAGCTCATTTGACTCGCGATACATTGAAAATGGCGGTCATTTCAGCATTATTTACTAACTAACATTATTTGCAAACTACATAACATTTTGTGATTAACAACTTTTGGCAAATAAAGGATTAAAACATGTAACAAACAATTATTTGAAATCAGATTAGGCTTCTCTACAAAAACTTATTCCGGAAGTCACGTGATACATTTTGAACTGTACCCCTATACAAGAACGCGAGCAAAGAAGTATCCACTTCAAAAGGTATCTTTCCTCGGTAGTCTCATGGTCATCAGGTCAGGATCTGATGATGGGATCTTGGAGAAATCGAGGAAACTCTTCAAAATTTTAAAGGCAAGTCTGAAGCAATAATAATATGGGTACTGATTTTAAGTCGGTAAAAAGTTTGTTTTTAAAGTAATTGAGTATACACTACAATAAACATACTCTTTTTTGAAAACATTATTAGTACTCGTATTACAGGAACAGTATAGAACACATCAGGCATAGAAGCAATGTCAAACAATAGGTAGTCTTATCGCTAAAGAGAGTTTGAGTGTGTCTACGCCGATAACTTGGAATGGGAATCAGTTTAAAGCTAATGGCGATGATATGAGATACGCACCGACTGACAGAGGTCCAAGTTGTACCAAAGTGTCCCTCAACGTATCTTCATCGGGGATGTCAATCACTTTGCCACCTAGCACTTTGACAGCCACCTTGTTGGCGTCTTCTTTACAGGCATTTTTAACCGGTGCATAAGAATAATCTGATTCTTTCATAACGCCGTCCTTTTTACTGAATTCACTGAAATTGACACTTGCTATAAAATAACTAATAACGTTTACTAAATTAACTTCATTTAGGTTGAGCATAAAAAAAGCGTCCATATTGGCTAGTATCAGAGCCATTACCGGCTCGCTTTACCACGCATTGGATGGATGTCGACACCTATTATAATCACACTAATATTAGAATAATGATAATAAAATAAAATAAAAATAACTTTATTTAGCCTTCATACAGGTCATACACTGCTTACATAATAAGTAATAGGTACCAGTGCCGATTCCCACCGGCATGCCTAAAATTCAAGAAAAAAAAATTGTTTGGCAAGGCTATTAGGTATATACTCTAAACTCTTTCATAACTTTTTAGTTCCGGGTTGCCCATCGATAATTTTCACGCACCGCCACTGATAGGTACACAATATCTAGTAACAGTCAGTTAGTAAGCGTCCTCTGTTCCCCGTACTAGTAAAAAACTGTATCACGGTGGAACAGGATTCCCCTCCTCTCGTTGTTGTTTATAATAAGTACTTAATGTTATTAAAAATTGCTAAGGCCATCACAAAATATGTGGGTAGGTAAATTTAAACATAAAAAAGAAAAATATCAACGCGGTTGGCAAACAAAAAATAACAATATGAATAGTTGGCTCAACACTACACGCCCGCGATAAGCAAAAGGACGCTATGGATCGAGGCGAGGATCAGGCATATTATCTCCGGTTGAGGTCATCTTGCTAACAGCGAGTATTTGCACAGACATAACCTTGTAGCCAGAATTATTTACCAGCAACTTGCTCTGGCTATACGGTCTTGTGGTCTCCGAAGTGCCTGACTATAAGTACACACCTGCCCCAGTTCTCTAAAATGGTCGTGCCACGCTCGATTAGGATCGAGCTGTCATCATGGACAGGACTATTCTTGCCAATAGGCCTGATATCGTGCTGACAGATCGATCGAAACGCCAGGCAGTGCTCGTCGACATCACCATCCCCCATGACGAGAACCTCGTGAAGGCCAAGGAGTACAAAGCCAGCAAGTACCTAGAACTGGCTCACGAGGTAACCGCCATGTGGTATGTTGATTCGATGATCATCGTCCCGATAGTCGTTTCGGCGAACGGTTTAATACCGAAGAGTCTCGACCGTCACCTTAAGAGACTCTCGCTAGATGGCTGGATCAAGGATCAGATACAGAAGGCGGTACTCCTGGTTATTGCGCGGATAGTCAGGAGGTTCTTTGCTCTGTCGCCCTGACCACCGGACCCACCAGACCCACCGGTAGCTTAGGCCCCGCCTCGCTGCCGGCGGCACCCCAGGTTAGGTTTTTATAATGATTTTATGTTTTGTATGTATAGTTTTATGTTTTACTTTTTATATAATTATTGTAAAAACCTAATCTGAGAATGATAAAATAAAGATCATAATAATAATATAATAAATGTGAAAGTTTGGATGTTTGCATGTCTGGATGTCTGGATGTTTTTTTTACTCGATCATGCAAACAGCTGAACGGATATCGCTTAAATTAGGTATAGAGATAGTTTATAACCCGAATTAACACATATGCTACATTTTATCTCGATTTGTTTTGCTAATTCACAAACAAAAACAAACTCACGAGAGGACACAACTTTAAATTGACAGCAAACAATGTAAAACAAACATCGGCAAAAACTTAAATCGAAAATTGAATAGTTAATGCATACAAATTACCCTCATAAGTAGTGAACTCGAAAAGTGTTAATCAGTTTAAAGACAGACTTGACAAACTATCTAATTTAGACAGACTAAGGTTAAGCCCAGCGCTGGATCCAGATAAGTGGCACCCCTGGTTCTACCACTCAGGATGCACACACATATGTAATAGCCGAGTCGCAATCTCTTTAAGATAATTTGATCGGAAGCCGGTGAAATGAGTCACTGCCTTGGCCCGACAAGCCCAACTAACACAACTTCTGGGCGTTTCTAGAATTAATCTCGTAAACAACAGTCGAGCAGCGAGCTATCTTATATCGAATCTCTAGACTAACTGGGTTGCCACACTTAACTATAAAATAGGGTGGCAACTGGTGTTGCTATGCTAATAAGTTAAATTTACCCGATGTAGGCAATATTGAACAATAATAAAAAGCCCGCAAATATGGAAGTAAAATTACCTCTACTTGGAGAGAAAAGCAAAGCAAACTCACAAATAATAATAATAATAATTTTCGCCGAATATCAATTTAGAGTATTGATTTCATGATTTTGAAGTTCATTTAGATATTTACGCCATTTTAGGTGTTAAGTTACTATCAATATGCAGTATAATTGCTTGAAACAAAATAAATACATGTAATCATACAATTCATATATTTTGGCATATCGACGTTTCTGTATCTCAAAGACAAAGTAGCGTATCCATCGAAATATTTATGCTTTTCTAGAACACACGTCCCTATTATACTTTTGTATGGGAAGGTGAAATTTGGCAGTGCTTACTGCGAACTCTTAAGAAACATAATCGCGTGCAGAATATAATCGATTTGTATTATTTTGACTCAAAAGGCGCAGTTCTTATGTAATGCAATGTTTCTAAATGAAAAGCCAGCTGCCAGCACTCAAGTCTTTTTAAGGACCGACACTAAGGTTTGCGTATATCTTTTTCTGTCGCTCAAATAAGAGCGGTAGGGATGGAGATATACAAGTATCCACGATGTATTCACAAAGCTTAACGACAATAATTTATCTACGCATGGCTAGCACGTGATGGTGCGTGACTTATGTGGCCGTCACTTTTTAACTGCGCTAAATTAAAAAGAGGCGGGTTGCCAATTTCGCTCGCTGTTATATTGTCAGTGCTGACCGTGCAAACGAACTACCTCTTTTTGTCAGGGGGACCACGATTGTCGAAGTTCAAAGTTAGTTTATCTCCGTCTCTATCACTCGAATATAAGTGCAATAGAGACGGAGGTACCTACACGAACGAACGATATTAGATTAGATTAAATTTATTGATGTCATAATTATAAAAATACAATATTAATTACACTAGGTCAATTTACACTATTTTATAACAAAATTAAAATTAAATTAAGTACAATCTATAAATGTCAACATACGAGTAAAGTCAACTAAATAATTTAGATAATTCAATAATTGTATTGGAGTTACGTAGGAGTGTAACCTCTATCCTGCACCGACCACGTATAGTAAGTTGTTACAAATCCCCGCATGATTACGATTAAAAACCCAATGAATAAAAAATGTAGAAAATAATTTTTCACATTGACCTTCTTTAATATTGAATAGAATACATTTTCCGTCCGTCCTACTGTTTTTGTGCACATGCAAAAAACTGAAAAAAGAGGCAAAATTTCGCGGTTATTGGGCTAAAAGTTATGCACACCTCTTGGGATGGTGCATATTCGGATTACATGCATTTAGGACCAAATGAAGGTATTAAAACGATTTCCAGATTTCTGGGAATTAAATCCTCAATACCTTTATTTTTATCTAATTTGCTTGGCCTACTAAGATAATGAACTTACTAAATTGCAAAGGGCTGAAAACATTTACCAAACAGATTCTATTAAGAATACATAAACATAATAGCCTTTTTACAATTTTGGACTTTTTAAGTCTTCATTTAGTGACATTTAGTTTGTTAACCGTTTAGGTACTACTTAATTAGTTAAAATCTGCAATGTTTAAATGATTATTGTGTAAGATTATTAATATTATGTTGTAGAATACCATTTGCCATGTAAAAGTGCCCTTAATGTGGCCTATTTGCAGAATAAATAATTGATTTTGATTTTTATGTAAAAATCGTGCCAATTAACCCCAGTCTCTTCTATTTACCCTTGCATTTGGCGCTATGCTTATGTAAATTCACTTTAAAATGTCAATATACTCGTACTTACTCAAAAACCTTGTCCATCATTCCCCCATCGCATGTTCCGCAACTGAGACAGTCAAGCGCCTGACCTTCGGAGAGGACCAGGCATTTCTTATGTTTGATGGCGTACTGTCCTTCAATGTTGGCTGTAAACAGAGCGATGTGAATTGTATGTACTTCTTGAAAAAATAATATCTAAACCTAATTGACAA
The DNA here is from genome assembly GCA_963854355.1 of Epinotia brunnichana. Taxonomy (NCBI): domain Eukaryota; kingdom Metazoa; phylum Arthropoda; class Insecta; order Lepidoptera; family Tortricidae; genus Epinotia; species Epinotia brunnichana. Next base: position 27,901,120 of record OY977945.1, read on the forward strand.
GTATTGACATATGTTCTCTTTATATTTCAAAAGATTTTATCCATTAGGTATGCTAACATGTTATGAATTAATTCCGACGCTTCGAGCACTTTATGTGCCCTCGATGTTATAAGGTACCTACGCATCAAGTCGCCATCAGCCGCCTATATACGTCCCACTGCTGGGCATAGGCATCCTCTCATCAATGAGAGGGAATATTCGATAGTCCACACGCTGATCCAGTGTAGATTGGGGAGTTCATGATACACTTATGATTTTTTTTCATCAAATTTTTATTATAAATGTCAAATGAATTCGTACATAAATAAGTTCTGAAAAACCAAATTGCAACAATTTGCGATGCAAGATTGAAATTCAGCATTTTCCTGTGATTGTGACAGAGTTCCTTAGCAACAATAGTTCCTTACATTCAGAACTATTAATTTAGGTAGGTACGAAAAAAAACCAACTCAGATTTTTAGACAGATTCGACCGGGTTCGATTCCCGGCCGTGTGTGAGATTTTTTTGAAAATGTTTGAATGCATTTTTTGCTGCTTTGCTGCTTCGCATCAACTCCCATGTTCTTTTGACTTCTTGGTCTAATTGCTGTTTTGACTTGACTTCACTATAGTCCCAATCCAAAACCATTTGATGCCACAAGTTTCCAATTGGGTTCAGGTCAGGACTTTTAGACGGCCAATTAAAAACAGTAATGTCATCCTGTGATGACAGCCAGTCCTGGACGAGTCGTGATCAGTGGACCGCACTGTTGTCTTGGACCAGGTGAATTTGGCCTTCGGGGTATGCGACTCGCACCGACGGCAGCATGACATCCCTTAGCACCTCCAAGTAACGCTGGATATTTCCACTAGTTCTCCGGGGCCCATGGATGACATCCAGCCCCAATACGCTGTAAATTACAATAAATATACAACTCCATTATTTTTGAATTCTATATGTATAAAAATTATTTACTTATTTTTTACACAGCTTAAACATAGATAAAATTTGCTTACCCAATGTTATTCTTCCACTAGTTCTCAAATCTAAACATATTTTTAGGATTATACCGATCTCCACTTCTTCTCAATACTAACTTTCTGCCATCTTTATCAGATTTAAAACATTTTTCATGTGTAAATATCACTTTCTCGATTTCCCAATCAAAATTAAGGTAACGTTCAGCAAAATTTGTTCTAGCGGTTCGATGAGCATCGATGAGAAGTATTTTCCTTGCAGGTTTGTAGTTATAAATATTCGCTGCATTCAAATGTCGCCGAACCGTACAGAGCGAAATCCCAAATGTTTGAGCACTTGACCTAGTGGTAGTTAATGGAGCCTCTCTCCGTTATATTCATATCACGGGCTATTTTCTTAATACTCTGGTTTTGTTACCAGAGAACAATTATTTTGGCTTGTAAAAAAGTCGTCAATCGAACCATGATAACACTTGTAAAACTCCCAAGATTATAATTAATAAGATGTGAAGGTTAAAGCACACAAAACAACACGTATTAAGAGATTTCTAAAAATAATCTTATAATATGAGCTTACCCTCAAATGCAATTAGTAAAAAGAACTAATAAAGCATTCAATTTACAACCCTATTTTAAAAACCATTGAAACGTTTTCATTCAGTCCGAGATGCATTGACCAATCAAGTGCAATAATAAGGTAACAAACAAGGACAATACTAGTTCCATCTTAAAGCCATACAAGGATGCACAATAGAGTGAATGCAAATAACTAATAAGTAATTTCGACCGGTAGTCATTATGTTCAAGTAGGCTACAGTCCCCCGCGACTATGAAGTCAATCCTGACTTATTGCGCAACTATGAAGTTTCTGAATAATGACAATGTCAACCATAGGAAAAAATTACATATTCAACCCTAGAGGCATGTCTCAGGATTGACTTCATAGCTGCGGGGGACTATAGTGGCACCCTGAGCGGGTTAAATAAATCATAGTGCCGAAGTGCCGATGACGCGCGTTCGATCCCGACGAGTTTGGTGTCTTTTTGTAAGTTTATGGCCATCTTGGGTATAGTTGTTATTTTCTAAGCCGTCCGTTCCGCACTAAAGAACGCCGCACTGCAGAACGGACGGCTTAGAAAATAACAACTATAATATTAGCAATTTGAAGAAATCGGGATACATACTCAATGGCTAAAAAGTAAAAAACCGGGCAAGTGCGAGTCGGACTCGCGCACGAAGGGTTCCGTACCGTTATCAATAAAAATATTTATTTTATTTTGTTTTTAGTATTTGTTGTTATAGCGGTAACAGAAATACATAATTTGTGAACGGACGGCGAAGTCTTAGTAATAGGGTCCCGTTTTACTCTTTGAGTACGGAACCCTAAAAACAATATTCAAATAGCTGCTGTGACTCGGTCAGTCGAGTTTTACAAGCAAGGGTACTTATTTCTGCAGCTTACTGTACAGTAAGTAGCAGCCAAAGTAGCCAAATATTCTGAGACACGTTTTTAATAATGTAAGAGTAAGGATGTTTCACGATATATGAAGGGTCCACGGAAAGAACATGTCTAGTATTTTTTTTTTGAAAATGAGATTTTAATGTCACGTAATAGTTCATAACGAGCTCAACATGATGGCATTTTTTTTTTTTATTTATTAATTAAAACCCAGCATTAAAATCTCATTTTCAAAAAAAATTGTGGCTAGACATGTTCTTTCCGTGGACCCTTCATATTTGGCAGCTACCTACTAACTATACGATGCTGACTGCACTTGTATATTTCTGATAAATTATAAAACGAAGCTACCACATTAACAACACACTATACAGATAATAAAGAGGAAGTCAGAGCAGGTGTGTTAAAAGAGAGCAAGATCGAGAAATTTTACCAATAGCGCTGAAGATATAGCAGCTGCCACAATTTCCCTGGTCTTTAACATGTGAGACTACGTCTTTTTCCCTCCAGTCGTATTCGGGAGGCGCAGCGATTGGGCTCTTGGGGATCCTAACTTTATTTGTCGTTGTTTCATTTGAAAGCTTTAGACCTTTATATTGATTCATTTCTTCTGGCCTTAAATCGGCAAAATGGTTGACTTTAAAAACAGTCATAGGATACTTTTCATTTCGCATATTTATATCCTCTAGCGCTTCCTTGAAAATCTCAAGTCTTTCGAAATATTCTCTTCGATCGTAGGCTTTTCCGTATTGTTTAACGAATTCTCGGAATAGGTTTTCGGCATCTTCTAAGTCGTAGTACGGTTTGTCCAGACCAGAAGCGGTTACGACCGTACTGCTGGTGACGCAGACTGCCACCAACACAATCGGCACTAACATGTTGTTTAGTCGATGATAATCGTAAACTTGGAATAATGTCACTTGTAGACACTGTTGATGGTATAGCTATGATCACAATCTTTTATATGGAAAACCATTAGTTGGAATTTGAGTAATTTTGTAATAAAAACATAACAATAATGATACCAGAAAGGTCATAAAAAGTGTAATTTTGAACGTAGCAAGAGTAATATACAGTAAATGCTATGCTAATAAACTACTGCTTACTTTCAGGATAAGTATTCATAAGAGCTGTGCGAGGTTGTTAAGCGGTATGCGAGCAAAATCAACCAATACGAATACGAATGCTTTCAGCGGAGCGTGACTTTTTACAGATACAATAGGAGTGTAGACTCAAAATGTATTATTACTTCAAAAGAAAGAAAGCAAAGAACTATGCCTGAGCTATACCACGAACTTCGAATCTCGAACTTCGTATATCTCCGTCTCCATCGCACTTATGGTTTATGGTACTCGAGCGACAGAAACGGAGATATACGAAGTTCGAGATTCGAAGTTCGTGGTAGCACCGCGCCGCTGATGACGAAAATCCCATATAAATATCTCAAAAAATTACGAAGCTACAACCATTTTAATGTTGCTTGCTAGAGAGATAAAACGCTAGAGGATCGTGACATCACGATCCTCTAGCGTCATAGTAAATGGCAATGGTTTCATATGAAGGTGCGTTTTGCGGAAAAGGGACAGAACATACCCCTTCTCAAAACTTTGGACACCTATAACTTTGTGATTATTTAACCTCTTGCGTTGTTTTTTTCTCCATTTGACTACATTTTTAATACTGTTTCGAGAAAATGCAACATTATCGATTATTTTATTTAGTGTCTACACCCCTATTCCCAATGCGACGCGACAGATCAAGCAGATCAAGCATATTATTTCTAAATTTTGAAGGTCCATCTTTTTAACCGACTTCAAAAAAGGAGGAGGTTATATGTTCCACTGTATGTTTTTTTTTTAATGTATGTTCGCTGATTTCTCCGTCATTTGTGGACCGATTTCCAAAATTCTTTTTTATTCTAAAGAGTATACTCCCGAGGCATCTCCATTATCACCAATTTAGGATCTGATTATGGGATCCCTGGGAAATTGAGGGCAACCCTCAAATTTTATAGGCACGCGTGTAGTAATTTCGGTATTTCCTATTATAACTCGTGTATTTACCCTCGGAAATCGCAATTTTGGTTAAGTGGAACTGATGATGAAGACCACAAATGACTTATGGAACTCCTTAAAGATGTAATGTACTATGTTCGCCGATTTCTCCGTCAATTGTGAACCGATTTCCAATTTTTTTTTTATTTGAAAGAATATACTCCTGAGGTGGTCCTTTTGTCACCAAATCAGGATCTGATAATGGAATCCTAGGGAAATGGAGGGCAAATTTTATAGGCACGCGTGTTGTGATTTCGGTATTTTCTATTAAAACTCGTGTGTTTACCCTCGGAAATCGTAATTTAGGTGAATGGAACTGATAATGAAGACCACAGATGACTTATGTAACTCCTCAAAGATGTAAAGTATGTATGTATGATTCTGACATGATTCCGTTGAGGTAGCAACTAATGAAGTGTTAATTCTGAGATCATTGAGGAATCGACGGAACTCCTCAAATATTGTTATTACCTTATTACAAGGCTGATACATAGCAACTTGGGTTTTTCTGTAATAATCAACGCCATTGCTCTCGGAAAGCAGTACATGTGGTAAATTAGTAAGCAAATGTGGAAATTTTCATGTACCATGTGGCTTGGCGAAGTACTGAATTGAAGTCGGCTTATATTTGTTTTTAATGTACCTACATTATGATTATGATTTTAACTAAATTTTATAATTTATACTTTATTACAATAATTTGATGCTTTACTATCCATTTAGCAACGTTACGTTTACGTTATCAATTTCAACATTAGGCATCATGTCTATTGTCCATTGCGGGCAGTCTAGAAGTTACCAGGCGTATTACTTTAAACGGCCTAACAACGATCATTAGCGTTTCTTTGCAAGAAACCATTTTCTAAGTACCTACCTAATTGTCGAAAAATATGAATTACAATACATAATTACCTATTATTAAAATATAAATTCGCATCATCTTTTAATATAGGTATAACTTTTTTTAGTTTAGGCATATTTACGAGGCGAATGAAGACGATGCAAAGCGCGACCTTGTGCGTCCCGTAACAGCGCGCGGCAACCACTAATAAATAAATAAAAAATTTAAATTTTAATATTATTATGATATACTTCTATTTTTCAATACCGTGTTCTTTTATAAATAAAACTAAATTATGTTGTTAGCATGTTAGTACGTAAGAACATTGCAATGCCCTAACAGGGTATCATGTACCTACTGTATAACCTATCTTAAGATCTACTGTATGGACAATGAACATGAACGCAATAAATGAATATGAATATGAATAATAGACCGCCAGCTGGCGGCCGGCCGCATGTACTTGTAGCGGCACGACGACATCACAGAGTGAACCGCCCCTGGTTTAGGGCTTAACCGGGAATAACGCTAGGAGGATGATGATCAAACATCGGGGTTTTCGGAGCGGGAACGTTTGACATTAGCCAAAGAGTAGGTATTTACTTAAAAACAGATCGTACCCTAGTAGGTTTCTACCGAATGAATAATTGATTGAAAAATAAATAAAGATTAATCATACATATAGGTACATATTTTATATTGGTCATTCATTATCAACCTCTTCAGTTAAGTCTATTCATTTATAAGAAAATGCTTCATAGATATCGAGCGTCAAGATTGACATTGTATTAGACACCTATTGTCAACCGTTACCCTTGCTTGTCTAGTAGATAAACTTATATGCAATTGTATTTTAAAAAACTGTAAATAATCAGTCAACACAAATATGCCTCCGAGAAAAAAAAACTCGTTACGAGTTTATGCGTTCGTGGATAGAAAATAATCCAGAGATAGAGGTTCGAGATTCTTTATTATTTTGCACCAAGTGCAATGTGAGCTTCGCTCAAACGAAATCTAGTGTAACGCGACATGTCGCATCTAATAAACATACAGGTATGAAATATGATTTTAATAGTGAGCTCTTGAAATTTGTTGTGGGCTGTAATATACCATGGACGCAGGTAAACAATCCGATATTTAAAGATTTTATCGAAAATTGTGTTACCGGTAAATTTGGAAAAACTGAAAAAGTTCCTTCGGAATGTCAACTGCGACGGGAATATTTAAATAAAGCTTACGATGAAAAAATGAATAAAATACGGAGCGAGCTAAAAAATGAATATATATATGTGAGTGTTGACGAAACCACGGATGATTAAGGTCGTCAAATAGCTAACGTAATAGTGGGAGCATTACGTGATGATCACATTGGCACTCAACACTTGATATCCAGTAAACGGTTAGACAGCACGAACAATGTATCAATATCCAATACGGTCACAAGTGCTCTTGATGAATTATGGGGTGCTAACCATAATAATCACAATAAAGTACTTTTACTTTTAACTGACGGTGTGGGCTACATGCTAAAGGCTGGAAGAAATTTAAAATGTATTTTTCCCAATCTTTTGCACGTCACATGTTTGGCTCATGGTTTAAATAGAGTGGCTGAAGTAGTAAGAAAACTTTATCCAGATGTGAATGATTTAATCGCAAATGTTAAGAAGACATTTTTGAAATCTCCTAAAAGAATACAAAAGTTTAAAGAAATGCTCCCCGGAGTGCCTTTACCACCTCGACCAACAATTATTCGGTGGGGAACCTGGATAGAAGCTGCAACGTATTACAGCAAACATTACGATGAAGTGAAACGTGTTCTAAATACATTCAGTCCCACCGAAGCCCAGAGTATTAGAAAGGCAAAAAGAGCGTTTGGAAATGCAAATATAAAAAGCGACTTAAATTTCATAGCAAATCATTTGATGACTATCCCAAATGCTATTAAAAAACTACAGGATGCGAAGCTGTCCATCAGCGATAGTTTAAAAATAGTTCATGAAACCTATAGAGATGTTTCCAAATTAAACATGAGCGTAAAAGGAAAACAGATTTATGATAAACTGAAGTTGGTGTTAAAGAAGAATTCTGGCTATAGCACACTAAAAATTATAAATGAGTTGGTACAAGGCAAAGAAATAGAACTTCAATCTCAAACTTCTCGTGCATCAATTGATTCGTACAAAAAATTTAAATATCTATTACAACTGTCGACGTGGAAAGATCATTTAGCTCCTTGAAATGGATATTTACAGCAAGACGCCGTAGATTAACTGTCCCAAATATAGAAAAAATATTAATCGTTTATTCTGAAAATCGTGTCAACTATTCAATTTACAGCAGGTAATTAATTAAAGTTATTTTTATTGTTACCTTATAAGTTATAAGACTTTTACGGAAATTAAAATAAAACTTTGTCACAGATTGTATACAACTCACAGAGAGGTAGTTATTCATTAGGCATAATAAAATATTTTCTTAGACTAACATATCTGTTTATCTCTACTCTTTCTCAAATCATTCCCGCTCCGAAAACCCCGACGTCTGATGATGATATTGATAAATAAGGTAAACGTCCGAGTGCTCGATTACTAGTATATGGCATCGGCACTTTATGGCAAAATACAGCGTAGAGCATTCGGAAGTTTACCTTACTTATTAGGGGAACTTATACGAACCCAAGATCCACGATCATCACACTAATAGTGGTATTTGCCCTTATACCAAGCGGCAAGGCGCGCGTCATTCAATTTAGTGTGTTGTATACTTTACTACAAAATTGTGGCATGACATTTATTGATTAAAACATAGTATAATAGTATAGATAACTCAAGCACTTTCAAACATTAAAAACTTACACGTGTACCTAGGTTGAAATTTCAAGATTAAATACTGTTCATACCTTTGTATTATTTTATAGCAATTTTTTTTGCACCCGACACCATTACTTACCTAAACCAACTAAACATTATATTTTAAGGTTCCTCTGTAAATATTAATCATGTGGCAAAACTGTTCATAACGTCACATTTTTTTATCTGGAAACAAAATTTTTGTATAAAAATATAAGTACCGTTTCAGTTCTGAGAACAATATTCTTTTGATATTCGGCAATGCGTTGCACATACTTTTGGGAAATCATAATAACATCACACGAGTGTCTTAATGCCTAATTATCAGTGATCGGATCTAGGATGCAATTTGGGGTGAACGACCTCAAACGTTATGTTTATCGTGATGGTTGTGTCTCGGATCTCCCGGGATTTTGAGAAATGGGCTATTGTAAATTAAAAAATACGTCACTTAATATTTGCACACTTAAAGCACACTACAATTGTCTAATAATGGGTATTTATAACTGAAATTATTATTATTTGTCGATAAAATGAGAATGTGATAAGCAGGCCCCGTAGCACGCGATAAGTGACAAGATAGAGCATCCGTCCCTGGCTGACACCGTTCGATAGAACGAGACGACGCTCTTATCCTGTCACTTATCGCGTGATGAGGCCATCCATGCTACGGGGCCTGGGCTCGATTTGAATGACAATGTCAGTCAAGACATTATATACCTACTGCTCATTTCAAGTGGCCATTTCATTTAATAAAAGAGGTTGATAAGTGGTAATTGTTTACGAAAAGACTATTTGATGGCATCCTATGTGCGGTGCAGTGCAACGTCATCGGCACTAAAAGTTCGAGCCCTGTAGCTCTAGTATAAGTTTTATCGATACATATACGTTTTCGAACGCGTTTGCGTTTAGTTTCAATTTGTATGGCAACGCGTAGTTCCTAATAGTTACCACCAGAGGCGCTGTTCGCGTTGCCATATAAATTTAAACTAAACGCAAACGCGTTCGAAAAAGTATTGTGTCGATAAAACTTATACTAGAGCCTCTGGTGATAAGATTAACGAAATAGTGATAGTGAACTAATAACAGTTATTAACTTTTTCTTGTATACCCTGGTAAACATATAAGAATAATAAAAATACATAAAAGATAAGACATACAAGATACGTTCAGTTCTTCTATGCAGTAGGTACTGTAAACATTTTTGTTGTTTTACATTTTCTGTTAATTTTATACTGTAAACTACTTAAAATTAAAAGTTATTTACCTTTTTGTAAAGATAGGTAACACCAGGTTTACAAACACCATCAAAAACAAATTAATTACATGCCAAAGGGGGATGGAAAGAAGCATGTTAAATATTAAAAAAAATTATAAAATCAGACATACAAAAATAAGAGAAAAGTTAAATACTATGGACGCACTCGAACAAGCACAAAAACTGAAGTGGAGATGGGCTGGACACGTAGCGCGCCTTAAAGATCACAGATGGACTAAAATAGTTACATCGTGGAAAGGTCCACAGGGCAAACGTCGACCAGGAAGACCATACTCACGCTGGGAGGACGAGATTAAAAAAATTGCGGGACCAAATTGGATGCTTGAAGCTCAAGACCGTCATAAATGGCAATCTTTGGAAGAGGCCTTTTCCTGAGAGGGGTTCCTGATATTCAACAGTATATTCTACCAACCCAAATGAAAAAACAAAATAAAAATAATATATATATATATATATATATATATATATATATATATTTCTAGTAGAATAAGTAAACATGTATATACTTAAAAGTACACAAATGTAAAAATTGGGAAATAAAAGGCTTTTTTATTTTTTTTATTTATTTATTTTATAAAGATAGGTAACAAAAAATGTCGCGGGATTGTAAGTCATATCCACCTTAATATTACGAACTTAAACCCCGAGAAATTGCATCCTAGATCCGATCACTGCTAATTATGTACAGTTACATACACACTACTCTATCTATTCACATATCATAAGCCTCCACGATGCATTCAGGAGCCGCATAATTATGACCGGCATGCTATACGAACTTAGAACTTAATGCTTGCTAGGCTTAGGCTGTCAGTCAAGGTATTTCGAAATTCGCCGGATTGATATTATACATCCATAGCCTAGGAGTAAAGACGGTGGTAATTGGAGTCGATGAGCCGGGGTTCAAACCCTGCGACCGACGCACTTTTTGTATGTTTTAACAGAAAATTCTTAATATCGCAGAAGAGATGGCGCCTGCTGTACGCAAGCATTAAATGCCTTCTCAATTTGGTCGAGTTGCCTGTCTATCTCAGTATGTATATTGTAGTCTTTGATGACCGGCATCTCGGTGTTGTTTTCTGGCTGCTGTCACAGTTTTTTTCTTAATTCAGAGACAAACTAGAGTCTGATCCAACGAGGATCGTTCGATATCTTACTTACGTGCGACATTTGTCAAATTTGTATGCAAATTGACAATTAATTTCGAACTAAACGTCATCTCGACTGATATTAGAATAGAGATCAAATCTAATTTCTTTGATTTCAGAGATGTTCGAAATTTCAATGAAATAATATTATCGAAATCGATGTTATTATTAGAAAACCAAAACTTATTGTTTAAAATATTGTAAAAGTAATGTGGAGCTTGTAGGCTTCGCCGATGCGGACTGGGCAAGTGACAGTCTGGATCGAAAGTCTTACACTGGGTTCTGTTTTATCATGAATTTCTTCTGTAATTACATGGCAAAGTAGAAAACAGAAGACAGTTTCACTTTCAAGTAGCGAAGCGGAGTATGTCGCTCTATCAGACGCAGCCAGAGAAGCTGTTTATTTACAAAATTTAATGTGTGAGATTACTGGAAAACGTTGTGTTATTAAGTTAAACTGTGATAAATAAATAAATAAATAAAATAAAATAAAATAGCCTTTATTACTAAGAAGAGTACATATACATATATTAACAACTATTTGATATGGAGCAATACAATTTTCTTACTTGCGATTTTACGCTAATGAACATTTAAAACTAATCAGTAGTACCTACTAATCACTAATTCGTAAATGTGTTATTCACTTCACTTTAATAATGTCTATTAACTTATAAAATGTCTCTTATCTCAGTTTGCCTCTTGGCAAAGGCCTCCTCCAACTGTGATAACCAAAGTGCAATTGAATTAGCAACAAGTCATCAGGCACACAATAGATCTAAACATGATGCTGGAGCTGGAAGGTGGCCATAGGAACTCCGCGATAAAACGACACAACCCCATCGAGTTTGGGCTCGTTAGAATCGTCTCAATGAGTACTTGATGATGGTATGCAGAAAAGTACAGTCGGCAGTAAAAGCTTGTATCAAAAATTTAATTTTCACAGAAACTTATTATGGTGGCCATAATGTGCGGTTCTTGAACGCATCATGGAGGGTTTGTGATATTTGGATAGATAAAGATTTTAATTTGATACGACATTAATATTATGTTTACTTATTTTAAATTAAATTTTAAATGGCCTCTCCTTCGGTGAAGAAGGAGGGACGGTAATAAGACTCCATGGGTTGCCAGCCCTGCTATATAGGAGAATATATAAGCGTTTGATAACAACTTCATTTTTAGGGTTCCGTAGCCAAAAGTTTTAGGGGTCCCCATACACAAAACTGAAACTCAAAATTTTTTTTTTCATCAAACCCATACGTGTGGGGTATCATTGGTTAGGTCTTTAAAAATGATATTAAGGTTTCTAAGATCATTTTTTTCTAAACTGAATAGTTTGCGCGAGAAACACTTCCAAAGTGGTAAAATGTGTCCCCCCCCCCCCCCCCCCTGTAACTTCTAAAATAAGAGAATCTTTAAAATAATCCTGTTCAATAACCCAGAAAACGAATCTAAAATATTCAAAATAACCAAAATATGTAGTAAATTTTGGTGCCCTGGTGTTGAGATAGTTTTAAGGAAAAATGTCTCTTGTCCATAATAGACATTTGTCCTTAAAACTATCGTGAGGTGTTAATCTAACAAAAGCGTCAGAGAAAAGGAGTCCACACAGCTTAACGACAACATCATAAACATGTATACACTTTTGGTGGTTCTAGGACCTAATGTCTAAGCGATAAGGTCCTAGAACTGATTGTACCAACACCACTATCCACCATGTACCTTGACGCTGATCTTCCGTGGAAGGCAAGATCGAGATGTCATTCCGTTGTGTTGTGCCCTACAGAGGTAGGTAGGTCATAAGAGTTATAAGAGTTTAACTTCTGTAGAAAACGAGCTACGATGGTACAGTCACGATCATGTTTAGATGAAATTGGTGTCAGTAAAATGGCAGTACACCACTTCCTGTATCAGCGGAAGTAGGCGTTTTGCTTCAAGTTCTAGATATCTTGCACGTAGTACTGTCAGCGACGACAGTGTCTTACCGCAAGATAATATTTAATGAATGCAGACCGGTATTCCATCCGTGATATTTGACCGAATATAACTTTTATGGTTTTCGTTCTGACTTAATGGTATGACAGTATTAAATTTATTTTCGAATCGTTAAACTTAAGTGGCAGTGGGCGGGGCACATTTCACGTAGAACTAATGGCCGTTGGGGCGGAAAGGTTCTCGAGTGGCGACCACGTACCGGAAGGCGCGGCGTGGGTAGGCCCCCTACAAGGTGGACTGATGACCTGGTAAAGGTCGCGGGAGTCCGCTGGATGCGGGTGGCGCTGGACCGGACATTGTGGCACTCTTTGGGGGAGGCCTATGTCCAGCAGTGGACGTCTTTCGGCTGATATGATGATGATTTATATTCGTATATTTGTCACCTATACCTATTCACCCTATTTCTAGAAATTAAAACGGGCCGAAAAGCCCCAATTTGAACTTTGTTAGGTGAGTTCTGCTTTAAAAATTTGATTAGGTACCAAAGTCGGATTTTTGAACGAACGAGCGAAGCGAACGAAGTTCTTTTCTATGCTTCAGCTTGGGCCGAAAATCGTTTGTCTGTCCCGTTGTTCTCCTCTACAGGTCGCATTCCTAAACCGATTCTCATGAAATTTTGGGAGCAGGTTCAATAGGTAATTTTAAAGATTGTTATTGTCGATTAAGCTTCTCGAAATAAAAAATAAAATACATTTGAGGTTCATGATTTTTACAGCTCACGGTGCTACTACCACCTACTAGTTTATTTTCGAGACAACAATAGTACATTGTTTAACAAGGGGCGTATGAGAAATATTAAAAACGAGAGTCTACCAGGAGCCCGACGCCGAAAGGCGGAGGGCTTTTGATGACTCGAGTTTGCAATATTCTTACGCCCGTGTTATACACAATGTTTTTCATCACATTTGCGAGGAAATAAATAACCAAAAAAGACAGAAAACCTATGTTTTATACAAGCGCATCAATCAAATGTTGACGAGATTGACAACTTCACTTCCAGATCAGTGCGAGTGGAGGGCGTAGCTTCAATATTTCAACCAATCACAGAGCCTGCTTGATTATATTTTCAACCAATCACAGAGCAGAATTCTTGTCGCTAGCGGCTGTCCAGATTTGCTTAAGCAATCAGATCACACACAAGCTCATAACTCCCATGTGTCATTATTTCCCGCGGGGACAATTTAGGCCATTGTCCTTCTGTATACAGGCAAGGAATAACACCATTTATGAGCAAGTGTGATGAAAAATTGTTTTTTTCAAATGGCCTCCCATTTTACTGACGTCTAAATAGCTTTTTTTAATACTATGTTAATTTCCGTGGGTCACGTACGGTGCTATCTGAAAATCAGCGCTGTACTGTAGGTGTCTGTCTGACACCTCGGCATAATGCTGAGACAGCGACCGATTCACTGCCGCCAAGACACACACAATATTGTCAAACTGTAATGTCTACTCCCTTTGTCTCTGTGTGTCTTTTGTGTAGTGAATAAATGTCTTCTTTCTTTCTTTCTAATTAAAAAAATGTAAAAAAATGTATTATGGAATAATATCCTCTTTTTAACCGACTTCAAAATTGAGGAGGTTATATGTTCCACTGTACCTATGTATTTTTTTTTGTTTATGTATATTCGCCGATTTCTCCGTCAATTGTGAACCGATTTTGAAAATACTTTTTTTATTCGAAAGAGTATACTCCCGAGGTGCTCCCATTGTCACCAATTGAGGATCTAATGATGGGATCCCTGGGAAGTTGAGGGCAATCCTCAAATTTTATAGGCACGCATGTAGTGATTTTGGTATTTTCTATTATTGCTCGTGTATTTACCCGCAATTTTGGTTAAGTGGAACTGATGGGGAAGACCACAGATGACTTAAGGAACTCCTCAAAGATGTAAAGTACGTCAAAGATTCTGACATGATTCCGTTGAAGTAGCAACTAATGAAGTGTTAATTCTGAGATCCTTGAGGAATTGACGGAACTCCTCAAATATTATCGGCCCACATATAGCGACTTAGGTTTTTTCTGTAGTAATCAATGCATTTGCTCATGGAAAGCAGTTCATGTGGTAAATTAGAAAGGAAATGTGGAAATTTTCATGTGCCATGTGGCTTGGCGAAGTACTGAATTGAAGTCGGTTTAAACTTTGTTTTTAAAGTAAATTATTACTTATTTACTGTAGTGATGAATAGTGAAACAGTATGAACAATAATAATAACCATCGTCTCGCCAACTGGTGAAGCCTAGTAGGTAGGTACTGACCCTGCCTGCAAAGCTGATGGTCCAGGGTTCGAATATCGTTCAGGGCAAATATTTCTGTTGGATATTTTTTATATATTTATTTATAGATATTTTAAATATATTTATATTATTTATTTATTTATTCCATACAATTTAACAACATTACAGTAATACCAAGGCACTGTGAAACAAAAAATAATACACAAAAGAAACAAATAATAATTACACAGAAGACATACAGCATACATTACACAGAAGATATCATCGTCTAAAACTCATAACACAAGCCTAATTATGAGACTAGTTCGATTTGTGCAAGATTGTCCCCTCACACTTCTTTATTTATTTATAAGTCGTAATCATTCCGATTCCAAGAACTTATTAAACTTCCCTCGTATTTTGAACTAGCGTATCTCAACCTGTAAATACCCCTCTTTTTGCGCCGAGGGTTAATAAAATAATTGGACAGTGTTATGGAATAGCGAACTAAGCGCTATCTTAAGCGCTGTCGCTAGATCGCTTATTTTATAACACTGTCCAATTTGCCACAACGCACTGCAATTACAAATTCAGTGACCCTGTTGGCTTAGGCGTTTTCGCGTTAACAGTACCAGAAGATAAATAGTTAGTGCCAGTCAGTTAGATTCTTGATCATCATTAGAACTCATTTCCCGCAGTGAAACCGTTTAAACTGTCCTCTAATGTGTCCACTTAGCGAGATGATGCGGGGAATTTATATTGGAATCAATACAAAAATATCATTGCATACTCCTTTTAACAAGTTTTTACACGACTGCTCAACGAAAAGGAGTGTAATGTTATCAAGGTATGTACAGTCGCCATCACATACATCGGAGCAAACAAGCACGTCACAAACATCGGAACACACCTCTATTTTCAAGGCATTAGGGTGCATGTGCCGATATTTTTGAACACCTATGTATGTGATGATGACTGTACCTGTTATGTAAGATTTTTTTATTCCACCCGAACCAGAACTACATATGTAGATTTCTTGAATGTTAATGCTAATTCTACTACTACGGGACCTTCGATCAAGCGCCAATTATATAGTTCGAGGCAGAAATGGGTGGCTTTTCCCGAGTTAAATACTCTAGTTTTCATTTCGTAAACGAGGAAACAAAATGAAAAACAAAATGCTTAGTTATTTTCTAAATCAGTCAGATCCGTGGAAGCCATTTCCAGGACGCGTGAAGCGGTTATATTAAAACTAATTTGAACTAACGTACAAATCCATTCTAAGCCACAGTTCAGATTCAGATCGCGCAAAACTTTTAGTGGTCGGAAAAGGCCGGTCACTGGCTACATACCCAATGCCCATCTCTCTCCAAGTACTGGCACCGTCCCACTTCCAACGGACTACTTTTAAAGCGGCGGAAAATGCCAAACAACTGAAACGTTGTAAATATAGAGGCCTCGACAGAGAGTACAACTTTGTACCCTTTGGCGTCGGTGGAACACACGTAAATACAAACATATGTAGACTAGCTATAAAAACATATCCCTTTCTTTCAGCTCTGCCGTTATTGGGCCAAAAAAAAACTACTGGGAAAAACGCTAGGAGCATGATGATTGATGACACTTTACCTACATGTTTCGGCGTTACATTAATCCTGTAAATAGGTAGTTGTACCAACATAAGAACACGACGTGATGCAACGGAATGCAGCAGACAGCGAGAGTTGCGGTCGCTGACACAGCCCGTGCGATTAGAAAAGTACGTTCAGTCACATCACTCACTTATTAACGGTTAGTGACGGGGAAAATAAGAGTGTTCTCGGCCACATTGCGGCGGAAGACGTGTTATGAATATCCTTTGACCTGTGTATTTACCTTATACTCGTACAGTCAGCATCAGATAGTAACAGCCAAGGTAGCCAAATATATCGCAACACGTCTTTATTACTATATATATATAGTCCTCCTTGTCGTATCCGACGACGGCGACCCTTACAATTTCCTCTGGTAAGCACGAATATGGCTCGCAAAGCCGAACTTAGTTTTAAATGTCCGGTCACATTGTGTGCAGTATAGCTGGCCCTGGTTATTGTAAGTATATGCATAGGATGGTCTAGGTCGAGTCTTCCGCAAATGGCGCTTTTGGTCCGTGTTCAAGTCGAGCTACTTCAAAAGAAGCTACACCTTTTCTGACTTTATTACGCCATTCTGGTCTCATAGACGCGACCTCCTCCCAGCCCTCAGCAGGTATATCGCAGGCTTTGAGATGACGTTTTAATACGTCCTTGTAGCGCAGAAACTACACTACTACTACTACTTTATTACTATAGGAGTAAGGATGTGCTACGATATATTTGGCTACTTTGGCTGCTACTAACTATATGACGCTGACTGTACCTGGCTGAGTAGCTATTCAGCGTAATTAGTAGGTACTTACGAAGTTGTTTTCCTATTTCCTTCTCATTATCTCAGCGAATATTGTCAAAATAAATGACATTCAGAATTAGCTTTTGTTACAAACGTATTTAACACCAGCCTTTGTCCGCTATTGGCCGCTTTGGACTTATACTGGAATGAAAAGTATTCTATATGTTAATCCAGGCTATACTCCATTTGTATACTAAAATTCATCTTAATCCGTTCAGCCGTTTTGGCGTGATTTGGTAGCAAACATCCAAACTTTCGCATATAGCTTCTGCCCACGACTTCGTTTGTGTGGACCCCGGATAAAAACTATCCTTTTTTAGGGTTCCGTAGACAAATGGCAAAAAACGGAACCCTTATAGATTCGTCATGTCTGTCTGTCTATCTGTCCGTCCGTATGTCACAGCCACTTTTTTCCGAAACTATAAGAGCTATACTGTTGAAACTTGGTAAGTAGATGTATTCTGTAATTTATATCTAGGTTATAGTATCTTCGGGTAAAATTTCAACCAAATCGGCTGAGCCGTTTAGGCGTGATGGAGCGACATCCAAACATCTAAACATCTGTTTTTTTCCATTTATAATAAGTATTAGTAGGATAGTAGGATATTTCTGTTAATTTAAGTTGTTGTTGTCACACAAACTCTTAGATACACATACCTACTCGCTACCAAACCATTATGATCTACATTACACGTATGCCTTTTCCATAATTTGATCCCGCCACGCCACTTGCACTGTTTTCCTTAAAGTCGCGTGGGACAGACAATAATTATTATATACCTACTACTTTCATGGGTAACTTTTCTTATGGGCTTCCCTCCAAACATATTATTTATACAGAAATGGTTACTGTTGCTTCCTGGCTAACGGAACCGAATATCAACAAACAAATGGCCTTTCGCCGATTTGCTACCTTTCGATTTACTGTGACTCAGATGTTTACTGATTTCTACAATTAGAAAAATAGTTCATGACACTTTTTTTAGAAGCCAATAATATATTCAATATTTCACGGTCAACAGCAGAATAGTTCAGTGAAAGTTGGGCCTAAATGTCGAACATTTACTTTCTAAGGATCTTAAGTTGAACGTTTTGAGTTTATAAAATATGGATGGGTATAAATTACGCAAATATATTCATATTAGTATTTAGTTATAGGTGATGTGAATACATAAATAATTCATTATTTGTCTGGTAAGGGTATGACATTCACACAATAATCTAGTTATAGGTGAGTCTTCATATGGGTTTAGAAAAGGACCTTCCTTCCATAAAAGTTAATTCACCCATTTTGTCATTATTATAAAAAAAATCGGCCAAGTGCGAGTCGGACTCGCGCACGAAGGGTTCCGTACCACTATCTATGAAAACGGCAAAAAAATCACGTTTGTTGTATGGGAGCCCCCTGTAGCCTAGTTGGTAGTGACCATGCCTACGAAGCCGGAGGTCCTGGGTTTGAATCCCGGTAAGTGCATTTATTTGTGTGATGAGCACAAATATTTGTTCCTGAGTCATGGATGATTTATATGTAGGTATTTAATTATTTATTTATCTACTATATAAGTATGTTTATCGTCGGCTACTACCCATAGTACAAGCTTTGCTTAGTTTGGGACTAGGTCGATTTGTGTAAGACTATAAAAGAGAAAGAAAAGAAAAAATAAAAACTGTTTTTTAGTATTTGTTGTTATAGCGGCAACAAAAATACATCATCTGTGAAAATTTCAATTGTCTAACTATCACGGTTCATGAGATACAGCCTGGTGACAGACGGACAGACAGCCAGACAGACAGACGGACAACGGAGTCTTAGTAATAGGGTCCCGTTTTACTCTTTGAGTACGTAACCCTAAAACACATTCAGGTCCTTAAGGTTCTAACTATAATGGTTTCCACCTAGGCTATTGACCTCCGTTTAATTACTAACCTAGCACTTTGTGGAAAGCGCGCAGCCAGCCCCAACATCTAGGAAGGCAGCTAATAACAGCTTGACGCAATGCCTAGACTTAGGCACCGAGGAAATCGGTCTAGGAAGAGGAACCAATATCTCCATCCAGGCAATTATATTGCGTAATTTAAAGTATAGATACCAATTGCATAGTAGACTTTTGTACAAGCTTTATATTAACTTGACCCGTTCGTATGTATATAAGTAGGTAAATATGTAAGAGTATAAGTAGGTATGTAAGTTGTTCGTCAAAATTTGCAATCCATTTTTCAGTTACTTGCCGTTATCCGATTGAGCTGAAATTTTGGGTATTAGTATTGTTTGGATGACAATTTAATATTACGGCACCATCGAGCTGATCAGGTGATGGAGACAGAAGGTGGCAATGGGATTTCAGTATTTAACCAACGAACCCCCCCCCCCCCCCCCGTTGAGTTTGGGCTCGTTGGAATCGTCTCAATGAGTAGTTGATGATGGTATACTGAAAATGGTAAATTGAATTATTGACGGATACTTTTTTAATACTACGTTGGTGGCAAACTAGTTTACTGGTGGTAAGCCAGTTACCATCGCCTATGGACGCTTGCAACTCCAGAGACGTCATGCGCGTTGCCAACCCTTTAATGATTTGAGGATTCGTTGTGTTGATAGCTAGAGACAAAAGGTCCCACACCTTAAACACACCGTAACCTCGGGAGCTCTCGCGAATTTACTCACCATCAGGAACACAACACCAAAGACTCAAGACTTACCTACTCGCTAAAACATTATTAGTACTCCAGGCAAAATACGGTTTTGAAAAACATTAATTTATAATTGCGTTTTCTTTTTGTTTATTTCATTTCTAAACGGCATTCTAAGATTCTTTATTAAAGAATCCATTAACTAACTTTCCATCCGGAATTAATTATATAGATTTAAATAAAGCATGAATGGTCTTTTTTGTATTATTTACCAAAATAAAGATAAAACAATTTTTATTCTGTCTCTTCAGAAGCTTTTAATGTCTGAAATTTTGTTGGATTTTGTCGCTAACTATAACTATAGAAAAAATCAGCTATAATAAATTATTTCCAAATTTGTAATTTTTTCCGTACAAGTTGACAGTTAATTTCCTGGACTAATTATAAGTACCTATTTATTCATAATTATATCCCTGCATCCAAACAAACTTTATAGTAGCTGTGTAGGTATTTAAGTAATTATTATATACTTAGTATTGTCATTTATATCGTCTGATTGACATAAGCCTCCCCCAAAGAGTGCCAAAATGACCGGTCCTGCGCCACCCGCACCCAGTGGACTCCCACGACCTTTACCAGGGCATTGTATTGTATACCTATCAAATAAATGATCAACAAGTATAATATAAAATTAACGACTCCATAATTAATACCAAGGTAACGATATCTAATTAAATAAAAAAAGCTAGCTAATGACCAATAAAATGATAGTTGCACGTATAGTACGGGCTACTGACCACCCTTCTAGTTACTCAGATAATCGCACCTATCTTAGATTGCGTTTAATCGCGCAACGCGTGTGGGGGACGTATAAAGAGTGCGGTTGACCCATTTCATAGTTCACACATCTAGTGCGCGCGGAGATGATCACATCGAACTGATTCCAAATTCGAACGAACTTTCTTTCAACGGAATTCCAAATTTAAATTTGAATTAGTGCTACAATGGATTAAGTGTGAAGTGTGTGTTTTTGACTGTAGTGACAGTTTAGATCTGCATAATGAAGGTAAGGACCGTTACGTTTGAATTAGTTATGGATTTGAATTAATTTGAATTGTTAATGGCATAATTAGAGAATCTAAAATATATTTAACTTGAATTGTCTTACGATTCATAATTAAATACCTAGGTAATTTAAGGGCCGATTTTTATTTTATGTCAGAAAGATAAAAGAGGGCTGGTACAGTTTTGTACAATTTCATTCCACTGAGTGCAAAACGTACGGGATTCTCCTAAACCAGTGGATATTAGTACAAAATTTTACGCAACAAATGAATATTAGGCAGATAAGTTTAAAAGATAAACCAAAATATATGCTCAGAGACCTTATACATCTCTGGGGTACTAAATTAATATCATAAACTTATTGTTAATTCTGATACAGACCTTATATCGAATGTATTTGTTAATATTTTACAATTTTGGATTTTTTTAGTTTTCATTTAGTGACATTTACTTTGTTAACCGTTTAGGTACTAATTGGTTAAAATCTGCAATTTTAAAATGATTATTGTGTAAGATTATTAATATTATATTGTAGAATACCATCTGACATGTAAAAGTGCCCTTGTGGCCTATTTGCAGAATAAATAATTGATTTTGATTTTTTGATTTTGATATACTACAATTTCTGTGCTAATCAAAATGTGTTAGGTGCTGCTCGTATTTAGGTATTTAAACTTTAATGCACAGTAACATGTTCACATACGAAAGGCGATCTTAATGCAATGGCATTCCCTACCAGTCAACATGGTGCGAGATAGGAGTTTTTTTTACAAGCTTTATATTAACTTGACCTGTTCGTATGTAATATACAAGCATACGACATGCTTAATGGAAGGTTCCAACCTTGTTTGTTTTTATACCGTGTTAAAAAGTCAAATAAACTATTTTGTATTTTGTATTTGTAAATATGTAAATATGTAAGTTGTCTGTCAAAATTTGCAATCCATTTTTCAGTCACATGCCGTTATCCGATTGAGCTGAAGTATTGGGTATTAGTATAGTTTGGGTGACAATTCAATATTATGGTACCATCGAGCTGATATAATGATGGAGAAAGAAGATGGCTATGGGAATTCAGTATTTAACTGACGTAACCCCGTTGAGTTTGGGGTCGTTAGAATCGTCTCGATGAGTAGTTGATGATGGTATTGTCACGTGGCGCCATCTGGCGAGGCTACAGAAAAGTACAATTGGCAATAAAATCTTGAGCCAAAAATGATATTTTTGACAGAATCTTATTCTATTATTTTTCTAGCTTTTTCCACTAACACGACATATAGCATGGACATACTACAGTTGCGTTCATAACAATACATATGACTTGGAACTAAGATTCAAAATCGTGTAATTTGTACTTACACGATTTTGATTTATAAAGTTGAACGCACGTTTAATAAGCAGTGATCCTATGTAGACCGCGGGAAAATAAATCTTAAGATACGGAATTTTACATGCGACAGTTCTTAAATGGTCATTATCGTTGCCTTTAACTTTTATGTAGTGGAAAGTGAAATTCCAAGATGGACGACCTTTTGCCAAGCACTTTAATTAATGTATGGTGGCTTTAGATTTACCAGTTTCGTGAACATATAAGGTTAACCCTTACCTGGCAAACTCCAACCGGAACTACCACACATTGCGATCATCGATGTATAGTTTGTTTCAATTTAGATGACGAAAAGTAGTATAATGGTTAATTGTCTTCAAATAGGGATGTAAAACAATTACCTACGTATAAATATCACAAACAGTAGGTAACTATTCCAGTACTTCGGAGTGACAGTTCGTAAGATCGTAACGTTATACCTAAGTTTGTATATGAATTCCGCACAAGTACCTCACACTGCAGTCACTGCATCGCACCTCCGTCCGGTGAAATTTGTACGCGCCGAAACGCGAAACCCGAAACCCTCCACACGCCGAAGCGGGATTCGGCGGCAGTGTGATATCCGCCTTAGGCGTTGTTAGAGGGAACGGTTGAAAGAATTGTCGACCGAGCCGAGGTGGACTATAGGATGCCGTATCAGAAGTGTAACAACTTCACGGTACCTAGATGTCGCTACGAGTCTTCCTAAGGTTAATTAGAAGAGTGATGGGATTGAAAGATTCGTTGCCACTAGCGGGACCCACGGTAGCTCAGTTGGATAAGGGCAATGGACGGATTCCAGAGGTTGCGGGTTCAAATCCCGCTCGTGGCGAATAATTTTTCAATTTTCCACTTTGCTTGAGACTTAGGACTAGGATTGTTCCGATAGCTCAGTTGACTAAAAGCGCCGCGTATGCCTCAAGTTGCAGATTTAAAAGCTCGGAGCGATTTTTTGTTCTTTAATCAGGAATAGGTTTTATAAGTACCATGAAAAACGGAAGGAAAACATCGTGAGGAAACCGGTCTAATCCCAATAAGGTCTAGTTTTCCCTCTGGGTTGGAAGGTCAGATGGCAGTCGCTTTCGTAAAACTAGTGCCTATGCTAAATCTTGGGATTAGGTGTCAAAGCGGACCCTGGGCTCCTATAGGGGCACATCCGGGAATAACGCTAGGAGGAAGATGTCTTTCTAAACGATATTTAATAGACACTAAATGCCACATTAGACGACCTACTGTGCTGGTTATTTTTACTTTAACCGCAATAATGTGGTTTGATCTAATTTTGGTCTGTGGCGTAAATTAACTCTTTTAGCGCTTAAACGTGACAAATGAGTTTGTGCCCTTTCACATTTCGATATTTACGTTTTTTGATAACTGATTTCTAGCTAACGTCGCTGTCCAATGGGTATAGAAGCTTTATTTACCGAAAGCGGATTAAAATACCGTTATAGTTGTCTTTTTTTTTTATAAACATGTCTTAGACAGCTAAGCTCTGCACCTAAAGTTACAAGGTGAAATCGGTGATGTAAACAAACAGGTCGTGACTGTTGCCAGAATCATTTTTAACTCATTATAACGTGATGGCGCCAGTAATGGATATTTTAAGGGGGTCGTGTATTTTCATTAACAATAAAATAATACTGTTTATACTTTGAGCAATAATGATGATTGAAAACTATAAAATATACCTATCCGTAAGAAATGAAAAATTAGCTTTTTAATAATTGAAGTGACATAGATTACTAGAAAAATTGGAATAAGCCAAATAATATATATGTCAAATCGCCAGTTATGGACACCCAATCTCCAGTAATGGATACTTCTCGAGACCCAGTAATGGACCTATCCCAATAATGGACACTAGGATAACGCAATGTTTTCGTATATGTCGTTTTTATTCTGGCTTATATTTTACGGGACAGGACAGGATATGAAGATATCGTGAAATTAAAGTTGTAAATTAAACATGAAAGTATTTTAGGTGTATTTTGACAGTGACAAGCTTTAATTTAGTTTCACCTCTCTCGTTGTCTGTAATCAAATCTTGCAAGTTAAATTTGACCCACTTCCCGGTTTCCGATTGAGCTGAAATTTTGCATGCATATGTATATAAGGTGGCCATAGGAACTCCGCAATAAAACGACACAACTCCATCGAGTTTGGGCTCTTGCAACTCGATTTTGAAGCAGATATCTTCAACCGATTGAGCTGTAATTTTGGGTGAAGGTATAGTTTGGGTGACAATTCAATATTATGGTACCATCGAACTGATCTGATGATGGAGACAGAAGGTGGCCATGGGAATTCGGTATTTAACCGACGTAACCCCGTTGAGTTTGGGCTTGTTAGAATCATCTCAATGAGTAGTTGATGATGGTATGCAAAAAAGAACAGTCGGCAGTTAAAGTTGGTGATGGTCTATCACGATGGCCTATCATACAGGACAGGACGCAACTAGCCGTTAAAGGGAAATAGAAATAGAAATAGAAATAGAAATATTTTTATTCGCAATAAATGTGGTACAAAATGGTGTTACAATTGTTGTGAGGCCATACATTTAGGCTTTAAGAAGCCATGCAAAATACAAAGTACCTACAAAAAAAAACACATGCTGATAAAAAATGAAAACAAGCGAAAATAAATTAATGCAATATAAAAGTATTTATAATTAAGGATGCAGCGCGAAATATTCTTTTAAAGAGTAGTGGCATTGATTAGCTAGTACAGAATACAATTTAGTTTTAAATTTATTGAAGGGTAGATCTGTAATATCCTTGGGTAGCTTATTGTATATTTTAACGCACATGGCGTAGCTGCAACGGCTTTTCATTGCAGTGTGCATTATAGGCAGCACTAGTTTGTTTGGATACCTCGTATTGAAGTGCGCCGTTTCGGATTTCTTTTTAAATAAATCAGGATGCAACTTTACGAATACACAGGCTTCGTAAATATATAAGGATGGTACCGTTAACAACTTCAATTTTATAAAAGTGTCTTTACAAGATGTTCTTCGCGAAATATTGGCTATAGCCCGGATACACTGTTTTTGTGCTACAAAAGTGCGATTTATGTGTGAGGAATTTCCCCATAGCAAAATTCCGTAACGTAGGTTGGATGCCACAAATCCATGATAAGCATTAAGGGCAGTTTTCCTATCAGTTATTTTTGTTAATCGCCATAAAACATACGCAAACCTATTAATTTTTGAGCAGACTTTATCCACATGCAATTTCCATGTGCATCTATCATCAACCACAAAACCCAGGAACGTAGTACTTTCACATTCCATTAAGGTCTGGTCATTATAAGCAATATTGAGTTCTTGTTTTTTACCTCGTTGATTAATAAACTGTATATATTTTGTTTTCATTACATTCACTTGTAGATTGTTGTCATTTAACCATGTCATTACGTCAGCAATGGTATCGTTAATTACATTATTGAATTTTTGTGTGAATGTATCAGGAATTACAATAGATATGTCGTCGGCAAATAAGGTACATTCATGTTGTGTAATACTATTAGGCAAGTCATTAATGTATATTAGGAAGAGCAATGGGCCTAGGATAGTACCTTGTGCTACTCCTACCCTATTGCATTTCGTGCCTGATCTATGTCTATTTTCAATTTCTCCATTGTCTATTCCTACTATTTCTACTGTTTGTCGACGATCACTAAGATAGCTTTGAAGCCATTTGCAGACCAGTCCCCTCATGCCATATTTTTCACACTTTTGAAGTAGCAGATTATGAGAGACATGGTCGAATGCCTTACTCATATCGGAAAATATAGCTACTGTTTTATTTCTTCTATCTACGTTATCGATAATTTTGTTAACTAATTTGAATGCAGCTAAAGTTGTGGACTTTCCTTTTTGGAAGCCATGCTGTTGGTCACATATTATATCATACTTATTAGCAAAACTGATTATTCTGGAGCACATGGCTTTCTCTAAGATTTTAGCAAATATAGGTATGAGTGTGATTGGTCTGTAGTTGCTGGGAAGTTTCTTATCTTCTGCTTTAAATATGGGTTTTACAATAGATACCTTCAAAATATCCGGAAAAATACCTTGCTCAAAGGTTAGATTAATCAAATATGATATTACAGGCACAATACAATCACAAGTGAACTTGATAACGTTTGTAGGGATGTCATCATAACCCACCGATTGAGTCTTACTGAGGTTATTTATGATTTTGGACACCTCATTTGGGTCTGTGGGGGAAAGAAACATATTTTCATTATTACATTTTAACGTGTGAATATACTTTTTTTTAATATTTGTACTAGAATTAAGGTTTTTATGCGTAATACTGATAAAATAATCATTAAAGGCATTTGCTATATCTATTGGTTTGTCAAAAACTTGCTTTTGATATGTAATTTGATCAATTTTGTTTTTCTTATTGCTGTTATTATGTCCAGATTATTTCTTTATTATCGTCCAACTGGTTTTAGAAATACTTCTGGCATTCTTTAGATAGCTAAGGTTTCCTATTTTTTTTGATGCGAGCATACATTTCTTTAATAACCTGACATACCGATTATAGTTTAATCTGTTTTCCGATGTTTTATTCTTATAGTACATAAACCTTAGGTTTCGTTTAGTTTTTAAGGCATTTCTTATACCTTTCGTGATCCACTTAGTATTTCTACTTAATTGTTTTACTTTCACTGTACATATTGGGAAGCACAGGTTAAAAAATAACGAATACATGTTATGAAAATTATTGAACGCAGAATTTGCGTCAGTGTCCGAATATACTTCATTCCATGACAAGCTCATTCATATTCATATTCATATTCATATTCATATATTTTATTGGTAAAAGTATAAGTAACATTTTACAAGTCAATTTGTTAAAATTGTTAGCTACAATAATTATATAATATGTGTTATTTTCTTAAAATAAATTATTCAATGCTATAGCATGCTTGGTCAACTAATAGAGATTTTATCTTATTAATAAATATTGCATCGCTTTCCGAGTTAACTATTTCAGTTGGGAGAGTGTTGTATATTTTCGCACCAATGACACCGAGTGACTTTCGTGTTTTTTCGAGTCGACGAAACGGGACGTTCAGGAGGTTTTGCCCGCGTGTGTTTCTGCCGTGACTTTGTCCACGGGTTGTGTATCGGTCCATATTAGCTCTTACGTATTTGCAGGCCTCCAATATGAAGACGCACGGTAGTGTTAGTATTTTATGTTCTTTGAACAAGTCCTTAGCCGGGTGGTTATATGGTTTGCCCGACATAATACGCAAGGCTCGTTTTTGTATTTTGAAGGGCCTATCGCGGTCTGCTGCTGTTCCCCAAAAACCTATACCCTGAGTTAGGATGGAATGAAAATAGCCATAGTAAACTGCTTTTAAATTTTCGATTCTCAAGCTGGGGGCTAATCTTGATAGTGCGAAGCAAGCTGAGGACAGCTTGTCACATGTCGAGTCAATGTAAGCAACGATAAAAAATGTCAATGTGGTCTTGGCTAAAGTCTCTTTTTTGGAGATATAGAAATGAGGGGGGGATAAGTTTTCCTGGATTTGGTATTCGTAGTAGTTGACCAGTATTGTGATCTGAAAGACCTAAGGGAAGTACTTCACCATTGGCATTTGGAACGTTAGATAAAATTTGATCTATACAGGTGTTTAAACGTGTCGGTTCTGTAATGTGTGCTATGAAATTGTAATTTTGAGTGATTCTCTCCAGATCATGTAGGCTTTGAGTTTTATTAAGATAATTTATATTAAAATCACCTGTGATTATTACATTCTTCTTTGATTTCTTTACTAGAATGCTTAATAGGCTATCAAGGTTATGTAAAAATATTTTGTAATTACTGTTAGGAATTCTGTATATACAAATTATAATGCAATTAAGTGTTTTTATTTCTATTCCACATACTTCAAAGTTATGTTCCATTTTTAGTTCGTTAAGAAATGTTAAGGGCTTTGTATCTAAGTATTCTCTACATAAGATGCAAGTGCCTCCTCTTTTCTTTTCTCTAGAGAACCATGCTGCTAATTTAAAACCGTTCATAATAATATTTGATTCATGTCCCCTTTGAACAAATGTTACAGACAGACATATAATGTCTATGTATTTGCCCTGATTCATATAAAGATCCCTTAATGTCGCTTCGAGTAATTCCCTTTTATTTAACAACCCTGCAATGTTTTGATGAAGTATATGTAGAAAAGCAAGTTTATCTTTGGCCGACTTGGTTACATTCCTTGAATCTCTAGCCGAGAAAAAAATTATTCTCGGTTTGCGTTTCTTTGTCTACTAGAGACTCAATGTTGAGTGGTGACTTTATGCTGGGGCAATTGTTCACAAGAGTTTCGTCCGGTTTATGAGAAGTGAACCTGTTGTGGTTAAAATGGTCTATTTTTGTAATACATTCTTTTAGGTCCTCGAATATTATTTTCGGAGCAATATTGTTTATGGAACCTGACTTTTCGTTAAACATTTTACTCGTATAATCTAAGTTTTTGTTACTATCCATCACGTAAGCATATTCATATTTGCACACATCGTAATACAGGAGCCTATTGAATGCTTCTATACGTCTGTTTAATAACATTGCAATTGTATGTAGTTTAAAATTCGGTAGGCACAGGATTACGTTAGTATGGTTGATTTTTTGTAATTTATATCTTATAAAACTAACAATTTTATGATAGTCCCTTGTATTTTCAAAGTCACTCGCACCGATGAATATGACACAGAAGTCTTCCATTGTAAAATCCTGTGTCTTTTCTTCGATGCCGCTGAGTAGTTCGTATATGCCACCATGTGATTTAATGTAGTGGCAGATTTCGCTAGTTTCAAAGTTCTTTTCTGCAGTCGAGAGAACTTTATTAGTGTTATTGCTGCTAATGAGACATAGTTTTTTTTTGCGTATATTATGATATTCGAGTGAATCTTCCTTAATGAGATTATCGTGTATTATCAATGGACGAGATGTTGGGAAGACTATGTAAACTGATATCCAGTTCAGTATCTCCTATAAGTTCAGTCTCCGACTCAGGTTCTGACAAAACATCCAGGCAATTTTTCTGTCTTTTTTGCTCCGGTCGCCTAAATGTGATATTTTCTTGGTCAGTCAGTTCCATATTGGAAGAATTCGTAGCCCTCTTAGGCTCACTTGAGTTCTGCGGCGATTGAGTTATGGAGTTATCAATAAAGTTACAGATTGATTCTTGGGTTTTAGTGCCTCGTTTTTCTGACGATACTTTTTTTGCGGGATTTTTGGCTGCCTCTAAATTATTCAAAGAATTATTTAATGCTGTAGGGTTTAAACATTTTTTGCACGTCCATGAAGACTTTTGTTCCTTTGTAACTTGCTTGAGTTGTTTCGTAGGTGCTTTAGCGCAAAGCGAATCGTATGACCTGTCGCATACGTGACATTTCAGAAAGTCTTTATTAATTATATCCTTTTTAGGGAGTAAGACATATGTACTTTCTTTATACCTATTGTGTGGAGCTAGCTTATATGCACGTCCTGAAACGCTAGCACAAGACCGCGTGCGAGCTGTTTCGCGCCGAGGTAGTCTCCGTCTCTTTCCAAATGTTCTAATTAGAAACAGACGGATCGATCTTACCACGAGATAGGTCGCAGTGCTAGCTGTGCAGACGTCCGAGCACGGAAGACGGCGTTCAGACGTCTGAGCGCGTCGTACTGTATACGGATCATACGATATAAGATAGAGCGAGATAGAGAATATAATGTTTCCTGTCTCGCTCTATCTTATAGCTTTTGCCCCATATACGGTCAGCTGTGCTCGGACGAATGGACTCGCTTTTTGTTACAATGTACGTTTAAAAATATTTTTATCGATAATTGTCCATTATTGGAGAAACGTAACTTTAGCGGATCCAATGATGGATACCATATTTTTCAAATAAATTAACCTTAACTCAAATTGTTCAATTCCAACATTATTTGAAAGATATTTATTGCAATCCATAAAATAAACTGAAATTCAAATAGCTTTCATAGTAATTAAATAATTGGCAAAAATCTACACTCACTTCCTTTACCATACGGTTAAGAAATCATGATTTGTTCACAGAAACACTGACCCCACTTCATTAACCGCCTTAAAAAAAGGAGAAGGTTCTCAATTCGAATTGTTATCTCAGAACTCCGTCATTTACGAACCGATTCGTACAATTCTTTTTTTAACTGAAAGTATATAGAAAGAAAGAAAGATACATTTATTCACTAACACACAGGACACATATATTAAGCAAAAATAAATAAAAATAACAGTAAAAAACATGTAACAAGTGTGTCTCTGCGGCCGTGAACCGGACACTGGCTCAGCATTATGCTGAGGTGTCAGTCAGACACCTACAGCGCTTATTTTCAGCCAGCACCGTTGGTGACTCACGGAAACGTCATACAATTATAATTACACAACTATACATATAAATAATTGTGCAAGGCGAGAGAGAAATAAACATAAATACATAGTGAGATAATACATACAGCACTACCTACATGCAGCTTTAATAAAATAATAACTACGCTACACATTAAAGTAATTTTTTTTATTATATATACTTCCAGATTGGTCCCATTGTTTCCAAAACCCCAGTTGGATGATGGGAACCATGAGGAATTGAGGGAACTCCTCAAATATATTAGGCACGCGTGTAGTAATTTCGGTATTTTCTATTATCCCTAACTCGTGTATTTACACCCGGAAATCATAAATTTGGTGAAGTGCAAGTGATGATGAAGACAATGGTGTACCTACTTCAAACTATATAAGTTTGTCACAGATTCTGATATTATTCCGTTGAAATAGCAAACAATGAAGTGCCAAAGGTAATTCTGAGATCCTTGAGGAATCGACGGACATCCTCAAATATTATCGGCCCACATACAGCGATTTGGTTTATTGGTCTAAAAATCAACGCTTTTGCTCTCGGAAATCAGTTCATGTGGTAAATTGGAAAAAAAATGTGGAAATGTTAATGTGGCTTGGCGGAGTACTGAATTGAAGTCGGTTAAATCTTTGTTTTGAAAGTAAATTATTTTTAATTCACCATCTTTAAACAAAACGACCTATCTCAATGATATTGTGCTGGATGAAAGTAGGATAGACACTGTGTATGGTTCAGTGTTGCCATATTAGAAAAAAATGTTGCTAGTCTTTATTTTCAACGGTTATAGAAAATAATTTACTTCAAAAACAAAGTTCAATTCAGTACTTCGCCAAGCCACATTTCAATTTTCACATTTCCTTTCCAAATTACCACATGAACTGCTTACCGAGAGCAAATGCGTTGATTATTACAGAAAAAACCCAAGTCGCTATATGTGGGTTGATAATATTTGAGGAGTTCCGTTGATGAGGATCTCAGAATTAACACTTCATTAGTTGCTACTTCAACGGAATCATGTCAGAATCTTTGACGTACTTTATATCTTTGAGGAGTTCCATAAGTCATCTGTGGTCTTCATCATCAGTTCCACTTATCCAAAATTGCGATTTCCGAGGGTAAATACACGAGT
The DNA here is from genome assembly GCA_963854355.1 of Epinotia brunnichana. Lineage (NCBI taxonomy): Eukaryota > Metazoa > Arthropoda > Insecta > Lepidoptera > Tortricidae > Epinotia > Epinotia brunnichana. The sequence continues at coordinate 27,932,939 of OY977945.1, forward strand.
TTTAATAAAAAATACCAAAATCACTACATGCGTGCCTATAAAATTTGAGGGTAGCCCTCAATTTCTCTGGGTTCCCATCATCAGATCCTTAAAAAAGTGACCATTAATGGCTCCATTCCATTACTGGTGCCACCACGTTAATCCTTTTTAATCTTGTTTATAAACATTGCTTTCCTAACTCAAGACCGTTGAACGGCCTTGCCAAAACCGGTCGCATTCTCTATGCAAATGCAATTTCACTGCTATCTTGTACCAGGACTACATTAAATCGAAGAGTTTCAAACAACTTATCCCTTTTGTTCCTGCATTTCTAATGTAGACCTTACTAGACCTTGAATAAAGTTTGCTTTCGAGTGGTACTTAGAATGAAAATGAGACCTTGTGAAAAACGAATCCTTTTAGTGCTGAACGTAACTGCGATAAAATAATGTAAGATACATCTAGAAAGGTCTAGTTAGTTGTATAATTGACCTGGGTATAGATAAGGTTGCATACTGGTAGTTGGCTTAATAGCTATGACTTTCACTATGATTATTAATAGAATTCATTGGCAAAATAATCATTAGCATAACAGCAAGAATTCGCCGTGTAACGTTTATCTGCTACCAGAATTTTATTTGCGTTGCCTTAAGGTTGACTGTTAGAAAATACTTTATAGCTATTAACATTAAATAAATAAACGTAGGCAAGACGCTGTGGTACGTAATGCTTGTCAGAAGGAGAATTGTACTACTCCTCATACTATGCTAAGCGAAATTAGTGTCGATTACATCAGGATAGCTCACAAGCTGAGTGAAGAGTGACTGAGTCTATAACAAAACACCGCCCAACAAGCAAGCCTTCAAACACTAAAGTGACAAACACACAGGCAACAGGGACAGGCAATCCCTAGTTTGGTCATTATTATTGTAATAGATTTTGTTTTGAGAAACAAACTATTAGCATTTTGTATAACACAAACTTAAGTTTGTGTAGAAGACTGATGAGGGATGACTGAGACTCGGTTATTTCAAGCTGTCGGTAATCATAATTTAAATCAGTGACAGTTCTCTGCGAGATAAGCTCTTGGTAAAGTAGAAAGTACAATTTGTCTGCTTTGCCCAAAGGTGGACTGTACGCCGAAGTCTCTTTACACTGGTTTATTATTATTTGTGAACGTTAATTGCAGAAATGTTACCACTTTAAAACCCCATCTAAACGTCACTGAGAAACGCAGGGGTAGAGCTGATATTCACGACGCGTACGACCATTCAATCAATCTGACCTCCAGTCTCTAACAGTTGTTACTAATTTCTGGTTCAAGTTATACCAAGGACTTGGTGACTCCACACCGAATCGCATAGCTCGGTAAGCTTCTAATATATCTTGATCCAGCAAATCGTAACAACTACGCATAACTGAAGGTCAGCTTTAACTGGTTTTTACTAGCAAGTTACCGATGACAAGACCAGTGTTTACGTCGCATGTGAAATCTGGATCAACCGGTCGGGCAAGGCGAGCTGTCTAATACGATTCAGTAGGCCTGTATTGGCAAGACATGGTTCTTTAGATGTGATCTAAAACTAGATTCGACATACTATGTTGTTTTTAGCATGTAAGTGTTGGGACCATTCTGAAAATCAGCGCTGGAAAATTCTGGCCAGCAAATGCTGAGATTGGGACTCATTGCCTCATTGAATGTGATTGTAATGTACCTATATGTATTTAGTAAAGGTTATGGTTATGGCAATAATGTTTAGTTCTCTTTCTTTCTTTTTAACCTGAGAACCCGTAAATTAGCCAAGAGGCCAGACATCATTGAAAACATTAATTACATCAACATTCAATAATGTTAAAAATAACATCAAGCTACTGTTTTAGACCTTAAATCTAATTTTGTGAGTAAAACATGGTAAAATCTATGCACGGCCGTATAGTAAATCCTGAAACGAATTTTGTAGGAGTGTCAGCAAATCAGCAATGTCACAGGATGTCAAAAATCAGACAAAGCGCGAGTTGCACTCACGCGCCGAGGGTTCCGTATCTCTTCATTGCGTTGTTAAGTTTGTTTTTCGGACAGCTTCAGGGGATTGCATGCCTGAGTATTTAATATTGTTCTTGAGAAAAAGAGAACGGATATTAGGAACAGCCGGACAACGAAGTGATCCTATAAGGGTTCTTTTCCCTTTGAGGTACGGAAAAATCCTTAAAAGAATCCCAAATGTAGCCGAACTTGATACCCGTTCTGCATGTTTTGTTGTTTGCCACTAACATGGCACATACCTAATAAGTAATAATACTAATAGAGGCTCTATTGTGAGCCGTAGAAATAGAGAACCTGAATTAAAAAATATATATTCGAAGAACTATACGACAAAAAAAAACTATATAATTATTGGATAGTGCTCACAAAACTTCTCGAGAGTCGGTTGAGAAATGGGACCTGTAGAGGACACAGCCGGACAGCGGGACACCTACAAACGTATTTCGCCTCAACCTGAAACAAAGAACTTCGTTCGCTTCGCTCGCTCGTTCAATTATTCAAATTCTGTGTTACTGTCTTATGAAACCACGTTCACATAATTTACCTCCTACAAACTAACTTCATACAATTTACCAACTATCCTATGCATCTATGCACAATGCGCCTGTTATCATACGATGCGATAAACGGATCGCTAACGGTGTCTGTACTCTACTTACGGCCATCGATGAGTAGTAATCAGGCAACTAGCTGTAATGGAAGCTGGCATTACGATGTTATTTGAGCCTGTAATTTGTTGAGAATAATTTTACGCGGGAGTCCGGATGGCGCAGAACCGGTCGATGTGGCTCTTTGGGGGACGCCTATGTCCAGCAATGGACGTCTGGCTGATATGATGATGATACAGCAGCAAACTATAGCCTTCGAAATTTGTATTGAACTGTAGAGAAGGATTAATCTTATCTATTTATCGTATGGCGGTTACACACTGGTATGGTGATGTATTCGTATTGATGTCGCTGATAGGGTTCCAGAGTGCGCTGCGAGGTTCAGAAGGAACAGTGCAGCTGCCGAGTTTGTTGTTCGTTTAGCACCACCCGGAGGTCACGTGTAGGGTTTCTAGGGTTATTCCTACGGACGTAGAAAAACAACGACCTGCAGGGCTATCACAAGACGGCCGCGACATACTCTCGAGCTCTCTCGCACTATCAGTATCTTTCTAAGTGGTCTAATAAGAGAGACGGGTAGCGCGAGAGAGCTCGAGAGTATGTCGCGGCCGTCTTGTGATAGCCGTGCAGGGATAAGGATCAATCAAGAGGAAGACATAAAAAGCGACGTTTAAAAGCCCGTTAACGTGCTCACTAGCGCCACTGGTAAGTATTTGTGATTATTTAAATTTAACGAATATTTTAAAAAGTACAGTGTGTAGGCGCCTACACACTGTATTTTGTATTTAAGTATCTTTTGAATACATCATAATAGTTTTTATCTACACCCATATCATAAACCCTCTATAATGTGTTCGAAAACCATATAGGTATGTATAATTACCACCGTTATTGCAAACAGTAACGTAACATCAGCGTTTTATCTGTGCCAGTGTTATATTATAATGTATGAAAAATCATAATAACATCGATATCGGTGTTATTATTGAAATCTAGTTGGTCATGGCGGTGCAATGGCGGTTATTTTAATGGTTCCCGAACACATCATTGAGGATTTATAATATGTGGGTAGATAAAGTAGGTAGTGTATGTATACTCGTCTAAAGCCCAAAGTTAAAACGGTAGTTTTTTCTTTTGAGTTCATATCTAGATCGACGAATCCAGCAACATAAAAACTAGTTCAAGGTGGTTCGATTGTCATACAAAACGTTATTTGACATTCGCAGGCTAACGGCGTGATATTTTAAGAAACTTATGTAAGAAACTTTCATAAATTGTCTTCCCATTTGCGCCAAATTCCCTCTTTCCTAGAATAAACTTGTATAAACTAGATTAATTTGAAAAATTGGTTTGGGACGTGATATTTTGGGAAAACTAGTTTTCTCAAATTAATCTAGTATACAAGTTTATTCTAAGAAAGGGGAAATTTGGCGCAAATGGGAAGCCAATTGATGAAAGTTTGTTACATAAGTTTCTTAAAATATCACGCCGTTAGCCTGCGAATGTCAAATAACGCTTTGTATGATAATCGAACCACCTTAATGTATTCACAAGGTACTTAAATAAAAATCCAGAGTGTTGTGGCCTACTTTTTTTAAATATCGATCATTAAATTTAAATAATCTCAATGATTTACCAGTGGCTCTAGTAAGCACGTTAACGGGCTCTTAATATAAAAAGCCTCTGTCATAAAAGGGTCATACCGAAATGTAGGTTCGCGTCTCACCAGTCGACAGTGCAAATGTTATTGGGCGGCTGTGAAGCCCAATAACATTTGCATACACTGTTGTTACAATGTTTATACAATGGCTATTAAATAAATATATAAACCTATGTAGAGTTGCATCCGTGAAAATTTAATTGAAAACAACAAAAAGTTACCTAATGCTCTTATGTGTTATATTACAGATGTGAGCAATAGATTAAATTCATAAATAATTGGCCAAATGCGAGTCGGAATCGCGCACGAAGGTTCCGTGCCGTATTCGCATGTTTAGTACCTATACAGCGTGAGCTCACGTCACGAGCTCGTGGTTGGTTGGTATACGGTGTAAAAGTCATATAACGAGTGCGGGGAAGTAAATGGGGAAGATATTGACACCGAGTGGTAGGTACAGTCGAACTCATTAGAAGCTGGACCCTATCTCGCTTTCAGCCGTTGGAAATTCAGGATGAGTTTAAACATGACGTTATCCCATACGCCAATGACCTTCAATCTGAATCCCTTACTTTTTTAATGTTTTTTGTAGCTTATCATATTAACAACAACAGCTTTAAGCAATATAATATCCCATATTTACTTCAAACATCACTTACTGTCTTTTATATTTGGCATCAAAGTTGAAAAATTTTGGACCAAAAAACAGGTTTTCTGGCCATAACTTTTGTGTTAATTAATTTAAAATCAAAACCCTACACACGTTTATAGAGACATCAGAGACGAACCCAAATATGTAGATTTCGTATACGTTAGATCTTTCACAGCAATCTTATTTAAAACAAAAAATATGTTATTTTAGACAATGTCATAAAAAATCATAAAAAAATAACTGTTCATTTCTTTCAAAATGTGGTACACCAAAATGGAGATTAAAGATTTAAGAATCGATAGCCGTTTGCCTTATAATTCTATCTGTAGTGCAAAAGTATTTGTATCGATTCAAAACTAGTCAAAAATCGATGAAAACCTCGGGTAGCCCCTTAAGACCCTTGTTAGGTCGACCGTGCAACATTCACGCTAACGAAGACCAACGCCTTGTGGCAAATTTTTACACACAAACGACTATTCTAGTTTTTATCGGGGTTTATTTTTCGCGGAAAGTTAGATATAGATAGATGTTGCATGATGTAGCCTAACCTAACCGTTCTCGGTCTAAACTAGCCATTATCCGCTGATTTTCTTTAGCACGAATGGTCAACGACCCCCTCCTAAATAATGAATGCTATGAATTCACGCATCGCATGACGCACGCATACGATATGCGGAGGAAAAGTTTTTAACTGACGTGCTTTTAAAATAAAAACTTGATCATTTGCACTCGTAATCTGTAATCTTGTTAGATAGATAGACAGGATACCTACACTTTTCTTCATACCGTGTTAGAAAGAAAGGAAGAAGACATTTATTGACTACACAAAAGACACACTGATACAAAGGGAGTAAACATACAGTACCTTTGACACATAGGTATTGTGTCAATGGCGTGTGTGTTTATACCACAATTCGCAACGATCATTGTTACCTTTGACCAGTGTGTGTTACAGTCGCCATCACATACATCGGTACACTATAGATGTTCAAAAATATCGGCACATGCACCCTAATGCCTTGAAAATAGAGGTGTGTTCCGATGTTTGTGACGTGCTTGTTTGCTCCGATATATGTGATGGCGACGTACCAGTGATGACATATGGCACTGAAACGTGGTCGCTTACTATGAGCCTCATAAGTAGGCTCAAAGTCACCCAAAGCAGAACCAAGGTAACCGATATAGCCCTCCGAATCGCCAAACTTAAGTGGCAGTGGTGGTGCACATTGCACGTAGAACCGATGGCCGTTGGGGCGGAAAGGTTCTTGAGTCGCGATCACGTACCGGAAGGCGCGGCGTGGGTAGGCCCCTTACAAGGTGGACTGATGACCTGGTAAAGGTGCGGGATAGTCCGCTGGATGCGGGTGGCACAGGACCGGTCACTTTGGCACTCCTTGGGGGACGCTTTTGTCCAGCAGTAGACGTCTTTCGGCTGATATGATGATAATGATGATGATGATTGTTACCATGGCGTCTTGTCGATGTGTAAGATGATACCAGCGGTTGTATGTGCAAGCGAATCCCGTAGCAACGTCTCACGAAGGTGATGTGGCGGGTCTCAAGCCCAACCCCCCAACGGTCTCCCCAAGCCTAGTATTTCCTGGATCCGCCACTGGGTGAGGGGGGACACTCGTTATGCCATGGATGCCTAAAGAATTTTATAACAAAGGCGGGACGGTGTTATAGGGTAACCCGTACACTATGATTTCCATCGATCGCCATCGATCGTTTTGGAAATAGGGCCTCATCCCAACTAAAAGTAAAACTGAATCTTATCAAAATTACCGTTTCTCTCGCCTAATTGTCCAGCGAAATATTAAATTAGAAACCAGCATACTAATCGCAGCACTCGGTTTCGCCCGCACCCACCCGTGACGGCGTGTTTCATTGGACATTCGCGTCGTACGAGTTTTTCTTAGCTTGATGTAAACAGTAGAGAAGTAAAGAATTGAGGCTACAAAAATGTAATGTCGATAAATGAATAGTGATAAATTGAAAAGTGACTGTAATTTTTACACCTGTGTGTCATGATACTGATTAAATTACCTACGGCAGAATATCATGAGTCATGACCCAGAAAGTTGCGATGCCTCCTAAAGTAGAATCTTGAGCATAGGGATTCAAAGTGTTCACGCTAGAGACGGAAATTATATATTTGCTACCTAGTGACACAATACTGCTTTTCAGACACTTCTGATATATTCATCCATTCCCAATTGCATTTCTACTTTCTGGCCTTGGAGTAATATATATACAGGGTGGAAAGATAAGTCGGGTCCTGGAGGGAAACTACCTTAAATCCTTAAGCTGGCTCATATTACTGAAATGAGACATTCCTTTATTTTTTAAAAGAAACAATACTGCATTCAAAGATTTTCAAAAAAGCCTCACACACGGCCGGGAATCGAACTCGGTCGAATCTGTCTAAAAATCTGAATTCGGTTATTTGCGTAAATAAATAGTTCTGGATCTATGGAACACTGTTGCTAAGGAACCCTGTATCTACAATCACAGGAAAATGCCACATTTCACAGTTTAAATACGGAAATGGATCTTCAATACAAACAACACAGACCGGTAGAGTTGCACTTTTTTATGTTGCCTGATAATAAGTATTTTATATAAAATTCCCAGTATTATCAGCTAATATACCTACCCCTATTCTGATCCTTCGTCGATGCTCCAAACACTTGGATCTAACGAGGGCAACGTCACCACCTATCAGTTTCCTGACTATCCGGTCCACCGAGTCCAAAGCGCTCAGCTGATACTTAACTGCACCATCCCAGCGATGTCAAAAGTACATACATGATCTCACCTGAGCCTGGTATAGGTTGAAACTGATTCAGTGAGAACAACGTGCTGATCCTACAAAGAATGCCAAGGTTTTTTGGCAGCTGTTGCTGTGGTTTTGGCCTTACACTCGAAGGAGTGCCCAAAATTTAGATTGGTGGTGATATCCATGCCAAGGAGTTTTATGTGGTCGGATAACATTAAGGGTGTTTTGGAAAGTGGGAGTAGGGATGAAAGTACTCTGCTAAATAATAATCTAATCTCACTCTAACTTAGCCTTAGTTATGTAGGTATTCTGTTAACTCATACCCGCCGAAATCTTCGCCGTAAAATGACTTGTGATCTTCGGAATTTTAGGGTGTTCCAGTCCCTGGAATCGAAATCAGGACCGCTGTTTCGCCGTCAGGGCCACCAACTAAGGCTTGGGCCATTTTACGAAAAGTTGTACACTCGAGTTTATTTTTTTATTTTGGTAAAATCATAGAGAAATAAAATCGGGTTAGTTCTACTCAGAATAGAAAACAATAGTAGAAAAAAGTGTCCAAAATGTTACATATAATATTCGGTTTTTCGTTCCGTTACCACCATTACGAGCTTAGTATGCAAACGGTAACGGAATGGAACATAAAATGTTGGGACTTTTTTCTACTATTAGGTTCGAAAGCGCTTTCGATTCTAAGTAAAGTAACCCGATTTTACCAAAATTAAAAGAAAACTCGAGTGTACAACTTTCCGTAAAATGGCCCGCCTACTGGTCACTTTGAATTGTATACCTAACCTCAACCGCCGTTCTACGCATTTTCTCAGCAAAACACTGCCATTATCAAGTACCTACTGATAGGCAATAATCATCGACGGCCGTGTTCCAAGAACTGTTTTCCCGCGGCGGGTACCTTTCCCTGCTACTTTTACGGAATGTGGTCGCGGGACGAGTTGTGTGAGATTAATTAATAGTGCTGTCTATCTATTTTCATAGGATTAAAAATAAGTATTATTTTACTGACGTTACTAATGTGCCTACCCTATGGTGTTAAACATAATAATTATGAGTTTTTTTTTAAGTTTTTACTAATTAGTTAAGTAAGTCAATGAAGGCATATCTACTTCTAATTTTCCTCTTTTGTTACCAGATGTTTGGGAATTTTATATGAAGGGCTGATTATGATAATTAAGGTTCTGTTATTATTCAACCGTCGTGAGTTTACACTTGGAATAGCTGTCAGTTCATATAACTTTGACGTATTTATGACAAAACTGTCACCGCCAAGACTATTCTAATCGCGGTTTGATAATATGCATACATGGGTAGGGGTCGGGTTGTATAATGTTTAAAAGTCATATTGTAGATAGGCATACGTGGATTCGTCATACGCATAATTGTAAATAGTCATACATTTATGCGCATAATGTTTTGAACCATAATGTTTATGAACATAATGTGTATTGCGCATAAATTTGTGGCGCATACAATTATTAAAGCATACTTTATAATGGACATAAATTGGTTGCTGATAATAGGACATTACTTACCTAGGGCGGTTAAACAAAGAATGTCTCAGATCGCAGGTATTTGACGCCCGAGCCGAAGGCAAGGGCGATAAATATGCGCTCTGAGGCTTTCTTTATTACCGCCCGTGGTAAGTACAAAATTTTACGTCTCTATCTGGCCAGGAAGTGGGGTTTTCCGCACGCATAGCGTGCGGTAATTCCTACTTTATGGCCAGGTATGACGTAAAACTATTTAATCATACTGTAGAAACGCATAAACTGCAATACGCATAAGCCTATGTTCTCTCTTATGTCGGGTCACAGCAAGTTAGTTCTATTTTATATTGGGTCACAGTTCTAGGTCAGAGTATATCTAGCAAAGGGCAGTCAATATAAAAGTTTACAAACAAGTTTTTCCGCACTTTTATAAAAAAAATAACCTCGAAGACGAACGCGGGAGCTTTGCTCCCGCCTTCGTCTTCTGACATATCCGCGATCCGAGTCGGTTTTGCCACTAAGTCCCTGTTCCCTACTGCCTACGTGAAAACTTGAACTTTATACACCACTATCTTGGCATTGGTTGATCTCTAAGAAAAGTTTATTTGTTATACTTTTATTAAAAACTAAAAACTTACTTAATATAATTTTTCGTTGCTTTTAAAAAAATACTCCTACCATCTTAAGGCCATCATAATTTATGCATAACGATTGTTATGATTATAATTATAATCAACAATATTATTGCTTGATAAATGTATGTCACTAACAATTATAATATCAATATTATGACTAAATAAATGTATGCCATTCTACATTATGGTTAAACCAATTATGACTCCATATAATTATGACAGGGAACAATTATACCATACTTAAAACGATTTATGCCAAAAAAAATATGAGCATCAACTTTATGCGTAAAGTGTTATGACAATCGATATAATGACAATATTTGTTATGCAACTAGATGGCCACCCATGCAATCTTAAAACATTGTGATGATTAAAAATTGGCAAAATCTTAACCTAGATAACATAATTTACTTTAAAAACAAAGTTTAAACCGACTTCAATTCAGTACTTCGCCAAGCCACATGGTACATGAAAATTTCCACATTTCCTTTCCAATTTACCACATGAACTGCTTTCCGAGAGCAAATGCGTTGATTATTACAGAAAAAACCCAAGTCGCTATATGTGGGCTGATAATATTTGAGGAGTTCCGTCGATTCCTCAAGGATCTCAGAATTAACACTTCATTAGTTGCTACTTCAAAGGAATCATGTCAGAATCTTGGACATAAAGTACGTCAATCTTTGAAGAGTTCCATAAATGAGTGAGCGAGTCTTCATCATCAGTTCCCCTTAAGCAAAATTTCGATTTCCGAGGGTAAATACACGAGTTATAATATAAAATACCAAAATCACTACACGCGTACCTATAGAATTTGAGGGTTGCCCTCAATTTCCCAGGGATCCCATCATCAGATCCAGATTTCGATTAAAAAAAGAATTTTGGAAATCGGTCCACAATTGACGGAGAAATCGGCGAACAAACATTAAAAAAAAAACATACAGTGGAACATATAACCTTCTCCTTTTTTAAAGTCGGTTAAAAAGAGGAAAGATGAAAGTAGGTACCAAGGAACACCAAATTATACCAGCATCACTACATACACACCAGCAATTACTATACCAGTCCCATAGTAAGGCTTGTGTTATGGGTACTAGACGACGATATATTTAATAGATATAAATAAATACTTAAAAAATACTGTTTGTCATGTAGGTACTTACTGTAATAATTTAGTATAGCTCATTAGTTTAGTATAATTATTTTAGTTCATTACGATATTCCCCTTGCAGCTAGCTATTATTATATTATTTATAAAGACTGTATCGTTTGTTATAAATACAAGAAAAAAATGCGACAACTTTTTTTTTAATTATTTATTGACATACTAAAATCAATCAACTGTGTACAAAATAATATGGACAACTCGAATAGTACCATAAAAAGCCCAAATTATTAATTTTTGGCCAGTTTTCTAATGTTTTGCCTCATGGTGTCCATTAATGACCGGACAGCGACTTTGTCAAAAGTTCGAGCCACCTTATTCCAATCTGACCGAAACTGTTGCTCTGTATCGGCACTACGGGCTGTTTTACGTAGTTTAGCTTTCATTATAGCCCAGTAGTGTTCAATCGGGCGAAGCTCTGGACAATTCGGTGGATTGAACTCTTTGGCCACAAAAATTACATTATTGTCTTTATACCATTTTACTACCTTAGCCGCGTAATGGCAAGACGCTAAGTCAGGCCAAAATACAGTTTCGGAGTTGTGCTTTTTGATCATCGGCAATACTCGTTTCTGAAGGCACTCTTTCATATAAATATCGGCATTCATCGACGAGGTAGTGAAAAAAGTAGTTGACTTCATTCCGCATTCACAAATTAATGGCCTGCCACACCATAACTTTCTTGCTGAACTTCTCAACACAAATGGATTTTTCAGCCTCTGTGATTTCTGTTCCCTCACGAATACCTAGTGTAATACCGGGGGCCTGGCAAAGACTTGTAGTCCAGTTTTACATACGTTTCGTCGTCCATTATTACACACCTGTGTTTTTTCGATAAAATCGAGTCATATAATTATCGGTCTCGTGTCTTAACAGATGCTTTTTGTTTTTGACTTCTTTTCGGCTGTTTCTGTTTTTTTAATGTCTTTAAATTATTCCTTTTCTTTGCACGTTGTACCATCCCGATACTCACTTTATACCCAACTTTTTTCGCGACATCTCGGACAGATAGCTCTCTATTAGATGCGAATAATTATACTATCTTTTGGTCCAGTTTTGGATTGGACGGACCTGGTTTTTGGCCTGGCCGTTGTTGGTCTTCGAAAGTATAATCCTCCCCGTACTTACGGATAGCAGTTTGGACGGCTCCAACACTAACGCCTTCCATTTGTGCGAGTTTTCGGTACGTAATATCTTTACGCTTTTGCGGTGTAAGACCCCTCATTTTTTTATTGGAACAAGTTGAGCAAAAAAAGAATAAGATATCGGTTCTATGACAAATGTCAATCAATTGTCTTGTATCAGAATGATTTTAAATGAATAGACAACTTATTCCTGCCAGAGCTAACTTGTATTTATAACAAACGATACAGTCTTTATTGTATCCCGTGTTGTACTGCCGATAGCTAGGCTAGCAGCAAACGCTGACCCCCGAGCCTATTGTCGCACTCATTTATTTTCTGTTGTGCATTGTTTTATATAAGTATCTACCTACTTACATCAGCGTTAAATTTTGTGTTTTTTGTTTTTTTGCGAAAGTAAAACTTTTTTTTTAAATGTGTAACCTCATTTCTTCTAGATCGAACTAGTCTACCTCACGCTATGGTCGCTGTCGCAGGCAGCCTACATCAGCCGCATGACGGTCAACCGTATGCGGGCACCGACCGCCTTCCGACCCGGAGTCACGCTTCACCGGCCCTGGACGCACCCCCGTCTAGTGCAGGCCGCGTCGCATAGGACGCCTTATGTTATATACAGAAATCCGCCTCACAGGTACTTACTGCCAAAATGGTTTCACTATTGAACACAAACGTGTCCCAAAGTTGGGGCGGAAAGGTTCTCGAATGGCGACCACGTACTTGAAGGCGCGGCGTGGGTAGGCTCCCCACAAGGTGGACTGATGACCTGGTAAAGGTCGCGGGAGTCCGCTGGATGCGTGTGGCGCAGGACCGGTCACTTTGGCACTCCTTGGGGATGCCTATATCCAGCAGTGTTTCAGCTGATATGATGATGATGATGATGGTGTCCCAAATACCGTTGGCAACAGGTGCTCTACAGAAGACGTGGTCTCCATTCAATTACACACTTAAACCAGCGACTTACACGCTTACATTAGGTTGCCAGCTGTACCTATAAACCGTTTAGGAGGGGCTAGTCATCCAGTCGTTTTACGTTACCTCACGTGCCATCTAGCCATCTACTTAGACTGCGACCGACATGATGCAGACTCCTCTCTAAAACGTGCTTCCACCGAGGATAGTTGGTTCTACAAAAGATGTATCCAGCCCTCTACCACTTCAGATGGCCAATAGGTACCTACTGTAGATACAGGGAACGCGGTCTTCACTCAATGACACGCTTAGACCGCCGCCCACACCCTTAGCTTGTCGATCCTTTAATTTTACCAAAAAAGGACTAAAGGTACGATACTACCTGTACAAATAAATTTAAAGCAAATGATTTTCCCAGAGGTGTATTTCATAGCAAGACGACTGCCTATCTATTTCATATACCTATTTATACACAATTATATATATTACAGTTCTACATGAACCCTGTAAGGGCACAGCAATGAAATAAACAATAATTAAAATAATAATAATAATAACCGTCACATAATGTTCACACCTCTTACGCGAACTTAAGAAATATAAAAAAATTGCGTACAAAATATTAAAGATATTAAACAATACTATTAAAAGTTAATATTTCACATCATATAAATTAAAAAACAAACATTTAAATTTAAGTTAAGAATGTCACAATAATCAATTAATAATAATTCATAATATCAATCCGTTACAATGACCTACAATTTAGTCCACTCCTCAAACTGATCATTAAAAAAATCGTCTAATGTATAATAAGCTTTCTGCATGAGGTATAATTTTATTGTATTTTTAAATATTTTGTAATTAATTGTCTCATCACTGCCTATTTATATGTTTATCGTATGGCTTACAAATTTGTATGATGTTACACTTAAGGTAAGCAACTGCATCCGTCGAGATAATCTTCAAATCAGCCGTTTTCCCGCAAAATTTTAGCCTATGAAGTGAAATCAAGCGATTTAGCTTCGATGACTCATAAGGACAGTGAAGTAACCAACGGTAACCGTTCAAGCAGCTACAGCCTCTATGTTCTAAAACCAAAAGGCCAATATCCCGCAGATACGCCATGAAGCACTACAGCCCCAATGCCAACCGCAACGTGTTCATCAACAGCGGGCCCTGGAAGACGACCGCCAAGCTGCCTCCGATGACTGCGGTCACTCCGGAGTACGAGTTCGTCAGGGCTGCGTCGATGCCACCCGCGCTGCGCGTTAACGGTGATAAAGGTTCACTTTACATGCACTGCACTTTCGCGATGCTTTAGCATTGGAGATTGTTTGGACTCGGCCATAGCCCAGCTTAATATGCGAATGCTGAGCTTAGCTTACGTGAATATCCCCCAGATATGTGCAAAACTGTATTATTAAATACACGGCTGACAAACAAACGAGGTGTTAAATACACGAAAACACATCTTCGCCGCAGGTCTGTGGTGGCTATTCACCCCTAACCTTGCCCAACTACAGGTTATTTAACAATCTAGGCTGCGCAAGTTTTAGTCCTAAGTAAATATTTTAGTTATCATTGTAATTTGTGTCCACTAACATTAGTTTAATAAAAACTGTTTTTATTGTTACTAACCAAAAATATGGATGTACATGTCCGAAAAATTTTTTTGAATTTGAATTGAATTAACCAGTCGACGCAACCGCTACGTCATGACAAGGTTATATACCTATTTCTGTAGAATCTTAAATCTTGCAAAGCATCCCAGACTCGCTACTCATTGTAAATTCACCAAGGAATGATCTAACCTAACGCAATTGGATCCGTGTCGTAATTACGCTGCAGCTAATTGTTTCTCACCATGTAGAGCTGACTGCCCAAAAATAGCGAAAACTTTGATCTGTAATTTACACAATATAAACTTACCACTTGTCAAACCCCATTGAACGGTTAAAATTGATCATGAAAACTGACAATTGAAGCTTAGTCTGGTACCTAATGTCCGATCTGTTTATTTATTTCTGCACTCGCTAACTATTATTATTACGTACCTAATCATCGTCACATTCGCCACCAATGTCATTAAATTTTCTCCTTCATAAGTAGGCATTCATACCTACTCCATTATTATCTTTGTCCATATATCAATGAGCTAGCGGGGTTTACTTTTTGGTGCACAAATTGCACATTTATTTTGTTTTAATATCTCGCCCATGGATGATGGTTTGTCGCTTGAATTTGTCAACTGAATAAATTCTCTCTTTTCTAGTAGGTAGTATAAATCGGTGTCCTACCAAACTGATGTTGTTACTGTTTAAATTTCACCCACACAACTTTTATCCGATCACCGTTTGTCATTCCGATTTCTTAGTTACAAAATTTGTCTAGTTCTACTGAAACTAGATTTCATCGCGCTGACACGGCTTTTGCGCGCCATTCAGTTTCTTAACTTTACCGTACACCGTATAAGACCATAACAAAATAGGTTCCGTCTTCGCATAGTAAACAATTTGCTTCCTTCCTACCAACTGATATTCGTTCACAATCAAGCGACTACATTCCCATGGGTGAAGTCAATCGTGTTCAGTCAATGTTGACCCCCAGGTGCCATCCACACAATACCAGCGCCCAACCTCAGTCTGGCGGAGAAGCCCATCGTGGTCATCGACGCGACGGACCATGGAGTCAGGGTCACTTCGGAAGCTGTAAGTATTTGCTAGTTGACGGTAGAAAATACTCGAAATAATTCGATAATCTCCTGAGGCGGCGTGTACCACACAGAAACGGCATAAGGCGAAGACGTGGCGCAGGCACGATGCCGCTTCAAAACGTTTGTATACAAAATGTACTAAGGAGACGTATTTTGAATTACACACAAGCGGCGCGGCGCAGGCACCGCGTTCAATTCACCAATGGACCTTATTTAGATTGAAGCGCGCTGCGCCTTATGCCTTACGCCGTCTGTGTGGTTCACGCCTAAGGTGGGTCTATTGGTGCGTTAAATGACGTACCTACCTATTCTCTTAGTGAAATTTAAATCGTTTTCCATTGGAACAGAGTTGCATTTGCCTTGTGTCGGTCGTTTTTTTTGGAACAAATGAATTCCAACTCTATTTCATAGACTAGCTGATGCATATATCAATGCCTCCTCCCATAATAAAAGATACACTTTAAAAATATGTACTTTTTCAGCCAAAACCGACATACGAGGTAACAGAGAAATACTTAGAGCCGTCCATCCAGGTGGCGAAGATTGAATCGCCTATAGGATTTTCCAGAGCAACAGTAAGTTCCTAGGGGTTAATTCACCTAGTTCTAGATAAGTTAACAGCATAGTCAACTCAGAAATCCTTATATCAATTCTGAAAGCAATCTGTCTAGTGACCAAAAAGTTCGAAATGGCGGACACATTTTCTTATTGAGATACTTGCTCTTTCTTATTATTGCATTTTACCAAATTGACCACCGTTCACGCATCACGGTTTATCTTTTTCAGTCCTTAACGACCCCCGAAATACAAACCCTGGTCCGAAATGGAGCCGCTCTGCAACTGGCGACAGAGTATGGACTGTCGGCGATCGCTATGCCGCAACAGACACAACTTCTACCGCAACAATTTACTTTACAACAGGTGATTTAATTATTTTTGTAATAACGTAAACTATAAGATTGTTCAATCCAGGAGTAAGTCCCACTTCTTCATTCATTGAATTTGTTTTATGTTTTGTTCATACGAAAAGCCTAATGGCTAATAATAACAACTCCAATTGACTAAAAGCTCCACACTGTCCTTTTGTTATTATCTCCTGAAACATTGCCTAATAGCCCAAGCTAGACTCTATTCTGGCCTTAGATTACGACACTTCTTAACAGAACCAGTACCTAATAGTTCTATAACCGTTCTAACTTCTAGGGTTTCAGTGGCATGCCAACTCACCAGGAACTCATGCATTCTGGAGCTGACGGCATAATAATACCGCCGAACGCATTATACCAACCTGACCCATCATACCTGCAAAAACTACAGACTCAACTGTTGCAGAGGTACCCGGCCGTCGAATTCATTCCGTACGCCGCAGACATCGCCACGGAAGCCCAAATTCAGGCACAAGCGTCGCAGATCCAGCCACAAGTAATACTGCTACAAAACGAAGTGACAAAACAAGCCCCATCACCATTCGTCACTAAAGAAGCGCAGAATAATGAGAAGAATGTGGTACAGAGGGAAACACAGGAAAAGACAGTAGTAACATTAGTCCCGCAAAAACTTATAATTACTACTAATAACGTCACTGAGAAGCCAGCTGAAGAAACTACACCTACACCACAAAATATAACTGTTCAAGTAGTGTCCGAATCTGAACCCTCAACGACGATTAAGTACATCGTGGAAAGCACTACTGAAGAACATAAGACGACTACTCCGCTGTATTACGCCCAAGTTGGTCAGAGTGTTGGTAGCGCAATTGCAAGTGGATTTTTCTCGGCAATCAATGACGTCAGAGCAGCAGCCGCATTAGCACAAGTGGAGAAACCGCAAGAACCGACGAGCACCGAAACAGAAAACACGACTACCACCACCACAACAACAACAACTACAATAAATCCAGAATTTCAACCGTACTTCGTACATAAAAAGGAGGATGAGAAGAATGAAACGATCGGAGAGTTAAAATCAGTACTAGGAATTCCATTTGCAAAGCCAGAAGAATCGGTCAAACATGTTATAACTAAGCCAGAGGAAAACGTTAAAGTTGCTTACACTCTATACAGAGCTGACGATAAAGAACCAAAGGTTGCTAAGGATGGAAGTGTGTACGCTGGGCAGATAGTAGAAGCGAGCATAAGTGAAGACCAAGACTTCAACAAGGAGAAAAATATAATTTTGTCTAGAAGACCGCCTTTAAGGCTGATCGCTGTTCCGGCGGAGACCCCCACTACCACAACGTCTACAACAACGCTGGTGCCGCAGAAGGTAACAGTGGTCAAAGCGAAGATACCTCCGAAAAGTAAGCTAACCTTTGATGACAAGACAGGTGAACCAGTTTTGAGAATTTATGCCAGTTACGTGGACTCTCCGCAACAGGTATGTTTTAATCTTTTTTAATACGTTTTTTTCATTTTTATTATTTTTAACCCGCGATGCAAAAAGAGAGGTGTTCTAAGTTTGACGTGTCTGTTTGTCTGTCTGTGGCATCATAGCTCCTGAACGAATGAACCGAATTTAATGAGGTTTTTTTTTGTGTTAACGTGATCGAGATGGTTCTTAGCTACGTTTTACCAGAATCGGCTCAGCCGTTTTTGAGATTTTGAACTATGAAATGAATATGTCGGGAGAATTTCAACTTTTCTAAGTTGTAAGTATTTAACCCCCGATGAACCGATTTTTATGCGTTTTTTTTTTGTCCGAAACTTTTCTAAGTCGTTAATTATTAAAGCTACAAGTCAGAAAACCGTCTGAATCTGCTTATGTTAATTGAGAAACATGTGGGACAAATCTGGCATGTGCCATCAATTCGAACTATTCTATAAAATAAGGTTACTTGGGCTGAATTTCACAAGTGTGTATGCTTTCCATAAGGTCATGCATGCTTTTTTCTCTTGAAATCACAAACACTGCCTTTTCTCGTTTTCAGAAAGAAGTCGTACTAACTAAGCTAGCAAACATGAAGCAAAAAGATGTTGCTCGAAAGCAAGAAGCCGTCGACAACTGGAAGGCAGCGACCATCAAATCAGTAGACAAGACTCAGGGACCGAATATGAATCAGGTAACACAATTCGGACTCAAACTCAGATCCAGAAGCGACGACTACATACCACTCTTCGACGATTACGAGGAATAGTACAAGAGATTAAAGTATTTATTCTACAAGACTGTCCCATTAATAGATATTAAACAAATTATGGTAAGCAAAATAACTTTTTCAAGAGAAAGTATGTGCATTTAAATTAATAATTTAATCTTAATTCGCTTGTGAGTACGGCCAATAGCTGCAATAGTAACTGATTAAAATTGTATATAACTTATTTTGGCCACTGACCAAATGTAGGTTCACGTGGTTATAACCTAGGTAGGTGCTTAGGTTATTTTCTGAAACAATATCAAAAAGTATGTTGATATTGTAGTATAGGTACTAGGTACAATATCAACATACTTTTTGATATTGGTTCAGAAAAAAAAGTATAATTATGTTGCTGAACAAAACTTTAAAAAATATATAAATTCCAAATGTCAATTTGCTACTGATGAAGATAGCCTGTTAAAGTTCCGCGTGACGTCACATTATAGTACACTTTTAAGAATGTGATGTCACGTGGAACTTAAACGGGCACCATCTGCACCATTTTTCTTTGATTGATAAAATAAATAATACGTGTCCAATATTTTTTGATAAACTGACACACTAAATAGAATTATATTTTATTACCCAGCAAAGTACCCAATTACGATTAGCATTCTTTTAATACTGGTAGTTATTAGTAGAGTGGTCGAGAAATGGTCCAACCCTATAGAACCATTTTTCATTTCGTGTGGGTACCCACCTTATATAGGTACCTACTATGTGGTCAAATATTTTTCAGGGTTTTACTTTTGAACCATTGTTGAAAACATATTTTAAAATAATCTGCTCAAATGCATTTAGGTACTTTAGTATTAGATTACATTAAATTATTATACTAAATAATCGCGATTTGATCGCAAATTGTTCCCATTTTCCACCTTAGTAGGTATTTGTAATTTTTCATAAAATACAGTAACGATACCTATATATATAATACAACTCTATCCTTCATATTATTTTAAATGGTATACTGAACGAAAGATCGAAAACGATGGAAGAATATCTATTCACGTGAAGTCAAATAATTGTAGTTTAGCCTTCTGTTCGACGTCTACAGACGTCTGTGCATGGGAACGGATAAGATCGATATGAAAATAATTATTCAACTTTATTAGACCCAATTGGAAAATCCAATTTGCCCGGACATTATCGCTTGTCCGGGCAAAATAAGAAGGTATACCTACCCATAAAATTGAATAATGATTGTCATGTCGATTTTAACCAGTTACCGTGCACAGACGTCTACAGACGTTGAACTTACTTAATGCAGAGGTTTAAATGCAGAGGTTGTTTCCGATTTTTGTTCAGTACCTATGTATTATTTTCTTTATTATTTAATATTTCGACTAGACTGTGTTATTTATAATTAATCATACTATAAGTTAGGATAGCATAATAGGATTAATTTTGTTGAAGCATTTCGTTATTTAATTAACCTATTTATATTAATGTAAATAATATTTATTGTTTTGTTTTTGTTAATGCCAAATTTATAACTCGAGTTATAATAAAACGAAAAATAAAAATGATGTTTCACTTCATTTACACTCCTGCTTCTAAAATGTCCTAGTACATTGCAGTCAGCACCAAAAGTAACTGCGCATTCGAAGACGTCAAAAGCTCTCATACCCTTAACCTTTTGAACGCCATTCTTCACGTACTAAAGTGTCACTGACACGCCAACCTTTTCTCCATATGTGACTATGAACCTTGTATGAAAGAGAGAAGGTTGTTTTGACAGCGGACGTCAGAACCATAGTAAAAGGAAAGCCTTTTATTATGTCATAACACTTAAAGGCGTTCTTGGCGTTCAAAGGGTTAAAATACTTGACGTCTTCGTTTGAGTAGCTACTTTTGATGCTGACTGTACCTACCTAAATAAACCAAAACTACCGCGATATTTATTTACCTTTACTTGTGACGCTTCGACACGGATTACACCGGCCGTGGTCTGAGATGACGGGGACACTGATGTCCCAGTCCATTTGTTCACGGAGATATGGGTATACAACATTTAGGGGTCAATCAACTTTTTCTTGTTGTTATTCTGTCCCGGTAAGCCAAGAGACAACAGTAACAGACTTTCTTAGAAAAAATACTATAAACTGGACTCCTATCATGCTAAAGAGATGCGCCACCATGGAATTGGTTTACCAACATAACAAAAACACGTGTTTAGTGGATTTAAACCCCGTAAAATAATAGTTTTAAAGAGTGACCCAGGAGACGTAACCATGGCAACGAGCAACAAGAAATAGTTGATTGACCCAAAGGCACTATAGTTGCAAAGTTTCGTTAACCAGGGACTGATTTCGGTTACGGTTATACCGGTATTACATTACGGTACCATTGTCGTAAAGGTTATGCGCGCCGCGCGAACATAACGGTACCGTAATCGTTTTGAAATAACGGTTAGCGGTATTAGGTTTACATGATACCGAAACCTTTATAATACCGGTATTATAAAGGGTATCGAGAAAAGTAAGCGAGCTGGGACTCTGCAGAGGAAGCATTGGTTACTAAACATTTAAAAACAAAACGTCAGTGCCTTTGCCGGCGGTTTGACAACAACGCCAGGCCAAAGTCGATACATCGGTACCTTTAAAAAGCGGTTACGGTACCGGAAAAAAAGGTACCTTTATATTTCGATAGCGAAATATAAAGGTTCCGCTACCGAAACCGCTATTTGACAACCGATATGACGTCATACCGTTAAAATAGAATACCGGTATTTTTCGGTTATGCAGTCCCTGCTACCCACATCTACAAATTGACGTATATTAGTTTGAAGAAGCAAAACAGGTTGGCTGTTCTGAACTAATTTAATATATGCATGGTAAGTAAGGTACAGTCAGAGAAAGATCTAAAAATAGCTCTTATTGCCTTTTAACACATGTACAGTCACCGGCATCAATATATGATGGAACAAAGGCCGCAAAAACATCTGATGACAACTCTATTCCTAGAGCCGTTAGAGCTAGATATTTTTGCGGCCTTTGATCCATCATATATTGATGAGAGTAAAGGTAAGTCTATCAGTCCTGAAATGGCCGGAGGAAGTACTTGGCAGACGGTGCCAAAGTTGGACCTTCGTGTTGTCATGAGACGTAGATATATTGGGAGCGGGCTTACGGACTATATGGAGCTAGAAAAAGACACCGTGAGTTTTGGGTAGAATATATTTTCCTATATCACCGATCCTTCTCACACATCTCAAACGGCCAAGAAAATGAAAGGGGTCAAGAGAATGGTAACAAGTTCAACAAATTAGACAATTTTACACTTTAATACATAAGTTTTTAGAATGTTCTTTGGGTTTAGACTTCACTTTGCCCCCTGTTCCACCAAAACAATGATAATTCGTCGTACAGTTGAGTCTGCAGTAAGCTCGATTCTCCATACAAACGTAGTTACGCTCTCATTTTAAAACGACTAGCTAATTGGCTCTGAGACTTTGTACTTAGAATAAGTTAAGTACAGTCGCCATCACATACATAGGTACACTATAGGTGTTCAAAAATACCGGCACATGCACCCTAATGCCCTGAAAATAGAGGTGTGTGATGACGACTGTACCATCCAGGTCTGTAATTAAATTAGTTTATGTAGCTTCAGATACCATAGTAAAAAAAATACAGCAAATTTAAGTTTTTCATACGAAACTTGTTTTCGCAGTATTTCGTTTGTTTTATAAACTGGAGCCATATAAACTAATTACAGACGTAGATATACCTCATGTCATTATATATGCAGTTTCGCTGGGCCAATCTCCGAGCGTTTGAAATGCTCGGTTCTGAAGTCATTGTCGGCTCAACATTATTTCAGCAGAGGTAAAACATACCTCGAAAACTTAAATCAAAAAAGACTCAGCACCGGTATTGGCTTACGTCTTCATCAAAAGTGGACTCTGATATTCGTCTCTTTTAATAGTATTTCCTGGAGACGACAGTGACGAAAAAAAAAACGCCTTAAAAACGCTGAATATTCGCCCCGTTACAATCCAACACGTAGTTTTAAAATGACCACGAAACTCCGTTTGTATGGGAAGGTGGAATTCGGCCGAGCTTACTGCGGACTTAAGTGTAAAAATATGGGTGCATACAACTTACTCATAAATATCATCATCATCATCATCATCATCATATCAGCCAAAAGAAGTCCACTGCTGGACATAGGCCTCCCCCAAAGAGTGCCAAAGTGACCGGTCCTGCGCCACCCGCATCCAGCGGACTCCCGCGACCTTAAGCATAAATATGTCCCATCGCTATTATGTCAGCGGATTAACGATTTGAACTTGACTGTACATTTCTGGGCCGATAAGAAACGATAGCGCACATCTTTACTTCTAGACTCAGCCGTGTACAACGAATTGTTATTGATAGGTTACATTGTTAAGTAAGCCATGTTAAAGAAAGAGACGTATATACTTTGCGCAATCTAACCCTCCCCTTGACCCCTCTATTTTTTACATTTTCACGTTTATATAAAAATATTTCAGTCCATAGATGATTTGTTCACCGTCGGCGTAGAGCACGGTAAATAAAATAAACAATAGTAGTTAAGCATATAACAAACATGTACCAACACGCTATTAGGACAATAAAGTACATCGATGTATAATTACTAATTCTATTATAATGTCTATTTTGAGCCTATAGAAGGCGCTTCTTGGTTTTATTTCATATAAAATGTAAACAATCATATAAAAAAGTATTTGTATTTACCATCCAGCTTGGGCTACGGTTTTGTTACCAACATCTAAGATACAATTTTAGGTAAAAAACGTGATCATACACTCAATTCTACCTAACATAGAATTGTTAGGTAAAGTTGGAAATCTCCAAAAACTCAAAACACTTTTACAAATTATACAATTAATTTAGATTTATATCTCGTAACACTAACTTATGCTCAAATTGTACGCAATATTGCTAGAGTTTGAAAATACTTAACAATCGAGCACTGAAAGTCAGATGTCAATTAGAAAAAGCAAAAGGAGTCTGTTCAATTACATAAGTTTTTAAAACATCTCATTCATAGTCTACTGAATCATAACTACAATTAAAATCATGGTTACTACATCGTTAATTAGGTTTGAAGAGGTACTACACTTTATATTATCTTCTAAATAGATTCCGGGATCGAATAAAAGGTATACTGACACTAGAACATTCCGTGCTTCAGGGATTGAATAAAAGGTATACAGACTTCCAGAACACTGTGCTTACTGACTTTCAGAACTGTCACGTGTGGAACTAAGAGTTGGCGTTGAGCTTCTCCAGCTGATCCTGGAACCACGGGCGGCCCGCGCCGCGCTTCGTGAGAATGTCGCACCCAGTCTCCGTCACTATGAGCGTTTGCTCAAACTGGAAAACAAATGTATAATAATAAATTAAATATTAAGGGACAATCGCACACAAATCGAACTAATACTATAGTCTAGACAACCGCTTTAGTCTAGTTGGTAGTGACCCTGCCTACGAAGCAAGACGTCCTGGGTTCGAATCCCGGTAAGGGCATTTATTTGTGTGATGAGCACGAATATTTGTTCCTGAGTCATGGATGTTTTCTATGTATTTAAGTATTTATTTATCTATATAATTATGTTTATCTTCGTCTAGTACCCATAGTACAAGCTTTGCTTAGTTTGGGACTAGGTCGATTTGTGTAAGATTGTCCGCAAATATTTATTTATTTATAGTAAGCTCAATAAGGCCAAAAAAAAAAAAAAGCAGGAACAATATGGAGAAGGGAGGCTAAAGACAGAACAAAATGGAAAGCTTGGGAAGAGGCTTATCTCCAAGAGGCAAGCTGAAGTTAGAAAAATAAAACAAATATATATATAAAGAAAAATTAAATATTTATTTAAGAAAATAAATTATTTTAAGTTGTTTAATAAGCATGCATGTAGTAAATGAAATGTAACAAAATAACTCAGCAAATAAAGGCTGTCTTATCTTATCTTATCAATAAGGCTTGTGTACTAGACGACGATATATTTAATAGATATAAATACTTAAGCACATAGAAAACATCCAAGACTCAGAAACAAATATTCATGGTCAACACACAATTATTTTCCCTTACAGGGACTTGAACCCAGGAGCTTCAGCTTCATAGGCAGCGTCC
The DNA here is from genome assembly GCA_963854355.1 of Epinotia brunnichana. NCBI lineage: Eukaryota > Metazoa > Arthropoda > Insecta > Lepidoptera > Tortricidae > Epinotia > Epinotia brunnichana. The sequence goes on from OY977945.1 coordinate 27,957,986, forward strand.
CACTAGGCTAACCGGACGTCTAAAATTTAAGTATGCGTTAGAAAAATAAAAATAAATGATTTGATACTGATTTTGGGGTCACTCAAGTTGTCATATATATCTTAATATTATCAGAAGAATTGGATTAGTCAAATAAAGTACTAGTAGAGAAGAAAGGAGTTTGTCTTGGAAGTGGATACAAATAAAAAACATTAATAGTTTAGGAATCCATAGGCATAGGATAGCAAAAGAAAATAAATTCAAAGTAAGTCAGAGATAATTGAGAACTGAGAGACAAGACAAAACTTGAGGACGTAGCATACAAGGAAACATCTTAAATGGAAGTGGGCAGGACATACAATAAGAGGACCTGAGAAATGGAGCCAAATTTTAACAATATGGTACCCAAGAGGATGTAAACTGAAGAGAGGCAGACAATTTAAAAAGATAGGAGAACCAAATTATAGAAATGGCCGTCAAGACGTGGACCAGAGCGGTCATGAGAAAGGGGGAAATGGAGAAGACTGGGGGAGGCCTTTGCCAGTGGGCACACAGTATATTATTATTATTATTCTGGTAGTGGTTCCCGGGCTGCCAGAGCCCTTGTATCACTGCGACTATCGCTGATCTATTGTGATCGCCACTTACTACAATTCTCGGTCAAGTCCCGCAAACTCAAAGAATTGCAGGATTTTGTTGACCTCAAGAAATTTGATCTCTTCTGGGCACATGTGTATGCCCAGAAAACAGTTACGACTGCGCATGAGGCAAGGGCAATCGGTTAGGATGTGTATGCGTCCTCTGCTTCAAGGCAGTCTGCACTGCCTTGTGTCACACAGCCCTAATGTTGGAGTGTTATTGTAGTTAAGTATTTAATTGTAATTTTCTGAAAAGAGGCTATAAATAAATAAATTAAGTGATCAAATAGAATAATTTACCTGAGCAGAACGGGTGCCATCAGCGGTAACAGCGGTCCAGTGGTCCGGCCACTGCTCGTCCCGCCAGCTGCCCTCATTGATCATTGGCTCAATGGTGAAGCAGTGTCCTGGCTTCATCACGCCTACTGCTTTGTTTTCTGCAAATTGGATTGATAGAGATGAGTACAGACACTAAAGTTAAGTGCAAACAGTGTGAGTGAACTTTGGTCTTAGCAACTTGATTGTTACTCAATTTTATTGGTAACTGCATGCATGTATTATACATAAAAACCTTCCTCTTGAATGACTGTCTATTAAAAAAAACCGCATCAAAATCCGTTGCGTGGTTTTTAAAGATCTGAGCATACATAGGGACAGACAGATAGCAGGAAGCGACTTTGTTTTATACTATGTAGTGAAGCCATCTGCCCCAGTCGGGGAATACCAGGTTAAAATGAATCCTGAATTATGAATTCATTTTAACCTGGTCTTCCCCAGTGCAGACCTAAAATTTCAGCACCATAAAAAAATACAAAAAGATGACATTGACAAGTGGTAATTTTTGACATAAAATTTAAATTGTGCGTTATATAGGGATAAGTCCTGATAGATCACACATTTATTTTAGTTGTTGAGCTTTGTTTTTATAGGCATTTGGCAGTTTCCTAAATTTTTAGCTTTTATTCACTGACTTTTCTTTAATGTTATTGCATTTATTTATTTATTTTTATTATACATAATTATAATAATAGCCTTTGTTCAGATAATTTTTATTTTTCAATTAAATGATTACCACTATGCTATACATAGCTATACAAATCTCTTTGCTCTGTCAGGTTGTTGGTTTTCTCCGACATAAACCTCCGCTAAAGATTTCCAGTGATCTGTATCTTGTGCTATTCTTCTCCACTTAGGCGGAAAATCCTATATTACTACATAAACACAAATTCAAAAAACTTATACTCACTGGCATAATGTGGAACATTAGGAGCAGTATGGAACAGCCTATGTATCCCATGTCCGCAGTAACTCCTCACCACACTGAACCCATTCGCCTGCGCATGCTTCTGTATCACATTCCCAATCTCACGATACTTCTCACCGGGCTTCACAATGTCTATAGCCTTCATGAGGCACTCGTAGGTCACCTGGACAAGTTTGCGGGTTGATTCCGGAACATTCCCTACAAAGAATGACTCATTGAGATCCCCGTGGAAGCCTCGGTGGTAGACTGTCACATCAACATTGCAGACATCTCCGTCCTGAAATGTTTGAGAACATGACAAAATAAATAAATTACTCCTAACAATATTTTTGCTGTCACAACCAATATTTTTGGAGCAAAAACACTAGTTTTGCTGTTTGCAGGACTTTTGGAAAACTAGTTATTAATATTAAAAAATAATAACCTACGCAGTATTTAATTATAAGTTCTATTTCATTATAATAAAGTCAAGAGTCAACATTATTTATTCTTCAATTAAAAGGCTTTAATGAAAATTCGAGAAAAAAGTTCTGAGCATGATAAATCAACTTCTCCTGTACCAAAATGAACGGCCAGCAAGATCTTTCCTTTTATGGGTCAATCAACTTTTTAGTGTCCTCCCAATTTCTACTATTTGCTGATTAAAAGGTGATTGATTACAAGAAAATGCGATGTCTGCTGTTGGTAATTGTTGACGCATTCCTTACCCAATTAATTGTAGCATGTAACTCCAAGACAACTGTATTACTTAATTTCACCGGTTGCCCAGCGGACGTAAATTTGTATGAAAGTTTTGGTTTGTCACCTGGACAATCATGTTTTCTGCTAGAATACGTTTTTATGCGAGATGCAACAAATATGTTCAAATAGACTGGCTGGCTATAAGAACTCATACATTTTATCAATATACACATAAGTACCGATGTTGTGGTAGCTGATAATGCAGAAAAAACAGAAGGGTCATATAAAAGTTGATTTACACATTTGTATTTACACTGAAAAAACAAAATGAACAAAACATACCTCCAAAGGACGAGTGTCAGGAATCCCGTGGCAGATGACCTCATTAACAGATGTGCAGCAGCTATTAGGGAAGTTATGATAGTTGAGCGGGCTAGGGTAGCACTCCCGTTCAATGCAGGCTTCGTGCACCACGCGATCAAGCTCATCTGTAGTCACACCAACTGCGCAGGCTCTGAAAATATTAATTGAGGGGTTGATGTACTGTTCCTTAGTATTATTTTGTGCCATGAACAATTTGTAACATGTTTGAGTGATTTTATTACTGAACAGTTGTCACAAATACAATTTTGGTCTATGTAAACTATTGTAAACCATATAAAACCCATTTTAATGTTACTAAGGAGACAACCATGGCAACATGCGACAATATTATTGATTGGCTTTTATACATAAAGAAGTGATCAACAATTAAAATGTAGGCCTCATAAACTGACAGAAAACATGGTCTACTATGAGGGGCAGTCCAAAAGTTACCGGCCATAAACTGCCGTATTTCTTTAAGCTGCCATATTTCTCAAGCCCGAAACTTTTGGACTGCACTGGTATGTTATGTATTTCCCTCAGGTCCTGGCAATAAAAAAACAACAACAAATATTTTCCAAGTACAGAGCTAACAGCTAGTGACAACTTGGACAAAAACAAGTAACCAACTTTTACCAATCATCATACAATTGTTTATAGCACTATTACTAAATCATTTTATCGGCCAACCTAATTAATCATTAAGGATCATACCAAAAAACTTACCTTAAGCCAGGAATTCAACAGGCAACATTTGTTTAATAATGAATATAAACAGTTTATAAACAGAGTTGCTGGGTATTCATTAGGCAATATTTTTTTGATAAACAGTGTTTATTGACAAAAGTTGCCTAATGAATACCAGGTTTAAGCATGCCTTAGTAACTAAACAATTCCAGAAACGTCTTACTTGGCAGCTTCATCAAGAACTTCTCTCCCCAAGCGGCAGGACACGCGCATGGCCTCAATCTCCTCATCATCCAGCACTTTGATCTGTCCGGAGCCTTTCGCAGCATTCTCCGACGCGGGAAACCCCGTCGGGTGATCCGCATAGTCCGGACGGCCTATGTGTGGCGGCACCGTCCGCTTCGGACCGGGCGGACAAGGCCTCAGCTTCCCAGTGAAAGTATATGACGGCCAAGGATTATATTCCACGTTCGAGCCATCTGTCGTCTCGCCCTCTAAAACAAAACAAAGTTAACCCACTGTAACCTAACACCGCAACATAACCTCGAAAACGGAACTCACTCGCCAACGAATGGATGATTTTATGCGTTTTCCACGATTTCTTGAAGCAATCCTGGTTGCAGAAGAACGAGCCCTGAATACCGAGTTTTATACACGTGGGGCATTGTAATTGTGCAATGGATTTGCAACCGGGAGTTTCACACATTCCAAGGGCGGCCATTTTTTTAATCTTTTGAATGACGGATTGACGGAGCCATTTTTTTTTTCGGTATTGTCATTGTTGACAGATGACAGTAACAAAACGTCAAGAAGGATACGTTCAAGATATTTTTTTTAACTGACAGCCATTTTAATTTTTATTTTTTTATTTTTTTTTTATTTAATAATTTACATCAGAAATATTATTTCCATAATTTGTTAGTAACAGTGATCTTAACACTATGTTAGTAGGTATTTTATCACACTTACAATTAGCAGTTGGATGGCCTATGCAACCTATCCCAATGGAACAGGAAGGGACCATCCAAGCGCGCCGCCACCGTCTGCAGGAGGCTGTTCGGGCTGCCGCGCAGGCGCCTCATCAGGGACGCAACCCGCTTACGCATTATGGCGTGAAACCCATCCGTGTGCGCTTCGCAAAACATCCCTGATGCACTGCAATGGCGCGGCAGCCCCAACAACATCCTAAACCCATTATTATAGTGGACGCGAAGGGCACTGTAAGCCTTTTGCGTATAGTTGATGATTAATGTTGTGTGTAAAATGGGCGTTAAAAGTGCACATTAAATTTTTTTTCAGAATTAGTTTTGTTTTTGGGTTTTCTTAAGCCGCGTCCGCTGCGCCATATTTTCGTGGTTTGTAAACGTCAAACATGTTTTGCCAATCAAAACAATACCCTATTTGTTTGCTGAAACTGACGGAAAACATGTTAGATGTTTAAAAACATGGAAAACTGGTGCAGCGGACGCGGCTTTACTCAGAATCGGTCATTTCGCCGGTTGGCAACCACCTAATTTCATGTGCCGGTTAGCGACCACTACTACGCTTACATTTGAAGCCCGAGGCAGACGCTCCCCCAGGGAGTACACAAGTTGGAGGCCCCTGGCGTGTGACGCTCTCCCGGCACTTACAACACTACCAGCGCGTCCAAAGACTACAATATACATACTCCACCCACCACCTCGGACCACCATCGTCTCCTGCCATCCAGCTGCGTACCGCGAGGGGAGTGAGGGTACCCGGAAGGACCGACCACCCCTCAAACAGACCTGGCATCTAGCCATAGCCCGACCTAGGCGAACGAACCACCCATAACTGAACAATAAATTCTTAACTATCATCTTATCTTGCTCCTAGATAGGTACCCCAAGTTAGGGCTCCCTATCTACGTGACAAATTGGCCAATGGTGGTCCGAGGTGGTGGGTGGACGCGCTGGTAGTGTTGTAAGTGCCGGGAGAGCGTCACACGCCAGGGGCCTCCAACTTGTGTACTCCCTGAGGGAGCGTCTGCCTCGGGCTTCAAATGTAAGCGTAGTTACGCAAAACTCGTCGTAGGTGGCGACACTAGCAGCGTCGACATTGTATCTCGTTCCCACTTGCGGTATTGTCTATGCAAGCATCCTTGTCACTCATTTGACAATAAATTGTGCATTTGTGTGTGAATCCCTATATTCCTATACTGGTTTACTATTAGTGGTAGTGCTGCCTCTGGCGAAAGAACATTGCAGTAATGTTCCCTATTGATCCTCATGGTCGCACCACACTTGGCGGTGTTTGTCCAAATATTCGAGTTGCATCTTTTTCCTTCCTACGGAAAATGAAAGAGAGGCAACGACGCAACGCGAACACGAACCCCCAAGTGTGGTGCGACCTAAGGGTGCGACCATCATACAAAAAAAAAAGTGTACCAGATTTTACTATGTAGGTAAGTTTTTTCTTCCAGTGCGTCACGACGATATACCTAAACAAAAAAAGACTGCTTACCTACAATAATGTGACGATCTCGAATGGCATATTTAGGACACTATTTTTCTTGTATGAGGATCGATAGTAATCAAAGATTCTGAGCAAGAAAAACCAAAAGAAACGAATTCTGGAAAAAAAGTTTTGTACATTTTTTTGAAAAACGTTTAAGTACTAGGTACCTATACTATCTACCTACAGTATCGCTCAAAACATAGCCATCTAAATTCCCACGATAAATTATACTTTCCAGTAAGTAGGTACCTGGTAGGAAAGGCGGATTTACGTTGAAAACCGGTTGCGCCGCATTAACTATTTGTAAGCTTAGCATGATTTTTCTTCTGATTGAACTGTAAATCAAAACTGCTATTTAACAAGTGAGTGAACTATCAGACATGACAATACTATAATTATAAACAAACCATGTAGGTACCTACTAATCGCACAATTGCAGTTGACTAACCAATGTTCTCAGCGGTAACTGTGTCGTTGTACACTCGTTAAGTATATTTTCTTCTGAACGGCCACCGCGAAATGGAAACGAAGTTCGTTCAACGTGTATTGCCGTCTCTGTCACTCGAATAGGCAGTTGCGACAGAGAGGCAAATACACAAACGAACTTCGTTTTCGTTCTATGGTAGCCGCTCTGCGGCGCTACCACGGACTTAGAATCTCGAACTTCGTATATCTCCGTCTCTGTCGCTCGAGTACCATAAACCATAAGTGCGATGGAGACGGAGATATAAGAAGTTCGAAATTCGAAGTTCGTGGTTATATCATAGCTCGAATTTCGTATATTTCCGTCTCTATCGCACTTATGGTGTATGGTACTCGAGCGACAGAGACGGAGATATACGAAGTTCGAGATTCGAAGTTCGTGGTAGCGCCGCTGTTCATTACATGTTCGACACAATATTTATTGTGAAAATCACTTAGATATAATATTACTTACGTATACCGTGATATAATGATTTCCTTATGCCGTACAGCCAACCGCTAGGCTCGTCCCAAGATCGGATTAAAGCGTTCCGAGTGACTACATACGTAAAATTGCAACCACCTACGAAATGGTCCATTGCACAACACCAACCGTACACAATAATTTACTAGGTAAATTCAAGCAATATATAACTACCTCCTACTACTACTTTTTGTAGGTACAATCTTGACCAAATCTTGACAACGAATTTGAATTTACAAGCGCTGACCGCTGACAATATGGCGGGCAGTTTGCGTTATTAAAAAAACTGTGTTTACAACTCTATGGCTAGCAGAATTCTAAATTTAAACTGTTTATTTTCTTTGAGGCGGCAGCGTGCTGAATCTGAGGGCCTACCGCGAAAGGCATTCGAAGTTTTCGCTCTCTGTCATACTGACGAGTTCGTACGTAAGTGCGACAGAGAGGGAAAACTTGGAATGCCGTTCCCGGTAGGCCCTCTGACTGTTTGTACACAAAGACTTTTTTTTTTAAATGTTTATAGCCTGGATACATGTTACACAAAGGCTGGAACAAGCCCCTAAGGTTAAAATAGGTGGCAGATACGTATACCTTTCCCCTACTTTCGTACGACGTACTTACGCGTCAGAAAGAGATGTATATGCATTTGTTATTCCTTAATTTGGAAGGTTGTCACAAGTTTGTTCCTGCGCTGGGGATGTACAGTGTCGACTGTTTATATCGATGAATTAGTCAACCAAATTATAAATTTAGATTTTAATAATTCACATTCACTGTGTGAAAAAAATATGTTTATGGAGAAGGCAAAAAGAAAAGTAGAGTCTAACTAACCCGGCATTATTAAAAACTAGAAAATCCCGGAATTTTGGAATGTTTGGATTAGTGGATTGAATAGAAATGTCATAACTAATAAAAAGAGAGCAAGCGTCTAGCTAGAGAAAGAGAAGTAAAGGCCGGTGAAGGAGGTGCGGGTGGAGTGTGTCGGATTAATCGATATAGCCGGCTATTGGAGTGACGGACTGATGAGACTCTACTGTAGTAGCAAAAACCAAAGTAGCTTTTGTCAACCTTGATGCGTGGCGTCCTGCAAAACCAAGGTCATTCATATCCCTGTCACAATCTATCTTATAATATCGCACTCATTTGCAGTACGTCATGCAGGACTGCCTGGAAGCTACTACTTATGGGAAATGAAAGAATAATTTTATATTAAGACCATTTTTTATTTAGTCAAACTTAATCCGCCTTCAATAAAATAGTTATGGCTAAAACTTTTTATTTTTCTTAAGGCACACGTTTCTATTCAATTTTGTGAAAGATCTGTCTGCTTCCAGTCGCTTCCATTTAAATTTACATTTGGTACAAATAATCTGGTGACGTGTTTGAAATAAAAATGACTGCTTTTCCATGTCAGATTCTCCTTCTTACACGTGTGTTATCCATTCCTTTTAACATATTCGTCCTTTGGAAATCTAAAATCAAAAAGTTGAGTTATTATTATTATGTCGATAAGTTATTGTGCCGAGGTCGATAAAAAAAACTACATCACTATGGGAAAAACATAACCTCTTCTACTTATCCGAAAAAGTCTTATTTTCATGCACAATCTGGTTTATAATTGAACAGATAATGATATTTACATAAATTACCAATTACTATTATTAATTTTAGGTGAGCTCCTTCCATGAATAAAATCAAAATCTATAGAAACTTACCAATACAAGCAAACTGCTCCATGGTTTATTTATGTCCCTCTTGTATGGGATTTACAGCCTTCAATGGCTCAATACATTTTATCACAGGAAACAATCAAGTCTCGCAAACATGAACAATACATTTTTTCAAACATTCTCGGTGGAATAACACCAAAATAAATTATTTTCACACACAGGAGCAGCGATGTTTTGGAAGTAATATGATACGACCAAGTCAAGTTGTAAGGTAATGACACCTTCTACCAAACAATGATGACATATTGCATTTTGCTGGATTAAATTACATCCAATTACATCCATTTGACATTTGCCCGAGTTGATTTTAGTGACAACCTACGAAAATGTGAAACTGAATAGGGATTGTAGTCTCATTCCCTCTTAGGCCAACTATAGATTTACGCAAGTGAATAAGATAGCTGTTACCAAGCTCTTATTTTAACGTGGTTTCTATGCTTTAGTACAAATTCTTTGGGCTGGAACGACTTTGAACTGACACGTTATGTGAATGCGAGGTATTTCGCCAGGCCAAGACCGCATTGTATCTATGTACAACTCGTCGGAAATATCTGCGAACCTCGCTTCGCCAAATCCCAAGCTGTCAGATTTTTCTGGTGGTCACCTTACCGGCCTTTATAAGACCCCATCAAAATCTCACCCCCACCATGTCTCCTTCCCGGAGATCAATTCTATCAGGAGAAATCAGTCGTATTGCAGCTTTATAGTATGCTCAAGCTAGGTTCGCACATATTTCTGAAGAGTTGTATACAGCTGTGCGCATTATCTTGTCAGGTTAGGTACCTACTCCTTTCTTTTCATTTTTAACACATTCACTGCCAAGAATCGCTACGCGCTACGCTCGTAGCCGATGCCGTGATTTTCCCGTTTATTTATTTATTTAATCGTATGGCATTTAAAACAGAAACATAATAACTAAAAATTAATTCTAAGGTTTGTCATTTTCCCGTTGTTAGTAGGTAACAGAAAGCGCCCATTAAGCGGATTCCTGAGGGCCTACCGTGAATGGTATTCGAAGTTTTCCCTCTCTGTCAGACTTGCAAGTTCATACGTAAGTGCGACAGAGAGGGAAACCTTCGAATGCCGTTCGCGATATGCCCTCTGGCAGTGAATATGTCTGCACGGCAAGACGGCGCGCGAGCTCTCTTGATTTTTCTCGCACTAATAATAAGTACCTATAGGTACGTATTCTTAGTGTTCTAATAAGATAGAGACGGATAGTGCTAGAAAAATCGAGAGAACTCGCGCATCGTCTTCTGATAGCCGTGCTGATAACCACTCTTTCAGATTTTAAAAAAGGTAGCCCAATTTTTTTTTCTAGGCAGCCCATACTTCGCTTGGTACTCGTTCAAATTTGGCTTTGTATGCGGCAAGGGGTTTAAGCAAAATCGATGGTAGGTAGATGCCTTTAGCAATAAGAGTGCACTATGAAATTCCCTAATAATACGTAATTGAAGGGTTATTTTGCAATGAAATAGTGCACTCTTATTGAGACTTGAGACACCCGTTAGATGGTAAATGGTAACAGATGGAAAAAAAACTATTTTACGTCATACCTGGCCATAAAGTAGGAATTACCGCACGCTATGCGTGCGGAAAACCCCACTTCCTGGCCAGATAGAGACGTAAAATTTTGTACTCACCACGGGCGGTAATAAAGAAAGCCTCAGAGCGCATATTTATCGCCCTTGCCTTCGGCTCGGGCGTCAAATACCTGCGATCTGAGACATTCTTTGTTTAACCGCCCTAGGTAAGTAATGTACCTACTATTAATTCATCGTATTTCACTTCAAACTTGCCGCGGGCAACATAACTTGTTACGTGACTTGGCAATGCCCAAGTTTAATGAACTTAGCGAGGGTTCCGTACCTGCCAGAATTAGGGCAATGGTGGGGCAATATTTGCCGTAATGCCGCGCAACTAATGGACCCCAAACATCGACGCTAACCGCTCGGAAGACACAATAGAATTAGGCTCAAGAAAGCTCGTTACGACCCCTGGAATATGCTTCGGTGAACATATTATATTATAAATTCGTTGTCTACGCATGGTGTGCTTTCTTTCCTATAGGTTTGTCGCCAGAGTCGTTATTACTACACAAATTGAATCAGAGGAAATGTCGAACTAACGCCCAACGTATTGTAAGATGATTGTAAGCGTGTACCTACTATGGTTTTTAGTGGAATTCACGAAAGGAAATGTAATTTTCAGCATGCGAGGAGCTTGCTTAGCATAGCTTAGGATAGCATGTCCTATTTACTCGCTTTATACATAAACTTAGTGACACGGTCACGGTAAATGAACCTGAAAACGTGACGCCTTATAATAAATTCAAGCAACTCAAAGACCTTTAACTCATATAAACTACTGCTGTTATAGAGAAATCAAGATCCTTTTACGTTCCTTTCTACAACACGAAAGCGCTCAGTTCAGGGGTTAGGTCGTTGTTGTTCTACGTCCGTAGGAATAACTATATAGAAACCCTTTACACGTGACCGGGTGGTGCTAAAATAACAACAAACTCGGCAGCTGCACTGTTCCTTCTGAACCTCGCAGCGCACACTGGAACTCTATCAGCGACATCGATACGAATACATACAGGGTGGAAAGTTAAAACGGGGCAGTAAGGGCAGCTACTAGATCCCTTGCCGCCACGCAAAAATGGCATTAGGATTTCATTCCTAACTTTTTAAGTGATGACAATCTACATTCACAGATTTTTGAAAAAAGGTACAGTCAGCGAGAAAATTATCACTTTTGACGAAATTTTTTTTTAATGCCATTCGATCCCATTCATATTAAGGATCAAAATACTCTTCGGGACCGACTAAGGTTTGACTACTAGAACGCCCAGAAATCAAAAAAAACTTTTTCCATACAGTCAGTATGGGAATCCCAAAGTGCAAGTAGCGTTAGTAGTAGTGATCGTCTAGATTGTATGGAGACGGAGATTATACAATTTGATGATCGTCTAACTAAAGTACTACTTGCACTTTGGGATTGTAGCTGCCCTTACTGCCCCGTTTTAACTTTCCACCCTGTATGTGTATAGTACCAGTGTGTAACCGCCATACGATATATAAATAGGGGTCAGCACGGTCACCATGAACGGGAAGTCCTCTTTCTTTCTAAGTGTGAGAGATACGGAAGTTGGTTAGCCGCCCAGAACTAGCGTGACTAGGCAACTTCTTGTGCTAATAGCATCGTAGTTAAACCAAATACATCATCGATCCGGTGATGACGGTGACGTTGTTCACCTACTGCGAGAACGATGCGTCATACCCTTTATTCTAACGCGTTCATCGAAAAGACCAACACACCTATGACGCGTGAATCCACAGACTTAGTGAAAAAACTGGTCGCTAATCTGGTCGCGCTTCGGACAATAATTAACAAAACGAAAGTTCCGAATAACCGGCGGTGTCCAAAAACCAGTCGAAGTAAGGCCTCTCACAGACTGGCGTGGCCTGGTCCCTGTTTCACCAACTTGATAATTGTCACCTGACAACGACAATTCTCCGTACATTGCTGGTTCCACAAGTAACCTAGTCCCCACTTGACATTGGCAAAGTGCCTAAGCAGCAAAAAGCCACAACACGAAAAAAAAAAAAAAAAAAAAGTAACCTAGCGACCAACTTCTAGAACAAGCAATGTATGGCGAATTGTCAGTGTCAGGTGACAATTGTCATGTTGGTGAAATAGGGGCCTGACCGCGGCGGTCAATAGTAAATTAGTCATTAGTTGTCAAATTTACTATTGACCGCCACCGCAGGCCGCGCCAGTGTGATTCAGGCCTAAAGCGATTCTTATTAGATACTTTAGGAAATGACAAGGCCAAAGATGGTATTTCTCAAGAGTTCAGTATACATTTAATTTGGCCCTGAAGAGATCTACTAGAATTACTAGATCGTATTGCAGAAGGCATAGGTACAGATAGCGCGAATTATTTTTAATTAGCAACACGGTTAGCAAAAGACAGCGCGTGCGCTGGGTCGCAGCGAGATAATACATACTTACATAAAATCACGCCCCCATCCCTAAAAGGGGTAGGCAGAGCACACGAAACTTGTGTTCTAGTGCCACTTTTAGCATAAATGTGGGTATAAAAGATCGACAAAATGTGATGTCGCAGTGATAGGTTGCTAGCCCATCGCCCACAACACACTTCAACCCTGTTCCCATAGTCGACTCTTACGACACCCACGGGAAGAAAGGGGGTGGTGCTATTCTAACCCGACACCACACGGGCCTAGAGATAAACTATCGGTCTTTTTCTAAGAGTTCTAATTAGAAAGAGACGTATAGTCTATCTCGCCTCGCCGCGACACAGCAATTACGCAAGAAAAGAGGCAATGTAGGTACTTATTGCATTGCATTCCATAAAGCACCGTTTTGGGCGGCCAACATGTAGAATAACATCGCTTCATCTATTGAGCCATACGTACCTTTTTCCATAAACGCGCCCATGCAACCCGTGACGTAGACATCCCCGTAGCTATAAACTGGCCGGTAATCTGATCGCCCTTCGGGCATTAGCCCTAAGCCCGCCAATTAACGGACTAACAAACGAGCGTCGCAGTTTTAAGAAAGCCCCGAATAGCCGCCATTGGCCAAAATCAGCGCGTAGTAACGTGATTTTTATCAATTTAAGGGTATTGCCCCATAATATGTATCATCAATTCATCATCATCATCATCATATCAGCCGAAAGACGTCCACTGCTGGACATAGGCCTCCCCCAAAGAGTTCCAAAGTGACCGGTCCTGCGCCACCCGCATCCAGCGGACTCCCGCGACCTTTACCTTTAATAATATGTATATATGTATGTAAATAACTTTATTGTACACAAGACACAGGTAAAAATACAAACAAAAAAAGCCCAATACAACAATACCCTTACACCCTATACCTAATAACACCTTTTACTAATTCAAGTAAACATTCATTCAACCCCACTATATAAAACTACGTTCCTTTCCTTATATAGGTAAACTGTTAATTTGTGTTTTTTTAATGTTATCTCAACGGTAGAAAGAGGCTGTAAACACCTTTTCGGTAAAATACCCTTGTTCCCCCCTACATAACAAAGTAACATTACTGGCATGCCCCATTCGCCATTTTGTACGTAGCTTGAAAGATTCGACGGAGCCCCGCAGTGGGGCTCCTATTTCTGGACGGTTTGCCCTTTGGGCATCTGAAGCTACCTAACGAACCTAACCTACCTAGTGTTTCGCGAATTTTCGAGGGCTGGTTATGTACGGGGTATTTTAAGGCAATCAAAATGTCAGTTGTCGTGTTTTGTGATGTGACACTCGAATGCAGCTAGCTTGAATATCTGGAAACGTCCGGATTACTGAGACTATAAATAATAGTAATCCCTCACGATTTCTTTTGTTTTTTCGCCGACATTTAATGGTAATTATTGGGTTTGCAAATAAATCTGCTTGCCTTTTTATGGGCTCTTAACTGAAAGTGCCCTTGAAGTAAGTGTCTAGAGGACGATTGATTAAGAATTTTCTCGTTATTCAATTTATTTTGTTTTTACTCAATGCCGAAAAAGAGGAGGAAAATATTTATTAGCCTAAAAAGTATTCAAAGCCTAAAAAGTATTCCGAGCCAAACCTAAGCCCGGCCGAGCCACGGCCGAAGCTCGGAAGCGGCTCGGCATCGGCACGGCCGGGCTTGGGTATGGCTCAGCCGAGCAAAAATGCCATCGTTTTTCTTAGAAAACGGCCCGGCCCGGACACCGGGTCAGGTCTAAAGGCCGCTTAAGCAAAGCGTACCTATAGTACCTACACTTGCAGAGCTGCTACTCTCATAGATAAATAAATACTTAAATTCGAACCCAAGGTTTCCGAATTTGTAGGTTAGTTAGTGAATGTCATATTTTTAATTTCGCATACTTTTCATTTTCCAAACTATAAAGCCATTAACTTTTCAGGCTTAATAAACCATTGCTTCGAGATTAGGTTAGGTTTGTTGTACAACAATTGCGAATTTGGTTTCTAAAAAAGAGGTATGATTTGATAACAATTGCGAATTCGGTTTCTAAAAAAGAGTCCTAGTTATCTCCACTTATAATAATCTCCACTTATAATAAATCTCTAAATTAAAAAAAGAATCGGCCAGTTTGAAACTAAGCTTTGTGTGGTACGAATGTTCTCAGCATCCCATGAAAGGAAAAATATGAAACATTTTATATAGGTACATTATTATTCTAGCTGCAACTTAGGATAGTTTTTATCCGACTGCGACAATTAATTAATTTTCCGAAATATACGACTTCATTTAATTTTTCATTTATTTTTATTGAAATCAAACGTTGCTCCAACTGTCAGCTATAAGAAACGTCAAATTTTCGTCAAAATGGCAGAATTGCTTTTCCTTTCACTTATTAATAATTTAAATCCAGTCTACGATAGACCTTTACTTTACGATACACATGCCAAAAGTTAAACCATAAAAAAATATTCGATTGTGATATCCTATACTATTAAACGAGCAATATTTGTATATATATATATTTGCAATCACGTTCTCGGAAACGGCTCTAACGATTTCGATGAAATTTGGAATGTAGGTGGTTAAGGACGCGAGAAATCGATCTAGATAGGTCTCATGTCCGGGAAAATTCATTTTCTCCGTATTTTCTCCATTTTCATCCGAGCGGAGCTCGGTCGCCCAGGGACTGAGAACTTATACGCGCAAATGTCGCATTATGGCGTAATTTCAAAAAATGTATTAACAAATTTGAACAATATAATTAACACGAATTTGGTTTTTTTGAATGGCAATGGCACGCGCTCTTTGCGCATTCTGCCAAAGTGCCTGCGGCGCTACCACGAAAACCTAAACTCGAAGTTCGTATAACTGCATCCCTGTCACTCGAGTATTGTTAGTGCGATAGAGATAGAGATACCCGAATATTTTCGAATTCCGAAGTTCGTGGTTATAGCTCAGGAATCGAAATTACACCCCGTAAGCCGCGTCCGCTGCGTCATGCTTTCGTGGTTTTTAAGCGTCAAACATGTTTTGCCAATCAAAACAAAACCCTATTTGTTTGCCGAACCTGACGGAAAATATGTTAGATGTTTAAAAACATGGAAAACATTGGTGCAGCGGACCCGGCTGTAGGTAGACACTAAATAAAATAATCATAATGTATTTTCTCGAAAAAAGGATAATAGAGAAAAAATCAACGCAAGAGGTTATATGTATAGGTAATTACTTAGTTCCAAAGTTTTATGTTCTGTCCCTTTTCCACAAAACGTACTTTCATATGAAACGATTGTTTTTTACTATGACGCTCGAGGATATTGACGTCACAGTCCCCGATCGTTTTCTCACTCTAACAAGGGACATTAAAACGGTTTTGAGATATTTGAATGGGATTTTCGTCATCTTCTATCTGTCTATACCTACATATAAATGCCCTGACTGACTCACCCACTCACTCATCAACGCACAGCCGAAACTACTGTGGCTAGAGAGTTGAAATTTACACCAGAACTACCGTTTAGAACGTAGGCAACGGATAAGAAGGGATCTTTGGAAATTCTACCCCTAAAGGGGTCAAATAGGGGTGCAAAGTTTGTATGGGGGAAACTTTATTTTTTGTGCTAGAGACTTAAAATTTTGTATAAATATTACTTATTAGAATACAAATAAAATACTTTCAACGTAAAGGAAAATTCTGCCCCTATGGGGTAAACAAGGGGTGCAAATTTTGTATGGGGGAAACTTTATTATTTTAGCAAGAGACTCAATATGTTGTAGAAAGCTTACTTATTAGAATACAAATAAAGTACTGTCAGCGTTTTGGAAAATTCAGCCTCTTACGGGGTTAAAAAGGGTTGCAAAGTTTGTATGAGTGAAACTTCTTTTTGAGATAAGCTTAAAAGTTTGTAGAAAGATTACTTATTACAATACAAATAAAAAAACAGCGTTTTGGAAAAAGGTATGAAAAAGGGGTACAATGTTGGTAAAGGGGATTTTTTTGAGCTAGAATCTCAAACCTTTTCAAAAAGATTACATAATAAAATAAAATAAAATACTTTCAGCGTTTTAGAAAATGCAACGTTTGTAAATATATTTTTATAGCAAGCGACAAACCTTTGTTGAAAGATTACTTATTACAATACAAATAAAGAATTTTCAGCGTTTTGGTAAATTTCACCCCTAAGGGTGATTAAAACAGGTGAAAACTTGTATGGAGGAAACTTTTTTTTTGAGCTAGAGACTTGAAATTGTGTAGAAAGATTATTTATTATAATACAAATATATAGGTAAATTACTTTCAGTGGTTTGAAAATTTCTACCCGCTAAGAGGGGGATAAAGAGGTGCAATGTTTGTAAAGGAAAACTTTTTTTTAGGTAGAAACTTAAAACTCTGTAGAAAGATTAAGTACCTACTTATTAAAATACAAAAAAATACCTACTGCCAGCGTTTTGGAAAATTTCACCCCTTAAGGGGTTAAAAAAAGGTGCAAGGTTCGTATACGAAACACTTTTTTTTAGCTAGAGATTAGATAGTTAGTAGAAAAAATACTTACCTATTACAATAAAAAATACCGAGTGTTTTATTTTTAATTTTTCCCTGAAAAGCGTTCAAAGTTTGTATGGAGAGCAAGAAAATTTTAAAGTATGATATTTGTAACTTCGATCTTAGCCTGTTTAGACTGCAAAACGTATTTTAGAATTTTTTGGAATATATCCCCCAAAGGGGATTATAAGGGTGTTCAAAGTTTGTATGGAGAGCAAGAAAATTTTAAAGTATTATATTTGTAACTTCGATCTTAGACTGTTTATACTGCAAAACTTATTTTAGAATTTTTTGAAATATATCCCCTAAAGGGGATTATAAGGATGTTCAAAGTTTGTATGGAGAGCAAGATATTTTTAAAGTTAGGGATTTGTAACTTCGGTTTTAGACTGTTTGCTAATTCATCGCCTAAGAAGGTTAAAAGGGGGTTCGAACTTTGTATAGAGAGCAAGACATTTTTAAAGTAAGAAATTTGTAACTACGGTTTCAGACTGTTTACTATGAGGGTTCAGAGAGGGTTCTTAGTTTGTATAGAGAGCAAGAGATTTTAAAGGTAAGAGATTTGTAACTTCGGTTTTAGATTGTTTTCTAAAAGACTAGGTAGAAAATTAATTTAAATGTTTTTTTTTTATTAATTCCTTCAACAAACATTTAGACGATAATATGTTATACGCGGACGAAGTCGCGGGCAACAGCTAGTGTGATATAAAATGTTAGATACTTGTGCAAAAACCTAATGTGAGACACACACATACACCTATGTACGTACAGTCGCCATCACATACATCGGTACACTATAGGTGTTCAAAAATATCGGCACATGCACCCTAATGCCTTGAAAATAGAGGTGTGTTCCGATGTTTGTGAGCTGCTTGTTTGCTCCGATGTATGTGATGGCGACTGTACCTGTCAGAGCTAGCGCAAAACGTAATAAAATGCTAAATTAGGATGTGAAAGAATTGATTAGAATTAACTAGATTCCAAGAAGCCTAATAGCTGTAGGTACCTACAATCTAGTTAACGGCAAAATAGGCCAAAAAATCTATTAGGCCACGCGCTGCAATAATAACTGCTCTGTGATTAGTTGAAATATTGAATCTGCGAGCTCCAGTTGCATTGATCTGGAAGTGAAGTTGACAATTTTGGCAATTTTTGATTAGTGCGCTTGTATGAAACATAGATTTTTCTATCTTATGTAGGTAGTTTGAAAACATTGTGTATAACACGGGTGTAAGAATATTGCAAACTCGAGTCATCAAAAGTCTTCGGCGTCGGGCTTGTACGGGCACGAAATGATAGACTCTTGTTTGCAATATTCCACTTACGCCCCTCGTTAAGCAATCTACTATTACGCCTTTCCCCGTGAACTTTCTAGAAGTAGTAAACTGAGCTCATAAACGACTTCCTCTTCCTTCTTGTTATTTTCTATCATGATGAATTTCCTGGAGTTCCTTCAAATCATTCTTAGTACTCAACGTGCCTACTTAAAATTAGCTACCTATACCTACCGCTACACTACCACTACAATAGGTATAAGTAGTCAAGGATATTCAAACTTAGATTGCGTTTCTAAGTTTGAATATAGAAAAAAATCCTAATGATATAAAAATACAAATCCCTTCACATTCGAAACGGAAAAAAAGCATTAATTAGACATAATTCTTAATAAAAGCAATTTATGTTTAATATTTTAAACTTTCACGATTCTCACACATTGTTTCGTTCCGCGACCAAGGATGTTTTGACACATCTGAAATGGGAAACCTAAAAAAAGTACGTAGTTATAATTAAACGTGACAACCAGTTGAGTAAAAAAAAATTTTGTGTGATTTATAGAAGAAAATACACCACAATTTTATTGCAGGTAAGTATATAATAACACTAAAAATAAAACATCAAGAAAAAAAAACCCGTAGGCTACCCTGAGCGCGTATCAATCGTTTTATTGTGTTTTAATCTTTGTGTCAGTCAGTAGATAATAATTCTGCTTAATAAATTCTAATCCGACAACTGGACTTGAGTAGCCTAATAACTACTAAACTATAAGCCAATGTTAATATGTAGGGTTCAGTTTAGGTCCGGGTAATTTCGTCCAAAATTTACATCACACTAAAACTAAATGTTTAATAAGAAGCAACTGATGCATTAGGACCATATTAATAATTTATTTTCAGTGTACTCACCTTACTAATAAGACTAGGTATGTTCGTGCTTCAGAATATTGGAACCCATACATTTTACATCTCATTTTACATTAATAATGCCGTACGGAGAGCTTGAAAAACTTACGCAGGAGATCAATTTAACTCGACATTTCTTGTACAATGTGTTGCGCGCTCGATCCGACCTACTAGCTCGGTGGATGCGAGGGTAGGTAAGGATAAGAAAGTCACACACCTCTTAGGTTTAGAGCATTATTACAATTCAGAGTACAAAGTGTTAATTAACAGTAAATATAATACTAGGAGTGTAAGCGACAAAAAGTTAGTACCTACAGCCGAGAACGAAAAACTATTATGGCGAAAGATGTTCAAAATACCTAGTCCCAAAAATATTCAACAAGATTAGCTTATTAAGACAAAGTCCTAAACTAAGTAAATCTAGGATAAAAACTAGATTAAATAATTGTCTTCTCGACTTGTCATAAATAGTCATAATTAAGTGTGTGTGTAGTGTAGTGTGTATGTATATATGTATATGCGTGTGCATGTGTGATGAGACGAGAACACACTCTCGACTTATCACATATGGATGTGTATGTGGTATGTAGATATATGTATACTTGCAGAAATAGGTATATTTATTTTCTTTAGTTACTTTAGGCATGAAACTTTATTTTATATAAGATGAGTTTAATAGGTTAAGCTGTATAAAAACTGAGCGCGTCTCGCCATCAAACGTAACAGTTTGGCGAGAATATAAATGTTTTGTAAGATGTAATTTGAACATATAAATAAAAAAAAAAAAAAAAAAAAAAAAAAGGATGTGTGGGCGATGATACGCTATTGGCAAAACTGTTTTTCTAAGCAATACTGTCACCGGCAATATTTCCGGGAATATTCCCTCTATTGCCAGCAATGTTGCCAGTACAAGAAAAGTGCATAAATTATTTGCGGAAATCGCGATTCGTCTGGTTGATGTAACTGAGGCTTGTACTACGAGTATTACTTATTCTGTGACTGAGGCCCTTGCACGTATGGTTTTACCTTCACGTTTTACGGCGAAAATGTACTGAAAGGTCACGTAAAACGTGACATGAAACGTATCATGCTAGGGCCTCCGGTGACCGAAGAGCTGGCGGCTTTCTCGCGCAACGCATCAGCATTGCAATTCGGCGAGGAAATGCCGCCAGCATCCTCGGTAATACAATGCCTCGTGAGCCGTTTTTTAGAATTAACTTAGTTTTAATTCAATTTCATTAATGTTAATTATCATCCTGTACCTATATGTACTGTTGAACAAATAAATTTTTTTTTTTTTTATTTCGCTAAATATTGTAAAGCAAATGATGTGCGTTTGCGTAATACCTAGTTTTCTGGAAATTATGCGGCAACAGACAACTGTTAGGTAGACTTTCATTTCCTTTGTTGCCGGGAAAGTTGACGGCTGTTTCCGAAGAAAAATCCAATGTCTGGCACGTCACTAAGCTTGCGTAACGTAGATAGAGGATATATAGATGGCATCCTAGCGTACACCTAAAAGGGACGATGGTAAATTAACAGTACTAAATTCACTTCACACTCTTGACGTCTAATGTCATTTATAATTTAGTCGTATTATATCGGTGACGTCATGGTGGTGTCAGTTTCAGTACAAATTTTGACAGGTGTGGTGGCAAACAAGCTGGTGGCAAACAAAAAATCCGTATACGCGATGAGGGACAGAAAATATGACATGCACTGTATCTCGTTCCCACTTGCGGTATTGCCTATGCAATATCTTTATCACTCATGTGTGTATGTGTGGGTGACTCCCTCTATCTATTCTACCTCTATGGTGCGTAACCAACGCGTTGATATCATGCTAGTACCTATGTGTTATGTCGTTTGAGATTGACCTCTTGGAGTTTATAATTAGGTTACTTGTAAATATCGTAGGTAGAGTAATTACCGTGATGTGTGTTCGGTACGTAGGTAATTGAGTGTTTGTAAAAACTTCCACAGACTGGTAAAAAGCGTGAAACTTGGGAATAAAATTTTTGAGCGCGTTCATTATTAATGTTAAAAGAGATTAAAGGTTAATCCGCACTGTGGATCATTTCACGAAGCTACAAGTAACAGTTATTAATACTTAGATGCCCGCGCGGCTTCACTCACGTATTGCAAAATTTGCAAAGAACGCAGGCAAACCAGCGGGTTAAAATATAGCCGATGTCCATACGAAAAGTTCATTCTACATGCAGGCAAAGATAATTACTTATAATTATCTTTGATGCAGGTAAGAATTTTTAATATCGATCCAGTAGTTCCGGTTATTTGACACCCAGAACATGCGCCGTTAAAAAAAAGTATCATGTTCTGACATAAATGGAAACTGATGCAAGTGGAATAATTCGTTCAACCAAACAGCGCAAAGGTTGCGTTCCGAATCAGACAAATTTGATTCAGTTCACAATTTGACGATATGACATTGTTAGTTTATAAACTAACGAAAATGAATGCGTAAAATTATGAATTATTTTGGCAGTTCACAATATTCCGTCAGTTTACAATATAACGGGTAAGATTATAAACTGACGGTTTTCACAATCTAACGGTGACATATACGTATGTTAGTGTGTAAGGTATTGTAATTATGGGCCTTGTTGCCTGAGATAAATAAACAAATAAATATTACCCATTCCATACAAACTTATACACTTAAATACAAAGCTGCAATCTGACAGACTTTTCTTCTTTATAATAAATATTAGTATAAGTAGATAATAGTACATTATGATACAAGTGTGCTATGTTGGTCATTACACTCGAGTCGGTTTTTAAGCCTGAGCCGAAGGCGAAGGCTTAATGGAGACGAGAAGTGTAATGACCAATGCTCACGAGTTTCATACGACGTTTTTCAACACATTTGCGAGGAAAAAAAAAATTAAATTGTTAAAAGATATGTAATGAAAAGGCACTAGTGCGATAATGTAATGTAAAAGTCACGGCATGGGTAATATTCTGCATTATTTTGCTAATATTTAAAAAGATATGTAATGAAAAGGCACTAGTGCGATAATGTAATGTAAAAGGCACGGCATGGGTACTATTCTGCATTATCAGTGTAAATACGCTGTAATAAGACCTACTTTACGAGCAGGTGTGTTGAAAAATATAGTTTATAGAAACACAGATTTTGTGGATGTGTGGCTGCATTTGGTAAGTAAACTCGAGTGCCTACCCATCTTAATCGTGCACTTGAATTTAACATTCCAATAAAATACACTGAAACCCTTTCCTCGGCGACTCATCAACGTAAATAAAATAGATTCCACCCTTTTATCTAGTTTCTTTGCCGTGAACAGTTCTCTTCCGTCTTTCATTCCACCCCTTTTTCATCAGCGGTTTAACCACCATCTGCGGTATATGCGCAAAAAGACCAGTAAAAGAGGCAGATTAATTTATATTACAGGATGATCTTAGAAAGATCGAACCAGCTACATATTTAGTTGCTCGACGGTATACATATTTAGGAATTAGGAATACCTACACATTAGCTTTACCGAATTTGCTAACTATTTTCCTATAATTTGGAGTTCACCGTGAACTTTTGTTTTCTGTTTTTAAAATGATGGAATGATAACAAAAAAAAACATACCCACCTATTTGCACTCTACTTCGCAACTGCAGTTGTCACAATCGACTTGGGGCCGTGCGAAATTGGCAGCTCTGGTTGTCAGAGTGGTGGTGATACGAACGTCCAAAATCGTTAAATACTGCCAAGTTTCTCAGAAGGATAACAGTTTTCTGGGGTTTAGTCATCAAGAAAGGGCGACGTCGTTGGATCGAGCAACGGGTGTAACGCCTTTGGAGTTACTTACAAGCGTTCATAGGCTTGTGGTCCACCTACTATCACTTTTGCCAGTGTATGCACGTGATAATAATCCACCAATCTTCATTAAATAACCTTATAACAGTGGGTAGGTAACGAGTTCAAATGTTCCATGTCTTTACAAACATGATTAAGTATTTTATTTTTGATTGTTTCAATATCAAATTGACTTGCAAACAAGCAAGCGATTTTGCATTACATCTCGACGCATTTTGTTGTTAAGAGTATCGGTAGAACTGAATTATTTTATACCGCATTTTGAAACACCATCATTGTTTTCCTTGTTCTATCGCTTATTTGACACAACATTGTGTAATAAGTAGTTTTAAGTTATCATACAAGTGAATTGTAAAATTCTTAATGAGAATAAAGAATCTTAAACCATTATGAAATATTTAGGAAATTCTATTCCATTAATTTTTTTTTCAGTACCTTAACCTAATATATTTACATTAATATTATACATGTTAAGTTATAAGGCATTTTTGTTTAACCCTATGACTGGTTAAATCCACCAGTTGTGCTTCCAGGCGGTATGCCATTCATGCGCGAGTCTGTGTTGATCGGACTACGCTCAGGGCGGGCGGCCAAACGCCAGAGAGTCTTGGCCGCGGCGAGCGTCGCACGCTTCTCCCGCCCGCCCTACTCGCGATCTAAGTTGGTGTACCGACGAATTTGTTTGGTAAGTTGTTGCAATTTTGTAAAGATTTTTGGTGTTCGTTGAGTGGAGTATTTTTACGATTGTTTTATTTTTTGTAAGGGAGATTTAGGATTACTTTTGATGCTGATGCCTTTTGGATTAATCGAATCGTAGTTTACTGATAGAGTTGAAGTTATACAATTTTTACATATTATAAATTAACGTCTTTTTTGATTTCTGTTAATTGAGTCGGTTCATTTTTAGATAACCCAACGTTTACTAAGAAGGTTCTTAAAAAATACGGTTTAAACATAATGTTTGCATACAATCAAACAGTGTTGGTGTTACGTTTAATGTACCATAAATTGTTTTTTTATAAGTTTGGTCTAAATTGAATTTCACAGCAATTTGAGAAACAAAATCTTATTTTACATTTTCAATTTAACTGATTTTGCTAACGCAGCACAACAATAGGTAAAATTTCGCACCGCAAAGCCTTTACAAACACATTCATCTATACGATTTAATTAACCTAATGGTTCCATTTTAAAAGCAAACAACCCCCGACAAAATGACTAAAGAGTGTAAAACTGTAAAGCTAGATTAGGCAAATCTATTACCATTAAGAACCCAGTTTTTATTTTCAACCGAAATACCTTTCATGGCCACAAAATCAATTTAAGAGACCATTAAAGTGTAATCTGTAAGGAGATCGGACGCGTCATCACTTTGCAATGGTAAATTGGTCCAGAAAGGTTCCGTACTTAGTTTCCAAGAGAATATTTGCATGCAGAGTGTAAATGAAGAGGGGTTTTGAATCGCGACAGATAAGAAAAGTTATATCTGATTGTTGCTGAAAAGTTGGCAACTAAAGATTCAACGGTATTTATTGTTTAAAACTAAACATTATGCAGCAATATACACACAATAACTGATTTAAAATCCTTCCGATCGATAATCCTATTACAGTTGAATTAAATTAATTCAACTGTAATAGGAAGAAACTTAAAACTCTGTAGATAGATTAAGTACCTACTTATTAAAATACAAAAAAATACCTACTGCCAGCGTTTTGGAAAATTTCACCCCTTAAGGGGTTAAAAAGGGGTGCAAGGTTCGTATGGGAAACACTTTTTTTTAGCTAGAGACTTGATAGTTTGTAGAAAAAATACTTACCTATTACAATAAAAAACCGAGTGTTTTATTTTTAATTTTTCCCTGAAAAGCGTTCAAAGTTTGTATGGAGAGCAAGAAAATTTTAAAGTATGATATTTGTAACTTCGATCTTAGCCTGTTAAGACTACAAAACTTATTTTAGCATTTTTTTTAATATATCACCTAAAGGGGATTATAAGGGTGTTCAAAGTTTGTATGGAGAGCAAGCTATTTTTAAAGTAAGGGATTTGTAACTTCGGTTTTAGACTGTTTGCTAAAATACTACAAAACTTATTTCAGCGTTTTTTTAATTCATCGTCTAAGAAGGTTAAAAGGGGGTTCGAACTTTGTATAGAGAGCAAGACATTTTTAAAGTAAAAAAATTGTAACTACGGTTTCAGACTGTTTACTATGAGGGTTCAGAGAGGGTTCTTAGTTTGTATAGAGAGCAAGACATTTTGAAAGTAAGAGATTTGTAATTTCGGATTTAGATTGTTTTCTAAAAGACTAGGTACAAAATTAATTCCAATGTTTTTTTTAAATTCATTCCTTCAACAAACATTTAGACGATAACATGTTATACGCGGACGAAGTCGCGGGCAACAGCTAGTAGGAAATATATAAGTAAGATAAGTAATTAAATGGAATAATATGTGTTTTGTTTTAAAACCGAACAAAACAAAATTAAATCTACCAAAACTTAAAATGGTATTAAAATCCACGCGCCTTTTAATAGGAATCATATTCCCGTAAGTTGGAAATAAAACGTTTTTGTTTTAACTACTTAGGCGAATATATGGTATGGAACCAAATATGTTTCAATTTAATTTTAGTATTATTTGTCATGGGTAAGAAACATCCTTCTAAAAACTAAAGTCCATTATTTAGTAAGCCTTGTTAACCATAACAACGTAGATGTGCAATAAAACTAAAAAGGTTAAATCTCTTCTGCTTCTTAGTCGATCTCTCATGACAGAAAATCATCACCGCATGCAGTTCGGTTCCTCGGCAAGTAGACTGCATGTACAAGACTGCATTTTGCAACCCTTTTGTTTGCATCAGTCCAGCGCACTGTAGTCCTTGCTCTAGCGCGTTTGCCTTCCACAGAACCAATCATTATTAATTGTTTCTCTAGATCATTCCTAGAAGAACGCATGATATATCCAAATAAACAAGGAGTCCTTTCCTGGCTGGAAAAGGTTAAATAAATGACTTTATTAAAAATCCTCTAATTATGACTTTTCTAGCGACTGTTATGCCTGTTTACTGTGATATTCTAGATGTAAATTAAGGTAACAAGGTAGGCAGCCTCATTTCTTGGATCGCCTTGATATTATGTACACTTAGAATATGAATTTCCATTCAAATGCCGTGGATTTTCCAGATTTTCAAAACTGTTGTTTCTGTATAAACATAATAGCACCACTGCTTTGTAGTGTTGCTATATTATTGCACGTAAGTATGTGGTGTTGTGTTCCTGGTGGTGAGTAAGGTCGCCAGAGCTCCCTAGGGTGCCCTGTGTTGGGAATGAGGGACCTGCATGTCTCTATCTGCCACCACAGCGAATCCTCAAGTGAATAAAGGGTCGACAACGCGCTTCTGATTCTTCTGGAGTCACAAGTGTCCATAGGCTACGGTAACTGCTTAACATCAGGCAGGCCGTAAGCTTGTTTGCCACCGTCGTTGTATAAAAAATATATATATTATATCGAATTCCTTGATATTTCCCAAAATACAAGGATTTCTCATTGAAACGCGACCCCCAAACCGATCTCATTTGCTGATTCAATTAAGACCAATGAAAGAATTAGCGTCGTCCAGCAATCTTCTGGGACTGGCACAGATACGGTGTCAACAAATGCTTTGTACAGTAAATACCTATGTTCATACATATCATAAAATCATGTCTGTGTCCCAAAAGGTGTAGGCAGAGCTCGTGCCATTAAATCGCCTCTTGTTGGTTTAAAGATAGAGAAACTGTGATATTACAGTGATAGGTTGCTAGCCTATTGCCCGCAACACACTATTCCCATAGGCACTTACTACACCGGCGGAAAGAAAGGGAGTGGTGCTAGTGATGTGCAAATTGCGGAAAGTTTCCAAAAAGTTGGAAAAGTTCTCGGATATTTCTAGAAAGTTTTACAAGGAACTAAGGAAGATTACGTATATACCCACCTGAGAAGCATAAAACCGTAACTTTTATACATAGTGTATAAGAGTTACAGTTTTATTCTTCTCAGGTACGTAATTTCCATGTTGGAAATGGAAAGTTTCAATTCCATGCATGAAAGTAATTTTCGAAATTTTCCTATGTTAAATTGCAAAAATTTTTTGCAATATAGGAAACATGCCATTGGCACATCAGTACCTCGTTGTGCTATTCTTACTAGTTTTTGGATTAAATGTCTCATGATGACATGAATTAATTGCATTGTTTTCAGTTTTTCAGCACCCTCTCGATTTCAAGCCGCCGTTACGCAAAAGGCTATAAATAGTACATTATTTACCTAGGGCGGTAAAACAAAGAATGTCTCAGATCGCAGGTTTTTTTTTATAAATATGCTATCTGAGGCTTTCTTTATTACCGCCCGTGTTGTGTACAATATTTTACGTCTCTCTGGGGAGGAGGAATTTTCCGCGCGCGTAGTATGCGGTAATTGCTACTTTCTGGCCACGTATATATGACGTAAAAGTAGATGGATACTATTAAAGTAGCCGAAAAAGAATAACATAGTAAGTCCATCATTAAACGTAGAAGGATTTGAGTGTGTAGAGTTGATATGCTCCTTAAATTTCATATAACTATGTACTTACATAATATTATTCTCCAATTTTCCCATAACAACTATAACGATCGATATTCAGTATGAATTGAACCTGGGACTCTTTAAAATTTATAATCACGCATGTACAATACTACAAAAAAATTAAGGTTCAAACGCTAGCTTACGTAGGTACTTAGTATTCTTTGTAATAATAGTTTGAACAAGAAAACTCTATGAGATTGTAGTTTTACAAGTTTATATGTAGGGGCTGATCAGCCTAAATACTCGGCCGATTTCAAAAATAATTTCACCTAAGTATATAAAGAAAATAGCTTCTGCCCGCGACTCCGTCCGCGTTGAACTCGTTTATATCGTAGCTCCATACAAACTTTCACCCCCCATTTCACCCCCTTGGGGTATGATTGCCGTAATCAAGACTATCCTATGTGCTTTCCTGGGACTCAAACTATTTCTGTACCATATTTCAGACAGACAGACGTCATATGCATTTATAATATTAGATATGGATGAACAATGGCTATATTTTATGCCGCTGCCTGCGTTCTGTGTAAAACGCGTCGGGACCACGCGGGCAGTAACTGCGTAATAAATAGGACGGAAACGTCAGAGAAACTAGCGCGGAGCAAAAAATTATAATTCTCTTGGCTCGAGTCGCAGCCAGCTAGGCATACGGCTTCCGATTAGCTTCTCGGTTTGTGCAAATCCCCTCTGTATAATTTCATGTCATGTCAGGCTGGCTTTAAAGTCGATAGCTAAGTGGTATTGCAAATTACATCTGTGTCAGCTGCACGACCACGACCATTGCGCACTCTGACTAAAGTGTCTGCTAGACGGTCGCCAACACGCCCCTCCGACCGAGCGACCTTGGTCCGCACCGACCGTGTAGACAGTTGTTTGCAGCAAAATTTCATACTACAGCGGTCGGTGCCGACCAAGGTCGCTCGGTCGGAGTGGCGTGTTGGCGACCATCTAGCATAGCCTATAACTAACTCACGTGACGTCGTCATTCTTATCTGATGTGTCGTATCGCATAACGATATCGGTGTCATACATTAGTACGGTTGGATTCACACTGATTTGAACCACTCTGACGTGACGGCTCCTTTGACGGATCTTGTGCCAGGCGTAAGATCGCATCAGAGAGCGTCACGTCAAATAAGTGTGAATTCCGGTTTAGATGCACAGTACATTGAAGTGTGGGTAGACAATGTGGACTGATGACCTGGTAAAAGGTTGGCACAGGACCGGTCATTGTGTCACTTTTTGGGGGAGGCATATATGTCCAGCAGTGATGGTGATGATGATGATTATGACATTGAAATTGCTCGTCTCTTCGACCTTAATGAGAGACGTCAGGCACAAAAATCGTGCCCAAAGCCCAACTACAATATTATACGCACAACAGCCCCTGGTCAGCTTTCCTGTGACCCAGTGTTTAAGGTGGTTCGATTTCCTTAAAAAACGTTATTTGACATTCCCAGGTTAACGGCGTCATATTTTAAGAAACTTATGTAAGCAACAAACTTTGATAAATTGGCTTTCCATTTGCGCGAAATTCCCCCTTTCCTAAAATAAACTTGTATAAACTAGAATAATTTGAGAAATAATTCTAGTTTGGGACTTGATATTTTGGGAAAACAATTTTTCTCAAATAAATCTAGTTTATACCTACAAGCCCTGTAATTTAGATTTGCTAGTGGTCAAAATAAAGAACAAAACAAAGTAAAGAATATCGCATTAACGTTTAAGCTGTAATGTTTAGGGGCCTTCGATCAAAAAAAAACACTTTTTTCCTTAGAACTTGATAAATAAATACATGTAGGTACCTAATAATAATAATTAAATCGTATTAACAAACGTGACGAAGACATACTTACTTTACCTGTTGTAATATAAGACATACTTACTTTAATGTGATAATAATATTATGTAGGTATTAGGTATAATGTTATAAGATATTGACCCTATAAAAATTTACAAAATATCTGCATTGTTTTTGTAAAACTATGTTTTATCAACGAACAAGCTTCCGTCCGCGACTTCA
Source organism: Epinotia brunnichana (assembly GCA_963854355.1). Lineage (NCBI taxonomy): Eukaryota > Metazoa > Arthropoda > Insecta > Lepidoptera > Tortricidae > Epinotia > Epinotia brunnichana. Next base: position 27,987,949 of record OY977945.1, read on the forward strand.
TCTGCGTAGACCCCGGATAAAAAAACCTATATTTTAATTCAGGCTATAAACTATCTTCTTGCCAACTTTCATCCAAATCGGTTAAGCCGTTTAAGCGTGATTGAGTAACAAACATCTAAACATCCAAACATCCCAACTTTCGCATTTATAATATTAGTAGGATAGCAGGATTAGTAGGATTATTCGGATATATGAAATGAAATGAACGTTCAGAGGATGACGAACCATAGACCAAATAATACTCGGTAGGTATTTTAAGCGATGACATTCAAACCCAAAATTAAAAACATTCAATCTATTCCCAGCCTGTAAGTGAAAGAAGGATTGCCGCTTCCACGGGGAAAATTAAGCCCGTAAATTGGTTTAATTTGGGTGTGCTTGATCTAAAATTGAGTGTTTTGTTCGTTTTCGACGGAATCCAATTGGAGTATAAAAGCTGAAGGGAAAATGCCCAATTGGCTTGGTGAGATTGCTCGATATCGCTGCTCCATAGAAAGCAATCAGGGCTACAAAGTAGGGTAAACAAGTCAGAGTAGGTATCCAAGTTTTGATGGGTATTTTAACTACAAATATAAGGAGTGAGAAATCTGCCAACTATGGAGAGTATTAAAGGTGATCCTTGTTCTGACGCTGATAAGCCTTTTGAAATTATTGATAAGCATTTTAGCGGTCTAAGCGATTAATAAATATACACACATTTATAACAGATATCAATTTCAATATTTGTTGTCAGGAGCAGGATTCGAACCTGCGACCTTCTGGCATACGCAGTCATCGCTATCAACTAATCTATTGGAACCAATTGCTCGGTGCATGAATCTTTTAATCAGTTCCCTCTTACAATACCTAAGGGAGGTGTGCAGTAACATCTGCCTTGAAGACTTAGGCTTCTTTTTTTTACGGCACCATCGCCTGAAGTTACATAGATCCTATATTTTCGACTCTCATGACTGAGGATCGTGACCGCATGGTTCAGGTTCAGTTCGGTTCCTCGTCAAGTAGACTGCATGGGAAAGACTGCATTTTGCAGCCCTCTTGATTGCATCAGTCCAGCGCACTGTAGTCCTTGCTCTAGCGCGTTTGCCTTCCACATAACCAAGAATTATTTGTTTCTCTAGATCATGCCTAGATGAACGCATGATATGTCCAAAGAAACAAAGAGCCCTTTCCTGGCAGGCGTCAGAGAGTCGTCTGGTGATGCCGAGTCATATACTAAGCATATTATATAGGTACAGTCAGCGGCGAAGAGCTCAAAATGATCTTAACAAGCTCTTATTGACTTATAACATGCGTGTGGATTAGTTTGACCTCTTTGCGTGTGTATAAGAATTACACTACGTACTTACTACACAACTTCCATTTTCCCCGTTCCATCACCGAGCGACCAGCCCCGCTATTCGGTAACTTGCTTAAGGTTCACCTCAACGGTCACCCACAAATATATCTTGATGCTGCGATTCTTAGTAACTAAGCGTAGGTAGAGGTCTAGTTTCGTTAGGCGTCATGGATGAGGTGAGACACATGAGCGCGTAAAGAATAACAAACCCAGGCGGGAGCGAATGCATCCTCATGTTATCAACGTGCCATTTAGTCGCACGAAGCCATTTGCCTCATCTTTCTTATTGTGAACTGCTAAGGAATGGAATTCGCTCTCTTCATCTGTATTTCCTGAGAATGAGAACTACGATGTAGGTGCCTTCAAAAGTATAGTGAATATGCTATTACTGAACCAGCGAGCTTCATCTTAGGCTCTGTCATCGCTTACCATCAGGTGAGGGTCAATCACTGGACATTATTTGGTAAAATAAAAATAAAACTTCTTCTACAGCTGAATATATTTCGGTTATCCTCCAGATTTGTGCCTGCGTCTAATTGCCACGACTCCATATAAAATGTCGTGGTTATTAGGCACAACATTTAAGAATGGCCGATTTACTCTTATTGCAAAAGCAAACGTGTAGTCGGAAGGAATAGTTTCTCTGGTGATCGGTATCGGAATGCTCCTGAAATCGCAAAATTGCTTGGGGATCGGCCTTTTGTGCAATCTGGCCATCCAATAAGGCTGTTCCACTATTCGATTTCTATCCGATTATTAGCAAGTATGAGTACCTAAGCAATAAAATTTTTAACGATGGTATTAGCCTAGTGGGTACCCTGCCTATGAATCTGGCGATCCTGGTTTCAAATCCCGGCAAGGGCATATAACGAGTGTCTCAATCCTCTCAACAGTTCCTAATTGAAGGGTTATTTTTAATCAAAATAGTGCACCCGTTAATAATATATCTATTTATGTGACGCGCATGAATATTTATTACTGAATATTGGGTGTTTTAAACGTATTTAGGTGGTCTACCCAAAACACAAGTACCTATTATTGAGTTTACTATGAGGCTAGCTCGATTTGTGTAATATAGTCCTGTAATAGTTAAATAAATAAATATTTCGGGACAATCTTTCACAAACTAAGCAAAGCATCCTGAAAATGATGGCTGGTAGGTTTGACTGTCCAATACTTCTGTATTGGATTGGGCAGGTCAAATCTACCTTGCAATATAGTAAGTAAGTGTATAAAAAAAAAAATTAAATTAAAATTTGAACTGTTTATTTTCAGATCTGTGATTAAATTATATATATCAGTTACATTTAGTACAATCTTTAATATTTAAGATTATTTACTAAACTTTTTTATCTTAATAACTAGTTATATTTATCTATGTTACTACTGGGGGCCATAATGAACATTTTCTTAATTATATTTTTAGTTTTTGTAGGTTTACTTTCTATATTTTCTACAGTAGTTTTGGGAAAGCTGTTTAATACAAAGGGTATGTATGTAAGGGTAGTATGTTCTGTGTTCTGTGTATGTCAGTTTATGTTGTATGTTAAATTGTATGTAAGCTTTGTAATCTAACCTTATAATTAAAATGTAACTAACACCTCTTATATGGGTCGGTGAAGACCTGAAATAAAATATATTCATTCATTCATTCATTCAAAGCTTGTACTATGGGTACTAGACGACGATATACATACTTATACTTATAGATAAATAAATACTTGAATACATAGAAAACATCCATGACTCAGGAAATATTCATGCTCATCGCACAAATAAATGCCCTTACCGGGATTCGAACCCGGGACCTCCGGCTTCGTAAGCAGGGACACTACCAAACCAACTAGGCTACAGAGCTATTTATTTATATCTTATTCAGTTAATCACCACTACATGTCCTCAGCAAGATAATCAAAGTTTCTAAAGCCTTTTAGCCCAGCTGAACTACAAGCCGCTACATGTAGTGGAGTAAAGTCATTATTATCGTCTCATCGAAAAAGTTATTAGTGTTAAGTTGGTGCCCAGCAGAAAATACCAAATTATAGCCCTCGTAGAAGTTCTCACATAAAAGTAGCGGTTAACATTACTACACTTTATTGTAATTTGTTCACCTGTTAGGAACTAACTTTGTGAAACCAATCGCAAAACTGTAATGTAACTATGTGTAGTGTACACGGTGCGATGGGGAAATGTTGGGAACATAAAATTAATTATAAATCGATTTATTTATGACTAAGAATTTATTAATCAAAAGCAAGACAAGGGAAGCCAGAAAGTACATTTAGAAATTATGGCCTAGGAATCAAACTAAAATATATAATAAGCTTCCACAGAACATCCTTGCAAACAATGGAAATGATAATACTCGTATATACGGTAACAGAATTTTTGACTGATGTATTTGTGACCTATTTAATTTAATTAATCACTTTTCAAGACATGTATAAATAATATCTGTTGACATAGTAAATAAATTCTAATGAATAAACATGTTTCGACCAATACATTTGTATACCGACAGGCACCATAAATGTAAATGTAACACCTTGCACTTACCTATGTTGGACCTGTGTAGGACAAATAAGTCTTTGAAACCGTTGTTCCGTGTAGGTAACGGATTAGACCAGTGATCTGTGAAGATATTTATTCCTCCCAGGCCACTGGTTACCTGCAAGGATTCAATTTTCCTACTGAACTGTTTTTCTGTACAGACAACTACGGTAAATATCAGTTTACTACGAGGAAGATTGAATCCTTGCAGGTATCCAGTGGCCTGGGAGGAACTGTTTTTCTTTACAGACAACTATCGCAAATATGCGTTTACTACGAGGAAAATTTAATCCTTGTAGGTAACCAGTAGCCTGGGAGGGAAACAAAACTTATCAGATAACTGGTTACCTAATCCCGGTAACTGGGTACCTAAACGCAGCCTCAAATATGTAATTTGATGTAATTTTTCCTTTGTTTTATAATTAAAGTATTGCCATGTATCCGGCACGTAATATGAAATCCAATTATAGTAGTTCATGTGACTGTACATAATCAAGGGTATTAAACTCGAGTGTAGGGCTCGCCTTCGGCTCGTTTCATAATAACATCACACGAGTGTTTTAATGCCTAATTATGTACAGTTACATACACTACTTTATCTATCCACATAGCATAAGCCTCCACGATGCATTCAGGAGCCGCATATTATGACCGGCATCGCGGCGTTGTTTTCTGGCAGCTGACATCGTATTTTTTTTAAATTCAGAGACAAACTAGAGTCGGTTCCAACTATCATATATATCGTTCGATATCTTACTTACAAATTGACAATTCATTTCGAACTAAACGTCATCTCGACTGATATTAGAATAGAGGTTAAATCAAATTTCTTTGTTTTTCAGAGACGTTCGAAATTTAAATGAAATAATATTATCGAAATTCGATGTTATTATTTAGCAATAATAACATTTTCACAGATAAGAAATTTGTTCTAACAAAACAGTATATTTTTATGATGGCCATAATGTGCGGTTCTTGAACGCATCATGGAGGGTTTATGATATTTGGATAGATAAAATGATTAATTCACTGTCCATGTTCATCATAACATAAAGACACGGTTAGCAATCGACTGACTTGCGCCAAACGCAAACACTGCCCACTATGTAACTCGCCAACTCCTCAAAGGCTTGCTAATCAGAAGTTAGGCTTCATCGAGTCTAACATAGATTCGATATTACTGCATAACCAACCAACTGGACTAGGCAAGATATTAGCTATTGTTTATAGTACTACAGTATTATAAATTAGCTGCCCGCGCCACTTCGCCCACGTAATACACCGAATGCATGCAAAAATATAGCATAGACTATTTTTTGTCCTGCTGGTTTGCTTTCGTAAATACAAACTTATTCTACACCAGGGTTTTTTGGTCCATGGACATTAGGGGTCCGCTAGGGGTCCACGGCCTCTTCGTTCACTCTTAACGTCAGGTACACGTGAGATTTGTTTCCTCATTTCCTTCAACAGGGGTCCACGGTATATTTGAAATTCTGAAAGTGGTGGTAGCTTTTATTTAGCTCACCCCGTTTGTTTTATTCTTGGGTCAAATTTTGTAATTGAAATTTCACCCACTTCCCGGTTTCCGATTGAGCTGAAATGTTGCATGCATATGTATATTGTATGACAATGCAATATTATGATGACATGGAGCTGATCTGATGCTGGAGCTGGAAGGTGGCCATAGGAACTCCGCAATAAAACGACACTAACCCATCGAGTTTGGCCTCGTTAGAATCGTCTCAATGATGGTATGCATAAAAGTACCTGCAGTCGGCAATATTATAAAAGCTTGTATCAAAAATAATAAATCAAAAAAACGTATTATCTTCAAGTAGGGTTGTAAAACAATTAAGCATAGACAAAAGAACAAACAGTAGCTACTCCAGAACACGTGCCAGACTTCGGTCAGGTTTTGTTGCTAAATATGATAGGGAAAGATAACAAAGAGACGTCATAAAACTGACCAATGTGTGGCAACTGGAGTAGCTATAGCTACTGTTTGTCCTATTGTTTGTGCGTAATGGGGAATGGATGAAAATTTTAGAAGTGCCTGATTTTTTTTTTGGTGATAGGTGACCTTCCTTAGCACCAGAAAAAATTGCAGACTTTTCAGCTGCGTCAATTATTTTTGAAAAATATATACAGTTTCCTCATTTACGTTTTGGGTTTAGGACAGCGAATGAGAAAATTTCCTTGATCCGTCTCATATTACAAAAAAAATTTTAAATATCTGACCCTGTCAATGACAAATATAGCTGCTGGGGCTGTCAATATCATTGCCAGTGTCAGTTTCCCAGGGATTTTTAAGATATTTTCTTGTTATATTATATGAGACGGATCTGTTATTCACCGTCCTAATCCCATAACGTAAGTGAGGAAACTGTTTATATTCTTCAAAAATAATTGACGCAGCTGAAAAGTCTGCACCTTTTTTCTGGTGCTAAGGAAGGTTAATCCAATCACCAGAAAAATGATCAGACACTTCTAAAATTTTCATCCATTCCCAATTGTTCTACTACCCTACTTGAAGATATAATTATACTCATTAGATGTCAGTGATGGTTGTTTAAGGTACTTTTCGTCATCGAAACTAAAGCAAACCATGAATAAAAGACATATCGATAGTCATCTCCTCAAGTTTATGATGTAAATAAAAATATTTGTCGGTTTAAACATGAGCTTCGTTGTTTACACAGACATCTGCGAACAACAAAACCGTGTAATATAAAAAGATCCTATCTCTATACATGCGAATTGGTGACATACGACGTTTTGTCTAAACACCGGGATCCGTTTGCATTGCGGAGTGGATGCTTCAAGCACGGAAATGAAAATGGGTTTCTTTCGGGCTGTGTTGAAATTGTTTGGATGCTATCTCGGCAACGTGTATTCACGGAATGTATATGTGATGTTTGTCTATTATTAATATTATCATACTAGCTTCTGCTCGCGACTCGGTCCACGTGCAACTCGTTTATATCGTAATAGCTCCATACAAACTTTCACCTCCTATTTATTTATTTATCGTATGGCGGTTACACACTGGTACGTATATGTATTCGTATCGATGTCGCTGATAGAGTTCCAGTGTGCGCTGCGAGGTTCAGAAGGAACAGTGCAGCTGCCGAGTTTGTTGTTCTTTTAGCACCACCCGGAGGTCACGTGTAGGGTTTCTAGGGTTATTCCTACGGACGTAGAACAACAACGACCTCCTAAAGGGATGATTTCCGAGATAAAATCTATCCTATGACCTTTGTCGGGTTTCAAGCTATCTCCATAGCAAATTTCATCTAAAACAGTTCAGTGGGTTCAGCGTGAAGAGGTTGTCTGTTGACAAACAGACAGACAGGCAGACACAGTATGGATTCACTTACCAGTGAACAGATACAAGCATTAATAAGTATTTGCTACGTGTTACAAAGTGCGCATTAAATATCTGACACGACTCTGTATAAAGCCGTTAGAGCATGCCAGATATTTTCAACCTGTACCTACTTACCCTTTTAAATCACTCACTTTTCAGAGTGCCCTGATTTACTTGACTTTAAATCAAAATCAAAAAAAATCAAAATAGTTTATTTATACATGGTTTCTGTGACATACCTACTAGTTACCGAACACTGTTATTATGGTTTAAGATTAATTAGATTGCCCGTGTCACTGCACTAGGCTATGCCTGTCTCGCTGGACTTAAGATCCTAGTAAGTCTCCTAGATGGGGCAGAGGGCATCCACAGTGACTCTCCATGTAGATCGGTCCTGAGTTCCCCGCTTCATTTCGCTCCAAGACTTCCCGATCTTTCTTTAATCTGTGGCCTTGTCTACCACAGTATGCCGCGTTTGTTTAGGACGGCCACGCTTTCGCGTTCCTTGGGGATTCCATTCCAAGGCCTGTTTAGGTCGTAGCCTCTTCGGAGTGTGTGTCCAATCCAGTTCCACTTGCGGCGCTTGATCTGCTGGGCGATCGGGATCTCGTGGGAACGTTCTCGGTGGTTCTCATTCGAGATGGTCTCGGGCCCGTAAATACCGAGAATTAGACAAAGAAACCGGTGTCCTAGCTATATCACAGTGAAATTCTCACTCATTTTTAGAGCAGCCCTACTGGGGAAGTGCCTTGCGCCCTTTGACCTTAAAGAAGTCTGCAGCCATAGGTAATATCACCACTACTTGCCCTGTAGTGTTGGTATGTGAAAAAAAGGTAAAAAACCGGCCAAGTGCGAATCGGCCTCGCGCACGAAGGGTTCCGTACCATTATCAATAAAAATATTTATTTTATTTTGTTTTAAGTATTTGTTGTTATAGCGGCAACAGAATTACATAATCTGTGAAAATTTTCTTCAACTCTCCAGCTATCACGGTTCTTGAGATACAGCCTGGTGACAGACAGACGGACGGACGGACGGACAGCGAAGTCTTAGTAATAGGGTCCCGTTTTACTCTTTGAGTACGGAACCGGAACCCTAAAAAAAGGAAAGAAGGTTGTCTGGAAGCGATCGCTCTTTAGCAATAAGATCGCATGTAGTTAACCTCCATTTTTAACTTACTTCAAAAAAGGAGGAGGTTCTCAATTCGTCTGTATTTTTAGGGTTCCGTGCTCAAAGAGTAAAACAGGACCCTATTACTAAGACTCCGCTGTCCGTCCGTCCGTCCGTCCGTCTGTCTGTCACCAGGCTGTATCTCACTGATACCGTGATAGTTCCAGCTGAAATTTTCACAGATGATGTATTTCTGTTGCCGCTATAACAACAAATACTAAAAACAGAATAAAATAAATATTTTTATTGATAATGGTACGGAACCCTTCGTGCGCGAGTCCAACTCGCACTTGGCCAGTTTTTTTTTTATGTGTGTATGTTACGTGATATCTCGGTAATTTATGAACCGATTTGAAAATGTTTTCTTTATTTTAAAGCATATACTTCCAGATTGGTCCCGTTGTCACCAAAATCCAGTTCTGATGATGGGATCCTGGAGAAATCGAGGGAACTCTTCAAATTTTATAGGCAAACTTGAAGCAATTTGGCTACTGATTTGAAGTCGGTTAAAACTTTGTTTTGAAAGTACAATTATTAAGTTTGTATGTCCTGTATGTGAGTTTTGAGGTGTGCAATAAAGAGTATTTGTATTGTTTTGTATTGTATGTGCTGCTACATTCCTGCCCCCTATTTCGACAACTTGGCCAGTTTTTTTTTTATGTGTGTATGTTACGTGATATCTCGGTAATTTATGAACCGATTTGAAAATGTTTTCTTTATTTTAAAGCATATACTTTACAATTGTCGTCTGAGTTCTGACACCTATAATTCTCCGTACATTGCTGATTCCACAAGTAACCTAGCGACCACCTTAACTTCTAGCACAAGTAATGTATGGCAGTGTCAAGAGACAATTGTCAAGTTGGTAAAATAGAGGCCTGGATCAGGGTAGTGAAAAGGTCGCCAGAGCTCCCAAAGATCGTGTTAAGAATGAGGCACCTTCATTACTGTTTACACAAGGAATCCAGGAATTAGCAATTTGACGGTACCGGGTTTGTGACTCATCTGGACTCGCAAGAGTCCTTTATTATATAGCTTATGCTGCTTGCTTTTGCTTGCTTTATGCTTGCTTATGCTGCAGGCCGTATGCTTGTTTCTCACCGTTGTGGTAAACAAAGCTTAGGTTGTCCATGTCCAGTCTACAATGACGTGACCTATTAATTTTCATTGCGTGCTTGTTTGTAGGTATTAGTGGGGAGGAATGGGGCATATTATTGAAAAATTATAGAGCTACGGTCTTTTACTCGTAGTAGTCACCTAAAGAAAGAAAAAAAATATTTATTCGTGATAAATAAATACCAACAAATTGTAGACATACACACATACATATTTGTCACAATATGGTCACAAAGCCCAAGTAGAAATCGAAGATTTCAGAATTTGAAAACACCAAGCTAACATAAGCGAGCGACACAATATTATGAGGGTTACATTCGTCTTAACACACTGCTCTTCACCTAATCACATTAATAGCTACTATTTGCCAAGAGTAAACTAGGACTCCCGCTGCCATCTGCTACTTGTGGCCAGGGCTGTTATTTGGAACGCGTTAATACGCCTCACCTCATCCGTCACACCTAACGAAACTAGACCTCTGACTACGCTTACTTACTACGAATCGCGGGTTCAAGATTTTGTGGGTGAACGGAGAGGTGAGGTTAAACAAGTTACAGAATAGCGGGGCAGAGCACCCGGTCAGTGAAATATTATTGGAATTCCGCGATAAGCCGACGGTTTGCTCGACGAATGCCGGCCTTTATCGGCGTAACGGATTGCACGTTATTTTATCTAGGATTGTCTGATACGTCTGAGTTAGGAGGAGATTAGAGCTTGCTTTGAAGGATGTCGTGATTTGAAGTTATCGATGTTTTCTGAGATCAGTGGTAGAGTAAAACCAATCATAAATTAAATGCGCCTCCAATGTATTTACGTGAATAAATACAATATTAATTATAAATAAATACATAAATAACACCTTATGCAAATACAGCAGGCACTTCCTCCCGGTAGTCGTGCTGTGCCTTCATATATGTAATTAATGACCATATGACCTACCATCAGAGTACCTTGTACATTAAATTATTTGCTTTTAATTATGCCATTGGCCAAATATGTTTATTATGTATGAACATCCAAACATACCTACTTACAATCATCACACACTTCGTATTCCAAGTAAAGCCAAACACACGCACACACATACAATAACTGAGACATTTCGTTCCCGACAAACAGCGAGCAATTCAAAATGGATGTACATAGTTACCAGGGTCTGCCTGAAAACCAGCGTTGCAGTGACCTCGCTGTAACATTATGCTGAGGCAAGCTCCTTTTTAACATCACACACACACACACACACATCAAAATTGTAACATTAATTTTAAATTTATATTTTAATTCTAATCTTAAGGTTCACATGTATTAATGTTTAAATGTTTAATTATAATTTCGTGTAATTTGATGTTGAATAAAGCTTTTCTACTTCTTCTACTTCTACTTCTAAATATTATCATGTTATACCTTAGGTTGACAAATGTATGTACCCAGCAAAGTGTGTGAATCTTTAGTAATTATAACAACATATTTTTTGTTTCAACAATTGTAAATACATTGTTTATTATACGAGGTTTACGGACTCAGAATAGGAGAGTGAATCAACTAGGTTTGTGAGCACGACTTATCATTTTCATCTGCTAAAGTAATTAATTAGGTAACGTAACACCGTTTTTGTTGGTAAAATGCTCCTAATTTACTTATACAACACCATATTTTTTATAGAGTTCTGACCAAAATATACGATCTATATTTAACGGCCCACCACAACTTGTACATATGCTAGTAACTAGCATACAAGTTAACAAAACCAGCTCAGTCTGCATTATAATATTTAACTTTTTATATATGATTATACCTATTTATATGCTACTTGGCAAGCATTTGCATGTCAGTAAATTGATCTTGAACGATTTAAATTACTGGCTTGCAACTTCCATCGACTTCAAAATTCTGTGGCTAACGAAACCGGCTGTCTGCAATGAAAGGTAGCAATAGATAGATACTCGTACGTTGAATATCCATTTTATGACAAACACTGTGCGCTAGCAACTTGTCCACTTACATACATGCGTGTAACTTGCACTGTGAAAAGGCCATCCTATGCCTAATGAAAACGGCTGTCTGCAATGAAAGCTAGCAATACGCTGATCCAACTTTGATACGATAAACAGTGTGGACTAGCAACTTATCCACTTGGATACGAGTAGCTCGCACCGTAAAAAGGCTATCGTGCTTAATGAAATCAGCTGCCTTCATTGAAAGCTAGTAGTACGCTGATCCAACTTTGATATGACAAACAATATGGAGTGGAGTAGTAACTTGTCCACTTGCATACGAGTAGCTCGCACCGTGAAAAGGCCATAGTGCTTAATGCAGCCCTTTGAGTTACGGCTTGGATCAGTTGAGTTGTGTTTGCGTTTGACGATCACGAGAGATAACTATGGTTATATACGAAATACTTGCCTAGGTAGGTACTACAATTTATTACCTATTTATCTGCTTTGTTAAGTTCGCGAGTAGTTACTGGTACGTATATGTTACGAAAATAGTGATATTATAACGTTATAAATGACGATTAGTTTAGAATTTCTATACAAATCTCAGCAAATAACGGAATTATAGCGTTATAATAGCGCTATTTTTATAACGTTTTAAAGGCCTATCCTAGATTAAGATTCCTTTATTAATCAATACAGACTTCATTATAAATTACATTCTTATGTAAATATTTATATTTACGTCACATCTGATCTTTAAGTGGAAAATCTCACACCCTGAGGGGTAAACTCGTAACTTTTCGGACGAGCGTTATCAATTCAACTTTCATGTTCCCATACAAAAAGTGACATTTAGATCTACCTGACCCACGGTTAATAAGATAATTTATTGTCAAAACTACGCATTACGTAATCGACCAGCTGGCCAAAGTAAGGCATACAATTTTGTAATCACCACGGGCAGTAAAGAAAATCTCAAAACGCATCTGTAAGTACTAAATTAAGCTTTTAATCTGTTACTCACATAAAACTCCAAAACCAGGCCAGAATAAAATAATATTCACTTTCATCGAATGAATAACAAAAGTTCCATATGGTTCCATCAATTTCGGCAAGTTACATTAGCCTTTGTTTGCTCTGCGAGCTTTCAAAAGCACATAACATTTAAGTTATTTACTTAGGTAACTGGCGGAGACGCTTTTACGTGAGCTTTTTAAGGAATTAATTGCATCGGGACGTTCATTAAGCCCAGTGCAGCAAAGTTGCAAGGAGTTTGCGGCTTTGGGGACCGACTCTGGAATTAAAGGTACTTAAAGGTAGCAGGAAAAAGGATTATAGGTGGACTTATGAAGAAAGAGAAAAGTCGTACTTTACTGAAAATAATTGCTTACAGTCGATATCCTCTCTAGCCGCTTAACATACAAATTTTTTTTTTTTTTGACAAATTGTAATTGTTGGTACAATATTGTATTGCTGCCTATCCTTTTTACAAGCTTTATATTAACTTGACCTGTTCGTATGTAAGTAACATATGTAAGTATGTAAGTTGTCCGTCAAAATTTGCAATCCATTTTTCAGTTCCTTTCCGTTATCCGATTGAGCTAAAATTTTGGGTATTATTATAGTTAGGATGACAATTCAATATTATGGTACCATCGAGCTGATCTGATGATGGAGACAGAAGGTGGCCATGGGAATTCAGTATTTAAATGACGTAACCCCGTTGAGTTTGGGCTCGTTAGAATCGTCTTAATGAATAGTTGATGATGGTATACAGAAAAGTACAGTCGGCAATAAAAGCTTGTACCAAACATTAAAATTTTTGGCAGAAATGTATGCACATTCATCTACTGCAGCTCTCAATTTATCCGCATTGGCTCTCAATTTATCCGCGATCTACTTTCAGGCTTCCCCTTACATACACATTTCTTATTCGGTCCAAGAACAACTTACATAAGCTATTAAAAGAACACGCTCAAAATTATAGACATAGTTCTTATTCTCTTGACGTTAGAGTCGTGATTCGATCTTGATCAATCGGTCCGCGTAGCTACTTTTGCTGCCGACTGTGCTTTAAAATGACGTTACCCTTGACCGTGGCAATAACAATGATGGTTGCCGAGGTTTATGACCACTGCAATAACAAACTCTAGTAAAACTTGTGTTTATATCCTTCGCTGCCATAAAAGCGAATGCGTCCGTTAAGGCCCCGTCAGATCGGCCGCGGAAGCAGGATAGAGCAGTTTTTAGACGCAATATGACTACTCCCTCATGTGACAGTGCAGTGCAGGGTCGGTGCGGCATCAGTAAGCGGTCAGCTGACACACACATACACACATGAGTAACAAAGATGTAAGTATATCAATACTACAAGTGGGAACGAGATAAAATGTCGTGTCTCCTGCCCTCAGCTCGTATAGACTTTCTTTTGTTTGTCACCAGCTGTCAAAAATTTAATAAAAACTGATTTATTTATTTATCGTGTGGCGGTTACAAACTGGTTGTATATGTGTGTATAATATATGTATTCGTATTGATGTCGCTGATAGAGTTCCAGTGTGCGCTGCGAGGTTCAGAAGGAACAGTGCAGCTGCCGAGTTTGTTGTTCTTTTAGCACGACCCAGAGGTCACGTGTAGGGTTTCTAGGTTTATTCCTACGGACGTAGAACAACAACGACCTCCGAAAAACTGATGTTACGGATATAACACGACTAACGTATACAGGACATTAGATGTCGAAGATGTATTAATTAGTATTTTATTACTTCTATATTATGCTTCTAAATTATAGTCAGGTTAATTTACTTATATACCTTTCTGGCATTTGCTTGGACGCCATTTGTTAAATGTGTCGCTTAAATTCAAAATCGGATAAATCCATTCGACCCTATCAGCAAATATCTACCTTATCACCTTTTCTTAATAGCAAAATCGCATGATTTGACAGATGGATTTACCCGGGTTTGAAATTAAGCGACTCAAATGCTCTTTCTGCGGCTGTCTCTGTGTCAAATGTCAGTTTAAGATGGCCGTATTCATAAACGACCAACAAACCTATTTTAAGTTTCGATCAAAGAGGAAAATTGAAAAATTATTCGCCACGAGCGGGATTTGAACCCACGACCTCTGGAATCCGTCCATTGCTCTTATCCAACTGAGCTACCGTGGGTCCCGCCAGTGGCAACGAATCTTTCAATCCCTTCACTCTTCTAATTAACCTTAAGGAGGCTCGTAGCGACATTTACCGTGAAGTTGTTACAAACTTCTGATACGGCACCAACGTCCCAAGTTACATTGAGAATCGTTAGTAACAATGCGCTACTCCATTTTAACAGTAAAACCCACGGTAGCTCAGTTGGATAAGAGCAATGGACGGATTCCAGAGGTCGTGGGTTCAAATCCCGCTCGTGGCGAATAATTTTTCAATTTTCCTCTTTGATCGAAACTTAGAATTTCGTTAGCGGACGTTTCTGCTTAGTATAAATTAAACCTGTTTTAGCTAAAATGTCATTAATTTTTTTTTCCGTCGCTATTTTCATATTTACATGCGTGCTTCCTGATTGGTACAGGTCTGTTGCAGGGGGTAGTAAAGAATCATGATACCTATCTAAAAACTAGACCTTATGGTTTCCTAATCTGGTCATTACGGCGTTTCAAAGAACGAAATACGATACATACGTATCTGATCCTAATGTCACAGACAATTAAGTTAATGCTACAACTGACCATAACAGATGTCGTCAACAATTGGATTTCGTTTTAAATTACGTAAATTAAAGGCGTAGGAAAAGAATTTAAATGTTGCCTGGCGCTTAATGTGATTACGTTCATTACTCTCGTGATTATGGATGACGGAGAATAGCATGAAACGTGGTTGCCAAGGAGTGAAATGATGATTCATGCTTAAAAAGTCGCTGTGCTAGGTTCTGCTTAATGTTCTGTTTTCTGCATGTATGCGTTGTACCTACAACGTTGTGTGTGCGTGTAACTTAGGGTAAGTATGTTTATTATATGTACATGTTATATCCAAACGTTAGTTTCTGTAATTGGCTCTGTAACACTAATTAAGTTGCAATCTGTGTATGTATAGCTCTTGGTTCTCCTTGTATAATAGAATAAAATATTAAACATGTGAATTAAAATCGCATTTCCAAATTGTTACTTATTGCGCTTTGCGACCCGGTTGTGAGAAAAGCGAAACATCTATGTGGGCACCGCAATACCTACTTAGTTGGCATTTTAATAATTACATGTATATATGTAGTACCCATTATTTGTAAGAATATTTATAATAAATAAATAATAATAATAAATATTTGCGGACAATCTTACACAAATCAATCTAGTCCCAAACTAAGCAAGGCTTGTACTATGGGTACTAGACGACGATATAGATACTTATATTATTTATAGAGAAATAAATACTTAAATACATAGAATGGCTCAGGAACAAATATTCGTGCTCATCACACAAATAAATGCCCTTACCGGGATTCGAACCCAGGACCTCTTGCTTCGTAGGCAGGGTCACTACCAACTAGGCTAAAGCGGTTGAATGGAATACACCTCCAGATTGAATCCCGTTGGCAAAGAGTAAAAATTGAATATCATTCTGTAGACTTTTGTAACATTTTATTACTTAAGGGGTCTTCTCTCCCTCTCACTGAGCATAAGCGTGAGCGAGATGGAAGGGCGTGTTTGGAAGCGCGGATATCATGTTTTTTTTAATTTTATTACTTTGCGCGTTTTAATAAATAAAAAAGTAATAGCTGATTTCCCTCAAACATGACCTTGCCAATTTTTAGAATCAATTTTTATGTGTTTAGCTGTCGTGCATAATTTGTTACAATTTTTTTAAGTGTATTTTAGACCTATGTTCGTGATTTTTTTCTATCGAGCTAAAGTCAAAAACTCAGGATTCGAAAAGCTAATTTCCCTTGAGAAAGGCCTCAAGATTGCTAATTAAATTTAAGGCAGCCGTATGATAATCCAAAATAGAGCTACGATTTTTTAAAAATCCGTTTTTGGAGCTCACGTCGCCTTAATCGTAAATCTTCGCCATTTTCAACTGACATTTTCAAAAACCTGTAACATCAGCCCGCTTTAATCTTACTCCAAATATTATCAAAACTACACAGCAACATCATTACGACCAGAGATAAGATGAGAAAGAAGCATCCTAATCCGACATCCGCGAAATCACTGAAGATTTGCTTTGGTGTCCTTGTAGAGGATTTCAAATCTTAGGCTGGTTAACCACCAGAGCTGTGCGAAGTAGTGGCCAATAGCATTGCCAGCCTCGCTGTCGCATCTCTTCCTATTGGTGTTTATAGGGTTCCGTACCTCAGAAGGAAAAAATGGAACCCTTATAGGATCACTTTGTTGTCAAGACCCTTCACCTCGGGAACGCGTGTCGAGTTGAAAGTAAAACCATATACTCAAGTCTACAGTCCCTTGAAGCAGTGAAAAAATTAAACTTCAAAGTTAACGTAAAAAAAAAGATACGGCCGTTTATGCCGCAAAAAACGTTTATTTTGACACTCTAAAGGGAATCAACTTATAGGGTAGGTACTTTCTGTTGACCTAGAACTATGAAAGGTAATATCGTATTACACTACGAGTACAAGGAAAAATTTTAAAACTAAATTTTTCATTTTGTACGGTACCCTCGGTGGGCGAGTCCAACTCGCACCTGTCCGGTTTATTTTTCACGCACACCGCTCTGCTACTAGCATAGCTCTGGTATTATTTACACTTACAGGGATGTAAGATAATGAGAAAGTATTTGACACATTCGCTGCCAAGAATCGCTATACTACCCTCGGTAGCCGATCCCGTGATTTTCCCCGTAAGTATGTAGCCGAAAGCGAATACGGCATACGCGCCCGTTAGTAGAGTTATTTGCAGTTAGGAGTATAATGTGACCAATTGAATTTTTGTAAATTCTAACATTAAGGACATAATAAATAAATAATATTACCGGACAATCTTACACAAATCGACCTAGTCCCATAGTATTTAAGCTCATAAGGCTTGTGTTATGGGTACTAGACGACAATATATTTAATAGATATTAAATACTTCAACTCAATGAAAACATCCAAGATTCAGAAACAAATATTCATACTCATCACACAAATATTTGCCCTTACCGGGATTCGAACCCAGGACCTTCAGCTTCGGCAGCGTCACTACCCACTAGGCTAACCGGTCGTCAGAACACATTTACGCGTTACGATACTCTAGTTGACAATAGTAAAATTCTTACATTGCCAGCAATAATCAAAACACGAAAATACTCGATAAACATAACGCTTCAACTTATATGTAGTTCTGTTTTTTTTGCAGACGTCTTAAGGATGTACAAAAATCACTTTTTCCTATTTCCCGGCAAACTTCATACTTATGGAACTACATAACTTTTTATGAAACGCCGAAAATACTCTCAGGTTTTTGGCGTTACATAAAAAGTTGTATAGGTATAGGACAAATACCGTATTCAAATCTAATCTCAATACATAAGAAGCGCGTGTTTGTTTCCACGTTTCGCAGGATATTGATAAAACAAGACGGATGGAAAATTACCTATATATCTACCATTATTAAACACTAGCATTTGCCCGCGACTTCGTCCGCGTGATTATACATTCCTAGTTAACTTAAGTATCTACCTACTTTACGAAATCACTAATAGAAAGGTACTATTACTTATTCAGTATGTTATTGAATAAATATTGTCAAAATATTCATACATCGAAAAATGTATCTTGTTCCCACCTGGTTTGTCCGTAATATGAAACTTTTATAGCGACATTATTACCAACGATATTAGGGTGAATTTTTTACACGTTCACATGAGGAAAGTTTTGCTGTTTATCGCGGGGTCTCTGACATAGACTGTATGGAGATAGATAAAGTTTAGAATCTGTAACTCTCTAGGCTCGGATAGTTGCAGTTTTATATCTTTGGAGTTAGAGTCAGTTGGTATTCATGAAAAGGCAGATACAAAAAAATTAATAGCGTTATGTATAGTAAAGAGCTCTCAAATAATAATGATTATGTCTCATCTGTATTTGCACCAAAGGGACATTACCCATACCAATTTGTCCAACTTCCTCTATTGTGCAATTATTAATATGGCCTCATCTCTCAATTTTGAGTAACAAAATTTTCTCTGTGATCCGGGTTTGGAGATAGTTTTCATAGTTATCTTATGATAAATAAACTCTTTGAAAAAACAACAGAATTCTGATACATAAGATAAACATCCGAGTGCTCGACGCTGTACTAGTATATGACATGGGCACTTTACGTCAAAGCGAGATGGCTTAAATTCGAATGAAAAAAGACTCCTCATAGTTCGAGTTTAACCCAAACTGCTTTGACAGAAATGAGGCTTTCCGCAGCAGAACCAAGGTAACCGATATAGCCCTCCGAATCGCTAAACTTAAGTGGCAGTGGGCGGGGCACATTGCACGTAGAACCGATGGCCGTTGGGGCGGAAAGGTTCTCAAGTGGCGACCACGTACCGGAATGGCGACTACCCACAAGGTGGACTGATGACCTAGTAAAGGTCGCGGGAGTCCGCTTGATGCGGGTGGCGCAGGACCGGTCACTTTGGCACTCTTTGGGAGAGGCCTATGTCTAGCAGTTGACGTCTTTCGGCTGATATGATGATGGTGATGATGACCACAACAAGAATATAATGTTAACACACCTAGTATATAAATTTAATTAAATCTAAATAAACGATGACATGTAATATTTATACCTAATATTAAAAATAAATGACTTGTGACTTATCCCTGTCTCACGTTTATCACTGATAAGGAAACAACTAGGCAACATATACGAAATAGGTTAGCAATACCAAGTAGCAACAAACTGGTACTCAGAGAGAAAAGTGCTTACAACATGTGTGTTAAAATTTTCAACAAAATACCAGCTGAACTTAAAACATTGCCACATAATGTATTTAAAAGAAAGTTAAGAATAATATTAGTTGACAATTGTTTTTATAGTATAAATGACTTTTTGACATACAAATTCTAAAACTAGACAAAAACAATAACTATAAATATGACATAATTACAAAAGCCTGTTTCTAATTTTAATTGTTTATTCTATGTTAATTTTATTAAGTATTAATATCATAATTGTTAATTCTAGCTCTTCTATTTGTATTTTAAATTTTTATGAATGTGACATTGTATGGCATGCTTATTATTATCCTACGACATATTATTACTAATTGTATTTTTAGACATTTTGTTTGCATTTGATAAGCATGAATCAAACGTAATGCTAATTTCACATGCCTGTTTAGGCTAAACATATTAAGGAACCAGAAAAGTACTGTAACACCTGTCCTTATATTACCATATGTTTAATGTGAATAAACGACATTTCATTTCATTTCGCTCGCGCGTGAGAGCACGCATACAGGGCCAGCAGCCAGCACGGCCATCATCTATAAAATCATCATTTCATGTAAATTTTTATATTTTATGAGTAAATGAGTATGAGTATGAGTACTCCGACAGCGCGCATCGTGTCACGGAACTCGCCGCTCCACGCTATCTCACAACTCAATGCGCTTTCAACTCAGCACCGGAGTGTGACTTACTTGCGTGGCGATAGATTGTATAGTATGCGGTGAATGTCTGTTCTGTGAGGAATGGATGACAGGCAATCAACTGTTTGTACCAATGTACAGTCGCCATCACATACATCGGAGCAAACAAGCACGTCACAATCATCGGAACACGCCTCTATTTTCAAGGCATTAGGGTGCATGTGCCGATATTTTTAAACACCTATAGTGTACCTATGTATGTGATGGCGACTGTAATTATATGTGTTTTTTATCTTGTATAGTTTCATGACGCATTGGTTTTAGGACTGTAATATCGTGTTGATATGTTTTTACAAGCTTTATATTAACTTGACCTGTTTATAATGTATGTAAGTATGTATATAAGTATGTAAGTTGTCCGTCAAAATTTGCAACCTATTTTTCAGTCACTTGCTCCGTTTGGGCTCGTTAGAATCGTCTCAATGAGAAGTTGATGATGGTATATAGAAAAGTACAGTCGGCAATAAAAGCTTGTACCTACCAAAAATGAAATTTTTGACAGAAACTTATTAATAAATAAATAAATCACTGGACGGCCCGCGAGCTGTGTCGCAGCGACATCTAAGTTTATCCGTCTCTTTTTAACCGACTTCAAAAAAGGAGGAGGCTCGAAATTCGTCTGTATGTTTTTTTTCTATGTGTGTATGTTACGCGATAACTCTGTAATGAACCGATTATTTCTTTGTTTGAAAGCATATACTTCCAGATTGGTCCCGTTGTCACCAAAATCCAGTTCTGATGATGGGATCCTGGAGAAATATAGGGAACTCTTCAAATTTTATAGGCAGACTTGAAGCTATTTGGGTACTGATTTGAAGTCGGTTAAAACTTTGTTTTGAAATATTTTTTTCATTAAAAACTGTCTAATTAGAAAGAGACGCCTATCTCTGCCTATCTATATCCCTCTCTCGCTCGCACCATCATACCTTCCTAATCGAATCTTTTTTCTTTTAAGTAAGTAATTTATTTTGTGAACATCTTTGATCGATGTATTGTTTTTATATTTGTAACTTTTGTCCCTTATCGTGTTACGCTACGTTATAATTATATTTTTTTTAATTTTTTGTTTGTTATTGCTGGATTTTGTTATCCACCGTGGAGTCACTCCATGGTTCTATCGGAAGATCAGCGCTGGCAGTAATGCCAGCATTATGCTGAGATAAAACCCTTTCGTGACAAAACGCTGCACGCTGCTTTGTCTCAAATAAATGTTTCTTTCTTTCTAATAATCTAGTCTAGAGGGACGCGCAGCTATAGCACTGAAAAAAAATGCCACGTTCTGAATGAATAGTCTGTAGATCTGAGCAAATAGTCACGTAAATCCTAGTTGTAATATTTTCTGAATATCTCTAGGTCGCAAACGTTTGCCCTGGGGCACCGGGCATCATGTAAATTGCGGGATGAAAGATAAACAGACAAACAATCTGTCGTGTAGTTTGTATCTTGGGGCTTATTTTACTACTGTTTTATGTAGATAACCAGTACACTATGTACACACGTGTACAGTATGTTACACTGAAAAGAAATGGCGGCAATCTGTCATTTATTTTTACAGATTTAGGGTGAATATCTAATATCTATACAAGTAGTTCTGAAAACATCATTTCGGTTCTGAGAACAGGCACATAAAGTAAATTCAATATAAATTCATAACTATAGAGGTGAACAATAGGCGTTAACGCTAGGTGACGATATAGTTTACGCGATTAAATCCCGTTTAGTAAAAATAATGCGTGAGAATCGTGAAAGTTTAAATCAATATACTCGTAAAATGTGTCAATTATTAGACGTCAAGGTGTCAAACACTGGGACAGTATTTGGGTCATTGTCAGTCACAAAAACAAAAATCATCTTTCCGGTGGTCAATAGTTAAGGGCTTACGCTCACATATAATATGTTTTTATCACATAGAATTATAGAAGGGGCAACGCCGTTTATGCGGATTCAGAGTTCAACCAAAAATTAGGCTTTATAGCCCTTAACTTTGGCAATGTCCACCGAAAAGACGCGAACCTAAATCTGACAATGACCCATTTATGTTATGCATATTTAAAATATATATCTAGAGTCAAATGTAAAAAAATGGGTGGGTGGGTACTCATAAATATGTCCCATCACTCTTAATCACCAGATTAAGGTTTCGGTACATATTATTTGGGCCATTGTCAGTCAATTAAACAAAAATCGTCCTTTCTGTGGTCAATAGTTAAGGGCTTATGTTTATACGTATATACCTAATATTATGTTTTTATCGCATATAATTATAGAAGTGGCGATGCCGTGTAGATATTTGGATCAAAGTTCAACCAAAAGTTAGGCTTTATAACTGAAGCGACGCTAACCTAAATCTGTCAATGACCCATTTATGAGAGTAATTAAATCGATACATCTACTCGTATTTTTGGACTTGACTGTGTACTACTTATATTAAGGATACAAATATTTCACAAGATCTAATAAAGCAAATGAGTGCAGTTCCCGGAAATTAATTTTCGCTGCGTTATTTATCCGACTGGTCTCGCAAATCTCATCAAAGTGGAAAATTTTAATTAATCCCGGATTACTGAGCTAGTGCGTGGGTGCGTGCACGGCTGCCTGCAATTTTCCACTTTTTTCTAGTACTAAGGTATATCTATAAAATTTACAATATACAGGATGGATCATTGATCGCGGTAAGACCTGCCTTGCTCTACGGTTCTGAGTGTTGGGCCATAAGAAATTGTGACGAACACAAAATGTACGTCACTGAAATGAAAATGCTTCGATGGGCGGGTGGCGTTACCAGGCTTAACAAAATCAGAAATGAGTATGTCCGTGGAACGTTCAAGGTTGCAGAAATACATCAAAAAATGCGCGGAAACCGCCTGCGCTGGTAGTGATGACCACATGAGCAGAAGAGTGTTAGCCATCCAGTAGGGGAAAAGAGGAAGAGGACGCCCACCAACAACCTGGCTAAATACCGTCCATAACGACATGACAAAGTTAGGCATAACGACGGAATTGACGCAGAACCGTAATGATTGGAGGAAGAGTATCAGGAGGGCTGACCCCGAATAGGGATAAAGCAAGGATTGATGATGATGACAGGATGGATCAATGTCAATAGATTATATTACATTTAACTTAGATCATCCCCAAGGAAGTATGTCAAGGAACAATAACATGGATTGGAGGAATTAATAATTTAGTAAGGTAATTTTTAAACATGTGCAATGATTTCATTTTGGAAATTAGAGGAATTTTGTTGAAAGTCTTAAATTGCTTCACTATAAGTCCAAAACCTATATAGTGGTTCCTGTAAACGTAGAATCGGGAAATCATCCAACAAGAAAATACCTAATTCCTTAAAACTTTGCATTTTAAACTTGTCAAGATATGGTAAAAAAATATGGCCCATGAACGGCGGATGCTTCGATTTCGTTAACTTATAGAAATTTGTTTTTTTCGGCTCTAAGGAACTACAGATCTGAGTATTAGATATTAATTACAACTTGATACCTCTACGTGTTTTAGAGAAAAAGGGTCTTAACAGACAGACGGACAAGGTGATCCGGTAAGGTAGGTATTTCCTCAGTTGAGGTGCTCTAAATACGGGCGTAACGACCTGCAGGTTGATCACGTAACGCATTTTACGTAATAATAATATCTAAATGTCACTTTTTGTGACAAAATCCTCTGTAGAATCTATACTATTACCTACTGTCATCATCATCATATCAGCCGAAAGACGTCCACTGCTGGACATAGGCCTCCCCCAAAGAGTGCCAAAATGACCTTTCCTGGTACTAGGTATACTCGCCCTCAACCCAAAAGACGACTGAGGCCATAAAACGCTCCGTGCAATACAATGGAATCACATATAGGATGATTTTTTGGGTACCTAATAAAACTCTTAGTCTATCATTTTCGATTAGCAATCTTAAACCTAAAAGTAAGAAGACTGGAGGAAGCAACTCAGAATTATATCTGGGGTGTTCACTGGTCACTTCGGGGTCAAGGATCTCTTGGCCAAGATGGGACTATCTGATAGTTTAGACTGTAGAATGTGTGGCGAGGAGGATGAGACTATGGAACACTTATTGTGTGAATGTCATGCCCTTGCCAGACAAAGAATGAACTACTTTGGTAACGGTTACCCGCAACCAAAGGAATTCAAGGTGCTCCCGGCGAACTGCATCATCCGCTTTGTGGAAATGATGGAGCAAGCCTGGGAGCAGGTATAAAGGAGAGAGCAAATGCACAAAAGATCCCACTGGGTCGAAGTGCATCCGAAAGGGCCCTCACCTAGATAAGATAAGATAAGATAAGAAGACTGGAAATGAAACATTTTTTTTTAAAGAAATAAACACTCTTTTTTTAAGTAGGTACTTACCTATGGGAAAATTACAGTTGAGTTTGTCGTAACGTGGATTCCACAATTAAGTTACGTGATCAGTGATCACCCTCTGATGCTAATCCGCTGTGCGATATCTCTCTACTAGTTTCCTATTAGTTAGTAGGTACTTTAAAGGGACGCCTCGATTAAATAATCGTTAAATATATTTTGTTTAGGTTGGCTGGTGTAAAACAGGAAAATAAAGACACAGCTTTGAATTTCATTTCTAACGAGATTTTTTAGCATTCGTGTTTTGGCTCCTGACAAAAAACGAAATAGAGTTAATCGCCAATAACTGGCCACCCTTCAATAACTGGCCCCCTCGTACTAAAAATGAACTCTGTTCCTCTAAAAACCAAATTCAATTTAGTATAACGTGGTAAATAACACAAGGTGGACTGATGACCTGGTAAAGGTCGCGGGAATCCACTGGATGCGGGTGGCGCAGGACCGGCCATTGTGGCACTCTTTGGGGGAGGCCTATGTCCAGCAGTGGACGTCTTTCGGCTGAAATGATGATAATGATGATGATAACGTGGCCAGTTATTGAAGGGTGGCCATGCAGTTATTAACACCTTATGCTAAAATTAATTATATTACAGGTAAGTACGAGTAGAGTTAATTTTTAGTATGAGGTGGCCAGTTATTGATCGATGGCCAGTTATTGATCGGTGGCCAGTTATTGATCGGCGGCCAGTTATTGATCGGTGGCCAGTTATTGGCGATTTACCCTATAAAGTCAAGATACATATATCCGAAAATTAATAATTTTTTCCTTAGCGCAGGCAGTATTAACCTTTTAAATCTCATAATTTTCACATTCATTTCACACCCGCCACAGATATATACCGGCTACCAAGATAAGTTTTATCGTCACGTTTTTAGGCGAAAATGTCACGTCGTCACGTGAAACATAACGATAAAACGTATGTACTAGGCCAGAGGGGTAATCACTTAACGTTTCGAACGCGCGTTAGGTCAATCCAACTTTACCGTATAAAATTTGACATTTAGATCTACCTAACGTTCGTACGATGCGTTACGTGATCGACCATCGGATCCAGTGCTAAGTAACCCCCTGGCCACGACTTTTGTCGTAAGCGACCCACGACCAGCGCTTTATCTGTTCATTGCGCGCGATCCCAAGTAACCACAGTGCGTTGCGCGTCTCGACCGCGCAATGAACAGATAAAGCGCTGGTCGCAGGTCGCCCAAGACCAAAGTCGTGGCCAAGGCGTAAGAACGCCTTTCAGATTCAATCGATTCACTATTAATCAGATTGCCTTGCGAAAACTTATTCTAATTACGCTTGATAGGGCTCAATGAAGCCGATTAAATATAATTTTATAATACAGCTTAAACTAGTAGACTGTAAAATAGTAATTTAGCAACAGAGACTTTCAAATGTGTTGTTTAATGACTTTCGATAAAGCGTAATAGTGTAACCGATTTAAATGCCACTTTATAGATACCACCATAGAGAAAATATATATAATACTTATACTTTATTTATGCTTGAACTCTCAATCTCAATTCATAACAAAAGAGGTGAACAATAATTAAAGTGTCAACATTGGAACGCTCGCCTTATAATTCTTTCTTATTTATTTACAAACAATAAATTAATTATTCAAAATAATACTTACTCTTAATTGGTATTTGGTATGCAGACTATATGCCAAGCTCATACTTATTATATTTATTTCTATTTACAGTTGTTAATCACATTTATCTTATCACATAACACTCCTAAAGGCCTATTTCTTTAGCTCATACTTAAATTATTATAAACAGTAAATTATTAAAGTAGGATTTTCAGTACAGGGGGGATTGTGCTAAAAATTAACACATTTTGATGTCATGCTTTCGCCTAATTTATTTAATACATATCTCATATCTCTAATTTTCAACACGACGCATCGCAAAATATGGCCTCATTAAAAGAATCTTATTTACTTTTTAAAATAGCATGAAAATTTGTCTTTATCTTGTAAGTAGGTACATCTGACGTTTGTAACAAATAGACAAAAAAATTAAGAGTAATTTCTACCGTTCAATCGTTTATTCAAATTAGATAGGTAGGAATAGTATCCACGTTAGTGACACCCCGACATTTTCCGGAAAAATCACGATGGATGTCGCTGTCATGTTCAAAGCTGGAACCAATTATTTACAACCCCAGCCAGAGAAATAAGGAAATGTTTGCTAACCCTGGAGCTGTTTGTTGGGCTCGGGTGTTTATTCTGAGTCTTATTGGTTTTTACAGACACCATGCCGATGTTAATATGTGGGCTTTATTTTTAGATACGCTCGAACGGGTTTGTCGGAGGCTTGGCTGTATGTTTTATTAAGAGTCTGCAGGTTTTCTACGTGATTAAAAGTGCGGATTAAGACTGTAATAAATAAAACTGGCGTCGGCGAAAATCTGTGAAAATTTCAGCTGGATCTATCACGGTATCAGTGACAGACAGACGGACGGACGGACGGACGGACGGACGGACAGCGAAGCCTTAGTAATAGGGTCCCGTTTTACTCATTGAGTACGGAACCCTAAAAACAAATATTATACAGATATACGTAGGTACCTACGCCAAATTTAAGGGCATTTTAGTTTAAATAGAGTTTAATGGACGCCTATAAATAAGGGCATTAGAATGTAACATTACTTAACGGGTGACAAATTTGACTTACAACCACCACTATTACTAATTAGTTACGTGCTAATATAAATTAGATTCGACTAATAATATTTCACTACTCGAGAATTACTAAAGCATCAAGTAAGTTTTACTAAGTCTCCCCGCGATAATGAATAGAACTTAACATCGAAGCGAATTAATGAAACGTCAGAAACACGCTGACACACAGTCGTATTACGTTTGCTTACGGATTACGTTATGTCAACAAAGCCTACACTTACTTGGGATAGAGGCACGCTAATGGGAACTTTAATGGTGACAAAGTAAGTGAAATTGGTTTGTGTATTTACCTATCTGAAAAAGTATGGAAATCTCTTATTCATTTTGGAAAATGGCCTATAAGAACGACTGCTGGCCCCGTAGCAAGGATCACGCGATAAGTGACAAGATAAGTGCGTCGTCTCGTTCTATCGAACGGTGTCAGCCAGAGTCGGATGCTCTATCTTATCACTTATCGCGTGATAAGGCCAGGCCATCCATGCTACGGGGCCGGATATATATCGAAACAGTGCAATCGGTTCTAATCTCGATTTATTTTTGTACTGCATTTGTTACTCACCAGATCCTAGAGGTAAGCAGAGGACTTGCCTAATTGCCTATGCCTCATTCCAGGTAACACAGGAATCTTAACGGACAAATTCGTCTACAGTTCTTCGGTTATCTATTAACCCATTCATGGCCAGTGACGACACATATGCGTCAAAGCGCTACGAGCGCTTTCCTCTACATACGAGGTTTAACCTGCTACGGACTACGGCGTAGCGCTACGAGATTAGCCCGGCCGTGAATGTGTTAAGATATCAAAGGGAAATATTGTATATATACTACTTTTTTCAATCATTAAGTGATTTTGAAACATAGCAATAAGTACTAATGTTTATTATAAGCTTTCTATTAACTTGCAAAGTATGTTAGTACCTAACTAACTAAATAGGTATGTTGTTATGTATGTAAGTATGTTTGTTCGGGTGAAATCTTGCAACTCAATTTTGAAGCAGGTAATATATCTTCAACCGATTGAGCTGAAATTTTTCGATGACAATTCAATATTATGGTACCATCTAGGTTATCTGATGATGGAGACAGAAGGTGGCCATGGGAATTCAGTATTTAACTGACTTACCTAACCCCGGTGAGTTTGGGCTCGTTGCAATCGTCTCAATGAGTAACTGATGACGGTATACAGAAAAGTACAGGCAGCAATAAAAGCTTGTATCACAAATAAATTTTTTGACAGAAACTTGCTGTTTTTTCAAATTGGTTTTCCTTGAAATTGCATGACAATTAACGTACTATTTTCGTAATCGTATCTGGAACAAGGTATAGACGCTCGTGACTCGATAATAATCACAAGGAATACATGGAGGCGACCAGTTGAGAATGAGGCTGGCTCAAACTGGTCTCGGCTGGAAAGAGCTAGAAGAAGTCGCGCAAGATCGTGTAAAATGGAGAACTCTTCTGCGAGCCGTATGTCCCTAATGAGGGATATTATAACAGGAACAATACCTACAAACAATAAACAAATATTTGCGGACAAAACAATATAGTACCCTTGGGGTAAGGGTGCGCTGGAGCTCCACAGGGAGCTAAGCAAAAGGTTGATGGAGGCAACGGGTGACCCTCGCGCCGGCAGCTTTCTCGCGCAAAGAATCGCAATCGCAGTTCAGCGGGGGAATGCTGCCTGCGTGATGGGCACCCTGCCAAGAGGCCCAGGCCTCTTATTTAATTAGTTAGTTATTTCATTTTATTTTTTCTTAGTTTAGTTTTAGTAATTTTAATTTAATAATAGTTTATTCTTGTTAAAGTTTTATATATGTTTTTATCAATTCGCAATCAATTATACAGTACAAATAAGTACCTACTCTTTATTGCACACCTCAAAACATGAATCACATACAGGACATAAAACTTAATAAGTTACTTTATTGCTGACTTTACTTTTCTTTATACTGTATTGAGATGATTCTAAGGAGCCCAAACTCAACGTGGTTACGCCGTTTAATTCCCCATGGCCACCTTCTGTCTTCATCATCAGATCAGCTCGATGGTACCATAATATTAACCCTTTTCCAGGTCGGCAATTGAAAAATGACAATCAAATGTCAGTCTTATTCATTGACATTAAATACACGTTTGACAGTCTGTATGTGGTCGATATAACGCCTCTGCCTGGAAAAGGGTTAAATTGTCATCCAATTTATACTAATACCCAAAATTTCAGCTCAATCGGATAACGGCAAGTGACTGAAAAATGGGTGGATTGCAAAAAATGTGTACATAGTAGAGAGCCTTGATCTAATCTACGCTTTAACTTTTTTTCATTGTGTAACGGCAATTACCCATACATTTTATATGGGTAACTTTTGTTACACAATGGAAAAAAGTTAAAGCATAGATTAGATTAAGCAGCAATTTTTTTGCAATCCACCCATATGGACTGCAAATTTTGACGGACAACTTACTTACATACGAACAGGTCAAGTCAATATAAAGCTTGTAAAAATAGAGGTTAACAACATGCGGTCTTATCGCTATAGAGCGATCTCTTCCAGGCAACCTTTGGGTAGCGGAGAAATTGCAACAAATAATTTCAAGTAGGTCGGTGCCAATTAGAAGTATTTAAACTAACTTACAACATACGCAATATCTATTGTCTTGGTTTTCGCATAATTCTCGTTGCCAGCCGTCTATCTATTTAAGATAGTCCCACTATTATTCAAGCTAAACGCACATCAAAACGTAGGTAATCTAACATAACCAATTTACGGTACCATTCAAGTCGCTTACGTAAATAATGGTACGACGTCGACATCCCGGAAAACCCCCCCAATTAAGGAAGATCAAAGCCGCCTGAGACACGTAGTGCATCTCGAACGGTTTGATAATAGTATCCCAGTCACATCACAACGTGCTTTTATAGTCTCATCTATCCACTAGTATATCTTGACCGTGAGTTTCGTAACAACTGTGCGTAATTGGGGGTCGTAGTTATGCTGGTTGGTTTGAGGTGTGTCGGTAAACATTGTATAACATGCCTTGGACACTGATTTGACACTATAGACGTGCTATTTCAGCAACAATTGTTACCGTAAAACGTAGCCGCTAGGTTTGTTACGAGAACCGAAACATATACAGGGTGTATTAGTCAAACGGGACAGTGAGAGAAAATCCGAAACTACAAGAGATACGGAAATTTGCTCTTAAGAGTCACGAGACCGATTTTATAACAAATAAAAACTGCATTCAAAGATTATCAAAAAAACCTCGTACACGGCCGGGAATCAAACCCGGTCAAATCTTTCTAAAAGTCAGAGTTCGTTTTTTTGCGTAAATAAATAGTGCTGGATGTAAGAAAGATTTGGTGCTAAGGAACCCTGTATCTACAATTTTGATGACTCGAGTTTGCAATATTCTTACGCCCTGTTATACACAATGTTTTTCATCACATTCATCATCATCAACATCATATCATCCAAAAGACCTCCACTGTTGGACATAAGCCTCCCCCAAAAAGTGCCAAAATGACCGGTCCTGCGCCACTCGCATCCAGCGGACTCCCGCGACCTTTACCAGGTCATCAGTCCACCTTGTGGGGGGCCTACCCACGCTGTGCCTTCCAGTACGTGGTCGCCACTCGAGAACCTTTCCGCCCCAACGGCCATCGGTTCTACGTGCAATGTGCCCCGCCCACTGCCACTTAAGTTTAGCGATTCAGAGGGCTATATCAGTTACCTTGGTTCTGCTGCGGATAGCCTCATTTCTGATGCGATCACGCAGAGAAACTCCCAACATAGCCCTCTCCATTGCCCTTTGGGTGACTTTGAGCCTTCTTATGAGGCCCATCACATTCGCGAGGAAATAAATAACTACAAAAGACAGAAAAATCTATGTTTCATACAAGCGCACCAATCAAAAATTGAAGAAATTGACAACTTCACTTCCAGATCAGTGCGAGTGGAGCGCGCAGCTTCAATATTTCAACCAATCACAGAGCAGTATTCTTGCAGCGCATGGCCTACTAGTTTTTTTTTCAACCAATCTTGTAACGCGCGGCCATCTAGCTTAGCTTAAACCAATCAGATCACAAACAAGCTTATTACTCCCTCGGGAGCTGTAAAGTACCATTACTCCCACAGGAACTATTTAGGCCATTGTCCTTCTGCATACAGGCATAGAATCACACCATTTTTAGCAAGTATGATGAAATATTACTTATTTCAATCTAACAGACAGGTGCCACATAAACCTATCGCATTCGTTGGCCGTTTAATTATTGTTAATCATTAGGTACGTCTCTGGAGGTCAATATTTTCCCAAAGGTTTACGTATTTCTCTCTAGCCTAACCATTTATTTGCCAATTTCCATTGACAAACAAAAACCTTTTCGTCGCGTGTAATTACAATTTTCCGAAACCGCACGCCGCTTAACCAATAAATAAATCAAATCCTCCAATCCTGAAAAGTGAAATGAGTTATTTTGAGGGGTGGCGCGTCACCGACCGCTGGCGCCGACGTGCCATTAATTTGTTTCGAACAATCAGGTGTTTTTGATAGAACGTGGTAACCCTAACGAAACGGGTGCAAAGCGGTATTTTACGAGTTTGCGATACGGATTTGTTTTTAATGGAGATTCTGGTGGATGGTTGGGAATAGGGTAAAGTTTACATCAATGTAATTGAAATTACTTATGTATTATCGTATCGGGCATCATGCAACTCGTTGTTTGTTACTGTAGGTAATAAGTTTCTGTCAAAAATTTCATTATGGCACAAGCTTTTATTGCCAACTGTAATACTTTTCTGTATACCGTCAACAACTACTCGTTGAAATGATTCTAACTAGCCCAAACTCAACGGGTTACGTCTGTCAAGTCCTGAATACTCATGGCCACCTTCTGTCTCCATCATCAGATCGGCTCGATGGTACCATAATATTGAACTGTCATCCAAACTATACTTAAACGCAAAATTTCAGCTCAATCGGTTGAAGATATCTTCTTCAAAATGGAGTAGCCACTCGAACAAACATAGTTACATTGTTGCATAATTATGTTACCGTCAGATTATGAACACCGTATTTTTTTTTATCGTATGGCGCTTACACACTGGTACATATTATGTATTCGTACCGATGTCGCTGATAGAGTTCCAGTTGTGCGCTGCGAGGTTCAGAAGGAACAGTACAGCTGCCAAGTTTGATGTTCTTTTAGCACCACCCGGAGGTCACGTGTAGGGTTTCTAGGGTTATTCCTACGGACGTAGAATAACAACGACCGTCAATTTATAATCTTACTCACGATATTATAAACTGTATAAAAATACGCATAATTTTTCGTTAAATTATAATCTATCAATGTCAAATCGTCAAATTGCGAACTGAGATCAAATCGGCTTATACAACAACAAGGACAAAGGAACCTCATCAAGAAGCAGACGAGCATAGTCCAGTGCTCCCAAAATGAAGTGGCGCGTCATAACTAAAGCAACGTAGTGATTATATTTCTTTTTGACTAAAGCTGCGACCGATGGCCGTTGGGGCGGAAAGGTTCTCGAGTGGCGACCACGTACCGGAAGGCGCGGCGTGGGTAGGCGGTGGACTGATGACCTGGTAAGGGTCGCGGGAGTCCGCTGGATGCGGGTGGCGCAGGACCGGCCTTTGTGGCACTATTTGGGGGAGGCCTATGTCCAGCAGTGGACGTCTTTCGGCTTATATGATGATGATGATGATGATGATGATGAAAATGCCGATGGAGACCCACCGATGGCAAAATTGAACCGAAACAGTTGGCCAGAACGCCAAAAAAAAAGAGAAGACCCACCGAGTACCTACACCATAAACATGACGACGATCACTCTGACAAGAGTGTACGACTGAAAAGAAGCGATTAATTGAGGAATTCATCTGTAATTTTGGGCTGTTTTCTATTTCGCTTACTTCGCAGAAGACATCGCTTCTCTATAATTGAATTACACAATCAATGCTAAATGTACCAAACTCCACTTCTTAATCAATAATAATGATGTGTTCACATGTAATTAGGGTATATAAGTGCCCAAATAAAAAAAATATACCTACTTATTGTAATTTAGTCTTTTGTACTATGTTGGTGTCCCGAATAATAATAATAAATAAAAAAAATCATTCTCGACGGAATACTGTCCCTAAGCTTCATTTAGATTAGAGCTTTGTAATTTAGGAGCCGATTTAAAAAACATTTGGGCCCTAAATTATCTGTCATGAAATTAAAATAAATCCATGTCAAACTTAATTTCATATTCGAGCTAACAACTTCAATTTGCGCTAGAAAAAAAGGATATAATTAGCATTTGCAAGAACTGAGAAACACAAGAGTTGTTACAGAAAACAAGATTGCAAGCACTTCTTTTTGCTTAATTTACTTCGCCTTTTACGTCCATTCAACGTTTATGCGAATTAAAAGCAAAGCTGAAGAGATATACAACTTCATTACGCAATCAACATTTTTCTGAAGAAATTCTTAATGTAAGGGATTTTATACATAACTTACATAATATATAAACTCGGGCCTGTGATTTATTAGTACTCAAATTTTGTTATTATGGTTTGTTTTAGTTAACATTACGAAAATGCGCATAACGTGGGATTTTACAACTTCTTTTGTTGCTAAATACGAAAGGAAAAGATAACAAAGACACGTTATAAAACTGACTGAAGCGTGGCACGTGCATTGTACTTAACTGGAGTAGCTACTATTTGTTTTATTGTTTATGAAAGAGTGTTAGGTATGAACGTGGAGGGATGGAAGACACGAGGTAGGCCATGGAAAAGGTGGATGGACTGTGTGAGAGAGGATATGAAGAGGAAGGAAGTAAGTGACGAGATGACGAGTGGCAGGGAGGTATGGAAGTAAAGGACATGCTGCGCCGACCCCAAATAAATGGGATAAGGGCAAGAAAATGATGTTTATGCGTGATTGTTAAACAACAATAGGGAACATTACTGCAATGTTCTGCCGCCAGAGTGCAGCACTAACACAATTAGTAAACAGTTTTTTTGACAACTTTGACAAGTCCTTCAAAGCTCTGGATCAAATAGTGAAGAAAATATTTCAATGAATAAAATGCATCAGTGCCGCGTAATTGGATGCAAGAATGAAGGGCATCATTCATTTCCGAAGGAAACGATGATATGAAAACTATGGGAAGCGGCAATACGTCGTAAAGCAAAAAAAAGCCCTCATCCACCTTTAAATGGCTATAGGATGCCATTTTAATATCACAGTACAGGTATTTTACACACGAATGATAATAAAACGATTGTAGTTTAACGCGTTTTCATCAATTATTCGTTATTGTTTGTTAGGTAAATAAATATGACATTGTACGTCATGGCGGTTTGTTGGTGCCGGTTAATGTACGGCCCGATAATACGCGTCCATCTATCGTTATCTCTCTCTTTTTGTATAAGTTAAAAAGAGACATAGATATAGATGATGCCAATTATTGGGCCGTACATTAACCGGCACCGGTTTGTTTACGGGTTGTGTTAGTGTCGCCCCCTACGCAGAGCTTTGCGTAATGTTCCCTATTAAATAATTATTGTTTAATTGTTATCTTCAAGTAAAACAATCATAGATGTCGGTAATTGTAGGTTTTAAGTACTTTTCGTCATCTAAACTAACACAAAATATACTTAATCAGAAAACAAATCATAAATGTTGCAAATTGAGCGTTTTCCAAATAAAGTACGAAAATTAACCATGCTTTATACGGCCTAATTTTCGTGACAAACAAAACTGACTAAGTGTAAGGCCTGAGTGAACGCTCGAGTCGGGAGTGCGGGGGAGCGGGGCGTCCGGCGTGCATGTTAAACAAATGAAACTCATACTGGTGTCCTGAGAAGTCGCTGCACAAAGTGAATGCACGCTCGCCCGCCCCGCTGCACGCCCCGCTCCAAGGGTCCACTCAGGCCTTACACAGTTAACGTTTATTTGGAAAACGCTCACTTAGAGAGAGAAAGCATCCTTTCCATTGCAGTATTTAATTCTCTCCCGTTTATCAATTTAATTGTGGTTATTATTTCACGAACATAGTTCCCCTGTCTACTGCGGACCATAAAGCTGTCTGAAAATAAATACATTTACGTATTTATCATGTAGTATTAAACGACCGGTATTTACAAGCTTTTATTTAACTTTACATGTACGAATGTACGAGTATGTTGGTGTCTGGTTGGTTTGTAAATGTTGTTTGGAAGAGATCGCTCTTCAGCGATAAGACCGCCAGTTGTTCTCAAGTCGACGCGTATATATATATTCTTTTTTTTATGTATGACCACGCATAACTTTTTACAGAGTAGGGTAAGTGCACCAGTGAATGAACGAATCCAGTGAATGAACGAAAACCTGAGTATTTGCTTAAATTAAGAGTTCTGTATATTTCTAGCATACCGGGTATTTTTTTCTCGATTAGAAGCATGCACTGTAAGGGTTTTGTAACATTTATATCAACTCAGTCGCAACAGTTACTAAATGAGCGAAGCTTAAAGTTGACGGGCTATGGGCGTGGATTTTTTGTATGAGCCGGTAATAAGGGGACAAGATTGTTACCTTTTATTTGATGTGCCATTGTACTAGTTTAATAAACTTGTAACTTATGGTGTGTGGTTTTTGGAAATCATACGAGCGAAATTGTGCTATTCAAACATCTTTTTAAGTTATTTAAGTTTAGATTCTCGTTTTTTAGAAGGTGTTCTATAACTAGAATTAAAAACCGCCTAAATCCAGTGAATGAACAGGAGTGTTCATTCACTGGCAACGCCTGTTTTAATGTTTTCGCAAAATCTTATGTTCTAGTTATTGTAATAAGATTTAGTTTTTAGTAGCATAACCACCAATGGTTTATCCATCGTTGGTCCAGTGTTCGAACCAACCTCATTTTCGAACATAAAGTTAGTTCGTTCACTGGTGTATAGATTTCCAGTAAATGAACATCGACCGATAATTACCTAGTTCATTTATTGGATTTTGGAACCAGTTAGTGAACGAACATTTGTTACAGTTTTTTAATTGTTTTAGAAAAAGTAAACCATTAACTATCACCCCGTGTGTTGGTATATCGAGATACTCCAAACAAAATCGCTAAACAGCAATTTAAACCAACAAATCATAACTATAACAGTAGTTCATTCACTGGTTTTTAGTTGTTCATTTACTAGAAAATCCTGTTCATTCACTGGTTATTTTCCATTTTTCTACCTAAAAGGTCAAATAACTTAAAATTATGGAAACTTATTGCAAAAGCAAAGTAATTTAAGCAAACTAGAATACTTGTTTGAGCTGTACAAACAGTCACGGCCGATATTAAGTATAGCAGCTATCTTACATAAAACAATTTTTAAAGTCAAAAATATCCTTAAGCGTTCATTCACTGGTGCACTACTTACCCTAGTTCGATTTTGATAATTATTTTTTTATTGAAAAGGTTATACCCCGAAATTGGTCCCATATAAATTTGGAAAAAAAACCAACCTGGGTAGGAAAATTGAGGATGATTGATTTTTCGTCGGTTAAAACTTTGTTTGTAAAGTATATTATAATTTTTTAAGTCACTTCAAGAACAGTCACAGTCAAGAGTTAGTATGAGGTTGCTGCAAATAAATCATTACCCGCCCAAATTAAACTATTGTAGTTTATGGTAGCCATCAGTCATTTTAAGATCAGTTTCTAATTTTGCTGCATGAGAGCCTTTCCGTTCCTTATGGTGGCAACCTTAACGCTCCTCTGTAGATATCTATACACTAAGGTAAAATATTATGTCTGTCCTTCACTCGGCTGAAAATTCACTTGGGTTTCCATTAACGGCTGTCTTTTAAAAGTTGTTTCCGTTCCGCCTGATCTTATGTAATCTCGGAAATGAAATGAGTTTTGAAAAAGAACCGAACTTCTGTCTTGGAATCGATGCTTGGCTTTGATCATCATGTAATTCATTTCGAGTGTCTCTGCGGTCACAATGAGAGAAAGTTTTTTGTTTTTGTTTTTTGGATGCTCTTATAAAGACGCCTCGGTAATTTATTTTTGTTATAAATTCTACATCTTGGTACAGTTCTATATCTTAATACAATTTATTTTTTATTTTTATATTATATTTATTACCCAAAGATATAAAAAACTTATTCTAAAACATGTCCCTGCAAAACTGTTTGAACAGTTTGCCTGCAGGTAAGTCTCTTTTATGCTTAATATACATAGCATAATAATAACATCGTTTTTAATCCTATTTTATACTTAAATGCTAACTTATTAATCTTGTTATAAATATGAGTGTGATATGATAACGCTTGCTTGCAAAATAAGCAAGCAAGCAGTTACTTAAGTGTAGGTATGCAGTAGGTGTTTTAGGTGTTTATGGTATACTATACCAAACATCAAACCAAAAGCGACAAGTACCTTCTTGCCTAAACGTTTATTCTCTTGTTTATCTTTGAAAGAACATTCGTTCTTTATATTTACACTGTAGGACACGTTATCGTCTTTGAACAGTGACTCATCGCCCGGGGAGACATCTAAACGCTTACATTTACATTTTTATTGTCCTCCACTTCAACGACTGGTGTTTGGTACACGACATTGAACAATTTAAATGATACATTGATGTCAATGTTAGTAGCATTGCATTATTTTTAGCGTTCGTTGATATTAATAGGCCCTGCATAGGTGCCTCAACTCGCCCCCTGAGGTATTTGTTGAATGTTTGTAGAGTTTATTTAAATAATTGCAATCTGTTTAAATAATAAATCATTACATTTCACAATAAACGTGTTAAAATATCATATGTAGTTAATGTAAACTTACACAAAATGTAATAAATGATTAAAGGAGTTATCTAAAGTGACAAAGACTCACTTTAGACTAAATTGATACCTGACCCTAAAAAAATTGGCATTTCAGTAACTAGTAGCAATGGGTGCTGTAACTTATTCGCCTTTCGCTTTACGACTGAAAATATGAATAGCACAAAATAGTATATCCAGGGGTCGATCGATCTCATAACTTCATTGCCAAAAGACACATCACTCGTCGACGCCATTTGTGAGCTATTTCAATTTTGAAACTTCAATTTTTCGCGAGAATCTGCGACAATCAATCTACAGTCCCTCATTATGACCCTGTGCTTCAGTTCATAAAGTTTCCAGTCGTCTGAGACTCCGTTTCTAGCATATGTTGACCTAAAAAGTTGCAACTGGTATAAGTAAGTGGAGGCCTGGGATATACTGGCCGTTTAGGGTGTAGTAAATGACTTTGTGAATGGTAGCTCTGGGCTTCGGGGAGGGCTCCCCATAAGTTCACTCATTATTCACTGAATGAGCAATTTTGCACTCTGAGAAATGGGCCGTTTCAGGTGTTGAGTGACAATTTAGGTTCAAAGGTTATTGTATCGGTAAATCAGTCGAGTTGCGATCACTGGCTCGCTTTTGATTATGTAAATTGGCAAACTGAAATGATTTAGAAGTAAGGCACAGTGGAATATCATGTCACTCATGAATATTTGGAGCTGACCAACTGCGTTGATCCTATTCAGCTGGGCAGCATTCGGGAAGCTACGGCACATCTTTTCGGCCAATATTCCGCAGCGTCTCAAGACGAGAGTCTTTGACCAGTGTGTGTTGCCAGTGATGACGTATGGCACGGAAACGTGGTCGCTTACTATGTAATAGGCCTCATAAGAAGGCTTAAAGTCACCCAAAGCGATTTGGACGGCTATATCGGTTACCTTGGTTCTGCTGCGTTTAGCC
Organism: Epinotia brunnichana; assembly: GCA_963854355.1. Classification (NCBI taxonomy): domain Eukaryota; kingdom Metazoa; phylum Arthropoda; class Insecta; order Lepidoptera; family Tortricidae; genus Epinotia; species Epinotia brunnichana. The sequence goes on from OY977945.1 coordinate 28,026,906, forward strand.
TCATTTCTGATGCGATCCGCAGCAGAACCAAGGTAACTGATATAGCCCTCCGAATCGCTAAACTTAAGTGTCAGTGGGCGGGGCACATTGCACGTAGAACCCATGGCCTTTGTGGCGGAAACGTTCTCGAGTGGCGACCACGTACTGGAAGGCACAGCGTGGGTAGGCCCCCCACAAGGTGGACTGATGACCTGGTAAGGGTTGCGGGAGTCCGTGTCTGGTGCAGAGGTATGCTGGTTTGCTACCTTCCTGGTATAAAATATAAGCTATTTGGATACAGCTCGAGCTGAAGTGTAACATCGATTTCGCATTCTATTCCGTGATGTGATATATGTTTTGCGCGCTCGTTAGCTTGGTGAGTCGGAGCGAGTATTTACCGGTGGGTAGATTTTGCCTCTAGGCTACATTAATAAGTAAATAATATGAGACATTCTTACACAAATCGAACTAGCCCCATAGTAAGATCAATAAAAGAAAGAAAGAAAGAAAACATTTATTCGTGACAAAAGAAATACATAAAACAAACTGCAGACACATACACACACACACATTTGCCACGAAATGGTCACAACTCAGCGTAAATGCTGGCGGCGCAAGCGCTGGTCTTCCGTTGTGACCATTAGGTGAAAACACGGAACAATGACGCCACAACGCACACAAGGAAAAAATTACATACAATAAGGCTTGTGTAATGGGTAGGATGACTTAAATACATAGAAAACATCCAAAACTCAGAATCAAAAATATTTGTTCTCACTGGGATTCGAACCCGGGACCTTCAGCTTCACTATTACCCACTAGGCCAACCGGTCCCCAACATGACTTTTATACTCTAGACATCTCTGTATTCGGGATCGAATATAATAATATTATTTTATTCAATAGTGTGAGCCTGAATAAATTTGGTTAAAATCTTTTTTTTTGCTTCTTCTTATCATTGTAATGGTTTCCAGAAATGCTTGAAATTTGGATCCGTTGTCCCATAATAGATAAATTGGCGCATCTGACTTGCAAAACCACTAGTCAGAGAGCCCATTGAAGTTTTTATGTGTACGTAAAATACCTTTCCTACGAGCGTTTCTAACCGCTGTCTGTGCCCATTTGTGGTCTAATTTTTCTCCCTCTGTTTGGTTCAGCTATTTCTCAGCCCGTATCGTATTTAATTGTACCTATGTATTTGTACAGTCAGCCAATTTGATTCCTAGGCCATCATAGAAGCTGGCCGTTGTAAATGCTATTTCAATAATTAAAATTACAGTTATACGGTGGCCTAGGAATCAAATTGGTTGACCGTACAACGAGTCTGGTGTCTGGACAAACGGAGCTGTTCGTGGCTTCAACCCAGCTGTAAAAAAAATGTAAATATAAAAAAAAAATACGATGCATCATTTGATTAGAACAGAAGCTTTTCAGTGATGACAAACATTGTCACATGACTTGGCGTAGGCACTAGTTTTACGAAAGCGTCCGCCATCTGACCTTCCAACCTAGCGGGTAAACTAGACCTTATTGGCGTTAGACCAGCAGGTCGATCACGTAACGCATTGTACGAACGTCGGGTAGGTCTAAATGTCACTTTTTATATGGAAAATTGAAAGTTAAATTGTACCGACGCGCGTTCGGAACGTTACGTGATTACCCCTCGGCTTTCGGTAGTTTCCTGTAGGTAAAGCGGCCTCCGTAGCCCAGTTGGTAGTGACTCTGCCTACGAAGCTGAAGGTCCCGGGTTCGAATCCCGGTCAGGGCATTTATTTGTGTGTTTATCACGAATATTTGTTCCTGAGTTATGGATGTTATATATGTATATAAGTATCTATATTTATTTATCTATTATATATATATATCGTCGCCTAGTACCCACAACACAAGCCTTATTGAGCTTACCGTGGGCCTAGGTTGATTTGTGTAAGATTGTCCCGTAATATTTATTTATTTATAATTTATTTATTTATAAAGCGAGCTCAACATTTACGTTTCGGCCATACACTCCTGTTCGGTTTAAAGACTCCAAATGAAATATTTGATCGCTTTAGTACTTAGACCGAATTAAAAATCCACAATTCAACATATTAACAATCTAATTCTTCTCAAAGTTAATTGTCAAAAGTTTTCAGGAATAAATGATTCAAAAGGTGTTTTACTTTCCTTAGTTAGATAATTGAACGAGCGAGCGAAGCGATCGAAGTTCTTTCAACTTGGGCCAAAACTATTTCGTATGCCCGGCTGTCCGGCTGTTCTCCTCTGACACAGGTCACTTTTTTCAACTGATTCTCTTGAAGTTTAGTGGGCAGGTTTATCGATTCATTCCGTTTTTAGAAATTAAAAAAAAAACATAAAAAAAACAGGCTCGGGAGTTCACTCACTGAGCCACTAGTTTATTAGGACAACGAAGTCGACGTCATACTTTTCTTTCGTGTAATGTTTGAATATATAAAGGAGAAATTTTAATCACTTACCAAAAAAATACTGACTGCTGCGCCACCAAATAATTACAACTTAGAGTTGAAAAGCCCCCGACATTTTCATTTCAAAATTCAATATCTCAAAAATGGCTGAACCGATTCTGTGGAAACGTAGCTAAGAACCATCTCGATCACGTCATCTTTCGGATAAAAAAAATCGCATTCAAATCGGTCCATTCGTTTAGGAGCTACGATGCCACATACACACACAGATACACAGACACGCAGACACATAGATACAAAGACACACATACACAACAGACACGTCAAACTTATAGGTAATTCCACCCCTTTTTTTCCGTCGGGGGTTAAAAATATTGACTTGCACATCACAATTTAGCGATTGCTCATCAAAACCGAACTTTGATGAACGATTAGTATTTTACGGTGCTAAGTCAGTATTTTTTGGATGTTTTTTGTTTGCCTTTCAATACTAGCCTTTTTAAAGTGAGACCGGTTCTTATAAACTGGATTGGTTTATATGTCCAGGAGTGGAGAGCTTGCCATATATGACAATCGCTTGCGTAGGTATTTCCAGAGCAGCTTTATTAGGAACGTGACGGCGTGGACTTGACTTTAGCACAACTATTATGGTTCGGTACGGAACTATGCTTGGTATAGAAATATGTGAAAATGTTTGTATAGGTTCCTAGTTTCTCCTATAATGCTAGTTGTGTATCTACATTTTGTTTAAATTTTAAAGTACCTATACCTACAAAAACGAAAAGGTGCTATAGGATTTGAATAATCAGGTCGGTATTGTTTTTTTTTTTGACTGACAACTTTAATAGACTGACATAATGTTGTATTAATGAATCTGAAGAATTTTGTTATTTTATTTATCTATTGAGGTTTCATAGCTTCATAGTGCTCGAAATTAACCACTATATAATTTACAACAATGATTGGATTATTTAGAAATAATAAGGACTTATTTAATGGAAAGGCGTGGTTTTTTATGAAAATGCAAAGCAAGAAATACGCGCCAAATGAATTGATTATAATACTTTTTAATTATTCATTTCATTTATATAGGTAACCTTGCGCGTTTCATGTACGCTGCCTAAATTTTTAACTAAATATATAATCTCCTATTGCTCTCCTGTTTATTTTCTAACGTACAAAACCTAAGCAAAAACCTTTCTCATTATTAAAAAGATTGCATACATTTTAAACAACAGCGTACATTACGGACCTTTTAAGCCTTAGATAATATTTTACAGCGCGATTTTAACAATAGTCCATTTTGGGCATGAAATGTTTCAGTTTTATTTTATTCCATCATTCAAGTTAGGGTTAGACACACTGAGTGCGTTTTACGCTCAGATTGGGGCTCATTTGAATATTCAAAATGTGACGTTCCCGGCATATCTAGGGATACCACTATGGATCGTTGATGTCCGAAATAAATTATTAATTAAAAAAAAATAAGTGCAGCCCTGGGGCACAATTTCGGAGTTCGTTTTTGAAGAATTGAAATGATATGTTCAGGTAATACAATAATATCTTATGATATCTAATAAAAGTCTCGTGGCTAACTGGATAGAATAACACTTTAAACTCTTGCGCTTTGTACAGATATTTAAATAACTGTTATACACGGCTCTAACGCGATATTTAATTAAGTTATTTCTGACGTTTTAACCCGCTCCCCGCAACCCGTGTCGAAACGTCAGAAATAAAGGTAAATAAATATAGCGTTAGACCCGTGTAAAACAGTAATTTAAATAAAATAGGAATAAGAAATCGTACCCATTTGCACTGCAGTTAAGTTACACATGAAACAAATATTGGAATTGGAAAAAAAATAAAGGAAGGAAGGTCGGAAGGTACTTATTCGGGTCAAGGAACCAAAAAAACTATCTATTTCAGTTTAGATCCTTTAGGAAGCCAAGTTCATTCAGGTGAGAATTATAGGCACTCCACGCGAGAATAATGTAATTTTATTATATTACCATAACAAGACGGCCTTTTTTTTTTCGTGGAGAAAACCTGCGACCCAAGCACCCAATCATCGGGGGATGACGGGTCTTATGGTATTTCTATCCACTAAAAACTCCACGGCGGCCGGCATCATGCGGAGGACTCCAGGATCTCATTCTGAACGCACCGGAGCCCCCCTCGCGCCTCGCCACATTTGGCTCGCCCTAGGGTGGAAAAGATGTTCGTCGCCTTCCCTTTGGTTTTTCGGCGAGTGCCCCGGCCCCCGCGAGAAACACTGCGTCTCCGATGACCCCCTTTAGTCGCCTTCTACGACAGGCGGGGGAGACCGTGCACCTATTATTGCCCGAGCCTACATGCTGCCTAGCAATTTTTTTTCTTTCAATGCCATATCGCAACACTATAGGCAACCAAGTCGCTCAGCAAGTCCTACACTGGCAAGAATACGCTTCTGGCTACGCTCAAAGCCGATCCCGTGGTTCTTCCGCTAAGCTGCGGAAAGCGATCGCCCAAGGGTACGGGTTCACACTTTCTCAACAAAATCGTCTGCACACACATACAATGCATTTGAAAAATGACCCTAGAGGGGTGTACAGTCAGGGAAATGTATTCACGTACCTTTTTATGCCTTATTGTCATAGTAACAAGAGCTAAAAAGGTACGTGAATACATTTCCCTGACTGTACCCGTACCCTTGGGCGATAGTACCTATTAGGCGCCCGCTAGGCGAGTTCGCGGCAGTGCAAGTGTTAAATTTTCAACCCTGCAGCCTACTGTGTAACCATTCCTCCCTTAATTTCTCTCAGACGTTTTATTGTCGCCCTCATGATTATTTCGAGAGATCTCCGACTAATAGCCTTAATTAAAAATACCCGGCAATTATGAACTCTTTAGCGCCGTTTCATGAGGGGCAGACAGGCGTCGAGTTATTAAGGAATTTTAATAAGATGCTTGGAAACCTACAAAACGCTGCGCGTTTAATAAAACCTGAATAACATGCTGTATTCAAGGAAAGGAGACACAATAAAGTAGCAGTTTTTGTTCGAAAACTTCATTTATATTTATTGCATGTTATTTATTTAAACTATATTGCACAATGCACAGAAATGTACAAATGGCGAGCTTAATGCCAAATGGCACTCTCTACCAGATAACCATTGGGCTAAACAGGGGTTTATAAAAGGCACTAAGAAAAAGTAAGATAATGTATTATCTATTAAGAAACCACGAAGACGTTTGTTCAAAAACTTCATTTATATTTTTTGCATTTTAGTATCGACATGTAGATTTAGATTCGTGAATTTTTAAGTAATCGAGTAGGTTTGTAAAGATAACTTTGACTTGACTTAATCCTTTATTCAACAATGTTAAGTTTAAGGTCACTATTTTTGACGCGCTCTTTCCATTTTATGCAGACATTTTGTTTTATTCTTTATGTCCCAAGAAACGAGACTTAAACTAACGATTTTTTTTTCTAAGTTATGTTAACCCATTCAGTGAATCAGCGCTAATCCCACTGGGCTACGGATCATTTTGGCTATATATGGAAATTAAATTTACGGACTACGGCGTAGTGCTTCAAGAATAGATAGCCTACCGCGAAACGAAAACGAACTTCGTTCGTGTAGCTCCGTCTCTGTCGCACTTACTAGTTCGAGCAACAGAGAGGGAGATACATGAACGAAGTTCGTTTTCGTTTCGCGTTAGCCCCTCAGTGAATGATTTAGATACATTGGGAAATCGGGATAGTTTTGGATATAATTCGAACATGGGGCTGTTATTCCCGCGAAAGATCTGCATAGTCGTAAGTGTTGCGATCAACTTTCAAAACAGGTGCACCGATTACAATACTTCAGGGGGAAATACACATCAAATCTATGTTTTAATACGAAGTCTTATTCCGGGAATTCCCTCTATTTTCGTTTAACATGCATTTGGTTCGACACAGTGCTACTGTTATTTAAAACGAGTGATATCGCATGGGTCCAAAAAACATTCTGAAATCCTGACCGGGAGTGCCCGAGCAAATTTTTAACATAAAATGCGTCAATCATTCCGTATCACCGAGATTTCTGTAACGGGTATACAAAATATTATTTAGAACTTGTCTTGTCTGCGTGACGAGGGTCGAAGGGTCTTATTCGGGGAGGGTGGTTTAAAACCGTTGCAGTCGGCCTAGGTTATAAATAAAGATTAGCTGGAAGACTTCTCTTTGAGGCCTGTGCCTATGCACACATTGGTCTTAACAATAGATACGTTGTCTACACGAAATTCCCTGTTCAAAAATGGCCAGGCACATCTGACAGCTGAGACACATTTACGTTTCCGTTGACGACGCGAAACTGAGGCACTAATTGACTCAATTTTAGTGTGCTATTGTAGCATACAATTGGGTAGTTTTCTCCATGAAATTATCAAAACAAATAGGACATTACTAAATACTTTCTAAGCAGAAGAAAAATATATGCATAGCGCGAGAGTTTAAAGCCTTAAATATACTACTGTTGCTCGTTTGATAATTAATGAAATAAGACAATATATTAATTGTTTTACATTGGTACCTATAAAAGTTAAAAACAACCACAAAATCATTCAGAATAATGCTACGACACCTGTCAAAAGGTTGCGGAGAAGTTGGTAATCGTTGATGAATGCTTTTAGTATTTGTTGGTAAATTTAACGTCTACAAAACTTTAGGTTAGTAGTGGTTATAGATACTTACCTAGTCTAATTCTAATATGATAAAGATTAAAAATCTGTGCGGTTGTACGTTTGTTAGGTTTTAGGTTTGTATGTAGAGCGTAATCTACAGTACAGTCGCCATCACACACATCGGTACAATATAGGTGTTCAAAAATATCGGCACATGCACCCTAATGCCTTGAAAAAAGAGGTGTGTTCCGATGTTTGTGAGCTGCTTGTTTGCTCCGATGTATGTGATGGCGACTGTACTACACATCCTATAAAAAATCTTTCACGAGCATATTTAGAATGAATTTTCCGGATGGAAAAAGACTATATTTTTTACACGTTGCTTTCATTAGCATCAGTAGCTTCATTCATAACCAAAAACTTCTTGGTAAGCGTAACTATTTCACAAATAGGGTAGTTAAATATTTTTATTAAATATTCAATGATAACCGAGCATTTCAGTACTTTTATTTTGTTTTTAGGACTACATTGCCTAATAACAAAACATTTTCATAAGATTATCATTGTATCTAATCACGTTAGTTGTCAAAATTTCGATAATTGTATGTGATCGGCTAAATAAAACAAGAATAACTGGATATTGTAAAAATAAATCAATTTTGTCCGAAAAAGATTTTGTATGGAATTGATGGTGGAATTACTTTCCCCCTTAGCAAAAAAGATCTTCGTCTGCGGGTGCCTCGGTCAAACTGTTTAGTATTTATATCGATTAAATCCAGAATTTAAATAAGTATTTTATTTCATTTAATTTTAAGCTTTGTTTTCAGGTGTTTAAAGGTCAATATTGAAGTGCGGTTGTTTAATTACTTTCAGCCCTGATCAGTTTCATAATGACTGCGTAATGTAGGTCAAATAGATTGTCATTTAGAGGTCTTGTATAGAGTTAGCAAAACTATTATTTAATGACAGGCATGAAGGTCTGTTTTACTCGGCGCTTTGGAATTTAGTCAACTGTATGAAAGCTGTAAGAAGGGTCAGTGTAAATAAAGGTTAAAATGTATTTTGCATTCATGTACTATTTACATGTCATCATATCACACATTAGTCATTATTGACATTAGTCAATAGTGTTAACTATTTGAAATTAAATCTTTCCAAGAGTTGAACTAAAGTGGCGTGAATGTTAACGCGGTTTTAGGATATTAGCTTATAGCAATTAGGAATCAAATTGCGAGCACAAGAAAATGATCATGGATAATGTATCCGGGTAACTCTACGAACGCGTCCTTCCAAAATAACCTCATAAAAGTTTTATTTAACCGACTCTCTACCCCAAATCGCTTCAACTTTGCCTAAAAAATTTGAAGTGTTCTCTCAATTTTTCCAGTATCTCATCATCCGATCCTGACCTGATGACCATGGGACCACCCTGGAAAGGATACCCTTTCAAACAAAAAAAGAATTATCCAAATCGTTTCAGGCATCTTCAAGTAATCCGGGAACATACATAAAATAAAAATAAACCGACGAATTGAGAACCGCCTCCTTTTTTTCAAGTCGGTCTTTTTTGAAGAACGTAATTTTACAGTCTCTATTAAATTATTCAGCGCTGGTTTCACCAAGAGAGTTTAAAACATTAGAAGTCAAATCTAATTCTACATAGCTTCGTGTAAACATTTAAGCTAAATAGTTTTCAGGTCAGCCCGGGGTTAAGGGTTTACTGGCCAAGTCATGCCCTTGATGGAGGGCTAAAATATGGGTCCATTGATTGGTTCCCCAATTGGTCTTGGTTATAATTGTTATGGGTATAAGAGCAGAAATGTAAACAAATATTTGATGTCGATCGTGAGACCCATGATTTTTTTACTTATGTATGTTACTTGCTTTTCGCCGAAAAAAAGTTTGAGAGGATCGTTTTATTTTACCAGTGTTGAGTCGTTTCGGCGAAGAAATTCAAAGGCGAAAGTTAAACACACTTTACTAACATGCCCACTTGCTAAAAGTCTGCCCTCTTCTTAAATAAAAAGCTTTTGTAGTCACTGCCTAGTAATTTTCCACTAATGATATTATACTTTACAAAGTAAAATAGAACAAACTATATCAATAAATCGTACAGCTCTTTATAAAAGTCTAATTTAATTTTCATTTAGCATTCATGACAAAGAAAACCTCAGTTAATTAAAGCGGACTTTGTCGTATTCCTAATGGCAATGAAAACTTTGCACAAGTCACATTACTTTGAGACCATTAAAAAGACCTTTCATTCACTGAGTGTTCACAGAGCAAAATAATGTATCAAAGTGTGGCAGGCGCGAAGCGTGTTCGGCGAAATGGTTCCGTCGTGAGATATGTTGATGTTATTACATCGATAAATATAAAAAAAAGCTTATTCGTACTTCCTGTGATCCCAGACCTGGCATGTTTCTCGGGCAAAGGTTTAGCATTGCTGTGCAGCGGGGAAAAACCGCAAACATCTTGGGATCATTTCCTCCAATGAGCGACCTTGGGGATGTTGTCTAATATTCTTATTTCAATTGATTTTAATTTATTTATTTTATATTATTTATTTAGTACTATATCATTTGTCCGTATGCGTGTTATTGTTGTGTTGTAGTAAATAATCTAAACGTCTTAAAGTTGTGTCAATGATATTTCTACTTACTTAAAGGAACATACATTCGGACCATTCACTTCATGTCAAATACTCGTACATCATAATTCAAAAACAGTGATTGAAATTTGTAAATCATTGAAATAGCATATAAATATTACCAAGGCAGATATTATTGATGTCCAGTGGTGCATCTACTTACTGCAGCTTTAATCCGGTCTGTCCATGTCATTGGCGCTCGCCTTTAAATTCTCCCTGGACCACAAATCGCTCGATAGCTACTTACGTATCCCCGGCGGCATATCCCGTGACCACGGATCTGTAAACACTCGAAAGCAGTTGAACTGGAGGTTCACCTACCCACAGAACCCCGACAGTGTAAATCATTGGTCGTCGACAGGCGGCTCTATCCGTCATCCTGTCGCTCAGTCGGTTTGACAGACAATACGCGCCATTGTCTCAGCCCCGCTATAAGGAATATCGTTGGAATTTCATTGGATCCAGAGAAATACCATGGATATTCCTTCTGCCATCTGATCCTTGTAAATCCTGGGGAGATTTGGGTTTTGAAATAATATTTTTGTACTGAAACTTGTTTTTTTTTTACAATGTTATACACATGTACTTGTACAGTCAGGGGCATATACGTATATAAATAAGGACATAAATATCTGTAGGTACAGTCAGCATCAAAAGTAGCTACACAGACGAAGACGTCAAAAGTCTTTATTATGGGCGAATAACAACTTTTGACATCTTCGATTGCGTAGCTACTTTTGATGCTGACTGTACAGGACTCTATTGTCAATATCATAAAAGCGTGTACAGATATTTATGTCCTTATTTATAAGTATGTACGTGTACCCCTCACTGACTACTTTGTTAGTTTGCTGGGGTCAAATCTTGCATAGAAATTTTTATTAATTTAATTTTACACGGAGAACCAACAGCTAAAGATACAAAGATTGCAACTTAATTAGTGATACAGATCCAATTACAGGAACTCATGTTGTGATATAAGGAGATGGGACTTGCCGGGGTTTCCGCACAATTTATGAGTTGCTGACTTCGATTGGTCAAGTTTGAGAAGTATATTTTTAACTAAATCTGAACCAACTTCAATGTTTGCCAATAAAGAGTGAGCAGTATTACTAGGTTAGGATCGATGTTATTCGAGCTGGACTCTGAGAAAGATGATAGAAAATAGTCCGAGAATGCGATACTTATGTCTATCCCAGTGTTAAATAAGTTACCATTGTAGAGAGGCTGCTCGGTATGCCATAAGAGCCAGAACGCGACTTGATGAAAGACCAGACTTGTTTAGGGTTAATGCAGTTATTTTCTCCGATAATATTTTCTACTAACCAATTAAATCTGTTATTAAAATGAAGAGTTTTAAAAGGTGATCATTAAAATACTAAACACCTCTTAAATATGTTTAAACGCTGCCGGTATTTTTTATTTTACTCTTTATTTTCCTTTAAGAGCGTTTACACACGGAGACTTTTTGCAGTGTTAAAAACGCGATACAGTAGGTATCGATACAGGTGATTTTGACAGACTGTGCAAAAAGACGCCGTGTGTTACCGGTCTTAGTTCGTTTTAATTGTTTTCGTTCTACAAGGAGATGTATTAAGTTCTCAAGCTACTCACGCAAGAATCAGCACAGTTTCTCTGACAACAGACCATTACTTAATTAGCATAATAATTATATTTAGCCCCTCATAAATCACGGACCGCAATTACCGCTTCGCGATAACCCTCGCAACCTCATAACTCCATCACCAGGCTGTTGTGAACTCGACTGTACCACATTAAGATAAGGTTTAATGTTGAACGAACGTGGGAGCGAGGTAGCAGCGTGCAAGGGCTATTGTCTGTTTGCCCTGAGATAAAGCTAACGTAATGATGAATGCGTTGTTGTTAACAGCTTTGACAGACGTTTAAAAGCCCTGGTACGGTCGGCAGAGGAAAATGTTTCTTGTTATTTCTTGTGAGCTAAGAACAAATAATAGGTACTAACATTTTACGTCAATTTTTTAGCGAAATGACTGACTACTGCGTAGGCATTGTAGTTTTTGACTACCTAATGCCATATTTGCCCGATTTGTGATATTTTAGGTAAACCGGGGAATCCTTTCGCCACGTCCCGTCCTGATGACCCACGGGTTATTTTTGAGATTGGCTGCAAATAATGTATGAGGAGCTGAACTGGTACTACACCCTACGTACTGCGTTCCGTATCTGCGTGTTTATAATATTGACTACGGCTGTTGGGTTCTCAAAGATCCGAACCTTTGTTCCTTTATGTCCCTATGGCCTTATGCCATACAAAGGAAACTTAAAAGCTTAGCTTTAAAATGTCTAAACTCTGATCTCAGTTTCAGACACCTATTATAAAAGTAAAAATACAGAACCCTAAACACATCTAACCTTTAAGGATACGGAAGGCTTGACAAAATGGGCGCGTCACAAAGGTCGAACCTTTCGAATGACCCAATATTCATCTTATCGGAAATATACAGCCAAACTCAATAACGCGCACGGCCTAATTTTATTACGCTACTTTCAAATTTATTCAATTCCTACGACAGATGGTCTGATTTATTCAAATCAGTGTTTTGATAATCGATTGGCGATGAAAGATTGATACAAATTGACTGGTTCTGTTGTATTTTGTGAACATTTTAGGAACGAATGCAACAGAGGATAATTCATGTGTACAAAACGCGAGAGTTCAAACACCATTCCTGCGGTCGGATAAAAGTACATATCTACCGTTAAAATTGAACCTTAACCCTATTGCAAAGTATGAAAAAATCGTGCGTTCAAATCTTGTTTGCGCTGTATAAAGCGGAAAAATCGTTTTAGAAAAAAATGCAAAAAATAAATAAAAAAATGTGTGCATTTTTAGATACTCTGCCAATTTAAAGGACGTCAGCATTTCTTCCAAAAATATTTGGAAAAAAGTACTACTTATATAAAAAGCAGAAAATAAATCATAGACAAAAATTTATAATATAGTCAGATAAAAAATTTAAAAATATTAATAAAATGTGCAAGATGTCACCTGCGGACAGTACGCTCTCCCGAGTGTGACGCGGTGTCAGTTGACCGCGGGACGCCACGCGTGTCCGACCGCTGTGACCGTGAGTGCTGTAAGTCACATTGACACTACTTGTGTAAAAACATGGGTCGGCCAAAAATGTTGAGCACCACTGGAACTTTTTCAAGATAATCAAAAATTAAGTGAAACTTTCTTGATTTGGCGGGATCATGGATTGTGTTGGTGGAACTTATTGAAATTTTATTATTTTGCACGTGTTTTGGAATGAGAAGGTTCTAAGTGAGCTCAACTTTTACCCCTGTCCATTGTGTAGGTATCTATTCCATTCTCTGTGTAACTAAAATAAGAACGTGATTATTTTACTATACGTGGTTAGTATTCCCATATTTTTACATTTTACCAGATTTTTTGAAATATAAACAGTAATACGTATTTTTCGTCCGCTGTGAATTTATGTGAAAATAATTTGTCAGTGATATCGGAAAGGAATTGCTAACTTGAAGGTCTTGAAACTCGGTTTTAGTGTTTTTTACGCGTTCGGTTGCATTAAATGCATTAAACAGGGACAACGTTTTGTTCATCACTTTCACATCGTATTCGCATTACAAAGTGTTTTCACCCGTTCTGACACATCAACTCGACGCACGTAAAAGCAGTAAAAGACCTCGAGGCGTTATCAGTGTGACTGAAACGTCGCGTCGCGAATATTTGATATAGTTTAGTCAATTATAAATGACAAGATGATACAAGAAAAAACTAAGTTTAATCTAAAAAAGGACCTCGAGGCATTATAAATTGTATCCATCATTTGTTTAAGAGTTGGGCTCTCGTAGATGTCGCTTGATGCAGCAGTACTAAGGTATCTTTGTAGAGATGAGTAGTGCAACTGCATCTGTTACGGGCAAACTGTTAATGTAACTGTTACGGATGTAAAGGAAGTATAGTGAGGTGTTTTTGCCTTGCCTTCCACACTGCAGTGTAATCGTGGGTACTCCAGGTTGATGTCCATTTATGTGTTCTACTGGAACCTGCGTCTTCGGCCTCCTTTTGTTACTGATATTTCTCAAAGAAAGCATTTATACGAGACAATAACCAACAGGTATGTAATTAAACAAGAATGAGTGTCAGTCATAGGGTTTCATCATTAAACGATTCTATCTCAGTGTTGGCATTACTGCGAGCGCTGATGTTCCGATATAACGTCAGGGACGTTCCTACTTTAGTGGTAGCGTTTTCTGCCACGTCACAGAGTCATTTGTGGTATTTTATAGGTGAGCCCGTCCCACCTACTTCCCCTACGCTCTGATGAGTTTGCCTTTTTTTTGGGTATTCGCCGCTGGCCACCATATCAGACTATAGGCCCCGTTAGTAGCCTACAGTTTAGCCTTAAGCTACTGTTACACATAGTCTTTAGTAGCATGCTTGTTTGAGCATGCTTAGTTATTTTGTATGCAAATAGCATGCTACTTACTAGCAACTTTCCAGATACACATGCTATTTGCCCGAAATTAGCATGCTTTCGTGCTACTAAAGAGCATGTGTAACAGTAGCTTTAGCATCAATAGTATTAACCGATTATATAAAATAGTAGCTGACCGCGCGGTTTCGCCCGCGTATTGCATAAAACGCAGTCAAACCCACGGGATAACATATAGCCTATAACCATCTAAGAAAATGAATTCTACACGCTAGTGTAAGAATTGTTGAAATCGGAAAAGCGGTTCCGGAGATTTCCATTACATACAAACTTACAAAACTACAATATCATGAGTCATGACTTTTCCTCTTTACAATATTAAGTAGTACGTATATAGATAATCTGGCGCCACCGTTGAAACATGTACTTCGTTAAAAAGTATTTGTGATATTGTATAACTACTTTCAGCAGTAACATAAATCTAATCGAAATAAATTCTTCCTAAAACTCACTTGAAAAATAAACAAAATTATTCACTTAAATGCTGCGTCATCTTTCGTCACAACAACTTTGTTGACACATTATGCCTCTGCTTCCCTAATTGGAAAGTTAGGACGAATCGCGAAATGTATTTTTATTTTAAACGATAAAACTCACAGAACGGCGAATGAGAATTAAATTTAATGAGTCTATTTCTAGTCGTTAGCCGAGTTAAACTACGGGTCGTTATTTGACAGAAGTGGGGCAACGGGATAATCTGGTAATCTCAAGATCCATCCAAAACAGACCGTATTAATCAAATGCGTGGTCACCGTGCGCACACTTAACCAGTTGTTTCTAAGGACAATGTACTATTATTTAGGTAGAACGTTACCGTCGTTGCTTCTTCTGAGACTGCCGAGCCGCTGAAAGAATTGGGAAATGTTTTTGAAGTGGATACCTCTTTCATGCTCGCGTTCTTGTATAGGGGTACAGTTTAAAATGTATCACGTGACTTCCGGAATAACTTTTTGTAGAGAAGCCTAATCTGATTTCAAATAATTGTTTGTAACATGTTTTAATCCTTCATTATTTGCCATTAGTTGTTAATAACAAAATGTTATTTAGTTTAATGTGGCGGACGTGAAAATAATGCTGGCATGACCGCCATTTTCAATGTATCGCGAGTCAAATGAGCTACGTCAGTCAATGTTGCCATATATACCGATTTATCTGTACTTATACAGATTTTAGTGAATCAATTCAGATATATTAGGATTCCATAGCCAACAAAGAAGTATCCACTTAAACTTAATTAACGGTTGTGTCTCCGACACAACCCGCTTCTTTTTAGTGTATGATCAAACTAAACACTAACTAAAAAAAAGCGGCCAAGTGCGAGTCGGACTCGCACATGAAGGGTTCCGTTACATAAATTGCTTTTTACGATATATGACGTATTAAAAAAAAACTACTTCATAGATCTTGTTCAAACCAATTTTCGTTGGTAGTTTGCATGGTAATGTACATCATATATTTTTTTCAGTTTTATCATTCTCTTATTTTAGAAGTTACAGGGGGGGGGACACATTTTACCACTTTGGAAGTGTCTCTCGCGCAAACTATTCAGTTTAGAAAAAAATGATGTTAAAAACCTCCATATCATTTTTAAAGACCTATCTACCCACACGTATGGGTTTGATGAAAAAAAAAATTTTGAGTTTCAGTTCTGAGTATGGGGACCCCTAAAATTTAATGTTTTTTTTTCAATTTTTGTGTGAAAATCTTAATGCGGTTCACAGAATACATCTACTTACCAAGTTTCAACAGTATAGCTCTTATAGTTTCGGAAAAAAGTGGCTGTGACATACGGACGGACAGACAGACAGACAGACAGACAGACGGACGGACATGACGAATCTACAAGGGTTCCGTGTTTTGCCATTTGGCTACCGAACCCTAAAAAACTACATATAGAAAGGGCCTTCGGCATGGCAATAGGCTATATTATGTTCCGTGGCTTCGATGATATTTCTATTGAGGCCAGGTGCGCAGAATATTTTAAATGTCCAATCAAAGGGGCCCAAAAGATAAAGAATTAGATATAACTACTTAAGTTTGATTAATGTTCGGGTTATTTTAATAAACCAGGCCGTCGGCTGTTTGAATATTATACCAGTGTTTGTGTTCCAGAGTTTTCAAACCAACATCCGAGAACTGTCAAAATCACATTTCACAAAGCACTTTCAAATAAAGAATAATATCAAATACCTACATTAAAATTTCATAAACCCCGCAAGCGGAGTTAGGAAAACTTCAAACTTCCAAAAAGCGTGCCAAACTTTTTCTTGTATGCCACAGAATAACCTCAAATTCTAATTTCCCAGAAAAAACTTGGCTGAAGAGCCTTAAATTCGTAATCAGCTTTTTCTAAAGCACGAGAGATTAGAAGTTTAAAATACGTCCCAAAATGCCTCGAAATACTTTTATATTTTTTTATTTTTCTTTACTGTATCTAAAATTAATATAATAAATAATTATCATGTAATGGGTACTACCTATTTAATATGTACCTATGCGTAATATGCGTATATTATATAGTTAATATCATTTAAAATTAATATTATGTTGTTACTTAGTGTCAGATATTTCAAGATTTTTGTCTTACGTGTGCATGGTTTTAATTTGTTTCATTGTTTTCTAAATTAGAACAATATCTTTTTTCCTAAGATACCTACATGATTATAATCCTAATTCAGGCATATATAATATACACACATGTAATATATAGCAGTGTAAGCACAATGTAACATAAGCAAGGGTTTTTGCAATAAATAATTATATTCTTTCTTACGCCAGTTTGAGCATTAACTCAATTTCCCTAGTGACACGTGATTTTACAAAACTAACGTAGCTTTTACCTGAGGGTTAACGATTAACCCTTAACCACGTAACGTTTAGAACTTTCAAACGCGCGTTAGGACAATTACAAGATATTTATTCATAAAAGTCAATGTTTTACAAGTCAGGTATGTACATTATAAGTAGTATTATTTATTAATTACATCGGATGTCAAATAAGGTCGTATATAGCTTTACATGTCTGAGTGATACAGGAAGTTTCAATTCAAAAATATTAGTTACTAAATTGTGATGCCTTAACTGTAAGGTTATGTAGGTGCTCCAAATACTTAGGGCCAGTGTACGTCTCAACACATTCGTCAACGCTGTAGCATGCTATGTTGTTTAACATTACTGTCATCTTTCCATTTAAATATCACATTTAGATCTACCTACCTATATAACGTATGTAGGTACAAGTACATACAATGCGTTACGTGATCGACCTGCTGGAAGTATCTATAGAGTTTAATCCATATGCCGACACTAGTACCTGTAGTATTCACTTATTTGCCGATTCTAAAGGTATATCTGTATAGCTTGGCTAGCCAGCGCACCACCACTCCCGGCAACGGTCGGACAACGACTGCTGTCATCGTGACGTATGCGCACTAGATGAGCACAGATACACTACAGCTGTACCTTTCAACAATGTTCTGTCCTGTCAAAGATTAAGCTTAATAACGGCCTCCGTAGCCCAGTGGGTAGTGACTCTGCCTACGAAGCTGGAGGTCCCGGGTTCGAATCCCGGTCAGGGCATTTATTTGTGAGTTTATCACGAATATTTGTTCCTGAGTTATGGATGTTATATATGTATATAAGTATCTATATGTATTTATCTATTATATATATCATCGCCTAGTACCCACAACACAAGCCTTACTGAGCTTTACCGTGGGCCTAGGTTGATTTGTGTAAGATTGTCCCGTAATATTATTTATTTATTTATTTAATAGTAAACACTGCGTGACGTTTTTTATTTGAGTAGGTAACCAATTAAACTCTGAGTGTTGAATCGCATTTGTGAAGAAATCAATTTTAAATCATATAGATTCACACATTTTTGGGTATACTATCGCAATCACTAAATTTAATTTCTCAACTGTACCGTTTGTCCGAATTTTAATTTCGGCAAAAAAACAGTTTCGAAGATCGCAAAGATTTTGATTATTTTAAAATACTTGTCGTGTATCCCCAGCCCATTAGGCAAGTTTAGGCTTTGTTTTTATAATAATCCTGAAAATGTCATGGTTTCAAAGAAAAACGGCTTTTTGCCGAAATGAAAACTTGGACATAAATATGATACAGTTGGGAAATAAAATTAGTTCCGTTTGCTATTAGCATTGGTATTAAAATATATTGTATTTATTTTTATAAAAGCCCGAACATAAAACGAGAGACAAATCTCGAAATATAAAGTTACGGAAATCAATGTCTTGTAAATATTGTACAGGAAATATACCAGCCCTACTTGTAAATATAACTTAACGGATTAAATTATGCATGATAATTCAAAACTACCCTGCCACAAAATTATGATTTATGCGCTACTTAACAAAGTTATTTAAGCTAGTAACATCATACGGAACTCCGCAAAGTAACTTATGAATCAATTAATTAGAAACAAAGTGTACCTATGTGGTTTAGTCCATTGATGATTGACATTACAGGGTTTCATAGCTGAACATATATAATGTACCATCTTGTATTTACCTATGAAAGCAATAAAGATACTGATTACTGATTACTGAAGTTAATTTAAAACCTTAGATAATATCACATTATGATAATTTCTCATTTTGTAATGTATATACGTGATAATGTCTAATTTTCGTTACAAATACGTTATAAATATCAAAAAAGAAAAAAAAAACTTTAATGTTATTAAAACCAATGGGATGTTCAACACAACTTAAATGTATTTCTAAATAAAGATGTAATTGGAAACCACTCCTATATGCTTATTATCTTTTGCTGCCCCATAGCATTAATATATTACCAAGTTAAACGGGAAAATTAACCATCTTTAATTAAATTTACAACACAGGTTAATCTTCGAAAACGTCGCTCGCACGTCATATTTCCCTACGTAGTTAGTCGCAATGAAATTATACAAATGACTTGGGTTGAAATTTAAATGGTTACCGCGGCGCGCAGGTCATAAATCTTGGGTGACGTACTGAATATATGCGTGTACTGTGTACGACGTACTTTTAATCATAGCTACATGTTCACGCAATTCCCCGTGAAACGTGATTGGTAGTATAGCTGTGTGTTTAAATCATCTTAGTTACAAATTAAGCTCCTCCATATATAAAACGTTTTGTACGAAAGAACAGCAACTCAGCTCGAGAATGCATAATATAAATTATTAAGTCTGAATTAACTAACAGTTCATTTTTTCACAGTTTACTCACTTTACTCTTAATAAGCTTTTATTTTTTTCTGGTTTCATGATTTTTTCTAAGTCAACTAATACCTACTTACGTTGTCATTTAATCTCTCAGCGGCTTGAACTAATCTATTCTGTGTCAGCGGTTGAAAAATATCTTAAATAATTAGTTTATATTAACAACCTCACTCTATACAATGATATTAAAATACAATTTTAATACATACCTAGGCACTACTATAATAAAGTCCAAAATAAATACAATTGTAAACGTAACACGACAAAAATGCAAAGTTCTGCCTAAAATGTTCGGACAGTGGGAATTTGAGTATCAAACGTGCTCGTATAGGGTTGATTTTCATTCGAATTCTTGCAGTTTTAGGTCTTTTTCATTCAAAGGTCGCGTATTTTAAAATGAAACGTGCGAATGTCGTTGGGTACAGGTGGTGTGCGGTTTTCGGCAATTAGCTGTTTTTGTAGGTTTTTGCGGAAGAGATTTCAGTGTTTCATGTTTGGGTTTCTGAAATAAAAGTATAAATATAAACACAATATTTCACGAGAAAGGGAACTCATTGAATATACTACTTATATAGTGTTTATTTTTTTCTATTTATATGTGTATCTGCGTTTTTGTGTAGGTATTTGTCTACAGATTCAAACGGATGAATCGATTTGAGTGCGGTTTTTTAACCGAGAGTCTGATCTGTCGAGATGGTTCTATCTAAGTCATGTTTGCCTTGCGTGTTTTAAATTTTTAATTTATGTACCTAGTTAAGTCGAGTTTCGTGCGATTTCGCGACTGTCTCACTGGCTCACTTGACGATCACAATAGGGATTCTTGTAAATTGAGATGTAATTTATAATGTAATCTTTTATTGTGAATAAATGAATCTGAATCTGAATCTGAATCACTAAACAAAATAAAAATAGGACGGTAGACTTTCTTGCATAGGACAACTGACTAGCAAGCGAGCGAGTCTATAGTATCCGCAGAATTAAGTGGCGAGTTGGGCAATAAAAGTAACAATGAAACCTTTTTCAACCGACGAAAAAAACGGAGGAGGTTCTCAAGTCGACGCGTATAGGGCCATTTCGCCGGTTACGCGACCACCTTCGGTTGGCGACCACTTGAAGAACATGGTTTTTTCAATTGAAGATAACATCAATTCTACAGAGCCTATTGAAACAGTCAGTCGTATGCCTTAGTGTTTGTAGTTATGGAATAGGAATTTACAAAAAAAACGAGAAAATATGCTTTCAGTTCACTAAGTCAGCTAAGTGGTCGCTAACCGGCACATGAAATTAGGTGGTCGCCAACCGGCGAAATGACCCTATATTTTTTTTTATACCATGCATAACTTTTTACAGAGTAGTTCGATTTGGATAATTCTTTTTTAGTTGGAAAGGGTATACCCCGAAGTTGGTCCCATATATACATTTGGAAAAAAAAACAACCTTAAGGGTAGGAAAACAGGGGATGATTGATTTTTCGTCGGTTAAAACTTTGTTTTTAAAGTAATTATGTGCGTAATAATAGCATGATTCTAATATTTTATGACCCTGCTCGCTACTTAATTTTGCGGATACTATAGAAAGATCTAACCTCCTCATTCTAATTTGCACGGAGCGAGTGAGACAGTACCTAGACACTCAGTCGCGCGCGAAGCGACTGAGCAGCAATATGCTAGTTCCGTCACCTGTACTTTTAGCGTGGGATTGACGTGAGTTGCGTTTACTACAGGCGCTAGCGCCTATCGTCAAGATTTAGTATGAAAAGTCTATACACCGCCCCTGTACTATTATCGTGGGTTTGACATGAGTTTCGTTAACTATTCACGTGATCGACTACGTTAATATTTAGTATGAAGAATCTATACACCGCCCCTGGCGGTCACTCATAGAACTAAAAATCCCAACCGCAACGTGAGTCACTTACAACATCTCGATCGTTCGTATAGTTGACTCGATAGACGCGTAACCGTCGCGTAACGGAGTGGTGTGGCCAACGCACTAAAATACAAATGATCGAATTAACACTTGTAAATCTTGTGATTTGTCGAAGTCGAATGCAATTTGAGCCAAATTGTATCAATTTAGGGATTCCATTTAGTAAAATTACATTGCCATAATAAAGCACTGTCTCATGTTTGTAATGTGACTTATTTTTTCTCTTGATAATATCAATTTTTGCAGTAACGTAGTGATAAGAAAATATGTCCAACGCCCTTTATGGAAAGACTTCTTACTATAGTATATTTTTAATATTTTGCGTCGAGATGACTTGTCAGAAAACTTGGGTAATCATAAATGATTTCCATGGTTCGAAATATGCATGCAATTTGTCAATTCAACTCTTTTGACAGTTGGATCCAAGTTGGATCAGCAGCACAATATAGGAGTCGCTCCACGCGCCAATTTTGTCGGACGGCCAAGCAAGGTCACAGAAAATCTAGTATGGAGTGACCTTGATTTGGCAAGCCACCGTGCTTCCGACACGTATCCACACGGCCCGAAATCACGCGTCGGCCGGCATGCAGTCCGACAAAATCGGCCCGTGGAGCGTCTCCTTATGTTTCCCATAGAGGTAGAATAGAATAGAGGGACTCACGTACCCATACACACATGAGTGACAAGGATGTATGCATAGACAATACTGCAAGTGGGAACGAGATACAATGTCATATTTTCTGTCCCTCATCGCGTATACGTATATTTAATTCAATTGACCTGAGATTTATTCAACTAGCGAAGTATCATTATCATTACTTAGTTTAACGGAACTTGTCTTGAGTACAGTCGCCATCACATACATAGGTGCAATATAGGTGTTCAAAAATATCGGCACATGCACCCTAATGCCTTGAAAATAGAGATGTGTTCCGATGTTTGTGACGTGCTTGTTTGCTCCGATGTATGTGATGGCGACTGTACTAGTACTTTTAAAAACTGTTTTTCTTCATCGTTTCAAGGACGACATTATCCCCGTGGTCTCACATTTTTGTCCTTCCGCGATCTCTGCTTCCACCATTGTCTTACGCATAGCAGGTAAAAAAAGGCGGGCAATATAAAGAAAATGTATCACCACGTGTACTTTAGGTATATACGTGGGCTTAAGTGGGGTGTTGAGAGTAATATTAATACTATTCGAAAGTGCATAGATCATTTGTTGCTGTACTGTACATGCATTCGGGTGTTATATTTACTTTGGTTTTACGTTTCTACTCAGCTATTCAACAATGGTTTCTGCTTTGCTTTGTGATTCTTTAATCCACCAGAACTAGTCAACTTCTTCTTCTTAGTCTTTTTATTTGTTATGTAAGGAAACGGGCGAGCAAAAATGAACAAAGGATACCTACCTAAACTGTTAAAATTGGAATAACAACAATCGAAGGGACGGGTTTTTAAAGCTTGCTTTTCATTTAGTTATTATTATTATTGTATAGGTATATAGCTTTAGTTGTGTAATACAATTACAGCATTTATATCTCGTAAGTATATTTTTTTATAATTAGTCATTTTGTTAAAATTTATACAATATAAAAATTTGAAATACGACTCCATTAGTCCAATGCTCACTTTAGTCGTAAATCATCATCATTTCCTTGCCCTTATCCCATTTACTTGGGGTCGGCGCAGCATGTCTTTTTCTTCCATACTTCTCTCTACTTTAGTCGTAAATATTATGATAAAAACGATTTCACTAAAAAGGTTTAAATATTTTGAAATGTTAGTTTGCAAATTTGACACTTGAAACCTAGGACATTGAGTTTTTTTCTGCATGAATGTATCAGGTAAAAATAGCGATGTTAGCATGTATCTGAATACAGCTGAAGCTGTCAATCAATAGTGTCAATGTCAATAATGAATGTCATACATAGTGGGAAACTTGGGAAAGTTAATTTATAACTACATGTTTATGCGGGATTGTGTATCTAGTATATAATATATGAAATCAATGTAATTAAGGCCTTAATTTTAATCTACGCTTTGAATACATTCCATCTAATACTACAGTTAGTTACTTTATATGGCTAACTCTCGTTACACAATGAAAAAAATTGAATAAAGTGTAGATTAAATTAAAGTACTTATTTTCGCAATCCACGTACAAACGTTACCTTTTTATTATAATATTGGTATATATCTATACTTATATCAATATTATAAAAATCCATCCTTACTAAGTGTACTTACTTGAAAATGAAGGGATCAATTACTTAGGAAACTAGGAAGTAGACAGCCATAGCCTAATTTATTGGTTTTAAATTACATAATGAATAAGTGCAATTACCATATGTGATATTGAATAAGTACCTACAGTAAAATAAAAACCCTGCGTTCATATGCACATTTTTAATTTTTTCTCTAACATATTCTATTGCCTAGAGCTATACATTTTATCACAGCCATTTCCAATTAAACTTAAAACTTCATCTATCTAGTCCCAAAGCCAGGCATTATCCTAATCAACTGTCACTACAAACATAGTCTCATTTTATAGCGGAATACACAATGGGACCGGCGAGTGGGCGGGAAACTAGTTTCTGTTTCTACAAATTATAATTGCCATGGATGCAAAATCTGAAATAAATTACCTACTATTATTATTATAGAAATGTAATGGAAAAAAAATGAAGCGATTAAGAGATTTATGAAAAAAATTCTACTCACTCAATTTTTTTTGTATTTTTTGCTAAAAACTGAAACTAATTTCCGCCCGCTGTATACAAAGTTTCATGTTATTCTAGCTTGTCGTTTTCAAATGAGAACCAAATGATGGTGACCCTTAAGCACGATTGATTTTACAATCTGATTCTAGTTAACAATTTCTCTGGAAGAGACATTTTCAGGTATTCGAAATGGATGTGATCAACCAAACAAGGCTGGGAAGTCTACAAAATAATGTTGAAATGTGATCAGAAAAATAAATAGTTCAACCATTCAGATTAAAAAAAGGAATATAATACTTATATGTATAACCACTTTGAAAATAAGTTAAATGAAGAATTTTATTTCTATTTATGCAGCAGAGTATTAACATTATTATTGATACTTTTTGTTTATTTTAATGTATTCAAATATGTACAAATGTTGAGTTGGAATAAGCAGGCGAGCAGGATGGGTACCTGCCAGAAAAAGTATTGAAACGACAACAACAACAGATAGTAACAACTAATAATATATTTTGTAACCAGTTTGTTGCATGAAGTAATCATTTCATTATCTGTAGATTAGGATATATTTTATAGCAGCACTTGATACTCAGTAGTGTGACTAGTGTGGCTTGGTGGATTTCCACTTAACATAATTATATTATTATTCATACCTTTGGTCATAAAATGGGTATGTTTTATGATGTCAAATAACCGTTGACATAAATATAAATATTTACCTGAATTAGAAATTCATCAGTTCCTCTACTAGTTACTTTAATTACATTTCTCATTAAATACTTATAGCTGCTCAGTCAGCTTCATATCTATTAAAAATCTTCCTTTTCATATATATGAGTATATTCAAGTATCACATTAAAGGATTACAAGGTACTTTCGGCCAAAGCCAGAGTCAACCACGTTAAAGGCGCATTTTGGTTCCAGCCGTATAGCATTGCAAGTAATTCTTTTTTGAATCTGGTTGGCCCTGGGTTTGGCAGATGGTTCATGTTAGTTTCCTTTACCATTTCAACCAAATCTTGTATATTACTTATAGTATCTAGACTAGATAGTCATAGCAGAGCACAATAAACTTGCCTGGACTGACTGGCCAGTAGGAAAGATAGTGTACAATTATGTCAAAGTAATTTATTTGTTTATTATTCTATTTAGGTTTAATATAATATAGCCATTATTCAACCACGACCACGAACTTAGATAGGTATATGTTTTTATTTAATATACCTATGTTTTCTATTCTTCTGCATTTGGTCTAGCTTTAAGCATAGGCCTCCCCTAGAAACTTCCACAATTTGCAATCATGTGCTTTTCTTATCCAAGTTACACCTATTTAGGTATACATGCACCTATATACCTAATATAGGTAAGTATGTAATTTTAATTATGAACATTTGTGATGTTTGAGGTCTTGCTGTGCTGTACATTAAGTATAGTCTTCTTTCTTTGGTAAAATATCTGGAAAGAATATAAATATTATAAATTGCAGGTATAAATAAAAAGACAGCTAGGTTATTTATACTAAAATTATAAAGAAGAAAAGTTCAAAAAAAGGAGGAGGTTTCCAACTCGTCGGAGACTTTTTGTGTATGTTCCCTGATTACTCGAAGACGTCTGAACCAATTTGGAAAAATCTTTTTTAGTTTGTAAGGGTATTCTTCCCAGGTGGTTCCATGGTGATCAGGTCAAGAGTTCAAGACCTGATGATGGGATCCTGGAGAAATCGAGGGAACTCTTCCAATTTTACAGGTGCCTACACTTGAAGCGATTTGTGTACCTACTGATTTGAAGTCGGTTAAAACTTTTTAAAGTAAATTATTTTACGTAACGATTACGTTGTTACTAAACACGGCAACTCTTTGAAATGCAAGTTTAAATATTTTCCATACTTACAATTTATCCAAATAGCAGTAGAGTGTCACGCATTGAAATATCTAGTTACGGAGCTCCAAGAGCGTCTCTGTGTTGATATTTCGAAATTGTAGCCACTTTTTGTTCGATTATCACTTTAAATGTCACTAGAAAATCGAATATTCACTCGTAATTTTGGATGACACATGAACACAACCAACAAACGAATATGGCGGAATTTGTGCCATTCATTTCATTTGCATTTTTAAATACAAAATACGCGACAATCCGAATTTTGCGGATATATGTTGTCAATTCAAAACCCTTATTTTTATACGTTCTTTAATTTGAGATAGGTGTCGATCGGATCTATGGTAACTCTTGACCGAATAATACGTTATCACCACGTTATCACGCACAATTTTGCAAGTGAAATAGTAAACTACAGTCGCTACGGTATTCTTCGATACGAAATGTCAAATTTGGGTCTCACACTACCGATTGGTAGTACGAAGCGAACGTCAAATTACGCATCGAAAACTAAACGCTACCGTCTAACGTTTTGCAGTTGGTTTCATAGTCCAACGGCAGTGTGAGTAACAAGTTTGACGGGTCGAATCGAAGAATACCGTAGCGAGATCGAAATCTATTCGAAGCGCGTTTACTCGATCTCGTAAATAGTTACGTAACGTTAGGTTACGGTTGTATCTCACAATAAGGGTACTGGTGGTCACTCATAGAACTAAAAATCCAAACTGTAACGTGAGGCACTTATACATTACTTAATTCGCCATCGACTTCACGTTCGTTCACGATTTTCCAATATTCAACCTTATATCACTAGCATTTATCGTTTTAATTTAAATGTTTGTCGGTTATGACATTACAGAATACGCGCATCGCGACGTCGACAGTGTCCACTGTCGATACAATATGGCGGCTCGGGGGCCATTTATTTGCATTTTTAAATACAAAATACGCGACAATCCGAATTTTGCGGATATATGTTGTCAATTCAAAACCCTTATTTTTATAAGTTCTTTAATTTGAGATAAATTTCGATCGGATCTACGGTAACTCTTGACGGAATAATACGATATCACGGGCCATTTTGCAAGTGAAATAGTAAACTACAGTCGCTACGGTATTCTTCGATACGAAATGTCAAATTTGGGTCTCACACTACCGATTGGTAGTACGAATCGAACGTTAAATTACGCATCGAAAACTAAACGCTAGAGCCTAACGTTTTGCAGTTGGTTTCGTAGGACAACGGCATTGTGAGTTACAAGTTTGACGGGTCGAATCGAAGAATACCGTAGCGAGATCGAAATCTATTCGAAGCGCGTTTATTCGATCTCGTATTAGTTACGTAACGTTAGGTTACGATTGTTATCTCATAATAAGGGTACTGAAGAGGAAGCTAGACCTTTTAACCAGGACCATAACAAATATTATATTTAGCTCCTAAAATCCTTAATACTGTATTGTATTAACGTAATTACAAGTATATTAATTATTTGTAATTAAACTGGATAGACGCCCAGCGACGCGTGGGGTCGCGAAATTACCTGCCTTCCTGACTCTTAGTGAAATTTACATTGTAAATGTATGTTTGTCTTCATTATTATAGTTAACGTAATCTGCGTTATGTCGGCGCCAGTCATTTGTGGAATGGCGGAACTTTGATTGGATAATTTTGGTATTTTAGTAACTTGAAAAGCGTTCTTTGCATCGTACCTAGGGAATGCAAACCGGTTAACCGGTTAGCCGGGATTTAGTAGTCTTGGCTGAGACCATGGAAGACTTTAGTACGATGCTCGATGACCTCAGTAAAGCCTCCGAGCGAGTCGGTCTAAAGATGAACCTGGATAAGACGAAGATCACGTCAAATGCCCATGTAGTGCCAACTCCTATTACAATCGGACGCTTTACGCTCAGAGTTGTAGACGATTACAGACTGTCCAGTTCCAGTCCTGTCGGCTGGGTTTGACCAGTTTGTGTTACCAGTGCGTGATATCCATATCCATACTAATATTATAAATGCGAAAGTGTGTCTGTCTGTCTGTCTGTCTGTCTGTCTGTCTGTTACCTCTTCACGCCTAAACCGCTGAACCGATTTAGATGAAATTTGGTATAAAAATAGTTTGAGTCCTGGGAAAGGACATAGGGTAGTTTTTATCCCGGAAATCGACCCCTAAGGGGATGAAATTGGGGGTGAAAATTTGTATGGAGCTACTAAAACCGCTGCACCGATTTGGATGAAATTTGGTATATAAATACTTTAAGTCCCGTGGAACGACATTGAATAGGTTTAATCCCGTAAATCATCCCCTAAAGGGGTGAAATGAGGGGGTGAAAATTTGGAGGTAACCAATTTTGATGAAATTTGGTTTGGAGATAGTTTAAATCCTAGAAAAGGACATAGGATAGTTTTTATCCCGGAAATCATCCCCTAAGGGGGTGAAATAAGGGGTGAAAATTCGGATGGAACCCATTTGAATACAATTTGGTTTAGAGATAGTTTGAGTCCTGGGAAAGGACATAGGGTAGTTTATATCCCGGAAATCCACCCCTAAGGGGATGAAATTGGGGGTGAAAATTTGTATGGAGCTACTTAAACCGCTGCACCGATTTGGATGAAATTTGGCATTTAAATAGTTTGAGTCCCGGGGAAGGACAAAGGATAGGTTTGATCCCGTAAATCATCCCCTAAGGGGGTGAAATGAGGGGGTGAAAATTTGGAGGTAACAAATTTTGATGAAATTTGGTTTGGAGATAGTTTAAATCCTAGGAAAGGACATAGGATAGTATTTATTTCGGAAGTCATCCCCTAAGGGGGTGAACATTAGGATGGAACCCATTTGAATACAATTTGATTTAGACATAGTTTGAGTCCTGGGAAAGGACATAGAGTAGTTTTTATCCCCGAAATCCACCCCTAAGGGGATGAAACTGGGGTTGAAAATTTGTATGGTGCTACTTAACCGCTGCACCGATTTGGATGAAACATAGGACTGTTTTAATTCCGGAAATCACCCCTAAGGGGGTGAAATGGGGGGTTGAACTTTGGATGGAACCCGTTTAGATGAAATTTGGTATAGAGATAGTTTGATCCCCGGAGAATGACATTAGATAGTTTTGAAAATTTGGATAAATCCCATGGAGATGAAATTTGGTATAGTAGGAGTCCCAGGGAAGCACAATGCATAGTTTTTATCCCGAAAATCAGCTCCTGAAGGGGTGACATTAGGCGTGAAAATGTTGATGGAACCCATTTAGATGAAATTTGGTATAGAGATAGTTAGAATCCTAGGGAAGGAAATAGAATATTTTTTATTTCGGAAATCATCCCCTAAGCGGGTGAAATGGGGGTGAAAATTTGGATGAACTCATTTAGATGAAATTTAGTTTAGAGATAGTTTAAGTCCTGGGAAAGGGCATAGGCATAGTTTTTATCCCGAAAATAGTTCCCAAGGTAATGAAATAGGGGGTGAAAATTTGGATTAAACCCATTTAGATGAAATTTGGTATAGATATAGTAAGAGTCCCAGGGAAGATGCATAGTTTTTATCCCGAAAATCATCTCCTGAGGAGGTTCTTAAAACTTTGTAGAAACATTACTTATTTGAGTACAAACAAAGTGCTTTCAGCGTTTTGGAAAATTCCACCCCTAAGAGGGTTAAAAAGGGCTGCAAAATTTATATGGGGAAACTCTTTTTGGGATAGGAGCTTAAAAGTTTGTAGGACGATTAGTTATTGAAATACAAAAAAAAGGATATTCAGCGTTTTAGTAAATTCCACTCCTGAGGGGGTTAAAAGTGGGTGCAACATTTGTGTGGAGGAAACATTTTTTTAGCCGATTTACAATTTTGTAGAATGCTTACTAATTAAAAATTAAATTAAATACTTTCAGCATTTTAGAAACTTCGATCTTTAGGGGTTTATAAGAACGTTTGAATGAAGAAAATATTTTTTTAGCGAGGGACTAAAAACTTTGTTGAAAGATTACTTATTACAATAAAAATCAAGTACTTTTAGCGTTTTGGAAAATTCGACCCCGGGCTCCTTTAGGGGCACAACCGGGAATAATAACGCTAGGAGGATGATGAATGAGAATAAAAAGGGGTGCAAGGTTCGTATGGGAAACCCATTTTTTGAGCTAGAGACTTGATATTTTGTAGAAAAAATACTTATTACAATAAAAAAACTTAGTGTTTTCTTTTAAATTTTTCCCCGAAAAGCGTTAATTCAAAGGTTCAAAGTTTGTATATGTGATAGTCTTATCAGAGCAAGAAAATTTTTAAGTATGAGAATTGTAACTTCGATCTTAGTATGTTTGTTAAAAGACTACAAAACTCATTTCAGCGTTTTTTGAAATTCATCCCCTAAAAGGTATTATAAGGGTGTTCAAAGTTTGTATGGAGAGCAAAACATTTTTAAAGTAAGGGATTTGTAACTTCAGTTTTAGACTGTTTACTACAAGACTACAAAGCTAATTTCAATGATTTTAAAAATTAATTCCTTAAACAAACATTTAGACGATAACATGTTCTACGCGGACGAAGTCGCGGGCAACAGCTAGTAACATAATATATGGCACCTGACATGTAGTCGCTCACTATGGGCCTCAATAGAAGGCTAGAAGTCACCCAAAGGGCAATGAAGATGGCTATGCTGGGAGTTTATCTGCATGATCGCATTAGAAATAAGGCTATCTGCAGCCGAACTAAGGTAACAGATATAGCCCTCCGATTCGCTAAACCAATGACGCAATTTGGAACCCCCATGCGCTCCACTCCTAGAAAAAGTTTTAAAACCGTTTGTACGAACGCTCTTAGGTAAAATGTATTGTTACTATTTTCGATCTAGGTATGGTTGGTTATAATATATACGTCTCTTGAAGCCCGTAGAAACATCAATTTAGTGAAATATTATTTTAGACTACTAAGTGGGCTTGTAGTTAGTTTCTGTAGAACTAGGGACAATTCCTACCTACCTGCTAATCCCCAAGGAACGTTTTCAGTTGTGTTTTTGCCCTCCTACCACTGAGCAAGTTTTAAATATTAAAGAATCTGATTATAGGATGACTCACGCTAGAACGGGCCGTGTCCGGCCCGGGCCGTTTTCTAAGAAAAACGACGGCGTTTTTGCGCTGCAGAGCTAAACCCAAGCCCGGCCGAGCCACGGCCGAGGCTCGGAAGCATCCCGGTGTCGGCACGGCCCGGCCCGTGGCTCGGCCGGGCTTGGGTTTAGCTCGGCCGCGCAAAAACGGTTTCGTTTTTCTTAGAAAACGGCCCGGGCCGGACACGGCCCGTTCTAGCGTGAGTCATCCTTATTACGGCATTAACGGCACATGATAACTCTTTATACTATATCATAGCTTATTTTTACGATAAATAAACATCAAATAACGCTACTTATTAGCCAAATTTAATTTACCGGTTAACCGGTTTTGCCTCAAGTCGGTAATTTACCGGTAATGAAATTTGCCCGGTAATTGCATTCCCTAATCGTACCTACATTAATTAGGCTATGATGTGTGATCGATGATGATGATATTGTGTTTAAGTAATAGTGGCTAGTTATATAATACATACAATACATACATACAATCACGCCTTTATCCCTAAAAGGGGTAGGCGGAGCACATGAAACTTGTGTTCCAGTGCCATTTTTAGCATAAATGTGGGTATAAAAGATCGACAAAATGTGAAAACTTATATAATAATAGTCTATATGCTTCATATTAATCCAATTCGCCGTTTTCGCGTGAATGAGTATTTGTGACCAGTAGCTCTAGTATATGTTTTATCGATACAATACGTTTTCGAACGCGTTTGCGTTTAGTTTCAATTTGTATGGCAACGCGTAGTTTCTAATAGTTACCACCAGAGGCGCTGTTCACGTTGCCATACGAATTGAAACTAAACGCAAACGCGTTCGAGAACGTATTGTATCGATAAAACTTATACCTACTAGAGCCTCTGAGCGGTAATCACGTAACGTTCCGAACGCGCGTCGGTACAATTTAACTGTCAATTTTCCATATAAAAAGTGACATTCAGACCTACCCGACGTTCGTACACAGGTTTTACAATTAAATAGACATTTAGGTCTCGCGAAATTATTTTATTTTTACAAAAAGACAGGGTTGCGAGTGGTAAAAACTCTCCGAGCCACTAGTATAAACTTAAGTATATCCTACAGTTAAGACAATTTGAATGCTTTATTAATATTTAGATTTAATATTTTCTTAGCACGGTCATCTTGTTCCTTTATTTTAAATTATACTTGTAAAATCTGTACTCTCGGCTCCCAAGATACAGGCTGTGCCTAGTTTGGGGCTGACGGATATCTTTCTCTGTTTGTTAAAAATGTGTATGTTAACAGAATAGTTTAATTTAATCGCATGTAACGTTGTTATGGTAAATAAATAATTTGTATTTGTAATATTCCCCAAATATTAAATCGCCTGGTCCAGCCACCCAGCTGTTACCAAAAACATTGCTATCATTGCAACACAAAGAAAGCTAGAGGACTCCTATTTATTGGAATGTATCTCTTATCACAGACTGATAGCCACTGCCCGGCGGCGACTATCACCCACATACCACAACGTTGCAACTCCAGCTTTAAACTAGCAAAAAAGAACCGTAAAGTTGTGAGATAAAGTTCATTTCTCCATAGGGATAAAAGGTGAATGCCATATAAAAACGGATGAATAGGGTCAAAGAACATTGGCTGATTACGAATTGACTGTCCTTAGAACACGTTTTACATTATTTCATTCGTATTATGATTCATTTGAAGAATTTATTTTTGCTGAAACGAGACTAGAAACTGATAAAAAAACACGAATCTGTGTGCGGTGTTGTTTTCTTTACTAAGAATTTACTGATGTTGGCCAGGTTTCCTTACTTGTTGGTATACCTACTGCCAGTGTGTTAATTGTGTATAGTTTGCGTATGCACAATATATACTTACACAATTAACACCATTGACTATCATTTTTATCACCATTTTGATTGTGCCAATACGACATACATTGAAATGTATTTAGGCATTTAGACGCAAAGTAAAGATTATGTACTGACTCGGTACAGCTTTCTATACCGCACCGACTCCGCGCAGCGTGAGGAAGAGCCCTTAGTGCCAAAACAATGCAATGTCCTTACGTAGGTCTAGGAAAGGTCTTATACATTTTTAACCGACTTCAAAAAAGGAGGAGGTTCTCAATTCGTTTGTATTTTTTTTATGTGTGTATGTTACCGATATCTCGGTAATTTATGAACAGATTTGAAATGTTGTTTCTTTGTTTGGAAGCATATACTTTCAGATTGGTCCCGTTGTCACCAAAATCCAGTTCTGATGATGGGATCCTGGAGAAATCGTTGGACCTCTTCAAATTTTATAGGCAAACTTGAAGCAATTTGGCTACTGATTTGAAGTCGGTTAAAACTTTGCTTTGAAAGTACAATTATTAGTTGACCGCAATCAGCTGGTCGATTACGTAACGCATTTGTACGCGCGTCAGGTAGATCTAAATGTCAATTTTTGTATAGGAAAATGACAGTTAAATAAATACTCCTACGTGTTTACCCCTCATATCAGTTTGGGAATGGGTTCGCTATCACTTCATATAAACTTTGACGTATTTAATAGTAGGTAGTATATAAAACTGTCACCTCCATGCAATCTCATCATAATAGCGGTTTGATAATAAATATGTGATTTCTTCGAAAATGACTGGAGAAAAAGTAAGATTTTTGCTTAGATCCCTACTTACCAGTGGCGGCGCATGAGAATTTTCACTGGACAACCCGGAGCAAAACAAAGGGCTGTTTTTTTTTTTTTTTTTTTTATTGGAATCAAAAAAAAAACAATTTTAGTAACTTAACCTAAAGATTCGCCAAACTGCAAAGCAGTTTGTTGGCGATACGCTCACTTAAATAAAAAGATAATATTATCGCGGTACATCGAAACACTACACTACCGCCCCAGCCAAAAGAAATACTATGATGTATGATGTATGATGTTGTTTGATGATTTACGAGTTTGGTAATATATCGCAAGAAATTTTAGGCAAGCCGGTGGGAATCGGCTTCTATGGGCGCTCCGCCACTGCTACTTACTAGGAATGTCGAAAATAAACCAACATTTTTGAAACCTAGTTTTTTGTTACCCCTTGGCCACGACTTTGGTATTAAGCGACCTGCGACCAGCGTTTTATCTATTGCGCGGTCGAGACGTGCAACGCACTGTGGTTAGTTGGGATCACGCGCAATGAACACATAAAACGCTGGTCCCAGGTCGCTTAAGACCAAAGTCGTGGCCAGGGGGTTAGGGGGTTTTTCAAACAACTAAAGTACTGCAGTGCAGTAGTACCTAGTACAAATGTTTTACAAGTGTTCCGTTCCGTACCAAAATTGGTTCAACGAACACTGCGATCTCTTTTTGGGTTTCATGCACAGGCAGTTTTTTGTAAGTCCTCGTTATCGCGTTCGCGACAGAAATAAAAACATTTCTCCGTGAGGATACCCTTATCGCCGGCCGTGACCCGCCATATCAGTTCAGGGGACATTCGCTGCGTTGCAGCCATTAGTCAAGATTTTTTATAATGTTATTGATCGATAAAAGTATATTGGGAGTATTTTGCGCTGCTACAAATTGCTAAGTTGATAGAGTTCTTTATCGAAAGAGATAATAATAATGTACTTTGCATATTTTTTTACAAACAATTTTCTTGACAAGTAAAACAATCGTGTGTTGCCTCGTTTGCAGCTTGTAGATCAAAAAATAAAGTCTACCTTATACATTATCAAAAAGAGTAAAAACTAAAATCTGATTCAGCAAATCGTTACCTAAACGTTTAGTGCAGTAAAAGGTCAGTGCCCCACACCTACACTGAAAAAACGCATGGGTTAAAAATAAACAAATTACTGTTAGAAATAGCTAAGCATGTTTGCCAATATAGCACCTGCAAAGTTTGTTGCTAAAAACAAATACGTCAACTTTGCTGACATTACTTGACAAATAGTAATCTATATAATTGGTTAAAAATACTTGTTTCTTAATAACATAGTAGTAACATTAGTCACAACAATGCAAAGTTGGCTGCATTGAGCCAATTTTACTTTGCAGCCTCAGCCGGAGAGTTCGGTTTAAGGAGCCAAGTTACTCAGTACCGTCAATTATGTCTATTGGGTAAATGCAACCGATCTACTTGGTAATTCCAGCTAAGTAACTAAAACGAGTATAAGTAGCCAAGTTACTCAGTACCGTCAATTGTGTCTATTTGGTAAATGCAACCGATCTACTTGGTAATTCCAGCTAACTAAAACGAGTATAAGTAGCCAAGTTACTCAGTACCGTCAATTGTGTCTATTGGGTAAATGCAACCGATCTACTTGGTAATTCTAGCTAACTAAAACGAGTGTATGTACCCAGTTACTCAGTACTGTCAATTTTGTCCATTGGGTAGGGGCAATCAATCTACTTGGAAATTCCAGCTAACTACAAATCGGTAGAAGATAAGTAGCCAAGTAACTCAGTACTATCAATTGTGTCTATTGGGTAGAGGCAAGTTGCTTCTACACAATAGAGACAATTGTCAGTACTGAGTAACTTGGCTACTTATACCAAATTGTAGTTTGCTGGAATTACCAAGTAGATCGGTTGCATTTTGTAGGTTTGTACAACCGATCTTAGTAGATACAAAAGAAAACTGAATTCAAAGAAATAAGCTTTATTTAAACATCACAATCACATACCTATACGGTAAATTAAAATAAACTAATAAGGTAAATTGAGAAAACAGGTAAGTATTACCATTGACGAATAAATCAAGAGGTCTATTGATGGCCGGCGCTTCACAATTCACAACAGAACTTATAATATTATAAGCTAAAAGAGTAAATGAAACATCTTCTTTGTAAAAACCATTGGTACATCTATTAAATATAACAAAGTCTGCTGTTAATCAGACTAGTTATATTTAATAGATGTCTATGTCTATAATCTAACACTATCACTATTCTAAACTTTTGTAATGTCTCTTTAGCCTTCACAAAACTAACAAACACTAATTAGCACCACAATTGCCCAAATCACACCACAGCACACAACGCTCATAACGCGGCCCAAGCAAGAGTGCCTTCGGAGAGGTTCCCGTGGTTTGTTTATACTTCCAGCGGCACGGGAGGGGTTCCAGGGTCGGACCTTGACAGTGTCTGCTTACAATATTATACGTACAATAAAATTTACAAGAGCAACAAGATAAGTCACCCGCACGGCTACAAGTCCCGTTACATAATGGCCGCCTCACTTTGCTTCAAAACGGCTGCGAAGGCAAATTAGTAAATTTCTGATTTAATTGTAAATAAGTAACTGTTGTAAAAATGTGATAGCTCACTCGGTGGCTAACTGCCGAGCTGTGCTAAAAATAAGCAACTTGTTTGTTTTTAATATTGCACGCGGTTATTTGCAGGAAAACTACTTAGCAGATTTTAACCTAGTGTTGTAAGACTTAGAATTAAATAACGCATTAGACAGCAAATAACAGTGTAAACTTGTCTATTATTAACCGATAAAGAAAGGATTATATTTACTTAAGCCACTTGTTTGTTTCTTAGTCATTTACGTAGTTATTTGCAACAAAACAATTTATCTAATTTTAACCTAGTATACAAGGTCTGAAATGAAATAACGCAGTTGACAGCAAATAACAGTGTCAATTTGTCTATTTTTAACCGATAAAGAAAGGCTTATATTTACTTAAGCCACTTGTCTATTTCTTAACCATTCACACGGTTACTTGCAACAAAACAACTTATCAAATTTTAACCAAGTATTTCAAGGTCTATAATTAAACAAGGCTGTGGTCAGCATATAACAATGTAAACTTGTCCATTTTTAACCGAATCGGGTATGGATTGGATTTACCGAGACAATCATTTGGAAATAAATAAGTATTGTGTTAAAATAACCGAGGAAGTTTAGCAGTATTTGCTCGTTTACCATTAGCAAACCTTTATTGCGCGTTTTAAATGAATCATGGTTATATGTAACCATTTTTTTCTTAACCGAGCTAAAAAGGTCCTTTGCTAAAATTTATTTTTTTCAGTGTATGGTATTTAGTATACTTATTGGTTTAGGGAAGAGCGATTCGGGTCAAATTGTTTTTGGTTGCATTTATATATCCCTATAAATGTACCATCACTCTTGTTCTTTCTTAAATTGTGTACCTAGAAGCTCTTCTACATTAAAACTTCTTTAATCACGTCTCAATACCTCCTCAGCTAAAACTAAAGGATTTTATGAAATGTTTCATCGCGGCACAGAACCGCGGAAACTATGCTAAGTAACTCAAACTTTGTGCGGAGTGCATACTTCAACACCTTTACCTAGATTATTAAGATAGTACTCGTAAACTAAATGAAATTGTTGAGTGTTTCGCTCTCAAATTGTTATTTGGCTCTTTGATATAAATAAGTATATTTATCAGCATTCTCATAGTATTTCTAGTCCCGTAAAGGAGCTCGAGGTCCACTTTGTCACCAGATCCCAAGATTTGGCGTAGGCACTAGTTTTACGAAAGTGACTGCCATCTCACTTTCCGAACCAGAGGGAGAAAACTAGACCTTATTGGGATAAGACCGGTTTCACCAACCAAAGCTACTGTTAAATATCAAATGACTCTTTGGAATACATTATCCAATTAACTATACCTACTTGAGTTCTCGCCTGCGGCTTGAATCGATTAATTGTCTCGGATAATACGGCTTGTTTTAAGCACTAACATAATAGTAGGTAGCACGGTGCTTAAAACACACGGTTCTAATTAAGCTTTTAATTTACTCCTTTCCACTTTCAAATCCACGAAGACAGCCAGCCCTCAAACGAGAAATCGAAGTCCGACCTCACGAACAAATCACTCCTATACTTTAAAAAGTTAACAACAGGTACTCAATATCTGTTCAAAGTTTGTCTCAACAGGAAAAGGCTTAAGCGCCTTTATTTTCTAAGTAACATATTACCATCCATTAGTCCAAAGTTGGGTGGACCGTTTAATCTCCAGTATTCACAGCGCTTGGCGACTCGCTTCAAGCGAACTGAACCTAAGGCTAAAAATCTATTATGCAGGATTTCATGGGAATTTGCGTTATTTTTGGCGTATACACTGGCGCGGCCTGCGGTGGCGATCAATAGTAGATTTGACACCTAATGATAAGTTTACTCTTGCCCGCCGCGGCCACGTGGCCAGGCCGCGCCAGTCTGTGAGAGGCATTAACAGTTGACGCGAAGACCGCCATCAGCCAACCCAATATTGCCACCCGCTCATCATAAAGCGCATTCGGAAACACCGCCAACAGTAATATAGCAAAATGTTCGATTCCTCGCCTGGTGCGAGTGAACCGAACCGCCACGCGAATCGCGGGTCATATAGTGCCAATAATGGCAATCAAAAATGTCAAACTATGATTACTTACTGGATTACCGGCGACTCGATATTTTGTCAAGTCTGTCTGTTAGCCGTCAAAGGTCCAGTCAAGGTCAAGTTAAAAGGTCTCCTGTGGTCGCTGCCGGGGCTCCGCGGGACATGCCAACAGTGCGCGATTCCGTAACAGCTCACAGCACAAATTCACCAATTGCCTGCACTGTTTTCCACCAAATATCCAAACAAAACGCTCGGGCAGCCGTGTGCCTTCAAGGCGAGCGATATTACCAATTATCCAAACAAAACTCGAACACTTTGTGTCTGCAAAGCGAGTAATTACAACAAAAAAAAAGGGAGCACGCTGTCCGACGTGGAGTCCAAAATTATTAAGTGAGGTTACGTATCCTCATTTGACAGGCAAACAGTGCTGCCAACTTGCAAACCAATGAGGCGCGTCCACACGAGAGGCGTTTACAGAATAAGGGGTCGGGCAGGCATTCGGCCCGAACACACAATGTATACATATTTACGATACATAGATAATGGTACGGAACCCTTTTCGTGCGCGACTCCAACTCGCACTTGGCCGGTTTTTATTTAATTTCCATTCCACATTTATAAGTGGCACAGCATTACGACGTTCAGCCATTAAAAAATCTATAAGCAACATTTGCTTTTTGGTTCGATGTGACATTCTGCCACTACGATTATTAAAATAACCGGCCAAGTGCGAGTCGGACTCGCGCACGAAGGGTTCCGTACCATTATCTATAAAAAAACTATTTTATTCTGTGTTTTTAGTATTTGTTGTTATAGCGGCAACAGAAATACATCATCTGTGAAAATTTCAGCTGGAACTATCACGGTATCAGTGAGATACAGCCTGGTGACAGACAGACGGACGGATGGACGGACAGCGGAGTCTTAGTAATAGGGTCCCGTTTTACTCTTTGAGTACGGAACCCTAAAAAACAACAAAAGATGTTTGCTCTATTTTGCAGTCTTATTTATGTAGAATCGACTTGAACATAACAAAACAACACGTAATTAACAAATTGCATTTATTTTTAATTGCCAATTTAACTAGACAAATACACATTTAAATTATTTCATCTAAATATTAGCGGTAAAAATTTCTACTCAAACCGCATAGGTATTTTTTAGGGTTCCGTACTCAAAGAGTAAAACGGGACCCTATCACTAAGACTCCGCTGTCCGTCCGTCCGTCCGTCCGTCCGTCCGTCTGTCTGTCACCAGGCTGTATCTCACTGATACCGTGATACCAGTTGAAATTTTCACAGATGATGTATTTCTGTTACCGATATAACAACAAATACTAAAAACAAAATAAAATTAATATTTTTATTGATAATGGTACGGAACCCTTCGTGCGCGAGCCCGACTCGCACTTGGCCGGTT
Source organism: Epinotia brunnichana (assembly GCA_963854355.1). Lineage (NCBI taxonomy): Eukaryota > Metazoa > Arthropoda > Insecta > Lepidoptera > Tortricidae > Epinotia > Epinotia brunnichana. The sequence continues at coordinate 28,066,707 of OY977945.1, forward strand.
TTTAATCATATTGGAGGCAAAATTGATAATTGTTCATTCTGTAATTCTATTTTATTGGATTTATTGTGCGTTGTTGAGTTTGTTATTTAATATGAGTTCCAACGAAAACACCGACGAAGTACCTACCATATATGTATTGTGTTAGTTATATTTTTTATCTAAACTAGATCTTTCTTTAGAAATTAAAGTTATTAATAAAAAGAAATTGCTTGGAGTTTTTGTAATTTATTTCATTGCATGTTTGAGGAAAGCACTATACATACCTCGGCGTGAAAAGGGGTTGCCAGCCTCATAACTATCCTATATGTACTCGGCCGGCAACCCCTTACTTCCCGGCCTCTGTTGTAATGTACTATTGACGCCGACTGAACCAATACCTATCTGGGGCTCAAGTTATACTAGACATCTGGTGAAAGCAAATTTTGAATGTCAGCTGTTTAGGGTTCCGTCGGCAAATAGCGTCTTGCGGTCTCCGCCATTAGTGGGGCCGCAAGTTTGAGAAGCTTTGCTAGTTCTTGCGGATTGCTTTGATTTCTGGTTGAGAATTGTTAGTTTGAAATATAATCCTCTTCTGTATTGAATTAATCAAAATGTAGGTAAGAAAGATTCACATCAGTTTCTCGTTTAAATATTTATCGTTAAAATAGACTTACTGAACTTAATAGTTTCCGTTTAACTGAAGTGCTGCGTGTACAAATACGTGAGTCAGCATTATGCTGAGTCGGGACCATTTCGGGACAAACACATAGGTAGTTTTAGGTATAAGGTTAGTTTTATATATATATATATATATTGTTTTTTCAGTTTAATACTTTGTGTTTGTCTTGGAATAGGTAAATGATTTAATTTTTTTTTGGGTTCCGTACCAAAAAGGGAAAAAGGAACCCTTATGGTGCGACTCTGTCCGTCTGTCCGTCTGTCCGTCCGTCCGTCTGTCACAACGTTAAATATCTCAGGAACTGCTTATGCTATCTATTTGAAATTTGGAACAACTGTTAAGAAGGTTAAGACACGTGTATGGAGAATATAAAAATTAAATATACATTTTTATTTTCTGTGTAAATGACGAATATGAGGGGGGTTAAAAATTCAAAATCTAGTTAATAGATCGAGTGGGGTGGCGTATGAAAGGGCTTGATTAGCGCTTCCTAAAACGATTTTGTTTTTTTTTACGGTTGTTAAATTTTGATTTATTAAGGGATATGTTGAAAAAAATACCATTCCCCCTTTATCTCCGAAGTTTACCAAGCGAAAATTGTGAAATTATTACATATGATTAAGAGTAACATAAATAATACAGGAAAAATAAAACGATACCTAGTATTTTTTTTTATTTATCAAAAATCATTTAAATTACGTTTGTAAGTAATTTGATTAGGTACTTTTGTATTATATTTATGTATTCAAATTCCTATGAGATTATCGTTAACGTCCCTCCTTTCGAATAAAAAAATAATAATCGAAATCGGTACGCGTAATAAAAAAATATCGCTGATAAACAAATATACTAGGTTGCAAGTTATTAGTACCAAAATGCAGATGGCGCTGTACAACGGTAACTTCTACTATGAGCTGTTAAGATTGTTCAAGCATGAATGGGGTCGTGACGTGACGGGTATGGTGTATGAACGTTTGTACGGAACCCTCGGTACGCGAGTCAGACTCGCACTTGACCGGATTTTTTTATTCTGCGGGTTTGCCTGCGTTCTTTCCAATACGCACGAAGCCACGCGGGCAGCTAGAACAAAATATATGAACAGATTTTGTGGTGATGCATAAGTCATATTACGAAGCTGAAGGTCCTGGGTTTGAATCCCGGTAAGGGCGAATATTTGTGTGATGAGTATGAATATTTGTTTCTGAGTCTTGGTAAATTTCTATGTAAATATAGGTATCGTCGTCTAGTACCCATATCACAAGCCTTATTGAGCTTACTAAGGGGCTAATCGATTTGTGGAAGATTGTTCCTTCATATTTATTTATTTGTTTTATTTTTATATTTCTGTTAGTCAACAATGTGTGTAATCTATTCTGGAACTATTGAAAAGCTATTTGCGCTTTCACTCAATTTGCACTAGTGGTCATTCATTCGAAATCACGTTCGCTCGATTTGTCATTTTCCATACATTGGAACCGATAACACTAATGCCGTCAATCCACCAAAACTAGCGCAAGGCGATACGTTTTGGGTTTTCCTGTTCAGAATCATACTTTACAATTTTATTCTGATATGGAAAAAAGTGTCCCCAATTTTTAAAATATATTTTTAGGTTTCTACCACGCGACGGTCTATACAATATGTATGAAAAAAAATCACATACCTACTTTAATTTATTTTTCAAAGAATGTTTGAAATTGGATAAGTGGTTCCGAAGATTACCCATTACATACAAACTTACAACTTACATTTTACAAAGCTACAACCTCCCAGGCTTTTCCATAGAGGAAAGTAGTACGAGTTGATTACTTGAGGTGAGATGATCCTGTGTGATTGCCGGCACACGATTAGCGCCATCTAGTTGATTTGTATGGCAAGACATAGCTCCGTACACCCCTTGCCTCAGTCAAACTGCAATGGCGGCGCGGGCGCGAGCGACACAGCGAATTTTACGAGAAAAAATATAAATTGTGTCCGGCTAATATAATGTAAGGGTGACTTTAAGCTTAAATGTTACTTTTATTATAAACTGTTAATTACAATAACTGTTGTGTTTGTTACTTTCAAATACGTCTAATTTTAGTTTTTGGGCAACTTAAACATTTCCGCGTGCTTGTAGGTTATGTTAGCAAACATTGAATAAAAAAATTGAACTCGGGGCTAGATCTTCAATGTGTACTAGATTAATTTAATATTTATTGACATTTAATTTTAACAAATATGTACATGACTAAAACTAACTTAACCTATGGGTCCTACACTATATTTACATATATCCCCTAAGTCATTACCACTTGGTAGGGTGCCCATAAGGCTGGCTGCGTTACCCCGCTGAATGGCAATGCCAATGCGTTGAGCGAGGAACGAGCCAGCCCTATGGTCACCAGTGGAGTGGATGATGTACTAGATGAATCCGTATTATTATAATAATAAATAATATTATTATGAAAGTCGCCGTCGTATATTATTTTATTTTTGTTTTTAATTATATTCTTCTTCATAAAAATACTTAGTTACTCGGAATAGGGCTAAGACGGTAATGGGAATCCCCTTACCCATATCATGGGTATACACTGGGGTGTACAAGATGATTATTTCGTAGAGTTTTTAAAATTTAAAATATTAATAATAGTTAGATAGATAAATTTAGTAGTAAGTAGTTAGCGCCTTCATTTTCGGTTTGCAAGGGAAATAATAAATTTTACGGCCATTTTCACTTAAGGGGATCATCTCGTACTACTTTCCCCTAATGTTAGTATAGATGAAGGAAGTTAAAAGATTAACCTTAGCCTAATTTAGGACCAACAATTTGAGGCAGCCCATCCTTAACTTTTTGAATGTTGGGCTTAAAAATTACCAAAAAGGTCTTATTATAATTACCTGCCTATTTTTAGCACACTGGGCGGTAATTACAATTCCCTAAAAAATGCTTGGGCCTTACAACGTAAATGTAGTAGCGCGCCTGTGGTGGATGATGTTTGATGTCCCTTAGTCAGAAAAGTTAGCGTCCATTCCATTGAAATGATTGAATAACACACAGATTGTAAACAATAGGCATCCCAAACCCAAACAGCCGGTTACTACATAGGAATCTTTTGAAAATACGTCCAGGCTATTGTATCAATTTGAATGAAATCATTTGGGCTTTGAAACGTCTATAATTATAATTGATATTGTTATAGAAACTTAGCAATAGGGGTGTAGACACCAAATAAAATAACCAATAATGATGAATTTTCTCGAAAATGGATTAAAAATATTGTCAAATGGAGGAAAAAGTAAAGCAGGGGATTAAATTATCACAATGCAATCTGCCAGGACCTATAACGTTAACAATAAAGAGGTTGCAATGTGCATAATCTCTTTTGCGACTAAAATATCTGGTATGGGTATACCTTATCCTTTAATTTTCCATTTTCTAGTATGAAGTACCAACTGGATTATTTTGAAAATAATACACATTGCAGATCTATATATAATCAATTACCTAACGAAGAACTGTTGGTGTCGCTTTTCTAGAAAGCCAGAAAAAAAATACTTTAGTTTTATTTCCTACATTTATCCAAGATTTTTTTTGAAAAAATTAAATATTATTTAAAGAATACGTGAGTATCTACATATAGATTACTGTACCAAAAGTTTACGTAAATCGCATTAGCCAGTGTGGGTTTTTTTTTGTTTTCGTAAAAAGTTAAAAAAAATAATATCTCAGAAAATAACAAAGATAGGAAGCTGAAACTCACAGGAAATAATACTTGCCATGAGGCCTCTTAATAAAAAAAAATACAGTAAACATTTGGTGGAAGGGCCGATTTTCCATGAAAACACGGCTACGCTCTTTATAAGTGACCAAAAATATAAAAAAGGGGTAAAGTTATGTGATGATTGGCGATCGTGACGTCACAATCTCCTAGCGTTTTTTTCTCTCTAAGAAGCAATATTAAAACAGTTATAACTTCGTAATATTTTGAGAATTTTGAGATATCTGAATATGACTTTCGTCACTAAACATATTTTTTGCCTTCTTTCTTTTGGAGTTTGGAGTAATAAATTTTAAGTATACCCCTATTATTGAAATAAACCCTCATTTGTAATTAATGTTTCTTTATCTAATGATATGGAAAAGTTATACATAGACATCTATTATATAACTGTGACATATTTTACGAAGTTACAATTTCATAAGACTTTGATTGACCGTCTCTCACAGATTGGCACGGCCTGACCACGGCGGTCAATAGTAAACTTGTCATTAGCTATCAAATTTACTATTGACCGCCAAGCAAGGCCGCGCCAGTGTTATAAAGGCCTAAAGCGAGGCTTTTGACCAGTGTTGCCAGTTTAGATTTGTAACTAAGTAGTAGGTTTTGTGAAATGGACCACTGGTTACTTTTCTTCTATAATACTGTATGGTTTAGTATGGGAAGATCCAAATCCGTTAATAAAACTACGAAATACGGCATTTTCCTGTAGTTGTAGTTACATAGGTAGTTCTATAGCGACAATTCTTTCTTACATCCAGCAGTATTAATTTATGCAAAAACGTGACCTCTGATTTTAAGACAGACTTGGCCGGGTTTAACTCCCGGCCGAGTATGAGGCTTTTTTTTTTAAATCGGTGTCGAGACTCCTAAAAGCAAATTTCCGTATCTCTTATAGTTTCGGATTTTCCGTCACTGCCCCGTTAATTTGAATAACACACCCTGTATTTTAACCTAACTGTTCTTTACGACATATGTAGTATTTAATAACGCTTATTTATTGTTTCAGGTGATCAAACCATGTTATAGTGCTTGTGAGTGTGTTAAACAATATAACAATGAAGTCTCGGTGTAAAGGTGTGCCTGCCGCGGCGGTCGGCGCGGTACTGACTATAATCCTGTGCGTGACGTTCGAAGTAAGCTCGGTGGAGGGGAGTGACGAATCGCATAAGTATACTGTGGAAGAGCTGATGATGCTGCATGTGGATCACAAGGATTCTGGTGACCTTGGGATGGATCCTTGCAAAGCTGGTGAGTGAAAGAATACTTTTTTTTTACAAGTCTTTGATAACGACGGCTTAGGCCGTATCAACGTACATTTATTGTTATTATAGGAAGAGCGGGATCTTCTGCCACAAGTATTTATAATACTTACTAAGAAGATTCCAACCCTAAACTATTGTACATATTTTTGTAACCAAATAAAGATTTTTCATTTTTTTTTTTCATTTTTTTTTTCATTTGACATTCTTTACAGTTTTATGCTGCCATAAAATCAATTTAGTGACATTGACATCTCAATGATATACAAGTCAACAATCTTTAAAAATGCTGGGCGCCATATAAATTGTATGGCTAAAACTAAAAATGATTTACCTACTCTTCTCCATCTTCGGTCTTCTATACGGATGAATCGGGAGACGTGATCGGAACCAACCCTATTCGACTCAGTAAATTGTAATTCGTAGCTTCGTTTGTTCACACAAAAATTCTGAACGGTAATTTGTCCGAACCGAGACTATCATTATTCCGAAAATTCAAAATTCCGAACACCATTTTCCACTTAACGAAAATTTGGACACAAATGATTTATTGGAATATTAAATTGGTTAGGTTAGGTAAGTATTAAATCCAGAAAAAAAAGCCGTCAGCGGTAGGTACAGTCGCCATCACATACATAGGTACACTATAGGTGTTTAAAAATATCGGCCCATGCATCTTAATGCCTTGAAAATAGAGGTATGTTCCGATGTTTGTGACGTGCTTGTTTGCTCCGATGTATGTGATGGCGACTGTACCTACATGGTTTTCGGAATATGAAAATCGAAAAAAATATAAATATTAAAAGACCGTACATACTACGTACGCTACATTTACATCATTCACAGCAATCCTGTTAAACAACACGATCACAAAGTTAAATTAAAAATTGGATTAAAATAAATTTTCCGCTCGTTCCATTTTCAAAATCGTGTTACCTTTGAACGTTAAGCGCGGAAATTTGGACGGGCTACGCCAAAGGGGCGCAAAACGGATTTCCGCCGCGGACACCTTATGATTCGAACTGATTGCCCTGCGAGCGAATTTCGACGGTGGACCACAGGACGGAGTGTTAGCGATGGTCGATTTGGCGAAAATCCACCAGAGGCAGATGGCAACGCGTAGTTCCTAATAGTTACCACCAGAGGCGCTGTTCGCGTTGCCATACAAATTGAAACTAAACGCAAACGCGTTCGAAAACGTATATGGTATCGATACAACTTATAACTAGAGCTACAGAGAAGAGCGAAGCTGCGTTTACATATGTAAAATAACTGACAGAAATGCATGGCCCAAACCAGAGCCCAAATAGCTTATAATCATTCATAATTTAATTGTCATTGTATCATGCCTAGGGAACTAAATGACACAGTTCCTACAAGTATGCATTCCCAACGATTTAGATTTTAGTTCTTTTTCAAATCATTTTCTCAAACATGCAATGAAATGTAGTCATTACGTGGGTTATATCAGGCTTCAAAGTATCACGTTTCGGGCGGATCAACTCGAGAGAACTGTAAAGGAATTTCCGGCCGGGAAGTAATTTTTTTTTAATTTTCATTCCACTATTTGTGGCACAGCATCACGGCATTCAGTCATGAAAATTAGTTTGATTTGAATAGTTTTTATTTATTTATTTCATTGCATGTTTATCATTTATTTCATTTAGTAGCAAGTTATTCTTGCAAACTTTGTAAGATAAATAAATATACTTGAGATTATTTGAGTAAGTCATATTGTATCAAAATAGTCCATTTAAAAAGCAACTCTACCGTCCAAGGTAAAAGATTTCAATTCCAATGACAATTTTATAAAAAGGCAGCAACAAAAAAAATTGTTGTAAAAAAAAAAACTCAACTATACACTTTACAGTTTTCAATGCATCTACATTTATGTTTAGTGGCACAAACCCTTGCCTCAGGCCACTCTTTCGAGCATAAGCTCGACCACCGGAAAAATTGTCTTTATACCTCTGTTATAAACTACGAGCCCTTTGGGATAGAGAAAAATCCTGCCAGAATATTTACAGCTGGCTCCAAGGAATACAATACAAGCTTCAAGAATTTTCTCTCCTTTTTATATTTTGTGATTAATTATGACACTTTTATCTACGGATTTTTCGGGCCATACTGTACAGTTACGCAACGGTTTGTAATTTTCGACTTAATATCAATATTGTTATGTTCCAAAAGTGACAAACCTCTGCATACCTAACTTAAATTGCACTATTCTAGGAAACTGTGCCGGACGACATTTGTGCATAATTAAATCAATACAATCGATAGAGTGACGACCTGATGACCGCGCGGGTTCTAGGAATACAGCACAATGATAATGTAAGTTCGCAGTATTTAATTAAGTCCACTTCGGCAATCGGCTTCGGAATCGGTATGCGGTATTATTTAATTTACCGAGAGCTTACTGATTATGCCCAGAATGTCGTTAATTGTCGGTATTTAACCTCGTGGGCCAGGAAGGCCTTATTCTCTTAAAGGAACTAAAACCATTCTGGGTTGGAATAGAGTTGCATTTGTTTTGTTTTGGTCTTTTATTGAAACAAACTAAATTCAACACTATTTCTTACACAAGTTGATTCAAATTTCAATGTCAGTTTGTGTCGTATGATGGACCTTGAGAGGATAGGTAAATTCATATATTGCATCCGGCGACAATTAGGAAGCACTCATTTAAATGTAAGCGCCCAGTGGAGAATTTACTCAGATGGTGCTGCTGGCGACACATCCACCGCAGAAATCAGTTTATATTTCTATTAGTTTTAATTTTTTCAAACTTTCGGCCAATTTTTGGTGCGATAATCTTCTGATTCTTGTTCAGCACAACTTTCTTGACCTGCTGCAATTTGTTTGGGAGAGGGCTTACGGACTATACCTTACTGAACAAAAAGATACCTGCTATCTACTCGTCCCGCCCTTTTCTCACACCTTGGGGCCTCCCCTTAGAATTTCAATGAACGAGGGTTTGTTTTTATCGCCCGCCGTTGATTCCTGTTTTAGCACTTTTTAATGGCCAGGCCTCGAGGTAGAATTTAATTCTTTGTCCAGATTCCTGAATAGTTCAATTTTCAGTTAAAACTTTTTCAATTTCATTAACAGTTTCTCGTAGCTTTTCTGCTAATTGTTTTTTTGTGAAACTAATTGACTGGGAATAATGAAATAGTTTTTAAAAGTGGGATTGATTAATGCAACACGGATCAGGAAGTAAAGTGTCCCCTTTGACTTAAGCTCCTTTAGATATTAAAAGTCTGTTGACTGATATTATAGACATTCTTTTTTTTAATTAAAGAATAATGAATTTGAAAATTATGAGATTTCAAAGCGCTGCATTAGGAACTATGAAACGAAATTAATTTGTTTTGGACATATCTTGACTTTAATATATTTCGTTGTTTTCGAAAGCAAAAACAGATTGCTTTAATTTTTTCCTTTTTAAAAAGCGACCAAAGTTCGGTCATTATTTTACTACTCTTGTTTTACCTCAACCAACTGTTTTAAATATAATCATAAAATAGTCAACATGCCTTCTAAATACCACAGTAGCCGTTTATAAACCGTTATCTTAACTCAATCGGTAAAAACCGACAACTTTTATCGGTTTGGACCGGACACGTCGCCGTAAAGTGGAATCTAGCACTCCATAAACCTTTAAAGTCAATAAAACGGACCCTCATCAACTGAACCGTAAAAATCGTACAATACCGGTTTTCAGCCTCCCCCGATTTATTCCGACTGACGACCGAGCTTCATTTTCCCACCTCTATTTGTTTAGGTGTTGATCGAAATCTTCGTTAACTTTTTCCATTTATTTTGAACAAATATCGCGCTATTGCACTGCCCGCACTGCCAATAGTGCGCAAGCAAAATTCAAAATTAATAGTTTCTCTTCAGCCAGTGATAATGAATTTAAAACTAAAAGAAACTTTTAAATTTCGAACTGTCACTGAGTTGGAATTTTAATCTCGTTCTAAATCTGACGACAAATTGGAAGAATCCGCCGAGTCTACGGACGATTTTTTCTTTATTAAAAATGTTCGCAAACTCGGCAAAAATGCAAGCACTCGAAGCGCTTTTGATGTTGAAGCACCTCATTTGGTCGACATAAGACGTTGTTACGCAAATTTCTGACGTGATTTGGAACGCTACTCAAACCGCTCCCAAGATTGGCTGAAGAATCTATGTTACCAAAATGTTATATAGCATTGACGAAAAAGTAAACTGATATTATTTTATGTAAATACATAGTTTACTTAACGATTTATTTTAGATAGTGATGTTTACATTTAAAAATCAATTTGAATTAAATATTACCTTATCGTTTGTTAGTACCTAATAATAGGTTGTGGCTCTTAGTTAGGCTTCTAGGTTAGGAAGATCTTTTAACGCAGCCTTATGTGTCAGGTTGAGGTCAAAAAAGAAAAAAAGAAAGGAACAGAGCTTAAAGGAAGACGTAAGACAAGAAAATATCTTTTCTTTTTTAACATCATTTGCAAAAATAAAAAGACAATTAAAAAGAGAAAAATGCGATTTTTTTACGATTGCCCAAACAACAGAATCATTTACATGTTTGTAGGTAATCAATTTTAAAATATCACGAACGAAAAACTGTTGCGTCGCATGTTCAGTACAATTCTGTAATGATAAATATTCAATGACACAAATGATATTTGATATTTATTTATCGTTACGTTTCGTGCCGTAGTTATTTTATATTAAGCAAAAAAATTTCATTTTTGGTACAAGTTTTTATTGCCGATCGTACTTTTTAGTTCGGCCCAAACACGAAGGGTTTATCTTGTTTCAATGAGTTCCCTCTCATCCACGAGACCTGTGCCTAACAGTGGGACATATTAAAGGCTATTTTTATTATGATATCATCACACCAGCTTTATGGTACACTATAGGTGTTCAAAAATATCGGCACATGGACCCTTATGCCTTGAAAATAGAGGTGTGTTCCGATGTTTGTGAGCTGCTTGTTTGCTCCGATGTATGTGATGGCGACTGTACCATAGTATAAAATAATATAAATCGTCATAGGCATGGTAGGCTACAATAGATTGGAAACCCGTAGAGATTTGTCACTGGCATGCTACCTTGTTCGAGTTCTACGGGGTGGTATCTGCAACCCGGGTATATTTATTGAATTGAATATTGGAGCAGTTATGTTTGGGTGTGCCGGACGGGTACTCGGGGCGGCGGCGGCGGCCGCGGCTGCTGGCGGAGCCGAGCGGCAGAACCAACTTGCTTTGTAAAGCGCCTCTCAGTCGCGCCGTACACACACTAAATCTAGTGGCTGACCACAGTGATCTTTTTTATTGTCCAATGTCCGAATTTGTTAAAGTATGTCTGTGTGTCTTGTGCAAGTATAATTATTAGGTTAAATGAATTTTAAGGCGCTATTGTATTAGGTCAACCTGTAAAAATAGTTGCTGTACTGAAATAAATAAAATAAAAAATAAAATAAGCATCTAGCAATAGCATACACAAGTGTTACAACTCGATTGGACTTCGGAATGTTATTTGACTTGCAAGATTTGACCCGAAGAGTCAAACATTGCAGGTTAAGTAAAAGCTTAAACCATGAAAGGATACTTACCTTTTTCGGTCCTTCCACAATTCCACATTGTAATATACTTTCGTTTGGATACATTAAAAGGCTTATTGCCTGAAAGGAAGGGATATGATTTTAGCAGTCTAAGTTTGTATTTACGTGTGTTCCACCCCTGAACTGTAATTTATATTAACAATAAATAAGTTTCTGTCAAAAATTACATTTTTGGTACAAGCTTTTATTGCCGACTGTACTTTTCTGTACACCGTCATCAACTACTCATCGAGACAATTCTAACGAGCCCAAACTCAACGGGGCTACGTCGGTTAAGTATCAGTACAGTAAAGTTTGAAAATATTATTGCATTTTTGTCTTTACAATCAATCAATTCCGATTCGATCATATTACGATTAATCTTATGACTGCCTTGTAAGATACGACGAGAAATATCAAGATATTATCACCGAATGTTGTGATCCATATCACTAAAAGTTTCTGTCAAAAATTTAATTATTGGTACAAGCTCATTGAGACGATTCTAACGAGCCTAAACTCAACGGGGTTACGTCGGTTAAATACTGAATTCCCATGGCCACCTTCTGTCTCCATCATCAGATCAGCTCGATGGTACCATAATATTGAATTGTCACACAAACTATACCTTCACCCAAAATTACAGCTCAATCGGTTGAAGATATCTGCTTCAAAATTGAGTTGCAAGATTCCACCCCAAGTTACATAGTTACATGCTTATATACATTGCAAGTTAATAAGTAAAAAGCTTGTAAAAATGAATATGAATATGTAGCGTTTGAGATACTGAACCGATTTTGATCATCATCATCATCATCATATCAGCAGAAAGACGTCCACTGCTGGACATAGGCCTCCCCCAAAGAGTGCCAAAATGACCGGTCCTGCGCCACCCGCATCCAGCGGACTCCCGCGACCTTTACCAGGTCATCAGTCCACCTTGTGGGGGACCTACCCACGCCTCGCCTTCCGGTACGTGGTCGCCACACGTGAACCTTTCCGCCCCAACGGCTATCGGTTCTACGTGCAATGTGCCCCGCCCACTGCCACTTAAGTTTAGCGATTCGGGGGGCTATATCGGTTACCTTGGTTCTGCTGCGGATAGCCTCATTTCTGATGCGATCACGCAAAGAAACTTTGCCAACACACTTTGCCCTCTCCATCGCCCTTTGGGTGACTTTGAGCCTTCTTATGAGACTGATTTTGATAAATGAGTTGTTAATCGATTCGAAATTATGCTCCTGGTGACATAGTACGATTGTTGATTGTTGTTGTGTTAATTGTGCTAAGTAATTAGTAGAAAAAAATGGTTTGTTTAAAAGTTACTGAAATAAATAGTTTAAATTTATTTTATTTTTTATAGGCCATCCTTAAAAAAAAAGTTACTTCGCCGTATTCAGGCTACAGTTTTTTTTAACTATTTATGCTTGTTACTATTGTTATTTAACATTCTGCCGAGAGTCATCCATGCAACCCGTGTTAATAGATATTCGGAATAAAAGCAGATAAACATCGCCTTAAGCCCGTCGATAACAATAACACCTATATTTGCTTAATAAATATTTATGTGTAGGGATTTGAAGCGTGCAGAATGCTTTCAAACATAACAAGAATCACTTGTACACAGAAATAAGATCGTACACCGATCTCTCCTCGATTGAAGTGCTTCGAAGAACGCTTGCTCTTTGGAAGTGCCTCATTTCACTGCGATCTCGCAGGTCGTTGAGTCGAGTTGAAAAGTTATTACAATTTATTTGATTTGCTGTTAACACACGTCTAGTGTATTTATGTATGTATGTATGGATTGCTTTAATTTACATAAAACATGACAAAATGAAAATAAACAAACAAAAAAGAAATACAGAGGCGACATTATCCCTTTAAGAGATCTTCCAGCTAACCTTGTAGCAAATGAGTTAACAAAAACATGTGGGAGATGACGAAAGATGAAAATTGTAATAATGGACCAAAACAAACCATAACAAATAAAAAAAATACTTTTGAAGACACATAACCTGAATACATAATCAAAATACAGAGTGTTTTTTTTAATGGGACAGTATGGGGAAATCCGAATCTAAAGGAGATAGAGGAAAAGTGTCCAAGGAGACATTAGGTGTTTTTTTATGTAAACAAATTTGGCTCGTTAAAATTTTGGTCAAGCGTGAGTAGTTCTTAAAAAATTATAAAGTTGGTCAATTTTTTTGACGCAGGTCGACTCTGTTTCATGTAAGGATTATTTCATTGTATGGAAAGAAAAAAATCTGAACAGCAGAAGTTGGTCAAATTTAATGAAAACTAATCTTCGTACAGTTGGTTTATTACTTGAGTAAATGTTCGATGTGGCCCCCGTCTTGTCTTATGCAGGTACGAGCACGCTTCAAGACACTTCTAGTTGCATTTAACAGAGACTTATGGTGAATTGTGTTTAAAGTGTTGTAAACAGCATCTTTTAATTCTTGTACGGAGTTGTATCGGGATTCATAAATTCGACCCTTAAGGTAACCCCATAAGAAAAAAATCAAAATCAAATTTGAATTCTTTTTTTTATAATTTCAAGACTATCGCGTGCCAAGATGTTTACGAAGATTAAAAAAAATGTTCTTCTCTTGAATCATCTGGAGCTCTTATCGATTATCGAAATTTAAAAATGGAATAATTTTAAATATTTTTTTACACGCCTAGGCACTTGTAACAATATTAAAATGCGAATACTGCAATTGTATGAAGATTAGTTTTCATTAAATTTGACCAACTTCTGCTGTTCAGATTTTTTTCTTTCCATACAATGAAATAATCCTTACATAAAACAGAGCCTCCCCCGTCAAAAAAAAAATTGACCAACTTTATAATTTTTTAAGAACAACTCACGCTTGACCAAAAATTTTAATGAGCCAAATTTGTTTACATAAAAAAAACACCTAATGTCTCCTTGGACACTTTTCCTCTTTCTCCTTTAGATTCGGATTTCCCCATACTGTCCCATTTAAAAAAAACACTCTGTATATAAACACAAACAAAGAGAAAATAACATAAATAACCATAAATATTATATACCATGTTTCATATATGAAAAAAACCTAGGTAAATAATACGCGAACAGGAAAGATAATAAGGATTTTCTTATTTTATCTTCATTGCACTAAATAAGAATTATACTACAAAAGGAGGACTTAATGCCATAAAATATTCTCTACCAGTCAATCTTATGGCAAAGCAGATAAATCGTTGTTGTTCTTATTACTTGCTCAGTAAAAATTTGTGTTAGGTATAGTTGTTATTTTCTAAGCCGTCCGTTCTGCAGTGCGGCGTTCTTTAGTGCGGAACGGACGGCTTAGAAAATAACAACCATACGCTTAATATTTGTTTCTGAGTCTTGGATGTTTTCTATATCTTTAAAAACCTAATATTTATGTCTATTAAATATATCGTCGTTTCAAAATATGAGTCTTAGTGATAAGCTCACTAAGACTTTATGGCACTGGTTCGTTGTGTGAGATGGTCCTCTAATATTTAATAGGTACTTACATTATGTGCTTAGAGAGTTTTGAGTATGGATATTGAACGAATACGTATAGTAATCTAAACATTAAGTATTTATTTTAGCGAAATACTTCCGCATGCAAAATGTTCCCCAAAACAGAAGTTAGAGAAAAACGCAAATACTTGACCGGTTTTCATTAATTTTCCAACCAAACTGCAGTAAATCGTAGCAGCGTAGCGTAGCACGCCCGTAGAGCCTGCTACGACCGCTACGCCGAAGCGCTACGCCTGATTTATGAAGGCTTCGATGCATATGCATTTCGGCTCGGTTTCATTAAGGTAATGTGTATTTTAATCAATTAAGTTTATAGGATTTTATCTGGAGTTATAAAATAAATATTTACATTTTATTTTTATCAAGTTTCAGGTACAGTTGGTACTGTGGATACATTTAACAATTTCACTGCCACAAACCCGTATAGCGCTACCCTCGTAGCTGATCCCATGGTTTTTTCCTGTCTGTATCGGAAAGCGATTACGGCGTAGGTGCCCACTGCGCGGGTTGTTGACAGTCAAAGTGTTAAAAGGTCCGTCCGTATAACGGCGTTGGTTGGTTTTATTAATTAACTAGCTTTTGCCCGCGACTTCGTCCGCGTAGAACTCGTTTATATCGTAGCTCGATACAAACTTTCACCCTCCATTTCTCTTTTAGGGGTAGATTTCCGATATAAAAACTATAATATGTCCTTCTCTGAGACTCAAACTATCTTTATCATTATCATCATCATCATCATATCATCCGAAAGACGTCCACTGCTGGACATATGCCTCCTCCAAAGAGTTCCAAAGTGACCAATCCTGCGCCACCCGCATCCAGCGGACTCCCGCGACCTTTACCAGGTCATCAGTCTACCTTGTGGGGGGCCTACCAACGCCGCGCCTACTAACTACCTCTATACCAAATTTTATCTAAATTGGTTGCTCCATACAAATATTCATAAATATCAAACTATCCTATGTCCTTTCCCGGAACTCAAACTATCTGTAAACCAAATTTCATCTAAATTTCATTAAGGGAGGATTTTCGTGATAAAACTATCCTATGTCCTTCCCCAGGACTCCCAACTATCGCTAAACCGTAAATGGGTTCCATCCAAATTTTAACCCCAATTTCACCCCCTTAGGGGATGATTTCCAGAATAAAAACTACCCTATGTCCTTTCCCAGGACTCAAACCATCTCTTTATGAAATTCCATCGAAATGAGCTCCATCCAAATTTTCACCCCCCATTTCACCATCTTAAGGGATGATTTCCGAGACAAAATTTATCATATATCCTTTCCCAGCACTCAAACTATCTCTTAACAGTTAACTTAAGTTTTATAAGTTTTTATTGTTACTAACATGATAAGGACTCGGAAGGAGTCTGAAATAAATAATTTGAATTGAATTGAATTAATCAATTTTTTTTCTAAATAGGTCACATCACATCCGAATCTTCACTCCCTTAGGGGAGGATTTTCGGAATAAAACTGAGTTAAGTTACTGAATAAACTATTTTTCATTTTCATGTTCATTTTTCAAACTATCCTATGTCCTTCCCCAGGACTCCCAACTATCGCTCTACAGTTTATGGGTTCCATCCAAATTTTCACCCCCATTTCACCCCCTTAGGGGATGATCTCCGGAATAAAAACTATCATATGTCCTTCCCCAGCACTCCCAACTATCGCTATACCGTAAATGGTTTCCATCCTATTTTTCACCCCCCATTTCACCTCCTTAGAGGATGATTTTTCGGATAAAAACTATCCGTTGTCATTCTCCGGGACTCAAACTATCTTTATACCAAATTTCATCAGAATGGGTTACATCCTCATTTTCACCCCCAATTTCACCCCATGGGATGATTTCTTATGTCCTCTTCCAGGACTCTAACTATCTCTTTACAAAATTTCATCTAAATGGGTTCTATCCAAATATTCCCTATTTTATCCCCTTAGGGGATTATTTTCGGAATAAAAGCTATCCGTTGTCCGTCTCCGCGACTCAAACTATCTCTTTACCAAATTTCATCTAAATGGGCTGCATCCAAATTTTCACCCCCATTTCACCCCATTAGGGGATGATTTTCGGAACAAAAACTGTCTTAGGTCCTTTTCCAGGACTCAAACTATCTTTCAACCAAATTTTATCAAAATGGGTAACAAACAAATTTCCACCCCCAATTACAACCTTTTAGGGGATGATTTTCGGGATAAAACTATCCTATGTGCTTCCCCAGGACTCCAACTCGCTATACCGTAAATGCGTTCCATCCAAATTTTCGTCCCCCATTTCAGCCCTGTCTCCATAACAAATTTCATCTAAATGGGTTTATCCAATTTTTTACCCCTATTTCACCCCTCAGGAGATGATTTTTCAGGATAAAAAAGTATGCATTGTCCTTCCCTGGGACTACTTCTAAATATCTCTTTAATTTTTTTTTACTAAATGGAATTTATCCACATTTTTACCCCTAATTCATCCCCTTAGGGGATATTTTTCGGGATTCAAAGTATCCGTTGTCATTTTCCGGGACTCAAACTATCTCTTTATCAAATTTGATCTAAACGGAGTCCATCCAAAATTTCATCCCCCATTACAAACCCTTAGGGGAAGATTTCCGGGATAAAAACTATCCAATGTCCTTTCCCAGAACTCAAACTACCTCTTAACCAAATTTCATCTAAATGAGTTCTATCCAAATTTTCACCCCCCCGTTTTACCCCCTAAGGGGAAGATTTCCGGAATAAAATTTATTGTTTGACCTTCCCCGGGACTGACACTATTTATATGCCAAATTTCATCCTAATCGGTGCAGCGGTTTAAGTAACTCCATACAAACTTCCATCCCCCATTTCATCCCCTAAGGGGTTGATTTCCGGGATAAAAACTACCCTATGTCCTTCCCCAGAACTTAAACTACCTCTAAACCAAATTTCATCTAAATGGGTTCTATCCAAATTTTCACCCCCCCGTTTAACCCCCTAAGGGGAAGATTTTCGGGATAAAATTTATTATTTAACCTTCCTCGGGACTGAAACAATTTAGATGCCAAATTTCATTCAAATCGGTGCAGCGGTTTAAGTAGCTCGATACAAACTTCCATCTCCCATTTCATCCCCTAAGGGGTTGATTTCCGGGATAAAAACTACCCTATGTCCTTCCCCAGGATTTAAACTATCTGTATACTAAATTTCATCTCAATCGGTTCAGCCGTTTTCACGTGATGCGCGGTCACATAAACAGACAAACAGATAAACAGATAAACAGATAAACAGACAAACAGACAAAAATTCTAAAAACTGTTGGAACGTGTTCTGTTATCGATTTTAAGTATCCCTAGCCAATTTTATTTCGAATATCTTCCATGTACAGACTTTCGACCCTCTTCAGCTTTATTATATGTATAGACTACTAGCGACCCGCCCCTGCTTCGCATGGGTTTATGTCTATAATACATGCATGTATGGTTTGTATTATACATATAAACCTTCCTCTTGAATCACTCTATCTATTAAAAAAAGCGGCCAAGTGCGAGTTGGACTCGCACATGAAGGGTTCCGTGAAATAAATTGCGGTTTACGATTTATGACGTATTAAAAAAAAACTACTTACTAGATCTCGTTCAAACCAATTCGGTGGAAGTTTGCATGGTAATGTACATCATATATTTTTTTTAGTTTTATCATTCTCTTATTTTAGAAGTTACAGGGGGGGGGGGCACACATTTTACCACTTTGGAAGTGTCTCTCGCGCAAACTATTCAGTTTAGAAAAAAATGATATTAAAAACCTTAATATCATTTTTGAAGACCTTCCATAGATACCCCACACGTATGGGTTTGATGAAAAATGTTGTCTTTTGTTTGAAATGGACCCCTAAAACTTAATGTTTTTTTTTTTTAATTAAAGATAAAAACTTTAAAAAGTTAAGTGACGGGAATGAGCTATTATTTTATATTATTTTGCAATAATTTGTTATTTTCTCGCAATTGAAGTGAAAAGCAGTGTGTATAACTCGGGCATAAATTAGACATTTAACCCCTCGGTTTAACTATTCACCCTCGCCGGTGGCTCGGGTGGATATAAACGTTTTAGGTTAAATGGCTCGTTTTATGCGCTTGTTGTACAATCTACAATTTTATCGAGGTTTGAATGTCTATTTTGACCCAACTCCATTTTACGGTACTCGGATAATAGCATTAAAATTAAGTTTTTCCGAAAATTTAACGAATCAAAACAAATGCCCTATAAAACTATTTAATTCTTTCTATAGGGACCTGAGAGTCAGGAGGCTAAAATCGAAGTATGAAAATTAGTTTTATAGCCATAATAAGACTTAGTGGCTAATATAAATAAAATAGAATAGAACGAGCTTGCAAGTTCTACAGATCCCAGGATCTGTAGAACTTGCAAGCTCGTTCTATTGCAATTTTTTTTTTTCGAAACCTTCCTCAAAAAACACAAATATAATTACTGAACCGGCTCACAAAATTTCACGAGAATTGGTTGAGAAATGCGACCTGTAGAGGAGAACAGCCGGACATCTGGACTTCCGGACATACGCACGAATTTTGGCACAAGCTGAAACGCTTCGCTCGCTCGTTTAATTAATCATATTCAAGTTTGAAAGACAAAATAGGCAGACGACCGCTTTAGCCTAGTTGGTAGTGACCCTGCCTACGAAGCAAGAGGTCCTGGGTTCGAATCCCGGTAAGAGCATTTACTTGTGTGATGAGCACGAATATTTGTTCCTGAGTCATGGATGTTTTCTATATATTTAAGTATTTATTTATCTATATAAGTATGCATATCGTCGTCTAGTACCTATAGTACAAGCGTTGCTTAGTTTGGGACTAGGTTGATTAGTGTAAGATTGTCCGCAAATATATATATATATATTTTTATATTTTAAACAATCCATTTTTAAGGTGGTGCCTAATACGGCCCCAAAACATTTTTTTTATTGTACTTTTTCTGTAATGATGCATCTTTTTATATTTTGTTTGTTAAATAAATCATTAACAGTCTATTTTAAGTGTCGTTTTCTGGCCTTGAGTCCCTTCCTTGTAATAATATTTCCATAGGCATTAATAAGGTGCATTTCAGTACCGTGTATAATGATGAACATTGTAGCCCTCCTGTTGACAAGCCGCGTGCCCTATCAGCTATCTTTAACGGTAATGTACCGCTGCCCGGCTAGGGCCCGAGTGATCATTAAATCGCGAGTAACTCTTGGCACGCGTACGGGAGCAAAGACTACAATATACATACTGAGATAGACAGGCAACTCGACCAAATTGAGAAGGCATTTAATGCTTGCGTATACAGGCGCCATCTCTTCTGCGGTAGTTACAACTTTTCTTTGAATGTACAAAACATACAAAAAGTGCGTCGGTCCTAGGGATTGAACCCCGGATCATCGACTCCAAATACCACCGTCTGTACCCCTAGGCTACTGATGCCTTGTGACAACACGGCGAATTTTGAAATACCTTGACAGCCTAGCCTAGCAATCGCTAGAGCTTCAGAGAGTTCGCCAGCTATCAAGAAGGTGGCACTGTTTTCAATAAGAAACTGGATTTGCATTAAGTTCTAAGTTCGCATAGCATGTACGGGAGCATTTACCCGACCGCTGTACAGTAGACGGCAAACTTCGTGCGCAAATGAGGGGAAGTGGGGGGGGCAGCTTGCACGTACAATTCGCCTTTGCGCAGGCAAGGTCATTTGCGCACGAAGCTTGCCGTCTACTGTAGAAAGGGTAATGTTTATCAAAGGTAGAGGAGTTAAGATCCATTAAACTAGTATAAGTAACATTTATTTAGACAGAAAAACATAGGATCAAGGATTCAAGATCAAAGTGTATTAGGAAAATGTTCAATTATCTCGAATGAATCGAAATTCTCTTGAGTCAAATGAGTAATAATCACGGAAACCAAAAACAGTATTTATACAAAGACATAATTTATTGGTAACTAGCGACCCGCCCTGGCTTCGCACGGGTTTATATGTATAATACATGCATGTATTGTATTGTATTATACATATAATTGATATAAACTTTCCTCTTGAATCACTCTATCTACTTATTTAATAAACCGGCCAAGTGCGAGTTGGACTCGCGCACGAAGGGCAAAAAAATCACGTTTGTTGTATGGGAGCCCCCCTTAAAAAATGTTTTATTTTGTTTTTAGTATTTGTTGTTATAGCGGCAACAGAAATACATAATCTGTGAAAATTTCAACTCTCTAGCTATCACGGTTCTTGAGATACAGCCTGGTGACAGATTATCTATAAAAACGGCAAAAAAATCACGTTTTTTGTATGGGAGCCCCCCTTAAAAAAATATTTTTTTTGTTTTTAGTATTTGTTGTTATGACACAGAAATATCACACACAGAAAATCTGCGAAAATTTCAACTCTCTAGCTATCACGGTTCTTGAGATACAGCCTGGTGACAGACAGACGGACGGACAGCGAAGTCTCAGTAATAGGGTCCCGTTTTACTCGTTGAGTACGGAACCCTAAAAACCGCATCATAATCCGTTGCGTAGTTGTAAAGATCTAAGCATATAAAGGGACAGAAAGACAGCGGGAAGCGACTTTGTTTTATAATATGGAGTGATGAAACACATAATTATTTAGGTAGATGATCTTTACTGCAGTTTTTCGACGGCCACTTAACCCCACTTAAACCCAGAAACGTTAGTTTCATAGGCAGAGGTACTCCCCTACCTATGAAACTTACGCCCCTGGGTTCGAATTCCGTTAATGGCAAATATTTGTCCGAAATGTATGAATATTTTTTTCTGAATATTGGATGTAATTTCTATTTTTATTTAAATATGTAAGTAAGTATTTCTTTCTATTAAATATATCGTACCGAAACACGACCCTTATTAAACTTACTAATTGGCTAGTTCGATTTGTGTAAGTCCCCTAATATTTATTTTTGGACCTAGATCTCAACATCTATAGTGATTACATATCTGTCCTTACAGTATATGAATTTTAAACTGTTTTTCTTCAGTCTGTTAAAAGTAAAAACACGATTGGCAATAATTTTCCCGATACTTTTATTTTTCAAACATTAGGTTCTTTTGGATATTTTTGGTTGGATCTAAGATCCTCCCATCTTCAACAATGATTTTTGGTTTAATAGTTGTACAATGATAAGTTCTCAAATCTGGTAAAAGGATTTTGCTTATAAATGTAGACACAATTTTTTTTTTAAAACATGATATATCCGCGCTTTTACCACGCACTTCACACGATGCAATCTGCCGTGCCACTCTGGCGTCGGATTTGGAATAGTTTTAAGATATATTATGTTTAGCGTAGGTATTTGTTTTGTGTTGCCTTCCAGGAGGTAACTCATGTAAAGGTTCCGACGGAAGACCAGCGCTGGCCTTCTAGGTTAGCACCATGCTGAGTCGGGGTCTTTTCGTGGACCCTGCTAATTTTTACGTTCTGTGTTTTGTTTTTTACACTTTTCTTGTTTCTTTCACTTCCATCTCGTTCACGCTTATGCTCAGTGAGAGGGAGAGAAGACCACGCCACTACGCCCTCTTAAGTATCACTCCAAGACCAACACCAAATAACTGTCCCCTGAGCACTACACATCAACCAAACTACGAGCTTCACATAATTTTACCACTAAGTGTACCATAAAATGTGATGTTTCTTTTATCACGTCCCGGTACAATCGGGGCCACTTTAACGCGCAGTGACTGAGGACCATTTATTCTTTTGCCAACGTGTTTCATGATGCCGGACGTAATGTAGGAATGTTCGGGAAACTTCTTAAAATTTTAGTTAACTAACCCGTTGGGACCCAGGGCTAGTCTATTTCAAAACGCTTGGATTACGTCATTAGAGTTAAAAAAAAATATTGTTGCATGCGCTACATGCTACATTGGCGTTCAATTTTGAACCCTTTTTAGGGTTCCGTAGCCAAATGGCAAAAAACGGAATCCTTATAGATTCGTCATGTCTGTCTATCTGTCAGTCCGTCCGTATGTCACAGCCACTTTTTTCCGAAACTATAAGAGCTATACTGTTGAAACTTGGTAAGTAGATGTATTCTGTGAACCGCATTAAGATTTTTACACAAAAATCTAAAAAAAACAATAAGTTTTGGGGGTTCCCCATACTCAGAACAGAAATTAAAAAAAAAAATGTCATCAAACCCATACGTGTCGTCTATGGATAGGTCTTTTAAAATGATATTGAGGTTTCTAAGATCATTTTTTTCTGAACTGAATAGTTTGCGCGAGAGACACTTCCAAAGTGGTAACTTCTAACTGTAATTGACCCCCACTGTAACTTCTAAAATAAGAGAATGATAAATCTAAAAAAAATATATGATGTACATTACCATGCAAACTTCTACCGAAAATTGGTTTGAACGAGATCTAGTAAGTAGTTTTTTCTAATACGCCATAAATAATAAACCGCAATTTATTTTACGGAATCCTTCATGTGCGAGTCCGACTCGCACTTGGCCGCTTTTCAAGTTATAGTAACCAAACGGCAAATATACTGAACGTATTTTTTTTTTTTATTTATTTATTTATGATTCAAATTACATCTTACAAAATATTTATATTCTCGCCAAACAAGTTACGTTTGATGGCGAGACGCGCTCAGTTTTTATACAACTTAACCTATTAAACTCATCTTATATAAAATAAAGTTTCATGCCTAAAATGTAATGCTTAGAAATGCTAGGAAAGTTTTTATATAGGATGTCCGAGACTTTTGTCGTAAGATTTGAATTATAAAGATAAGACTGTTTTTTTCAGTTCCGTACTCAAAGAGTAAAACGGGACCCTATTAGTAAGACTCCGCTGTCCATCCGTCCGTCCGTCCGTCCGTCCGTCCATCTGTCTGTCACCAGGCTGTATCTCACTGATACCGTGATAGTTCCAGCTGAAATTTTCACAGATGATGTATTTCTGCTGCCGCTATAACAACAAAAACTAAAAACACAGAATAAAATAGTTTTTTAATAGATAATGGTACGGAACCCTTCGTGCGCGAGTCCGACTTGCACTTGGCCGGTTTTTTTATTATTTTGTTATGGAGTGAATTGCCCCCAGGTTTTTTCTGCGACGTAAGTACTACTATACAGAATTTCCGTGGCTATTTTGCATAAGTTTCTGGGTTTTTGCATGGAGTTAATTGAAGTCACTTTTTGTACTTATACATGTATGTATGACCCATGTGTTCATGGTTGAAGGTGTCTAGTGGGCGATGGTTTAGCAACCTGGCACTGCAAAATCACATTTTAAATCGTTAACCCAGTACCTATTGCTATAAGTGGCACAGAAAAAAATTATGTGTTTCTTAATAAGAAAAATGTATTCTGTTTTTTAGTATTTGTTGTTATAGCGGCAACAGAAATACATAATCTGTGAAAATTTCAACTGTCTAACTATCACGGTTCACGGCCTGGTGACAGACGGACAGACATACATAAAGACAGACAGACAGACGGACAGCGGAGTCTTAGTAATAGGGTCCCGTTTTACTCTTTGAGTACGGAACCCTAAAAACGTATGTGCAAGATTTTGATGTTGTGTTAACCAGGCTTGAGGGCTGTGTGTCGTCCTCACAAAAAAGACGCTCATATCCTGAACGGCCCAACGGTACTCGGCTCATTTGAAACAGAAATGAGCGGCCGATAAGGGACGCATAACTTTTAACTTATCAGCGGTGCTGCTTATAGCACGCTCTACATCATCTGGAATTAATGTACTGTTTAGATAAACATTCTCTATTTTGCTAGGTACTATTTTGGTTGATAGAACGTGGTGGACCTATTATCTAACTCTATTCTGTTCAATTGAGATAGAAACTGACCAATGATGTGTCTAGATTTTAGCAATTACCACCATTTGTGTTTACGTTAGCTCATGCAGTTGTTTTATACGTTGTGTTTGTATTAAACATGATTTCACCTGCAGGCATAACATATAATAACACAGAAATAACTGAACGGTTTGCAATATCACGAGACAATGCGAAATTGTATCATATTGATATACTTGTATAATGGTTACAAAATGGAATGGCGATGTAGAAAATACGGAAATGTAATAAAATTGGAATTGCGATGAATAATAATCCGATCAACAAATGTATCAATAAAACATCAATTAACTGAAAGATGCGACCCATTTCACTTCCAAAATTTGTACTCGTAAACTGCAAATGTAGACCCGCATTCATGAAACAAATACACCATTTAAATACTCACACGTCCCCATTAAACCCCGTGAACTTGGGCAGCAATTTTTCATAGCAAAAACAAATGACAAATGCTCGAGGTTATCCCTTCGTTATTCACCCTGGAAATGAAATAAATGGGGGTTGAAGTTGCAATAATTTTTACTTTGCACTAATTGGTGAACCCGCGATGAGTAACGACTCACTTAGGTCGGGTGAAAGCACCGCGTTGGAAGTGGATTAATAATAAGCCGTTTATGAGGTGGTGTGCTTGATAAGTGGGTATTTCTACCTAAACTGCGATAATTAAGTGTTGACGTTTGACGAGCTTAAATTCACACACACAAACACACACAAATTGTCTATACAGCAAGTCATCATCATGATCCATTTCTATACAAATATTATAAATGCGAAAGTGTGTCTGTCTGTCTGTCACCTCTTCACGCTTAAATTGCTGAACTGATTGAGATGAAGTTTGGTATGGAGATAGTTTGGATCCCGGGGAAGGACATGAAATAGTTTTTATCCCGGAAATCATCCCCTAAGGGGGTCAAATGGGGGGTGAAATTTTTGATGGACCTTTTTTTTGTGGATGAAACCTGCCAGGTACCCAATCGTCGGGGGATGACTGGGTTACCACATAGGTATTTCTATCGACTTAAAACTCCATGGCGGCTGGCATCTGCGCTCTCATGCGGAGGACTCCAGGATCTCATTCATTCTGAACGCACTGGAGCCCTCCTCGCGCCTCGCCACATTTGGCTCGTCCTAGGATAATGATGGTCGCTTTCCCTGGGGTTTTTAGGTGAGTGCCCCGGCCCCCGCCAGAAACCATGCGACCCCTATGGATGGATCTAGGATATAAAAGAGTTCCACGCGAACGGAACCGCGGGCAGAAGCTAGTCAGCCTATAAACGTTTTACTGCCTCTCAGGCCTGTCACGGATGAGAGAGAATGTATAGGGGGATCTACGTGTGGGTTGGGAACTTCACAAACTCCTTTCAGATGTGTGCAGGTTTCCTCACAATGTTTTCCTGCATCGAAAAACTGGTGGTAAATATAAAATAATGGTCCTTATAGACTGGAAGATACTGACACAAATTTTTAAAGTATTTATACCAGGTATGGCGACCCTTCAGGTGTCTAATTACGTAATGAAGAAAAGGAAAATGATGGTCATAGCGCTGGTACCGGCGGCCAAAACGCGAGGGCGTTAATCGAACGTGTCGTTTAAATGACGAAAGTCAAACGATTTGTTACACAATAATTCTTCTATTTTCCAATAGGCGATGAAAAAAGAAGTAGGCGGTAGCGTAATGCCATACTTCTCCAATGTGATCTAGATGGTGGCCATTTGGAACCGTCGGAAAAGTATGGCATGGTGATTTTCGTGAATGGCTACTCGACGATGGTTAGCTGTGCAAAAATTGGTTTATTTGAAACTAGCTGTTGCCCGCGACTTCGTCCGCGTAGAACTTTTCATCGTCTTAGAAAATGATTTCTCTCAATACAAAATTTGAACCCTCTTTTAGGGGATAATTAAAAAAAAAGTTGATGTTCATTTTCTAGTTTGTGAACAAACAGTCTAAAACCAAAGTTAAAAATCTCATACTTTAAAAATGCCTTGAAATACTCAAACTTTGAACCAATTTTAACACTCTTAGGGGATGAATTTGGAAAAACTCTGAAATCAGTTTTGTAGTTTATACAGAATAAGACCGAAGTTAAAAATCTCTTACTCACACTTTAAAATTTTATTGCTCGCCATTTAAAATTTGAACCCCCTTTTAAACCCCCTTAGAGGTTGAATTTTTCTAATCGCTGAAAGAACTTTTTTCGTAAACTTTTAAGTCTCTAGCTCAAAAAAAGTGTTGCCCATACAAAGCTTTCTTAACCCCCTTAGGGGTGGAATTTTCTAAAACTCTGAAAGTACTTTATTATTAATTTTAATAAGTAACATTTTGAATAGTTTTAAGTCTAGTAAAAAAAAAAGTTTTTCCCACACAACACTGGCTACCCTTCTTAAGGATCTTAAGGATCCCCTTAGGGATGGAGTTTTCTAAAACGCTGAAAGTTCTTTTTTAGTATTCTAATAAGTAATCTTTTTGCAAAGTTTTAAGTCTAACTCAAAAAAAAGTGTTGCCCATGCAAAGCTTGCTCTCCTTTTTAACCCTATTAGGGGTGGAATTTTCTAAAACGATTTGTGTTCTTTTTTTGTATTTTAATAAGTAATCTTTCTACAAAGTTTCAAGTCTCTAACTCTAAAACATAAACTTTCCCTGATAAAAACTTTGCACCCCTTTTTATCCCCCTTAGGGATAGATTTTTTAAAAACGCTGAAAGTCTTTTTTTTTGTATTTTTATAAGTAATCTTTCTACAAAGTTTTAAGTGTCTAGCTCAGAAAAAGTGTTCCCCATACAAACCTTGCACCCTTTTTTAACCCCCTTAGGGAATGATTTTTGTAAAACGCCGAATGTAGTATTTTTCATGTTCTAATAAGTAATTTTTCGTCAAAATTTTAAGTCTCTATTAAAAAAAAAATGTTTTTCCCATACAAACTTTGCACCCTATTTTACCCCCTTAGGGGTGAAATTTTCCAAAACGCTGAAAGTACTTTCTTTTTATTTAAATAATCTTCCTACAAAGTTTTAGGACTCTAGCTAAAAAAAATAGTTTCCCACATACAAACTTTGCACCCCTATTTTAGCCCCCTATTTTTAGGGGTAGAATTTTCTAAAACGCTGAAAGTACTTAATTTGTATTCTGATGACTAATCTTTCTACAAAGTTTTAAGTCTCTATTTAAAAAAAATATTGTTTCCCCCATACAAAATTTGCACCCCTATTTTACCCCCTTAGGGGTAGATTTTTTTAAAACACTGAATCTAGGTACTTTATTTGTATTCTAATGAATAATTTCTCTACAAAGTTTTAAGTCTCTATTTAAAAAAAAGTAGTTTTTCCCATACAAACTTTGCACTCTATTTGACCCCTTTAGGAGTAGAATTTTCTAAAACCCTGAAAGTTCTTTATTTGTATTCTAATGACTGATCTTTCTACAAAGTTTTAAGTCTCTATTTAAAAAAAAATGTTTCCCCCATACAAACCTTGCACCCCTATTTTACCCCCGTAGGGGTGGAATTTTCCAAAACGCTGAAAGTGTTTCATTTGTATTCTAATAACTAATTTTTCTACAAAGTTTAAGTCTATAGCTCAAAAAAAAAAGGTTCTCCCATACAAACTTTGCACCCCCATTTTACCCCCTTAGGGGTAGAATTTTCAAAAATCCCTTTTTATCCCTAGCCCACGTTATAAAAGCAACATACTGTGCAAAAATATAAGATTTGTGTATTCAAATTATGCATAACTCCGGATGGGAGGGGCGGCTTCTCCTAACACAAGTATTGTCATACTTACCTGGAGGGGTCAGCCACGTACAATTGTAAAAACCAAATTTTTGATACCAAATAAATATTTTTGATTTTAGATTTTTTTGAAAAATCAACTCTCTAAGATTAGTAGTTTCGGCTGTGCGTTGATGAGTGAGTGAGTGAGTGATTGAGTGAATAAGTTGTCAGGACATAGGCATTTATTATGTATAAATAGATAGAAGATAATGAAACTCCCATTCAAATATCTCAAAAAATTATGAAGCTACATCCGTTTTAATGTCGCTTGTTAGAGTGAGAAAACGATGAGGGACTGTGACGTCAATATACTCGAGCGTCATAGTAAAAAACAATCGTTTCATATGAAGGTGCGTTTTGCGGAAAAGGGACAGAACATACCCCCTCTTAAAACTTTGGACTCTTATAACTTAATCATTACCTTTATAACCTCTTGCTTTGTTTTTTTCTCCATTTGACTATATTTATTTTAAATTCTTTTTCGAGAAAATACATTATGATTATTTACCATATTTTCGATTCCTGAGCTATAACCACGAACTTCGGAATTCGAAAATATTCGAGTATCTCTATCTCTATCGCACTAACCATACTCGAGTGACAGGGATGCAAATATATGAACATTGAGTATCGGTTTTCGTGGTAGCGCCGCAGGTACTTTGGCTGAATGCGCCGAGCGCGTGCCATGGTCATTCAAAAAAAACAAATTCGTGTTAATTATATTGTTCAAATTTGTTGATTTCATTTATTGAAATTACGACATAAAACGACATTTGCGCATATAAGTTCTCATATCAGAATCGAATATTTTTTTATGGTTTATATTTTAGCATTTGTCTCGTAAAGGTCTATCGTAGACGGGATTTAAATTATTAATAAGTGAAAGGCAAAGCAATTCCGCCATTTTGACGAAAATTTGACGGTCTTATAGCTGACAGTTGGAGCAGCGTTTGATTTCAATAAAAATAAATGAAAAATTAAATGAAGTCGTATATTTCGGAAAATTAATTAACTGTCGCAGTCGGATAAAAACTATCCTAAGTTGCAGCTAGAATAATAATGTACCTATATAAAATGTTTCATATTTTTCCGTTCATGGGATGCTGAGAACATTCGAACCGCGCAAAGCTTAGTTTCAAACTGGCTGATTCTTTTTTAATTTAATAACATTTAATTATCTCCACTAATAATAAGAGATTTATTATAAGTGGAGATTAACGTGTTCTCGTTGGTATGGCGGGCTCTAGGTCACATCGGAGAAGTATGGCATTACGCTTCCGCCTACTTCTTTTTTCATTGCCTATCGGAACATACAA
Organism: Epinotia brunnichana; assembly: GCA_963854355.1. Classification (NCBI taxonomy): domain Eukaryota; kingdom Metazoa; phylum Arthropoda; class Insecta; order Lepidoptera; family Tortricidae; genus Epinotia; species Epinotia brunnichana. The sequence continues at coordinate 28,096,471 of OY977945.1, forward strand.
GAATTTTTGTGTAACAAATCGTTTGACTTTCGTAATTTAAACGACACGTTCGATTAACGCCCTCGCGTTTCGGCCGCCGGAACCAGCGCTATGACCATCATATTCCTTTTCTTCATTACGTAATTAGACACCTGAAGGGTCGCCATACCTGGTACAAATACTTTAAACATTTGTGTCAGTATGTCATAAGGAACATTATTTTATATTTACCACCAGTTTTTCGAAGAAGTCCTGCGCCACCCGCATCCAGCGGACTCCTGCGACCTTTACCAGGTCATCAGTCCACCTTGTGGGGAGCCTACCCACGCCGCGCCTTCCGGTAAACCTAAATCCCACCAAAAACATAAATGTAAAAAAAGAGAGCCAAGTTCAATAAAAAAATGATGCTTGGCTGTGGGCTTCGCCGCAAAAAGAATGGAGATCTAAATGAGTGCCAAGTTCTATGCAAAATCCAAATATGTATTTATAGGAACAAAATAACATTATGAACAAGTATTAAACTCTATGTCTTTGCTTTATTGGATACCTATAACAATTGCTGTTATTTAAAAATGTGAGATCTTAAAGTAGGTAAGATTTGACTTGGCCAGTTTTCATTACATCAGTCATTTTATAAAGATATTCAACATACCTATATAATTATATTATTATGTATCTCCGATTTAAATTCACGGGGCGAACCCCGGTCATTTGGAAGGCGTGCGTGGGGATATAGATCCAACACGTAGAGGCCCTTTGGAGACGAAATTTAATGTCATGTAGTACACCTGCTAGAACCCATTCACGGGTACATTATTATTATTATTATTATATCGAGCCCGTTATGTCCCACTGCTGAGCAAAGGCCTCCCCCCTCCCCTTCCATTCATCGCGGTCTTGAGCAATAACTGGCCAGTCTTTTAAAAAGGAGTCCAAGTTATCCCGCCATCGCCGACGAGGTCTACCGCGTCTCCGTTTTGAGTGTTGGGGCTTCCACTCCGTGGTCCCTTTGGCCCACAGCTCATTCGGCATGCGGTAGACGTGACCAGCCCAGTCCCACTTTAACTTGGCTGCCTTCCGAGCTACATCTTCTATTTGGGTTTTGGAGCGCAGCGTGGTGTTCCGGATGTGGTCCATTAGCTTTACACCTAATATGCTGCGCTCCATAGCTCGCTGGCAAACCCCAAGTTTGGACTTCTGCGCTTCCGTCAAAGACCAAGTCTGTGCACCGTAGGTGAGAACTGGAAGTATGCACATGTCCATGAGCCTACGTTTAAGTGACAGAGGTAGGTCGCCCTTCATTAGGTGTTTCATGGACCAATAGCTCCTCCAGGCGTTTTCGGTCCGTCTATCGACCTCTTTCTCTTGTCGCGCCTGGAAAGAGACTAATTGGCCCAAATAAAGATACTCATGGACATATGCTATATGTTCTCCGTTTATCTCTACCCTACGTTCTGTGCTATTGGTCATGACTTTGGTCTTTGACATGTTCATCTTTAGGCCAACCTCGAGGCTTGCGGTGCTGAGATCGTCAAGCATATGACAAAGCTCGGAAGCGGTTGAAGAAAACAAGACGATGTCGTCGGCGAAACGAAGATTGGTCAACCTTCTTTCCCCGACGACTAACCCCTTCTCTTCCCAACGTGGCGTAAGTTTGTGGAACACGTATTCTAAAGTGCTAGTGAATAGCTTCGGCGAGAGCGGATCTCCTTGTTTGACTCCTCTTTGTACTTCGAAAGACTGACCAGAAGATTGAAGTTTTATGGCGGCTGTACTGTTTTTGTAAATAGTTTTTATGAGTTGAATGTAGTTTGGTGCTATTTCATGCTGTTGTAGAGCTGCAAAGATGGACTGGTGCGATATACTGTCGAAAGCTTTCGAGTAATCGACAAAGGCCAGGTAAATGGGGATATTATGTTCCTGACATTTTTCAATCACTTGGTTCAGAGCATGTAAGTGGTCGGTGGTGGACAGGCCAGGGCGGAATCCTGCTTGTTCGGGTGGCTGGTGAAGATCAAGTTGGCCCGAAATGCGACTTTCTATAATTTTAATAAATAGTTTGTACAAATGAGATACAAGGCTGATAGGGCGATAGTTTCCTATATCAGCCTTGTCCCCTTTTTTGTGTAGCAGTATTATGTTTGAATGGCACATTTTATCTGGGAAGGTATAAGTCTCTATGATTTTATTAAATAGTCTGCTTATGTGGGGAATTAGTGAAGGCCCTCCCACTCTTAAAGCTTCAGTTGTAACGTCATCCTCACCAGAACTCTTGTTGTACTTCATTTTTTGAAGTGCTAGCACTTCAAAAAATGAAGTACAACAAGAGTACACTTCGTGTTCTGTTATTGGTGGGATGGCGCTGAAACTCTCGTCTCCGGTTAGTTGATCATTACTCTGGAGAGGGTTAGAGTAAAGAGCGCGATAATACTCTGTAGCTACGTTCAGTATTTTATTTCTATCTCCCTGTTTGGCTCCATTACTGTCCCTTAAGCTTGTTATCCAGCTTTGCCCTATTGATGCACCTTCTTTGGCGGTCTTAAGGGATTTGTTTTTTGTTAATGCTATTTCGACTAATTTCGTTTTATAATTTCTAATGTCTGCCCGAATGCTCCGTTTTCATTACATCAGTCATTTTATAAAGTTATTCAACATACCTATATAATTATATATATATATTTTAATTCTGATAAAAACGGGCCAAGTCAAATCTAACTTACTTTAAGGTCTCACATTTTACATACTCAATACCTGCCTAGTTAGGCAGGTATTGAGATTTACTTCTGTTCTGTGTATAATTATGAGGTGCCGCGCGCCGCCGACGACACACCGTTGGCCGGTTATTTAGCGCGCAGGTATTACAAGTTTTTTGTATGGGGACACCCCTTATTTTTTGACTTTACTTTCTGTTATATAGCAAATATAAAATACATATAAATATTGGGATAGTTTCAAATATCTGCTTGTAACGGTTCCAACACTACAATAAAAATAAATGTATGGGGACCCCCCCTATTTTTTAACTTTTTTTATTTTTAGATTTTTTGTTTTCATCTTTCTAGGTCATCTGGAAGTAGGTTAGGTTTAGGTACTATATGTCAGTCAGTCAGTGCTAAAATATATGACCGTTTGACCTTCATATCTTTATAACCGTTTGAGCTAGCTTCTTGAAATTCTTCTAGATGTCCTTATAAATAAATAAATAAATATTTGCGGACAATCTTACACAAGTCAACCTAGTCCCAAACTAAGCAAAGCTTGTACTATGGGTACTAGACGACGATATAGATACTTATTAGAAAACATCCATGACTATTCGTGCTCATCACACAAATAAATGCCCTTACCGGGATTCGAACCCAGGACCTCTTGCTTCGTAGGCAGGGTCACTACCAACTAGGCTAAAACGGTCGTCAATTATGGATATAATTAAACACACGTAGTTTTATGTGTTTACGTTAAAGAGGTTTTGAGTTATAGAAGGGTCAAAAGTGGCACCAATTGGTTCGTGTAATGATACACTCGGCGCTGGCTAGCCAGTCCCTTTGCTTGAACTTGGCTTGACACGCTGCCGCATGTCTAGAACCCTTTATGTACGAGTATATACTTACCGGTTTACTTTCGATGTGGTGGATATGTATTGTCACATTCCAAAAGCAAACTTGAATTATGTGCGATTTTAATAAATCCAGCTTCGATAAAATTGGGAGATAGATAGAGGTCTGTATAAAATCTCCCCGTCATCCCATCTCGATTTACTGTAAAATCCTTTATGAGTCAGTAAATTCTTTAAAATCCCAAGCATCGCAAAGGATAAACAGTCTTAAGATATTATGAGCGCTTTGTTCGACGCTTTTTGCAGTGACTCAGCTAGGTGGGGACACTCTGAAAAGGAGAGATTAAGGAATAATCTTTAGGATCGAGAATAATGTCATGCTTTGTCCGAACTCTACTACCTAATCGTTTATTAAATACTTGCCCGCGCGGCTTTCCCTGCGTATTACAGTTAATCCAAGCAGAGCTGGGTCAAAGTATAGTCTTTGTTCATCTCGGAAGTCCGTTCTAAATATACACTGCTGAAAATATATTTTTAATCGGTCCGGTAGTTTCGGAGACTACCCATTAACAAACTTATACTTAGAATAGATTTTGGCCCTCAGCTTAGCATTATTTTTAACCGATTTCAAAAAAGGAGGAGGTTCTCAATTCGTCTATGTTTTTTTTTGTGCATTTGTTACGCGATAACTCCGTAATTTATGAACCGATTTAAAAAAAATATTTATTTGTTTGAAAGCATATACTTCCAGATTGGTCCCGTTGTCACCAAATCCAGTTCTGATGATGGGATCCTGGAGAAATCGAGGGAACTCTTCAAATTTAATAGGCAAACTTGAAGCAATTTGGCTACTGGTTTGAAGTCGGTTAAAACTTTGTTTTTAAAGTAAATTATCATGTCTACGATTAAAGCACTGTGTGGATCGTGTATACGAGACACACATATATCTGCCCTATAGCACAGTAGATATAATATAAATTGGTACTCGTTCCTTGGATCTAAATCTTTACACGACTACAATATTCGTTCTAGGATCACTCTATTACAAGTCTACCCCCCAAGATCTACGAAAGCACTCCAGACCGGCGACCTATGTTGACAGTCCGACGTCTACTGTTGATATACCTAACAAATTTACTAATATCACCCCAACAGTCTACTATTAACTCTGTTACCTGGCAATAAAGGCTACATTAGCAGCTTTATTTAGTTTGCAGAGACATACAATACGGCATCAGAATTCGATAGCACGAATGTCGTATTTAAGAGACGCTTTTGTTCGACTGACGTGGGACGTAGTAGCTTTGAATTGAGCTTTTAGCTGTGTTAGTTCAGAACCGAGTTAATAACGTTTTATGTACTTTGCAATGTATATTTATTTTAGTAATATAGAGGTAATTTCTGTGTAAAGTGTAAGTTTGTATGCGCTAAATTTACGACAACTATTTTCTTGCATGTGAACCTGTCATTCAATTTGTAATCATTCTAGTGAATTTCAGTGCTCCAGCGCTAATATATTTACCTCTCTGAATGTCAGGAAACCTCCCAATGTTTCGACATTTAGTTAAAATAATGAGTGAGAATCGTGAAAATCGTTAAATCAACATATAAGATATATAGTTCATTGACCCGTACATTTACCTAGTTATTATCTAGGGCAGCGAGGTTATCCCTTACTGTCGCGTCGTAAAGACTGCATCGGGCATGGGCACGCAAAGCTGCGCCTCATTTACCGATATTGTGTTGCGTAACGTCGAACGATACTCGTCTGAACAAAAGTGCGGTGAAAACCAGTCGATATCGACATTATCGATATTTAACCAGAAAAAATGACCCATGCAACTCTATCATAAAAACAAATTGCATTCCAGTTTTCTTTTCCAAACTTATAAGTTACACTTACTTAAGCTTCAACTTTGAAATGTTTATGTCACTACTAGGTCAGCTCTGCCTCAGGTAGTAGGTATGAATAAATTTGTTTGGGTGCCGTCTTCTACTAATAGTGATTTTTAATCCGAGATTTACTTAACCAGGACACAACATGAGTTTCTTAGAAAAAATAATTATAACATGGATTTCTAACATACATTTTTCCTATGTAGAAAGGGATTTAAAATGTCTACATAATAAAAAAAAACCAATGGATTTACAGCCATAAAATCGCAGTTTGTAAAAGTGACCCAGGAAACGTAACCATGGCAAGCGACAAAACTGAACTTGATTGACCCAATGAGCAAGTACCTACGGGTCTTATCGATATAGAGCCCGGTATCGACTAGCCCATCCCTGGACGAGCTGTCGGCATTTACAATGACTGCAACTGTCCTGCCTGCCGCTAATGTGCAGACGCGGATCGATCCGTACCTACCTACAGTCGAGCGGACAATGGACCGGCGATTTTTATGCCATTATGCAATATTATACGGGATGGGCTCTGTAACAGGAGCAAATATTCAAACGGACGCTTCCTTAGAGCATGTGTCTCATTTGCTTTAATTTTTAGGGTTCCGTACTCAAAGATTAAAACGGGACCCTATTACTAAGACTCCGCTGTCTGTCTGTCTGTCCGTCTGTCACCAGGCTGTATTTCATGAACCGTGATAGTTAGACGGTTGAAATTTTCACAGATGATGTAGGTACCTATTTCTGTTGCTGCTATAACAACAAATACTATAAACAGAATAAAATAAATATTTTTATAGATATATGGTACGGAACCCTTCGTGCGCGAGTCCGACTCGCACTTGACCGGTTTTTTTTTTTTTTATTCGTAGAAATTTTAATCTAAAATAGTAGATACATTACTCGGAGGTAATGTATCTTGACACCACGAGATCATAGCGCAGCAGTCAATGCAGATTTTGAGGTAACATCATGATGATGACTAATGTAATGAGTCATAATAGTTGTTATTTTTTGTTGTGTTTTTAAATATTAAGTTACTTATAGCATTTCAGAAGAGTAAAAAAATACACGTACCTAAGATACGAATTTTGAAGAAAAAATATTTAAAAAAATATTTTTTTTTTTCAATTAAAACCTCTCGGAAATAAATAATTGTTCACAAGCTAACCTAACCTACCGTTTAATTGTTTGCTCCTGTTACAGAGCCCACCCTGTATTTGCTTCTGGGAATAAGTGGTACCTACCTATATTAGGGGTGTAGACTCAAAATGTATTATTGCTTCAAAAGAAAGAAGGCAAAAAAATATGCCTAATGATGAAATCGTCGGGTGACAAGTAAAAGTCACCACCAAAACTGTCACTGCTCTTCAAACCCTCGTATCTCGGTACATAGTCGATATCGAGATACGACCTTTGATTTAAGTAGGTATTTGTTACCTAGTGAGTTTTGCTTGTCACCCGACGAAATGGGTTCCCCCACTTGACATTGGCAAAGTGCATAAGCAGCAAAAAGCCACAATACGAAGAAGAAAAAAAGACGAAAATCCCATTCAAATACCTCAAAAATATACAAAGCTACAACCGTTTTAATGTCGCTTGTAATGGCCGTTCTACACCATCGGCGATGATCGTTGATCGTGTGATCGTCTATAATCGGCACGATCATCGTGCAAGCATCCACACGATCGTCTGTAGTAGTTGTCGAACGGCAAGCGAACAAGATGGACATAGAATTGGACGTGCCGTGTTGCTGCTGCAACCATTTATTTATTTATTATTATTTTTTTTATTTCATTTATTTCAGGATAAAAATTACAATATAAATTTGCAGAAATGTCAAAATTACAAGAATTTCTAACATGATCGTCAATATAATTGAAATGTAAAAATAAAATATAATTCTATCTCCCAAAAAGGATCGTCATTTGTTATACAGTAGGTATAATAATAAAATTTAAAAAATATTCATGTCAACATAATAAAAACCAAATATATAAAAAAAATATAAAAACATAATTATCTCAATAAATACTATCACTAAAACTTAAAACAGAATATTATAATACTTAATAACACTTAATAACATTTGATACAATTAAAATCAATCATCAGGCGGCAATGTCAATTTATTTGGTACATCATTTAAAAAGTAAGTTCCATGTACTCGTTCACGGAGTACAGAGGGTTGATCAACAAAAGATTTCTCAGCTTGCGCCGAAATGTTTCGTCAGATTGTTCATTTCTGATATCGGCGGGTAATCGTTCATAGTATGTGGGGCCGATGACGCGGGGGTTCTTTGTTGAAAGCGCCATGCGACGAGGAACCGTTCTCAGCCGCCCTGTAGAACGAAGCTGTTTCCCTGGAAAGTCCACGCGTTGGAACTGAGAAATGTTCATTCTTACAAATATTAAACAGTCGAATAAGTATTGTGAGTAGTGTGTCATAATGCGTTGAGATTTGAAAAGTTCTCTACAGGGGTGCCTATGTTTTACTCCAACAAGTGTACGAATTGCTCGTTTCTGCACAATTAACACTCTCTTTGCGTCTGTAGAGTTTCCCCAGAGGATTGTGCCGTAAGAAATAACTGAGTGTAAATAAGCAAAGTACACCTGTTTCAATGCCTCCTTGGAGATCAATGGTTTCAATTTTCTCAAGGCAAAGACGGCACTACCCAACCTATCACACAAACTGTCTACATGGCGCTTCCAATTCAAATTCGAGTCAACTATGAACCCAAGGAACTTGCTCTCGTTACATAGTGGCATAGGACTACTGGCCATACACGGCGGAAGCGAAATCTTTCGGCCAGAGAATAGCATTATGTTAGATTTTGAACAATTTAATAGAAGCCCATTTGCCGAGAACCAGTTCCTTAATTGACTACAAGCCTCACCAATCGTATGGCTTAGCTGGTCGTAAGAGTTTGCACTAACTAGCACAGTTGTGTCATCGGCAAACAATACAGACAGACCAGCCACAATGTTGGACGGAAGGTCATTTATAAACAATAAAAATAAGGTATTTCCCAGGGCAGAACCCTGAGGAATACCAATATTTATGTCCCCTGCGTCGGATTGTAGTGATTTGCCGTCAGTGAGTAATTTCACGACTTGTTTTCGGCCTGACAAAAATGAGGTGAATAGATTGTAGGCATTGTTTTGGATTCCATATCGATTTAGTTTATTCAGAAGTAATTCATGGTTAATAACGTCAAAAGCCTTTGACAAATCACATAATATTCCTGCCATCTTGCTCCTATCGTCCAGCCCAGTCATGATACAGTCGAACATCTTATACGCCGCGGTGGTTGTCGACTTTTTTTGTCGGTACGCAAATTGATTGTCCGTTAACAGGTTATTCGACTCCAGATGACGCATTAGCTGAGACGATAAGATAGATTCCACTAGTTTGGAAATAGTGGGTACTATTGTGATTGGCCTATAGTTGTTAACGTCGCACCTGTTACCCTTCCCTTTGAATATTGGACACACCCTCGTATTTTTTAAAACATCAGGATATGTACCAGTTTCAAACATAAGGTTTATAAGGACAACAAGTACGTCGACAACAAGTGGCCATATCCAAAGAAGAATATTAGGTGATATGTCAAATATATCAATAGTGCTACTTTTCTTCAGCATGGGGCGAAAAGCCGTATCAAGCATATCGCGAGTGACGAGTGGTAGGGTAAAAACGGGCACGTCTGACGCTGCCAGGTGCCTATGAAGGAACTGCGTGGATTTTAGCATGTTGCTCTGTATAGCGTATTTAGATGCCACTCCGAGAAAATGAGAGTTCAAAGTATTTGGTATGTCCTTCTTCTGTACTTCTAGGTTTGTTGTGGAATTACGGAGGCAAATACTTTTAGATCTCGCCTTCACTCCCACCTCCTCGTTTACCACCTTCCAAATTTCTTTCGGTTTATTGCCGCTCGCCGCTAGTCTATTTTCAGTGTATGTGCGACGGGTATCAATTATCGTGGACTTTATTAGCCCAGCATAGTGCTCGATACACTCGGTAAGTATGGGGTTGTTGGGATACTGGCGCCGCAAGTCATGGAGATCACTGTGCTTACGCATCAGTTCTACCAATTCGTCACTCAACCAGGACACTGTGGCATTGTTTTTACATTTAATTAATTTTATCGGAAAGTGTATGTCAATGTAATACCTTAAAATATTAAATAATTTATTAAATTTGTCGTTAATGTCAAAATTATTATCATACACAAAATTAAAATCGTAATTAGAAATGTCCATATAAAATAATTTAATTGACTCGTCGTTAAATACCCGGCGCTCAACTAACCTATGTGTTTTATTTTGCGGCTCATTTTGCGTAGACAATTCATAACGTTGCGCGTTATGATCGCTTATCGCGGTGTCAAGTGGTGCCACAGTAAGCAAGTCACTCGTGCAGTTAGACAGCCCGCAGTCAATGGACGATGCACAGTCTACGGTCTCGCGAGTGGGGAATGATACTGTGTTACGACACCCGTATGATCCTAACACGTCATTTATACGGCGTTTCATGCTATTGTCAGATAGATAATCCACATTATGGTCGCCAACGATGAGAAACCTTTTGTTTTCGTCAGTTAGCTTTTTTAATAACAATTCCAAATTCTCTAAATAAATGTCAAAGTCACCGTTACCAGTCCTATACAATGCCACAATAATCAATTTTATTCGAATAATTTCTATAGCCGAAAATTCGAAATGATATTGCACGGTGAGGGTATGCAGGTCATTTCGCTGACGATATTCTACACCGTCCCGCACGTACAGCGCAGTACCGCCATGAGCGATGCTAGTTCGACAGTAATAATTTGCCAGCGCATACCCGCTTAACCTCACTCGCGCAATTTCATTTTTTCGGCTCCAAATTTCGCTAAATCCTAATACATGTGGTAGTTCTTTACTGATTAATAATTCTAAAAGTGATGTTTTTCCACATATTGACCGGACATTTTGGTGGATAACAACAAACTTACAATCTACTTTTTTATCGTTGTGATCCGGTTTTCTGGCAAGTTTTTTGCCTGTACAACATTAAATAATCGAACCGATACACCAGCTGGCCAATTTCTTGTATCCCGAACGATCTTTTGTTTGTCAGTCGGCACATCCAGGCGGAACGATGCATAATTACCGCGAGTGACCACCAGCTGTTCGCACACGGGCTTCGGTATCCCCATACGAGTCTGCAGGTGCTGGATCACGTCGTCTGGTGTAGTGTCCTCGCTGAGGTTGAACACATGCAGTCTTGTGACACGGGGACCTGCAGCGCGAAGGCCCATGGTACCTCGCTCACTCAAAGATCGAGTGGGATATCCAGTGGGTGCTGGTGATGCAACTGTTAGTGTCACTGGTGCCACCGGTGGGGGTGACTCCGTTTGTTGCACTGGTGGCACCTCTGGCATCTGTAGACGTGGAGCCTCAGGTCGGATGACTACCAACCTGGATGTTTGTCCTGCTTCAGCTGTTCCAGTGAGTGGGCTGCAGTTTGTTTTGGTGGCGTCAAGAATACGTCGTGCCTTGGGCTCAGGCTCAGGAGCCGCGGGAACCGCGGGCAACAGGGGTACAGTTGGCGACGGCGGTATACCGGTGCCGGTGCTTAGGTTGCATTGCTCTTCATCCAGAAAGACAATACCTTGTGGGCCTGACTCATCCAGTGTGACGTGCTGGAAGACGTGTGATTTGTGTAGCAGTTCTGGCCGATTATTTGTACCTTGGATCACTCTCAAGATCGCCTGAATGTTCGTGTTCTGACTGGTGAGTAGTTTTTGCTGCTCCATAATTGTACAATTGCAGCATTCTATTTTGTCTTTCATTTCGACTATTTCAGTTTTGAGATTCGAAACAATTTCCACCAACCTGTTAACCGCCGCCGTGTTTGGTGTAACTTTAGTCTTCACCGGTGCCATATCTTCTTATTTATAATTATTATCTTGTGAAATTGGATGTCAATGAGTTATAATTGTTGCAAAATGTCACTTAAAACGATGTATAAATAATTAAAATCAAATATAAATACGGAGAGCCGTTTGAATTTTAATGGCGGTAATGACGGTGTGTATGTATAACCTAACCATTACGTCAACGTGCTCCAACGAAAAGTTGTAAAAAAATGCAAGAAAAGAAGATGGTGGTGTTTGAGTATTCACCTTAATAGAAACAGGAAAGTTTTTAAAATGAATATCACGCCTATTTCCCGGAGTTGTAGGCAGAGATCACGGATTTCTACTTGCTACGATCTTGACAAACCTTTCTTACTTCATTCACTTTCATTAACCCCCGACCCAAAAAGAGGGGTGTTATAAGTTTGACGTGTCTGTGTGTCTGTCTGTGGCATCGTAGGTCCTAAACGAATGGACAGGATAGACAGGATAAAAACTATCCTATATCTTAATCCAGGCTATTGCAAAATTTCATCCAAATCGGTTCAGCCGTTTAAGTGTGATTGAGTAACAAACATCCAGACATCCAAACTTTTACATTTATAATAGTAATAGGATAGGATAATTTAACTTTTAGGCGGGCTTGTTCAATTTAAGTCAGGTAAGCTTATATAAATAGTTAGGTATCCAAAACTGATCTACTAACAGAGCTTATTTTTTTTATCATATTATTTATCTATGCCGTGAAAACTCCACTGTCCGACGTCGAATGAATGATCGGCGACCGTGTGGGCAGCTCAACGCACCACGCCGCGATTCCCTTTGATGCGTGCCCGAAAAACCGACAAGTCACGGGTCGCAGGCGATCATAGACGATGATCGGCGAGTACAACCGAGTACAGCCGAGTACGCCCTCTACACGATCGTGCCAGGCGCGGCTCACTCGCAATTTGTGTTTATCGCTACAAGTACATGCCGGTCGCCCCTTCGCAGGGCCCTACTTCAGTGGCTGCCACGTGTTGGTACAGGACGCTCGCACGGGTCGCAGCGCGTTGCATGCGATAGAACGGGATGGCCACATCTAGGCACGTTTGGCGTACCTAAACAAGGAATTTGTTAACAGAGAACCTTCTGTACGTAGTACTATTACTTATTCTGTGATCGTGCTCGCTCGTAATCGTCTGTAATCGCCGATGGTGTAGAGGAGCCATAAAGAGAGAGAGAAACCGCTCGGGGATCGTGACGTCACGATCACGATCCTCGAGCTTCATATTAAATGACAATATTTTGATATGAAGGTGCGATTTGAGGAAAAGGGACCGAACATACCTCCTCTTAAAACTTTGGACACTTATAACTAATGCCTTGATCACACGTACCGAGCAAACATGCGAGACAGTGCTCCCGGCCGAGTACTCGGTACGTATTAGCATAGCAATTGACTGTTTATACGCACCGAGTACTCGGTACGTATTAGCATAGCAATTGACTGTTTATACGCACCGAGTACTCGGTACGTATTAGCATAGCAATTGACTGTTTATACGCACCGAGTACTCGGTACGTATTAGCATAGCAATTGACTGTTTATACGCACCGAGTACTCGGCCGAGAGCACTGTCTCGCCCGTTTGCTCGGTACGTGTGATCAAGGCATTAGTGATTAACAATTTAACCTCTTCCTTGCTTTTTTCTTCATTTGACTACATTTTTAGGCCTTTTTCGAGAGTCGGGGGGCGTCGTGGTGACATGTCCGCGATCCCATGGCGCTCCCATTAACGGCAGGGACGGAAACGCCGGAGTGGTTTTAGTGGGTAGACTCCCTCCCCCTTCTCTTTAAATAGAGATGGCTGGAGGGTGTGAGTCCCACATACCCCCCATTATAGCTTCCCGGCTGGGGGGATGCGTAAGTGCATTTCCACTCCGTCAAAAAAAAAAAAAAGGCCTTTTTCGAGAAATACAACATTATTAATTATTTTAGTTAGTGTTAGGCTACACTTCTATTGCATGACACATCTTAAGTAGGCAATTACATACACAAGTGAAAAAATAATCAATTGGATAAGTGGTTCCGGAGTACATAGGTACCCACAAACAAACGGTTAACGGCCTCCGTAGCCCAGTGGGTAGTGACTCTGCCTACGAAGCTGGAGGTCCCGGGTTCGAATCCCGGTCAGGGCATTTATTTGTGTGTTTATCACGAATATTTGTTTCTGAGTTATGGATGTTATATATGTATATAAGTATCTATATGTATTTATCTATTATATATATCATCGCCTAGTACCCACAACACAAGCCTTACTGAGCTTACCGTGGGCCTAGGTTGATTTGTGTAAGATTGTCCCATAATATTTATTTATTTATTTATTTATTTAAACAACAAACAAACGGTTTGGTTTCCCAACAAACAAACTAACAAAGGTACAATCTCATAGAGCTTCCTCTTTATAGTATGAACTTAGTATTGATTAGTATAGTTAAACAGGAATCTTGTATTTTCACAAGCTTTATATTAAGTTGACCTGTTCGTATGTATGTAAGTATATTAAGTATGTGAGTATGTAAGTTGTCCGTCAAAATTTGCAATCCATTTTTTGTTATCCGTTTGAGCTGAAATTTTGGGTAAAGGTATAGTTTGGATGACAATTCAATATTATGGTACCATCGAGCTGATCTGCTGATGGAGATAAAAGGTGGTCATGGGAATTCAGTATTTAACCCATTCAGTGCCCATGAGGACGCATATGCGTCAGAGTGCTACGAGCGCTTTTCGCTACGTACGAGGTTTAACCTGCTACGGACTACGGCGTAGCGCTACGAGATTAGCGTGGCCGTGCATGTGTTAACCGACGTAACACCGTTGAGTTTGGGCTCGTTAGAATCGTCTCAATGAGAAATTGATGATGGTATACTGAAAAGTACAGTCGGCAATAAAAGCTTGTACCAACAATGACATTTTTGACAGAAACTTTTAGGGATATGGATCACAACAGTCGGTGATAATATCTAGATATTTCTAGTCGTATCCTACAAGGCAGTCATAAGATTAATCGTTATATGATCGAATCGGAATTGATTGATTGTAAAGACAAAATACAATAATATTTAAAACTTCGCCTCCTGAGCAGAGTTAGTTATTTTACTTAAAGTGATTGTAGCGTAGGTAATGATCTAAATATACATTTTGTTGTTATTTTATGTAGTTATCTTAAAAACTTAATGCATTCACATTTTCTCGGACACTTTCAAATTCAAAAATATACTACAATTTACTTTAGATTTTTCACGAACAACATTTACCAACCTTTTATTCCTTATTTCAACCAAAACCGCATAAAATTCAATAACTGAACGAATTCTAAAGAATGCATTCGAAAGTGATATACTTCCAAAGCTTTCAAGGACTTATCAGTCCACGCACGTACAAATACAATCCGGCAATTCATTGTTGGACGCTTTTTTTTATCCCGTTCGCTTTAGGCTTTGTGCGCGACTGTACCAATCAATGGAACTCCATTCACCGATACTATATGACATACAGGCGTACGTACGTCTACAGTATTAATACAAAAGCAACAAGGGTAAGTAAGTAAGTAAGTAAGTGTTTTATTTGTAAACATAGGTAATTACAGTGGTTGTCTTTTTTTTACAGTCTCACTATGTTTTGCCAATAGGCGTACAAAAACTTTGAGCTTAATACTAAATAAGTACCTTATACCTATTATCATGCATACAAAATTCAGGTGCCTTTGTACAAATTATAATTATATAGTAAGGTCAGCAATGGAAGTTAAACAATCTGATAAAAAAAAAGTTATATGGGTAATATATATAGGGAATATACTCGTACGTCAGATTATGATGTAGGTACGTTAGTTCGAAAATTGGTAAGGCCGTCAAAATTTAGGAATTTTTGCTTTTGTGTTACGTCACAAAATAAGTAATAGTACTACGTATAGAAGGTTCTCTGTTAACAAATTCCCTGATTAGGTACGCCAAACTTGCCTAAATGTGGCCATCCCGTTCTATCGCATGCAACGCGCTGCGACCCGTGCGACCGTCCTGTACCAACACGCGGCAGCTACTAATGGGCCGCCAATTTGGCGGCCGCCGGCATGTACTTGTAGCGGCGCGACGGAATCACAGAGTGAACCGCCCCCGGTTACGTTTATTTTGCATGTGGTACTTTTGTGTTATATTAAGGATGACTCACGCTAGAACGGGCCGTGTCCGGCCTGGGCCGTTTTTCTAAGAAAAAGCTCAGAAGCTCGGGAATGCTCGGTATCGGCCGTAGCTCAGCCGGGCTTGAGAATGGCTCGGCTGCGCAAAAACGCCGTCGTTTTTCTAAAGGTCTCCACATACCGGTCGCGGGCGCGGGTCGGGCCCACGTTCGATGTGTGTTTGAAATGTAGTTTAATTTTTTTACAACTTGCGCGGGCCCGCGCCCGACACGCACCCGACCCGCGCCCGCGACCGGTGTGTGGAGGCCTTCAGAAAACGGCCCGGGCCGGACACGGCCCGTTCTAGCGTGAGTCATCCTTAAAACACATAATTTGTGTTACACGCAATACAAAATGTAACACAAATGCAGATATCGGTTCAAAAAACACCTTAATTTTGACGGCCTTACCGAGATATATACAGCTATTGTTAAAGGTTAGCTTGCTTAGATATTTTTAAACCTTTAGAAACGTACATAATATGTTAATGAGCTCCTCCATACTGGGTACCTATGCAATGCAAAGAGGTTAGCCAGAGGTAGTACTCGTAAAGTGGAGCGGCTACAGAGTACGGCAATTTTGTCTGTATTTTCTTCCATGTCATGGCGTCTGGTATCCACTGTAAGTCGGAAATTTGTGTGTTTATATAATAAATATAGCCTTATGAGCGTAGCGAGGTGATGAACGAGTTAGCACAGTTACAGTTGGCAGTGAATATGTTAATGTCTCTTTACAATCTTCGATTTAGAAGACAAATGTATATTATGGTTAGACGAAAGAGCAAGTGAGGCAGGGATATGTTTGTAACTGATAGCTATTAAAAGATAGTAATGATGTAAAAAACTTTTCAAGGTATTCACCATATCATACGTGAATTTACATAAGTAGTGTATCAAGTTATAAATTCACCACCGAACTACATTAAGTGCACCGCACCGCACTCACGGCGCAAGAAACTTTTGGAAAGTGACTACGATATTATGAGGGAGTAAATTTCACAAAACGAGAGACCTTTGTGCACTATACCGTACAGAAAAAAAACTTGATGTAAAATTATCTCGAACGAAGCTAATTTATCTTGAGCTAAGTTATTTTTTCTCTTGGTACGAGAGAATCTTTTTTTTTTTGTACAACGACGGTGGCAAACATAAGCTTACGGCCTGCCTCATGTTAAGCAGTTACCGTAGCCTATGGACACTTGTGACTCCAGAAGAATCAGAAGCGCGTTGCCGACCCTTTATTCACTTGAGGATTCGCTGTGTTGGCAGATAGAGACATGCAGGTCCCTCACTCCCAACACAGTGCACCCTAGGGAGCTCTGGCGACCTTACTCACCACCAGGAACACAACACTACATGCTTCATAGCATGCAATAATATAGCAACACTACAAAGCAGTGGTGCTATTCTGGCTGCGGTCTTCTGCAAGGTGGAGGTACTTCCCCAGTTGGGCTGCTCCACACACGAGCGAGATGACATTCCGCTGTGCCCTACCTCTCTAATTATTTAAATCAAGATGATTTTTCTGTTTCATTCAAGGTAACGGTGACCTTTTTAATGAATTTCGTTGACAGCTATTTTTTTTTAGTTTCATTTCCTATATGAATTCTAAGAACAAACCAACGCAAGTATGTACAGTAAGGGAAGTAAGGGAAATGTATTCACATACCTTTTTAGCTCTTGTTACTATGACAATGAGGCATAAAAAGGTACGTGAATACATTAGTATACTTACTAAATACTATACGCGGTGTGCCTTGCATAAAAAAAAGACCGTTGCGCACTTTACTGTACAGAAAAAAATACTTGATTCAAGGTAAATATTCTTGAACCACGAAATGAATTAGGAAGATGTACAATTATCTCGAAAGAAGCGAATTTATCTCACGCTACGTTTTCTTTTTTACCCACGACGGAACAGAGAAGGTAAATATATGCGTTTATTACCCACGACGGAACAGAGAAGGTATATGCGTTTAGGGTGAGAGGCTGTTTGTTTGTTTGTTTGTGTACACCAATGTTCCCATGTATCTCCAAAACAGCTTAACCGATTAAGGTGCGGTTTTCAGAAATGGGTTTGTGGTTCATCTGGGGTGGTTCGTAGATAGGTGTTATGATCTTTACTCACGGGGGCGCTGTAGTAAACGTTTTAAATGAATTTTCTCAATTATCTCAAATACGGCTTAACCGATTTCGACGTGATTTTTGATAATGACTTTGTGGTTTATCAGGGATGGTTCTTACATTAAAATTATTACGTTAACTCACCAGGGAGCGCTGTAGTGAACTTTTAGACGAAGGATTCCAATTATCTGGAAAACGGCTTGAACGATTTATGCCATGTTTGGCTTCTTTTGATAGTGTTTGCTGAGTAGCTTCTGTACATGAGCTGCTGAGGGTCTGATGATAGATCAGAAGAACATTCGACGATATTTTGTGCTTTTGTACCTACCTACACTTCTTTTTGTACTTACTCATTTTAAAATCAAAGGTTTTTCAAAAAAATATTTGATTATTTTCCAATAACATTCGTCGTGGGTTTTTCAAAATTTTAAATTTTGTTTTTTATCAATAATAATTCAAGATGATTTCTGTTTCATTCAAGGTAATGGCGATCTTCCTAATGCGTTTCCCTATTCAAGTATTTTTTTTGTTTAATTTCCTATTTAAACCTAAGACCGAACCAACGTTGTTAGGTACGTACAGTATCTATGGGCATAATACTGTACGCTTTACTATTTCTATTTGCTTCGATTCCCACTCGAGGCACTCACCCAGACAATACGTCCCATTGATGACACTTAGCCTTCGAAGCCTACTTCCGACTTCGTTCGATAAAACTATTTCCCAGCTTTGAAATAGCTGTGGAATTGAAGTGCTCGTAAACTGTGGCGTGGATTTTTCTAACCAGATATGTTTTTATACCACGGCAGTAGCAAACAAGCATATTATGTCCTGCCTGATGGTTTTAGGGTTCCGTACTTAAAGAGTAAAACGGGACCCTATTACTCAGACTGTCCGTCTGTCTGTCTATCCTACTGTCACCAGGCTGTATCTCATGAACCGTGATAGTTAAACAGTTCATATAACAAAAAATACAAAAAAAACAGAATAAAGAAATAAACTATCTCTACCAAATTTCATCTAAATCGGTTCACCGGTTTAAGTGTGAAGAGGTACCTACCTGTTACCTCGGTACGGGCTCTGTACAGATAGACACACTTTCGCATTTATAATATTAGTATGCATTCGGTGTTTTGACATCCTCATATCAGCCGAAAGACGTCCACTGCTGGGCATAGGCCTCCCCCAAAGAGTGCCACAATGACCGGTCCTGCGCCACCCGCATCCAGCGGACTCCCGCGACCTTTACCATGTCATCAGTCCACCTTGTGGGGGGCCTACCCACGCCGCGGCTTGCGCTTGCGTGGTCGCCACTCAAGAACCTTTTCGCCCCAATGGCCATCGGTTCTACGTGCGATGTGCCCCGTTTTGACAGCTAGAGAAGAAAGCAGGTAGGTACTTCTTTCTCAATTGTATCCTCGGGAGCAGAGCTCTAGCGCTCTTACTCACCACCTGGAACACAACCACCACATTTCTGTAGTTTCTCAAGAGCTATACTTTCTCAGTTGGGCTGCTCCTACTATCAGCGAGATGACCTTTTATTGCAATTTGTACTTTTCTGTATACCGTCATCAACTAGCTGTGATTGTGACTGTTAAGTCCTGAACTCCCATGGCCACCTTCTGTCCCCATCATCAGATCAACTCAATGGTACCATAATATTGAATTGTCATCCAAACTATACTCAAACCCAAAATTTCAGCTCAATCGGTTGAAGATACCTGCTTCAAAATTGAGTTGCAAGATTCCACCCGAACAAACATAGTTACTTACATAACATATGTACATTGCAAGTTAAAAGCTTGTAAATAGTTCCGTGATATATTTGTTTTTTTTTTGTTTCTAAACATAATTCCCCTAATGGGCTTGTTCCGAATCTCATCTGATTATATAGATAACTTTTAATGAGTTTAGGTATCAACGTGAAATTTGATACGTAGAGTATTTAAAGTAAAGTTTTAATGAGGTTGTGCTTGTAGTACGGGAAATGAATTATTTCCTATGTATCTTTAGATATCGGATCCGCTTGTCAAATGCATGAAACTTTAAGAGGATTGTGAACCTGTAAATTTTCATACAAAAAGCGATAACGTTTTTCACCCCGTAAACATCGTTCGATTCTTATAATTTTTAGACATGTTGTAGATATAGTGAAATACTAGGTCTGTACGTTTTGATTTTTAAGAAATATTGCTTACATTAAAAGTTATTAGCACCTAAAAATCTATATTTTTGACTTAAAAACTTTGTCTATCTTTTAATTTTTTTTAATTAATCTAAACTGATTTACTAAAAAAGGAAAACGTACAAACATAGATTAAAGTGTACTTAATCCAATTATACCAAAATTATTTAATTTCATTTAGGTTTAGGGGGGTAAAAACGTTATCACCCGAAACCATATTTCAACAAGAAAATGTAGGCAATTACCTCCAGGACTTGCAATTCTCTCTATCGCACGAAACGGGTCGGGAGGCAGGGCGGTGTGAGACAGATAGATTTTTTTTTTAAATACCTACTCGCGCCGCGTATCGACACTTCACAATCCTCTTAATGGTTGACGATGGTTGAAATAAGAAGCAACATTATCAAAAAATGGTTGTTACTGATCTCTAATAAGGAATCGATATTCCTATGTTTATTGCGTATTATCCTTATCACCCTCCAAACTAGCTGTTCAATTCCAAATTACATTTAGTATATTTGTTTGTTTTAGGTTCCCATTGTTACGAGCCGGAGTCCGAACCCACAACCTTCTGATTGAAAGTCGGGTGCTGACCACTCGGGTTAAGTGGCGTCATGTTTATGATCAATAATAATTCCAAGCGGAACTTCAATACCGCGATAATTACTAAGTCTAAGTAATGATTATGTAAAGAAAAACATAAATTTCAACGGCTTACAAAAGATCTTGAATCATCGGTATTTTATAACGAAAATTAAATAAGACCAGATAACTTTGACCTCCCATAACCGTTACATACAGGTCGGGACCTCTTAAGAGATACAATACGGGGGAAGGGGGAGATCTTATTAAAATGGGCGTTATTGCTTAAAATATCCTACAGAACAGAAGACAGGCGCGGGACATAAAAAAAATCGGTAAATATTTGTCAAGAAAATGGAGTACCTTTTGAAGACTTGTTCCAAAGTGATGGTAAATAATAAAAGGCGCGCGGCGTTATGTAGTGAGCATTGACTGGTTTCTACTAGCAATATTATTTCAATATCTGAGCAGTGATTTTTATCGCGGCTAAAACTTTTTGTTGTACAGTCAGGAGTAATAATATACGTACATAAATGTACATAAACATTATTATATGTACATGACTCTGTTGTCAATGTTATAAAGGCGTGTACAGATATTTATGTCCTTTTTTATGTACGTATATTAATATCCCTGACTGTACCTAGTAGATGTTGACCTCAGGTAATCTCTACTTTTCCGTTTATAATATTGTTACACAAATATTCTCTATCGCTCACCAAAAATAGTAGGTACACTTACCTAAGTGTACCTACACTAACCGACCACCTTAGAGCATTGAATACTAGAGAGAGGACAAGCCGCCGGCAGCCGTGTCGCAGCTGTATGCTCAATGTGCATACTCTGCCATACTGTGCACGGTGCTGAGTGCTGACCGCAGAGAATATTACGTTTTTTTCCCAAAATGCCTGATATGATGCGCGTGTATTGTCCAATAAGAGCGTAGGTATACAAGTGGGTGTGTTTTAGATGTGTGCGTGCTTTGTCTTGTCAATTACTTGGGCGTTGTGTGGGTTTATGAACTTGCGACAGGCGTACTCAATACAAATCGGCCGGCATGTCCGATCTTCTTATATTCATACATCTTTGCAGACCACTAACCGATACACTTATTTATATTTATTTATTTATTTATTTATTTATCGTATGGCGATTACACACTGGTACATATATGTATTCGTACCGATGTCGCTGATAGAGTTCAAACTCGGCAGCTACACTGTTCCTTCTGAACCTCGCAGCGCACACTTATTTGTATTGAAACTAGCAATAAATTTTATAACTTTTTATATATCATTATGGTGCCAAACAACTATATGGTTTGCATGGCGTTAAGCAGATCTATGGATCTATGGTCTATGGACGCTTACGACTCCAAAAAAGTTGCAACACTTTACTAATTTGAGGATTCGTGGACGGTGTCCAAAGTTAGATGCAAAATGTAGATCCGGCGACCTTACTTACCATATAATGAGTACATGACGTGACATTCACATATTTTTGTCACCATGTCCATTGTCCACATAGACAATTTAGACAATCTATGACACTTTGAAGTAAATAGATATGACCAAACTCCAGCTTATCATTCGCTGTTACGTAGTTGAACAAACTTTATCTCAGTGCGATTCAACCGTCTTTTATTAGTTCACAACTTGCTCCAATTCACGACTATCAGGAGTGCCGTTGACAACTTAAACGCGTATTCAGGTCCTACGTCTTTGTCAAAAGTTGGAGCACTAAAGTTATGCTCTTTTGTTTTTATATAATACGAAACATGTTCAATTTCACACATCTAGTTCACGTGGAACTAGCGTTGTGCTTCCTTTGTCGCTTTTAGTGCCTTTAGCAATGGAAATAGGAGAGAGAGCTCATGTTAATTTTAAATATACTAAATATCCCATATTCAATTTTGGTATGCGAGCTCATTTAAGCCTAAATACAGTCAATTCTAATGTCAAAGTAACGTCGCGAATTGACGGAACATATTTGCAAACCTGTTCATGAAATTGTGAAAATGGTTGCCCTCCGGAATTTGAATAAGAATAACTCGCCATATTAACACTGCATTCATGTATGACCTATAAATTACACTGGTATTTATAAATACCACCTCCGAGCGAGGGAGCTAGCCACTTATGACAATAAATAGTAGTAAATAGGTATACAAAAACATGCTAAGTGCGGTTTCTTTTTTCAAAGATTTTTAAGCAAGCTTATTCACTTTCAGACACACTAGTTAGTCATGTAGTGAAGTTACTTATTGCTTACATATTAAACCACCACCTGGAAATCAACTACCAAAAGACAAAATTAATGACTTTTCACCCATATCAGAAAGACCCGGTAACAATTAACTGTAACCACAATTCTATAACATTAGAGGTATTTACGCTCTTAGGAATCGTTTAAGACAAACACCTTTCATGGAAACCACACTTAAAAAGTATTAAAACCAAACTTTCCAGATTTGTCGTACGCGCTACGGGAAATGAAGAAAACCACCGACTTTGAGACCGCACTGGCAACATATTACGCGTACAGCTATTCCTGGATCAGCTATGGAATTATCCTCTGGGGAAATAGCACCGATGCTTCCACCATGTTCACCCTGCAGAAAAAGCTTATAAGAATACTAGTGAAACTAAAACAAATAGACAGTTGTAAGCCGTACTGTATCAAACACAGAATACTCACTCTACCATCCTTATACATCTTAGACATATGTAAATTTGTCCGCAAATACTCAGAATTCTATACCAAACGAGAAGACACACCTGTACCATATGCATTAAGAAATAAAACCAGATTAATAGCACCACCCTCCCGATTAAAACTCCACTCATCCGGCCCTTTAATAATATCCATAAAATTATATAATAAATAACCAGAAAAATTTAAAAAAGAAAGCAAAGTAAATAAATTTATAAGCCAAGTATAACAAATTCTTCTAAATAAAGCGTATTATTCTATTAGTGAATACTTAGAAGACAAATTACTTTAACAAAGTAGGTAAGTTCTTATATCACTACTAGTAACCTAACACAAACAAACATTACCTACAATTCGGCTCAAAGAGATTTGTTATAGCTAATTTTATATTACTTTAAGCTTTGTTAGTTTTTATGTTAGTATTTAACTTCAATACTATTACTTTTACGATGCCCTTGCAGGGCTCATGTTTGATACGTCCATATTGTAATACTTACCACCTTTATGTAACAACATGAATGATAATAAATTACTTGATTAATTGCAAGTTATGTCAGTTACAATCTGTTTAGATGGAAAGTTTGACAGTTCTCTCTGAGATGACAGCAAACGCCATATAAATTTAACGATTACCGGTCAGTAAAATGTGTTTGATGCACACACTACATAACTCCGAAGAGTATTTTGTTCGAAACCTTATTTTTTCCGAAATTCATAATTCCGAAGACAATGTTCCGCTGAAGGATTTTTTCTTACCTAATACTAACTTAACCTTACCTATTGTTATATTCCATTAAATTATCAGCGACCTAATTTTTGCTTAGCAGAAAATGGCGTTCGGAATAATGATGGTTTCGGACAAATTACTCTTCGGATTTTTTCTGTGCTTCCGTTTGATGCAAAGAACTGCACTGCCAACCGTAGAATAGTATATCTCATAGGGAACTACCACATTATTATTATTATTTTGTTTGTGGGCCTTAATATGCCGCTTCGACCAGCAAGTGATCTATTGTGGCAGCCCTTGTTTTAGAGTTCACCGTTAAGCCCCGTTGCCTCCAGGAAATTCCAGATTCTTTGGGCGGTGATATGTTGTACTTCTTGTGGGTGCATTATGTGCCGCCCTAGGTAGGTACTTCTTTTATGCATGAGTGGTCCGCAGGAGCAGAGAATGTGCATTGCAGTCTCCTCTGTCTCCTGGCAGAACCTGCAAGTTGTGTCCTGCTTCATACCCATTTGAAACAGGTGTTTGTTCAATTTGCAATGTACAACTGCCACATTACCCGTACAATCAGATTTTAACGGACGAACCCTACGATTACCAACAGTTTGAAACATACGAGTCTAAGGGCGCGGCCAGCATGACAGACAATGGCAGTGACTAAAGCAGCAGTGTGCCATACGTGGAAGTGAGATGCCGTGCTCCGACCTCTCGCTCCAACGTATGGTAAGCCGCTGTCGCCGTTACCTGCATGGTTATCACAACCCAAGACGGCGCGCGAACTGTGTCGCGACGAGATATGTACTTTCTCAGTGTTCTGTTAAAAAGAGACGGAAAGTATATCTTGTCGCGACGCTTCTCGCGCGCCATTTTGTGATAATCGTACTGAAGTAGTGGTCGAACCGTAAAAAGCGCCCCACTAAACTTCTCATTGCGCACTAGATTGTTTTATACAGGATGGGTAAATTTTTTTGATGAAAATAAAACCATGAAAGTTAATTTCCTAATCATTTAATTTTTGTGACCAACATCTAATGCAATATTTTTTTTGAAAATAACATCTTTGAATTGACCCTATCTCGTCGCTGGCACTCCTGGAAACGAATACCTACGCAGATTTTGGAAAATTCGCTGACACGTGCTGTGAGGGATCTCGGCTAAAACTCGCGGGTATTTTGTTTGAGTTTGGATAAATTGTCTTCGGTTTTTTAACTTAGAACTCGACTTAAATACCCTCGCATGAAAAAAATCGGCGGGAGTAAGATCTGGGCTTCCTCCGAAATAGGCGGCAAACTGTTACATACAAATTGTTGCTTTTATAAAACTTCTATACACAAAAAGCTCGTTGTTGATCAGTGAAACGCTTCATTGCAAATAAAACTGCATAAAGTAATGTAAAATTTCCTTTATCTCAAAAACTATATAATTTATTATTAAACAAGATATTCAGTGTTGCCATTTACAAAGATTTATGGCCCACCCTGTACCTCGCGTGGATTAAACGATCCATGTTAACACAACGCTGTAACAATATGTGAACAAAATAACCTCACCAGTTTGCTGCTCAGCCCAAACAATGACGTCATACGTGCATAGGCAGGGAAAAGGTTCGGAAAAGCCGACGGATGCAGCGGCTGACAACCCTTTGTTCCACGAGGAATTTACGGGTAGCCGGGGCTGTGCTAAGGGTTCAGCCTTCAGGTATTTTTGTACTATATGCGAAAATATCTGTAGATAGTCGTTTTTGAGGGTAGAAATTAATTGATATGTAAAGCAGAAAGTATTACCATAAAAGTTCTAACACATGAGCTTAGCGCAAGTGAAACAAATGCGAAGCGACGAAAAAACAAACACACTTCACATTACATCCCCGAGCAAATATTCTATTCAATAAATTTTATTTCGGACAAAGTCCATAAATTGTTAGTAACATATTACATAATTCTAGGGTTAGTATTAATATTAATATAGGTCTAGGTGTAAAGACATAGGGGTACATGCAGCTGCACCCAGTGCCTCAGCCACGGTGAGTCCCACCGGTCAGCCAGCGTGCACAGGATGGTATTCGAGCTGGCGATATGAGTTGATTTTTACAGTATGTACCAGTCAGCAGCAGAAGCAGCTAAGCGGGCCGGGTCTTCAAAATGACCTGCACACGACTTTCATCATCATCATCATATCAGCTGAAAGACGTCTACTGCTGGACGTAGGCCTCCCCCAAAGAGTGCCAAAATGACCGGTCCTGCGCCACCCGCACGACTTTATTCTTAAGAATTTAAGATCGTGTCATTTTAAACACCCGGCCGCTTAGCTACTTCTGCTGCAGACTGTACAGTCCTTTCTTAAGTCCTTAGTTTGATCAACAAATAACCGTTTCAAAAGAGATTGCAGTTACCAGCATTCATATCTGCCATTACAACATAGCGCCAAGCGGGCAAAAATATCTGAGCAAAAATATCTGACTCGTCCTAACGGCCCTAGAAATAGTGATGTGACAGGATATTTATGCGTTTTGTCGTTAATAATTACGAGTGTGTGTTTCGGGTTTGGTACTAAGAATAGAGAAAATGAGAGAGGTAAGGCAATGTGTCGGTGTCCTTTTACCATCAGCCGGTATGCTTGTTCGCAACCTTCGTATAGATAAAAAAAGCAAACACTTGAGCGGAACCCTGCAAGGGCGACGTGGAATCTGCCAACGTGACGTGACCTATAAGCTCGGCATAACCGCGGCATAGTTGCGTAACATATGAACATACCTTGATACATCTACACGAGACCCAAAATAAGTTATTTTGGGTCTCATGTAGATGTAATCATAACCTGTGTATACACACATTATTACAAGATCGAGGGAGATATGTTTTGGGCAAAATGGTGTAGGCAATTAAAACTGTTCATTTAACTTAGCCTTAGTCAAAATTTATAAACACCCCCAACACACTTAGCTATCTCGACAGACAAGACTTTCGATAAAAAAAAACGTACTCAAATCGATTCATCGCTAATAGACTGTAAAGGTATACCCCCTTAATAGTACCTATATGTGTGTCTGTTTGTAGTATCGTAGCTTAAACTGGCACGTTAAGGCGACGTGAGCTCCAAAAACGGATTTTTAAAAAATTGTAGCTCTTGTTTG
This sequence comes from Epinotia brunnichana, assembly GCA_963854355.1. Classification (NCBI taxonomy): domain Eukaryota; kingdom Metazoa; phylum Arthropoda; class Insecta; order Lepidoptera; family Tortricidae; genus Epinotia; species Epinotia brunnichana. Next base: position 28,123,492 of record OY977945.1, read on the forward strand.
GATTATAATACGGCTGCCTTAAATTTAATTAGCAATTTTGAGGCCTTTCTCGAGGGAAATCAGCTATTCGAATCCTGAGTTTTTGACTTTCGCTTGATAGAAAAAAATCACGAACACAGGTCTAAAATACACTTTAAAAAATCGTAACAAATTATGCACAACAGCTAAACATATTAAAATTAGTTCTAAAAATCGGCAATGTCATGTTTGAGGGAAATCAGCTATTACTTTTTTATATATTAAAGCACACAAAAAAATAAATTTAAAAAACATGATATTCGCGCTTCCAAACACGCACTTCCATCTCGCTCACGTCCCCTTAAGAGTATTTTCATCACACTTGCTCATAAATGGTGTTATTCTATGCCTGTATACGGAAGGACAACGGCCTAAATTGTTCCCGCGGGAAATAATGGTCCCAAGGGAAGTAATGAGCTTGTGTGTGATCTGATTGGTTAAGCAAATCTTGACGGCCGCGTACGACAAGAATTCTGGCTCTGTGATTGGTAATCGAGCAGGCCATGCCCTGCAAGAACCACATGTCTCTGTCTCTGTGATTGGTTGAAATATTGAAACTACGCCCCCCACTCGCACTGATCTGGGAGTGAAGTTGTCGATTTCGTCAACATTTGATTGGTGCGCTTGTATAAAACATAGATTTTTCTGTCTTTTGTAGTTATTCATTTCCTCGCAAATGTGATGAAAAACATTGTGTATAACACGGGCGTAAGAATATTGCAAACGAGAGTCTATCAGAAGCCCGACGCCGTGAGGCGGAGGGCTTTTGATGACTCGAGTTTGCATGCCCCATACGCCCCTTGTTAAACAATGTACTATTCAATTTAGAATTGTTGCCATCTCTGTCACAGACGGGAACAAAACACTTGGGTCCATTATTGAAGTCGCGGTAGTCACAACAAGACGCTGTTAATGTTAGTCTTTACGTATCTTGATCCCTATGACAACTGTCACCTCAGTATAAATTTACGTTTTGAGGTTATAAATTTAAAATAAATTCAAGATTCACCGCGATACGTATAATAAATAGGGAAGATGCAGTCTTAATATTTACCTTTATTTTGTGATCAAAATGTTGAAAAAACATAACATAATTGCTACTGAAACGTTTTTACTTTAGTTTATACTAATTTCAAACAATAATCACGATTTGAAGTAATGTGAAACGGAACGTGTTTTTATCCACCGATCAGTGACTGGTGACGTCACTACTGTTATGACAACTAATGAAAGGTTATAATTGTAAAGGGAAAAGTTGTTTAATTTAAAAGAATTTGGAATAAAAATGGAAGTAGGCTTTATTAAAGCAGACTCTAGAAACCTTTCAAAAGTTAGTGTCGACATGGTTGTACATTATGGCGAGTGACAAACACGAGTGACGTCAGAGGAACTGTAGATCCGTTTAGGCGCGTAAGTTTAAATTGTCAGTTTGTAACAGAAATGTTTGACTATAAATTATATTATTTTCTTTTTATAATACATTCGTGGTATATTTTACATGCATTTGTTTCAAATGAAAGCAAAAATTAAAATATTGCATCTTGCCTATTGTACCTAATAGAATTTGCGGGGTACCGATCCCGGGCACCTCCACCAAATATTTAGGAACCAACAATTTAATAAGCACACAGTCCAATCACATCGGATTATCGGTGCGCCACGAGCACATACATTTTAACGCCAGCCAGCAAAGTGTATAAGAGGTAAACACCGTATTTTAGTTTAGTCAGTTAGTTCTTTATTCTAGCTTTACAATTTGGGGACTCCGAACACTGTGTTCTGCAACTCTTGGGTTCAAATTAAAAGTGGGCCGAAACAGTCCATTTACTTTTTCATTGTTACATTTGTGGAAATGTTTGTCGACGGACAATGTAAGGATCTAAGGTCACATCCCATCGAGGGCTCTCGAACAAAGGGCGCACGGACAATGCCGTAATGTAGGTTGACGTTGGTAAAGATACATACACTGTAGATGTTCAAGCGTAGTATCTGTTTTCGTGACGTTCTAATGACACCTCGTGACGTACACGTGACATGTGCATGGTGTCTACAAATACTTGAATAGTTTTTGACATAAATAAATTGGCATGCCTGGCATGCTTATAGGTATATCTAGGAAGTCTGCAAGAGCGATTCCCATTTTTTGAGTAAAAAAAAACACTATTCTATCCTCTCTAGATACTTATTCTAACCTCTCTTAATAGCCCAATGTGTATTACAAAGTACTCTCCGCTTCAATGGAATTTCAACCTTATATGTCAAACAAATAAAGTAGCATTGCTTTTGTTTCGTTGTTGTTCGATTAAATGAAATTCAATCCAACTTTCTATGCAACTAGATTCAAATTACCTTATCACTTACCGCTGTGGATAAGACATCCGTCACTCTCGCACACGCATACTCGTCAGAAGTCAGAACGTGATAGATATCCGCAGCGATAAGTGGTAAAAGGCAACTTACCACGCTCGCTGTAAATCTAAATCGTAACTATGTCATAACCAAAGCCACAAGTGATGTATAGAGACGTTACACATCTTAGCTCTTACCGAAGTTTCTGGGGCGTGTTAAACAAAGTTTGCTCGGTGTAGCAACTCATTCGATTTGATGTTATCGAGTCCTGACTCGATACAGTAGTTGCCCTGCAGCCGTGTTGATATTCATAATGGTCGCACCACACTTGGGGGTTCGTGTTCGCGTTGCGTCGTTGCCTCTTTTTCATTTGCCGTAGGAATAAAAAGATGCAACAAGAATATTTGGGCAATCATCACCAAGTGTGGTGCGACCATAAGACTATGGGGTTATTTTGCGAGAAAATGGGTTTTGTTTATAACGAGTAGGTAGGCTCACCAAGCGAGTAAAGTTTTACACACATACATATACATACACATACTCAGGCCTGAATTCTCAGAAAGGCGTAGGCGAGCACTTTGTTTTTTCGTTCCTTGAGAAACATATTGCCACTACTTATACAAAATGTTTTGTGCTTGAAAATTCAACTTTTGAAAAATGAAACAATGTCACTATTTGAATAGTAATTAATTTTGTATAGTGACACTATGTTTCTCAAGGAGCGTTTTGACTCCCTTCGCAAAAAGATGGGTGTTATAAGTTTGACGTGTCTGTGTGTCTGTCTGTGGTATCGTAGCTGCTAAATGAAAAAAAAATCGATTTAAATGCGATTTTTTGTCCAAAATCTGACGTGATCGAGATGGTTCGTAGCAACGTTTCAATAAAACCGGTTCAGCCGTTTTTGAAATATTGAACTTTAAAATGAGAATGTCGGCGTTTTTTAAAGTTTTCTAAGTTGTTGTTATTCAGTGCACTTTTAGCAATTGTGTAATTAAAGATGTAGAAAATATGATATGAGCATTGATAGTTTGCTAGGCCATCGCCCACACCTCTCAACTTTGTTCCCATAGTCATCTCTTACAACAAAGTTCAACAAACACTGGACAAAAAGGAGGTGCTGTTCTAACACTTCTAACCTGACACCACATAGGCCTTAAACCCTATTGGCTATTTGGCGCTGTAGGTGTCTGACTGACAACCTCAGCACAATGCTGAGCCAGTGTCCGGTTCACTACCGCAGAGACACACTTGTTCCATGTTGTATGTGTTTTTTTTTCTGTTTTTTTTATTGTTTAATATATGTGTCCTGTGTGATAGTGAATAAATGTATCTTTTTTTTCTTTCTTCTTCTTTTTTTTTTTGATGTCATTTATTGTTAAAACTGTGTACATAAGATCTCATTTCAGACATTGGAAGGTATCAACAGTTTGCCCTTTTCGAGCGTACAATGTTATTGAACTTAAAATTAAACTTAATAATTTGTAGACCTAGGTACTCAAACGAAATATTCATTCAGATTGTAAAAGCATTTATCTGCTAGCCATTTCTTTAGCTCCTTGTTGAACTTATTATTATTATCTAATGACTTAATATATACAGGTAAGTTATTAAAGACTTTGATTCCAGTAGCATAGGAACTCTTGCTAATTATGTAGCTAGAAGGCCTAACTGTACACATATCATATTTATATTGCGATGTAATTTTTAATTTAGAGTCACTTTTCCTATTAAAAATATCGTGCCGTTTCTTAACAAATAAACAAATTTCCAGTATGTAGATACATGTCAGCGTTCAAATTATATTGCTTCTAAAGATGTCTCTTAAGGATTCCCCATTCTTAAGTTTAAATATTATTCGTAGGCTTTTCTTTTGTAGAATAAATACTGACTGAACAAGTGAACATTTACTGAATTACCCCAAAAAATTATGCCGTATTTGAGTATAGGATAAACGTTTCCATAATATGCCTTTTTTGAAACTTCTATTGACGTTATTGTGGTCAGTATAGATAAGGCATAACAACTTTTAGCTAGTCTATTGTTTATTTTATTAGTGTGAGATTTCCAGTTCAGATTGCTGTCGATTGTGACCCCTAAGAAGTTTGTGTTTGTAACTTGTTCAATTTGTGTATCCTCAATTGTTATGCTTAAATTCTGCGGTATCTGCTTATAATTAGTAAATTGTACTATTTTTGTTTTGTCTAAATTAACACATAATTTTAAGGATGACAACCAATCAGTAACAGTTTTTAAGGTGTTATATAATACATTAGTAATATCAATATCATTGTCCTCACTTACAAATATGGTGGCATCATCAGCAAACATCACACACAGGTGTTTAACCATTAGAGGAAACTCGTTTACGTATACCAAAAACAATAATGGTCCCAGCACACTTCCATATTTTTGTCATAGCTTGACTATATATTTGTTACTGTTTTTGTAATTTTGTCATATGAGGTTAGAGTTGTAGCTTGGATTCTATTTGTAAGGTAAGATTCAATCAATTTCAAGGGAATACTACGAATTCCGACATGCTCAAGCTTCTTTAAAAGCATTTTGTGAGAAACGCAGTCGAATGCCTTAGATAAATCTAAAAAACAATCCAATGGCTACCTTTTTTTTATGTAAGTATGTCTGTTCACATTTGCTGCAAAATTTTAAATATAGCTAGTGTAGTATTTTTCCAGGTTCGCGTTTAAAATGTTATTTTTATTAAAAAACGATGTAAAGCGATTTAATATCATCTTTTCAAATATTTTAGAAAAATTTGGCAGCAATGCAATCGGTCTATAATTAGTTATGTCTTGCCTCGAACCTTTTTTGTGTACTTTCTTTAAACTGTAAAATGACAAATAAAAATTTAAAATCGAACTGGCGACCACATAATTAGTTTTGTATTAAAATCATCCAAAAACGTTGCACTACTACCAAATTTGCTCAGTGTATTTTTATTAATTTGCAAAAGAATTCATCGACTATTACTAGCCGGTACATGGTTCAGTTGAGAAGCGTCAATCAATCATGGCCGACAGCGCTCGCGGGTCGCTTCACAGGTAACGTGAGCAAACGGGGTCGTGAAACGTTGACAAATCGGACATCACAATCGCCTGCGCTTTTACCGGACCACTATATTTTTGATCTCTTTGCATTCCAATACATTTTGCATTCCAATACGTGTTCCGAGGGTTCACTTCCTCAGACGTCGAGTTAAAATAAGAGCTCTTGAAAACAATGTTATTTTAAATCTATTTTAGGACACCAAATGTATTTATTTGTTTTCAAACGAATTCATCGACGCTTGATCATCATCATCATCATCCTATATACGTCCTAATGCTTGGCACAGTAAACGAAAAGCGGCCAAGTGCGAGTCGGACTCGCCCATGAAGGGTTCCGTAATAGTACATTATGATACAAGTGTGCTATGTTGGTCATTACACTCGAGTCGGTTTTTAAGCCTGAGCCGAAGGCGAAGGCTTAATGGAGACGAGAAGTGTAATGACCAATGCTCACGTGTTTCATACGACGTTTTTCAACACATTTGCGAGGAAAAAAAAATAAAAAATGAAAATGTTAAAAGATATGTAATGAAAAGGCACTAGTGCGATAATGTAATGTAAAAGTCACGGCATGGGTAATATTCTGCATTATTTTGCTAATATTTAAAAAGATATGTAATGAAAAGGCACTAGTGCGATAATGTAATGTAAAAGGCACGGCATGGGTAATATTCTGCATTATCAGTGTAAATACGCTGTAATAAGACCTACTTTACGAGCAGGTGTGTTGAAAAATAAATTGCGGTTTACGATTTATGACGTATTAAAATAAATACTAAATAGATCTCGTTCAAACCAATTTTCGGTGGAAGTTTGCATGGTAATGTATATCATATATTTTTTTTAATTTTATCATTCTCTTATTTTAGAACTTACAGGGGGGGGGGGCACACATTTTAACACTTTGGAAGTGTCTCCCGCGCAAACTATTCAATTTAGAAAAAATATATATTAGAAACCTAAATATCATTCCATCACGTATATTATATATGGGTTTGACGAAAAAAAAATCTTGAGTTTCAGTTCTAAGTATGGGGAACCCCAAAATTTATTGTTTTTTTTCTATATTTGTGTAAATACTAATGCGGTTCACAGAATACATCTACTTACCAAGTTTCATCAGTATAGTTCTTATAGTTTCGGAAAAAAGTGGCTGTGACATACGGACGGACAGACAGACAGACATGACGAATCTATAAGGGCTCCGTTTTTTGCCACTTGGCTACGGGACCCTAAAAAAGGCCTCCTCTCATGGACGCAGAGGGAGTAAGCAGTTAGTTGTCAGTCATCGACACTTACAAACCGTTAAGATTTTCAAATTTTTGGAAAGAGTAATTCTTTCTTTCTTAATTTCATTTTTACGCTCGCATGCTTCTTTAACCCATTCACGGCCACGCTACGCTCGTAGCGCTACGCCGTAGTCCGTAGCAGCTTAAACTCCGTATGTAGCGTAAAGCGCTCGTAGCGCTCTGACGCATGTGTGTCGTCATGGGCGCTGAATGGTTTAAGAAGGAGAACACTCATCATATCAGCCGAAAGACGTCCACTGCTGGACATAGTTATCCCCCAAAGAGTGCCAAAATGACCGGTCCTGCGCCACCCGCATCCAGCGGACTCCCGCGACCTTTACTAGGTCGATCACGTAACGCATTGTACGCGCGTCAGGTAGGTCTAAATGTCACTTTTTATATGGAAAATTGACAGTTAAATTGTACCGACTCGCGTTCGGAACGTTACGTGATTACCCCTCAGGTCATCAGGACCCTGTTAACATGGAACGGAACTATACATTAATGAACATATAACCGATAACGGTACATTTTACAATAGGCAGAATCGTCCATCACGCATGCCACCCGCAGCGCCCAAGGCTCACTTCACAACATTGTGAACATTGGAGCGTTTTGTTTGGTGAATATGGTATAGTAGGAATCTAGAAATTATGTGAGGACGCATTTTTGAAGTAGCCGTATAACCCTGTCATTTTAACTGCTACATAGCGACGCAATAATCATAGTAGGGTGCAAAATCCGTGTGATGTCATTCTCAAGGATCTGCCACAGACGACTCAGAATAAGTCGCGACGCGACAAGGTGGTGGAGAAGAAGAAGCCTACTCGTCGGAATCTGTGCGGTACCGCACCGACTGGACCAAATTTATTTATTTATTTTATTTATTTATTTAATGTAATAATTAGCACTGACAGATAAACCTTGCGTACTAATTTATAATAAAATTAAAGTAATTAAATGGGTTCAAAATACAATGATAAATAATATTTAACAATCAATAGTCAATAGGTACGTGCACATGGGTAATTGGGTATTAATAATTAGATAGAGCTAGGTGTGACAATCGATTCTAGATAGTGACTAGATGCGGCCAGAAAACGATTCTCTGGTGTGAAAAAGACGTCGAGATGGGTGTCACTGGTTAAAATGTTATTCAGTAGCATCAATGCTTGGTGTAGGGGAGAAGAGTCCTGTGCGCAAATCACATGCTGCGTCCTGCTACACCATCGACGCAGCTTTACGTGTCCCGGCTGCACTACACTACGAAGGCAGAGGAAGTAGTAGAGTATGTGCGCGTGAAGACAGGATTCATCCTAAGGGTCGTGAAGTTGGAGTCTCACCATAATGTGAATTTTAATTCCTTTGTGGTCAGTGTTCCAACATGCCATTTATCGACCTTCACTAAGGAAGAATTTTGGCCGAAGGGAGTCAAGTTCTGGCGTTTTCGCGGTCGGTTACCTGACACCACGAAGTTGCGCAACACGTCGCAGTGATAATGTAACTAGTTATTTAAGTTTATAACGATATGTATGTTAGTCTTTAAGGTATTTGTAATATGGGCCTTGTTGCCTGATTTAAATAAATAATAAATAAAAAAAAATAGTAACCCGAATTGACATAGCATTTACAACTAGCCGTATAACCCTGTCATTTTAACTGCTGCATAGAGACGCAATAATCATCGTAACCCGTATTGGCATAGCATTTACAAGGGCAAGGTTCTATGATGGCCTAGGAATCAAATTGGTTGACCGTACGATCCGAATCTTAGTGCTACCTGAATTTGACACTTCACTATAAGTTTCATTTGATGTAGGCAAATTAGGATATGTGCCCTAATAGCAAGGGCCGGAAATGGACCCAAGGAGAAGGAAGGGCACTAAGTTGTAAACTAAGTCAGGGCGTAAAGTCAAAGTCATGAATGCATAAAATGTTAGATAGGTTTATAGCTTGATTGTTTTCCAGAATGCATTACTAAGTTACTAGAAATTCTTTGAGAGGTAGAAAACAGCGGAATACTATCTCGCTTAAATTTGGAGCAGCTCAACTAGGGAAGTAGGTTCCTCCGCCTTATTTTATTTATTTAAACTTTATTGCACAAAATACAAAAAAAAATAACGGCGCAAGTATGCAAACATTAACAGTGGTTGCATATTTGAGCCGTTTGGGGTTGAGACCTTAGGAAAAATAAATGTGTTTGGTCCCATCCCCACAAACACCTACATATATATACGAGTATATCAACCTTATCTCACCGACAATTTTTTTTCATTTCATTTCATCGAATGTTTGTTACTCAGAAACCGTTAACTTTTTAGGTACAGCTAAAAGCTCATTCTGTAGAACCCATTAGATTAGGCTAGGTTTGTTTTATAACAATCCTTGTAAAGTTTACTGATTCTAAAAAAAAAAGATTTTTGATGAACTGAAAATTCTGTGAAACATATACATTCGATGGATGACATGATGGCAACAGACAAAGACAAATGATTATTAACCTCATTGTAGTCAGATAGACATGAATCAGAATTAAAACCGCTATTCATCCAAATAGGAGAAATAAAGTGTCCCAAATGTTATATATGGCAAGGCAATACAAAAGATTGAGTCACTTTATGCGTTACTTTTCGACGCTATGCTTGTATAAAAGTAACGCAATTTACGCAATAGACAAATCGAAGTTGTATATAAAATATGGCCCATTAGCTAAAATAGGTTTGATGAGCGTTTACGAATAACCCAATTAGTTTCTACACAAACTTGTTACCGTCACAGTCGCGAGATATGCTAATTGTGCCGTTCGATTGCGGATTGCATGCAATGCGGTTCGCTGATTAAATTATACAATGCATAACGGGGTGTAAGTACAAGCTCACAGCGGAAGCTGTTCTAGCCCCCCTATTCTGTAACTTGTTTTACGTCATACCTGGCCATAAAGTAGGAATTACCGCACGCTATGCGTGCGGAAAACCCCACTTCCTGGCCAGATAGAGACGTAAAATGTTGTACTCACCACGGGCGGTAATAAAGAAAGCCTCAGAGCGCATATTTATCGCCCTTGCCTTCGGCTCGGGCGTCATATACCTGCGATCTGAGACATTCTTTGTTTAACCGCCCTAGGTAAGTAATGTACTATTAAGCTCACCTCAACGTTCACCCATAATTATATCACTACCTTGACACCGCGATGCGTAGTTATTAAGCGTAGGTAGAGGTCTAGTTTCGTAACGGGTGACCGTCGGGGTGAGCTGCATTAACGCGTAGCGAATAACAGCCCTGTTGTTAAGGCAACCTGGCATCTTGGTATCTACGGGGTGTGAGCCCTGTAACAGGAGCAAATATTCAAAAGGACGCTTCCATAGAGCATTTGCAGTAAACCATTAGTTTTTTTTTTTTGGATTCGGTGAAATTTAGATCAACACCTCCAAGTAATGTATCTTGGCACCACGAGATCATAGCACAGCAGTCAATGCAGATTTTGAGATAACATCATGTAATTAGTCATAATCATACTTAATAGTTTTTGGATGTTTGTTTTCAAAAGATATTTTTGTATTGTACGAAGCAAGAGGTCCTGGGTTTGAATCCCGGTAAGGGCATTTATTTGTGTGATGAGCACGAATATTTGTTCCTGAGTCATGGATGTTTTCTATGTATTTAAGTATTTATTTATCTAAGTATATATATCGTCGTCTAGTACCCATAATACAAGCTTTGCTTAGTTTGGGACTAGGTTGATTTGTGTAAAATTGTCCGCAAATATATATATATATATATATATATATATATATATATTTTCTATTTTTAAAATAAAAAGTTATTCATTTCAGCACTCCAGAAGAGTAAAAAAATTTCAAATTCAAAGTAAACTTATTTTGAAGAAAAAATAAAAAATTGTAGCACATGCTATCAAACACACCTCATCACAGACGTGTAGCCACACCCTTACACATACGTCTGTGCTAACCCTTGTAGACTAAACCTTACTTACATACATTCACCTTTCGTTACCTTCACTCATCCATTCACTGAGACTGCGTGTGCCAAGCGCGATATTCAAATCCAGTCCGATTTCGTCTAGCCCAAAGAGTACTATGAATATATAGAGATAGAGACGTCAGTCAAGGTTTTGCATGCCGCGCGTCATCTAGTTTTAACCGACTTCAACAGCCCAAGAGTTAGCTCTAGTAAGTTCATATGTGTGCGTCGAGTGTACGCATGTGTGCGTGAATGGAAATACTCACACACACATATACACTTTACCTGTACATCAGGAATTGGCATATAATAATATGCCAATTCCTGCTTAACGAATAAATTTAAAATAATAAAGGCAATTTCTGAGTTCTAATATATTTTATTCGAGGAATCACAGTCAATTACGAACATGAAACAGTTATTCAAGCAGTAGGTTACATCAGTTTGGTATCTTATTACGAGTTTGGTATAATATTACTGGCTTACAATCGTCAATAACCAAATCAAGGTACACATGAGAAAACAGCAGGTCCAAGCGATCAGCGCACTCGTAGCACACGATAATAAACGATAAATAATAATTAAAGACAATTATGAATCCATTTTCAATGTAATGGTGACAGTCTGACAATGACGTGAATGACGGAAGTTTGGGCATAGACTATATTGAATAAAGTTTGGATGTTTTACGTTCCATTTCACGTAAAATGCTCGAACCGTAAATTCAATGTTCTTTTTTAATAATAAAGTATATGTAAATAGTAAGTGTTTTTAGCCGAAGCAATTGTATAACGAATATACTAATGTGGAAATGTAGTCTCAGTTACAATCAAACTACGTAAAATGGAATTTGCTTTAATGCCATACTTAGGCAGGCCTGTTTCCGCTTCCGCTTTGGACTGCCACCTGCAGACGTCGAAACAGAACTACGATAGGTCTCCTCAAACACGCCGCTATTTTGACGTTTAAACGTCAAAATAGGCTTTACAAGGCACTGCAAACACCGTGGTCTAGCCTAGAGAGCAGAACACCTATTTTCCTCTGTGAGTGAATTCCCTTTTCCTTAAACAAGCGTAAATCACAGAACCCCCAGCCTTCAATGGTTAAACGTGGCGCCCAACGCTAAGGATTGTGTTGCAAGAATAAGTAAATAGTGAAAATTTTCGTTCGGATGGGGCCGAAAAAAGACACCGTAATGGCGGCCGACACCAGCCGAAAATCGGGTGAACAGGCTAACGCAACATCCTTTAATGTGACGATGCCTCAAGAATACCTAACGATATTGCTGCAACAAATGCAACAATCCCACAATGATTTGTGCGATATATTGGTATCTGCGACTAAAACTGCGACACCGCAATCCAGCGGTCACTTCGCCGGTTGTAACCTCAGTTTTAGCGGAACTGAAGATTCGGTCGAAGACGCATTGGAAGCATTCATCAACGGCATCCAGACATATAAAGATTGTGCAAAAGTATCAGACGAAAACGCGTTACGCGGACTCTCAATTGTTTTGACCGGACTTGCGGCAACATGGTGGAACGGCGTTCGAAAAAACGTCAAATCGTGGGACGACGCCATTGCTGATCTTCAACGCGCGTTTGGCAAGAAAAAGCCTCCATTCCTTATATTCCGAGAAATATTTCGCGAAGAACAAGACAACGAGAAGACAGAAATTTTTATTTGCAAACTTCGAGCATTGATTGCGCAATTGCCATACATCCTGGAAGAAAACATTCAACTTGATATAGTTTACGGCCTTTTACATCGGCGGATCCGTAAACGTATTCCGCGTGAAGACCTAAAATCGTTCAACGATCTTTTGCAAAGAACCCGGTCGATTGAAGATTCGATGACCGAATTGAACGAACCGAAACAAGTGAATGAACTGGCAACTGCGAACGTCACAATTGGCAATGTTAATACTCGCGCTGTCACTCGAAACGTGAAAATTAACGACCGGAATTATGAAAATAAACTAAACAACGCGAGTTATGTGAATTCGGACAATAAACAACAAACATTTAAGAACTTACCACGACAAAGTGCAGCACGCGATGTTAAAGTGTCGAGTAACAACAATAACTTGGACGCGAAGCCGAAGCAAAGCCGTTTTTGCAACTACTGCAAATTTTACGGCCATAACAAAGATAATTGCAAGTGGCTACTCGCGAAACGGCCCGATACGCCGACCATACCTACTGACAATTTTGAGGAGGTGAAGAGTGAAAAGTTTTCGTGCTACGGGTGCGGCGCGCCAGGCGTGGTGCGCGCCAACTGCTCGCGATGCAAAGGTGACTCCGGCGCTGCTGGCGGCGGCGCGGGTGCGGCTTTCTATGCGGTGTCGACGGACAGCCCGGCCGCGGAGGCAGAGGCTGTTGCGACCGTGGACATTGGCGCGCGCGGTGCACACACTCATACACACACACATACACATACACCTAATGTCGACTTCCAGGCTACTACGGGAACCGATACTTCTCGACCGATACTACATATTACCATCTGTGGGCGCGAAGGCCGCGCGCTCATCGACACTGCTGCGAAGAGAAGCATTGCAGGTGAAAGCTTGTACAAGCTACTGAAGGACTGCGGTAATTCATTCACTCCTTCTACCCTGAATATTAAATATGCTAATGGATGCTCTACATTAGAGAATGTACTCTTGATTGACGTTAATGTCACTTTGCAAGGGAAGCATATACCTACAACTTTTATAGTATTACCTGAAGCTACCAACAATGAGACATTGTTAGGTATGGACTTCATAACCTCATCTGGATTGATGATTGACTTTTCAACCCAAAGCTGGAGCTTTGACAATGAATCCGATGTGTGTCATAAGTTATATTATGAACCAAAACCTGTGTATATTGCTGCCTGCAAACCAATTGAGGCAGAGGCACTTCGTGACAATGAGGGTTTGACACTCACTGGCAATCAACGTGACAAGCTCGCTCTACTCCTTGAACACCACCGGGATACTTTCAATCTAGGGGGAGAGCCAACCACTTCCGCTGTCCATCACATTGAGTTGATAGATAAAAATATACAACCCATCTCTGTACCACCTTACAGATTACCTGAGCCTAAGAAGGAAGCCCTGCGATTGGAGCTCGAGAAGATGCTCGAAGACGACATCATCGAAGAGTGCGAGACCCCATGGTCAGCTCCCGTGGTACTCGTCCCGAAGCGCGACAACTCCATAAGGGTCTGCATCGAATACAGGAAACTGAATGCGGTCACGAAGCCCGACCGATACCCACTACCAAGAGTCGACGACATATTACATGGGACTGGAAAGTTTAAGTACATATCTGACGAGTACAAAGTTGGAGATAAAGTTCTACTGAAAACGCATATCCTAAGTAATCAAGCAAAGGGGATCAGTAGCAAGTTTGTACCTCGACGGCATAAACCATACACTATAACGAAGGTAGTGAGCCCGACTACTTACATACTTTCAAACCAAGACGAGGTTATTGGCAAATATCATGCCTCAGATTTGACAAGATACCATCAGAAGAGTGATGACATACCTGCAGAACCTGTGATGCCACAGAGAAAGAGAGGCAGACCGCCTAAGCGCAAGCCGGCTGCCCCAACACCGCCTGCAGCGACTAACGAAAGGAAGAAGAGAGGACGACCGCACAAGAAGGAACCTGTGTGTCGGCCCATGGGCGAGGACGTCCCCATGGCCCGAAGGGGGAGCCTGTAGCACATGCTATCAAACACACCTCATCACAGACGTGTAGCCACACCCTTACACATACGTCTGTGCTAACCCTTGTAGACTAAACCTTACTTACATACATTCACCTTTCGTTACCTTCACTCATCCATTCACTGAGACTGCGTGTGCCAAGCGCGATATTCAAATCCAGTCCGATTTCGTCTAGCCTAGAGAGCAGAACACCTATTTTCCTCTGTGAGTGAATTCCCTTTTCCTTAAACAAGCGTAAATCACAGAACCCCCAGCCTTCAATGGTTAAAAAATGTTTTTTTTTCATTTAAAACCACTTGGAAATAATTGTTCACAAGCTTAATAATCTATATAATATAATATAGTTTCATTATAACATCACACGAGTATCTGCCGCTGCTGAGCTGAAGAGAGCCGTTCTGTGGTATCCCTAAAAGTCTAACCAAGCTCACTCTAAAAGCCTATTGTTTCTACAAGACCATTCAAGCCTGGAGAGCTAACCCAGGACTGAAACATTCCAAGGCACTTATTAGAGCCTTTAGCAAAAAGGCGTCTTCTGACGCCTTGGCGCTAAGTAGGAACCGTCTACGCATGCTGGTCAGGGTGCTTACTGGGCACTGCCGCCTAAATAAGCACATGCAAACGATAGGACTGTGTGACACAAGGCAGTGCAGAGTCTGCTTTGAAGCAGAGGAGACGCCTACACACATCCTAACCGATTGCCCATGCCTCATGCGCAGTCGTAACTCCTTCCTGGGCAAACACATCATGTGCCCGGAGGAGATCAAATTTCTTGAGTTCAACAAAATCCTGCAATTCTTCGAGTTTGCAGGACTTGACCAAGAATTGTAGTAAGTGGCGATCACAATAGATCAGCGATGGTCACAGTGATATAAGGGCTTTGACAGCCCGAAAGCCACTACCAGAAATAATAATAATAATATTAATGCCTAATTATGTATAGTTACATACACTACTTTATCTATCCACAAATCATAAGCCTCCATGATGCAATCAGGAGCCGCATATTATGACCGGCATCGCGGCGTTGTTTTCTGGCAGATGTCATAGTTCTTTTTTAATTCAGAGACAAACTAGAGTCGAATCCAACTGTCATATCGTTCGATATCTTACTTACGTGCAACATTTGTCAAATTTGTATGCTAATTGACAATTCATTTCGAATTAAACGTCATCTCGACTGATATTAGAATAGAGGTTAAATCAAATTTCTTTGTTTTTGAGACACGTTCGAAATTTGAATGAAATAATATTATCGAAATCGATGTTATTATTTAGTAATAATAACATTAACACAGATAAGAAATTTGTTCTAACAAAATAGTGTATTTTTATGGTGGTCATAATGTGCGGTTCTTGAACGCATCATGGAGGGTTTCTGATATTTGGATAGATAAACAATTATTTGAAATCAGATTAGGCTTCTCTACAAAAAGTTATTCCGGAAGTCACGTGATACATTTTGAACTGTACCCCTATACAAGAACGCGAGCAAAGAAGACGTATCCACTTCAAAAATGTGACTAAGGATATCCCTGCCTTCACGTCTCTCTCTTCCAAAATCAGAATAACAGAGACATGAAACAATAGCGATATTACATTAAAAAGGTGTGGGTTCGAACTCGTAAGCCCGTAACTATTGACCACCGGAAAGATGATTTTTGTTTTTGTGACTGACAATGACCCAACTAGCTTCTGAAAAGTCAGAAAAATATGAATAAATGGTTATTATCTTTATTTTAGTACATTTTCATTTGCTCTATAATATTTAAAATAAATGATACAAACAAAAAAAAGACAATGCATGCTTTATTTAAATCTATATAATTACTTCCGGATGGAAATTTTGTTGGATTTTTGAATAAAGCATCTTAGAATAACGTTTAAAATGAAATAAACAAAACAAACGCTATTATACAATTGATGTTTTTCGAAACCGTATTTTGCCTGGAGTACTATAGTAATAACAATACCACGATCGAACGAGATGGTTATTTACAAATCTCAATAAGTGTGACAGAAAGGGATATATCATTTTAGTTCTACTCGTTTTTATTTGCCGCACTGAGTTAGTCTAAGGTAAAGGCAAATAAACCATTTCCCGCCCAAATTAAGTGGTTGTTTATGGTAACCCGTTAGCCATTTTAAGACCAGTTCTGGCGTGGTCTTCTCTCCCTCTCACTGAGTATAAGCGTGAGCGAGATGGAAGTGCGTGCTAAAAGCTCGGATATCATGTTTTTTAATTATGTTTTTTTGTGTATAAGCAAAATCCTTTTACTATATTTGAGAGCTTATCATTGTACAACTATTAAACCAAAACTAATTGTTAAAGATGGGAGAGTCTTAAAGATCCAACCAAAAACATCCAAAAGAAGGGTTAGGTTTGAAAAATAAAAGTATCGAGAAAATTATTGCCAATCGTGTTTTCACTGTTAACAGACTGAAGGAAAACAGTTTAAGATTCATATACTGTAAGGACAGATATGTAATCACTATATATGTGAGATCTAGGTCGATAAAAATTGGCAAAGTTTTAAGACATATATATATAGTGCATATTGTATTTCAATGGAATAAATGATTTTGACTATGAATATGAATGCAAAATTTTATATTCATATTTATAGTCACTACAGGAATTCTGGAATGGATCTTAAACCTTCCACCGGGAATATTAGCCTACTTGCCTCCCTGCGGCAGCTATAAATTTTGCTATAAAATTTAATTATTTAATTCCAGGAAGCTCTGGCGATTATAGGCTAAGAAAATCTTTGCTGGATGGTACCTAGAAATTATAATTTCTGATTTCTAATGCAACTGGTGATTCTGTGTATGAATGATGGGTGATAATTGCAATGGATGATGAGTGAAAGGGGGAGTGAACTATGTGCCGTTGAACTGTTTCAGGTTGTTTACTATGGAGGCAGCGAGTTTGAAAAAAGCGGCCAAGTGCGAGTCGGACTCGCACATGAAGGGTTCCGTTAAATAAATTGCTTTTTACGATTTATGACGTGTTAAAAAAAACTACTAACTAGATCTCGTTCAAACCAATTTTCGTTGGAAGTTTGCATGGTAATGTACATCATATATTTTTTTTAGTTTTATCTTTCTCTTATTTTAGAAGTTACAGGGGGGGGGGGACACATTTTACCAATTTGGAAGTGTCTCTCGCGCAAACTATTCAGTTTAGAATAAAATGATGTTAGTAACCTCAATATAATTTTTGAAGACTTATCCATAGATGGATGGGTTTGCTGAAAAAAAAGTTTTTACATCAAACCCATACGTGTGGGGTGTCTATGGGTAGGTCTTCAAAAATGATATTAAGGTTTCTGATATAATTTTTTTCTAAACTGAATAGTTTGCGCGAGAGACACTTCCAAAGTGGTAAAATGTGTGTGGGGGGGGGGGGGGCTGTAACTTCTAAAATAAAAGGATGATAAAACTAAAAAAAATATATGATGTACATGCAATCTTCCACCGAAAATTGGTTTGAACGAGACCTAGTAAGTAGTTTTTTTTTAATACGTCATAAATTGTAAAGCGCAATTTATTTTACGGAACCCTTCATGTGCGAGTCCGACTCGCACTTGGCCGCTTTTTTTTACTGTCATTAATTACTCGTTGAGAGGGTTCTAATCCAATGAGCGAAAACATGACAGGTTAGTTTCAAGTTTCAAATGTATTTATTTGGCCAAGTAACAAAATAACGTTACATCTAAATAGCAAGTCATGATACATTAATAGGTACGTTTCTCTTAATTTAATCATGCACTTATAAAAAAGGATAACAATTATGAAAAGTTAGAAAGTCAAATGTAATTGAATTATCTACGTAGGTACGTAATATAACAATTTAAAAACTGGATCTCTCTTGTTTACATTTTCCTGTAAATTCATTGATTGTGTAAAATTGCGTGAGTAGTTGTGTAGTTTACGAATTGCTATGGTAAGGTGACCTTTTGTCTCCATCATCAGATCAGCTCGTTGGTACCATATTTCATTATCACTGAATTTACATAAGTACATTTACATTAGTTTAATCGGATATCGGCAAATGGCTGAATTTTTTTTTGTATTTAAGTGTCCAGTAGTGGACGTCTTTCGGCTGGTATGATGATGACGATTTAGATAAGTATTCCTATAGATAAGTATTTTAGTAGTTGACCTTAAGTTTGCTAAGGACAACTTACATTATTTATCATCATGCTGAAGCCCATTTACTTTTTCTTATGTCTTTGTAGTTTGTCTGTGAGTGTGTCACGAATGTACGTTCGATTCTGATTCTTAGCTACATACAAAAAGTGCAAGTTAGTATAAAGCTTTATAAAGACAAACTCGCTCCTCGTCTATCCTTTACGAGCCGTTAACCCGTTCGATTCGCGTCTAATTCAAACTGTTCCCAGTTGTGGGTGAAACAATTAATATCGCCGCTTGGTTGGAGCTTACACGGGCGTAAGCGAACACTGTAATCAGGGAATCACTGTTTCCATTAACGATAAACAATATAAAGGTTCACTAAAACATTTAAGTAACTAATCTAAATTAAAGAACTACATCGCACACATCATGTTCACTACATCATGTTTTTTCTTATGTTGTGGTGCAATAAAGAATTACATATTTTTAAAATAATCTCGTCGACAGAACATACATTGGTAAGAAACATCTCAATAGACGAACGTTTGCTTAAAAAAGCACTCAATTCGGTTCATACGTGTTGTACGATACCACAGCACATACCTACAAATCGTCATCATCATATCAGCGAAAAGATGTCCACTACTGGGCATAGGCCTCCTCCAAAGAGTGCCACAATAGCCGGTCCTGCACCTACCGCATCCAGCGGACTCCCGCGACCTCTACCAGGTCATCAGTCCATGCACCTTGTGGGCGCTTTCCGGTAGGTGGTCACCACTCGAGAACCTTTCCGGCCTAACGGCCATCGGTTCTGCGTGCAATGTGCCCCGCCCACTGCTACTTAAGTTTAGCGATTCGGAGGGCTATATCGGTTACCTTGGTTCTGCTTCGGATAGCCTCAATTCTGATGCGATCGCGTAGAGGAAACCCCAGCATAGCCCACTCCATTGCCCTTTGGGTGACTTTAATCATACGTATCATGTTTATGACTGTTTTGTGTACCTACAATAAAGTGCTTACATACATACATAATTTGCACATCAGACAGATACACATGTTAAACTTACAACAATCGTTTGCGTCGGTGGTTAAAATATGGCAGACAGCTTCCAATGACACCTCGCAAGCTTGACTGCTGACAAATATATGAAGCTAAACTAATTTTGATCATCATGTATGGTAAATATTCACCCTTATTGTCGCATTTATTAAGTGATAAATAACATGGAAAAGCGCCCGTCACTCTCTAACAAGTTATATCCTTATCGTTTATACTTGATAAGCGAAAACTAGCATACGTAGCTGCCCAATCTGGCTACGATAGGACACTAAAGAATTCCCATTTTGTGGCCAGCTTTCAATTGGGATTATTTGCCAAATTTCGATGGTAGGTATAGCTACCAAATCTGGCTACGAGATGCGACTTTAGGGAATAGAGGGCTAAAATAAATAATCTGGTAACAGCAATGTTAAAATTGTGTAAAGTAAATAATATACCACAGTTCTGTGAACTCGATCTTTTCTTAAAGTACTCGACTTGTTTTTGAGGGCCAAGCCGAAGTTTTTCTATTTGAGAAAATGATTTCCAATAATTGAGTGATTTGTTCAAACCCTCAGAATGGCTCCATATATAGGCTCGCAGTTGACCAATTTGTGGAAACGTTCTCTAAATAATAATTCTCTTTCATCAAATTCTTAGAATTCAAGGAATTATTAAAGAACATAAAAGGTTGTGTTTGTTTCTGGTGGTGAGAAAGATCGCCAGTGCTCCCGGATGCGCTGATAGTGCAGAACCTGGATTGATATGTCATTCCTGTCACAGCTCGTGACGTCACCGTACCTTGCCTACGTCACCAGCATCTTAAAAATGGCGGACTTATACTGTGTTTCCACTGTGTGAAAGTAGAACACAGAGGCCACAAATCAAAGAGAGGTATCACGCTTTTAATTGTTCTGGGCTGTTATTCGCTACGCGTTAATGCAGGTCACCCCGCCGGTCACTCATTACGAAACTAGACCTCTACCTACGCTTAATTACTACGCATCGCGGTGTCAAGTTATAATTGTGGGTGAGCGTTGAGGTGAGCTTAAAACAAGTTACAGAATAGGGGGCCTGGCGTCAAAAGCATACATAGGTTACGCTTCTGTTTACCATCAGACAGGCCATGTACCGTCTGAGTATATAAAACAAACGCCAATATAGGTTTAATGTACAACCTCTACAGAGTCTACAGGACCCCACACATATAGTAAAGAAAATTCGAAGATACGCAATATAGATGAGCGTTAACTTCTAGTCTTATGAAAACACGTCTTTGATGAAAAACTATGGCTATCTAATTACCATCTAGAATACAATAATTTAATAAGTCCAAAAATAATCACAACCTAACATATATCAGCTTTTACCTAGCCCAAAAAAAAACACCTTTTATGTTTTTTAGGGTTCCGTAACCAAATGGCAAAATACGGAACCCTTATAGATTCGTCATGTCCGTCCGTCTGTCTGTCTGTCCGTCCGCATGTCACAGCCACTTTTTTCCGAAACTATAAGAGCTATACTATTGAAACTTAGTTAGTAGATGTATTCTGTGAACCGCATTAAGATTTTCACACAAAAATCGAAAAAAAAACATTAAGTTTTAGGGGTCCCGATACTCAGAACTGAAACTCGAAAAACATTTTTTCATCAAACCCATACGTATGGGGTATCTATGGATAGGTCTTCAAAAATGATATTGAGGTTTTTAACATCATTTTTTTCTAAACTGAATAGTTTGCGCGAGAGACACTTCCAAAGTGGTAAAATGTGTGTCCCCCCCCCCCCTGTAACTTCTAAAATAAGAGAATGATAAAATTAAAAAAATATATGATGTACATTACCATGTAAACTTCCACCGAAAATTGGTTTGAACGAGATCTAATAAGTAGTTTTTTTTTAATACGTCAAAAATCGTAAACCGCAATTTATTTCACGGAACCCTTCATGTGCGAGTCCGACTCGCACTTGGCCGCTTTTTTTAACGTTTAGAGTCATGCTACCTATGTTTCCATTAATTTCTTTTCGAAATGACATTTTTTTACAGCCAATAAAAAGTGATTGTCGACGCGCTCTCATGTCATGAACGATAATAATGGCGTCATAAAATTTGCTTTATGTTCAATCGGCGGTTTGCTGTAAAAGTTTTTTTCAGTTAAGTACCCAAGTTAATTAATTCCTGTTTTTATTGCTGAAGTACTTTAGCTAATAAATAGTATACTGAACAATCAGATTAATAAGTTTCCGGATTTTTTTTTAAATATAAAGCAGCTGGTCGATTACGTAACGCGCGGTTGTTTTAAATATGCCTGAACCACACTGACGCGGCCTGCGGTGGCGGTCAATGGTAAATTTGACAGCTAATGACAAGTTTACTAATGACTGCGTTCCCATGTACAGTAGCGGCAAACGCTGCAGTAAGCGCGGGTACCTATGGGACCGCAGCGTTTGACGCTTTTAAAAAAAAAACCGCTCGATTTAATGTCAATTTTTGTATGGGAAAATGACAGTTGAATTTTCCTAACGCTCTTTCGAAACGTTACGTGTTTACCCCTCAGGTTGCAGTTGCAGTGAGGTGTTAAGTTTCTGCTGGGATAATTTTTTTGCCGACTGTGCTTTTTTTGCAGTCAGCTAATCGTTGTATTTTGTATACTTAGTTTAGAAATTGCTATGGCCCTCGTCTGTCTCTATTATATTAACGGATCAGTTCAGAGATGCCATAAAATTGCGGTGTCTCTGTGAACTTTGATAATAACTGGTTTGAAACTCATTTGCAAGATTTGACCCGATCATGCTAACAAACGAATTTACAAGGACACACAGATTGTTAAAACAAAACTGTACACTGCAATAATCTTTCGTCAGCACGGAATTCAAATTGGGAATCCCAATTCGAAAGCCCAATGCTGCCACACTAACCATGAATATTCATGATAAGCGCGATCGTAAACTGCGTCCGATTCAAGCTGCACGCATAGACAATTAATAACGGCCGGTGTTGCCCCAGCTGGGCATAGACGCATTAGATTTTATGGCTGTGCAAACACGTGTTACCTGATGGCCAGTAAGGAATAAGTGCGTAGTGAATGCTTGAATTTGGCGAACTAGTTGCCACCATTACTGTTGTGTGATGTTATAAAAACTTGGTACCCTCGCGGCTCCGCCGTATTAAAAAGGAGGCAAGCGAATACGCCGGGTAAAATGTAGCCTATTTCCATCGCAAAGGTTCATTCTATGCAAGTGAAATAACTTTTGGAATCAGATGAGAAGTTCTGGAGTAGTGAGTGGTGTACCCACTACATAAATATAAACTTAAGAAACACACACACACGCACACGCATTTTACCTCTTTACTAATATACGTATAGATATGGCTCCAAATGCTAGCCTCAACTCCGCTTTATAACTGTTGTCTCCTTCCTAAAGTACCATCTTCTACCGGAGTTAACTATCATGAAGGCTACATATTATGGAATTTGGACACGGTCGCGCGGAATGCAGATCTCTTGCTCAGGTCGGAGATTTTTTATTCACGAGTGGCGCCTTATCCAATTTCGTGTCTGTCCTTGGATCTTTCATTGTACTAAATACTTGCCTTGCGCACTACATTGTACAATACTGTGGGCAACTATTGGTAAAATGAACTGGAAATATTGCAGATATTTTCGAAATGACAACGTCGAAAAAATTTCTATAGGCTTATCCAATTACGCCATTTCCCTGTCAAACTGGAGCGTCCAGAATTGGCAACGTTTCCGAACATCGAAACAATTTGGCCTTGAATCGACGGCATGTCGCTGATAATTAGATCTACTGCAGTACAGCTGCAACGCTAACTCGATCACGTCAATTAGGGCCTAACTCACCGTATTTACTAGCTTATTTTCAATATCAACCGTATGTTCAAGCCTCAAAGTTCTTTATTCAATAAAAACATTGAGTGATACAACTTTGACAAAATCATCTGTTGGAGCGGAACTTTTAGTATTGGACATGACTTATTTTGAATATCAACCTTATGTACGTGTATCCAAGTTGTTTTTTATAAAAACATTGAACGGTACGATTTTTCGAAAATCATCAATCAAAGCCTAAATTTTACAATCGGGTATGTTCTATAATCACATGTCGTTGCAATTTCAACGTTGATTCCTTTGAACAAGGTCGTATTTGGAGCGTTTTTCATAAGATAAGCTCGTTAAGATTTTGCTCGTTGTATTCGGATAGTCGTTATGCTAATAAAATTACTTAGGAACCATAACATTTGGAAGTTTCAAATCATCTAATTAGGATGAGAAGGTGTTCAAGCTGAGATCTAACTTGATTTAGAGTTGTTACAAGCTTGCCTAGATAGTCTTTTAAACCAAAATCGATACTTTTGCCAACAAAAAGGTATCCTGAAAGCGAAATTAAACTGTTTAATATACAAAACCATGATTTACTAAAAATAATATTTACGCCATTCAAATATAGACGAAAAAAGCGGTGGCTTTAATTTTCTCTTTTATTGTTGCAGGTAATTTCCAAGGCGACATCGCCTTACAAGACACAGACTTCAAACCCATGAAGCAAACCTCCAAGATCAACAAATCACTTCAAGAAGAAGTGGAGAGGCTAAAGAAGGAAGTATTGCTTGAAGGCTTGCAGGTAGAGGAAGAAGGATTACCAGATATATTAAGGAAGAGGACGAAGCAACCGGCGCCAGTGCAAGAGAAGCCTAAGAAGTACAATGATGCAATGCTGATGACAAAGGTAGGCATTCTAGGGCAATTATACTAGAGAACTTAAAAAAGAGAAAGCAAGTTGGGAATAGATATATCACATTAAGAATGTATACAATATATTTTTCTTATTTCACAGGTTTTACCATCAGGTTTAGATAAGTCGATACTATTAAAAAACGGCAAACTTCCACCTGGAGAAATGCTAGATAATATAACGAGTACAAACAATCAAACCAAAGAAGAATTAGTCACTAATCAAACAAGCCCCATAGAAAACTTGACTGAATCAGAAAGTCTAGAACAAGACGGTGTTTTAGTTGTAAATATTTCAACAGACAACATTTTAAATTTAGACGAACTATATCCAAATATGCATTTATCAAATACTGTCAACAAAGTAGATGAAGTTACAAATAAGATTCAGAGTAACAGCCGTGAGATCACAGGCGACTCTAACAATAACATTAAAATGAAATCTCCACCTGAAAACGTGACAGTGGCTCCTGCTCCCACAAACGGGGTTTTATATACGAATGAACGGGAGGAAGAATCCGAAAATGTGGAAAAAAGAGTTATTAATAAAACCGATGGAGATGTAGATGGGAAGTTTCTAGAAGCGAATGACTTGTTGAAACCGACAGAAAGTTTGCAGAGTCTCACAGAAGAGACAACGGGTAGACATCGAAGAAGGAGAAGAAGACATGGTAATGGGAGACGGTATGATGACTTTCATATCGTTAATAAAAAATTATCGTACTTTAAGATGAGTATTTCGGTCAATTCAATTCATTTATTCAGGAAAATAATGTACATTGTGTTTGAAATCATCTACTATCTAGGCGAATGATTTCTCGTGTCGCTGATGTAGCACGAGTTTTAGAATTCTATTATTTCCATAACCTACCTAGAAAATATATGTTTGATTTCATAATAATAAAGGTCCTTAATATTATTACATAAGTAGGTAAAACTGGAGCATGGGGTGCAAAACGGATTGTTACTTCCACCAAAAAAAAACAAATTTCGAGGATGGGTCTCGACTGTCTCGTCTCCAAAATTTAACCTTTTCATTTCAAATTATGTACCTATACTTACAGAATAATGAATTGTTGGTTGATATTTTCCAGTTTCGATTTTATTGATATTTGTTTCATTACTAAATTAAAAGACAAAAAAACCCCAAATGTTACTAACGTCTTCAGAAGCTCCATGAACAAAATTCAAAGAAGCAAATTAAACAGACATCTTAAAATATTGTCATTATTCTGTGTATGACAAATGGTTTTCATAGGGTAACGTGACAAGGTTCCGACCTGAAAATTATCGTTTAGAACACAACATGCATATTCTGCTATTTCCTAGAACTAGCTGGAAAATCACAGTCTCTAGAGAGCTTGCATCATAAAATATTATTCTCGTTACATAATTTCCATGGCCGCCGCATGCAGGGCCGGTGAAGTATTCCTCGCCCCCTGTGCATCAAAGGATGCGTCCTGAGAACTCGCTGCCACTTAATTGCTATGTTGAAAGACTTCGTCCCCTACTATTAGAAACATTGATTTCTTGCTTGTATAAAAACTGACATCTGTATCGTTTTATTTCGAAATTTTGGTCGTATTAAGATAAACTTTTATTTAACATTTTATACTTTTCAGTTAAAATGTTGACAGTATATACCTACAAGTACTCTCGATAAATAAATTGATATTGAACGAGTCATCCAGACCACTTGTCTAAGCAAATTAAAGGCAAAAAAAAATCAGCATTACTAATTTTACAAAAAAATGTATGTTGTTGAGACTAATGATCAAAAATTCAACATCAAAGGGTTTTAAGAATTAAATTGAATCAAGAATTTGGTACATATTGGTAGTTTTGATTTTCATAACTACGCTGCGGACCTGCGATGCTGTGGTTCGACTTTCAGATTGGTTCTTAGTAGGGTTAGTGCTAAATACGAGCAGAGCGCTTACAAACATTCCTGCATAGCTTAAAAGCCAACCATTCATTAGCCTGATATTAAAGTGGCCCGCGCCATTTCAGATCCGTTAAAAGCTGGAATTTCTACCCTAATAGCACTGTTTACATTGTATCATTTGCTACGCTACTTTTTGGAGGCGAAATAATGTTCAAACATACAGGATTTGAAATTAATGTGAGAGTAGTAAAAGGGAGCATGCAAATAACAATAAGAAATTAATCGTTGAAATTTCAAATTTAATCATGCTTATATGTTTGGCAATAACTTTAGCGTATTATATTAGGTTTTATATTCTCTCTGCCTTAGATTCTAGTCTCTAATTATGATAAAGGAGCATATAATCCACTTCTATACTAATTAAAAGTTATTTGGTTCTATTCTTACACCGTAAGTCTGAACGAGCTTTTTCATTTAATGAGACCAATAAATTATAGTTAATACAATCGAACCAATATATACATCCTAAAATACGGAGTTTTAAATAGTTTCAGGGACATGAATCACTTAATGGTAATGAGTCTAATATCTCGGTTAAACGTCCCCTTATTTTCAGATTAAGAAATGTCCATTCTGGTGAAAGAACGGGAAAAAACGCTGTTAAATCAGAAGAACAAGGTGAAACTCATTCGGAGCATAAAAAAATTTTTCGTCATCGTAAGAAGTACTCGAGTAGAGAAAATAGCGGTGAAAGCCGAAAAGTGACTGTACCAGAACATGAATTTGAAGAGAAATTCGATCTGAAACCACCACACAAAAATAATATAGGGACTGAAAACCAACAATTTACCAATTGGTTTTTTCGTGACACCAACGAAGATTTAGATGCTATGGAAAGTTATCAAAATAGCAATGGGGTAAGAAACCACGTCAATTTTTATTTTTTTTACCGATTGCCCCTATAATCTATATTTTAGATTGGAAGACTCCGGTGACAGCTATCATCTCAGTACAGTTGATGTCATCTTTGACGTTTGATGTTATATAAACTGTACTTACTGCGATGATAGCTTTCACCGGGCTCTTCCAGTCTGTAATAGATTATAAAAGGATTGTAAAGTTTTGGACTGCCATGTATGTAAAATTTCCGCGGTATCCTCTAAGATCACCAGGTATTGGACGAATATATCTTATGAGATCACCCAGGTGATTCTATTGTATGCCATATCCGGCACGATCCCCTGAGTCATTTTAAAGAACAGAATTATATCCCATAAAATACCCCAGAAAGTAATATTACTTTAAAAGTGATTCTAGTGGACGAACTTATCTAGTAAGATTAGTATGATCTGATAAGACATATTCGTCCAATACGATCACCTGGGTGGTCTGGTCAGGTGATCTTAGAGGATACCGCAAAAATCTCTTACGTATACCCAAGATATTTGACATCTAGCTATCCTACATGACTACAACCTACTGGATACCCAGAACGAGACTCAGCCATCTTTCTTACCCACGAGAGGTCTCAATCATCTTACCTTACTTGTAACATAATAAATTCTCCAGACTACCCGTCACCGTTCCATCCGTGCCGCAACTAACCGCAAGGAGCGCATCTGGGAGAACGGCGTGATACCCTACGAGATTGATGGCAACTTCAGCGGCGCACACAAGTCGCTCTTCAAGCAGGCCATGCGACACTGGGAGAACTTCACCTGCGTCAAATTTGTCGAGCGAGACGTCTTACTTCATAAGGATTATATTGTCTTCACTGAAAGACCTTGCGGGTAACACATTTGCAACATTTTCTCAACCAGTACCAATCTTTATTGTTACTGCTATCTTGTTGATCAAGGACGTTACATCTCGTTTTTCAATGAGCACGGTTCTTCAGCCTCACATTAGCCCTTATGGGTGATATCAAGTTCGTCTCCGTTCAGATCTACCACTTTTCATAGATTTTTTTTTACATTTACCTTTTGCTGTATTTTTTTTTGTATTGTTTGTCGATAATTAAGAGATATATTTACTTTACATGGGTTCAACGCAAACGTCCACAAAACGCGAGAGCTTAAAGTGTTAAATCTCTGTCATTGTTACCAAAATTGAGAATTACTTACATCTAATTTCAAATTAAAATCAAAGTGAACAATTATTTTATAGTGGTTTTTTTTTTTAATCAGGCACATTTTTTCCTCTACAAGCTAAGTCAAAATCGGTACAATATACAGCTCTTATCTTTTCCTTTTCTGAACGTTTAATTCCCCTTTAGATGTTGCTCATTCGTCGGCAAGCGCGGCGGAGGCGCCCAGGCCATCTCTATCGGCAAGAACTGCGACAAGTTCGGCATCGTGGTGCACGAGCTCGGGCATGTCGTCGGCTTCTGGCATGAGCACACGCGTCCCGACCGGGACAGGCACGTGCAGATCATCAGGGACAACATTATGATGGGTAAGCTGATTCTAGGATATTCATTGTTAACTCATGGGCATCGTCATCATCATTGTATCACACCTAGGCAACTAGATGACACAGTTCCTACAACTAAGCATTACCAACGATTTAGTTAATATTTAGTTTTTAGTGTTTATATTCAGGTTTACTTATTTTAAGTAGGTTAAGTATTATCATTGTAATAGGCTTCCTTTTGGCAAAAAAATTACTAACAGTTGAGTTTGTTTCGGCGTTTCTTCTTAACAGTGGTCTTCTTACTCAAAAACGCTAGAAGAATTTTGTCTTGTAAAAGTTCCATTGCGGCCTACTTGCAGAATAAAATTCATCTATTTCATTTATTTATCATCTCCATCATCATCATCGTCATTATCATCATCAAAGAGTAAGACTTTTGTGGGTGTAGCTCTCTTCACCTGACTCTATTAAGTGATGCCTCCTTGATTTCCTAACACGACATGACTGCTACCTTTTCCTTAAATTGTTTCATGTAGCTTATCTCTGTGTTCTCCTTCCTCGGTCATGGTCAAAGATTATCTTTGGTCATGGTTGACCATTGGTCATGATTATTATTTATTTCTGGCCGATTTTGACCACGGTACAACAACCGAAGAAAGACTGTTTAGCAATAGTACATTAATTCAAAGGCCATGAAAATAAGGATTGCCGCCCATGTAAATATAGACTGGCAATCCCTTTTCACGCCAAGGTATGTATAGAGCGCTTTTCTCAAATGTCGCAAATTTTTGGTTCGCCGATTTGGTTGATGTCTAGCCACAATCGTGTAGGACAGGACAACTGGACAAGCATGCGAATAGTTTAACATACTTATACTAAATAGCATTGTCCGTGAGAAGATAAAAACACTCACTACGTAGTTGTGTTTGACTCATGATATTCTTACGTAGTGTTACAAGAGTTGAACTATGGCATAAAGTGATTGCAGCAATAAATCAAATCTCGATGTCGTAGGTATATATTTGACACTTGAAATATCAGCAATTTAACCACGCTAAAAAATACGGGGTGAAATGGAAATCGTTTGTAAAATCCTGCCTCGTAAAACTGCACTACGATGTCTACGATTGCATTTCTAAATTGCATGTTTGCCGCAAAAACATGGTTGTGCGCTCATAACTCTGAAATTCAAAAGCGTTCAATAAGCAACGGCGTCCGTAATCTAAAGGCATAGTCGTTTCCATACAAATAGCATCCTCTGTATCACTACGTAGAAATATCGCCGAGCAACCGCTCGGCAACCGAGGATATTAAAATGAAGATGAAAAACGAGCCGAATTCCACATCTGATTCTTACACTCAAATGATGAGTTAGAACTTGCATTAATTGCTGTCTTTGAAGTTATAATTAAAGTAAGCTTAGATCGTTGAACTTGGATTAACTTGTTTAATTGGTTATTTAGATAGGCCGTAGACCTTTAATTAACATGTTTTAGAACAGAAACTTTTAAAGCTATATGAAAAAAGAAAAGAAAGAAAGAAAATATTAAAGCCTTATATGAGTAAATAATTTTTTTTTCGAGAAAGGCCTTATTGCCGGTGGTTCTTTCATTGCACATACAACAACAACTAATAAGACGGGCTTATCAAGTGAATTTTTTGAAAACATTATTTACCTATTCAAAAAAGGAATTTAGAACCTAACCTAAAGTACGGCAAAACTAAATGCAATCGACGGTTGCAGAATGTTATGAACTCTTAAACATAAATTTCACTTTTCGTATTCATCTTTCACAGCTAAGCTCTCATTATTTTGCAATGTTCGGTCACTGCACCGCATCGCAGGTGACTAAGTAATGCTCTCACTCAATTCAGAAATGGAGACAGTCAACATCTGCGTGTCAATTGCGAGCACATCCATCATGCGAAGTAATTCCGTTGACGACTCGCTCCGAATTAACTTGGCGACATTAATATTTAGTACTTAAATGCTTTTAGTTGTGTTTATTACTTGGTTACACCTATGACTTTGAAGGGGTTATTTTGTTATTAAACGTAACACGTGTATGATCTTGAGATGTTGACTTTATATTTAAGTAAGAGCCCCCGTTCACGTGCGCACTAGCACCACTGGTAAAATTGTGATTATTTAAATTTAACGATATTATATTAAAAAAAGCGGCCAAGTGCGAGTCGGACTCGCACATGAAGGGTTCCGTAAAACAAATTGCGGTTTACGAATTATGACGTATTAAAAAAACTACTTACTAGATCTCGTTAAAACCAATTTTCGGTGGAAGTTTGCATGGTAATGTACATCATATATTTTTTGTAGTTTTATCATTTTCTTATTTTAGAAGTTACACACATTTTACCACTTTGGAAGTGTCTCTCGCGCAAACTATTCTGTTAAAAAAAAATGATATTAGAAACCTCAATATAATTTTTAAAGACCTATCCATAGATACCCCACACGTATGGGTTTGATGAAAAAAAAATTTTTGAATTTCAGTTCTGAGTATGGAGAACCCCCCCAACTAAATGTTTTTTTTCGATTTTTGTGTAAAAATCTTAATGCGGTTCACAGAATACATCCACTTACTAAGTTTCAGCAGTATAGCTCTTATAGTTTCGGAAAAAAGTGGCTGTGACATACGGACGGACAGACAGACAGACATACATGACGAATCTATAAGCGTTCCGTTCTTTGCCATTTGGCTTCGGAACCCTAAAAAGGAGGCCGCTATCACCGTATTTTGTATTTAAGTGCCTTGAGAATACATCAAACTAGTTCTTTATTTTTAAAAAAGGAGGCCGCTATACACCGTATTTCGTATTTAAGTGCCTTGAGAATACATCAAACTTGTTTTTATTTTTAAAAAAGGAGGCCGCTATACACCGTATTTCGTATTTAAGTGCCTTGAGAATACATCAAACTAGTTTTTATTTTATGTTGCTGGAGTCGTCGATCTACTTATGAACTCAAATGAAAAACGGCCGTTTTAACTTTGGACGAATACTCGTAAATTGACGAATCCAGCAACGTAAAAACTATTATGATGTATTCAAAAGATACTTAAATAAAAAATACTGTGTGTAGCGGCCTCTTTTTTGAAATATGTATCGTTAAATTTAAATAATCACAATTATTTACCACTGACGACGCTACTGTGCACTCGAACGGGCTCTAATTTTGCAACAGTTCTGTTCATATTATTATGCCTGAACTAAAGTTTAAATTAAATTATATTAGATACAAAGGAACAAATGGCTGCTTGACTATCCTATATTTTGTTAATAAGGATGTCGACTGATAAATAGTCAATACAGCAACGTTATGTGAAACACAAAAACGCTCTGTTAGTACGAATTTGTAAGTAAATATTTAAGGTTCCGTACCAAAAAGGTAAAAAAGGAACCCTTATGGTGCGACTCTGTCCGTCGGTCACAACGTTAAATATCTCAGAAACTACTGAAGCTATCACTTTGAAATTTGGCACAACTGCTAAAAGGGTTAAGACACGTGTATGGAAAATGAAAAAAAAAACATTATTATTTTCTGTTTAAAGACAAATATGAGGGGGGTTAAAAATTCAAAGTCTAGTAAATAGATCAAGTGGGGTATCATATGAAAGGGCTTGAGTTGCACTTTCTAAAACCTCTGTCTATCTCTATCTAGCTTATTTTTTTTTATTTATCAAAAATAATTTCTTAAATAAATTTATAATTTACTTACTTTTGTATGAAAATTTATGTCTTCAAATTCCTATCAGATTATTGTTAAAGTCCCTTCTTTGAAATAAAAAATAAATAATCGAAATCGGTTCGCGTGATAAAAAGCTATCGCTGACAAATATACTAGGTTGTAAGTTGTTAACAGTGCCAAAATGCAGAAGGCACTTTGCAACGGTAACTTCTACTATGAGCTGTTTAAGATTGTTAAAGAATGAATGGGGCCCTGACATGACGGGTATGGTGTATGAAAGTTTGTACGGAACCCTCGGTGCGCGGGTCAGACTCGTACTTGACCGGTTTTTTTAAAAATAGGAAGTATCGATAAGTTGCATCGTATTTTCGTGAGTTTTTAGAATTAATAGCATGATTCTGAGATAGAAAAACAAATTTAGTGTTGTGTAAAATCTTTATCAGTGCCAGTAAACCACCTTAAACGGTATAAGTAAGTAAAGGAATTACCAACTAATTTCGGTCCAATCTCAAAGTCGTCGAATAAAATTAATTACCCGTTATAGTAAGGTCAAGTTTCCAAGCCTGCCAACAAATGAAATAAAGTTACAAAGTTAAGAAGATCATAATTCGTAAACTTCCGAGTAGGCCAAGTAAATATTTTAGATTAATAATAGTATAGCTGAAGAAATTGGATTAGTCTTCGTTTGCTAGGCTACAATAATATTATGTAAATTTTACTTTTTCGCTGCCGTTTCTGGTTTTGAGGTTACAAATAACACTCGACACTTTTAGATTGTACTTGGCATCCAAAGGGTTCCAAGTATAAGGGTGCGATTACACCAACGTACCTACTTACAATTACAGACCGATCAACGTTAAGTATGGCACCGGCAGCTGTCATCACAAACAAAATAAAAAAAAATAAAAACATAAGTAGTCAAACTTTTCACACTATCAGATATTAACGAACACCGCTTATATACGATTACAGACGGTTTCATGCAACCCCCTCTTATACAAAGGTACTCACGTTTACTCATGTCATCATGTGACATATTTTAATCTATAAAAATCCATTACAAACCATCGACATGAAAAATCCATTTCTGTCACCGCCTCGCCACTGTATCATTCAAATGACAGCTGTCCTAGCATTCCAGCCTGAATACTACCTATATTTTTTACCCTGTATTCGAAACAGGATATGGACGGGAGTCATATTTTCCGCGATATTAAAACCACTTCCATAACTCGATAGTTCATTGCGGGGTTGCCGATTCGATTTCCGAAGGAAAACATTTACTATTTATTTATGGATAGAAACATTTGTTGCTTTAAAACTTGTTTTGCCATTAAGAACCGTTTAAATCAAACTGAAGTAAGGACTAATCTGAATAATAATAAGGTCTAGTTTTGTTTAGTCATGGTTTATTTCAAATAGCTAATTTACTTTAATAGCACGAATTCGGTAAAGACTATACGTTGCTTCTAAGACGTTCCATGCCCTAAATGCACAATTGCGTTTACGTTCATACACGTTGTTCCTGAAGCGTGGCCCGGCAGCTAATGGGTTCAAACATTCTTTTAAAGGATGAAGCACATTATTAAAACTCCACGCGACCCGATGAGACGCGACTATTGTTTTCTACGTCGCGTCGGATGTTCATAGTGTTCATGTCATAGAAAACAATACAATTTGATTCGAATCAACACGCGTCGCATTTCATCGGGTCGGGTGGCGTTTTCATAAAGTGTTCAGCCTTGAATAAGGTGGACTCCATGTTAGTTAAACCATCGAAAACCCTAAAAAAAATTGAACTCCATTACAAAATGTATTTTCTCTCCAAACAAACCCAACAACGTGATGTGCTAAGTCACTTAGAGTCTGCAGCATTAGAGGAGGTAATGAAAACTCACGTGTCTAAACGGAATAGGTACACTTGACCCGAATGCGTGACACGTAGACTTAAATCTTCTGGACGGCCATCACACCGTGACGAACAACTAGAACAGAACACAGTACATGGTCAGTGATTTCGAATTCAGTATTACAAGGTTCGAAATGTCAGAAACACGCTGGTACAATTATTTGGATTCCTCCGTGCACCATGAATAATTATTGTAATGTAATGTATGACAGCCTATCATGTATGTACTTGTAATTATGGTCTTTACATGCCTGAATTTTATAAAAAAAAGGATAAGAAACAGCCCACCTATAAATTAGGAAACGCCCAATTCGTTGAACCTGAGTTTGAGAAAAAGTGACTTTCAATTATTGGGATTTTATGTGTCAAACAATGGAACAATTGCATACTTTTTATTAGAATCTACCTTAATACTGGTAATTGCTTTAGAAAAAGATTGTACATATTATGTACTTTAAAAAAGTATTATCGTCAAAGGGGTGATGTGGAACATGATTACTTGGATTTGTATTCACCAGAGACTAATTGTGTTAAAATGGGAGACAATTATATTGGGCGGATTATTTAGCTGCGCATTAGCTGAACCCGTTCGTAAATCCCATAGCTTTCTGGTGTGATATTTAGCCCACGAGCATAGTGCCATTGTCGCAGCACATTGAAACAAGCACGCCGTGGCTTCCAACGCATAATCAGAGCTCGGAAGAAACACGGCTTCCTGCCCATTCACGATTTGGGCGCTACGGCCATTCATCACAAATAAAAGTTGTATGTAGGCGTATACGGCTTCTTTATGGCCGGTTACGGCAAATGGCTGAGAACTATACCACGGACGGTCATTTGAGCTCTAAAACAATAAAAAAAATATAACGAATGAATATATAGAGATGTAGTTTATTCATTGCTAGAAACATAATTATAAGTCATCTCCCGCCCACTTGAGAAACTATCTGAGCTACCAGTAAACAAATTAAGGTTTTCATGATTACATCCATTCGTCATTTACTAATTGTTTTTTCACTTCTCATGCTCTAAAAGTTCGTCTTTATGTCGTGCGTAGGCGACATAAAGTCGCTTTTTATGCTCTAGAGCATAAAGTAAAATCTTCGTCGAAGACCAAGGCAATCGCTGCAACAGCCACACGAACAGCTTTAACTTCATACAACAACCTCTTTATTTTATTTCGTTTCGTTCGTATTCTAAGACCAAGGCAAAGATACCAACAGCCAAAGTACACAATAAAATTTCATGAAATAAACTTATAATTTGTATTTCGTCTCATTTATTATTTTACGTGTTGCTGTTTCATTTCCTCGCAATCGAAGTGAAAAGTAGAGTGTACAACTCGTCCATAAAACCCATTTTACACTCGACTTTATATCTATCCTCGCTCGCAAGCTCGCTCGGATGGATAAACGTCTCGAGTAAAATGGTGCGTTTTATGCACTTGTTGTACAATCTACTATTTGTGACGGTGTGTTAGGAGTATACAGAGATTTAGGTATGAGTTTTTTCCCAATGTTCACAACTTTTCTGAAACCTATGTTTTGGTTGGACTGTTAATCCGCATAAACAGCATCATCAACTCCTTACATTACAATATAATTTCAACAATAAAAATACGATGACAATGCTCTCATAATTTGATATTACATGTCCTATAAATTTACGCTCACCTCGCTGGTATCTTAGCAGTATTAGCCCAGTGATAGACTACTATTGAATGTCATATGGAATTAAGTCCGCCATATGTACCATATTTGTGCAATAAAGTATAAATCAATAAATGGTATTTATTGTCCTATAGGAATTATAGGATCGACAACAAAGATGCTTCAAGTATGAAACAACTTGTGTGTAGTGACGATTTTAACACATACGCTGGAGCTGCGTCAATTGAATCCGTCAAAATCGAAAATGGGTCATACACAGATTTAAGTTCGCGTAGGACCTTTTCAAAGTTAAGGGCTACAAAGCGTAATTTTTGGTTGGACTCTTAATCCGCATAAACAGCGTCTCTCATATATTATTATGCGATAAAAACATAATTTATATGCAAGTACAAGCTCTTAACCATTGACCACAGGAAAAAATAATTTTTCACTTCTCATGCTCGCAAAGCTCGCCAAAATGCCACTTTATGCTCTAGTGCACAAAGTAAAATTGTTTTAAAGACTAAGATAATCGGTCCTAACAGCCACACACACAATAAAACTTCGTAGAATAAACTTGTCATTTGATTTGATTTGCTTTAATAAATTTCACATTTGTGTTTTCCATTACTAAATTAATAAAACCAGATAAAATAGGGAGTCAATTATTATTTTACAACGTATTGAACCATTAAATGACTTGGCAGTATGAAGTAACCTAAGTCTAATATCACGTGTCGAAAATTAAACAAAAACTTTAAAAAGCTAAGTGACGGGAATGAGCTATTATTTCATTTAGTTTTGCAATTATTTGTTATTTTCTGGCAATCGAAGTGAAAAGCAGTGTGTATAACTCGGGCATAAATTAGCCATTTAACCCCTGGACTTAACTATCCACCCTCGCCGGTGGCTCGGGTGGATATAAACGTCTCTGGTTAAATGGCTCGTTTTATGCGCTTGTTGTACAATCTACTATTGTTTAACCACTGTGTATTACCCAAATTACTTTGTTA
Source organism: Epinotia brunnichana (assembly GCA_963854355.1). Taxonomy (NCBI): domain Eukaryota; kingdom Metazoa; phylum Arthropoda; class Insecta; order Lepidoptera; family Tortricidae; genus Epinotia; species Epinotia brunnichana. The sequence continues at coordinate 28,160,428 of OY977945.1, forward strand.
GTCAGCAAGAAAATTAGCGCTTATGTTATTAATTATGATTTTAGCAGTTAATGTGTGTTAGTATTTTGATTATAATTATTTTAGCGAGCCTTAGGTCCTCTGATAATGAATAACGAGGGACCTTGTAGAGAGATATTGTACCTTTTAATTATGAACAAGGGGCGACATAAATTAATTGCTCGTGTTTAATGAACATTTGTAAACCAAACAAACATTTCTCAGCATCATTTTAATTATAAATAATATCATGTTGTTTTCCCGTTACTTATCTATTCGTACACTTTGTTATGGAGGTCAATAAATTGTAAACATCGTACACAAGGTAATGATATTGACATGAGTCATTTAAGACGAATATTTTTGCACAGCATATCTAGATGACCTTTGCTACGTACCTAAACAATGAAATTAAATATGTAGAAGCGAACTTAGTAGTGATTCTTTGCAACCAAGTACCTCAGGCAATTTTTAAACCTTTTTGGTCTATCATTCCTTGCTACGCAACCACTGAACATCTTAAAAATCTACATACTTAAAGGAAATCTACCTGAACATTGTAAGACTCTTCCGATAAGGTAGATCTGAAGAGTAAAATATAAGTACTTACCTACATGCAAAGGTACTATGCTATGACCTAAAGCTTGTAAAAGGTGAAAGTCGTCACTTCTACTGCGTAAATGAGAGTGTATTAACTTTAACTACATAAAGGAACAATTGTAAACACCCCCGGCTAAACAAACATAGCTTATGAACCATCTCGACGGAGAAAAGCATCGATTAAATAAACTCCGGATGTTGGGAATAAACACTCAATACACATGCCGCTCCCACAGTCAAACTAGTACTACAGTTTTGTGGGGCAATGTTTAATTTTAAGTATGTAAAACACTGTACTTATTAAAAAAAAATAAAAAAAAAAACAGTCAGTTGCAGAGAACCTAATCGAACTTGGAAGTATCTATTATTCGGTACATCAGTATTCTAGGAATGATCACGCCAACAAGCAGAGACTTAACCAGGAAATCACCTGTCATAATCTCCGTATAGAACCATTTACCTACCTAAGTAGGAAATCATTCGTAAAGTCATATAGTTCACTTTCACCCATCATCTGTTACAACCATCTCCTCATATACCTACACGGAATCACTAGTTACATCAGAAATCATTAACTACACAGTAATCGCGGATTCAGTCGCCCGTATCCTTCGCGGGGACTGTTTTTCGGTTATAACAAAGCGATAAAAAAAGCCAGCAAGCCACATTGCCGTTGCCATTATTTCAGGAATATTGCCATCAGCATTATTGCCGGGAACATTGCTTGTGATGCCGGCAGTTCTGCCGGTACAAGAAATATGACTGTGATATTTTCTCGATTTTAATGCAATAAACAGTAAAAAAATAAGAACAGGCCTTATCATGCGATAAGTGACAAGATAGAACATCCGTCCCTGGCTGACACCGTTCGATAGAACGAGACGACGCGCTTATCCTGTCACTTATCGCGTGATAACGCCATCCATGCTACGGCGCCTGTTTTCCAAAAAAATGCGGCGTCTTGCAGCTGTCAGTTTCAAAGTTGCCAGTAACATTGCCTTACCAGCAACGTTGACGACCGTTGTATGAAATCCAATGTCGGGAACATCAATAACAATGGCTCAGCTGTTAATTCCCCGTAGGAGTGAGTTCAAATGTCAAGACTAGTGCAAATTACATCATATCACTTTGATGAGGGATACGAGGCCATTCGTATTTCGTGTGAGATTAGCTACCTCATTCCATATAGGTAGTTAACATTAAAATTGTAACGGATAAAATTCGTCTAAGTATGTTTCTTCATTTATCTAGGATATCAAAATATTGAACTAGTTAAGTGCTTTTCAAACATAACAGTAGGTTTCAAAATCGAAATGAAATCGCACGACGATTAACGCACTATTGTTCTACTCATAATATGAGTAGAACAATAGTGCGTTAATATATGGAATTGTTTTTTGTAATGCCTGTATTATTATGTGACAGTGGCAGTTATTCATTTGTCTTCTAGTCGTTAAAGACCCATATCAATCAGGAAAGGAGAAATGAAGGATTTATATGTCTGTGGTACCCACAGATGTATGAATATAAGGAGATCGGACATGGCGGCCGATTTGTATAGAGTGAGCCTGTCGCAAGTACATTAACCCACACAACGCCCAAGTAATTGACAAGACAAAGCACGCACACATCTAAAACACACACACTTGTATACCTACACGCTTATTTGACAATAAACGCGCATCATATCAGGCATTTTGGGAAAAAACGTAATATTATCTGCGATCAGCACGCGTGCACAGTATGGCAGTGTATGCCCATTGAGCATACAGCTGAGACACGGCCGCCGGCGGCTTGTCCTCTCTCTAGTATTCTATGCTCTGAGGTGGTACCACTGGGACCAGAAAAGGACAAATGCTCTCCAAATCTAACTTTTAATTTTTTTTTTTTTTTATATTTGCGGACAATCTTACACAAATCAACCTAGTCCCAAACTAAGCAAAGCTTGTACTATGGGTACTAGACGACGATATAGATACTTATATAGAGAAATAAATACTTAAATACATAGAAGACATCCATGACTCAGGAACATATATTCGTGCTCACACAAATAAATGCCCTTACCGGGATTCGAACCCAGGACCTCTTGCTTCATAGGCAGGGTCACTACCAACTAGACTAAAGCGGTCGTCAACTTTATCACCAAGAAACTGTTTTTGTCATTCACTGAACCTGTTTGTCAGAATATGACGAATATAACTTGTCCTTATCGCACGATAAACACGACGTCACCCTGCGGCAGTACACTACAGCCCCCTTATTCTGTAACTTGTTTTAAGCTCACCTCAACGCTCCCCCACAAATATGCCTTGACACCGCGATGCGTAGTAATTAAGCGTAGGTTGAGGTCTAGTATCGTAACGGGTGACCGGCGGGGTGAGCCGCATTAACGCGTAGCGAATAACAGCCCTGATTTGTTGCGCTATCTGACTTTAACTCCTTATAAAAACTTTAATTTATGACCAATTGTCCTTATACTTGCTAATAGTTATAAATAATAATGGTTATTATTAATAACCATCACAAGCATATATTATTACAGTTTCAAGGTGTGAACAAATGAAATAACACACATGCCCTCCAACATTTAGGTAAGTTATGACAAAGGACAAGGGTTACCTTTATCTCGACGACACTTAATAATTGGGTCACCTCGCTTTACACAGGAATTACTAAAATGTCGCCTAACCAGTCCACTGGGCCACTAGATATTTAAACTATCTTCTTTGCAAATTACCTTGACGCCATTCAAAACAGAACGCTTTGTGTCTAGTTTTAAAGTCCCATTCAGGTTGTCGATTACAGTTTCAAAGGAATTTCAACTTAATAGTGAGGGTATAAAGTTAAATTTGCAACAAGGTTGTCCTGAATCTGCTCTGGTAAAGTTCTTCGGATGTCCTGGGCGTTCTTTGTTGAATCGTTTGCGTTTTACTGATAAGCCCGTGTTGAATGGGAATTTTGAATTAAATTAGGTCGTGCTTGGCTCGGTTTCTGTATGAGCTAGACTTAAGCTTTAGAACTATTTAGCTTGCTATTAAATGACAACGCTGGAGATGCCTGCATTTTATATTTGGGTACTGTCATCAACAAGAAATTTATTTCAAAGGACGATGGCCCAAGTTTGTATGGGCGCCGTCCTCGCCCACTATAGTTCACTATCTATCTCATTACATTGCTGATTGTACAAGTAACACAGCCGTCCTTTCCTAATTGAACAAGCAATGCAAGGTGGTTTGTCATTGTTAGATGACAAGAGTCAAAGTGGTGAAATAGTCATCACGTATCTAACGCATTGTACGCGCGTCACTATTCTAAATGTCACTCTTTTTATGGGAAAATGTTAGTTGAATTATCCTAACGTATTTTCAAAAAGTTACGTGGTTATCCCTTTGTGGTCGATTGCGTAACGGCTTGTACGTGCGTTAGGTAGATCTAAATGTCTATTTTGTATGGAAAAATTACAGTCTTGTCCTAGCGCGCGTTCGAAAAGTTACGCAATTACACCTGTGATGTTGGTTTTAATATTTTTTAATATGATATTACAAAAAACTTACAATCACATTTCGTTATTACAAACACGTTACGTCACCAATTAGAAAATGATTAGGTACGAATAACGCATTGTTCAGGAGGTCAAAATTCTAGACATATTTTACGCATTTCAATTTTACTTTATTTGTTAGCAACATATATTGCGCGCTCGCTTCTTCGCTGCGCAGCATGTGGAACAAACTGAAAAAAAACTAGAATGCAAGTAATACCATAAATTGACCCCACGATCCCTAAACAATATTCGATACGAATTAAATTGGAGCTAAATGATTAAAGGCAACATTCTGAACGTTTAACAGTTAATTTTGCCTTTGCTCCCAAATCTCGACATCAAAGTTCCTGATGGCATTGCCCTCGAAACAACGATTGGCTAAATCGGTTTTAGGATTAAAGGATGACTCACGCTAGAACGGGCCGTGCCCGGCCCGGGCCGTTTTCTAAGAAAAACGTAGGCGTTTTTGCGCGGTCGAGCCATTCCGAAGCCAGGCTGAGCCACGGCCAAGGCTCGGAAGCGGCTCGGTGTCGGCACGGCCCGGCCGCGGGCTTGCGTATGGCTCGGCCGCGTAAAAACGCCGTCGTTTTCCTTAGAAAACGGCCCGGGGCCGGACACGGCCTGTTCTAGCGTGAGTTATCCTTAAATCTGTTTACAGGTTACATTTAAGTTCAGCAATTTACTTCTTCATTGGTTTTTTTTCCGAACCTTTGCTGTGAAAATATTATTTTCTTCGTATTCTTTTTTCCACCTCCCAGTACTTAAGATATATTTTTATTGATCGCTTTAAAATCATTTATAATTGAGGTATATTTTAATTCGTCGCTTCATATCCCAATCGCATTGACGATGAGATAAACCGAATTGAAGCGCTGGGCCCATTCCACAAAGCTACAATTTTCCATTGTTCCAGTTTAACTGGCAAGACCTAGGCGCTTGACCAATAACGACTGACCATTTGATGTGTGTTTTGTGTTGCCTGTCTAAACTTATAAAATTGAAACGACTTCGTGAAACACAGAATTTCCCAGTTCATATTCATAACAATGATCGGAGAGGGATGCAGTGGCCATGGCCATTGATGATGATGAATTCTCAAAAACATTTTCGTTCCAGGTCAAGAATACAACTTCAACAAGCTGACAGAAGAAGAAGTGAACTCCCTCGGCCAGACGTACGACTACGATTCCATCATGCACTACGCTCGGAACACGTTCAGCAAGGGCACATATTTGGACACCATCTTGCCGCTGGAGGTCCATGGGAAGAAGAGGCCGGAGATCGGGCAGCGAGTCAGGCTGAGCGTGTCTGATATAGCGCAGACTAATCTGCTCTATAAGTGTGCCAGTAAGTATAGTCATACGCGCCACCAGTATGTGCATCTGCGGTACACGACACCACTTTAAACCCGTAGCCAGATGGCTCGGCTTTGACGACGGTGCTGCTCTCCCGTCGCATTTGGACTAATACCATCCTCTCCCATCACATTTGGATATATCGTTAGCTGTTAAGTATGTATGTAAAATACTTATACCATTTGTTGTATGTTATGATGACCAAGAGTTTGTCTGTGTATTACCTATAGCTTTATAAAGATCATTAACTACAGTTAGTGGGCTCAATGATCCAAAAAGAGTTTTGGTCTTCGAAACGATAGCACTCCTCTTATCTCGATCCTGCACCACTTTCCGCCAGTTTTCGGCTTGAAGCTGACGCAGAACAGCCCGCACTTGCAATAGTTAGAACAAATGATATGTATTTATTGATGTCTCGATCCAACAATAGCAAGACGTTGTGACAACTTAATTCATATGGCAACTTCATATAATTACCAGTTCCAAAATTAGAGTTTCACGTCTGTTACCGGATATTCACAAAATTAACTCCTTTCGACTGTACTGTCTGAACCACATTTAAATTAAAGCTAATTTTAGAATTAATGCCGTCAACTTAAGAAAGGCAATTAAGGAAAGCTATAATTACGGTTGCCAATTTAACCTCTGAAAGCATGCAAGTCATTCAGTCGTATTTTTTAAGAAAGGCTGTCTTAATATCTTACTAATTTTCAAATTTTTAACTGACTTCCAAAAAGGAGGAGATTCTCAATTCATCTGTTTTTTTTTGTGTGTTTGTTACGCGATACCTCGGTAATTTATAAACCGATTTTTAAATTTGTTTCTTTGTTTGAGAGCATATACTTCCAGGTTGGTCCCGTTGTCACCAAAATCCAGTTGTGATGATGGGATCCTGGAGGAATCAGAGAGAACTCTTCAAATTTTATAGTCAAACTTGAAGCAATTTGACTATTGATTTGAAGTCGGTTAAAACTTTGTTTTGAATGTAAATTATTGTGTTTTTCAAGCTGTGGGTCGCGACCCCCCTCCCCCCCCCCCCCCCGGGATTTTTGAAGGAGGTTGCGGCTGCTTGAATTTTGTTAGTTAAAACATGTAGGGATTCATATTTGTTAAATAGAAAATATAATTTAAGAACAGACACAAATATCTCCTTATTCTAGTGTAGGGATGTCGTGCCATGAAAAAGGTTGAAAAACACTGCCTTAACATACATACATACATATAATCACGCCTCTTTCCCAGAGGGGTAGGTAGAGATCACGGATCTCCATTTTGAAAAGCCTTAACAAATGCATCTTAACCTGATTTGTTGAAGGTTTTTCCTGTTTTTGGAGAAAAAATAATAACACATTAAAATCCTTTCATTCATTACCCACCTACAAAAATTGGCTGACACTCGTGAGTGCAGTACCTACATTGAAGAGGCGATGAAAATACAGAAGTATGAACTAACGAACCCCATTCAAGATTCGGAGAAAGTTCCAGGCTAGCTTTATACCTACCCACAGCTGTATGATATTTAGTTTAATACTTACTACGAAGTAGATTTCAGAGAATCCGTTACAAAGATTGGTACACTAGCAAGTTCGACGAATTCTTAAATGCAGCTTTAATATCCAGAATTCAGCGTAAAACTTTATTCTCTCCTTACTCTTCCCAGAGGAATAGTTGCGTATTTCGAGCGAGCGTTAGGACAGTCGCCATCACATACATCAGAGCAAACAAGTAATAGTAATTTATTAGCATTCATGTTGTTACATAAAGGTGGTGTGTTACGATATGGACGTATCAAACATGAGCCCTGCAAGTACGTCACAAACATCGGAACACACCTCTATTTTCAAGGCATTAGGGTGCATGTGCCGATATTTTTGAACACCTATAGTGTACCGATGTATGTGATGGCGACTGGACAACTTTTTCACTTTCCCACAAATAAATACATTAAGAAACGTTACGCAATCCACCAGTAAGTGCGTTGGGATCGAAAAACCGTAATTTAACTGAAATGCACTTAGTAACTAAAATCTTTGTCGAACTAAAAAATAAATCCCTAGAACACAATAGTAATCCAAACAAATAAGAAATTTTCGAAGAATAAGGGTGTAGACCCAAAATGTATTATTACTTCAAAAGAAAGAAGGCAATATAATAAAATAAAATATACCTAATGACGAAAATCCCATTCGAATATCTCAAAAAATTACGAAGCTGCAACTGTTTTAATGTTGCTTGTTAGAGAGAGAAAACGCTCCGAGATCGTGACGTCACGATCGTCTGCCGTTATAGTAAATGACAACAATTGTCCCTTTTCCGCAAAAGGTTCGTTTTGCGGAAAAGGGACAGAACATACCCGCTCTTAAAACTTTGGACGCTTATAACTTTGTGATTATTTAATATCTTGCGTTGCTTTTTTCTCATTTTTAATCTTTTTTCGGTGAAATGCAATATTGTTGATTATTTTATCTACACCCTTGTGTCTACACCCCTATTAATTCCCAGAAAGCTGGAAATCGTTTTAATACCTTAATTTGATCCTAAATACGTGTAATCGGAGTTTGCCCAATCCCAGGAGGTGTGCATAAATTTTTGCTCTTTTTTCATGTAGCACAAAAACGGTACTTAATAAAGGTACTTCAGACAAAAAATGTTCAATAATTCAATATTAAAGAAGGCAAAATTCTGCGTCGAATGAATATCTAAAACTTCAAATTCGGTTCAGTGGGATAGTCGAAATCAAAGGTTAGAAACTGGGAAAACTTTGTCATTTAGGTGCAAACTTCCATTTTGCGATTTTGTTTTTTTATCTTTGAAAAAAATATACCTGCTAAAAAACCGATGGAATAAAAAATGTAAAAAAGAAAATTTCACATTATATACATGGCCCTTCTTTAATATTGAATGAATAGAATACATTTTCCGTCCGTCGTACTGTTTTTGCGCTACATGCAAAAATCTGAAAAAAGAGCAAAAATTTCGCGGTTATTGGGCTCCCAAAAGTTATGCACACCTCCTGGGATGGTACAAACTCGGATAACATGCATTTAGGACCAAATGAAGGTATTAAAACGATTTCCAGCTTCCTGGTAATTATATTCCTCAAAACGTTTTTTTTTGTATCTAATTTGCTTGGCCTATAGTAACAGATTTACCCAACAGAATGCGGCCGCACTCTCCTCGGCAACTCCGGGTGGTTCAGCTCGCCCGGCTGGGGCAGTGAGACCGCACCAACAACGCCAGAGCGCTGCGAGTGGCGCATCGTTGCCACGCATGGAGAACGGGTTGTGCTCAACATAACTGGTGAGTGACGAGTGACTACAGAATGCGGTCGCACTACGACTCTAGGTTGTTTAGCTCACCCGGTTGGGGCAGTAAGACCGCACCAACAACGCCAGAGCGCTGCGAGTGGCGCATCGTTGCCACGCATGGAGAACGGGTTGTGTGTGCTCAACATAACTGGTGAGTGACGAGTGACTACAGAATGCGGTCGCACTACGACTCTAGGTTGTTTATCTCACCCGGTTGGGGCAGTAAGACCGCACCAACAACGCCAGAGCGCTGCGAGTGGCGCATCGTTGCCACGCATGGAGAACGGGTTGTGCTCAACATAACTGGTGAGTGACGAGTGACTACAGAATGCGGTCGCACTACGACTCTAGGTTGTTTAGCTCACCCGGTTGGGGCAGTAAGACCGCACCAACAACGCCAGAGCGCTGCGAGTGGCGCATCGTTGCCACGCATGGAGAACGGGTTGTGCTCAACATAACTGGTGAGTGACGAGTGACTACAGAATGCGGTCGCACTACGACTCTAGGTTGTTTAGCTCACCCGGTTGGGGCAGTAAGACCGCACCAACAACGCCAGAGCGCTGCGAGTGGCGCATCGTTGCCACGCATGGAGAACGGGTTGTGCTCAACATAACTGGTGAGTGACGAGTGACTACAGAATGCGGTCGCACTACGACTCTAGGTTGTTTAGCTCACCCGGTTGGGGCAGTAAGACCGCACCAACAACGCCAGAGCGCTGCGAGTGGCGCATCGTTGCCACGCATGGAGAACGGGTTGTGCTCAACATAACTGGTGAGTGACGAGTGACTACAGAATGCGGTCGCACTACGACTCTAGGTTGTTTAGCTCACCCGGTTGGGGCAGTAAGACCGCACCAACAACGCCAGAGCGCTGCGAGTGGCGCATCGTTGCCACGCATGGAGAACGGGTTGTGCTCAACATAACTGATGAGTGACGAGTCACTACAGAATGCGGTCGCACTACGACTCTAGGTTGTTTAGCTCACCCGGTTGGGGCAGTAAGACCGCACCAACAACGCTAGGGCGCTGCGAGTGGCGCATCGTCGCCACGCATGAAGAACAAGTCGTATTCAACATTGTATTGGTGAGTGACTACAGAATGCGGTCGCACTTCAACAACTATAACTCTGTAGTTATAGTTGTTGAAGTGCGACCGCATTCTGTAGTCACTCACCAAGTCCTATCCTGTGATAGTACTCTTTTCGAATCATGTTATCCCGTTCGCGCACGAACGCAACATTAATCGTGCTCTCTCGTTTCTAGCGCGATCTGCTGTATGGTTTGCGAGAGCTAAGTTTAGCGGAAGTGGGAAGAGCAACAAGCCTGATGAGAGCGCAAGTGACTAATACTGAAATTCAATTTTATGCACATAACTGGTTGCCATTTATTTAAATTCGTGCTGCTTTGGAAATCCTCGTAATACTGCTACACGTCTTGAGATAACTCATGAAACTCGGTAATTTTAACTGCAACTAGGAAACATTTTCTTACTCGATCCATTTAGTTGTACGTCTGTTAACCCTCTATTACCGCGTGATGGCTCGAGTTCGTGCCGTCGGATTGTTGCCCATTGCGGAACTCATCCTTAAAACTGCAGTTGCTCAAAACGTCAGTTCCACCTTTCACGTAGGTATCACAACTTATTTCACATATGATACATTTGTTTACAAAACCATTAACCCCTGTTTCTAAAGTATTGACAGTGACCTGGCCCACCATTTCACGAAGCTTTAAGTTTTTTACAAGATTTGCGTCTAATTTTACCTACAAGTTTAAATTGGACAAGATTTTAATTTTACAAGTTTAAATTGGAAACACTGAGTCGCTTGACCGCCTAACTAAACAGCACTAGCTTGACCTGTGTTGCTTCTTTAGAATTGTAAAGTTGTTACTTTTCTCTTCGTGAATGAATGGGCCCCTGGTACCTACCTGAGGGGTAATCACGTAACGTTCCGAACGGGCGTCGGTACAATTTGACTGTCAATTTTCCATATAAAAAGTGACATTTAGACCTACCCGACGTTCGTACAATGCGTTACGTGATCGACCTACTGAAATCAAAATCAATCAAAATCAATTATTTATTCTGCAAATAGGCCACAAGGGCACTTTTACATGTCAAATGGTAATCCTATATCCTATACTATTATAAATGAGAAAGTTTGGCTGTTTGGATATCTGGATGTTTGTTACTCAATCACGTTTAAACGGCTGAACCGATTTGGATAAAATTTTGCACGAAGATAGTTTATAGCCTGGATTAAAAATATATTATTATAGGACAGTTTTTATCGCGGGTTTACGCAGACGAAGTCGCGGGTGGAAACTAGTTTACAATAAAATAATAATAATCTTACACGACCGATAAACGGTTAACAAACTAAATGTCACTAAATGCAAACAAAACAAAATTGCTAAATATTATCCATTAATTAACAAGAAGTTAATGTGATTAATTTAGTATCCCAGAGATGTAAAGTAAAGTAAAGTCTCTAAGCGCCTAAATACAATGTTTAATTATCCCAATGTTCTTAGAGATGTATACGGTCTCGAAGCTACAAAACGAAAAAAAAATAGATAGCTACATCCGTAGACAAGCCAGTGCTAATATGTATCATTTTCTCTTCAAGAATCTGGATAAAGCAAGCCGATGGAAATAATAAACCTATAACAAACTAGAGTGGATATTATATAAGGGTAGTATATCGTACATTAAGGGTGTCAATTCTAAAATGGGTCAAAAATGTGAATTAGATTCTTATTGGATTACTTTGCGCTCACGTTGCGATTAGCTCATTATGTCGGGACTTAAGTAACCAAATTTTTAAGTTCAGATTCATTCAACAAAATAATTTATGCTCAGCATCAGACTCATTTACAGTGATTGAAAGTACCACCGCTTCTAAAACTCCGTACAAAGAGAATTCATTTCATTATTTGAGATACTGTAACCGAGAAGTAGGTAAGAAATGTAATAGAAATGTCCCCATTTCAGGACGCAAAAGTCGTCTTCAATCTACATCTATCTAATTCAATGTATTCCTTTCTCTAATTGATAATTAGATGACTGGAGTTTCAGTTTCATGAAAGTGGTGAATCGTCTTGGAGGAATGTGATTTTTTTGGAATATGATTTTAGCATACTATGTTGTGTGTTCCATCGTAGCGTTTAAGATACTAAATCGATTTTGATAGAATAGGTGTCAATCAATTCGACACAGGGTATATTTTGTATGAGTCTTTGTTTTTCAGTTACGTACTTTTCCGTAATGGGGTTACTCGGGTTACAGTTTTTTTAACGGTTTATGCTTGTTTATTTATCTGTTTATTAGGTTTACATGCACAACGTCTACAGACGTCACAGTATAAGGCTGAACTACGACTTAAGGCGACGTGAGCTCAAAAAACGGATTTTTAAAAAATCGTAGCTCTTGTTTGGATTATAATATGGCTGCCTTAAATTTAATTAGCAATCTTGAGGCCTTTCTCGAGGGAAATCAGCTATTCGAATCCTGAGTTTTTGACTTTCGCTCGAAAGAAAAAAATCATGAACATAGGTCTAAAATACACTTAATCGTAACAAATTATGCACAACAGAACAACACATAATAATTGATTCTAAAAAATCGGCAAAGTCATGTTTGAGGGAAATCAGCTATTATTTTTTTATTTATTAAAACGCGCAAAGAAATAAAATTAAAAAACATGATATCCGCGCTTCCAAACACGCACTTCCATCTCGCTCACGCTTATGCTCAGTGAGAGGGAGAGAAGACCACGACGTACGTCGTCTTAATTGAGTTATGGTAAACGTTCAACTGCTTAACACCTTTATGCCTAATAGTTGCACCTATGTTCACCTCGATCGTTATGAATTAAGGTGTCAAATATTGGGTCAGTGTCAAGGACTGGGGCGCTTACTTTACCTCACGTAAACGAGTTAAGACTGAGTAGGAAATTTGAGTAAAATTTTCGATAAAAGCGGTCCAAAGGTGTATCTTTTTTGCATCAGTACATAAAGACAACAGTGTCAATACTGTCAATCTAGTAATTTACACGGCAGGATGCTAAAAATCGAAATAGTTAAAAAAGGAAACTGCCCATGTACCTTTACCTTACTTAACTGTTTATAATAAAATAACCGACTACCCCATGTAATATCAGTTATGTACGTATTACATCGTGAAGAAAAGAGCGCACTCAAGAGTTTGCCAAGGGCTTGAGCAACTCAATTTCATGTTGAGTGGGCCCGAGTACGAGATCTGAGTACTGAGACAATGGACGTTAGCTGCGATGGATTTGGGTAAGCCTATCTTGGGCCACTTATTTTTTAGAATATGGCCTTTATAGTCATTTAACAAAATTACGCCAACAGAACGGTTTTTGTTTTACTTTTATGGCCATTCTCTTTGTAGGTATCACTTGTTTAAAAGAAAATATTATACGTCTTTTGTACGCGAAATAAACACTGTCTTAAAGAATCCCCGGCACTCTTGTCGACTCTCCATACAACCATAATTTCGTTCTCATTTTAATACGGCATACTGGAATAGCATGAAACTTTGTGGACACACAAACAGAGTGGCCAACTTCCTGAAAAATAGTTTATCTAATACTGATTCTAAAATGGTATTACATACCCCGGACCACGGGAGGAAAAATGCACTTGTCACTAGTGCTTAGTTAAATATCGACTATTCTATCGACATCCATACGAACAAATTATTGAATCAGAGATTTATAGATCAAACTTATTATCTTACATGTCAGGTTGTTACACAATATTAGGTACATCAGGTAAGTATAGATACCATTTCAGTCAACTAATTACATTGGTACTATAATTATATCATACTCACGGGAATGATCGTAAAATAGATAAAGTGAATGACAGTTATAAATAGATACTTTTCACATAACTTACAGACCTCTTTCATATCATATTTGCATATCGCAATTATAAACAACCGCTATCTGACATTGACTCAAGTCAATCGGTGTCAATCTTAGAAATTACATTGAGACGAACTAATTTACTATCATTTATTTGATTCATTATCATTAATATTATCGAGACGCCACCATGCCACGCAAGAAGAAACAGCGTACTTGGATAGCCGATTACGCGGAATATATAGAAGATCGAGGTGAACATTTATTTTGTAAAAAATGTGAAATCACAATGTCAAATTCCAAATTTTCCGTACAAAGACACATCAGAAGCAAAAGGCACAGCGGGGTTTCAACAAAAACACAAAATTTATTCAATCTGGAACTGTTAAAGTTTATTTTGGCTTGCAACATCCCCTGGACCCAGGTTTTCACTAATTTCATTTGCAATTGCATATCCGGAAAATTTTGTAAAGTACGTATTCCCGATGAATCTTTTCTGAGAAAAACTACTTTGGACATTGCATATAAAGAGAAAATGCACCAAATCAGGACTGAACTTGCAAATGCTAAAATTTACGTAAGCGTAGACGAATCCTCAGATGCAAACGGACGTCAAATCGGTAATGTAATGGTTGGAGCTTTATTTAAAAAACAGATGAGTACCCCACACATTATATCGAGTTTTTGGTTAGACGAAGTTAATAATGTTACTATATCAACACTCATTAGAATTGCCTTGGAGAAACTATGGGGGAAAGACCATAATAAACACGACAGAGTCTTGTTACTCCTTACGGATGGCGTAGCCTATATGATAAAGGCAGGAAAAAACTTGAAAAAACGTTTTCCTAATTTAGTTCATGTTAGTGTTCTAGCTCATGGCGTAAATAGGGTGGCTGAAAAAGTTCGATTACTTTTTCCCTCTGTGAATAATTTAATCGCATACAAAAAAGGTGTTCCGAAAATCGCCTAAAAGAATAAGAACGTTTCGTCAAATGTTACCAACTGTTCCTTTGCCACCGCAGCCAACTATAATAAGATGGGGAACATGGATAAACGCGGCCTGCTACTATCATAAATATTTGCCTGAAATCAAGCGAGTCATACAAACATTCCCTAATAGGGATTCAATGTATATTTTGAAAGTCAAACGTGCAATGAACGATTTAAATATTTTGAATGATCTAAAATGGATAAACAGTAATTTGTCAATAATACCTAGTATAATAAAATTGAATTGAATTGAATTGAATTGAATTGAAAGTGCACTTGTCAAGATTACGGTTACATCCTCAAGGTAAAGTTATTCACAACAAGTATCAGGATGTGTTGAAGAAAAACGTTGGCTTTTTAACTTTAAACATCTTAAATAATTTGATATCTGGTAAAGAAGTGGAAGTACGTTGTACAGAAGAAATCCATAACCACTATGAATTATTTAATTTTGCTCCGATTACTACAGTAGATTTAGAACGGTCCTTTAGTTGGATGAAATGGATTTTATCGCCAAGGCGAAGGAGTTTAAAATCAGAAAATTTAGAAAAAATTATAATTGTATATTACGAAAACTATATAAAATACTGAAAAAATACAAACATTTCGTTTTAATTTTATTTTCAACAATAATTAATACTTCTGCATATCATAGCGGTAGTCCAGTAGGTACATCGTGCTTTTTATCGACATCGATTTATATGATATAGAATGTGTGTCCTCGCACTATAAAGCTGTCAACGCATTTTTGCTCCCGTCATCCGGGGTATGGGTATAACACATGTCATTTACATCTTTACAAATAAAGATGTTGCTATAAATGTTCACCTTTAAACACCTTGTTTTGGTACAATTCGCTCTTCGAAAAGTGCGAATATCTCGAAAACCAGGGGACTTTTACTAAACCTTAAAGTCGGTTTTCTGGACAAGTCTGTGGTGCCCTATTCGTGGTTAGAAGGTTGATTAATTACCGGACACCCTGTATAGTTTGAGTGTTGGAGAAGCACATAGGATACTTTTTACCCCGAAAATCATAATTACGGGGAGAAATGGGAGTGAACGAAAACGACTTGTCATTGGCGAGTTTAACGCGAACCAAGTCGCGGTTTACAGCTAGTTTGAAGATAAACAACTAATTTAAACCATAAATACAAAACTGATCGTTCGATTGACAAGCCCCCGTCGACCCGAGGTCGCCCTCTCCACTAAATTTTCTATTTTAAGCCGAGGAATTAATAGCTTAAAGTCAACGCCACCACAAACGTAACCTAAACTGTTAGTGACCAGGGAAAATTTACGATCCCTGACCGCCAGCTAATCTTGATCCTCCGCCGTTCCCTACCCCTTTAAACTTTATAAGGCGAAGAAGACTCGTTATAGAGTTACAGGGGTCTTATTATACTGGTTTATTTGCTTGAAATGGTTTTGGTATTGCCTCGGCCCGCCTGTGCGGAAAGTTATCGCTGCCTATAACATTTACAGTAGGTACAATGTGCAATATTAGTGCTAAGGTTTTTCTGCAAATGGCTGGTTATGGGTGAGGTTGACTTTATGTGAACGTAAAAATGTTGACCTTTTTGGCGCTTAGGTAAGGTCGATGTTGGTAAGACTCGCTTACTTTTTTAAAAGTTAACGTTGGAGTGAACTAACTGCGTAATTTTTCAAACTGGGTTAACTTTACCATTTATATAAAGTGCCTCAGCATTTTAGTAGGGGGTTCATGTGCACACTAGCGTCTCCGGTAAATAATTGTGATTATTTAAATTTAACGATGGATATTTAAAAAAAGGAGGCCGCTATACAGTGTGTATTTCGTATTTAAGTACCTTGTGAATAAATCATAACGGTTTTTACGGTGCTGGATTCGTCAATCTATGCGTCCCTAGTTAAAACGGCCGTTTTTCTTTTGAGTTCGAATTACGAATTAAGCGAAATAACGGAGTTTTTTTTACTTGGCGTGCAGATGGTCTTCCCGTGTAGTTGAAGGCAAGTCCGTATAGTAATGATTTGACGGACAATTTTAGGTCGCTAATTAATACATAGAATGATTCACGACATTGAAATTTTTTTTTTCAAATTTTAATATGATTTGACTTTACCTTGTACGCGTGAACTCTCGTAGCATCTTTCTTCCCCAATTTCATCCTTTTAGACGATAAAAAGATGCTTTTTAACCGACGAAACGGTTCGAAAAAACCGGAGGAGGTTCTCAAGTCGACGCGTATATATATATTTTTTTTTATGTATGACCACGCATAACTTTTTACAGAGTAGGTAGTTCGATTTTGTTAATAATTTTTTTATTGGAAAGGGTATACCCCGAAGTTGGTCCCATATACATTTGGAAAAAAAAACCAACCTTAAGGGTAGGAAAATAGGGGATGATTGATTTTTCGTCGGTTAAAACTTTGTTTTTAAAGTAAATTATGTGATAAAAAATATTCTATATTTGTATCCAGGTTATAAACTATCTCTATGCCAAATACCAACTAAATCCGTTCAGTAATTTTTGCGTAATTCAATAATCATCCTAAATTAGTAGGGTTACGATAAATTATTTAGAAAGCATGTGCGGGCTAGCGCAGAGCCCACGCAGAAACTAAAATCTAGAGCCGAAGTAGTCCCCTATTTCCGCCGCCAAATCAAAATCTATGCAAATCATTATTGTTACATAGATTAACTAGGAGTTCCACTATCGCGGATCCGCTTCGCCGGCGACGGACTGGGGGCAGAGCCAGGCGCTATGCGCATCTGTTGCCTCCGCCGTAGTGGAACCATGCAGGGAGTCGGGGTCCCTGTAAGTAAAGGTTCTACAGTACTGGAGCTAATGCCTCGAAACGTCCGTGGCCTGCTAATGTGGGCCGCCCGCCGGGACGTAAGCAGTTGAATGCCAAGAGCGATCCTGCGACGCCCCCCTTTACAAGGTGGCGCCGGAACTCGTTGGTGGTTTTAGACGGTAGTCTCGGTCATACCCGTTCTGCCTCCCTGGACAGGACGGGATGCGTAAAGGCATTTCCCCAACGTTAAAAAAAATTGGAGTTCCACTATACAAATACAAATTATTTATTTCGGACTATAAAATCCATAGTGTTAGTGGTTACAAACTTAGAGCTATGGTTAGTGTTTTATAATTATGCTAAACTATAAAGACGCCTGGGCACCGGTATTATAGGCGCGTGCAGTTGCACATGACGCTGGAGCAGTGGCGAGTCCCAGCGGTGGGCTAGCATGCTCAGGATATTATTTGGGCTGCCACGACTGCGATTGAGGAGAGACGCACATCGTTTCCTCATGATAGTAAAAAAGCAATCCATGTGCGTCTCCGCGAACATTGTCGACGCACTGCAATACCGTGGCAGCCCGAACATCATCCTGAACGCGTCATTATATTGGACGCGCAACTATGTCCTGATTTATTTGATAACCGATTTTGTTAATGAACTAGAGCCGTTTGTAAAACGCTAAAAATACACTAACTTTACCAAATGTACAAAAAGTTTGAAAAACGAAACATAAAAACTCTTCGTTAATCTACGAGTATGTTAGAAATTTTTATTCGCATAAGTCTAAATTTTTATTCACATAGGTCTTGATGAAGAAAATATGAGACTACGGCGGCTTGAAATGAAAGTTTTTGTATGAGCGCGCGTCTCAACGTATTTTCCCTTAAGAAGAAGATATTTAAAGGTGTAAATTGAGTAAGTACGGACGGAAATAGACAAATCTGTTAGTAGTCATATTGCATTGCAGTCATCTCAGATAAGGCTTACCCGCAAAATATACGAGATATATATTGAAGAAGCGTTACTCGATTCCGGGAATGTATTCGCGCAAGACTGTTCAAACCTGGCTTGTTTGCCGATTAAACAGACTTGCGCATATGTGATTACTCTATAAATAAACCTGTAACGTGGCATTTCCGGCTCATTAAGGCGAGTAGATATGCAGAACTGTTGCTACCAGATACCGTTTTTAAAGCGTTACCGGTTTTTCAAATGAGCCAACGGAAAAAAATCTGAAGAAAATCAACTTTAATATTTAATAAATATTCTGCAGTCTACACGTTCTAATACGTTATATTTTCTTGAAGTAGGTTTACTAAATACTTGGTGAAAACAGTTCTTTGAAAAGAAACTGTTTTCAACTTTTTCTTCACTGTATCACCAGGTGATATTTTCGCGGTCCTTTCTAAATGTTAAACTTCATAAACGATAAATACATGAATATTAATAAAAATACAGTCTTGCTATTTTAAATGATCGCATTTTATTTCCATCTATCAAAGATAAAAAGTCAAACGCCATATTATCTCTGGAAAGCTTCAAAAAACGACATAGGTTTCCAAAAAAGATGTAAGTACCAAATCAATACTAAGTAATCCATATCCATACTAGGTAATAATATAAATGCGAAAGTCTGTCTGTCTGCCTGTCTGTTACCTCTTGACGCTTAAACCGCTGAACCGATTAAGATGAAATTTAGTATGAAGATTATGTAATTTGAATCCCGGGGAAGGACAAAGAATTGTTTTTATCCCGGAATTCATCCCTAAAGGGGGTGAAAGTTTGTATGGAGCTACGATAAACGAGTTCCACGCGGACGGAGTCGCGGGCAGAAGTTAGTATATCATAAATACCGAGCAGCCAATTCCCATCTGACGACCAATCGCTCACCAAGTAACTGCTAGTTTCCAGGGTAAGCCTCCAGGCAAAATACGGTTTTGAAAAACATTAATTTATAATAGCGTTTTTTTTATTTACATCATTTTAAAACATTATTCTGAGATGCTTTATTCAAGAATCCAACAAACTTTCCATCCGGAAGTATTTATATAGATTTAAATAAAACATGAATTGTTTTTTTTTATTATTTATCTTCAATATTATAAAGCAAATGTAAAAGAACCAAAATAAAGATAAAACCATTTATTCATATTTTTTCTGACTTTTCAGAAGCTAGTTAATTTATAATTTTTTTGATGTCTGAAATTGTGTTGGATTTTGTCGCTAGGTAACTATTTCATTGATAATGTATCCATTACAAAGAAAAAATCTGCTATTATAAATTATTTCCAAATTTGTCATTTTTTCCATACAAGTTGTCAGTTCATTGCCTGGACTAAATACTGTACACTAAATAAACGTATAGCTTTCGAATGACTACGCCGAGTCTCATACTACAATTTGCGGCATGGCAACTTTCCAAGCTCTGGCTTTAATAAGTTTCTGTTAAAAATTTCATTTTTGGTACAAGCTTTTATTGCTGATTGTACTTTTCTTCATACCATCATCAATTACTCATTCAGACGATTCTAACGAGCCCAAACTCGATGGGGTTGTGTCGTTTTATTGCGGAGTTCCTATGGCCAACTTCCAGCTCCAGCATCAGATCAGGTCCATGTCATCATACTATTGCATTGTCATGCTATATGCATATGCATGCAAAATTTCAGCTCAATCGGATAACGGGAAATGACTGAAAAATTAATTTGAAAATTTTGACGGACAACTTACATATTTACATACATACGAACAGTGCAAGTTAAGGGGATCCCATACGCCAATGACCTTCAATCTGAATCCCTTAGTTTTCTAATGTTTTTTGTAGCTTATCATATTAACAACAACAGTTTTAAGCAAGATATTATCCCATATTCACTCCAAACATCACTGTCTTCGAGATATTTGGCATCAAAGTAGGACAATTTTAGACCAAAAAACAGGTTTTCTGGCCATAACTTTTGTCTTAATTAGTTTAAAATCAAAAACCTACACACGTTTATAAAGACACCAGAGACGAACTCAAATATCTAGACTTCGATATGTTAGATCTTTCACGGCAATCTTATAACAAAAAATGAGTTTTTTTTGACAAATTTTAAAAAAATCATAAAAAAATAACTATTCATTTCTTCCAAAATATGGTACACAAAAATGGAGTTTAAAGATTGAAGAATCGATAACCGTTTACCTTATAATTCTATCTGTAGTGCAAAAGTATTTGTATCGATTCAAAACTAGTCAAAAATCGATGAAAACCTCGGGTAGCCCCTTAATATAAAGCTTGTAAAAAGACGGTTTAAATCAGGTTTGTGCTTGTTTGCCAATACACGCAGCCTTAGGTATAGTTTGTTTTACTTAAAATGACGCAAATGCACTTAACGTGGGATTTTACAACTTTACTATTATTGCTAAATATGAAAGTACTTAAAACATAACAAAAAGACGTCATAAACCTGACCGATTTAATAACCCTACTTGAATAGAATAATTAAACAAAGGATGTCGGTAATTGTTGGTTTTAAGTACTTTTTCTCATTTTATATTTCTGTGACCCAGAGTACCTACGCATTTATATTTTTGAATTCGATACTTTTTGACATTCTGTGTATGTTCAAAATTAATTCCAATATTCTTTCAATTTTGTACGCGGGTCTTAGTAAAACAAACTATACTTTCGACGACTTTATTCTAACCTCGAAATCACGATGATAATTGAAAAGGAACTCAGTCTTAAACAATCAATAAGTTGTTCGTGTTTATAACAATTGTATTTTTGATTGGCGAGAAATAATGGAGTTATTCGAATTGATGAAGAGGAAGTTGTATTGGCAATTGTTATCGTTGAATAACTCTATATTTAAACTCATCAACAATTTAACCGAGCCTAATTGTTTTCCTTCCTAATAATTTGCGGCTTAAATTGGCCACTTTGGCTTTTATACAATCAAATAGAAGTCAAGTTCATAATTGGGTACTTTGCTGGGTAAAAGATATACCCTTAATTTTAGTCCGTCAAGTCATTAGATTATCAAAAAATATTGGACACGTATTTTTAGGGTTCCGTACTCAAAGAGTAAAACGGGACCCTATTACTAAGACTTCGCTGTCCGTCCGTCCGTCCGTCCGTCCGTCCGTCCGTCTGTCTGTCACCAGGCTGTATCTCAAGAACCGTGATAGCTAGAGAGTTGAAATTTTCACAGATGGTGTATTTCTGTTGCCGCTATAACAACAAATACTAAAAACAAAATAAAATGATTTTTTAAGGGGGGCTCCCATACAACAAACGTGATTATTTTGTCGTTTTTATAGATAACGGTACGGAACCCTTCATGCTCGAGTCCAACTCGCACTTGGCCGGTTTTTTTTGTTTGTCAGTCAGTCAAAAAATTATAAAGATACAGCCCGTTTAAGTTCCGTTCAATATTTTTTGATAAATAATCTAACTGACGGCCTATTTTTTTAGGAAAGTAGCCGATTATATCTACGTTCACAAAGGTTCACAAATATCAGAGCAACCTTTAACAGTAAGGTCGTGCGTTCACATATTTTGATCACTCTGTCCGTGCACATATTTTGTTTGGTTGGTGCGGGATTACAAAAAACACACGTATCAATTACTTAATAGTAGTCTGTGTTTCAAAGGAGTAAATGAGAAATTGAGTCCTAAGCGTTACAAGAGAAGAGATTTAAATACTTACCTAAGCCGAAGACGGAAATATTTTTGCTACCTACCTTCATAACTTGTGGCACATAATATACTGTTTTTCACACCTTCGGAGGAAAATTTAAATCGCTCTTTTGAGGGCAGCAAAGAATATGTCGCAAGAAAAATCTTAATTTAAACTCCGCTCGGTTTTCTACGACATCTTTACCTTTATCAATCAAAGAATATTTACGCATAAATTCAGAGATTTTTATACACGTTCTATTTGTTTAGTACAAAGGCGATAGCACAAAGGACACAATTGGAAACGCAATAAATCTGTGTGACAGTGCTTTTGTTGCGAGTGTGACGTCACAGCGGTGCTCGGCGAACATTATGTACGGAGGTTCGGCTTTACGGATGACTTGTTGCATATATAATACGATAGTACAACAATAAAATAAATTATTATAACATTATAAGCTACGGTAGCCTAGTGGTTCAGGCATGCGGCTGCCAAATTTTGAATCTAGGCTTTCCAGCAGCTCTTAAAAATATTATTGTTCAGTCCTCGCTCAATGCTAGGAGCTAAACGTGCCTCGCGGTGCTCGCGGGTCATATAGTGCCAATAATGGCTTTCAAAAGTGTGAAAATATGATTAACTTTATGCCAGTAATGCTGGCTACAATATTTGAGGTTAACTTACTGGATTCCCGGCGACAAGATATTTGTCAATTCTGTCTAGTTTCCGTCAAGGTCCAGTCAAAGTCAAGTTAAATCAAGTCTCCCAAGCTGGTCTCCGGGGCTCCGCGGGGCATGCCAGCAATGCGCGGTTCCATCACAGCCTGTTCCGTGAAAATTTTGTGACAAGTGACCTCTGACGTGTCCCTATTTGACAGGCAAACAATGTTGCCACCTTGCAAACCAATGAGGCGCGTTCACACGAGAGGCGTTTAAGGGGCGGGCCGCCGCTCGGGCCGAACAATTATTACCTACCTGAAAAAAACATTGATTGCTTATTACAGGGTTGAGGACTATTTAACTGACGAAAATGTATGGCCCGAGCCAGAGCCCAAAATAGCTTAATCATTCATAATTTAATTATCATTGTATCACGCCTAGGGAACTAGATGACACAGTTCCTACAAGTAAGCATTCCCAACGATTTAGTTAATAGTTCATTGTGTTCATAATTCAGGTTGACGTATTTTGATTAGGTTAAGTACCAAAAAAAACTATACAGGTTGTATTATTCAAACGCGGCAGTGGGGGAAAATTAGAAACTACAAGAGATACGGAATTATCCGCTTAGAAGTCACGAGACCGTCTTTACAAAAAATAAAAACTGCTTTCGAAGATTTTCAAAAAAGCCTCGTACACGGCCGGGAATCAAACCCGAATCTGATCTCGTTTTTTGCGTAAATTAAAAGTGCTGGAAGCTAGGAACAATAATCGCTATGAAACCCTGTGTCTACAATCACAGGAAAATGCCGTATTTTATAGTTTAAGTTACAGAAAGGGATCTGCTTACAAAATTTCACGAGAATAATTTGGGAAATGCGAAGCAACAACAGCCGGACAGGACCAAACATACGAAAGAATTTTGGCCCACGCTGAAACGGAGAACTTCGTTTGCTTTGCTTACTCTCCCTTTGAACGCCAAGAACCTATAAAGTGGTCGTGTGTCGTCGTGCCCACCACGCCAAGTACCCCTATAGCGGTTATGACGTCCGCTGTCAAAGCAACCTTCAGTCTTTCACATAAGGATCTTAGTCACGGGCTTATGGAAAGAAGGTTGGCGTGAATCATGGCGTTCAAAGGGTTAAAAACAAATGAAGATCAGAATATAGATGCTGTCAAAATGAGATGATAGCGTTTTTGACCGGTCATATCAAAATCATAATCATTATTTTGTAAATAGGTGTTGCGGCCGAGCAAAGCTGCGCACCTTCACAACGTTGACTACACATAACGTCAGGCGCTAGAATAATCTACGGCTGTCAAACTACATTACGTTCACTTACTTGCAATCCGATCTTGTAGCAACAAGCATGTTTTATTTTAATTAAATTGTCAAAATACAATTTTGGAGTTTACTTGAAGCTCCCTTATGTCCGCTCAGACAATAGGTTTAAGCTAGCTCACACGTCATGTTTTAACTTAACTACGTAGGTACAGCTATTTGATCATCTATAAATGCCGTTAAAGTATAATAATACTTATCTATAAGATGGTGTTTAACGCTGGACTTCAATCTATTCATTGAAAATTTCAGTACCTATATTTATGAACATCACTAATTAATTTATACATATCAAGATTTTTACATATATACATAAATTATATTTAAAGCGACACATCAATATCAAATGTCTATGCCAAACGTCGATTAAAATTGTCCTCCTGTACCTATAGTTTATTTTATTATCTGTTATAACATAACGATACATCATCTTCATACACTAACGAGGAGTTCAGAGACACGGGGACACTCGTTACAGAGGTAACATGATGAATGGCTTTATGTAACATCGGATTTCATAAACCGTTTTTTTGTGGTTTAGTTATTATTTATTTAAACTTTATTGCACAGTAACAAGGTACAAATACAAAAGGCGAACTTAGTGCCGTAAGGCATTCTCTACCAGTCAAGAAAACTGACAAATTACTGGTGTGTTATATAATGTATATGCCTTATTATTTATAGAGTCAACTACAATTTTTTTTTTTCGTTTCGTTATTTAAAATTGATATAGGCCCTATGTTATAGGATGTCCTTTAACCCAAAAGTCACGCAAGATTTTGAATGTAGAGCAGATTTTTAAATGGTTATTAAAAAGTAAAGTACACAGTATATATAGGATTATGTATGGAGTAGAACATGGCCACCAGGGCTTTTGTGGAACGCTTCCTATATCGTTTTAAAAAAAAAAACATAATTACAAGTTTGTGAATTTCATAGAAACAGCGTTAAATGTCCAGCAAAATATTATGTTACCAATCTTTAACGTCGACGCCTGTGTAAACATTTTTAAACAATTTCTGAACGACAGCAAGGTAATACATAATGAACAAGCATAAACAGTATAAAAAAACTATAACCCCGACTACGGAAAACTAACTGAAAAAATAACGTTTTTTTTTTTCATACAAAAGGTAGCCCTATGTCGCTCGGAGCCGGGCTGGAATTGATTGACACCTCAATCAAAAAATCGGTTCAGTATCTTAAACGCTACGGTGGAAATACACGTAAATACAAACATAAACTGCTAAATCATATCCCTTCCTTTCAGCTGTGCCGTAGTCGGGCAAAAAACACAATGTCATTAATTTCATTGACTTCAGAGTTTTTATTATACAACATATCATTGTTTATTCCGTAGCAAGGCTCTCAATGCGCACAATTATTCACCCCTGCAAATGTATTCCTCTGAATTAATGAATTTACGGTTACTTTTATACCGAGAGCCGAAGTCGGTCATTGGAAACGATAAATCTCCGTTTCGTCTGCTGAATGGAGGTACCTGCTGGGAAACACTACTTTACTCCTGTGTCTTTCCCTATTGAATGGATTTAGTTATATATGTATGACTTTTAACTGACTTCAATAGAAGGAAAAAGGTTTTTCATTCGTTTCAACCATAATAACTATATTGGCTATTAAAATACACATTTTGAAGTGGAACTAATGATGAGGTACTGAAGTATGTATGTGATCCTGGAGGAATCGACGGAACTCCTCAAATATCATCGGCCCTTACGGACGGTGACGCATGTGCTCTCGGAAAACAGTTCATGTGGGAAAGTGGAAAGGAAATGAGAAAACGTGCAGGTGGCATGGCAAACTACAAAATTTAAGTGGGCTTTTGGGGTATAATTATTTAGGAGTAGGTATCTATATTTATTCACATTTCGGAGTAGTTAATAATTTACTTTAAAAACAAAGTTTTAACCGACGAAAAATCAATCATCCCCTATTTTACTACCCTTAAGATTGGTTTTTTTTTCAAATTTATATGGGATCAACTTCGGGGTATACCCTTTCCAATAAAAAAATAATTATCAAAATCGAACTACTCTGTAAAAAGTTATTCGTGGTCATACATAAAAAAATATATATATATATATACGCGTCGACTTGAGAAACTCCCCCGTTTTTTTTCGTCGGTTGAAAATGATTGATGTCAGATATCCGAGGACAAACTGGAGATACTTAGTGCGAGCAACTTTTTGTTCAAGAAATATAAGAAAAGTAGTCTTAAAATAGACGAACCCCTGAGAATCGAGTTCTACGGACGCCTCGTCACCACTGGTAATTTTTTCTATGGACTTTATGTTTATGTAGGTACCTACCTATTTTTGGGCCACACTGTATTCATGATTTGCGTTCCTCATAAAAGTATCACAAATTCAGCATAACAATTTGAACACTATCAAACGAAAAGAGAAAATTCTGTACCTAAATCAACAAATAGAAAACCGATGCCATCATAGTCAACATAATATATACGACAATGTAAAAAAATGCTAATATCTAACAACATTTCTTGGTTCTTTACAGAAATCGACATCCACAAATCCGAAGAGTGCCGCTCCGAGTGGGTGGAGATCCGGGACGGCTACATGCCAAACGCGCCAGTCCTGGGTCGCATCTGCGGATCCGGGAAAGGCCCCATGATGAGGTCCACGGGGTCTAGACTGACTGTAGTCTATCAGCCCGGGCTTAGGCCAAAGCCGTTTAAGGGATTCAAGGCGCACTATGAAGGTAAACTTATTTTAGTATTGACCAGATTTGATAACAATAGGCTTGTGTCCTAACATTTTTTTACGATGCCATTTTCTTGAGAGGTACACATGTTTGTATGGGAGCAACTTCAATTAAAGAACATAAATACCCAAAAACATGGCGGCAGGTGAGAAGCTTCATAGAAATTGAGATTAAAGTACCTATGACGTCACAGTTTAACATTTGTAATAACTTGTATGGAAAAATCAAGTAAATTGAAAGAAAGAAAACATTTATTACTTACATTTAATTTGCTTTTTCGGTCGCGAAATACTGCATTTAGGTCTATACTTGTAATACAATTATGTTTATATAAAAGCGTAGGGATTCTATTGGTAGCTTAAAAAAATATTCTTAGACAATAAAAAAATGCATATTTTTCTAAACTTTCAAGGTCCATATGTTTTTACATATACATACGAACAGTGCAAGTTACAGAACAGTTTAAGCATTGTATTATGTACCTACTGATTACAAATCCTGAAATTATTCTAGGTTTTTTTGGTTATAAAAGTTCTGGAGCGCTCCACCCCACCAATGAATTTTCATGGACGCATGGATGGATATACTAAATTTCACGACGCTCCGAGTTATCGTCGAACAAACATACACACATACATACTAACGCCGGATTTTTCCAGTAGACTCGGAGAACTTCGCTCGAGTGTTTAATTGTCATTCCGTTTCTTTTATGGCAGCTGTTTGCGGTGGAGACATCGAAGTCGACAGCAGCGGGCATTTGGAATCCCCGAACTACCCCGACGACTACCAACCCAACAAACTGTGCATTTGGAAATTATCTGTCCCTCTAGTAAGTTAAAATTTAAACTTAGGATCGTAACTGTGTAAAATATAAATATTTATAGGTACGGTACTTGCAGTGTCCAAAACTAACTACCAACGTGAAATCAACGAACGGTCGTTTGCACGTTACGAGTAGGTACTTGCGGTTTAAGAAAAAAATATTGTGCAAGTTCCAAGTAAACTGATGAGCAGACATTGAAGCTCGGAAGGTTTTTTTACTTGGTTTAACTATACTGCCGTCATAGCCAACGGGGATCAAAGGCTTAGCGTGCATTCCAAAGTTAGGATACACTCGCGCGAGCTCTCTCTATTGTTCTCGCACTATACGTATCTTTCTAAGTCTTCTAATAAGAGAGAGACGGATAGTACGAGAAAAATCGAGAGAGCTTGTGATTCCCGTGTTGATAGTGACTATGAATCGACCGCGCTATACGTTACTTAACCTCGCTTATAGCATCGCTAGACAAAGAACGTTTAAAAATACTAATAACAACTTACATTTTCCAGGACTACCAAGTGGCCCTCAGGTTCCACTCATTCGAGGTGGAGAACCATGACACCTGTTCCTACGACAAGGTGAAAGTGAGGGATGGAGATTCCATGGACAGCCCTCTTATTGGAATGTTCTGCGGACATAAGATTCCTCCTGACATTAGGTAAGAAACAAAAAATCACAGAATTATGTCCGAATGTTGGCCGATATATTTGGAATCGATTCACGAATTACGACTATACTTCTGATCAACGTACCTACATTATATTAGTAATTTTACATGGAACCTTACTGGAGATAGATTGCTATAACCTTTTGTTCCTGCTTCCTACATTTGATTGAACCGACGCTGAAGTGCGGCTGCCGGCCACAAATAATTTCGACCATTGATCTTATGACCTGTCAGTAGATGTCTTTATTGGCCAGGCGCAATTATATTACCGTTGCATAGTTATATTTAAACCGTTGCACTACTACACAATAGAACTACCTAAAACACGGCTCCAAAGCACAATGAATTGTGTACTAGGTAGTTCTATTAAAGGTGAACTACAATAATATGTCTTTGTTCCCAGATCCACCTCCAACAAGCTCCTAGTAATATTCGAATCAGACAGCTCCGTCCAGAAAGCAGGGTTCTCTGCCACATTCATGAAGGAGTTCGACGAATGCTCCATCATCGACCACGGCTGCAGCCACTCTTGTGTCAACACGCTGGGGGGTTATGAGTGCGCTTGTGACATTGGATATGAGCTGCACTCGGATGGGAAGAAGTGTGAAAGTGAGTTACTTGAACTCTTGAAACCTTTGTATAGAGTGCGGTGATCCCACAATTCCCACACATTGGAATCATCGGAATATTTATTCGTGTCTCTGGTTGGTAAAGTCGGAATGACCCCATTTATACATTAAGGTCGCGGGAGTCCGCTGGATGCGGGTGGCGCAGGACCGGCCATTGTGGCACTCTTTGGGGGAGGCCTATGTCGAGCAGTGGACGTCTTTCGGCTGATATGATGAAGATGATGATACATTAAGGAACTACAAAGACATTTATCACATCTGACTTCTGCCGTTCTTCTTCCAGATGCTTGCGGTGGGGTGCTATACGCCTCCAACGGAACCATCACATCTCCTTCGTTCCCGGACTTGTACCCACCATCCAAGAACTGTCTGTGGGAGATCGTGGCGCCACCACAGCACAGGATTACTCTGAACTTCACACATTTTGATCTGGAGGGGAACAACATGTACCAGCAGGTGAGACAAGCAACCAGGGACGAAGAGAGTAGAATATAGGAGATTGGGTATACTGTGAAGCTATTTTTGAATTTGGAAGTGTTTAACCCTTTACCTGCGGGGCCTTGAATGACGCCGTCATCGCTCAATACGGGCATGTTTTGGCGAGAGTCAGTGGTTAGGCATAATTTCACTTACTTGAAACTTTTGAAGTATTACAGCTACACAGTTGAAATTTCACACACGAAATAAGTATAATGTGTTTAATCCATAAATAATCACTTGGAGTAATAATATTCACTATTTTTTCTGATATCAAGCAATATAATCAGTCACTAAGAAATTGAAGAGTTTTAAGTTACTACTCGCGGATTTCACAAGTTAAAGTTTAAGAACATTAGTTTATAGTATATTTAACACAAATAAACACTTAAATAATGATAATTATAAAAATAATGCATAAATATCAATCACTAAAAATAACACTACAAACACTCCCACGCCGTACTCTCACAAAAACACTGTTGTCCGCTATATTGAGTTGAATTATTTACACTTCTGCAGTACGGGTGTCAACCCCAGTTGACATCAAAAAAGCGGTTTTTTTTTAAATATGTTTATTTCAGAGCCATCTACCGAAACATTATGATATTTTTTCCTTTGCATCTAGACTATTCCCAATGCATAATGTGACCGCTATTACCAAGACATAAGGTCTCGTTTTGATTAAAAAAAATATTGAACATGACCATTACTTCGATCAACTATAGTTGACACCCGTAATGCAGCTGTGTTGCCGTACTGGCAACTCTGGTTGACACCCGTAGGTAAAGGGTTAATACGATTTCGTTTTTGTGGACCACTAGATGGCGCTGTCACTTCTCTAAACAGCTGTCGTTCCGTCCTCGTATATGTAGATTCAATGGCCGACATTGCAGTATAAACGGTGTAAACAAAGTGGTCCTTCGACCTGTCCTACGTTAAACAATAGGTTAGTCCTGCCATTCAGACGCGAGCCACTGATTTTACCAAGAAGAAAGATAAGTAACTATAGTACAGGCTAGTATATGAATTGTAAAACTTATGCAGTGACATGTATTATGTAGGTACAATCTACCAATCGCTTTGTATTAAAATGAAGATACTCGAGGACCACTTTAGCCAAGTTAGTACTTGGTAGTATACCCTGCCTACAAAGCTGGAAGTCCTGGATTAGAATCATTTATTTGTGTGATGAGCACTCATGTGTTCCTGTAAGATTTTCCCTAAATATTTATTCACTTCCTACTGACTGTTTTTTGTGTCTGCTGTTCCAGGAATGTGAATACGACAGCGTGACGGTGCACTCTCGGCTCAGCGGTGACAAGTTGCGTCGGCATGGAGCGTTCTGCGGCTCGGCGTTACCTCCTCCGGTCACGTCTGATGGCTCCATACTGAGGGTTCAGGTTAGTGAACATTATACATTGATTTTTTTAAATTTGTTTAATTTAATTTATTTGTAACTTAATTATGTAAATGAATTTGAATAATGTTTATTTGTAAATTGTATTTTATTGAACTGCAAATCAATTATACAAATTACTAGAAAATAAGAATCAAATGCATGATGATGATGAACTTAACTTTTATGGTGGATATAATAAAGGCTTTTTTATTTTTATTTTATTTATACATTGAAATAACATACCTTCCGGTAGTGATACTGTGAAGATTCATCCTAATACTCGTGGTATTCTAGGACCCATGCAGAGCAGATGAACATTACGCTATTATGAAAATGTTTGTTATCGTTGAATATGTCAGGTATCTCAACAGCATGCCTTGTATCTTAAGAAATAATATCCCAAAGGTCAAGCCACTTCCTAGATGTTATGTAGGTGTAGGTACTTCAAAACTTCCACGAAGTCAAGCTCGTTTAAGTATGGTCCTGCTCCTCTATCACTTCAGTTATAGACGCTTTAAGGCCAAATATTGGTCCTACTCATTTTGTAATAAATTTAAACCCCTGCAGCTTCTGGTCTGTATTTGGTAGAACAGTAACAGGTTAAGACCCTACAGCTGTTCTGTTCTATATTTGGCTGAATCAATACCAATAATCCTACAAACAATTCCAGTTCACCTCGGACACATCAGTCCACCGCTTCGGCTTCGCAGCAGCCTACTACATCGACGTGGACGAGTGTGCGGAGAACAACGGAGGCTGCCAACACGAGTGCCACAACACACTCGGTGGCTATGAGTGTGCTTGCCGCAGCGGATTCACTCTGCACCCGAACAAGCAGGATTGTAAGGAGGGGGGATGCAAGCATGATGTGACGCAGCCGCATGGGACTATTGTCAGGTAAGGATTATAGAACTAACAATCTAATAAAACGATAGACTTAGCCCAAGGACTTTTCAAACTTAAAGACAGCAAGCATAATGAAAAGTGTGAGTGAAGTGCCCTACCACTCGATGTCACCACGCCTCCGTTACATAAATATCTATTCCTTTCTATGATCAGAGAGTGTGAGGAATGTAAAACATTCTATTGGTAGCAGGCCATTCGATATGATGCTCAATACTCGCATTTACATTCGTATTTACATATGTTTTTACGTGTTCGAGAGACTTTAGTTCGATGCGCATGGAAAGTGGAACAATAATATCCTTAAATCTCTATTTGGGATTAAATTCTACCACCAACCACCCGTTTCACGAAGCTACGAGTAACAAAACTCTAATCTGCCCATACTGAGGTGCTTGGCCAATAGCGACTAGCCATTTGACCTGTGTTCCCTGTTTAAAAGTACTTGCAGTAACTTTTAGCTTTGTAAAAGTGGCCATTTGTCATGCATGTCTCGATTAAAGAACTGCACGTTAAGCTATTTATCTTTAAATGTTATTTAATAATGTTTTCAGTCCCAACTATCCTGACCTGTACCCATCAAGAAAAGACTGTGTGTGGCAGTTTTCAACCACTCCAGGACACAGGGTCAAGCTGATCTTCAACGTCTTCGAACTGGAGCCACATCAGGTATTTATTAGCAGAAATAATATTTACGCCACTCTCTCCCTCTAATTTATTTCTCAGTTGCGGCTGCTCACGTCTTACTGATAATTATCGTGTGTAAAAGGTATATTTTAAACGTGATTCTTAGAAGCATAGGTATGGGACGGATCACATCTTCACGACTCTTAGGTACTTACTCGTAAGTAATATTCTGGTAGGTATATGGCATCATCATCCTCCTTGTGTTTTCCCGGTCCAGAAGACTTTATAGTAACCGGGGGTCTGCTTTTGGTATCTAATATGGAACTATAGTATTACGAAAGCGACTGCCACCTGACCTATCCTAATGGAAAATCCTCCTTGTGTTTTCCCGGTTCTGCCTTAAGGAACCCGGGGTCTGCTTTTGGCATCTAATGTGGAACTAGTTTTACGAAAGAAAATTAGACCTTGTTTGGATTAGAGCGGTTTCCGCACGATGTTTTTCTTCGCATAAAAGCTACTGTTAAATATCAAATGATATTTTGTACATAAGTATTTTTTTTAACCCAGTAGTTCGAGCCGGAGTACGAACCCACGACCTCCAGATTGAGCCGCTCGGCTACGGCGGCCTCTAGTATAGTCGGCATCATATAGTTAGAAGCAGCCAAAGTAGCCAAATATATCGTAACACATCCTTACTCCTATAGTAATAAAGACGTGTTGCGATATATTTGGCTACCTTGGCTGTTACTAACTATCTGATGCTGACTGTACACGGCAATAGCAACACAGTAAACTGCTAACAGTTCCCTTATCATCTGCTCTTGTTACTTCAGGAATGCGCATACGACCACGTCACCATCTTCGACGGAGCTTCGGCCGACGAGAAGACCCTCGGGCGCTTCTGCGGAGGCAAGCTGCCGCACCCCGTCGTGGCTTCGCAGAACCAGATGTATGTCGTGTTCAAATCTGACGTGTCTGTGCAGAGGAAGGGATTCTTGGCCACGCATTCTACTGGTGAGGATTTTTTCTTGGACAATTTTTCTTTCAGCAGTGGTGCAGCAGCAATGCTGATACGATGATGATGATGATAAATATATCTAGAGGAGACTAAGGTCAATTGGGACGCTTTTTACAAAAAGGATTCCTGTCCCTTTTTACAAAAGGGATGTCCTCATTTTTAACCGAATTTGCTCGGTAAATGTGTTAATCTAATCCACTCTAATCCAGAATATTTGGCTATTTCAAAACTTATTTGACCTCGTTGTGGTGTATTTTTGAAATTATTTATAAGCATTTTACAAAACATCGTAAGACGTTTCAAATGATCCTAAGTCTGGGTCGGATGAAACAAAGGCTGAGGTCAGTTGAAATATCTAAGAATAAAATATCTATTAAATGATTATGATCACTTAAATATCTGAATATCAACCCGTTCCAAATGCATAAACTTGCCCTATTTGTATCAACCTATCTCAAATGTATCAACCTGCCTCATTTGTATCAACCCGTCTCAAATGTATCAACCCGTCCTAAATGTATCAACTCAACCCATTTGTATTAACACATCCCAAGATGATTTCCAGGTGGTTTCCGCTAAACACATTTATCTATTCTTCTTTAATTCCAGCATGCGGCGGCTACCTCTCCGCCTCTGATACAGTAAAGCATCTCTACTCCCACGCGCGCTACGGAGACGACTCGTACGAGTCCCGCGCCGACTGCGACTGGAACATCGTCGCCCCGCTCGACCACTTCGTGAAGCTGACCTTCCTGACCTTCGAGCTGGAGCCGGAGTCGCACTGCGGCTACGACTACGTTCAGATCTTTGGGGGGTATGAGGGTAGTGCTGGGGATTATGGGAAGTTCTGCGGGACTGTTGTAAGTATCCTTCATTGACGATCATCGAAACCCTTTACCCGCTTGCTTCATTGATCTTTTGAGTGGGAACTTAACCCAACGCCAGAATCACCTTGTGGTTATGATTAGATGCGTTCAAATCATCTTTTTTCACGAAGTTAAAAGTTTCAATTTTACAAGTCTAAAACGAGCCACTGGTGGTATGATTCAGTAACTATATGTAAGCAGAGTTGGTAATTAAATTGTGTTGTGAGTAGAATGTGCAAATACACTCCTTGCAGCTCAGACTCCTCTAGAAAATATTGATAGTTGAAGACCACAAAGCGGTCGTGAAACGAAAACGAAGTTTGTTCGTGGATCTCTCTCTTTATCTGTCGCACTTAATAATTTGAGCGACAGAAAGGGAGCTGCACGAACAGCACGGTTAGCACAAGAAGGCGCGCGAGCTGTCTCCACCGCTGTAACCGTCTTTACTATTCGCACATATATCGTAAGATCAGCTTACCATCGAAGTTCTCACTACTTAGTTTTTGTCCAGCCATCGTGATCAAAATCAATACTTGGATAGTATTATTATTAGAGGAAATCATCATCATATCAGCCGAAAAACATCCACTGCTGGACATAGGCCTCCCCCAAAGAGTGCCACAATGGCCGGTCCTGCGCCACCCGCATCCAGCGGACTCCCACGACCTTTACCAGGTCATCAGTCCACCTTGTGGGGGGCCTACCCACGCCGCGCCTTCCGGTACGTGGTCGCCACTCGAGAACCTTTCCGCCCCAACGGTAATCGGTTCTTTGTACAATGTGCCCCGCCCACTGCCACTTAAGTGTAAAGTAATAGAGGGAATATTTTAATAATATCACTATCCCTTACAGATGCCACCAGAACTAGTCTCCACAACAGAAGCGCTACTCGTCCGTTTCCGCACGGACGACTCGATCGTGTTCAAGGGCTTCTCCGCGTCGTACCAGGCGGTGAAGCCGGACGTCTGGAGCGGAGAAGACAGCTCGGAGGGTGGAGAGGATGAGGAGGAAGACGAGCGCATGCCGCCGCTCGTGGTGGGGAGGAGGGGGCTGCGCGCGCCGATGCCCAGGTAAAAACAAATTCACTGTGGAACCACTGATAGTCCCATTGCAAGATCAGCGCTGCCCATTACGATAGAACCATGCTGCGATGGAACTTTTTCGTGGCCATACTACTGCACTGCTACTAGCAATGCATAGGTACCTTTTATACTTGAGCTTTGCACTTTATAAACTCGTTGCTGGAATCAGCACCAAACTGTGATATATTTGCTATCAGCCTAACTAGCACACTAGGTTTTATGTCGGCGAAAATGTACTGAAACGTCACGTAAAACGCGACATAAAGCCTAGTGTGCTAGCCCCCCTGCCTAGCTAGCACACTAGGTTTTATGTCGGCGAAAATGTACTGAAACGTCACGTAAAACGCGACATAAAGCCTACTGTGCTAGCCCCCCTGATGGGTGTTGCTATGTGATGCATGAATGTTTGACGCTCTGCGAGAAGATGGATACACGACTGTATTCTGTGCCATCTTTATATTTGTTTCTTTTGTGTATATTGTTTTGTTTCCCAGTGCTTTGGTACTACACTACCTACAGTAATGCTGTGAAATTGAACGAAATAAATAAGTACCTAAATAAAAGAAACTATAGGATGCTTTGATAAGTTGCAACGTTTGCAAATGCCTTTCATCTCCTTATCCTTGATGGTGACAAACAAAGATTATTAAGAAAAGGAAGATAGCTCACTCCATACATAGCTACAAGGCTCGCGTAAAACTTACTATCGTCGTCGGTACCTCGTAGTTCCTCATATTAGACTAGATGGCGTTGTTTTCAATCTAAACTTATGCCATCTATCGAGTTAGCGCTGAAGCTTCTTTGATGGTGATGAGTGTGGTTATCAATCTGTCTAACTTCCAGGTTCGTGCGAAGACCCACGTGACGGTGGCCGCTGCCCCGGCACCCGCGCCACCGCCGGCCGCACCGGACCTTCGCAAGAACCAAGACCGAGAAGCTCTAAACCCGGAACATGTCCAAACTTGACACGGCGGACGGACACGATTATAGAATCCATTGGGATAGTACTGCGATGTCATGGGCAAATTCTACAGAAGCGTTGAGCATAAAAAAGTCCTACTTATGTCTTTTAAAAAGGACAAAACGCGTATAATCTTCATTTCAGCATGACACCGCGCTTTATTTCCCTGCTCAGAGCAATGTTTCAATATAACCATTATTAGCCAATATATAAGTATGCATACAACCAATGAATTAAAACACTACTGAGGCTGGGTAAGCATCGGGCACATCAAGGTTAATATCCTGTCTTGTTAATTTTCCCGATGCAATAATATTCATGGATACGTTCAAAAGTACACGAGTTTACTAGACTGATAACCTCGTCTGCATTACCAGTGATACTAATATTTTGTCTTTCCTAATGGACACTGAGATTTTTATGAGGAATACCTAAGCATAACAAACGTAAAATTGAGCTTAGTTAGCTGGCAATACTAATTTTACTTTTGTCTAATACCGCGGTCAAAAGTATTAAAACTAACTCAGATTCGTATTTTTTGGGTTTTAGTAGGTCCTTTACCATTATTCCGTACTACTGCCTACTCTTATATTGCAATATGGTTACTATAAGGAAATATAGAACGATATGTCACGTCACAGTCGTCAAGAATTAAAATGAATGTTACCTATATTTCCAGTTCAGATATTTAATTCACATAAGTATAAGTATCTAATAATCGGCTGCATGCAATAATGAATTATCTACAAAATATCGAAAATACTTTCACAGCCATTCTGTTTGTCTCTTCAAAAAAAACGTTAAAATCCAATTTGCTGTGCGCCTGGAAGAAAAATGTATATAATTATCTTCATTCATAGTTTTATTGAATTACTAGCTGTTGCCCGCGACTTCGTCCGCGTAGAACTTTTTAACGTCTTAGAAAATGATTTCTCTCAATACAAAATTTGAACCCTCTTTTAGGGGATAATTAAAAAAAAAGTTGATGTTCATTTACTAGTTTGTGAACAAACAGTCTAAAACCAAAGTTAAAAATCTCATACTTTAAAAATGCCTTGAAATACTCAAACTTTGAACCAATTTTAACACTCTTAGGGGATGAATTTGGAAAAACTCTGAAATCAGTTTTGTAGTCTTTTAACGTACAGAATAAGACCGAAGTTAAAAATCTCTTACTCACACTTTAAAATTTTATTGCTCGCCATTTAAAATTTGAACCCCCTTTTAAACCCCCTTAGAGGTTGAATTTTTCTAATCGCTGAAAGAACTTTTTTCGTAAACTTTTAAGTTAACTTTTAAGCTCAAAAAAAGTGTTGCCCATACAAAGCTTTCTTAACCCCCTTAGGGGTGAAATTTTCTAAAACTCTGAAAGTACTTTATTATTAATTTTAATAAGTAACATTTTGAATAGTTTTAAGTCTAGTAAAAAAAAAAGTTTTTCCCACACAACACTGGCTACCCTTCTTAAGGATCTTAAGAATCCCCTCAGGGATGGAGTTTTCTAAAACGCTGAAAGTTCTTTTTTAGTATTCTAATACGTAACCTTTTTGCAAAGTTTTAAGTCTAACTCAAAAAAAGTGTTGCCCATGCAAAGCTTGCTCTCCTTTTTAACCCTATTAGGGGTGGAATTTTCTAAAACGATTTGTGTTCTTTTTTTGTATTTTAATAAGTAATCTTTCTACAAAGTTTCAAGTCTCTAACTCAAAAACATAAACTTTCCCTGATAAAAACTTTGCACCCCTTTTTATCCCCCTTAGGGATAGATTTTTTCAAAACGCTGAAAGTATCTTTTTTGTATTTTTATAAGTAATCTTTCTACAAAGTTTTAAGTGTCTAGCTCAGAAAAAGTGTTCCCCATACAAACCTTGCACCCTTTTTTAACCCCCTTAGGGAATGATTTTTGTAAAACGCCGAATGTAGTATTTTTCATGTTCTAATAAGTAATTTTTCGACAAAATTTTAAGTCTCTATTAAAAAAAAATATGTTTTTCCCATACAAACTTTGCACCCTATTTTACCCCCTTAGGGGTGAAATTTTCCAAAACGCTGAAAGTACTTTATTTGTATTTAAATAATCTTTCTACAAAGATTTAGGACTCTAGCTAAAAAAAATAGTTTCCCACATACAAATTTTGCACCCCTATTTTAGCCCCCTATTTTTAGGGGTAGAATTTTCTAAAACGCTGAAAGTACTTAATTTGTATTCTGATGACTAATCTTTCTACAAAGTTTTAAGTCTCTATTTAAAAAAAATATTGTTTCCCCCATACAAAATTTGCACCTTTATTTTACCCCCTTAGGGGTAGATTTTTTTTAAAACACTGAATCTAGGTACTTTATTTGTATTCTAATGAATAATTTCTCTACAAAGTTTTAAGTCTCTATTTAAAAAAAAGTAGTTTTTCCCATACAAACTTTGCACTCTATTTTACCCCTTTAGGAGTAGAATTTTCTAAAACCCTGAAAGTTCTTTAATTGTATTCTAATGACTGATCTTTCTACAAAGTTTAAAGTCTCTATTAAAAAAAAATGTTTCCCCCATACAAACCTTGCACCCCTATTTTACCCCCGTAGGGGTGGAATTTTCCGAAACGATGAAAGTTTAAGTCTATAGCTCAAAAAAAAAGGTTCTCCCATACAAACTTTGCACCCCTATTTTACCCCCTTAGGGGTAGAATTTTCAAAAATCCCTTTTTATCCCTAGCCCACGTTATAAAAGCAACATACTGTGCAAAAATCAACTCTCTAAGATTAGTAGTTTCGGCTGTGCGTTGATGAGTGAGTGAGTGAGTGAGTGAGTAAATAAGTCAGTCAGGACATAGGCATTTATTATGTACTAGCTGTTGCCCGCGACTTCGTCCGCGTAGAACTTTTTATCGTCTTAGAAAATGATTTCTCTCAATACAAAATTTGAACCCTCTTTTAGGGGATAATTAAAAAAAAAGTTGATGTTCATTTTCTAGTTTGTGAACAAACAGTCTAAAACCAAAGTTAAAAATCTCATACTTTAAAAATGCCTTGAAATACTCAAACTTTGAACCAATTTTAACACTCTTAGGGGATGAATTTGGAAAAACTCTGAAATCAGTTTTGTAGTATTTTAACGTACAGAATAAGACCGAAGTTAAAAATCTCTTACTCACACTTTAAAATTTTATTGCTCGCCATTTAAAATTTGAACCCCCTTTTAAACCCCCTTAGAGGTTGAATTTTTCTAATCGCTGAAAGAACTTTTTTCGTAAACTTTTAAGTCTCTAGCTCAAAAAAAGTGTTGCCCATACAAAACTTTCTTAACCCCCTTAGGGGTGGAATTTTCTAAAACTCTGAAAGTACTTTATTATTAATTTTAATAAGTAACATTTCGAATAGTTTTAAGTCTAGTAAAAATAAAAGTTTTTCCCACACAACACTGGCTACCCTTCTTAAGGATCTTAAGGATCCCCTTAGGGATGGAGTTTTCTAAAACGCTGAAAGTTCTTTTTTAGTATTCTAATAAGTAATCTTTTTGCAAAGTTTTAAGTCTAACTCAAAAAAAGTGTTGCCCATGCAAAGCTTGCTCTCCTTTTTAACCCTATTAGGGGTGGAATTTTCTAAAACGATTTGTGTTCTTTTTTTGTATTTTAATAAGTAATCTTTCTACAAAGTTTCAAGTCTCTTACTCAAAAACATAAACTTTCCCTGATAAAAACTTTGCACCCCTTTTTATCCCCCTTAGGGATAGATTTTTTCAAAACGCTAAAAGTTTTTTTTTTTTGTATTTTTATAAGTAATCTTTCTACAAAGTTTTAAGTGTCTAGCTCAGAAAAAGTGTTCCCCATACAAACCTTGCACCCTTTTTTAACCCCCTTAGGGAATGATTTTTGTAAAACGCCGAATGTAGTATTTTTCATGTTCTAATAAGTAATTTTTCTTAAAAATTTTAAGTCTCTATTAAAAAAAATATGTTTTTCCCATACAAACTTTGCACCCTATTTTACCCCCTTAGGGGTGAAATTTTCCAAAACGATGAAAGTACTTTCTTTGTATTTAAATAATCTTACTACAAAGTTTTAGGACTCTAGCTAAAAAATATAGTTTCCCACATACAAACTTTGCACCCCTATTTTAGCCCCCTATTTTTAGGGGTAGAATTTTCTAAAACGCTGAAAGTACTTAATTTGTATTCTGATGACTAATCTTTCTACAAAGTTTTAAGTCTCTATTTAAAAAAAAATTGTTTCCCCCATACAAAATTTGCACCCCTATTTTACCCCCTTAGGGGTAGATTTTTTTAAAACACTGAATCTAGGTACTTTATTTGTATTCTAATGAATAATTTCTCTACAAAGTTTTAAGTCTCTATTTAAAAAAAAGTAGTTTTTCCCATACAAACTTTGCACTCTATTTTACCGCTTTAGGGGTAGAATTTTCTAAAACCCTGAAAGTTCTTTATTTGTATTCTAATGACTGATCTTTCTACAAAGTTTTAAGTCTCTATTTAAAAAAAAAATGTTTCCCCCATACAAACCTTGCACCCCTATTTTACCCCCGTAGGGGTGGAATTTTCCAAAACGCTGAAAGTGTTTCATTTGTATTCTAATAACTAATTTTTCTACAAAGTTTAAGTCTATAGCTCAAAAAAAAAAGGTTCTCCCATACAAACTTTGCACCCCTATTTTACCCCCTTAGGGGTAGAATTTTCAAAAATCCCTTTTTATCCCTAGCCCACGTTATAAAAGCAACATACTCTGCAAAAATCAACTCTCTAAGATTAGTAGTTTCGGCTGTGCGTTGATGAGTGAGTGAGTGAGTGAATAAGTCAGTCAGGACATAGGCATTTATTATGTATAAATAGATAGAAGATAATGAAACTCCCATTCAAATATCTCAAAAAATTATGAAGCTACATCCGTTTTAATGTCGCTTGTTAGAGTGAGAAAACGATGAGGGACTGTGACGTCAATATACTCGAGCGTCATAGTAAAAAATAATCGTTTCATATGAAGGTGCGTTTTGCGGAAAAGGGACAGAACATACCCCCTCTTAAAACTTTGGACTCTTATAACTTAATCATTACCTATATAACTTCTTGCTTTGTTTTTTTCTTCATTTGACTATATTTATTTTAAATTCTTTTTCGAGAAAATACATTATGATTATTTACCATATTTTCGATTCCTGAGCTATAACCACGAACTTCGGAATTCGAAAATATTCGGGTATCTCTATCTCTATCGCACTAACCATACTCGAGTGACAGGGATGCAAATATATGAACATTGAGTATCGGTTTTCGTGGTAGCGCCGCAGGGGACCGATTTTTGACTTTCGAGCGCTCGAAATCAAAAGCGAGCGGTAGAAAATAATCGCATGCGAAAATTTGTCACGATTATTTTCGCATGAACCCAATAATAGGTATTTTTGACATTCATCACTCGAAAGCTAGTGGTTTGGCTATTTATACTTTTGCGCTTCGTTGTACGCAGAAATTCGATAAGTACTGGTTATTTAAAATTGTATTCTACACATGGAATAAAAATAAAACATCATTAGAAGGTCTATTTTAGGCTATAATATTAATGTTTAAGTGTTTTTTTTTGTGTTTTATGCGTTACATAACAGAAAAAACTAAGAACGTAGTAAATAATACCTAGTAAACGAAACGTTTCGTTTCCCGTCTGTTATAAAAGTAAAGCCGCGTCCGCTGCGCCATGTTTTCGTGGTTTTTAAACGTCAAACATGTTTTGCCAATCAAAATAATACCCTATTTGTTTGCCGAAACTGACGGAAACATGTTAGTTGTTTAAAAACATGGAAAACATTGGTGCAGCGGACCCGGCTTAATACAAATTACAAATGATACAATTTGTCACAACAACTTTCTTTAGTTAGAATGAGACAGCAATTCATACTTTTCATTCTAAGTATAGCGAGTTGTTGTGAATCATTGCCAGGCCTTTACATATTACTATATCTCTGTCTCTT
Organism: Epinotia brunnichana; assembly: GCA_963854355.1. NCBI lineage: Eukaryota > Metazoa > Arthropoda > Insecta > Lepidoptera > Tortricidae > Epinotia > Epinotia brunnichana. The sequence goes on from OY977945.1 coordinate 28,202,728, forward strand.
TTTAACCTGTGCAAAGAGAGAGAGAGAGAGAGAGAGACAGACAAGTTAAATTATTTAATTTTAAAACAAACCCGCCAAAAGACTAAGTTCACAAAATTCGGTAGAAAAATAATATAAAATATATTAATCTTTATTTATCTCTTTCTAAGTTCATTGTCAGTCCAAAATTAAATACAAGTGAAGTGTCCAAATTGTCGGCACTTATTTTCTACCGATAGAATTGAATACGAGTGGTCAATACCACTCGTTTTTGAATTTTCTATCGCTCGGATTTCAAAAATAGTATTTCATCGTTTCTGACAGTTTTCGAGTGAAAGAGTCGAGCGCTCGAAAGTCAAAAATCGGTCCCCAGGTACTTTGGCTGAATGCGCCGAGCGCGTGCCATTGTCATTCAAAAAAAACAAATTCGTGTTAATTATATTGTTCAAATTTGTTGATTTCATTTATTGAAATTACGACATAAAACGACATTTGCGCATATAAGTTCTCATATCAGAATCGAATATTTTTTTATGGTTTATATTTTAGCATTTGTCTCGTAAAGGTCTATCGTAGACGGGATTTAAATTATTAATAAGTGAAAGGCAAAGCAATTCCGCCATTTTGACGAAAATTTGACGTTTCTTATAGCTGACAGTTGGAGCAGCGTTTGATTTCAATAAAAATAAATGAAAAATTAAATGAAGTCGTATATTTCGGAAAATTAATTAACTGTCGCAGTCGGATAAAAACTATCCTAAGTTGCAGCTAGAATAATAATGTACCTATATAAAATGTTTCATATTTTTCCGTTCATGGGATGCTGAGAACATTCGTACCGCGCAAAGCTTGGTTTCAAACTGGCTGATTCTTTTTTTAATTTAGAGATTTATTATAAGTGGAGATAAATAGATAGAAGATAATGAAACTCCCATTCAAATATCTCAAAAAATTATGAAGCTACATCCGTTTTAATGTCGCTTGTTAGAGTGAGAAAACGATGAGGGACTGTGACGTCAATATACTCGAGCGTCATAGTAAAAAACAATCGTTTCATATGAAGGTGCGTTTTGCGGAAAAGGGACAGAACATACCCCCTCTTAAAACTATGGACTCTTATAACTTAATCATTACCTATATAACCTCTTGCTTTGTTTTTTTCTCCATTTGACTATGTTTATTTTAAATTCTTTTTCGAGAAAATACATTATGATTATTTACCATATTTTCGATTCCTGAGCTATAACCACGAACTTCGGAATTCGAAAATATTCGGGTATCTCTATCTCTATCGCACTAACCATACTCGAGTGACAAGGATGCAAATATATGAACATTGAGTATCGGTTTTCGTGGCAGCGCCGCAAGTACTTTGGCTGAATGCGCCGAGCGCGTGCCATTGCCATTCAAAAAAAACAAATTCGTGTTAATTATATTGTTCAAATTTGTTGATTTCATTTATTGAAATTACGACATAAAACGACATTTGCGCATATAAGTTCTCATATCAGAATCGAATATTTTTTTATGGTTTATATTTTAGCATTTGTCTCGTAAAGATCTATCGTAGACGGGATTTAAATTATTAATAAGTGAAAGGCAAAGCAATTCCGCCATTTTGACGAAAATTTGACGTTTCTTATAGCTGACAGTTGGAGCAGCGTTTGATTTCTCTTCTCTTCTTTATCCTATCTCTATTTCAATAAAAATAAATGAAAAATAAAATGAAGTCGTATATTTCGGAAAATTAATTAATTGTCGCAGTCGGATAAAAACTATCCTAAGTTGCAGCTAGAATAATAATGTACCTATATAAAATGTTTCATATTTTTCCGTTCATGGGATGCTGAGAACATTCGAACCGCGCAAAGCTTAGTTTCAAACTGGCTGATTCTTTTTTTAATTTAGAGATTTATTATAAGTGGAGATAAATACTTAATTTTCTAATAAGTGTATCTAGTTACCAAAAATACTCAAATGTAATTTTAGATCTGACCGATTACGTCACTACTGCTGTTAATACAGTTTTTTTACAATGCTTTTTGCATGTAAATTGCGAAAGTCAGAACTACCAAAACTGTTTTAATATTTCTTATATAAGTAGGTACATTCCATACCAAAGACATGTTATAATTGTTCATAATAGTGCCATAGTTGTTAGTCAGTAAAGTACCTACTATACGTAGGACATTTTCATATTGTTTGAGAACAAGCACAATTTAGTAATAAAACAAATGACAGACAATATTTAATTATAAGTGATGTAATGTAAAAAATGTCTTTAAATGTTAGGTGTTTGGAACCATATCAATGAGTGTTCTCGATTGATTTAGTCACCATGACGAGAGTTCTTCTAAAAGTACATTCAAAATTAAGTACCTAATATAATTGTGTAATTACCTAAACTGTCTAGTTATAGTCATTTTGCTTAAAAAGACATGAATTATTTTTGTATTCTATCAAAAATGTAAGGATACAGTAGTTTAGAATATAATCGTGACTTTGCAGAAATAAGTAGGTAACGTTCTAATCAAAGTAGCCGAGGATGAAGCTATTGTAAAAAAATACTGTTAAAAATGTTACCAATATTATAAGGTAAGAATGATATCTCTGTTTAGTATATGTATAATGAGTTAATTTTCGGTTCATAATATAAAAATAATAATATTTACCATACCTTTTTTTCCCAGACTTCCCTTGATTCCCTTATACTTAAATATAGATTATTTTTACTATTTGACCATACAAATCTCTAGCCTAAAAATCACTTGAAAAATATGTATTAATATTATATCCCGTGCTAATATAAACTAGATAATAAATATCTTCATCACTCCCAATAGAATCCAGCTACTTAATTTAAAACCAATATTTATAGACCTACGCCATACTACCCTACCACCTACTTTTTGTATTTTCATTGTGCCAAAAGGATAGGTACTTAGTTATTTAATAAGTAGAAACCTAAGTTGCGTATAATAATTATTCTAGTGTTTTGTAACTTAGAGGAGAAAAATATGAATGCGTAGAAAGTACATTATTTTTATTAAAATGAAATGAAAATGCTATTCGTGTTTAATTTTAAGCCGAAATTCCACTCCAGCGTGTCCTACTCAACTTACAAAGTGACTCTCTTTTGGCTGTTTTCCTATTTATAAGAATCACTCAAAATCACTCGTGTGACTTGCAAACTAGAGATTCGAGTGATAGAGAAATGCAAACTGTAATGTTTGCTATGAAGTTTTGGACGGTCGCGGTAATTGCTCAGTCAGACTTGAGTCAGACATCGGCGGACATCGGTATGAATGTGCGCCCCATCTAGCGGTGTAGACTAGACGGTGTAGTCTAGACGGTGTAGTACAAGTACGAAAGAATAATTGAGGACGTTTTACACCAAGCCCCTAAGGTTAAAATAGGTAGCAGATACGTATACCTTTCCCCTACTTTCGTACGACGTACTAACGCGTCAGAAAGAGATGTATATGCATTTGTTATTCCTTAATTTGGAAGGTTGTCACAAGTTTGTTCCTGCGCTGGGGATGTACAGTGTCGACTGTTTATATCGATAAATTAGTCAACCAAATTATAAATTTAGATTTTAATAATTCACATTCACTGTGTGAAAAAAATATGTTTATGGAGAAGGCAAAAAGAAAAGTAGAGTCTAACTAACCCGGCATTATTAAAAACTAGAAAATCCCGGAATTTTGGAATGTTTGGATTAGTGGATTGAATAGAAATGTCATAACTAATAAAAAGAGAGCAAGCGTCTAGCTAGAGAAAGAGAAGTAAAGGCCGGTGAAGGAGGTGCGGGTGGAGTGTGCCGGATTAATCGACATAGCCGGCTATTGGAGTGACGGACTGATGAGACTCTACTGTAGTAGCAAAAACCAAAGTAGCTTTTGTCAACCTGGATCCTGCAAAACCAAGGTCATTCATATCCCTGTCACAATCTATCTTATAATATCGCACTCATTTGCAGTACGTCATGCAGGACTGCCTGGACGCTACTAGGGTCATTTCACCGGTTACGCGACCACCTTCGGTTAGCGACCACTTGAAGAACATGTTTTTTTCAATTGAAGATAACATCAATTCTACAGAGCCTATTGAAACAGTCAGTCGTATGCCTTATTGTTTGTAGTTACGGAATATGAATTTACAAAAAAAACAAGAAAATATGGTTTCAGTTCTCCAAGTCAGCTAAGTGGTCGCTAACCAGCACATAAAATTAGGTGGTCGCCAACCGGCGAAATGACCCTACTTATGGGAAATTAAAGAATAATTTTTATTAAGACCATTTTTTATTTAGTCAAACTTAATCCGCCTTCAATAAAATAGTTATGGCTAAAACTTCTTATTTGTCTTAAGGCACACGTTTCTATTCAATTTTGTGAAAGATCTGTCTGCTTCCAGTCGCTTCCATTTAAATTTACATTTGGTACAAATAATCTGGTGACGTGTTTGAAATAAAAATGACTGCTTTTCCATGTCAGATTCTCCTTCTTACACGTGTGGTATCCATTCCTTTTAACATATTCGTCCTTTGGAAATCTAAAATCAAAAAGTATGAGTTATTATTATTATGTCGATAAGTTATTGTGCCGAGGTCGATAAAAAAAACTACATCACTATGGGAAAAACATAACCTCTTCTACTTATCCGAAAAAGTCTTATTTTCATGCACAATCTGGTTTTAATTGAACAGATAATGATATTTACATAAATTACCAATTACTATTATTAATTTTAGGTGAGCTACTTCCATGAATAAAATCAAAATCTATAGAAACTTACCAATACAATCAAACTGCTCCATGGTTTATTTATGTCCCTCTTGTATGGGATTTACAGCCTTCAATGGCACAATACATTTTATCACAGGAAACAATCAAGTCTCGCAAACATGAACAATACATTTTTTCAAACATTCTCGGTGGAATAACACCAAAATAAATTATTTTCACACACAGGAGCCGCGATGTTTTGGAAGTAATATGATACGACCAAGTCAAGTTGTAAGTAATGACACCTTCTACCAAACAACTATTAGTCACCATGTTAAAAACCAAACAATGATGACATATTGCATTTTGCTGGATTAAATTACATCCAATTACATCCATTTGACATTTGCCCGAGTTGATTTTAGTGACAACCTACGAAAATGTGAAACTGAATAGGGATTGTAGTCTCATTCCGTCATAGGCCAACTATAGATTTACGCAAGTGAATAAGATAGCTGTTACCAAGCTCTTATTTTAACGTGGTTTCTATGCTTTAGTACAAATTCTTTGTTCTACACAGTCTGATGGATTACATTTTTAGCCTGAGAACTTTACGGTTTCTCTCTATGAAAACACAACAATATATCGATATCAGCCAAATTTTTACACCATAAAAAAGGTTGGGTAATTTGACTAAATATTCATTAATAATCCACCTAAATTTAATACCGCAACGGTAAAAAATAATGAAAAGTAATCTTTATAAATTCCGTAAAAATCAGGCGAAAATGGTATAAACTTTCTTTACTTTATAATTGACTACGTCTATATACGTTCTTTGGGATACCCGCATAATCCACTTAATTATGTTAATGAATAAACCTTTGCCAGATGCCAGATGAAATTCAATATTAGCTCAAGGTCGTAAATATTTAATTAAAATACTGTTATTTCCTGATGCATATATTTTTGGATTCAGGTAGTAAGTCTCCAAATTTGTGTACCCAAACATGTTTTCATTATAAAAATACTGATAGCATTTTTGCTTGCGGGTTAAAAAAAATCCTAACTTCCGGTCCATAAAATTATTGACTTCCATAGTAAAAGTTTTTTAAAATAACATATAAAAGTCGTATACAAATAATTAGCCTGATATTGAATTATTTCCAAAAAAACCGTAATTTTCTCAGGGTATTTATCATCGCTACTCTGTAACAATCATTATTAATAATATGCTTAATAAGCTTTGCTTATTATGTTTTAAGATAAATTCCAATTATTAAATTACACATTGACTTTACTGATGATCTAATATATATTTAATTCAAGAGCTATATAAATAAGAGCTATTTAATTCAAAAATGTATTGATCTGTGGTATTGATAAAACAAGCAAGTGAATTTTGACCAGTGGCAACCCTCAAGCCCACAACTGTCAAACATAAGTCAGAATTAGAAGTGACTTGCCAACTTCAATTTCTCGAGCGGGCCAAGCCGCGTTTATTTATTTATTTCACACTCATTTTCTTGCGTCTTTGACCTAATTAAAAATATCAATCGGCACCACGTAACGCTTTCGTGTCCGTTATTTTAATGTAATACAACTTCGCTAAAATGGCAGCAGTCGCGCTAAAAGTTAAAAGTAAAAACGGCCAGCAGATCCTAAAGGATTTGACCTCTGATAGTACTGTTGGTGAATTGAAGACGTTTTTGTCTAGTATTGCTGATATAAGCGCTGAAAGGATATGTGTTTTGTGTGGTTATCCCCCTAAGCCTTTGGATACTAGTGACGATTCTAAAAAACTAAGTGAAATAGGTTTGAAAACTGGTGAAACTTTAATAGTGGAAGAGAAGGCTGTGCCTATTAAGCCTCCTGCGAAGCCCATGGAGAATGGGGTGTCCCACGAGGCGATAGGGCCGAGCCGACCTGGCATTTTAATGAAGAAGGTGGTCCCTTCAGACAACTCTTGCCTCTTCACTAGTATAGGTGAGCAATAGAGGTCATCTTATTTTATGTAATAGCAGTTCCTTTGTTTTATTTTATTGCGTATTTGTGATTGCTCGGTAAAAAGTTACTTTATGGACCGTCGATTTTGGGGTGGGGGAGGGGAGGGGGGGGAGAGGGCTATGGCCTTTAATTAACCAAACTTAAGTATATGGGTCATTGTCAGTCACAAAAACAAAAATCATCTTTCCGGTGGTCAATAGTTAAGGGCTTACGCTCACATATAATATGTTTTTATCACATAGGATTATAGAAGGGGCAACGCCGTTTATGCGGATTCAGAGATCAACCAAAAATTAGGCTTTATAGCCCTTAACTTTGGCAATGTTCACCGAAGAGACACAAACCTAAATCTGACAATGACCCATATGTAATTAACAATATGTGTTTTTCTAGCTTTTCTACTCTTCTGTTTGCATTTGGTCTTGCTTTACAGCATAGGCCTAGAGACTTCCACAATTTGTGATCATGTGCTTTTCTTTGTGTTGATCTATTTCCTTCTATTACAAATTATTTAATTACTATGTTAGATTAAATCTAATCATCATAGCAATAAACTACATTAAAATTATACTCTAATTGAATTGTCAATACTTATTTATCTCTGGAGCTACTTATCCAGTCTAAAAAAAACTCTTTTATGAATGTATAGGGTCAACTTTTTGGAAGGCCATGATATATTTTACCCTGTAGCTCCACACCACTCCCTGTAGTGTTGTGTCTGGAGCTGCGCAGGCTTCTAGTTTGTAATAAACCAAACATTATCTCGACTTTTTCAGGTTTTGTATTAAATGGCCAGGTAGACACATCGGTGCACACATTGATGCGACAGATCATTGCGATGGAGGTGGCGAGCGACAATGACACATACAACGAGGCTATGCTAGGAAAACCAAATGCAGAGTACTGCTCATGGATACAGCAGCCCAGCTCTTGGGGTGGTGCTATTGAGGTATGCAACTCATTTTACAAGCTTTTTAACTTTCAGTCCGTACTAATATTATAAATCGCCAGAAGACCAGCGCTAGCTCAATTATGCTGAGGTGAGACCATTTTGTGACAATCTGCTTAGTATTTATAGATGATGATATTGTGAGGGGATGCCTGGCCGGAAACAGGATATTATATATATTATAGATGATACAGTACTATAAGTTTTTTGTCACAAATAAATTATTTCATTTTCATTTTTTCATAAATCTGAAATTAACTCTGTGTGTTACTTTTTCATGCTTAAACCGTTGAACCAATTCAGATGAAATTTGGTGTGGAGATAGTTTAAGTCCCAGGGCAGTTTTGTCCTAAAAATCAGCCCCAAAAGTGGTGACATGGGCGGGGGAAGTTTGTATACTTTACAATATAAACAACTTGCATGTGGATGGAGTCATAGGCAATAGCTAGGTACTGAATTTCAAAGAGTTCTCAACCAGTTGAGCTGAAATTTTGCAACCACATTTAGTTTGAATTTCTTCTTCTTATTTAAGAGCTAGGCTCTTGTTGGTGGAATAATTTCCAACTTGTTCTACATTCTGCCTTTCTTTTTATTTATCTATATGATGAAGTGTTTATTTTCTCTTTTATTTGCTCCATGTAAGATATCCTCGGCCTTCCCCTTTTTCTTTTCCCTTCTATTTTTCCCTCTATTATTGTTTTCATCCAGTCGTCGTGGCGTAACATGTGTCCTATCATTTTTCCTCTCCTGTTTTCAATGATTTCTATCAGATTTCTTTGTTCATTGACTAAATCCAGAACCTCCTCATTAGTTTTCTTTTCCGTTTTAGTTTGGATTACAACGCAATATTATGTTACACACACGTGTGTGTATATTATTGACACAGGAAGTCCTCAATAAGTGTGACACCAAATAAAATTAACCAATAATGATAAATTTTCTCGAAAAAGGATAAAAATTTCAGTGGAGAAAAAAGTAAAGCAGGGGATTAAAATAATCACAAAGTTATAAATGTCCAAAGTTTTAAGAGGGCATATTCTGTCCTTTTTCCGCAAAACGCACGTTCATATGAAACGATTGTCATTTACTATGATGCTCGTGGATCGTGACGTCACGATCCCCAAGCGCTTTCCCTCTAACAATACAAGCAACATTAAAACGGGTTATAGCTTTGTAGTTTTTTGAGATATCTGAAAGGGATTTTCGTCACTAGGCATATTTTTTTGCCTTCTTTCTTTTGGAGTAATAATACATTTTGAGTCTACACCCCTATTACCCAAGACAAACCCATTGTGTTTGGGTTCATCATGGGAAACACTCCATTAGTAGTTGATAATGATTAGATTACATGCAGACCATCAGTATGCATGTATATTTACTGTATGGAATGGCCTTTGAGGTTGGCCATTTGCTATACTTTATCCTGCTACTCTGTCTGGGTTATCTGTAATATGCAGGCAGCTAGTCTAAAGCCGGGTATTCATTAGGAAACATTTGTTAATATACACTGTTTATAAACTGTGTTTCACAATGTTTCATCATCTCTGTAAACAGTTTATAAACAAAGGTGTCTTTAAATTACATACAGTGGAGTGTGACAGTTAAACACCTACTTACAATACATAACTTTAGAAAAAACTTAAATAAACTAAATTAACCTAAAATTAGGAAAAACATAAATTTAATCAAAAGAGATCCCCAAGGTCGGATCCCTGCGGAAGGGTTCCCATAAGACTGGCTGCGTTCCCTCTTTGTATAGCTATGCCGATCCGTTGGGCAAGGAATGAGCCAGCCCTATGGTCTCCGGATACTTTGACCAATTTTTTTGACAATTGGCCAAATAATTGGTGAGCGCCTGGGCTCCAGGGTCCGAGGGTTTCGACAGCAAAAGCCGCAAAAACATGCCGGTCTGTCAGGCCGATGTATTTGCGGCACTTTGCTGCCTCCGCCGCTGCAGCTGCCCCGCCTGCTCTCAAAGATGTAGTGCCATGGTGGGACGGCGCCAGGGTGTCAACGCATGTAGCGTCCCAAATGAGGGGCCGTCCCAATTTCCAAGGCACTAAGGTCATACCGTCTGGCCTCTTACCGTCGTCCCTTGCCAAACCCGGCGGTTCCAGAACGGCTGGCACATTGGCACTGACGAAGGCCCGACGGATGATATCATTGAGGCAGGCGTGGCGAGACAGGCGACCAGCACTCTTCGTGCAAGATAGACCATGGTGTCCCAGGCTACTCACCAGGATTCCGCAGGGGCAACGATGTGGAGCAACAATGTCTGCCCCCAGACAAAGACCGACAGCCAATCTGAGTGTGTTGCAATCAAGAAGTGTCCCGTAATTTATTGAGGGAAGAGCATGAAGCCATGAGCCGGACTCCCTTTCCGACACAGCCAGTAGTCTTGCTTTTTCCTGGCTGGTGGAGCAAGAGTCCAACAAATGGGAATGAACTTGCTTACAAATAGGTTGGTCCCAGTTTTTCTGAATACTCCTATTGGCTGGCAAGTCTACTCCCGGGCAGGCCATCCTCCAAGGTGATGACACATTGTTTATTAAATATGTTGCCGTGTTCACCAATTCGAGTGGAGAGCAAGTGTTTATAAACTGTTTATAAGTGTAAACCAACAGGTGTGGACGTGTGTTGCGCGGGTTTATAAACATGACTTGAGTTTATAAACAACTGACAAGTGTGGACTGCTAAGTTTCAGAAGCAGTGTTTACGTTAAACTTGTCGCGAAAAATTGTGATCAATTCGTAAACAGTTTATTGACAAATGTTGCCTAATGAATACAAGGCTTAGTGCTCGATTTACACGTAAGGTCAGTGTCGGCAAGTCCGTCTATAAGGCAAGCTCGTCTACATGCCATAACTCTTGTATTGTATACGCACGCCACCTATAACTCGGCCAGTAAAGCGGTGTTTCGTCCTATTAGTTCTTTTCTCTAACAAATATGTCGCTATGACGAAAACTATGGTCGCAACTCAACTGTCAACTTCATTCGTGTTTCGAACTGCAAAAGTGAGTGCAACGTGGTCCAGAAAATAAACCGTAAAAAATATTAAAAATTGCAGTATTTGTTATTGAGGTGAATAATTTAGCAGTTTAATAACCGCTTTTTTTGTCTAACGCTTTTAATCTAGCCAAAACGCTATATTTTTGTAGTTTTTGGTTTCGAAAAATCAAACCTTAAAATTTGTCTAGTTGGAAAGTCCGTCTGAAACGTTCAAGGGAAGCCCGTCATGTGCCGGTCTTGCCTTAAACCAGATCTAGCCAACCTTTTGCGTTGAAATATTCTCATTTCAAATATCTTCTTGTTAAATTAGAAACTTACACGTAAAACTTTTTTTTTATTTCTTAAAACATATTCACTATTGTTTTTGTGTACTACGCTACGCTACAGCACTGGCAAATAATATATAACCTTTGTGTTATTGCGTATGAATATGTATAGAGTAACCAATAGAGGTTAGTTAATAACTAGTATCTTTATACAAATATATGATCAATAAATAGGGCAAATCGCCAATAACTGGTCATCCCCCAATAACTAACCACTTTGCAAAAATATGCACAAAGAGGAGCATTTGTTGCTATTTCTGCAATTAAATTAAAATAACTAGATGCAGAGCTGACTACTAGAGTGAATTCATTTATTTTGTAAAAGCTGTCTGCACACAAAATTGGTGGCTAGTAAGTGAATTACATTTTCTTAAGTGGTCAGTTATTGGCGATTTACCCTTCTATTAATAACAGTAGGAGACAGCATATTATTAAAAAGCTTTTAAACTATGTAATTTTATTAAAAACTAGCTTCGGCCCGCGACTCCGTCCGCGTAGACCTCGTTTATATCGTAGCTCGATACAAACTTTCACCCACCATTTCCCCTTTAGGAGTTGATTTCCGGGATAAAAACTATCACATAAGATACGACATATCCTTCCCCGTAACTCAAACTATCTCTATACCACATTTTATCTAAATGGGTGCAGCCATGCAGCGGTTGTATAGTAGCTCCATACAAATGTTCACCCCCCCATTTCACCCCCTTAGGAGATGATTTCCGGGATAAAAACTATCCTATGTTCTTTCCCGGAACTGTAACTATCTCTAAACCAAATTTAATCTAAATGGGTTTCATCAAAATATTCATCCCCATTTCACTCCCTTAGGGGATTATTTTTGGAACATAACCTATCTCTATACCAAATTTCATCTTAATGGGTTCCATCCAAATTTTCACCCCCTATTTTCCCGAGGGGGATGATTTCCGGGATTAAATCTATACGTCCTTTCCCGGGACTTATCCCCGGGACTCAAACTGTCTCTATACCAAATTTCATCTAAATTAGTGCAGAGCTGTTCTAGTAGCTCCATACAAATGTTCACCCCCAATTCCCCTCATTTAAGGCTTATTTCTGGAATACAAACTATTCTATGTCCTTCCCCGGGTTTCAAACTATCTATGTACCAGATTGCATCTAAATGGGTTTCATCCAAATCTTCACCCCCCATTTCATCCCCTCAGGCGATCATTTTCGGGATAAAAACTATGGATTTCCCTAAATTTCATTTAAATCGGTTCAGCGGTTTAGGCGTGAAGAGGTAACAGACAGACAGACAGGCACACTTTCGCATTTATAATATCAGTATGGAAGTATAGATTTGCGTTTATTACATTGTTTTATTTAAGCCTTTAAGAAAAGGTTTACAACCTCTTCGTCCACGGATATGCCGATCTTGCCTTAAAAACAGAAAAATATGTATAAATTTAAATTGCAACTCTATCTCCCTGAACTCAAAACATAATTTGAAATGGCTTAAAATTACGATCCCAACAATGTAATCAACATGCCTATTGACCTTCAAATAGCGCGGCAAGGAGTACTAGACGGCCTTACCTTATACATCACGGGAAGACCGTCTACTCGCCGAGTTTTAAAAAAACCTCATTTTTTGTATAAGTTTTAGTTATTTTGTCAATTTGTTAAAGCGACATTGTAAAATATAATATGTATCATCCTATAAGTCTAGGCCGTTTATCCTGGAATAAATAATAACATTGTATAATCCGATCAAACATAACTTTAAATAAAGTGCCCACATTGACCTTATTAAGTTGTTTTTTTTATTTATTTAGGTAAACAAACAGCCAGCATAATTATATGACTAATGATTACAATATGTGTGACCCACACCCGTTGTTGAGTAATTATATGACTAATGATTACAATATGTGTGACCCACACCCGTTGTTGAGTAATTATATGACTAATGATTACAATATGTGTGACCCACACCCGTTGTTAAGTAATTATATGACTAATGATTACAATATGTGTGACCCACACCCGTTGTTGAGTAATTATATGACTAATGATTACAATATGTGTGACCCACACCCGTTGTTGAGTAATTATATGACTAATGATTACAATATGTGTGACCCACACCCGTTGTTGAGTAATTATATGACTAATGATTACAATATGTGTGACCCACACCCGTTGTTGAGTAATTAACTAAATTTTAACTTAAGGCGCCGTAGGTACATGGTCTTCTCTCCCTCTCACTGAACATAAGCGTGATATGGAAGTGCGTGTTCGGAAGCGTGGATATCATAGTTTTTAATTTAATTTTTTTGTGCGTTTAAATATATAATAAGTTTTTGTCAAAAAAATATTTTTTGGTACAAGCTTTTACTGCCGACTGTACTCTTCTGCATACCATCATCAAGTACTCATTGAGACGATTCTAACGAGCCCAAACTCGATGGGGTTGATCGTTTTATTGCGGAGTTCCTATGGCCACCTTCCAGCTCCAGCATCAGATCAGCATCCAAGTCATCATAATATTGCATTGTCATGCGATATATTTCAGCTCAATTGGTTAACGGGAAGTGACTGAAAAATGGATTGCAAATTTTGACGGACAACTTACATACTTACATACATACGAACAGTGCAAGTTAATATAAAGCTTGTAATAAAAATGTCACTCAAACTTGATATTGCCGATTTTTAAAACCAATTCTAATATGTTTAGCTTTTGTGCATAATTTGTTAGGAATGTTTTAAGTGTATTTTAGACCTATGTTCGTGATTTTTTTTCTATAGAGCGAAAATTGCTTGATCATGTTTCGGATCACTGATCTCCCTGCAGAAAAGCCTCAAGATTACTATTCGTTTTTTTTTTGAAACCATATTATTATAAACAGACGCATTATATTGTTTCAAAAACTCTGTTTGCTTAACTTCGCTTAACCTACGTCGTCGCCTTAATATTATGTGACTAAATGTATGTACTTAAACAAACAATTTACTTGTAACATTACTAAATTTATTGTTTACACGCATTTAGTCACTTAATATTAAGTTAAAACTTAGTTAATTACATAGCAACTTAATACGTGTAAATCGAGCATTAGAATAAAAGTTGTTCCATTAAACGAAATAATGATAACACTTTATATTTAGACCACTTTAACAACAAAGTGGATTGTGATAATGTTATCATAAACTTTACTTAACCCATGCGTGTTCTGTACCCCTAGATATTCCGCATAATACATAGTAGTACTGGCATACAGAAGGTTCACTGCTCAACAAATTTGATAATTGACATGAATATACCTAAAGTATGATATGGTTATAATACTAGCTTCTGCTTGTTTATATCGTAGCTCCGTACAATTTTCACCCCGTCAGGGAATTTATTATTATTATTATTTATTCCATACAATTTCACAGCATTACAGTAGTACCAAGGCACTGTAAACAAAAAATAATACACAAAAGAAACAAATAATAATTATACAGAAGTTAGTTGTGCTTCCATCTTCTCGCAGAACGTTGAATGATTTCCGGGATAAAAACTAAAAACTATCCTATAACTTTCCTGGGACTCAAACTATCTCTATGCCAAATTTAATCTAAATCAGTTCAGGGGTTAAGGCGCTGTCAACACCAAAAACGCGCACACTGTCTATTTGTATCGGAGTAAACGAGAGCGCGTGTTACTTGAGCGGCCAGGTTTTAGCCGAAAATAATGAATAAAAATTAAAATAAAAAGAAGTGTGGATTTTTTGTGAAATATGGCTCGTCTACGGTTTTGGTATGAATATGTGGACTTCACGTTTTTAATTGCAGACCCATACGTCAAAAAAATAAGGACATAAAACCGTTTAAGATGATTTTAAGACCAATCTTTGCAATTATTTTCTATCGAGCCGATTTCATCCAGTTATGTTTCGAGTCCGTCTACGGTCTTGGAAATATGATGAATATAAACATATATTTTTTTTGATGTGCTAGAACAAATAGTTTTTCTTAAACAACTGCTTAAATAATATCAATTTCAACAAATTTGGTCTTGTCAGCCTCTTAAGCATGAAGAGGTAACAGAAACTTTCGCATTTATAATACTAGCATGGAATAGCATGGATTGACAGTGACATTACGTATCAATTTCCAGGTAGCGATTCTCTCCCGCTTCTACGGTATAGAGATGGCCGTGGTGGATACTCTGAACGCCATTATCAACCGGTTTGGGGAGGACAAGAACTACGGACAGCGGGTGTTCCTGCTGTTCGATGGGGTGCACTATGACCCGCTGTATTTGGAACAGTCTGACGTAAGTTTGAGAAAAACAAAGTTTTAACCGACTTCAAATCAGTAGCCAAATTGCTTCAAGTTTGCCTATAAAATTTGAAGAGTTCCCTCGCTTTCATCCAGGATCCCATCATCAGAACTGGATTTTGGTGACAACGGGACCAATCTGGAAGTAGGTATATGCTTTCAAACAAAGAGTTTTTCTAATCGGTTCATAAATTACGGAGTTATCGCGTAACAAACAAACATAAAACGAGATGAATTGAGAACCTCCTCCTTTTTTGAAGTCGGTTAATTATATCGGAGGACAATCTTACACAAATCGAACTAGCCTCATAATAGCAATAAGGCTTGTGTTATGGGTCCTAGACGACGATATATTCAATAGGCATATATTTAAATACATAAAAGATCCAAGGCTCAGGAACAAATATGCACATCACACAAATGTAAATATTTGAGATTTGAGCCCAGGACTTTCAGCAGTAGGCTAAGCCGGTTGATGAGTACATTTTGCTTCAATCATACTATTTAGCCGGGCGTAAGTGGCAACAGGCACACATTGCGCGTAGAACCAACAGCCGTTGGGGTCAGTAAGGTTCTCAAATGGCGATCATTTTGACTCTTATTCCCATCAGTGTCCGGGGAATTTTCTGCCGACAACATTACATTTCTGCGCCTACAATTATCATAATTTGCTGGGCCAGGGATAGATTTGCAATCGATTACCATTTTTTCAGTACATGGTACAACGCGACCGTTTAACATACTGTTTCACCGACACTAACATCCTCATATTTCCAGGGCGGCATCCAAACTGTATTCCCAACCGAAGACTCGGAGATATACCGCGAGGCCGAACAACTGGCCCACGAGGCCAAGTCCTCCCGCCAGTTCACTGACCTCGACAAGTTCACACTCAAGTGCATGATATGCGACAAACTACTCAAGGGACAGGTCGAAGCGCAGAAACATGCTAAGGAGACCAAACACGCTAATTTCGGAGAGGTGTAGCTGGTAGGTTTAATTAGATCAATTACGTTGGGAAATGCACCGATTGAGAACATTTCGAGGATTCAATATTAGAATAAGGTAACAAATACACAATTAAATACAAATCTAAAATAACTTAAACAAGAAAATAAAACTAAACTAAATAATAAGAAAGTAAAAATATTATAAAAAGCCTGCGGCATTGTCCCCATGATACTGGCTGCGTTACCTCTCTGTATCGCGAAGGCAATTCTATGAGAGAGTTAAGCGCCAGCCCTGGGGTCGCCTGATATTAGAATAGAATAATCATTTATTCGTAAAAACAGAGGTCAGCATATAAAAACAAAAAATAGTGCCAAAACGGTTCCATCTCAGAGTTATATTAGACTGGTTAGTACACTGATGTAATATAAAAAAACCGGCCAAGTGCGAGTCGGACTCGCGCACGAAGGGTTCCGTACCATTATCAATATAAATACTTATTTTATTTTGTTTTTAGTATTTGTTGTTATAGCGGCAACAGAAATACATCATTTGTGAAAATTTCAACTGGAACTATCACGGTATCAGTGAGATACAGCCTGGTGACAGACAGACGGACGGACAGCGGAGTCTTAGTAATAGGGTCCCGTTGTACTCTTTGAGTACGGAACCCTAAAAAGAGGTAGATAGCAGGGATTGTAACCGGTTTTTTGCAAAAACCTCGAAATAACCACATATGCCGAACTATTTTATACTTCATATTTTATACTCAGTTGTGTTTTGAGGTAACGAGCGCGTAATATTAGATTGCCCAATTAGAAAATTAATTAAAAAAATAATTAACAAAGAACGAAAAAATTAAGGTTACGTTCCCATACAAAAAAAGCGGCCAAGTGCGAATCGGATTCGCACATGAAGGGTTCCGTAAAATAAATTGCGGTTTACGATATATGACGTATTAAAAAAAAACTACTTATTAGATCTCGTTCAAACCAATTTTCGGTGGAAGTTTACATGGTAATGTACATCATATATTTTTTTTAGTTTTATCATTCTCTTATTTTAGAAGTTACAGGGGGGGGGGGGGGGGGGACACACATTTTACCACTTTGGAAGTGTCTCTTGCGCAAACTATTCAGTTTAGAAAAAAATGATGTTAGAAACCTCAATATCATTTTTGAAGACCTATCCATAGATACCCCACACGTATCGGTTTGATGAAAAAAATTTTTTTGAGTTTCAGTTCTGAGTATGACCCCTAAAACTTAATGTTTTTTTTCGATTTTTGTGTGAAAATCTTAATGCGGTTTACAGAATACATCTACTTACCAAGTTTCAACAGTATAGCTCTTATAGTTTCGGAAAAAAGTGGCTGTGACATACGGACGGACAGACAGACGGACATGACGAATCTATAAGGGTTCCGTTTTTTGCCATTTGGCTACGGAACCCTAAAAAACCGGTTACAATCCCTGTTAGATAGATTATAAGCGCTCCACTAATGGCACACTAAAATTGAGTCAATTGGCAACTTGCCTCAGTTTCGCGTCGTCAATGGAAACGTAAACGTGTCTCAGCTTTCAGATGTGCCTGGCCATTTTTAAACAGGGAATTTCGTATAGACAACATATCTACCTCTTTTTAGGGTTCCGTACCCAAAGGGTAAAACGGGACCCTATTACTATAACTCCGCTGTCTGTCCGTCTGTCACCAGGCTGTATCTCATGAACTGGGATAGTTAGACTAGTGATGTGCAAATTGCGGAAAGTTTCCAAAAAGCTGGAAAAGTTGTCGGAAATTTCTAGAAATTTTCACAAGAAATTAAGGAAATTTACGTACTGACTGAGAAGCATAAAAATGTACCCTTATACACTATGTATAAGAGTTACAGTTTTGTGCTTCTTAGTTCGTAAATTATCATGTTGGAAATGGAACGTTTCAACTCCCATACAAAAATTAGGAAAATTTCCGAAAATTTCCTATGTTAATTTGCAGAAACATTTCGCAACATAGGAAACTAGAATAAAAAAGTTAGACGGTTGAAATTTTCACAGATGATGTATTTCGGTTGCCGCTATAACAACAAATAATACCAGGGCACAAGGGCTTCATCAGCAACGAAAGAGCAGATGAGCTTGCAAGAGGGGGCTCTACAAATCACTTTGTAGGTCCAGAACCATTTGTGGGACTCTCGCGGGGGACCATAATATCGGCCTTTAAAGCCTACGCCAAAACCAAACACCAACACGAGTGGAGGAATGAGGCTGGCTTAAGGCACTCTAAGCTCTTCATAGAGAGAGTGGACTCAGGCTGGACCAGAAAACTCTGGAAATCCAGTAGGAAGCAACTCAGAATTATATCTCGGGTGTTCACAGGTCACTTCGGGGTCAAGGATCTCTTGGCCAAGATGGGACTATCGGATAGTTTAGACTGTAGAATGTGTGGCGAGGAGGATGAGACTATGGAACACTTATTGTGTGAATGTCATGCCCTTGCCAGACAAAGAATGAACTACTTTGGTAACGGTTACCCGCAACCAAAGGAATTCAAGGTGCTCCCGGCGAGCTGCATCATCCGCTTTGTGGAAATGATGGAGCAAGCCTGGGAGCAGGTATAAAGGAGAGGGCAAATTCACAAAAGATCCCACTCGGTCGAAGTGCATCCGAAAGGGCCCTCACCTAGGTAAGATAAGATAAGACTATAACTCTGCTGTCTGTCCGTCTGTCACCAGGCTGTATCTCATGAACCGGGATAGTTAGACAGTTGAAATTTTCACAGATGATGTATTTCGGTTGTCGCTATAACAACAAATACTAAAAAACAGAACAAAATAAATATTTAAGGGGCGTCCCACATACAACAAACGTGATTTTTTTTGATAATGTTACAGAACCCTTTGTGCGCGAGTCCGGCTCGCACTTGGCCCGTTTTTTTATATTACATCATTGGGCACAAATCATCATGGCACAAATTACCCTGGGCGCTTGAATACCGGGAAAAAAGCTTAAAGAAAACAAAAAAAAGAAATGCATTTAAAAGTTTCGATGAAGGACAAAACTTACCATTTAAATTCTAAGTGTTGCACCAAACCGTCTATAATCGTAAGCGGTGTTCGTTAAAATCTGACTGTATGGAAAGTTATAGATTTCCAAATTTAAAAAAAAAATTAAAAATTTAGGCTCCGAGCCGGATTCGAACCGGCGACCACAGGCATACAATGGCACGTCGCTACTAACCAACTGAGCTATCGGAACAATCTGTCTCGGCTACTA
Organism: Epinotia brunnichana; assembly: GCA_963854355.1. Classification (NCBI taxonomy): domain Eukaryota; kingdom Metazoa; phylum Arthropoda; class Insecta; order Lepidoptera; family Tortricidae; genus Epinotia; species Epinotia brunnichana. The sequence goes on from OY977945.1 coordinate 28,222,242, forward strand.
AGTCTAAGTTGGTATTTGTCTATGTTTTGTATGGAAAGCTTGTCAAGTTTCTATGTAATGATATCCGGCGCCATATTAAACGTTGATCGGTCTGTAATCATAAGTTGGTGCCTCCCTATATACAGACACACGTCTCTAATGCCTCGGGGCCAATCTCCGGGCGTTTGAACCGCTCGGTTCTAACGTCATTGTCGGCTCAACATTATTTCAGCAGAGATAAAACATACCGCGGAAACTTAAATCAAAAAAGACTCAGTACCGGTATTGACTTACGTTTTCATCAAAAGTGGACTCTGATATTCGTCTCTTTTTATAGTATTTGCTGGCGACGACAATGACGAAAAAAACGCTGAATATTCGCCCCTCGACAATAGAGACGTGTTCAGATATTTGTGAGCACTTTGGCCGCTTCGATATATCTGATGGCTACTGTAGATAGGAAGTCCCCAACACACTGTACCTAGCAACGGGGCATGTAAGAAGCTGATAACATTCGAAGTTTGATCTTAAATCGGTGCAATATTTTCCTATTATATATAAGGACTGTTTCACACAATTTTTTATCTATCTTGTATGTAAAACTCTGTTTGATTGGTGATAATTTGCATAAACGATATTCAATGCATTGAAAGCTATTTTATTATAAACTAGCGACCCGCCCCGGCTTCGCACGGGTTTATATGTATAATACATGCATGTATTATACATATAAACCTTCTTCTTGAACCACTATATCTAATTAAAAAAACCGCATCAAAATCCGTTGCGTAGTTTTAAAGATCTAAGCATACATAGGGACAGACAGACAGCGGGAAGCGAATTTGTTTTATACTATGTAGTGATAAGCTTTTAATATAAATCGTTACTTTTATAGTTAACCATCGATATATATCACTGTCATCACAAAGCATATAAAAACAAAATATATATACTAATAAGAAAACGCTCAAATAAGATAAATTACTCCTGTATTTTTGTTTGTAAATAAATTGTGCTAATGTTCCTTCAATTGTCTATTATTTCAAAGTTTGTATTGGTTTAAGGAACATCATAAGAAGAAATATGGAAGCATATAAATTTTCTAGCAACATCTGTTACTTCAAGCATTCTCAAACTAATTCATAAATTTTCTGGAATATGTGTAAAACACTGCTATTTTATATAGGCCCATTATTTTTATATTTATTTGTGTGTACCTGGGAATTTTCAATAATTCGTGCACCCAATTAGCATAATTTGTTTAACAAAAATTTACTCAGTGTCAGTTTTGTAACGACAATTAAGTATTTAGTTTGTATAAAAAAATACTTTTTCTTTTCAATATATAAATCATATGCATATAGACCTTATTTAAATGCGAAAAAAGTTCAGTTTGACATCATTTGTATGCTTAACTTTCGTTACAAAACTGACACTGAGTTAATTTTTATTTAACAACTCACGCTAATAGGGTGCACGAATTTTTAAAAATGCCCACCTATCTGAATCACTAAATTTAATTTCCCTACTGTATTAAATAAATAAATAAATATTACGGGACAATCTTACACAAATCAACCTAGGCCCACGGTAAGCTCAGTAAGGCTTGTGTTGTGGGTACTAGGCGATGATATATATACACCGTGGCCGTGAATAACCCGAAAGATTTAAGCTAACGATACTAGAGCCTAATTAGAGTATATAAAGTTATGTAACATATAGTCCAAAAACTCATAATTAAGGAGATATTAATTATTTGAAACAAATCAAAAGTTAAAAAATCTCCAGTCTAACACACCCTAAAGGCTTGAGCATAACTTGACACTTCTTGTCATGGAACACAAGTCACGGCATTCGCCGTTCGTCGTATGATTTCGGAGCGATTCGTGAAGTGTTATGCTCGCTCTCTGTTCTTCAACTTGAGTTTCTCAACTAAAGAGTTGTTCACAAAGAAGCGGGCAATTAATAAGATTTAATTTGTACTGAAATAGTAATTTAATTAAGACCCATGTTGATACAACATTATTTACTCGTACTGTCGTCAAAAATACGTGGTTTAAATCTTTCGGGTTATTCACGGCCACGGTGTATAATAGATACAAAGATACATACATATAGATACTTATAATATTGTTTGTTCGAATTTTCATTTGTCCTAAAAGCCGTTTTTTTCTGAAGCCACACACATACACACTCATGATGACATTTTCAGAATGATTATAAAACAAACCTTGGCTTTTTGCCAAAATGAAAATTCAAACAAACGATACTTAATTGTAGTTGGGAAATGAAATTTAGTGATTGCGATAGGTTACCATTTGTGTGCTATGACCACACTAAGATGGCAAATAATTCCCTTAAGTATTTTTGCTTATATGTACATACTTTTTAACATTTTAGTTAAAGCATGGTTTATTTTGATTCTCGTAATGAAATCACGATATTTATGGCTTTATGCAGTGGATTTAAGTCTTAATGTTTTTTTTTTAGTTTAAAATCTAAACCTTAATATTAATGTAATTTTGTCATGAATAGTTTATAGCCCATAGGTTTAACACATTAATCACTAGGGTTTTAATTTACACGGCTATTTAGTTTAATTATTTATTCGTCGCAGTTTAGTTCTAATTTTATATTCACAAGTCTTAGATGTGCGAGTGAGCTGGTTGAATTGTGACAATCGAGACACAAGTAGCTTAATAAAATAAAACTTATCACCTAAGATCAATTGTTTTGATTTACTTACCTCCTTAGTGAAGAAATGGAATTCAATACTTTTGTCAATTTTGAATAGTGCCGCTTTTGCCTTCTTCTGGTGACTTGAGGCAATGATAGCCTGTCAGTGTCAATTGGGAATGGGTGAAAGTTTTAGAAGTGCCTGATTTTTTTTTGGTGATAGGAATAACCTTCCATAGCACCAGAAATAAGTTACAGACTTTCCAACTGCGTCGATTATTTTTTGAAAAATATAAATAAATTATTGCGGATAATCTTACACAAATCGACCTAGTCCCAAACTAAGCAAAACTTGTACTATGGGTACTAGAATTAAACATACTTATATATAGATAAATAAATACTTATACTTAAATACATAGAAAACATCCATGACTCAGGAACAAATATTCGTGCTCATCACACAAATAAATGCCCTTACCGGGATTCGAACCCAGGACCTCTTGCTTCATAGGCAGGGTCACTACCAACTAGGCTAAAGCGGTCGTCAGCAGTCATATATAAACAGTTTTCTCACTTACGTTTTGGGTTTTTGGACGGCGAATAAGACACTTTCCTTGATTAAAGGCAAATATAGCTGCTGCAGCTGTCAATATCATTGCCAGTGTCAGTTTACCACGGATTTTTAAGATATTTTTGTGTAATATGAGACGGATCAAGCAAAGTGTCGTATTCGCCGTCCTAAACCCAAAACCTAAAGGCCTTAACTGCCGAGGCCTTAAGTGAGGAAACTGTTTATAAATATTTTTCAAAAATAATTGACGCAGCTGAAAAGTCTGCAACTTTTTTCTGGTGCTAAGGAAGGTTATTCCTATCACCAAAAAAATATCAGGCACTTCTAAAATTTTCTTCCATTCCCAATTTTGGTTGTGACGCATGACTGAAAAGGTTGGTTTACCTGTAGGTTTTAATTCCCTTGCGAGTTTCGAAAATTTTCGGCATAAACGGCTGTATCTTTTGATTGCGTTGGCTTAGAAGTTTGATTTTTTCACATGTCCAAGGGAGAGTAGAGAGTATATCTTTGATAAAAATTTCAGCTTAATACCTCTACGCATTCCTGAGAAAAAGGGTCTTGACAGACGGACGGACGGACAACAGTGTGATCCTATAAGGGTTCCGCTTTTTCCTTTCGAGGTGCGGAACCCTAAAAACATGGCATTGTTTCGTAGAAAGAATGCCTCCGTCAAATCTTGGGACTAGGTACCAAGGTGGATAACGGGTTCCTCTAGGATCATCATCATATCAGCCGAAAGACGTCCCCTGCTGGACATAGGCCTCCCCCAATGAGCGCCACAATGACCGGTCCTGCGCCACCCGCGGATGCGGATCTAGGATACAACCGGGAAAAACGATTCTCCCTTGTTAGAACTAACAACTTTAGCCCTTGTTTCATTAGACCTAATGCATTTTACTAAACTTTATAGGGTTATTGCAAAACAAAGCTAACCTAATGACTTTTATTTGATGATAAGTATTCAAAGAAAACCCGAGAAAGAACATTAGGGCTAACGGTTTGAGGAAGGTAATAACCGTTGTAACGTTGGGCCATATCGACTGGTTATTTAACCAGTTAAGAGCAATGCCTCTAGCCGAGCAACTTTTGAAATCTCAAACTTTTGACGCAATGTTTCTGTCGCGCTGTTGTGGGCGGCGGGAGCAGTCTCTGCGATAAGGACAACTGCAGCTCGAACTAAAATTCCCACGCAACAAACTCAAAAGTCGAGGTGTTTCCTCCTCAAAAACGCAACCAATCATCATAAAATTTTGGAAACTGCAAGAGGAAGAAATAATCTACGCCGCTACGTTTTGATTTTTTTGGATATTTGTTGTTATATTTGTATACTGCGCCCTTTTTTGCAGCCATTCCAATTTTTGAGGCGCTGTAAGTTTTTTTTTTAATAAAAAGATCCAAAAAAGCGAAACATAGCGGCATAGATATTGATAATATTGACCTTATTTGAAAAAAAAATCATTGCTCTAGCTTCAAAAACCAGGGAGGAACCGGTCGAGAGCGTTTGTATGGGCAAATCGCAGATAGGCATTCCTCTTAAAGTGTTGAGTCGCAGGGTTATATTATATTACTGTTTAAAGTGTTTAATTATAGGTTGCACAAGTTATAGTAGTCGATCATACTATGAAGTATTCGGAAAATAAAATACAACTTAAACTTTCTCGATCGTTTTATTTTTAACACAAAAATATACAATATCAATAAATATAGTCACATCAGGTATCACTTGTTACCTATTACGATTTATACAACGTTGTCATACAACATTTAGGTACGTTTATAGATTCTGTCCGGACTTACGGAATATTTTAAGAAATACAGTTATATATTACAGCTTCGTCAATATAAGACAAAAAATCAGAACAAAATTGGGCAAAATCACTAGTTTTAAAAATAAAACTTGTGTCTCGTAAAACAAACTAGGTCGGAGAAAGATTCGTATTTTGTATCTTGCCTCAAACTACTTAACAGAGGTACAAGAAAACCCAAGTAATAAGGCGCGCGGATTAAGCAATAATAGCCTTTCGGTCAACGAATTAAGCGCTTTGACGCGCGCCATATCAGTTGGGCACTACTGTATATAGTTTTTTTATTCTACAAGTAGTTATTGCATCAAAGTAGTCCATTAAAAAGCAACTATAACGTCCAATGTAGAAAATCCCAATGACAGTTTTATAAAAACTCTGCCACATTAAATAAGTTTTTTTGGCAGTTTATAAAATGTTAAAATGCATAGCGAAAGATTCGCTTTTACATTCTGGATATTTTATTCGAAATGTCAATGAAATAAATGGACTGATTTCTGGTGGTATGAAAATACGAAACTACTTTCTCCCTAACAACCGTTTCACGTCTTTCATCCCTTTCTAACTTTAGTCAATGCGTTTTTTTATCTTTTATTGATGTAGCTACACATAAAGTATTATTAAAATTGTGCATAGATGTACAAAATTATCCTTAGGTAAAATCGCCCATATAGTGCGAAGCAGCTTAAATTAAATTTAGTTTTGTTTTTGGTGCAGCTGCAATATGCAGGACTTAGTCTGTGATATAGTTAAATTAATAGCAGATTTTACTTAGGGTTATTACTTAGCTTACATCTAAACCTGCCGTGGTTATATTTAAGTAGCAAGATTCGGAAATAAATGAAACTACAGTCTACAACGCAGTTCATATGCACTAAAAATATCCAATGTCAGATGAATGGGAGATATCCATTTTTGTAACCTACTGATTTTGATAAAGTAGGATGCACGATAGGCATGATGCGCATGTTAAAATTGATAACGTAGCGTCGCTAGATGGATAGTAAACCACAATAGTAGTTTATGCAATCGTTATATAATGTATGCCTTTTAAGTCGAGTACCACGTTTAGGCCACGAAGCTTGCTGAGTGGCCTAATTAAGGTACGAGACTTAAAAAGCTAATTATATAACTATTGTATACAATACTTTTTCTACGAGTCAACGGAAATAATAATTTATTAAACAAACTTGGTATCTATTGAAAATCGCCCTGCTGAAATGAAGCGCAGCAGCTTAGTATATTTGCGCGTTGATGTCTTCACAGTTATCTTATACAGCTCCTGGATTCATAAGATGACTGCTGGCGGTTATCTTATGGAGCCACGAGCTCCGTCACCAGCTGGTAGAGCTCCAGGATTAAAAAGTATTTGATCTTAGTTTTGTGTACGAAATCTTAATTCAAAGATTAAAGTCGACGAGTAGAAAAAATCATAAAAAGATATGGATGGAACTTGAAAGTTTAGAAAAATATGCATTTTAAAAATTGTCGAAGTGTAAATTCTAGCTAGCAATAAAATCCTTACGCTTTCATTGAAACAAAGATGTATGACAACTATATGTACCTAAACCCAGTAATTCGCGAGCGAAACAGCAATTTACTTGATTTTCCATACAACGATTAGTACAAATAACAGGCGTGACGTCATCCCCGTGTGTCAATTAGTATGAATCGTTTATGGCTGCCGCCAGCCAGGTCTATCTATGTCTCAATTTTTTGTGTATTTATGTTCTTTAATTGTAGTTGCTCCCATACAAACATTTGTTCCTATCCAAAAACATGTTCGAATGGTATCCTAAAAAAATCTTAGTTATCATCCCTATTGCATAGGGCATATTAGTACATTACTTACCTAGGGCGGTTAAACAAAGAATGTCTCAGATCGCAGGTATTTGACGCCCGAGCCGAAGGCAAGGGCGACAAATATGCGCTCTGATGCTTTCTTTATTACCGCCCGTGGTGAGTACAACATATTACGTCTCTATCTGGCCAGGAAGTGGGGTTTTAGCGTGCGGTAATTCCTACTTTATGGCCAGGTATGACGTAATAGTAGATTGTACAACAAGTGCATAAAACGCACCATTTTACTCGAGACGTTTATCCATCCGAGCGAGCTTGCGAGCGAGGATAGATATAAATTCGAGTGTAAAATGGGTTTTATGGACGAGTTGTACACTCTACTTTTCACTTCGATTGCGAGGAAATGAAACAGCAACACGTAAATATAGTAAATGAGACGAAATACAAATTATAAGTTTATTTCATGAAGTTTTATTGTGTACTTTGGCTGTTGGTATCTTTGCCTTGGTCTTAGAATACGAACGAAACGAAATAAAATAAAGAGGTTGTTGTATGAAGTTAAAGATGTTCGTGTGGCTGTTGCAGCGATTGCCTTGGTCTTCGACGAAGATTTTACTTTATGCTCTAGAGCATAAAAAGCGACTTTATGTCGCCTACGCACGACATAAAGACGAACTTTTAGAGCATGAGAAGTGAAAAATATATTATATGTGTATGACTTTGTGCATTCTAGTAGATTATATTATGTTCAAGTGCACTGTTTTTGTGCTCGGGTCTTAAAGTTATTGAATAAATAGTGACGAAGAACCTATTGTAGTTTCATTAATTTCATGTTTCACATGATGCTTCATTGTTGGATTTAAATCTAATAGTTTAAAATACGTCTTAAAATACTTGAAAAAGACAATATTAACTATTCCGGGGAAACTCGTTTCTTATATTATCTTGACTATTTACACTTATTTTGTACTTCGCAGATCCCTATTTGCTTCACAATAATAAATGTCTCACTAATATGTATAGAAATTTCAACACGTTTATAATTAATACGTTATAAATCAAGCTAGGTACACAAATCTCAAAGTACAAGCATTAATTGCAGCACAAGCCGAAGGCGAGGGTCATAAAAAGGATCTAAGGCGTTTTTATCACCGCCTGCCGTGCGTTGTCAGTTTTAACCCTTCAACCGCAGAACGTCAAAAAAGTTACTCCCAGGGAACTTGCATCTTAATATTTTATTACGAAAAACAAAAGTATAATCCAGCATTAAAACAACTGTAGCATTAAAACTTTGTTATGATTTATTTTTCTGATGTTATATGAATTTGAAATCTGCGCGCGCCGGCACCCCCCGAAAACGGTCTATACTAAACGGGCTTATGCTATGACGTCACAGCATAGCCTTTACTATGGAGTAAGTCATTAATTTGCGATTATCTCCACAAAATTTACGTTTAAGTCTATACTTGTCATACAAAATATCATTTCTAATTTAATATTCTATACTGTAACTGTTACGTTATTTTATCGAAAAAATAAAAAAATAATTTTCGTCATTTTAACGTTAGGTAAAACTAATAAAATCGTTTTTTTTTCTTTTTTTTTCTTTTGTATGATATATCTACGTATATCCGCATCGATTGAGTGCAATTTATTCGAAATTGAAGTCCCATGCAAGTTCCCCATTCATGAAGGTGTCATTTACACTGTCACATTGTCCGATATATCAGACGATGGCGGTTAAAGGGCGGTAAATGCTACTTGCTGTCAGGAATGACATAAAATAGACAACCTCATTCGTTATGTCACAAAGTTATCTTAGTATCTTATTGCTTTTAATTCTAATGAATGGCGTATTGCTGACCGATTGCAAAATTGCTTATCGACACTTAATTAAATAGCATTTGTGTACTTATTCTTGTTTTGATATGATATACCATGATTACGTTGTGTTCTGTAATATTTTCCAAAAATATATACAAGCTGTGTGTGGAAGATTGAAAATATCAGAAGTGGGATAGTTAGATTAATATCAGAAAAAACGTTTACAAAAAACTTCAAGCATATAAAAACGAAATGAAGCTAAGTTTGTTACAATAAGTCACGCAAATAAATAAATCCTAATTTCAGTCTAATCTCGTTTGGATGGACAAGCGATAAGTTCGCTGCAAAACTAACTTGACTGAATACTAGAAGCAAATCTAGCATAGCGCGAACAAAGTAAGTAACACTTTCTTTGAAAATGTTAAATAAAATTAGAAGCAGATAAGTATGTCTTTTCAGAATCTCTCTGTACAATCTCATATCAAAAGTTCACATTGAATTATATTCATATATATATAAAACGCACGATTGATTTAAAAATCAAAATAAAAACGCAATATCAGTATTCTCGACTTCGATTCGATATTTACTTATAGCTATAAAATATAATCTAAAATAGGACTTTGATCAAAAATGCTAAGTGCGAACGATTGTGTGTTCGTATTGGTTGTGATATTATTATATAGTTTGTTCTGGTGCTAAAATGGAAGCGTTTTTGGGACAGTCAACTTTTTTTGTTGTGACAGTTACGTCTCCTGGATCACTTAATAACCACTGACTTGAACTCAAGTTCGCCACGGATACGAAGTCCAAAAACTACTTACGATTTGCGTGGCATTTTTTCTGTGGCGGTTAAAAGTGTGGTAGGTTAAGATTCACTACATTTATGTAGTTTTTCAAAATTTTAACCCTCTTTTTTTTGTCACCTTCTAAGCATGTTAAAATCCAAATGTTCATAATAAGTAATAACTGAAAAGACAAACAACAAGAAAAAGTCGACTGGTTTTATAAATAGCGAACATTTAAAAAAGGTAAATAGATGTAGTATCGGCAGTCTCATGATTTAAAATGAGTTCACAGTCCGTTATTGAAATCACATTAGGCAAGTAAATACTAGATAATGAACACAAGTATGTATTTCTCTCGACAACTAGTTCATACTGACTACTGTTAGTTATTACTGACAATTAGTTCACTTCGCAACACAAACATGGCTATCTTTTTAGTTTTTTTTTAAGAAGAGATCTAACACAAATATTTAAGAAAATACGATTGAGTTAGCCTTGGTCTAGTATATACTTCATATAAATACTCATTGGTATGTCACATATTCGCTCTTAAATAGTCACCAGAACAAAAAAAAATTACCGCTTTTAGCGAATTTGAACCTTAAATACTTAGTATCTACAGATATACAGCAGAAACAGATTTTGATTGATTTTCCTGGTGTATATCTGAACCTAATCACTGAATTTTTACCTTTCACCGCGCGTCGACACTCTTATTGCCTTAAGCTTAAAGCCTAATTTCTATTGTCAACCCGAGCTCATGAAACGCAAGAATTTGATTTAAAGGACAAATGCAGTGCAAGCAGAATTAGTATTAGAAGACCAACGTAACATGTTATCCATTCGATTTTCTAAACACTTTTCTACATTTTGTTCCAGAATAAACAAAAGTTTCTCAACATTATACATGACTGACAAAACATTGTTTATAAACACCGTTTCAGAAACAAAACATTTCCCAGTATAGACTTTTTTATGTCGATTTTCTATGTTGATTGGTCTTCTGTATACAAAAATCCAATTGTCACTAGCATTTACCTATCACTATACAAGGGCAATAAAAACGCACATATTGTACAGAACTTCCATACAACGTGTACAATGGCATCACGTATATCAAACCTCTATAGGTAAAATATTTAGTTCAGCCCATATGCATGGGTGACGTGTTCGAATAGGCATTTTTTATGTGTTATACAATTTAAATTAATATGTTTACTTGACCCTTCGTTATCAGTTACCACAACATGTATGTTGATAAAATGTATAAGAACTTGCATCTCGCAAAAAAACGTATTCTAGCAGAAAACATGGTTGTCCAGGGTGCCAAACCACAATTTTCATAAAAATCGGGGGACATTTTACGTCCGCTGGGCAACCCGTGAAATTGAGGTCAAATGAATATTTTTTCTACTCCAGCACTTCTATCTGTCAATTAAATGACTGACGATATCTAGATCAACTTCATTTGAGTAATGGTAATGAAGTCTATTTGTCTATGGGCTCATAAGATAACTGCTAGCAGTCATCTTATGAATATAGTATAACTGCTTTTTTTTTAGATTAAAGATCCGTGCAACATGTTTGAAAAAGGTTGGTTTTCGTTTTCAATAATAATAACAAACTTTTCAAATTAAAATAATACTTTATATTTTGAACCTAGATTTAAAAAAAAAATTAAACGTGTCTTAATTATATTATTAATGTTTACAAAATAAAAATATACACCAATATTCTATCAACTTAATTTTATTTTTTAACATTTAGAATTACTTGAACGCAACCAAATTTTTCGTAATTGAGAACTGACTTATTGGTTCTTGTCTATGCTATCATGTTGATGTTCCGTCTTCGAAATTTAAAAACTTTTGCAAAACTGTTAAATGTGGGTTTTAATTGGCTTTATTTTGTGAATATACCAAGAAATATACTTTAAACAGTTAAAATGAGTGAAACTGAATGACGAGTGTACTCTTGAATTTAATTTTGTCCGATATACTTACATTTAATTTAATTAACCATACACTCAAGAACAATAACAGTGGTTCACTTTGTTTTGCTTTATGCTGTGTACAAAATTCTTCATACAAAGTGACCCATTTCTTGAGTGTGCTCTGTATTTGATGCTGTCATAGAAAATTTGACGTATGACAGCTAATAATTGATTCTTAAAATTTAAAGTCGAGTTTTGTAATAAAAGACCCGATACCCTTATTATAGCACTGTTGCATAAACTACTATTTTAATACAGTTATCATGTAGTTACATACTATAATTCATTGAGTAAGGAATGCGACAATAATAGGGAACATTACTGCGATGTTCTGCCGCCGGAGGCAGCACTACCACTAATAGTAAACCAGTATAGAAATATAGGGATTCACACACACATGCACAATTGATTGTCAAATGACTGACAAGGATGCTTGCATAGACAATACGGCAAGTGGGACCGAGATACAATGTCAACGCTGCTAGTGTCGCCACCTACGAAGAGTTTTGCGTAATGTTCCCTATTAACAACAGCAGACATCGTATTGTCTTGTACCTTTTAAAGAGCAAATAGTAGAAACGGGGAGGACACTAAAAAGTCCGTATGTAAATCTAAATTTATAAAAATCTACAATAAAATCCCCGACAAGGTAAAAGCTGAGGAAAAAGACCATGTATTCAAACTTAAGTTAAAAAAGCTACTTATAGGAAAAGCGTATTATACTGTTCACGAATTCTTAAATGATAAAAATTTGACATGAATAACTTTAATTATTTATCAATTTTAATATGTTGTATGTTATTCGCGAATAACTTCTTCATTCGCATAATCATTCGTAGTTGTATCAAGAATGGACAAAAAACGATGACGTAATATATGGACAAGCCCACATACATAACATAATATAGGTAAACCAGAACTTTGGGAGTATTGTCAAGAGGGCGCTCGTTTTGAATTTTATATAGCAACAATTTGTATAGTGGGGACAATGGAAAATGGCAGATGATTTTTGTTTTATTCCGACAACTTTAATAAGTGCGAAGTTTGATGTTTGGATATTTCTTCGGTTTTTACGCTTAAATGGCTGAATCGATTTAGATAAAATGAATAGCGTTAAGTCAATAAGTAACGCAAGAGTTATAAGTAAGAATTTATATAGATAATTTTACAAATAAAATTATTTAACGTACCAAATATGTTCTATTCAGCATAGTTGAAATCGGGATCTAAATATTCTTCAGTCATTAAGAAATCTGCCTCGAAATCTGACTCGTATTCTGACTCTGACTAGACTCGGTGCTAGAATTTTTGTCGAGATTGGGAATAAGTTATTGTGTGACCCACTTTTTAAAATTTTACTTATTCATGGACCCTTTAATAATATGTTTGTAGTGTAACTATGACCGTTGATGTTAAAATATTCTTATTATTTTAAATTGTGAATTAGGTACCTATGGTTTATTCTTTTAAGGCATGTATACCCAAATGGCATGTATATTAATAATCAAATTATCTGTTTTGTGACATTGCCATGCCCTACCGGGGCCCATATGAGACTCAATGTACCTAGTTATTAAGATCTGTACAAAACTATGGTTGCAATAAATGACTATGACTAAGTTGATTAAAGCGCGTCTTACATTATCTTAAACTAGGCACTAACGAGAGGGACGCCGCAATACGTTAGATACGTATGGAGATATCTTCATCTCATTCCACGTATTGTGGCGTCCCTCTCGTTAGTGCCTAATTTAGGATATTTGTAATACGCGCTTTACCCGTAATGTCTATTCGAGTACGTCACCACTATATACATTAGTTTTTTACGTATATTACAATGGGATTGGAATAGCTGTCAGTTTAGTCATTTTGACGTGTTCATATAGCAAAACTGCCATCTTCACTTCAATCCCATTGTAATCAGTAATCACATTTGTCATTGATGTCCGCTTTTATTGCACTCGTAATTGGGAATGGATGAAAATTTTAGAAGTGCCTGATTATTTTAGTAGGAATAACCTTCCTTAGTACCAGAAAAAAAGTTGCAGACTGTTCAGCTGCGTCAATTGTTTTTGAAAGATATAAACAGTTTCCTCACTTATGTTTTGGGTTTAGGTGGGCGAATGAGACACTTTCCTTGGTCCGTCTCATATTACAAAAAATATTTGAAATATCTGACCCTGGCAATGACAAATATAGCTGCTGCAGCTGTCAACATCATTGCCAGTGTCAGTTGAACGCGGAATTTTAAGATATTTTTTTGTAATATGAGACTGATCAAGCAAAGTGCCTTATTCGCCGTCCTAAACCCAAAACGTACTAAGTGAGGAAGCTGTTTATATTTTTCAAAAATAATTGACGCAGCTGAACACTGCAAGTTTTTTAGGCTAAGGAAGGTTATTCCTATCATCAAAAAAAATCAGGCTCTTCTAAAATTTTCATCCATTCCCAATTGTAATAAGGCCTCGGTCGACGCCGCGCGCCGCGTAAAGCGTCAAGTTGTATGGAAGTGCAGCCACAGAATATATAATAGTACTTAGTACAGGTTCTTTGTTAACAAATCCCCTGTTGAAGTATATATCGCGGCCACCCCTTTCTATCGCATACAACGCGCTGCGATAGAACGCGTGCGTGCCGTAGCAGCGCTAACATACCCCCTGGGCCCTATTTGACCAACTTGACAATTGTCACCCGACAACGACAATTCTCCGTACGTGGTTCCACACGTAACCTAGCGACCACCATCCTCGTGGCGCCCACCATACAACAAAAAATGACATTGAAATTTGAATCAAACTAATAAAATAAATAGAGTTGAATTTCTTTTGTTTCAAGAGAAGACCAAAACAAAACAAATGCAACTCTATTCCAACCCAAAATTGTTTAAATTCCTTTAAGAGAATATGTCCTTCCAGTAGGCCCATGGGCGCTAGGAGGTTAACTTCTAGAACAAGCCATGTATGGCGAATAGGCTATATAAAGATTTTTTAATTATTTGTTCATATAGATTCGATAGTCAACTGGTATTTTTATTTCCTTAAAATAATATCGTTTTATGCAAAAAAAATAGTTGAATATTCGCACCAAAAAGGCAGTCGCTATCATCGTGACGTCATAACTAGAAATAAATATATAATTCCTTCTGATTTTTGCATTTGCTGTTCTGACGTCACAGAAGACAAAATGGCGGTCGGCGTTTTCGGTCACGCTACATACAGATAATATAACTATCATTTTAAAATAAAAATAAATCTTATATTTTTATAATAAAATAAAAAAAAAATACTTTGACGATTCAATTTTGATAGATGAAAATACCGTATTGTCAGGTGACAATTGCCAAGTTTTACTTTACTTGTAGCGGTGCGACCAAATCCCCTGGTATAGCGTCAATATGTATGGAAGTGCAGCTACATTTGTATAGAACATGACGCTGTAAGTGACGCACGTCAACCGGAGAGCATGTAATTAGGCTCTTACTGTGCGGTGTTCTTAGGGAAGGAGAACCTTGGCAGGGAAATACCGAACTTGGTCTCGAGACCCGTGAGGACTGGTATGGCGACCTGGTACCCGCCGATGTGGTGCGGCTTCTTCACGGCTTCCTCGACCGAGGTGGCTACGGTCAGCTCGGACCCGGTCGGTCGACTGGAAAGTTTTAATAAATCAGTCAATGATAACAAAAAAAACACTAGAAACAAAATTCTATAATAGTAGTTTATGTGACTGTACATAATGAAGGGCATTAAACACGAGTGTCGGTTTATGACACGGGCGTCAGCTAGTTTCATAATAGGATCACACGAGTGTTTTAATGCCTCATTATGTACAGTTACGTACACTACCTTATCTACCGACATATTATAAATCCTCAATGATGTGTTCGGGAACCATTAGAATAACCGCCATTGCACCGCCATGGCCGACTAAATTTTTTTTTTTTTTTTGATTTCATATAATTCAATTATGTTTACATAGTTACTGTGTTACACATAAAGCCACTATTTAAAACCTGGAAGGTTTAGGCAATAGTTGGCGAGATCGCGCGATTTCAAATCATGACCAACTAGATTTCCATAATAACATCGATATCGATGTAATTATGATTTTTCATACATTATAATAACACTGGCACAGATAACACGCTGCTGTTACGTTACTGGTTGCAATAATGGTGGTCATTATATATGGTTTCGAAACGCATTATAGAGGATTTATGATATGGGTGTAGAGATAAATATTATTTCAACGCCAAATTTCGAGACACAGTGTTAATCAGTTAATCACAAGCCAACAAAGGTCATAAAAGTCTGGCAAGCGGAAGTTGATTCCAGTATTTTTTAAGCAGCAACACTGGACAACCAGTACAATGTCGTTGTTCTAGTATAATTTTCTTGATACTTGCTCTATTATGAAGTTATAAGCAGTAATCTCAGATCAACTCTCTCTAGAAATCTATACCTACTCTAAGGAATATCGATCCATCATAGAATGTGCAATATAGATCCGTTTTTTCTTCACCATAACGAAATAAAGTATGGATTCGTATTCATTTAAGAGTCCCCGGCAAGCTCGGTTCTCCATACAAACGTAGTTACGCTCTCATTTTAAAACGAGAGCTAGTTTGCTCTGAAACTTTGTACTTAATAGTATTTTATGCAACTGTTCTATAAGAAGGGTCTTAAAACGCGAGTGGCGTGGGTTGCGATGCTAGCCTTGGCGAGCATCGCAATTAAAGACGCCACGAGCGTTTTTAGACCAGTTATACACAGTTGCATACAATACTTTTTCTACGACAAATTTAAAATAAATAGCAGACTACAGAATAGTTAAACTTTTCAGGCGGCAAGTTTTCTATTCGTACTTTTGCTACCTACTCGCGCAATTACTACAGTCGGTGGAGTTATTAATTTCTTCGACCATTTTAAAAGGAACGTACACTTTTGTCTTCACAAACACGAATAAAATCTTAGTAGTTTAGGACTAATAGTTTATCATCTTTTGTCCTTTCATTTTGAACTGTATTTTGGTGGGAAATTGGAAATGTGACACCTCTTGCTTATGGTTTGTTTTGTTTTTAATTTGTTTGCACTTGCCATCCGAACCAAACAGAATCCGGACCCGGATCGAATTCGAACTGTTTATTTTCATAAATAATACCAAGAATTTATAAAACATGTAATTTAACACACAATAGATGATAATTTATTATTATTGTAGTAAATAATTTATAATATACAAATGTTCAATCGTAAATAAATACTTTTATTTCGAAATATTTGTTTATGAAGTTGGCACCACTGCAATATAGCGGCCGATTAAAAAAAAAGTTAAACAGTGCTTTTATGAAAAATGTATGAACCAAAAAAGTACGCTAAACAGTGCGTTTTTGGGCCATAGAGCATAGAGTTTTTCGACGAATTATTAGTGGTGTCATTGTATTTGAGCTACAGCCTATATAAATGACAGATAACGGTTCAGGAGTAGAAAAAATAAGTTAAGGTATATCCCCAGGTCTGTAATTAGTTTATGTAGCTTCGGATACCATAGTAAAAAAATACAGCAAATTTAAGTTTTTCATACAAAACTAGTTT
The DNA here is from genome assembly GCA_963854355.1 of Epinotia brunnichana. Taxonomy (NCBI): domain Eukaryota; kingdom Metazoa; phylum Arthropoda; class Insecta; order Lepidoptera; family Tortricidae; genus Epinotia; species Epinotia brunnichana. Next base: position 28,239,269 of record OY977945.1, read on the forward strand.
TTGCTGTATTTCGTTTGTTTTATAAACTGGAGCCATATTAAACTAATTACAGACCTAGTTATACCTCATGTCATTGTATATGCAAAGTTTCGTAACAATCCAACACGTAGTTTTAAAATGAGACGATGTATGGGAAAGTGAAATTCGGCCGAGCTTGCCGGGGGCTCTTTTCCTTTCAAATTTTCGTAAAAATTAGTTGTTTAGTAACCACTTTATACATTATGACGTAACAATTTACCGTCGGAAAAAATATATCGTAATCTGCAACATATGAGAAGTAACATAGTTTTCGTAGAAATCCATTTCAGAGAAAAAAAAATCTAAAGTGAACCCTATTATTTCACTTGTAACCAGCTTACTGCTCCATTTTTTATCAGAAAAAGATGAAATTTTATAATCTTCTTCATAAAGTAATGGAAAATAACTTTATTTTCTTACTTACTTAAATTTCTTCTCGTTTTCTGAAATATTCCGAAAAACATGATATCCGCGCTTTCGCACACGCACTTCCATCTCGCTCACGCGTATGCTCAGTGAGAGGGAGAGAAGACAATGAACGTGCGGAGCCTTAAGCTGACTTAAATAATTTGTTACAATTTAAAGAGGTGATACTTACGATCCTCCAAAATCGACGTAGAAGAGACGCTGTAGAATTTCATACGTCACAAGCGTCACACCGAACTGTGGCGACGACCGGAACACACGGGCTAAAAACAAATAAATAAATATTTGCGGACAATCTTACACAAATCAATCTAGTCCCAAACTAAGCAAAGCTTGTACTACGGGTACTAGACGAAGATAAACAAACTTATATAGATAAATAAATACTTAAATACATAGAAAACATCCATGACTCAGGAACAAGTATTCGTGCTCATCACACAAATAAATGCCCTTACCGGGATTCGAACCCAGGACCTCTTGCTTCGTAGGCAGGGTCACTACCAACTAGGCTAAAGCGGTCGTCAACAGATAACGTCCATCATATAAAACTTCAACTTATTGCTTCCTTTTCCACACGCCATCTACTGAAATATGCCGTGACGTGATTGCTTAGATACTAGACCCGTTTTCTTCTACTTAGTGATAGATAACTTACCTACAGAACGCCGCAAACACGGCACATATATTTCTGGTAATGGTAATATAATGAGGTTTTTCTTTACACATCGAGCTTCTTGGCTTCAGGGAATAGCTGTCTATATAATAACCTAAATCTTTCCTCTATTTGATCGAGCTATGTAGTTTCCCACAACAGGTGTAGATTATGCTGGACGACTTTTTTGTCCCCTTACCGACAGATCCCTTCCAGAATGCTCTGAACTGTTCTTTCACATAATATTCTAGTGTACGGGCGATGTCAAAGATATGCTGTGCGATTGATGAGCGAAGCGGCGGGGATGCCAAGGATGTTGCCACGAAGTAACTTACCAATAGAACCCAGATAGAACACTTCAGCAAAGAATTTCCGGGTAGCGTCGAAAAGGCCAAATTTTCTCCGTTATGCACTTGCGTTTGACGTGCATACCGTTAGTTATTTAGTTATACTGGGCGTTTCGTGTCTAGAATACAGTAAACGTTTCTCCACACAGATATAGGTAACCTGGTCATCTGTACCATTTCCCATAATTGGTATAGATTAGAGTGGGCCACTTACCAACGGATCCCTTCCAGAAAGCCCTGAAGCCCTCCTCGTTGTATATCTTCCTGGTAGCATCCATGACCCCGGAGTAGGTAGTCTGTCCGGTCCTGGCGACGACCTGCAGCCTGGTCTTGATGACGTCGGCCGGCGTGACGAGCGAGGCGGCGGGCACGCCGGCGGTGGGCCACTTACCAACGGATCCCTTCCAGAAAGCCCTGAAGCCCTCCTCGTTGTATATCTTCCTGGTAGCATCCATGACCCCGGAGTAGGTAGTCTGTCCGGTCCTGGCGACGACCTGCAGCCTGGTCTTGATGACGTCGGCCGGCGTGACGAGCGAGGCGGCGGGCACGCCGGCGGTGGGCCACTTACCAACGGATCCCTTCCAGAAAGCCCTGAAGCCCTCCTCGTTGTATATCTTCCTGGTAGCATCCATGACCCCGGAGTAGGTAGTCTGTCCGGTCCTGGCGACGACCTGCAGCCTGGTCTTGATGACGTCGGCCGGCGTGACGAGCGAGGCGGCGGGCACGCCGGCGGTGGGCCACTTACCAACGGATCCCTTCCAGAAAGCCCTGAAGCCCTCCTCGTTGTATATCTTCCTGGTAGCATCCATGACCCCGGAGTAGGTAGTCTGTCCGGTCCTGGCGACGACCTGCAGCCTGGTCTTGATGACGTCGGCCGGCGTGACGAGCGAGGCGGCGGGCACGCCGGCGGTGGGCCACTTACCAACGGATCCCTTCCAGAAAGCCCTGAAGCCCTCCTCGTTGTATATCTTCCTGGTAGCATCCATGACCCCGGAGTAGGTAGTCTGTCCGGTCCTGGCGACGACCTGCAGCCTGGTCTTGATGACGTCGGCCGGCGTGACGAGCGAGGCGGCGGGCACGCCGGCGGTGGGCCACTTACCAACGGATCCCTTCCAGAAAGCCCTGAAGCCCTCCTCGTTGTATATCTTCCTGGTAGCATCCATGACCCCGGAGTAGGTAGTCTGTCCGGTCCTGGCGACGACCTGCAGCCTGGTCTTGATGACGTCGGCCGGCGTGACGAGCGAGGCGGCGGGCACGCCGGCGGTGGGCCACTTACCAACGGATCCCTTCCAGAAAGCCCTGAAGCCCTCCTCGTTGTATATCTTCCTGGTAGCATCCATGACCCCGGAGTAGGTAGTCTGTCCGGTCCTGGCGACGACCTGCAGCCTGGTCTTGATGACGTCGGCCGGCGTGACGAGCGAGGCGGCGGGCACGCCGGCGGTGGGCCACTTACCAACGGATCCCTTCCAGAAAGCCCTGAAGCCCTCCTCGTTGTATATCTTCCTGGTAGCATCCATGACCCCGGAGTAGGTAGTCTGTCCGGTCCTGGCGACGACCTGCAGCCTGGTCTTGATGACGTCGGCCGGCGTGACGAGCGAGGCGGCGGGCACGCCGGCGATGGCGCCGGCCGCCAGGAGAGTGAGGGGGTGGTTGTAACCGTTTTCGTCCGCGAATTTCGCCTGGAATAACCATACTACACTCAGATTTTATATTTTTTAACTGTCTGCGCGTTATGGCAAAGAGCGCAGACAAACCTGCGGGATTAAATATATCTTATATATATAGGAAACTGTAAGTCCACAATTTACTACCTTTTACTGTAAAAACGTAACCATATGAGACTGTTTGTTTCTTAATAAATAAATAAAATAAAATTAATAAAATCTTATAGTCCATACATAGGTAAAATAAGTAATTTTAGAAATCAAATAAATCAGATTTTGATATACCTACGGCCTCCGTAGCCTATTGGGTAGTGACTCTGCCTACGAAGCTGGAGGTCCCGAGTTCGAATCCCGGTCAGGGCATTTATTTGTGTATTTATCACGAATATTTGTTCCTGAGTTATGGATGTTATATATGTATATAAGTATCTAACTAAACTGATACTGAATAAATATATATTTATTTTTTTTAATCTATATGTATGTATCTATTATATATATCATCGCCTAGTACCCACAACACAAGCCTTACTGAGCTTACTGTGGACCTAGGTTAATTTGTGTAAGATTGTCCTGTAATTTTTATTTATTTATTTATATTACCCGCTACGTACAAACGTCAAACTTACAGAGCTTAAATCTCAGACTTTTCCGCTTTAGTATATTATGTATAGATTAGTCTAGCAGGTTCGATCACGTAACGCATTGTACAATTTGTACAGTCACCGGCATCAATTTACGATGAATCAAAGGCCGCAAAAATATCTGACACGCTCTTACGGCTCTAGGAATAGAGTTGTCGTCAAATATATTTGTGTTTGAAAATGAAAGTTATATTGTCCTAACGCGCATTAGTTTTACTGAAATATTTCGGATAAAATTATGAAGTTACAAATGTTTCCTTAATATATGGATAACGCTACTAATTGTCAGTTTATATTATTATTATGAAAAACCATAAACAAACTTATTTTATCTACACCCATATCATAAATACTCCATATAAATTAACGGAAATTGTCATGAACACGTTGTATAATGACCACCATTATTGCAACCAGTAACGTAACATCAGCCTTTTATCTGTGCCAGTGTTATTATGTGACAGTGTAATTATTATAAAAATCATAATAACATCGATATCGATGTTATTATGGAAATCTAGTTGGTTATGATTTGAAATGTAATCGGCCATGGGCCATGGCGGTGCAATGGCGGTTATTCTAATGGTTCCCGAACACATCATTGAGGATTTATAATATGTGGATAGATAAAGTAGTGTATGTAACTGTACACAATCGCATCGCATCGCTGTAACTGTGTTCGCTGACGCTCGTTTCATAAACCCACACTCGTGTTTAATGCCCTTCATTATGTACAGTCACATAAACTACTATTAATTGCAATTTTTGTATGTATATAAGATCATCTTCTGCTCGATTAGTCTTAACATTATCCGCTAGATGTCGCTGTTACGTCGGCTGCATCGCACTATCGTTTGTTCATCGTAGCATCCATAAGACTGTTGCCTCGCACGGATTGTTCCAAAAGGGTGTTTGCCGCTTCGTGGCACGTCCGCCTCACGGCGGGCGGGGTATGGTTATCAAGACATACTCAACACATAATTTTTAATATGGAGGCAGTTGGCTACCCTCGAGTACCGGCGCCTTTAAAAATGAAGACTATTATTATGGGCTTTCTTTGTGGTTACTAGCGCAGAAAAGTGGATTTTCACACAACTTTGCTGGCCAAGGCCATTACGCCTATTTCAGAGCCGATAAAGCAGTGTTTTTCAACCTTGTTCATGGCGCGACCCCCCAACAGTAAGACAATATTTCGCGACCCCCTCGCCTCCCTCTGCGCTGTTCTAAGATGATATTTTATATTCTACAAATATATGAAATCCCTACATGTCAAAATCCAAGTAGCCGGGACCCCCATCAAGAAGATTCGCGAAACCCCTAGAGGTAGAAAACCACTGCGATTAGCATTACTTTCGTCGAATCTCATGGGTTTAACCTTTTTAACGCCAAAAACGTATCTATCCGCACTAATGGTTCAAAGGCAATGACGGATGAGTATTTACAGTGCGATAGTAACCTTCGTGCATTAACATAAGGTTGGCATGGGGCGTGTGGTTGACAACTTTTCCCTTTGACAGTGTTCAAAAGGTTAATGCGAGCTGGAGGCGAGAGCCTAAAGGTGGGTACGAATTTGAGCGGCTCAGCCTGAGGCATGCTCGCCCCGCGCGGCGAGCTGTTCGCGTGCAATTTGTCGTAATTTGTTGCACATACACATTGCGCGGGTGAGGCAGCGTGCGAGCGGTGAGCCGACATTGTGCGTCATTCAAAATGGCGTCGGACACGGTAACAGCCGCGGCTGCGTTTATCATAATTCACCGAAATATTAACAATTTTGAATTGACACCGTTTTACTTTATTAATTTACTAATGAAAACACGCACGGCTCATCAACTTGAAAAAATTTGTGCGCGCCTCGCCCACAGACAAGTATAAACTTGTCATTCTGCCCGCTCGGATACATGTCCAAACTACGCTCGGCACGCACACCGAGGCGCCTTTGAGCACGTGCGGTCACAAGACCGACTCTCGGCGGCTCGCCGCGCGCCGCTCGCGCGCTGCTCGCGCACGGCGCGTGAGCGATTTAAGCAAAATAGGTGAGCCGTGCGTGCCTCAAGCCGAGGCTGCTCTAATTCGTACGCACCTTAACATGAAACCTGATTGAAATAGCCCAATTTCGCGACATTTCATTGTTTATTCTTGATGGTGGTATAATAATCAAAATATAAGATACCTTAACATGAGCGTAAGTGGGGAAGTATATCGCGCTGAAGGGCATGTCCCTCAGCAAGCACGCCCTCGCGCCTTTATAAAGTCCGAACAGGCCGAGCTCCTTGACGACCGCCCACGCGCGCACCTTCTGCGCGCCCGCGATCTCGCCGGCCACTTGCAGCCGGATCTTCACGATCTCCAGGGGATTCGTGAACACTACTTGGGAACCGCCCGCCTGGAATACAAAAACATTAGGCATGATGCCTCATGTTAAAATTGATAACGTAGTGTTGCTAATGTTTATGTGACTGTACACAATGAAGGGCATTAAACACGTGTTTTATGACCTGATTGGGAATGGATGAAAATTTTAGAAGTGCCTGATTTTTTTTTGGTGATAGGAATAACCTTTCTTAGCACCAGAAAAAAGTTTCAGACTTTTCAGCTGCGTCAATCATTTTTGAAAAATATAAACAGTTTTCTCACTTACGTCTTGGGTTTAGGACAGCTAATGAGACACTTTGCTGGATCCGTCTCATATTACAAGCAATATCTTAAAAATCCGTGGTCAACTGACACTGGCAATGATATTGACAGCTACAGCAGCTATATTTGTCATCGCCAGGGTCAGATATTTAAAATATTTTTGTAATATGAGACGGATCAAGGAAAGTTTCTCATTCGCCGTCCTAAACCCAAAACGTAATTGAGGAAACTGTTTTTATTTTTCAAAAACAATTGTTTCATCTGAAAAGTTTGCATTTTTTTTCTAGTGCTAAGGAAGGTTATTCCTATCACCAAAAACATAATCAGGCACTTCTAAAATTTTCATCCATTCCCCATTATGTTCAGTTGTATACACTAATTTATCTACACACATAGTATAAATGTTCAATGATGTGTTCGGGAACCATCAGAATAACCGCCATTCTACCGCCATGCCCGACTAGATTTCAAATCATGACCAACTAGATTTCCATAACAGTATCGATATCGATGTTGTAATGATTTTTTTTATACAGTTGCTCAAAAAGTGGTACTTTTTGTTGCTGCAAATCGTGCGCAAAGTTGTATTTTGCGCACTAGTGCTTTTTACTTTTCCACGTGTATCGAACGACGTTTTTTAATACAGTTGCGAAAAAATAAGAAAAACAACAAGTAAGAAATTTGAAACTTTTATATTATTAATTCTGTAACATCATTGTAATACATTTGAAAAATAATGAAGTTGTTAAAAAAAAACATTTTTTAAATACTGTTCTTACTTGTTGTTTTTCTTATTTTTTCGCAACTGTATTAAAAAACGTCGTTCGATACACGTGCGGAAATGTCATTCTTCACTCGTCCCGAGTCTTACCACTCGCCTACGGCTCGTGGCAAGATATCTCGGCACTCGTGAAATAATGACATACTTTCCGCACTAGCATCGAAATATACTTTACGTCATACCTGGCCATAAAGTAGGAATTACCGCACGCTATGCGTGCGGAAAACCCCACTTCCTGGCCAGATAGAGACGTAAAATGTTGTACTCACCACGGGCCGGCGTTACCTTCGGCTCGGGCGTCAAATACCTGCGATCTGAGACATTCTTTGTTTAACCGCCCTAGGTAAGTAATGTACTAACTCAATTCATTATTATATTATAACACTGGCACAGATAAAACGCTGATGTTACGTTGGTGTGGTTGCAATAATGGTGGTCATTATATACGGTTTCCGAACACATTATAGAGGATTTATGATTTGGGTGTAGATAAAAAAGAAGCGGGTTGTGTCGGAGATACAACCGTTAATTAAGTTTAAGTGGATACTTCTTTGTTGGCTATGGAACCCTAATAAAAAGCCGGCCAAGTGCGAGTCTGACTCGCGTACCGAGGGTTCCGTACTGAGCAAACTGTACTTAAAAAATCGAAAATAAGTAAAGCGACCTCTGTCGGCACCTACCTATTTAAAGGTGGTTTGTTTATCATCGATAATTCGTTGTAATAACAAGTTTAATGTCTCTTTTGTTAAATAAACGGACGTACTTTTAACTAGGCCGTTTGATTTGTAAGAAAAAAAAATCTTAAAATTATAAAATTACGAAATTTATTGTTTACACATTTTCGACGATTTCTCAAAGTCACTAAAATCTGTATAAGTACAGATAAATCGGTATATATGGCAACATTAACTGACGTAGCTCATTTGACTCGCGATACATTGAAAATGGCGGTCATTTCAGCATTATTTTCATGTCCGCCACATAAACTAGATAATATTTTGTGATTAACAACTAATGGCAAATAAGAAGGATTAAAACATGTAACAAACATCTATTTGAAATCAGATTAGGCTTCTCTACAAAAAGTTATTCCGGAAGTCACGTGCTACATTTTGAACTGTACCCCTATACAAGAACGCGAGCAAAGAAGTATCCCCTTCAATCTATACATATAATAAAGCTGATACATATAATAAAGCTGAAGAGGGTCGAAAGTCTGTACATGGAAGATATTCGAAAAAAAATTGGCTAGGGATACTTAAAATCGATAAGAGAACACGTTCCAACAGTTTTTAGAATTTTTGTCTGTTTGTCTGTTTTTCTGTTTATCTGTTTGTCTGTTTATGTGACCGCGCATCACGTGAAAACGGCTTAACCGATTTAGATGAAATTAGGTATAGAGATAGTTTGAGTCCTAGGAAAGGACATAGGGTAGTTTTTATCCCAGAAATAAATCCCTAAGGGAATGAAATGGAGGGTGGAAGTTTGTATGGAGCTACTTAAACCGCTGCACCGATTAGGATGAAACTTAGTATATAAATAGTTCGAGTCCCGGGGAAGGTCAAAGGATAGGTTTTATCCCGGAAATCTTCCCTTTAGGGGGTAAAACGTGGGGGTGAAAATTTGGATGTAACCCATTTTGATAAAATTTGGCTAAGAGTTAGTTTAAGTTTAGGGAAAGGACATTGGATAGTTTTTATCCCGGAAATCTGCCCATAAGGGGGTGTAGTGGGGGGTGAAATTTTGGATGGACTCCGTTTAGATCAAATTTGGTATAGAGATAGTATGAGTCCCGGAGAATGACAACGGATACTTTGAATCCCGAAAATCATCCCCTAAGGGGATGAAATAGGGGTGAAAATGTGGATAAATCCCATTAAGTTAAAATTTGGTAAAGAGATAGAAGGAGTCCTAGGGAAGGACAATGCATAGTTTTTATCCTGAAAAAAACATCTCCTGAGGGGGTGAAATGAGGAGTGAAAATTTGGATAGAACCCATTTAGATGAAATTTGGTATGGAGATAGTTAGTCCTGGGGAAGGACCTAAAATAATTTTTAGTCCAGAAATCATCATCATCATCAGGGTCACCCCCTTGAGGAATGGGGGATGAAAATTTGGATTGAACCCATTTACGGTATAGCGAGTTGGAGTTCTGGGGAAGCACATAGGATAGTTTTATCCCGAAAATCACCCCCTAAAGGGATGAAAATTTGGATGTGATGTGACCTTTTTAGATGAAATTTGGTTAATTTAATTGAATTCAAATTATTTATTTCAGACTAAGTCCATATCAAGTTAGTAACAATAAAAACTTATAAAACTTAAGTTAACAGTTAAGAGATAGTTTGAGTACTGGGAAATGACAAATGATAATTTTTGTTTTTGAATTCATCCCTTAAGGGGGTGAAATGGGGGGTGAAAATTTGGATGGAAACCATTTCGATGAAATTTGTTATAGAGATGGTTTGAGTCCTGGGCAAGGACATAGCGTAGTTTTAATTCCGGAAATCATCCTCTAAGGGGGTGAAATGGTGGTTTAAATTTGGATGGAACCTGAAATGAAATTTAGGATGAAATTTGGTGCCTATAGAGATAGTTTTACTCGCGTAGAAGAACAACGAATAGCTTTGGTCCCGAAAAAAATCCTCCTAGGGCATAAAATAGGGGGTGAAAATTTGGATGTACCCTATTTGGATGAAATTTGGTATAGAGATAATTTGGGGTTCCGAAAAAGGATAATGCATAGAGTTTATGGAACTCATTTAGTTGAAATCTGGTTGAGAGATAATTATTTGAGTCCTGGGAAAGGACATCTGATAGTTTTATTCCGGATATCATTCCCTAAGGGGGTGAAATGGGGGTGAAAATTTAGTATAGCGATAGTTGGGAGTCCTGGGGAAGGACAAAGAGTAGTTTTATCCCGAAAATCCTCCCCTAAGGGGTGAAAATTTGGATGTGAGTGACCCATTTAGATGAAATTTGGTTAACAGATAGTTTGAGTTCCGGAAAAGGACATATGATAGTTTTTATCCCGGAAATGATCTCTTAAGGGGGTGAAATGGGGGTTGAATATTTGTATGAAGCTACTATACAACCCATTTAGATAAAACTTTGTATAGAGGTAGTTAGTAGGCGCGGCGTTGGTAGGCACAAGGTAGACTGATGACCTGGTAAAAGTCGCGGGAGTCCGCTGGATGCGGGTGGCGCAGGATTGGTCACTTTGGAACTCTTTGAGGGAGGCCTATGTCCAGCAGTGGACGTCTTTCGGCTGATATGATGATGATGATAAATGATAATAATGATAAAGATAGTTTGAGTCTCGGGTAAGGACATATGATAGTTTTTATATCGGAAATCTACACCTAAAAGGGAAATGGAGGGTGAAAGTTTGTATCGAGCTACGATATAAACGAGTTCTACGCGGACGAAGTCGCGGGCAAAAGCTAGTAAATAAATAAAGTTAATACTTACACATGCACCAGCCAATATTTCAGCGTAAAGGCTAAGATTTCCATTCTTGTCCATTAACTTGTCTCGCACCAAATCGTTGATCTGGAAATATATAAAATAATCAAACATTGCTGAGAAACCTTATATTTATTTTGAAAGGCCTAACGATTGATGTGCCTCCACACGTCGACTTACAATGATATTTTTTTTTGACTTTCTGTAACATGTACTGTAAAGACCTAAAAAAATTTTTTTTACTCATTTCATTACAGTACTATGTAGCGGCTAACAAAATGCACCTATCCTCCAGATTGTATTCAAATACACCTCATGGTTTTCGAGTAAAATGCCTGTGACATAAGGACAGACAAAAAGAAGAAGGGCTTTGACTAAGGACGTTGCTTCATCAGAGCGTCCTTCAGATATAGGTGTCTCTCAACTTTGAGGTTGCTGGATTTCTTCTAAATCAAAAATCAAAATCAATTATTTATTCTGCAAATAGGCCACAAGGGCACTTTTACATGTCAAATGGTATTCTACAATATAATATTAATAATCTTACACAATAATCATTTTAAAATTGCAGATTTTAACCAATTAGTACCTAAACGGTTAATAAACTAAATGTCACTAAATGAAAAGAAAAAAAATCCAAAATTGTAAAATATTATGAATTACTTTTCTAAAAAGTATTTTCTCTTTACAAGAGACAAAGAACAAGGTTTGCTCTTATAGTGTTTTACTCGGACGACAACCTCTAGTCTTATACCTCACCGTGAGCTTGATGGTCTTCTCATAACGTATTTTCTGAAGAACAAGCTTGTCTCTAAAGTGTCCTACTAGAACGACAAGCGTTCTTTACCCTCGCGTTCTCACGGTGAGCTTGATAGCCTCCTAAAGTCTTTTCTGAAGAATAAGCTTCACTATCAAGTCCCCTGTACACAACGACTACCTCTAGTGTTATCCCTCACCGTGAGCTTGATGGCCTTCTCCGGCGCCACCCCGATGAGCTGCGGCACGAGTCCCCTGTACACAACGACTACCTCTAGTGTTATCCCTCACCGTGAGCTTGATGGCCTTCTCCGGCGCCACCCCGATGAGCTGCGGCACGAGTCCCCTGTACACAACGACTACCTCTAGTGTTATCCCTCACCGTGAGCTTGATGGCCTTCTCCGGCGCCACCCCGATGAGCTGCGGCACGCGTCCCCTGTACACAACGACTACCTCTAGTGTTATCCCTCACCGTGAGCTTGATGGCCTTCTCCGGCGCCACCCCGATGAGCTGCGGCACGCGTCCCCTGTACACAACGACTACCTCTAGTGTTATCCCTCACCGTGAGCTTGATGGCCTTCTCCGGCGCCACCCCGATGAGCTGCGGCACGCGTCCCCTGTACACAACGACTACCTCTAGTGTTATCTCTCACCGTGAGCTTGATGGCCTTCTCCGGCGCCACCCCGATGAGCTGCGGCACGCGTCCCCTGTACACAACGACTACCTCTAGTGTTATCCCTCACCGTGAGCTTGATGGCCTTCTCCGGCGCCACCCCGATGAGCTGCGGCACGCGTCCCCTGTACACAACGACTACCTCTAGTGTTATCCCTCACCGTGAGCTTGATGGCCTTCTCCGGCGCCACCCCGATGAGCTGCGGCACGCGTCCCCTGTACACAACGACTACCTCTAGTGTTATCTCTCACCGTGAGCTTGATGGCCTTCTCCGGCGCCACCCCGATGAGCTGCGGCACGCGTCCCCTGTACACAACGACTACCTCTAGTGTTATCCCTCACCGTGAGCTTGATGGCCTTCTCCGGCGCCACCCCGATGAGCTGCGGCACGCGTCCCCTGTACACAACGACTACCTCTAGTGTTATCCCTCACCGTGAGCTTGATGGCCTTCTCCGGCGCCACCCCGATGAGCTGCGGCACGCGTCCCCTGTACACAACGACTACCTCTAGTGTTATCCCTCACCGTGAGCTTGATGGCCTTCTCCGGCGCCACCCCGATGAGCTGCGGCACGCGTCCCCTGTACACAACGACTACCTCTAGTGTTATCCCTCACCGTGAGCTTGATGGCCTTCTCCGGCGCCACCCCGATGAGCTGCGGCACGCGTCCCCTGTACACAACGACTACCTCTAGTGTTATCCCTCACCGTGAGCTTGATGGCCTTCTCCGGCGCCACCCCGATGAGCTGCGGCACGCGTCCCCTGTACACAACGACTACCTCTAGTGTTATCTCTCACCGTGAGCTTGATGGCCTTCTCCGGCGCCACCCCGATGAGCTGCGGCACGCGTCCCCTGTACACAACGACTACCTCTAGTGTTATCTCTCACCGTGAGCTTGATGGCCTTCTCCGGCGCCACCCCGATGAGCTGCGGCACGCGTCCCCTGTACACAACGACTACCTCTAGTGTTATCTCTCACCGTGAGCTTGATGGCCTTCTCCGGCGCCACCCCGATGAGCTGCGGCACGCGTCCCCTGTACACAACGACTACCTCTAGTGTTATCTCTCACCGTGAGCTTGATGGCCTTCTCCGGCGCCACCCCGATGAGCTGCGGCACGCGTCCCCTGTACACAACGACTACCTCTAGTGTTATCTCTCACCGTGAGCTTGATGGCCTTCTCCGGCGCCACCCCGATGAGCTGCGGCACGCGTCCCCTGTACACAACGACTACCTCTAGTGTTATCTCTCACCGTGAGCTTGATGGCCTTCTCCGGCGCCACCCCGATGAGCTGCGGCACGAGTCCCCTGTAGAGGCCGAACACGCCCTCGTGCCGGATGACCTTCTTGAAACAGTCGAACGAGTTCCGGTACGCCACCTCGCCGATGAACGAGCCCGTGCGCTGGTTCTGCATGCGGGTCTTCACTAGGTCGATGGGGTACACGGCTGACGCGCCCACGGCTAGAAGTCGATATTTACATTTTATTTCATGACTTATGTAATATTTTTATTTTATGGTGAGTATCCTAGAGCTGTGCAAGGCAATGGGATGTGCAAAGAAAAAGTCCATCAATGGCATTGCTACGAGTCAACTTACAATTACAGACCGATGACCGTTAAATAAACTAGTCAAACTTTCCATACAATCAGATTATAACGAACACCGCTTACGATTACAGACGGTTTGGTGCAACCCACCCTACGTGGCTAAGTCTAGTTTGATCAAATCGTAACCTCAGGTGAAGTAGGATAAACCATAGTTTGTACTCACCGCCAGCAATAGAACCGAGCGTGAAACGGTATGTCTGCTCCAACACTTGAATGAAGAAGCTTCTGTCTGCCGGGCTCTGTAACAACATAGCACAACATATACATTCAATTCTCAAGAATTCGCTCTTGAACTATATGAAAAATGTTGTCACATGAATTATTAGACCACTCTGTGAGACGCCTCCATACTAATGGGTGAGTTTACTGAGACATACTTGAACGCAACCAACAAACACATGTCGCTATAGAGGAGTTGGCTTTCTAAAGGACGAGAGGAAAATGTTTTTATTGAATTTGGTCGGGTATACTTGAATTATTAGGCCACTCTGTGAAACGCCTCCACACTAATGGGTGAGTCCCAGTGGGTCCCAGGGCATGCAGGCATCGAGGGAAATGAAAAGGCTGATGAGCTTGCACGAGCGGGGGCGAAGGGAACACACTGCGGACCAGAGCCGTTCTGTGGTATCCCTAAAAGTCTAACCAAGCTCACTCTAAAAGCCTATTGTTTCTACAAGACCATTCAATCCTGGAGAGCTAACCCAGGACTGAAACATTCCAAGGCACTTATTAGAGCCTTTAGCAAAAAGGCGTCTTCTGACGCCTTGGCGCTAAGTAGGAACCGTCTACGCATGCTGGTCAGGGTGCTTACTGGGCACTGCCGCCTAAATAAGCACATGCAAACGATAGGACTGTGTGACACAAGGCAGTGCAGATTCTGCTTTGAAGCAGAGGAGACGCCTACACACATCCTAACCGATTGCCCTTGCCTCATGCACAGTCGTAACTCTTTCCTGGGCAAACACATCATGTGCCCGGATGAGATCAAATTTCTTGAGTTCAACAAAATCCTGCAATTCTTCGAGTTTGCAGGACTTGACCAAGAATTGTAGTAAGTGGCGATCACAATATATCAGCGATGGTCGCAGTGATATAAGGGCTTTGACAGCCCGAAAGCCACTACCAGAAATAATAATAATAATAATAATGGGTGAGTATACTGAGACATACTTGAACGCGACCAACAAACACATGTCACTAAAGAGGAGTTGCTTTTCAAACGGAGGAGGAAAATGTTTTTATTGAATTTGGTCGGGTATACTTGAATTATTAGGCCACTCTGTGAAACGCCTCCACACTAATGGGTGAGTTTACTGAGACATACTTGAACGCGACCAACAAACACATGTCACTAAAGAGGAGTTGCTTTTCAAACGGAGGAGGAAAATGTTTTTATTGAATTTGGTCGGGGTATTGAATGCGGTCATGATAAAAATCAAAGTTTCCGACCTCGGGCCATGTGCGCGTTAGCCACCATCTTCATTTAAAGGGGCCATTTGTTCAAATCGTGATACGGGTTTTTAGGGAAGTGACCGTTTAGCCATAAACAATAAGGGACACTCGCTATAACTTTCTTCGTAAAGTACTGTGTATGAATATTTATGAATATTGTACGAATGACTTTAGTGAATAGAATATAAAATAAAATGTTATCTACGCACATATCATTAGTGCTCTATAATACGCTCAAAAACCGTAGGAAATGACCAGCATTACAGCAACCAATTTTACTATGACAACTTTCTTGTCTGTGGTAGTAGGTAAAATCTGTACTTTAATGTTATTACAGTACAGACTTTTGTATCGTTATGAGATTAAATTTGGAACAGCTGTCAAAATTCAAGTGGGTATCTATAATAGTATCTATAGATATTAAAACAGTTATCGATACGAACCGTCATTTCATTTTTTTTTTAATATAAACCTCACGACATTTGATCTCTAGTGACATGAATGATGTCCCTATTGGACTTCATTCGTTTACACTACGATTTAAAAAAAACCATTCGTGTTGACGGAGGATGTGAAAAGTTGTTTGTAATTTACATTTTAGTTGAAAATATGAGGATGAGTGACTCCGAGAACGAAATGAACACTCCGCCGGATATCGAAAATGCAGCAAAGATTGCAACAAAGATATTTTACAGGTAGCACTAGTAGCAATGCAGGTCATTTCCCTACGGCTTCTGAACTCATCTTAGAGTACTTATGATATGTGTTTAGATAAAGTAACTGTACATAATTAGGCCGTAAAACACTCGTGTGATCCTATTATGAAACTCGCTCACGCTCATTTTATTAAACCACACTCGTGTTTTAAGGCCTCTCATTATGTATCAGTTGCATAAACTACTATTACAATAGTACTGAGTGAAAATGTGCTAGTGTTAATGTCGTGACATTGTGATTTTTATAGGCACAATGGCCACTTGTAATATATGAAAACGTATATGATGTAATTATTATTATAGCTTATAAACAGTTTTAACTAGCTTAATGTTACTGAAATATAAATCGAATGGAAGAAAGTGAGGTTTCAGTTGCTGAATCTAGCATGCATCAAAGATATCAAAATAATTCTTGATGTGCTGAAAATAATGGAAGAGGAAATTGTATTGTCGAAACAATAATTGTGTATTATTCTAAAACCGAAAAAATAATCTAAAGATTTCAATGGAAGTTAGAGAAGTTGTAGATTAAGTTACAACGGACAACACTGAGGCGCGTGACCAATCACGACGGGCCATTAAACCTGTGTAGGTATGCCTGTTTAAACAAATTTTAAAACAGGTTTCATTGAAGTTTATGAATACGTGTATTACATTGCTATCGTAGTAGCTAGCATATGTGCATAGCAAAAATGAACAATCGGCAATTAAACCTTCGGAGCCCAACTAAGAAGAAAAAAACCGGTCAAGTGCGAGTCAGACTCGCGCACCGAGGGTTCCGGACAATAGAAACATGTCCACTATAAACTGACACTCACAAAGTATGTATTCACATACTTAGTGCGTGTCAGTTTATACTGGACATTAAATTTTCAGTGATGTAATTAAAAATTTACGGTTTTCGAAATTAACGTTGCTTCGTACAAAAATTGCAAGATTCTGAGTACACGGGAAGTACCCTGTAGGTTTTGATTCCCTTAAGAATTTAGATTTTTTGCATAAACGGCTGTATCTTTTGATTGCGTTGGCTTAGAAGTTTGATTTTTTCACAGCTTCAAGGGACAGTAGACCTGAGTATTTGATATAAATTTCAGCTTGAACCATTCACGCGTTCCTGAGAAGGGTCTGACAGACGGACGGAAGGACAACAAAGTGATCCTATAAGGGTTCCGCTTTTTCCTTTCGAGGTGCGGAACCGGTAAAAAAGCGAAAATGTACACGGACAGAAAAGTTTACTTTAAATACTGAGAGAAAAGTCACATTAAAATACTTTAGCCCTTTCAATGCCGTCGGGCGTAGACGAATTAACTCGACCATTCTTCAACAAATATCATCGTCTTGCGGTAACAAAAATGTTATTCTCAATTCTCAATATTATTTCGACAAGCCAAACTCCAGCAAGGTGGTTTCAAACCCAAAACAACCTCATTGGACGGAAAAGAAACATCATAACTTTAATGACCTTCACTTACCAAGATCTTGCCCACAAAGTCTATATATCTAGGCCTCAGCATATTTACCTCCTCCTTTCGTGCGCAAAGAAACACAGCTAAAGTTAGTGATGTTTCCAACCTTATTGCTAAGCACACATAGTCTATATTCCACTGAACATACATTTTATGTCCTGCCGCCTGCAAGTCGAATCACGTTAGAGAGTGTAGGTAGATGTGTGGTCGTGTGCGTGGGAGGGAGATGGATACTTACGGATACGGCTTTGATTTCGGCTACGCGGCGGGTGACTTGTTTGAAGTATTGCTCGGGCGTTATCGTATTGAGATCGTTGTATACGATTCGTCTGGAATAAGAGAAAGTTTGGTTAGTTGTGGATCCAATTTCAACAAGTAGCAAGGTTCAGAAGAGAAACATGAGTAAATAGATGCATAAGTTTGGACCTGTCCGATTGACCCGTGATGGACGCCAATTTGGTCTATAAGCATTGGCTGAAATGATGTCCACTTGGACCAGTCAAGGTGGACTCATGCAAGGAGTGAAGGGACTCCTCCTTAGTGGCCTACATGTTGGTCGTTCAAATATGTCTCAGTAAACTCACCCATTAATGTGGTTGATGGTGTCGCACAGGAAGAACAGTATGTCCACCTCCAGTGGAGTGATCTGACTCATCATCTGCGCAGAGTGAAGGAACTCCTTAGTGATCTGTGTCTGTTGGTCGTTCATGTATGTCTCAGTAAACTCACCCATTAGTGTGGTTGATGGTGTCGCACAGGAAGAACAGTATGTCCACCTCCAGTGGAGTGGTCTGACTCATCATCTGCGCAGAGTGAAGGAACTCCTTAGTGATCTGTGTCTGTTGGTCGTTCATGTATGTCTCAGTAAACTCACCCATTAGTGTGGTTGATGGTGTCGCACAGGAAGAACAGTATGTCCACCTCCAGCGGAGTGATCTGACTCATCATCTGCGCAGAGTGAAGGAACTCCTCCTTAGTGACCTGTGTCTGTTGGTCGTTCAAGTATGTCTCAGTAAACTCACCCATTAGTGTGGTTGATGGTGTCGCACAGGAAGAACAGTATGTCCACCTCCAGTGGAGTGATCTGACTCATCATCTGCGCAGAGTGAAGGAACTCCTTAGTGATCTGTGTCTGTTGGTCGTTCATGTATGTCTCAGTAAACTCACCCATTAGTGTGGTTGATGGTGTCGCACAGGAAGAACAGTATGTCCACCTCCAGTGGAGTGGTCTGACTCATCATCTGCGCGGAGTGAAGGAACTCCTTAGTGATCTGTGTCTGTTGGTCGTTCATGTATGTCTCAGTAAACTCACCCATTAGTGTGGTTGATGGTGTCGCACAGGAAGAACAGTATGTCCACCTCCAGTGGAGTGGTCTGACTCATCATCTGCGCAGAGTGAAGGAACTCCTTAGTGATCTGTGTCTGTTGGTCGTTCATGTATGTCTCAGTAAACTCACCCATTAGTGTGGTTGATGGTGTCGCATAGGAAGAACAGTATGTCCACCTCCAGCGGAGTGATCTGACTCATCATCTGCGCAGAGTGAAGGAACTCCTCCTTAGTGACCTCTTGCGAGCGGTGGCCGTTGGTCGCGTTGAGGTACACGCGCTTGATGAGCTCCATATTGTTTAGTAGGGAGTTGAAGGCCATGTAGTAGGGGAAGCTGATTTTTCTGGTGCCTTGCGGGAAGCCTGTGGCCTGGAATGAAGAGAATGGCATTCAATTAAAGTGTCTTATAAATATACTAGCGACCCTCCCCGGCTTCGCACGGGTGCAATGCTGATACTCAGTATACATAAAAACCTTCATCTTGAATCACTCTATATATCTATTAAATAATTGTACTTTAAAAAAAAAGGTTTAACCGACTTCAAATCAATAGCCAATTTGCCAATAAAATTTGAAGACTTTCTCCAGGATCCCATCATCAGAACTGGATTTTGGTGACAAAGGGAGCAATCTGGAAGGATATGCTTTCAAACAAAGAAAAACTTTTTCAAATCGGTTCATAAATTACCGAGATATCGCGTAACATACTCACATAAAAAAAAATACAGACGAATTGAGAACCTCCTCCTTTTTTGAAGTCGGTTAAAAAAACACATCAAAATCCGTTGCCTAGTTTTAAAGATCTAAGCATACATAGGGACAGATAGCGACTTTGTTTTTTTACTATGTAGTAATGAAGCAATTACACAAATTCCAGCGGACTCTCGCGGCCTTTACCAGGTCATCAGTCCACCTTGTGGGGGGCTAACCCACGCTGCGCCATCCGATACGTGGTCGAGAAGCTTTCCGCCCCAACGGCCATCGGTTCTACGTGCAAAGTGCCCCGCCCACTGCCACGGCTATATTGGTTACCTTGGTTCTGCTGCGGATAGCCTCATTTCTGATGCGATCACGCAGTGAACCTCCTAGCATAGCCATCTCCAATGCCCTTTGGGTGACTTTGAGCCTTCTTATGAGGCCCATGTAAGCGACCACATACCGCAAATTGATATGCAACAATAAAAAAACTCGATACTCACAGTAATAACCTTATTCTTAATATCCTTCGTCAGCAGATGGCTTTTCACCGACAGCATGATATCCTTAAAGTCCCCCGTACTGATAAACCCGCTGCCATCCTTGTCACACTTCTTGAAAGCCTCCACCCCGTACTCTTCGTGGAAGTCGTGCAGGAACTGACTGAATTCAGGGTAGGTCACTAGTCGTTTCTTGTCCTTGCCAAAGTACAGACGGACAAAGGTGCTCTCCATGTTGAAGGGAAGTTTCTTGTTCAGGACCGTCTTTTGCATGACTTCCGTGAACTCGTCTGAAAAAGAGAACAAGGGAAATTAAAAGATTTTTTTTTGATTTTTTACAAAAATAATAATATAGCTATGTCACTCCCACGGTTAAGGGATCAAGATAAGTGTCTCATTCGCCATCCTAAACACAAAACGTAAGTGAGGAAACTGTTTATATTTTTCAAAAATAATTGTCGCAGCTGAAAAGTTTGCAACTTTTTTCTGGTGCTAAGAAAAGCTAACGGTAAATATTCCGTACATAAGTTCCGAAAAACTCATTGGTACGATCCGGGATTCGAACCCACGACCGCCGCTTGACAGCCGCATATCTGAACCACTAGGCTGCCGTAGCTTATTATATATTATTTCCCACACACATTACATTATTTTTGTGCATACATATGCTTAAAAAATTGCCTGCTTCTGAGGCAGGCGGGTAATAAAATTGAGCATTGATTTAATTTTGTGGACTTGTTTGGGGAGGTCTTTATTGAAATTCCAAAAGTGTTTAATTTTTATTTAGTAAGAATCGACGTCAAAAATATGACGTAATAATAATAGTAACAGGGCTAAAAGTGTACATTTCACGTCAATTGTACAGTCAAGAAAGGTATAGTGCGTCGTGATTATGTCACTGGGTACTTTGATAATATCAAATAACTACAATTCGCCTCTATTAAACTACCATACAACGTCGCATGAACATATATACAGGATGTTTCCTGTAATAGGAGCAATAAATTAAACGGTAGATTATTAAGCTTGTGAACAATTATTTCCACGTGGTTTTATTAAAAAAAAAAAACAATTTTTTTTTTGTATTTTTTTTCTTCAAAATAAGTTTACTTGTATTGTTTTACTCTACTGGAGTGCTATAAATACCTATTTATAAAAAAAAACAAAAAAAAATGAAATAAAAACACAAAAATATCTTTTGAAAACAAAAATGCAAAAACTATTATGACTCATTAGGGTCATTTCGCCGGTTACGCGACCACCTTCGGTTAGCGACCACTTGAAGAACATGGTTTTTTCAATTGAAGATAACATCAATTCTACAGAGCCTATTGAAACAGTCAGCCGTATGCCTTATTGTTTGTAGTTATGCAATAGGAATATACAAAAAAAACGAGAAAATATGCTTTCAGTTCACCAAGTCAGCTAAGTGGTCGCTAACCGGCACATGAAATTAGGTGGTCGCCAACCGGCGAAATGACCCTACACGATGTTACCTCAAAATCTGCATTGACTGCTGTGCTATGATGTCGTGGTGCCAAGCAAGATACATTACTTGGAGGTCATAACTTTCGATCAAAATCTCTCCGAATCCAAAAAAAAATAAAATGAATGGGACACAAGGGGTTACTGCAAATGCTCTAAGGAAGCGTCCTTTTGAATATTTGCTCCTATTACAGGCCACACCCTGTATATGTCTTTGCAAAGTATGCCCTTGCAGAATTGTGTGATAATAGTACATTGTGATACAAGTGAGGTATGTTGATCATTACATCCTCGGCTCTCTTATCACGCTCACCTGCGGTTCGCGTGACAATTCCGCCTCTGATGTAATTATCAAAGCTCACGCGTGTCATACGACGTGTTTCAACACATTAGCGAGGAAAAAATCCTATTCATAAAATTAAAATGATACAGGCTCATAAGTTGTTTCCTTTAGTTATTGAGGACAACAGGTTTTTACTCACATACATTTGTACATCTCCAAGAATGTACAGTGGCGTCAATTATATTTATCACTATTCTATTCACCACGAGTCAACATTTTTAATAATAACCAAACACGCATCATCAATGTTTACAAATATTTGTGAAATTACTTATAATGGCGCGCAACTATTTTTTTTTCGTGAAGGTCGCGCAGTGCGCCCGCAGCGAGGCTTAGATGAAATATCTAAACAGCCAATACAAAATAAAATAAATATTTTTTTATTCAATATAAATTCATGTAACGTGTAATTCATTTTAACGGCCTCCGTAGCCCAGTGGGTAGTGACTCTGCCTACGAAGCTGGAGGTCCCGGGTTCGAATCCCGGTCAGGGCATTTATTTGTGTATTTATCACGAATATTTGTTCCTGAGTTATGGATGTTATATATGTATATAAGTATCTATATGTATTTATCTATTATTTATATCATCGCCTAGTACCCACAACACAAGCCTTACTGAGCTTACCGTGGGCCTAGGTTGATTTGTGTAAGATTGTCCCATAATACTTACTTATTTATTATTTATTTATGTAAAATGTTATCAAAAGTAAATAGTTTTACTAAATGAAACGTTTCTATACCATATCCAAGAAGAAATAATCAATTAATTCACAAGAAGGATTTAATTTGTTTAGTCGAGTAAGAATCCATTTGCCGAGAATTAAAAACAAACCTGTATAACCCGGTCAATTTAAGAATGCGCCGAGTCCATACATACACCTTGCTGCAAGGTGCCAACGTGTCTTAATCGGGATATAAACATAACTACACGAGTGTCGTAATGTATTAAACACGCGTGTTTAATACCCAGGATTATGAGCCCAAAAGCGGCACAATAAGAGGCACGTTACGAGCAAATGTGTTGAAAACATATAAATAACTACGTGATTCCGTGAAATTGGCTTAGCATAACAACAGCAATCAATGTTAGCTTAGACAAGGCTACGAGGCTATCTTGATAAGGAAATAATATATTAATTCGATTGCCCTTACAGAATCTCCATTATGCAGCTAATTTTTATGTGATAACATCGGAATGCACACTAGATTGGCTATTAGGATCCCCGCTACTATTACTTTAAACTTTAAAAAAAACTTTAAAAATAACTTTAAAAAATAGCAAAAGGACGTATGTCGCTATGGATCGAGCACAACATATACCCCTTTGGTGCAGCGCGTCAGTGCGCATAACTGGTAAACAAGTAGCATATGCAAAATTAGCAAATGAATCTTATTAAAGGTTACAAGTTAATACTTAATAATTAGTATTGACTCTTCTGATTAAGTAATTAAATTATTATTTAAGTGTGTATATTTGTATGTACGTATGTATGTACACACATAAATGTACATATATATATTTGTGCTTGCGCGCATGCGTGCGTGTATATACATTTATATACATATGTGTGTGTGTGTGTGTGTGTGTGTGTGCGCGTGTGCGTGTGCGTGTGCGTGTGCGTGTGCGTGTGCGTGTGCGTGTGCGTGTGCGTGTGCGTGTGCGTGTGCGTGTGCGTGTGCGTGTGCGTGTGCGTGTGCGTGTGCGTGTGCGCGTGCGCGTGCGCGTGCGCGTGCGCGTGCGCGTGCGCGTGCGCGTGCGCGTGTGCGTGCGTGCGTGCGTGCGTGCGTGCGTGCGTGCGTGCGTGCGTGCGTGCGTGCGTGCGTGCGTGCGTGCGTGCGTGCGTGCGTGCGTGCGTGCGTGCGTGCGTGCGTGCGTGCGTGCGTGCGTGTGTGTGTGTGTGTGTGTGTGTGTGTGTGTGTGTGTGTGTGTGTGTGTGTGTGTGTGTGTGTGTGTGTGTGTGTGCGTGTCTTGCCATCTACTTACTTATTAGTTGTTCTGTGCTTCCATAGTTTAGTGATTTTAGGTATTTATTTAACGACAATTTAAAAAAGTAAGAAGTAAGTACTCGTAAACTTATCTTTTTGCTTACTCTGTTGTAAATGCTTGGACCAAGGACAGTTACGAATCGTCTAGAAATCTCAGTATTGCGTTTCGGAACTACGTATACAATATCATTTCTTCTTCGTGATGCTGGAAAATCCGGTTGGTTTTTGTGTTGGGTAAGAAGTATATGTTTTATGAACAATTGCCTAACAGTTAGAACACATGTGTCATTGTACAGAGATGATGTTGGGTAACGAAATTTCTTAAATATCATAACTTTTAGTACAGCCCTTTGTGATCTTTCTAGTTTCAGCATCATTGTTTTTGCTGCTCCTCCCCAAATATTGATACAATAGCATATGACGGACTGGCATAGTGCATAATAGATTGAAATTAGTAGTGTTCGATCACACACATGTCTTAAGTTTTTAAAGATGTAGATCATTTTTCTGACACGTCCTGTAAGACTGCTGATATGCTCTCGCCAGCTGAGGTTTTTATCTATCTGTATCTGTATGCCTAAGTACCTTATTGATGGAGTCTCAGAGATCACATGGCAGTCGCAGTTTGTGCGAGTATCACAGCTTACATGGGCCTTAATGGATATCGTACCCGCTGCAGGCCGATTGTTATCTCTTATACTAAAGTTAATGAGCTTAGTTTTAGTTAAGTTAAGCGTGAGTAAGTTTTGGTTCAGCCATTGGGTAACCAACTTAAATCCCGTCTGTGCAATACTATTAACATCTGACCAACATTCCCCATAGAACAGTATTACAGTATCATCAGCGAAGGTTATTATTTGTGCATTAGTGAGTGTAAGCCTACAGAGATCGTCTATGTACACGAGGAACAGTGTTGGCCCTAAGACGCTGCCTTGAGGCACGCCATAATCAATAGTTTCTTCTGTGCTATATTGCTTTCCCACTCTTACTGCCTGTGTCCTATCGGTCAAATAATTTTGAAAAAGTTCCAACGGTAAGCCCCGTATACCTCTATTTTCTAGTTTTTTTATAAGTAGTGGGACAGAGACAGTGTCGAAAGCTTTTTTCAAGTCTAAAAATATATATTACTCTATTGAGGTCAATCACACAGCTACTTAGGAATGCTAAAAGAGAACTAGTATAGTACTAGTATTATCTAGGCTTCTTTGCTGGCTAATCCCAAGAACCGTTGCCTACAGAAGTAGTTTCAGCAGAAGCAACTGTGTTGGGAAAGTTGAATCCCTTAAAACTTTAATGCACTACAAACGGGATTTTAGCACGGAAGCGCCCAGATAGTAACCACTCGAAGTCATCCATCCAGTTACCAGCCTCAGCCGAAGTTGTTTATCCTGTGTACTGCAAATCTGTAGGTGCCATGATATTCTGCCAGTCGTCTCAAGACTGCCATGTTGAATTTTCATTAGTATTTGTCTTAACAACAAAATTATCTTTACAAGCCTTTGAGTTGGTTAATGACTGTTGTCATAGACAATCGGGCTATCGACGCTCTGTACTGTTATCATAGACTACGACCGGGATTAACGCACGGAATCTCCTCAACCAACGTTTACGCAGTTGAAGCGAATGTGCGGTCGCCTATAAGTTTCTATGAGCAACCAAACTCCTCATGGTTGGTTTCAGAAGTCCGACTAAACTCACCGAAAGCCACAAGTCCGTTCCCGTTGGTGACGAACAGCTGGAAGGCGGTCTAGTAGAGCACTTCCAGTACGCACAACGGCCCCTCGAACGCCTGGAACAAGTACTCTCACTAAACTCACCAAAAGCCACAAGTCCGTTCCCGTTGGTGTCGAACAGCTGGAAGGCGGTCTTGTAGATCACTTCCAGTACGCACAACAGCCCCTCGAACGCCTGGAACTAGTACTCTCACTAAACTCACCAAAAGCCACAAGTCCGTTCCCGTTGGTGTCGAACAGCTGGAAGGCGGTCTAGTAGAGCACTTCCAGTACGCACAACAGCCCCTCGAACGCCTGGAACTAGTACTCTCACTAAACTTACCAAAAGCCACAAGTCCGTTCCCGTTGGTGTCGAACAGCTGGAAGGCGGTTTAGTAGAGCACTTCCAGTACGCACAACAGCCCCTCGAACGCCTGGAACTAGTACTCTCACTAAACTCACCAAAAGCCACAAGTCCGTTCCCGTTGGTGTCGAACAGCTGGAAGGCGGTCTTGTAGAGCACTTCCAGTACGCACAACAGCCCCTCGAACGCCTGGAACTAGTACTCTCACTAAACTCACCAAAAGCCACAAGTCCGTTCCCGTTGGTGTCGAACAGCTGGAAGGCGGTCTAGTAGAGCACTTCCAGTACGCACAACAGCCCCTCGAACGCCTGGAACTAGTACTCTCACTAAACTTACCAAAAGCCACAAGTCCGTTCCCGTTGGTGTCGAACAGCTGGAAGGCGGTCTAGTAGAGCACTTCCAGTACGCACAACAGCCCCTCGAACGCCTGGAACTAGTACTCTCACTAAACTCACCAAAAGCCACAAGTCCGTTCCCGTTGGTGTCGAACAGCTGGAAGGCGGTCTTGTAGAGCACTTCCAGTACGCACAACAGCCCCTCGAACGCCTGGAACTAGTACTCTCACTAAACTCACCAAAAGCCACAAGTCCGTTCCCGTTGGTGTCGAACAGCTGGAAGGCGGTCTAGTAGAGCACTTCCAGTACGCACAACAGCCCCTCGAACGCCTGGAACTAGTACTCTCACTAAACTTACCAAAAGCCACAAGTCTGTTCCCGTTGGTGTCGAACAGCTGGAAGGCGGTCTAGTAGAGCACTTCCAGTACGCACAACAGCCCCTCGAACGCCTGGAACTAGTACTCTCACTAAACTTACCAAAAGCCACAAGTCCGTTCCCGTTGGTGTCGAACAGCTGGAAGGCGGTCTAGTAGAGCACTTCCAGTACGCACAACAGCCCCTCGAACGCCTGGAACTAGTACTCTCACTAAACTCACCAAAAGCCACAAGTCCGTTCCCGTTGGTGTCGAACAGCTGGAAGGCGGTCTTGTAGAGCGCATCGGGCACGCACAACAGCCCCTCGAACGCCTGGAACTCGGGGAACGATATGAGCCCATTCTTGTCCATGTCCACGATGCCGGCGATGAGTTCCACTGAGTCCTTGTTGAAGTCATCTGGAAGATAATGACGAAATTTGTAATAAATAAATAAATATTTGGGGACAATCTTACACAAATCAACCTAGTCCCAAACTAAGCAAAGCTTGTAGGTACTATGGGTACTAGACGACGTGACGTGAGGAAACCGGTTAAATCCCGTTTAGGTCTAGTTTTCCCTCTGGGTTGGAAGGTCAGATGGCAGTAGCTTCCGTAAAACGGACCATGGGTTCCTTTAGGGCACAACCGGGAATAACACTGCGAGGATGAGCATGATGAATAACAATTCACTTTTAAACCAACTTAAATAAATAAATATTATGGGACAATCTTACACAAATCAACCTAGGCCCACGGTAAGCTCGTAAGGCTTGTGTTGTGGGTACTAGGCGATGATATATATAATAGATAAATACATATATATAATATTAATATTTTAACGGCCTCCGTAGCCCAGTGGGTAGTGACTCTGCCTACGAAGCTGGAGGTCCCGGGTTCGAATCCCGGTCAGGGCATTTATTTGTGTGTTTATCACGAATATTTGTTCCTGAGTTATGGATGTCATATATGTATATAAGTATCTATATGTATATATCTATTATATATATCATCGCCTAGTACCCACAACACAAGCCTTCTTGAGCTTACCGTGGGCCTAGGTTGATTTGTGTAAGATTGTTCCGTAATATTTGTTCCGTAATATAATATACTTATATACATATATAACATCCATAACTCAGGAACAAATATTCGTGATAAACACACAAATAAATGCCCTGACCGGGATTCGAACCCGGGACCTCCAGCTTCGTAGGCAGAGTCACTACCCACTGGGCTACGGAGGCCGTACCACGTAACTTCAATATATATAAGGAAGGAGGTTACTATAACAATCACTGTGCTTAATTTATAAATGGCCACATTAAACTACTTACTTTCGTCAAACAATCCGAGGAACTTTCTAACAAAATCCTCACTGGTGATGAAGCGTTCTCCATTCTTCTCTACTGTGGCGAACTTCAGAAATATTTCATGAAGACGGTCTGTGTCGGCCCTTTTTAGGTAACCAGCCCCCTGAAAAAATATAAAATACCTAGAATTAATTCATGTAGAAATTCTTCTAAACTAGCGTTAAATGAGACAAGATCTGGACAAGTGGCGACAATTCATGTCAGAGGCAGAGTAGTTCTTTAAAAATCAGCGGTACATACAGGGTGAAATCGGAGAAATGTCAGAAATTATTTTTTCTAACTCTATAATTAATCGCCTATTTAATGCAATAGTTGTTACATTAAGGTAAGTTTATTTCTATTTAGGTACTTAAATATATTATAACTGAATACTTAAATCATGGGTGACCCTATAACTTTTGACTCACACTATGGGGGATGACAATAATGGTGACCAAATTCTATTAAATATTTCTGATAATAATAAAAAAAAAATGCCTAATTTAATTTTAAGAAACAAACAGTTGTTTAAAAGAGTTACAAAATATTGCTTACAACTAAGACCTGGAATTGGATGTGTTAGAGGAGAGGGAATTGAGGGATGTCGACCTTAAAGATGACCTTCTGTTTTGCAGGAAAACGAGAAGAATGGAAGAGTTTGATGTGGGAATGCCGCCGGGACAGTAACCTGAGGCTCCAACCCTAGGGAATGGGGCTGAATGAACGCAACAAACAATTGACAGCCCGCCTGTTTCCAGCCAGGCGTCCCTTCATAACATTAAGACCTGCAGTTTCCTTATGTGTTGTCCAATTTTTAAGGGTACACGTCTGTGTTCAAGCAATGCAATTAAATAGGTAGATTAGATTACAAAAAACTGCTTCAAACTGGTACTAGATAATTTCCTGTCAAGCCATAACCATGATTAATGTAATCAGTAATTATCCCTTATGTAAATGGATGCCATTTCATGAATTTATTCGACAGATAAGTTAAAATCTGTCTACCACACATGGGTGATTAGCTGATTAGTAAAGACATATAAATAAAAAAAGGGTTGTTAACATGTCGCACTGGGACCAATTTTAATATGGAACACTAACAGTACCTGAAATGTTTCCAAAGCAAAAAAGCATTAACACTAATAGATACACTATCTTTAGAATTTGTTTATTCCTTACAAGTCTCAAAACATATCTTCTGATGTCTTATTTCTAGAAGTTGCAAATGATGCTGGCCTGCTGGGTCGTACAAAGTTGTGTGACTAATCTAATTTGTCTCTTCGCAAATCTATTCATGGAGTCATTTAAGCCTAAGCATTACTTCACAATTAGGAACGAAACTCGAGTATTATTAACATGGGGAATCCATACTTCCATACTAATATTATAAATGCTAAAGTATGTCTGTCTGTCTGTCTGTTACCTCTTCACCCTTAACCGCTGAACCGATTTATATTAAATTTGGTATAGAGATAGTTCGAGTCCCAGGGAAGGACATAGGATAGTTTTTATCCTGGAAATCATATCCTGACAGAGTGAAATGGGGGGTGAAAGTTTGTATGGAGCTACAATATAAACGAGTTCTATACAGACGGAGTCGCGGGCAGAAGCTAGTATGAAATAAAACTTTTGTTATGCCATATCTGTATGAGATAAGATGTACGGAAATTAAAACAATAAACTTCCTTTTACTTCAAAGAGAACCAATGAATCCATATCTTTAATGACACATTATGCTTGTAAACATTTACTTTAGAAACACCACTGTGTAACTATCACTTAAATTTATTGAATACAGAAGGTCTATTCATTTGTCAAATATATTGTTATCACAATAACTTCCATTAAAAACCAAATATCACAGAGTTTATCATTCAGCCTTGTCAATTTTCCATAAGTAACTGAATGTCAAATGTTATGGTAAGAAATTGTAATAATTATGGCATCACATCATATCTTATCAGGCACCCACTCTAGGCGTGAAGCATTTTACTATCAAGTTTAAGGTTATGTAACAAGTTTTAATAACAAGAATTAATAGACTTGAATAGAGCAATCAAATCTAGCACAAAAACACTCATTTAATTGAAAGTTGCTGACCGATAAATCTATTCCTTGTTTAATTTTGCTCAATGACAAATAGGTACATTAAAAAGTCATTTACCTAAATTGCAGTAAACATAAAGATTAACAATTATCTATGAATGAGAATGAGACACTGCTAATTAATAACCAATAGCATGACACATTTTAAACCCATTTGAAAAGCAATAAAAACTGTTTTTCAACACACTTTAGTTTCACATAACACTATCACAAAAACAAATGTGGAAACAATTTGAAAAAAGAACTTTATGGTCAAAACTTTTTTAAACGATTTGACTTAGGCTTGTGAAATAAAATAAATGATGATCAGTTACCCGTCGTGAAGTCATTTTGTTGTGAAGACTCAAATTGAACTGAATTGATAATTATTGGATGAGTTGACGTAACTGATAAGTAGTGTTATCTTGTGTATAGAACCAATAACAGACATGTCTCACATCACTGTATGTTGGTGCGACTCTCGAGATGCAAACAACTTGGTTTTATTTTTTCCACAAGTAAAATACATATTTAAAAAAAAACTGCTTGAATTTATCTCCAGCCAGTACCGGTGAGTAGCAAATTTATTAAAAATATATCGAAATTTATGTTCTAAATTTAAATATAAGGTCGTGATTGCCAGGTTAGGTTGCTTATTATTATCTAATAGTGTTGTACGTTGTACATTTCATACATATCAGTAGATGGCATAAGATAAGTTTATTATGATTAGTCTGTTGGTTCTAATGCAGTTAGTCGTGAGGTGTAGCATAGAAACATAATGCCGCAAAACACAGGTGTTGCGAGATACTAGTTCAAGGGCGGACGTTCCAAGGGCAAGGATGCCGTATTAGCGCAAAAAACTTCAACAACACATCACGCTTACGAAACTTTACCACATTATTTACTAACATAATGAGCTTCGCTTATAAAAACACCAAATTATATTCAAAAACTTACCCACCTCTTGACAGCTGGCCTGAGTTATCAAAGAGTCAACCAACGTTTTGAACATTACAGTGTTTTTTGTCACTATAAGAATATTGGCCAAAGAAAAAACTGCAACGTCTAAACCCGAAACTATCAAGTTCGTTTGCCCTGATAAGACCGAAGACGTCACGTCACGTTAAAAATACGGCAAATCTATTTTAAGTTAACCACGCACAGTGCTCATGATCGTCTACCGCCCGGCTTTGTTGTAAAACGACTATTTAACATCATCTCGTGTTGCCGCTTTAGCTCAACCTATAGCGAACTTTTTAATTTTGTCGGTTTTCGAAGTTTTTTGCGGAATTTTGACAAAAATAGTGACGTGTTGACAAGTTGAGTTGTTTCGTGTTCTATCGATAACCTATGTCGATAGTATGGATATAGGTAAAAATAAAAGTTATTTTACAAAAATATGTATATGGAAATAATTTAAATCGTATGGTTAAAGTGATTAAGTGACTATTAGGTATTTAACAACGAATCTTACGCAGACCCATTTTTAAAACAAAATATTTTTTTAAGTGTGGTTGGGTATTTAGTCTTTTTTTTTAAACTTTTAGAGATTCATTTTTATATAATGTTATTTTATTAATTTATCCTTCCGCCACAGAATACCATTAATCGAATCAAACGATTAAATTGGCACTGTCGACCCTTTAGTGGGTGAAACATTAGACAAACTCACCAAACCTAGAGTAACTGTTTCTAAAGCCTCTGCTAGACGGTCGCCGACCGTGTAGACAGGTATTTTGCAGTAAAATTTCATATTCATACTACAGCGGTCGGTGCCAACCAAGGTCGCTCGGTCGGAGGGGCGTGTTGGCGACCGTCTAGCAGGGGCTTAAATACATCGTATACCTACTTCTTGCTTGCATTTCACTAGGCGTTGCGTGTTTGCGTTGCGTGGTTGCCTCTCTTTCATTTGTATTCATATTCATATATTTTATTGGTAAGTATA
Source organism: Epinotia brunnichana (assembly GCA_963854355.1). NCBI lineage: Eukaryota > Metazoa > Arthropoda > Insecta > Lepidoptera > Tortricidae > Epinotia > Epinotia brunnichana. Next base: position 28,271,068 of record OY977945.1, read on the forward strand.
AGTAACATTTTACAAGTCAATTTGTTACAATTTGTTAAATTTGTTAGCTATAATAATTATATCAACTAATAGAGATTTTATCTTATTAATAAATATTGCATCGCTTGCCGAGTTAACTATTTCAGTTGGGAGAGTGTTGTATATTTTCGCACCAATGACACCGAGTGACTTTCGTGTTTTTTCGAGTCGACGAAACGGGACGTTCAGGAGGTTTTGCCCGCGTGTGTTTCTGCCGTGACTTTGTCCACGGGTTGTGTATCGGTCCATAAGTATTAGCTCTTACGTATTTGCAGGCCTCCAATATGAAGACGCACGGTAGTGATAGTATTTTATGTTCTTTGAACAAGTCCTTAGCCGGGAAAAAGAAAGAAAAAGATGCAACACGAATATTTGGGCAAATACCGCGAAGTGAAGTGCCAACATAACAAAATTAGACTTTTAATGTCATAATAATAGGAACGCGCCCACTCGCCGCCATGAAATGCAACATTTGAGGCCCTAGCACGATACGTTTTACCGTCACGTTTTACGGCGAAAATGTACTGAGACGTGACGTAAAACAACGATAAAACGTATCGTGCTAGTTGGGCTGTTCTTGAGTTTTTATTATAGTATTTTTAAATATAGTTGTGTACTTACAATAGTTTATAATATTGGTATGCTTATTACCTTCTTAAGCTAGATATATTATTATTCTAGAGTCTAGAACACTTGTCTAGAATCTAGACAATGGTGACCGATAGTGTTCAATGCCAGAGTGTTAGTACTTAGTAGGCTTAGAATAATAACGCCTAGAAACGCAGTTCACGCGCAACTGTGAGGCCACCAAAACTCGGCCATAAATGGCCCAGTACGCCGATCGGTGGAACAAAATTGATGCGTTTGTGTGCGTATTGGCGCGTGTGAATACGAGTTGATCACAACTACATGAATCCATTTTATGCCTCACGCTTGGCGCGTCGGCCGTATGAAACTATCCTTCTATGCGTTATTATTCTAAATTAGTAGGTACCTACATAAACCTTGCTGATAATGACCCCGCTAGCTCTCTTTCTAGCGAGCTGGAGCTGTGTGTGAGAGACAAATGCTTGTAGAGTTTTGGTAAATATACATTTATGAGTGTCATGCAATAAAAATATTGACCATACAAGTACCTCCTTACCTTCTTACATTTTCAAACATCAATGAAATCAGGCACTTATAAACTGTGTCACATCATTATTTTTTGTCAGCTAGGTACTTTACGTCATCAAGCCCAAGTATAGGCTGTAAATACGTATAAAATAAAACGTATTATATTTTTGGGACTATTTATAGGAGACGCTCCACGGGCTGATTTTGTCGGACGGCCGTCTTTGAGGGACCAACTTTGTTTAGATACTTATACCTATTGCAAGCCAGTCTCTTCTCATTCAATTTCTTTGGAGAGTGGTAATGTAATGAGGCATGGTTACTAAGAGCAATTCATTATAACTGGGGCCCGGAATTTTGCGTTCGGCTTTTGACAAGTTTAAGGGAAAGAACACCAATGTTTATCGATGGTACTTATCGATAAATCGAGAGTTTTTTATTTGTGTCCTTATAAAATCATACCTCAAACTTTCCGATGATACAACTCTTTTTAACGTTAATGATGAAAAAAGTACAACATATCGGAAAGTTTAATCCGTTTCATTTGCTTTGTTGAAATAAGTATAATTACGAAAACCTTTATATTTTATAACGAGAACAAATTACTTATCCCTCTGAGACTACATAACGGCCTTGAGTGCTTGTTGACCTACCATTTGATATAAAAGATTAAATATTATTTTATATTAGTATTTCGTAACTAAACACATCCAACCAAAAACATATTTACAATTAAGTATGTAGTCAAGTTACAAATTTATTAGGTAGGTATTTTCTTGCAATTGTTATTTACTTAATTTAAATAAAATTAACCTCAATGATAGAATGAATGACTGATACTTATATCGATATATCGATAAAGCAGTGCTCCTTCCCTTACTTGTGTCAGTAGTCGCACGCAAAATTCCGGGCCCTATTTATAACATTTGTATAGTAGATGGACATTTAATAAGAATAGATCAATTTATAATAAAGGGAGAGGTTCATTAGTATACCTAATATCAGGGCGTCCCAAACTTATGGGACATGAAGGGGAAGTACCTTAAATATCGTAGATAGTGTATTTTGCTGAAAGAAGACTTTTATGTTATTTTTAAAAGTTAGTACCTGATTCTGCATTCATAGATTTTCTAAAATTTACTTGCTTCGTCTGGGAATCGAACCGAATTAAATGTCAAAAAAAAATCAACCTACTTTTATGATGCCAATCGAAAGAATAGCTAAAAAATAATAACTCTGCTTAAGTAACATTGTATTTTAAAATAAAGGAACAACGTAAAATTAATCATTTTAATCAAATAAAAAACATACATGAAACTGCCGTAGTCAATTAAGTGGGTATTTTTTTGTAAATTAATTAATTAAATGCTCAAAATGTGATCCCTCTTGTCTTACGCAAATCGCCAATCTTTTAATGAGTCCGCTGCCTGTTGATTTTCTTATTATTTTATGGTGAACACTCGATGTGATATGGCACAATTCTGTTTGCAACTCGCCCACGTTATCGTATCGCTTTTTGTAAAGCATATCTGTCACGTATCCCCAAAAGAAGAAATCTAATGGTGTAAGGTCCGGGGATCTGGCCGGCCATCTAATCGGTCCATTTGTACCAATCCATGTAGGAAAACATTCATTTGGAAAATCTGCTGTTCTCCGACTATTATGAGCCGGAGCTCCATCTTGTTGGAAAATTAAGCTACGGCAGTTTCATGTATGTTTTTAAATTGATTAAAATTATTAATTTTACGTTGTTCCTTTCTTTTAAAATACAATGTTACTCAAGCAGAGTTATTATTTTTAAGCTATTTTTTCGATTGGCATCATAAAAGTAGGATGATTTTTTTTGACATTTAAGTCGGTTTTATTCCCAGACGAAGCAATTAATTTTTAGAAAATCTATGAATGCAGAATGACTAACTTTTAAAAATAACATTAAGTCTTCTTTCAACAAAATACACTATCTACGATATTTAAGGTACTTCCCCTTCATGGGGACGCCTGTATAACACAACACAACAAACAAACGTTTTTTTTTAGAAAAATCTGCTTTTGCAATGTTTACGCCATCTGTATAACGGTACCCAAACTACTACCTAACGTAACGGCTAAATGAAAACTACCAGTTCTCATTGCTAGGTGTAACAATAAAGTTACGAGAATAAGTGAAAGATGGCGCTGTTCATGATTTTCAGTTATTTTATGACAATAATAGAAAATTACCGTCTAAGTTTACTTGTAAGTTCTTACGTAAATTCAGTACAAATTACTGCTCGCGTAAGTCGCTGTAAGTCTGTAAAGCAATATTTTACTGAACTTACGTAAGTAACTTACATGTGTATAGGCCAGGCCGCCTAAATTCATAAACTACTTACATAATGTCGAGTAAAAATGGAAATATTGGTCTTCAAAGTACCTATATTATTAGTACCTATACCTAATTATCTACTTTATATTTTTTTCGTGTAAAGGTGCTGTCCAGCAAGATAGTCACGGTTAAAATTTTATTTGTTTTTGACGTCTGTATCAAATGATAATGATATACCTAAGTAGGTCAAATATGATGACGTTAGCGTCTTTTATCACTGACGATGATATAATTTGCGTCACAGTACCTCTACAAGTGTTTACAAAGACGGCGTTTAAGGCGGTAAACAGGTACGACTGCCCTATAATGAGCAGAGCTTGAGGACGTTTGCTATTATATATGTTGGATAGTGTATCTATACCCTTTTCATTACGTTTATTATTGAACAGGCAACACTCTATTGTATGTCACATGACTCCGTTCTATATCGGATCCTGAGGGCCTACCGCGAACGGCATTCGAAGTTTTCCCTCTATGTCGCACTTACGTACGAACTCGTAAGTATGACAGAGAGGGGTAACTTCGAATGCCTTTCGCGGTAGGCCCTCTGCTTTGTCTTTCGTCATGGCTCCACAAATATGTGCCTCTTGTATAATTTAATAATACTTTTATCGTTCATTAATTCAAAATGTAAATCTCGACGTTACTGATATGTATTTTAATTGTGTGTAATTAAAATATATTAATTGGTTGAACAACATTATTTTATTTCGACATCAACTCGACGTGATCTCTTCTTTTGCTGAAGTCCATCGCCAGGCCCTGCGCGCGTTCTCTGCTCAATAATATAAACTGCGGCATGCGGACCTTATACCTTATATTAAAATCTTTCTTACATAAAGCTCCTGACGTTACGGCTTGCCACATAAAGCAAAAATGAAAAAAACGTGCATCATCTACTACTTAAGTGGTTCATTACAAATAACGCGTCAAACATAATAAAACATTCAGACACTTGATTGTATCCCAAGTAGCACAAAGCTGCATCATATTCATATAATTCCACCCAAGGTCCATATCGGTTGTTTAAGCACTTTTAACGACTTATTATTATTAGTGATCACTCTGAGTGCAATAGCTGCATAGGAAATAACGAGACCCGATATAATGCATTACTCTGTACACTACTCTGTACTCTGTGCGCTACACAGACGCCACATATTCACTGTTATTCAGCGTTTAGTAGCGTTGTACCCTATCAGCTTCAAAAGCGCATTTCGTGGACACAAATAATGGTTCACAGGTGTACCTTTAAATTAAAGCACTTGCATTTTAAGAGAGAACACACGAACCTCTCTAACGCAAACAGTTACGATGTGAAGTTCATTAACAAAGATATAATTATCTATGCTGCTTAAACGTGCACTTCTACGCCATTACTCAGCTGAGAGTATACTCGTATATTAGCATTAACATAGGCCAAAATGGTACCAAGTGTGACCTTTTATGTAGTTACACAGCAGCGCACTGCTATAAATCTGTACACTCGTGCCCGTCAATTAAGACTTTTATTATTATTTTGTTTGTCGGCCTTAATGTGCCACTTCGACCAGCAAGTGATCTATTGTGGCTGAAGCTGATGGGTTGAGGTCTTGATGATGAAGTAAACGCAGGGAGATTTGACACAGTTTTAATGTGAATAAGATTTTAGAAATTTGGTACAGATAGACAGAGACAAAATATAATTAACCCGGCAACGCGCGGCTCTGTCAGCGGATGCATGCAGACTGACTGGGCCGGCCGTGGGGCGTTAGCAAAAATGCACTTAAGTATGAACTTATAGCTAGACGTACATATGTATACAAATAGGTTCTAGAAATCGGGTTTGAAATGAGCGCGTCGCTAACATAGCCCACCCCTAGTGCGAAGCACTATTCTACCAACGGCACGGGAGCGACGCGAGCCGCGGCCCGGCGCAGCACGCCGCTCGGGGTGGAGACTTCGACGACCCCGTGGGCAGCCTTCACGTGCCGGTGCCGCACCAGAAGCCGCGCCAGCGGGTGCCGCCCATCGAGGATCACGGGCCTCTTTGTTTCCAGCGACACGACCGACACGGCATCGATACGGCCGCCGACGCGCAAGAGACCCTCCTCGTCTAAATACGGAGACAAATTCAACACCCTACTATCACGATGCACATATTTACCCTTTTTTATTTCAGCTATTTCAGAACCGAACGAGTCCGCCTGTGCTTGTCGAAGCAGCAGTCGCTCCGCCTGCGCCATCAGCGTGCTGTCATCACAGGTGAGCTTCCTACATCTAGAAATAAATTTAAGGACAGCAGCAGCAGACCTAAGCAACCGAAGCCAGGAGGAGAATCGTTCCGGATCTGGAATAGGTAAGTTACAAGTGACATTTGTATTTTCACTCATATTAACATAACCAGAAAACACTTCGTTTGTTTCAGGTTCCAAAAAGTTGAGCGGCCAGGAACTTTCATGTGAGTATAAAAACTGAGGACCCTTAAACCACTCGTTCAAAAAAGATTCATAATTGAATACCTCTCTTGTAGCAATATCAGCTACATTCAACTTCGTAGGTACATATCGCCATTCCGATATGTTTGTGAGCTCGTCAATTTCGCCCAACCGGTTCGCTTCAAACGCCTTGTAAGTGCGGGTATTATTATTTAACCAGTGAAGCACGGTTGTCGAGTCACACCAAAAATAACGGCGCGTAGCGGTCAGTCTATGCTCTCTCTTAATGGTGTCCGCCAAGCGCGCACCAAGTAAACTTGCTTGAAGTTCGGATCTTGGCACCGTCATCTGCTTTACTGGGGTCACTCTGCACTTACTGGCTATGAATGTGACATTAACTTTACCATTGTTAGTCCAGCGCCAGTATGCTACCGCGCACATAGCCTTTGTAGACGAATCACAAAAAATATGTAGTTCTAAGTTATCATAACAATTAGTAGGTAACAAGTCCATACTATTATTCGTTAGCGCGGGCGTAGCACTCGTAGCGGGTCTCGAGGAATCGACCAGGGCGTAGTCGCTTGATTGCGTCACTCTCGTAGCATCTGCTACAAGTGCTACGCCGCTGTGCGGGGCGGCCGGCTCGGCCTCCGCGCACGTACTTGTGGCGCTGCGCTGGTAGCATCTAGGTATGCGAACATTACCTATTACCTTTAGTAGCTCCACCCAGTCGCACCATGAAGCATAAATATCATTTGGGATCTCGTCATCCCAGCCTAGAGATAACCGCCATGTATCCTGCAGCATAATTCGACCCTGTATCGTAAAGGGCGACAAAAAACCGAATACATCAAATATTGACATGACCACACGTAACATAATTCGCTTTGTCGGCCTTTGTTTATGTCGAATTATACTGTCTGGAATGCGCTTTAACGAAACGTCAAAACCTAATTCGTCCTTACCTGGATACCATAAGAGCCCAAGTGCTCGCTCGCCCTCAAACTGCTGACCGACTTTGAACTTAACGGCAGCCGTCCCTAAGGTCTCTTTTGGGATATTATCGAGTACCAGGAGGCTATTACTTGTTAAGTTTCGCATCTCAAAACCACCACTTTTATGTATGTCGGTGACATCCTTAACCATCTGTATTGCCGTGGCTTCGTCCGGCAGGCTCTGGATGTAATCATCCATATAATGTGAGTTAACTATCGCGTCGACCGCGGCGGGCATAGATGACTCATACCGCAAAGCGTTCTTATTTTTTATAAATTGAGCAACAAATGATGAACACTTCGCGCCAAATATTAAGGATGTCATCACATATGTTTTGACTGGTTCGGTGGGGTTGCTTCTCCACAAGAAGCGTAAGGCATCCTGATCCTGAGGCAATATTTTGACCCTTAAAAACATATCTTTTAAATCACCCGTGACCCCTACCTTGTGTTCTCGAAACCGCAGCATGATGCCAAGCAGCGAGTTCAAATAGTCCGGACCCCTAAGAAGATAATCATTTAAACAGAACCCTTCTGTAATATTTGCTGCATCAAAAACTAACCTCATTTTTTTTTTATTTACGTTATCGACGCCAAAATGAGCTAAGTACCATGTTCTTTGAGTGCGTTGAGTGTCTTTTAGTTCCGAAGCGAAGCCATTGCTAAACAAATGATCAACACGTTCGGAGTACCTTTGAGCGTAACTGGGATCCCGACTCATTTTCCTCTCGATCCCTTTGAGCCTCGTAAGCGCACTGGGATAAGAGTCTGGCATCGCACAGTTAGGGTCCGACCAGGGTAGACCGACGTGCCAACGCCCGTCGACCAGCTCAGCAGTTCGCTCCAGCTGTTCGACCGCACGCTCGTCGTCAGCGTTCTGCCGCGGCTTACCTGTCACTCCCATAGCGTCCAGCGCGAACCCGCGCAGCACCTCCTCGTGCAGGTCCCGCAGCTCCTGCTGCTCACGGCCGCCCTCACTCACGAACAGCACCGTCGCACTGCGCGCCGCTCCCGCCATACGTAAGGTACCATGTATGCACCAACCTAACGGGGTCAGTGTAGCTGACGGCTCATTTCTATTACCCAAAATGACTTGAAGTGGCAACAATAAATGATAGTTATCCTGGCCAATAAGAATTTCTGGTTTAACATCGACATTACACATAGAACTCATAATATTCCTTAAGTGAGTATATTGAATACAATCAACAACAGACAAGTTATGCGTAGGTAAATTTAATTCGGATACACTTCTTGCCCTAATAGAATGAACCTTATTGTCAGTCCCAGAAAGTTCTAAATTCAATACCGCGCTATCACACGTCATCACGTTATCGCCCCATGGTCCATGTACTCGCATTGTCTCCCGATGTCCGACTAGTCCAGCTCGCGACGCTAAATCGGCACTTAACATTGTAACAGTGGAACCATCGTCTAGTAACGCATAAGTGTTTATTATTTCACCGGTAGCCGTATGCACACGTATAGGTAGCACTTTAAGTAACACTTTGCAACTACTAGCGTTTACGTTAGTGACCGCCTCTGTAGCTGGATCGGAATCGACGGTAGGCCCCGCCAGGGGCTCCGCAGAGACTCCAGACCCCGTTGACGTGGTCGGCACCTCACGAGGCAAAGCGCGCTCCGCCAATCGGCGCGCTTCATTGTTTGCATTGAAGTGGAGTAACGAGTGATGACCTTGACCGCAACTATCCTTATTACATACCGGCGCCGGGCAGTGTTCCCGACTATGGCGAGAATCCAGGCACTTATAACAAATGCCGTTACGTTTCACATATTGCCAACGTACTTTCCTGAGTGCCTTCTTGAATTGCTTGCATTCGGATAGTTTGTGTTTTGATCCACGGCAGAAATGGCACTTATCTTCGGTATTCTGCTCAGTTTGCAATAAAACTGTTTGTGGTCGCGCGTACCTATCCTGGTATTTAGTTTTGTTTGTATCGGCAAGATAACCGCACGTATAAATGTTAGTAGTAGTAGATATACGTATAGCTTCCGTATTCAAGAAATCTGTTAAAATATCCAATCGTGACTTCTTGCCAGTCTTTATAACAGGAAAACTATAATCCGACCACTTCGATAACAATAGTGTAGGCAGTTTAGATAAAACTAGGTTGACTACATTTATGCCTTGTAGGTATTCTTCGCGTCCTACTGATCTTACAGCTTCCACGAAATTCTGTACCTTTACAGAAAATTGGACTATATCCCGCTGGTACTCTTGAGACAGTGGCTGGATCTTCTTGATGTCCTGCATAAGCTTGGAAATGATGAGGTCTGGATTACCAAATCGTAGCTCCAGCGTCTCCATGACGCGTTCAGGCGAAGTTGCACTGATAAGCAGAGCTGAGACCGCATCTTTGGCAGCTCCACGCAGACATTTGCGTAGTCTCCAGAGATTTTCTTTGGGTTTAAAATCGCACACTTCGGTTGACTCGTGATACGCCCTTTTAAATTGAAGCCATTCCAATGGGTCGCCGGCGAACTCGGGTAAGTCGCGGGGAGTACAAATGCGGCTCAATAAGTTGGCGTCCGGTTTGTTCTGGACAGAGGCTGCAGCTAGCTTCTGGACCGCATCAGCAAGCATCTGGACCGTGTCCTGTGATGTACCGGCCATAGGCACATCGGCGGTAGGTATCTGCGGCTTATCTAATTCCAGCTGGCTCTTTTCCATCCAGTTCTCAATATTGCGTGCACAATCTTCCTTACTTTGTGAACTGTATGCTTCCTCCTCCTCCTCTAAGTCGGCTAGGTCTGCCTCTAGCTCTTTGTCGATAAGTTGCATCCGTATTTCAGCCTTTCGTTTTTCAGCTTCCAGGGCTAATCTCTTCTTACGTGCCTCGAGGGACGATGCCGAGGACCTGGGTTTTGCTGGATGTGAGCGCGTAAGGCGTGGCTCGGGTTTTATACTGCTACCCGCCATTGCGTCCGAAACGTGTTGCGTAACCATCGGCGTTTCTCGAACACTCTGACTTTCTTGTTCCTTTTGGACATTATTCTCTGTATCTTGAGCTTCGGCGTCAAGACGCTCCTTGCGTACGGTACTCCTTGTCTTCATCACTATAGGCGTGCGTATCATCCAACAGATCAGGCTCGAAGACCAACTGAAGCTGATGGGTTGAGGTCTTGATGATGAAGTAAACGCAGGGAGATTTGACACAGTTTTAATGTGAATAAGATTTTAGAAATTTGGTACAGATAGACAGAGACAAAATATAATTAACCCGGCAACGCGCGGCTCTGTCAGCGGATGCATGCAGACTGACTGGGCCGGCCGTGGGGCGTTAGCAAAAATGCACTTAAGTATGAACTTATAGCTAGACGTACATATGTATACAAATAGGTTCTAGAAATCGGGTTTGAAATGAGCGCGTCGCTAACAGTGGCAGCCCTTGCTTTAGAGTTCACCGTTAAGTCCCGTTGCCTCCAGGAAATTCCAGATTCTTTGGGCGGTGATATGTTGTACTTCTTGTGGGTGCACTATGTGCCGCCATAGATAGGTACTTCTTTTATGCATGAGTGGTCCGCAGGCGCAGAGAATGTGCATTGCAGTCTCCTCTGTCTCCTGGCAGATACTGCAGGTTGTGTCCTGCTTCATACCCATTTGAAACAGGTGTTTATTCAATTTGCAATGTCCTGTCAGGATTCTTGTCACTGCGCAGGTTTTGTGCCTTTTGAATTGTAATAACTCTTTAGACAGCTTACTATTGAACCCTTCGATCAGGGCTTTAGCTTGTTTTTGTCCTTTGGTGAACTTCCACAGCTTGATTGCCTCTGATTTTTCCGCGTTGTTTAGCAGAGAATATGCTTTCCGTTTTGTGATGCCACAAAACGGTTCCGGGCCGACCAGGGCCGTGTCTGCGCCCTGCCTTGCAAGTTCATCTGCTTTTTCGTTTCCTACAATGTCGGAGTGCCCTGGTACCCATCTAAGTATGACTTTGTTGGAGTTCGCCAGGGTGTTTAGATTATTTTTACAATTCTGGACTAGTTTAGAGTAGGACTCTAGTGATTCTAGTGCCAGCAGAGCAGCTTGGCTGTCCGAGTTGATGTAGATATGTTGGTTCCTTAGGTTTCTTTCAAGATTGATCTCCACGCATTTATTTAATGCGAAGAGTTCAGCCTGAAAGATTGAGGCCTCCTTCCCCATGCTGACGCTAGCTTTGAACTTTGGCCTCTCACCGTAGATACCACATCCAACATCATCACCTTTTTTTGATCCATCTGTATACCAAATGTGGCTTCCCTCCTTGAAGTCCATTTGGTCATTTGTCCATTTGTCTCTCGGAGGTATTTCCACTGTATACAGTCTAGTGAATTTGCATTCCACGTATGTGTCGTCAGTGGGCATGCTTAGGTTTTTGTTATCAAAAACAAGGGCCTCAAGTTTGCTTAGCGCTTGAGAGCGCCATTTTGGCCTTGTTAGTGTGCATATCCTGTAGATGCACTGCTTCGTCTCCTTTTGCACTTGCAGGTGGAGTGGCGAGCAGTGCAGAGTCGAGTGCAGAGAATCGAGCAGTGCATCCAAGGCTGCCCCCGGTGTTGAGCATAAAGCTCCTGTTGCTGTTAAGCAAGCTGTACGCTGAAGACTGCTTAACTTTGTGATGGCTTTCTTTTGGTGGACTTTGTTACATCAGACTGCAGAGGCGTATGTGATTATCAGCCTCACTACCGCTGTGTAAAGCCACATAGCAATTTTGGGTATTATGCCCCATCTTGCTCCTGCCATTCGACAGCAAGTCCACATGGCCATTTTTGCCTTTTGTATTGTGTTATTCAAATGAGCGTTCCAAGTTAGCCTTTGGTCAAAGGTAACTCCTAGGTACTTGACCTCATTTGAGTAGGGTATTTCCTGTCCATTCAGTTTTAATTTGGCAAGCTTATCTAGTTTCCTTTTCCTAGTAAAAGGCACTAGTACTGTTTTGCTCGCATTGATGGACAGGTCATTTTCTTTGCACCATTTGTTTATGGTGTTGAGCGCTCCTTGCATTAGGTTCGAAATTGTGTGGAGGCAGGGACCTTTGATTATGACTACAAGGTCGTCGGCATATCCTTGCGTGTCATAGTCTAGGTCCTTCATAGTTGCTAGGAGTTGGTCCTCTGCCAGGGTCCATAATAGTGGGGATAGTACGCCTCCTTGAGGACATCCTCTTGTGGTGTAAAATGTAAACTCAATTGCATTGAGGGTCAGAGTGACTATTCTATTTGATAGCATGCTCTGGATCCATCTGATGGTGTTTTCGTCCACACCCTTTGATGCCAGTCCCTTAAGGATAGTCTTTGTGGGTGTGTTGTCGAAAGCTCCCTCGACGTCAAGGAATGCACATAGAGCCGTTTGCTTATCCTCTAGGGTTTTTTGCACTTTGTGGACCAGATCTAGTAGTGCAGTTTCCGTAGATTTCCCCTTTTGGTAAGCATGTTGGTTCAGACTCAATGGTCTGACTACCAGGTATTTCGCTCTAATGTGCTGATCAATGACTCTTTCCATCGTTTTCAGTAGGAAAGATGATAGACTAATTGGTCTGAAGGATTTGGGCTGTGAGTAGTCCTTTTTCCCTGCTTTTGGTATGAAGTGTACTGTGAAGTATGGTGAACCAACTAGCAACTCTGTGGTTCGTTGCCATGGATGCTTTTCTTGTTGGAAAAATATATGTCAATCACGAATGTACATATACAAACAATGTCTTACGTATTTTTAACATAAATAAAACAACACTCTAACTTAAAGATATTCTGTGTATTCTTGTCACACATGGTGATCATACAGATCCACACAAAACACAAGTTCAATACTAGAACTTTACATGGTAGCAGAGCTTTGATGTTGCAAGAATACCAAACGTAAGTACCCATATAAAATGTCGAGTGCAAAAATAGACGCACTCACGAAAGACAACTATGATACATGGGTAATACAAGCAGAAGCTGTCCTAGTGAGACAAAAACTTTGGAAATACGTTGAGACACCCTTGTCCTCGAACGCAACCGCCGACGACGTCGATAAAGACAGATTAGCGAAATCTGAGCTCGTCCTTATTATCGCTCCATCCGAGCTTAAACAAATTAAAAACTGCGGAACTGCCAAAGATGTTTGGGACAAACTGAAAAATACCTATGCCAGTAAGGGACCCGCACGAAAGGCGTCTCTACTAAAACAACTGATCCTAACGAAACTAGAAGGACACGACGTACGCAGTCACCTGAACAAGTTTATGGATACAGTGGACAAACTGGCTGACATGGACGTTATCATCAACGACGACTTGTTAACAATCATGATGTTATACAGTCTCTCTCCTGATTATGAAAACTTCAGAGTTGCTATTGAAACGCGCGACAGTCTTCCGAAGCCAAAAGAGCTTAAAACCAAAATATTTGAAGAATTTGAAGCACGTCATAACCAAAACATGACCAATACCGACGAACCTGAATCCTCATATGGAGAAGAAGCATTATACGCGTCCTGCCGAATTTGCAAACGAAGAGGTAACATTTTCAAACGCAAGAATCACAAAGTATGTACAAACTGCTGGAAGAAAAACAATGAGAAATCCAAGAAACTTAACACTGACTCTCATCGGAACAATTATGCTAATCAGTGCCTTCTTACACGCAACAAGAAGACTGAGAACATTATTTGGGTCCTGGACAGCGGCTGCACATCACATATGACCTATCGACGAGACATATTTAAAAATATCGAGAAAACATCCAGAAAACTTAACTTCGCAACTGAAGACTGCACTGCAGAGATTGAAGGAAAAGGTACAGTCTCTTTCATTTCGAAAAATGGAGACGGTGAAGCACTCACTCACCTGAAGGACACGCTGTACGTTCCTAGTCTGTGCACTAACCTACTGTCAGTTAGCAAGATGACAGATGCCGGCTGTTCTGTCCTCTTCACAAAGAACAAAGCGACAGTCAGCAACCCAAAAGCTGGAATAACTCTCACTGCTCACAAAGAAGAAGATGGTCTCTACCACATCAAACCAAGCAAGCATGAGTGCAACAACCTGGCCAATGATAAAGATGACATAGCACCGACATCCTCAATGAAAACGGACTCGGCAAACATGAATATCTATGACTGGCACAGAAAACTTGGGCACATGAACGCCAACGATTTAAAACATGCACTCCAAAACCAAACTCTACTCGGTTTGAACTTTGATGCATCAGAAACATTACCAGAATGTGATACCTGCATTCTAGCTAAAATGCACCGAGTACCAGCTCCCCGTGAGAAAACAACACAACGTACATCTGAACTCATAGAAATCGTTCACACCGACGTTTGTGGACCTATCCGAACGCCCACGTTAAGCGGAAACAAATACTTCGTCACCTTTATTGATGACTACAGTCGCTACAGTCGCGTGTACATGCTGAAAAACAAGAGCGATTTAAAGAGAAATTTAAAGAGTTCAAACAGATGGCAGAAACCCACACAGGGAAGAAAATAAAAGCCGTACAATCGGATAATGGCACCGAATATGTGAACAAAGAATTCGATGCTTACCTGAAACGCTGCGGGATACAACGAAGGCTTAGTGCGTCTTACACTTCGCACCAAAACGGAGTAGCTGAAAGAAAAAACCGCACTCTGATCGAGAAAGCAAGAGCCTTACTCATCGACGCGAAAGCACCTTTAAAATGCTGGGGCGAAGCTGTTATGACTGCAAACTACCTATCCAACAGGAGTCTGAACAGTGCCATCCAGAACAAAACGCCATTTGAAGCATGGGTTGGCAGAAAGCCGTGCATTAATCACCTTTATATCTTTGGCTCCAAAACGTTTGTTATTATTAAAGGCACTAGTGGTCACAAATTCGCACCAAAAGCAATTCCTGGCATGTTTATTGGATACTCTGAAACCTCAAAAGCGTTCAGAATCCTACTACCTTCCAAAAATAAAGTGGTTACATCAAAAGATATCCGCGTGATGAAATCAATGTTCTACGACGAAACACACAAACATGATATCACCGATCTCTTCAACGATGAACGTCCAAAACCTTTGAAAACGTCAAAACCTGAACGTAAACAAGCAACAATAAATACACTTTGACGATATTGAAGATGGAGACGGCTCACCACTTGACAGCATTAGCGAAACTGACCCCGAAAATCTCGACACCACGTTGCAACAAAATTTGGTAAACAGCACTGAAGATGCTGAACTAGCGGAACAACTGGAACATGTAAACAACGAAAGCGACTACGAGTCTCACTACGAGTCCCTTTCCAGTTCCAACCATGTCGATGGTGACGAACTTGTCAATATAGATGCAGAGGAAACCATAACAAGATCTTTGAGAGACAGGTCAGCAATCTCAGCTCCTAAGCGATATGATGATTTTATCATGGCTGCTGCTGAAGAGATTGAAAACCTGCACAAGCCCAAAGAACCTGACACTTACAAAGAAGCGATGGAATCTCCTGATAAATACAAGTGGCAGGAAGCCATGAAAAACGAGATGACGTCATTAAAGGACAATCACACCTGGGACCTAATCGATCTACCTAAGGGACGCAAAGCCCTACCAAGCAAATGGGTGTACAAAATAAAAATGAACCCTGATGGTTCCGTCGAAAGGTATAAGGCCAGAATGGTCATTAAGGGTTATTCCCAGATACCAGGAGTGGACTATGACAGGACGTTCAGTCCAGTGGTTCGACTGAGCACCGTGCGGTCGCTACTATCAGTGGCTGTTCGTGAAAACCTAAAACTGACTCAGTTCGACGTAACCACCGCCTTCCTTAACGGCGAAGTAAAGGAAGAAATCTATATGAAACAGCCCGAAGGCTATCGAGATGGGACGAAACGGGTCTGTAAGTTAAAACGCAGTCTGTATGGCTTAAAGCAGGCACCACGCTGCTGGAACACATGCATCGCAGAGTTCCTGCTAAAATCTGGTTTTAAACAGAGCGACGCGGATCAGTGTTTATATGTCCGAACGAAAAACCGATCAAAAGTCATTGTAGCTCTCTACGTTGGGCTTGTAGCGCACAACTCGACAACAGCAGGTGAAGAGTTTTTGAATGAACTTAGAGGAAGATTCAAAATTACTACCAAACCTGCGTCGTACTTCCTTAGAATGGAAATAAACGTACGAAAGGATAGCACGATATCCTTGTGCCAAAAGGCATACACAAAGAAAGTCCTAGAAAAATATGGAATGTCCAAGTGCAAGCCAGCTCCGTCACCCATCATAAAAGAAAATGAAACGGGATTAGATGAAGGCATCAAGACGAACTTTCCTTACAGACAAGCTGTGGGTGCTTTAGCTTACCTATCAGTAGGTACGAGACCTGACATCTCATACGCTGTTGGTGTCGCATCCAGAAACCTAGCAGCACCTACTAAGGAGGACGTCATGCTTGTCAAGCGCATCTTCCGCTATTTAAAAGGGACGTTAGATAAGGGCCTGACATTCTCGAAGAACTCACCATCACATTTGGTCTGCTACAGCGACGCAGATCATGAAGGAGACCAGACAACTGGAAGATCAACATCCGGTATAGTGTGCATATTCTCTGGTGGCGCTGTAAGCTGGAGAAGCCAGATACAACCTACAGTGTCGATATCTTCAACTGAAGCGGAGATAATAACAGCGAGTGAATCTGCTCAGGAAATTTTATGGCTGAATCGATTATTCAATGATCTGACCAATATAGAAAAACCTGTCTTGAACTTAGACAATAAGTCAGCCGTTTATCTCGCACACAACCCAAAGTACGAATACCACAAGCGTACGAAACATATTAAGCTGAAACACTTCTTCGTTCGGGAATGTGTCGCCAATGGAGATTTTGATGTCAATCAAGTTCCATCTGAGGTTCAATTAGCTGACATGCTTACAAAGCCTCTGTTCGGGCCCAGACTAACAGATTTAAGTTTCAGAATGGGACTGAAGAATTTATCTTTAAATTCTTAAAACTTCCGAGGATGTGAAGTATGGTGAACCAACTAGCAACTCTGTGGTTCGTTGCCATGGATGCTTTTCTTGTTGGAAAAATATATGTCAATCACGAATGTACATATACAAACAATGTCTTACGTATTTTTAACATAAATAAAACAACACTCTAACTTAAAGATATTCTGTGTATTCTTGTCACACAAGGTGATCATACAGATCCACACAAAACACAAGTTCAATACTAGAACTTTACACGTACCTTGACTTTGGTCCATCGTTCTGGTATAGTACCCCAAGCAAAGCTAGCTCGGAATATTCTTACCAGGTGCGGGAGGACTAGATTTTGTCCTTGTTGTAGTAATGCAGGAAAAATACCGTCCTCTCCCGCCGATTTAAATGGTTTGAATTTCTTAAGTGCCCATATAACTTGGTTTGGTCTGAAAATGTTTGCAGCCAAATTCCAGTCGTTGTTATGTGCCCTCTGGTCTTGTGTGCTCCTTTGGGTGCATAACTGGGTATTACTGGTGGGATACGAGCCTGGAAAGTGGATAGTTCTAAGCAAGTCCATTGATTCCACCTCCGTGGTCTTAAAGCTTCCGTTAGGTCTCTTAAGTAGACCTAGGTAATTGGTTGGAGTCTTGGAGAGAATCTTGTGAATTCTCGCTCCTTTATGTGTTTGGGCGATCTCTTCACAAAACTTCCGCCACGACTTCCTTTTGGCTTTTCTGATCTGTTTGTTATATTCAGTCAGTGCTCTACCGTACCTTTCCCACTCGTTTGGTCTGGTTGAGTGATTGAATATTCGACGGGTGGAGACACGGAGCTTTTCTAGCCTTCTGTTCCACCATGTCGTAGTGTAATTTGTGGTTGATTCTCGCAATGGGCAACTCTGTTCGTAGGCTTTGTAGATGCCGTTAGATGACATTAAGACTTAGGCTGAATAATAGAATTTATGTCAGCATTTAGTCTGCTGGTTGAGTTATACTGCCCTACACATCCGTAGCTGATTTCTTTATCGCAAGTGCAACACTATTCAACTTAATACTGAATAATAAGCCACGCGTGCACATTTAGTGCACATTTATATAGCATTTAGCATTAAATTAAAGTAAATACTGACTACTCGTTTATCCGCCATTTTAAGTACCTGGCGCGTGTATTATTATAAAGATTTAGCTTTTATCCTTTTGTTTTATTTTAGAAAATATCAGTTTAAAATGTTTAAGATCAATAATAAATGGATATGTAAACAGCTTACATGTAAAATTAATATGTAAAAAAATATTACTTGTAAATATCCTATTTTATTTTGAACTTTATTCACGTATTTGTAGATATTATGAGAGCGCGAGAAAATTTTAACCTAAATATGTATGGTTTTTTACAATAAATAAACATTCCCAATAAAATTTAACACATAACCCAAAGTTTTGCTTACTTTAACTTATTAATATTCTAGTAAATAAACTATTTTGATTTTGACATTTACTTAGTTCATTCTATACACAGGTGTTTTTTTAGGGCTCCGTAGCCAAATGGCAAAAAACGGAGCCCTTATTTCGTCATGTCTGTCTGTCTGTCCGTCCGTAAGTAGATGTATTATTATATTTATAATACTGCTAAAACTTGGTAAGTATATGTATTCTGTGAAGCGCATTAAGATTTTCACACAAAAATAGAAAGAAAAAAACAATAAATTTTGGGGGTTTCCCATACTTAGAACTGAAACTCAATTTTTTTTTTCATCAAACCCATATGTGTGGGGGTATATATGGATAGATCTTCAAAAATGATATTGAAGTTTTAAATATATATTTTTTCTTAACTGAATATTTTGCGCGAGTGCCACTTCCTAAGTGGTAAAATGTGCCCCCCCGTTACTTCTAAAATAAGAGAATGATAAAACTAAAAAAAATACATGATGTACATTACCACGCAAACTTCTACCGAAAATTGGATTGAACGAGAGCTAGTAAGTAGTTTTTTTTAAGACGTCGTAAATCGTAAACCGCAAGTTATTTTACTGAACCCTTCATGGGCGAGTCCGACTCGCACTTGGCCGCTTTTTTTTAAATTCGGTCTATAGTTTCTGAGATTACCCCTTATGAAATAAGGTTAAAAAAACAAAAAAAATGCCTCTATCGCCTATAAAATATAAGGTTCTGTCAATCATTCTTGGTTTGCGACAAGCTGTTGTTAGGCAGTGTTTATATTTTGAAAGGGAACATTAAATTGTATATTTACTTACTTCATACAAATATTGCAGGTTAAAATAATGTGTGATATAATAGTGTTATTTTGAAATTATTTAGGTTAAACGTCATCAAACATTTATTTTATTCAAATACCTACTGCTCTGTTAGTTTCAATTCCATACAAACGTAAAATTAAATAGAAACATTACTAAAGCCACAGCTTTTATTGAGAAACCTCATAATAAATTCTATTTTGAATTTCGGAGCGTGGAACTGGCTTGTATAAATCGTAGGTATTCGAAATGCAAATAATAAGTTCGTTAGCGTACCGTGTTGTGGTTCGCGGGCAAACAAATGCAGCACATCACTATTCCCTGCCACAGAGCAAAATACCGCGAAAATGCCCAAGCACTACCAACATCACAATAACAACGGTATGTCTATGGATTAAAATCTATATTCAAATGAAGATTGCATATTTATTTCGGTTTATCGGGTTGGCAGTAAGCTAAAGCTATGATTACTGGCATAGTAACAATGTAATGGAACGTTCGCTGCCTTTTGCAGTTGCAGTACAGAAATTATTAAATGTGTCGGGTCACTAATGAATGACGCGTACATAAGTATGGAAAATGTTGGATTGGGTTTGAAAATTGATCACTATTTGGGTAAAACTAGATGGCACAAGTGGAGAGATCTAAACGTTTATTTTTCAGTTTTCTGAACTATTAGCTGAATGGGTAGGAACTTTTATTTTAGCGAGGCCGAGGCCCATCATACAGGACGCAACTATGCAGAGGGAAATACATAGGTACCTATTTTCCTAATCCTAATCCTGCACTTATTTTATTAAAGCTGCATGTAGGTAGTGCTGTATGTATTATCTCACTATGTATTTATGTTTATTTCTCTCTCGCCTTTCATAATTAATTATATAGTTGTGTAATTATAATTGTATGACGTTTCCGTGAGTCACCAACGGTGCTGGCTGAAAATCAGCGCTGTAGATGTCTGACTGACACCTCAGCATAATGCTGAGCCAGTGTCCGGTTCACTGCCGCAGAGACACACTTGTTACATGTTTTTTACTGTTATTTTTTTTAATTTTTGCTTAATATATGTGTCCTGTGTGTTAGTGAATAAATGTATCTTTCTTTCTTTCTTTATTCTACCGCATACCTGCGTTCTGTCCTGTGGCCATGACGGCCTATTGTGTACTAGCATAGCATAGAGAAAGTATGGAAATGATAGAACTCACACATACACACGTGTGTGACAAAGCCATCAGGCATCCTACCATTACTTAAGAGGGCTACTTTACCTAATAATTAGTAACGGGAATGGACGTAACGGAACGAATACTTCGCAGATTAATACACGTGTTTAATATACTGCTTTTAACAATTGTAATAGTATTTTTCAACACACCTGCTCGTAAAGTAGGTCTTATTACAGCGTATTTACACTGATAATGCAGAATATTACCCATGCCGTGCATTTTACATTACGTTATCGCACTAGTGCCTTTTCATTACATATCTTTTTAAATATTAGCAAAATAATGCAGAATATTACCCATGCCGTGACTTTTACATTACATTATCGCACTAGTGCCTTTTCATTACATATATTTTAACATTTTAATTTTTTATTTTTATTTATTTTTTCCTCGCAAATGTGTTGAAAAACGTCGTATGAAACACGTGAGCATTGGTCATTACACTTCTCGTCTCCATTAAGCCTTCGCCTTCGGCTCAGGCTTAAAAACCGACTCGGGTGTAATGACCAACTTAGCACACTTGTATCATAATGTACTATTACAGAAATCATGTTCAATGATAATAACACATTAAGATAATTGAGTCGTATCAGCAGAAAAATAATAAGAACCTTCGTAATTTCGTAACGGAACCAGGACTCTATTTTTTGGGACCACCACTCGGCGCACCGTTCGCTGCGATTTCTAGCCACTACTGACAGTTTGTAAACAAAACGAATGATGTTACGTAACAATATTTGTGATATAACACCTGATTTGGTAATAAAAACAACTCGTTCCCACAAAATCATCGTAACGGAACGTGGACATGTCGACTTTTCCAAAATCACTGGACAGGATTAATTTTAGTTTATTATGTAAAAAATACTTTAGCGAAATAAATATAAGGTTGATTTAAGAAAATTAATGTTTTCCACTATCAGAAACAAGTATTTCCAGGCACAATATACAAGTCCTAATACTTCGAATCGATACCTGAAGGTGGCTTTCTGCAGGTGGACAGGCAAAAAAGGTGGACAGAAAATGTGGTAAATGTAATGCTAAATGATAGGTGTTTTGGGTTTTTATACGATATAGATATATAATTGATGTTTTAAAATAGCTATTACAAGTGCAATTTTTCAACGTGTTTAGTATTTGTAGGGTGTCAAAGGCACTGGACAAGCCAAAAACATCAAGGTACAAGAAAAATAAAAAATGCCCAAGCATAGACAATACCACAAGTGGGAGTGGGAACGAGATAAAATGTCAAATATCCTGTCCCTCAGCGCATAATAGGCTTTTTTTGTTTGGTACCAGCTAGTTTGTCACTACCCGTCAAAATAAAATATTGTAGGTACTGAATGAAACCGATGTCACGGATATAATACGACTAAGTAATATATGGAGATGAGATATCGAGGATGTATTTAATTAGTCTTCTGATGCTTCTCAATTTAGTCAGGTTAATTTACCTCTATCCCTTTTGGGCATTCGTTAGGACTCCATCTACTTACCTGTTAAATCCTCTTAGACTGAGAGCTGAGGGACCAAAACTGCAACAGTTTTATAATAGGCTGGTATTTTAATATTAGGTCATTAATAGGTCGAACATCCATAGCCTGCCGTCAGTCAGCCAGTTTTTGGGACAACTGGCGTGGGGGTGGTTCCGAACTTGTTAAAAAAACACCTACTGTTTTATAAAATCTGAAAATTTGTCTGTGGATAGTAAGACAACTAACAAACTATGCTGACATAGTCAGTCTGCAGGATATTGGGACAACACAAGTCAGCAGCCCGCTAAACCCGTCAAAAAAATTGGTTGGTGAAAGTGTTTTATAAAATTGAAAAAAAATTGTGCAAATAGTTCATAGTACCCAAAACAAGCCTTTATAAAACTGTTGCAGTTTTGGTCCCTCAGCTCTCCGTCTATCTACTGTAGGTAGGCTCCTCGCCTTGATAGAGGGAAACTTCCGGATTTTCACATTGCTCAGGCACAGATTGTCACGAAAACTTACTGAATCGCCAAGGGTATATGTGACAAAGAAGTTGAAAATGTCAATTCGCTTCTTTTTGAACGAGCGAGCAAAGCGAAAGGGCCGAAAATCGAAATGTCCGATGTCCGCTGTTTCGCTGTCCGGCTGTTCTCTATAGGTCGCCTTTCTCAACCGATTTTAGTGATTTTTTGTTAGCAGTATCTTTGATTATATATAATTATTTTGTCGATTCAGTTACAAAAAGAACACTTTTTAAAATGCCACGCTTGCGAGTTTTAGAATTTATAAATCCACTAATAAATAGGTATTTTGAAATTGAATTACACTATTATCAAATTATCATATTAAAGGGTACATCCACATCATTCCACAAAGTAAAGCAAGCTTCACCAAACAAAATCAATTTGATTCGATGTGACTTGGAAACGAAATCAGGTTAGCCAACATACAGACATTATACGCTTGGAGCAGAGCAGATTCAAAAGAGCGAAGTACACATCCTATGTAGTCTGATCTCGTATCACCATTTCTGCGACAGGGGCATAAGTAGTTGGAAAGTTCCGTGCAAGATGGAAGCCTTACTATTTAAACTAGATTATAGACTTTGATATCTATACTAATATCATAAAGGGGAAACGTCTGTGAGATTGTAGCTTTG
The DNA here is from genome assembly GCA_963854355.1 of Epinotia brunnichana. Lineage (NCBI taxonomy): Eukaryota > Metazoa > Arthropoda > Insecta > Lepidoptera > Tortricidae > Epinotia > Epinotia brunnichana. Next base: position 28,294,022 of record OY977945.1, read on the forward strand.
TTAGGCCTCTCACAGACTGGCGCGGCCTGGCCGCGGCGGACAATAGAAAACTTGTCATTAGCTGTCAAATTTACTATGGTCCGCCACCGCAGGCCGCGCCAGTGTGATGCAGGCTTCAGTTTGTATGTAACGGGTAATCTGTGGAACCGCTTATTCGATTTTAAAAACTCTTTCACCTGCATATACGAGAAGAATGGACTCTCAGGATGGACATAGCCTGTTTTATCCCGCGGGTTTACCTGCGTTCTTTGCAATACGCGGGCGAATCTGCGGGGGCCGCTAGTGTTTTATAAAATACTTAGTTTGAAAGATCGTAGTGTCGACGCAAACTATGATAGGTACCTACATATGCCTATGTGCTTTACATAAGATAGGTATACTGTGATGAATTAGAATAAAATCCTCAAACCAATAAAGTGTCACAATAGACTACGGTGTCTGCTTACGAGCAGGCGGGCCGTATGCTTTTTTGCCACCGTATCGTGAATAAGATCAATGTGGCTTTACATTTCTTGCACGAGCCGTTGTCGTTTTACCGGCTAGGCCGCGGCCGCCAAGCTACAGTGCCCGCTCATTATATTGCGGCGTCAAGTAGAAAGAACACTGCTGAGACGAAATTACTCGGACCTCAGAATTCGCCTTACCTACTTCCTACCATAAGATAAGATTAGATAAACAGCATTTAGACAGTTCTGCGTGGCAGAGTGCATGAGCGGGTAGGTACAGTCGCCATCACATACATCGGTACACTATAGGTGTTCAAAAATATTGGCACATGCACCCTAATGCCTTGAAAATAGAGGTGTGTTCCGATGTTTGTGACGTGCTTGTTTGCTCCGATGTATGTGATGGCGACTGTACTACGAAGCTATATAATAATAAACCGTTTATTTCAGGCATCTAAGGCCCATTAGGCTATAAGGCCTGTATCACACTAGTGCGGCCTGCGATGGCGGGCAATAGAAAACTTGACAGTTAATATCAAATTTAATATTGAACGCCACCGCAGGCCGCGCCAGTCTGTGAGAGGCTTAAGATATAGTTAAATAGGGAGTAAAATATGCACTTATATGGCCAAGTAAACATTTTCACCTACAATAATCCAGCCCCCCTATTCTGTTACTTGTTTTAAGCTCACCTCAACGCTCACCCACAATTATACCTTGACACCGAGATGCGTAGTAATTAAGCGTAGGTAGAGGTCTAGTTTCGTAACGGGTGACCGGTGGGGTGAGCCGCATTAACGCGTAGCGAATTACAGCCCAGGTATTTAAGAAATTTTAAAATGGAAGCCCGTAGTAAGGGCGGTATACGTTAGTATAAGCTGGCTTCTGCACGCAATTTCCATAATAATATTCTGTAAACGCTGCGAGGACTCTGAATAATCACACTCCTTTAACGGTCAGTGGGTTGGAAGCTATACGCCGGTTTTTAACCTACTCCATAATGTAGAAAGAGGATTAGGTAATGCTTATCATCTTGTTCCCGCTCTGTAATGACCTGCTACTACCGTTCTTGTATAATCTTACTACCTTTTTAGGGTTCCGTACCAAAAAGGTAAAAAAGGAACCCTTACTCTGTCCGTCTGTCCGTCTGTCACAACGTTAAATATCTCAGGAACTACTAAAGCTATCTACTTATTTGAAATTTGGAACAACTGTTAAGAAGGTTAAGACACGTGTATGGATAATGAAAAATTTAAATAAGTATACATTAAGCATACAGGGGGGTAAAAAATTCAAAGTCTCGTAAATAGATCAAGTGGGGTATCATCTCATAGAATCCTCCATCATGAGCATATAATACTAGAGAGAGGACAAGCCGTCGGCGGCCGTGTCGCAGCTGTATGCTCAATGGGCATACACTGCCATACTGTGCACGCGTGCTGATCGCAGAGTATATTACGTTTTTTCCCAAAATGCCTGATATGTTGCGCGTTTATTGTCAAATAAGCGTGTAGGTATACAAGAGTGTGTGTTTTAGATGTGTGCGTGCTTTGTCTGGTCAATTACTTGGGCGTTGTGTGGGTTAATGTACTTGCGACTGGCTCACTCTATACAAATCGGCCGCCATGTCCGATTGGGTATCATATAAAAGGGCTTGAGTTGCACTTTTTAAAACGATTTTTTTTACAGTGGTTAAATTTTGATTTATTGAGGAAAGAAAGAAATATTTATTAAAGAAAAAATTACCCCCCCCTTATCTCCGAAGTTTACCAAGAGAAAATTCTGAAATAATTACATATGATTAAAAGTAACATAAATAGTACAGGAAAAATAAAACTATAATATCTCTATCTAGCGTATTTTTTTAATATTTTATCAAAAATAATTTCTTAATTAAATTTGTAATTCACTTTATTTTTTCTGTAATTTTATGTCTTCAAATTCCTATGAGATTGATTACCTATATTTAAAGTCCCTTCTTTGAAATAAAAAATAAATAATCAAAATCTGTACGCGTGATAAAAAGCTATCGCTGATAAACAAACATACTAGGTTGTAAGTTGTTAGTACCTACCAAAATGAAGATGGCGCTTTGCAACGGTAACTTCTACTATGAGCTGTTTAAGATTGTTCAAGAATGGTCCTGACATGACGGGTATGGTGTATGAAAGTTTGTAACAGAACCCTCGGTGCGCGAGTCAGACTCGTACTTGACCGGTTTTTTAGGGTTCCGCACCTCGAAAGGATAAAGCGGAACCCTTATATAGGATCACTTTGTTGTCCGTCCGTCCGTCTGTCAAGACCCTTTTTCTCAAGAACGCGTGAATGTATCAAGCTGAAATTTATATCAAATACTCAAGCCTTGAAGCTGTGAAAAAATCAAACTTCTACACCAACGCAATCAAAAGATACAGCCGTTTATGCAAATTTTCGAAATTCTTAAGGGAATCAAAACCTACAGGGTACTTCCCGTGAACTCAGAATCTTGAAATGTTGTACGAAGCAACGTCTTATAGCACAGATAAAGGAAAAATTGCGAAAACCGTAAAATTTTAATTACATCACTGAAAATTTAATGTCCAGTATAAACTGACACGCACTAAGTATGTGAATACATACTTTGTGAGTGTCAGTTTATAGTGGACTCGTTTCTATTGTCCGGGGTGGTCCGGAACCCTCAGTGCGCGAGTCTGACTCGCACTTGACTGGTTTTTTGTATGGTATACGCTTCTCGCCTAGCTGTATGACGGACTCCGGGAACCGCCCGGACTACCGCCACCACGGTGTACGCGCTGCCCTTTGGCCAAGCCACGGGAACGCTTGCGCACACTTCTTCGACTATAATCTTACTAGGGTCATTTCGCCGGTTACGCGACCACCTTCGGTTAGCGACCACCTGAGGAGCATGGTTTTTTAGGGTTCCGTACTCAAAGAGTAAAACGGGACTCTATTACTAAGACTTCGCTATCCGTCCGTCCGTCCGTATGTCTGTCACCAGGCTGTATCTCAAGAATCGTGATAGCTAGAGAGTTGAAATTTTCACAGATTATGTATTTCTGTTGCCGCTATAACAACACATACTAAAAATAAAATTTAAAAAATAATACCCGACTCCGGACATGCGATCTGAAAAGTATTAAATAAGAAAACAATTTACTTCTGAAATGAAAACCTGACATTCAACTCTCTCATATTTGGATAAAGCCGTGGTCGCATGCATCAACATATATTCAGGCTCCAAAGGCATGCGACCACGGCTTCATCCAAATATGAGAGAGTTGAATGTCAGGTTTTCATTTCAGAAGTAAATTGTTTTCTTATTTAATACTTTTCAGATCGCATGTCCGGAGTCGGGTATTATTTTTTTAAATTTTATTTTATTTAATAATTTTTAGATGTGTTTTATACTTTAGTCGGGTATTATTTGAACTCCTATTTAATTAAAAAATATTGTTGATATGTGAGGGTAACAATGGGGTAATTTAAATAGATATTAAACTTAATTGACTATTTATTTCATATTTTTCCTTTTTAATTATGTTACAATCTTGATATGTATAAAACATCCTGTACCTTCCTTGTGGCTTACAAGTGTTGACAAAGACACATTATCTTGAGCTGTCCCTCAACCTTACGTGGCATAACCTGTAGGTATACTCCGATGCCGAGGCCTGACGATGACTGAGGAGAGCGCTTTGAACAGCGAAGATCTGTTGTCGCAAATCCAAATCTGCACGTATTAGCGTCATTTTGCTTGTAGTAGGTAGCAGTGTGATGATGTGTTTGCAATCGGAAGACTAGATCGTGCATTTCAACCTGTGCTGGGATCTCACAGGTGACTCTGCTTTCTATAAGCTTTATTCCAGCACGTGCATTTAAATGTCTTTGTACCAGATCATAAAGTTACAGACCAGATGATAAAGTAACAGGATACGACTCCACTAACTGTACTTTTTCATCGAAACTGAGATCCACACGAACATAAGGTCTTCCATCCACCACTTATAGTGCGTGTAGCATATCTGGCCAATTCAGGTCATTGCATGACAGAGTAACGTGCTGGTCCAAGGTTACGCACCATAGCCATTAGCTCAGAATATGCCCTGTGCCAGTATGAGGAAGTGCCTCGAATATTTCTCATGCATAGGTGTATGTTTTGGAATAAATCACTAGGTTGGACGCCATCTTGCCGCAATCTTCCGTAAACGGAAACATTTTGTCTCGTTTTCAGAAGCTCTACCACTGAGAGCGCGTAAAATATATATTCTGTGCTGTGAAATCGTTTGTTACTTCCCATCATACGTGATTGAAAATAGTCTAATGGAGAGGTCTAATTTCATTTAGGTAATTTTTCCCATCCAGAAGTTGTTTAACCCAGGCTAGCTCTTCAGCTCTCCGCTCTATGAGAACACTGACTGGTGGTGCGGTTTTGCGCTGTATTTCACGGATCGGTAAGACGGTGTCATTATCATAATTTTTTTGGCATATTACCTCCGTGATGTTCGGTATTGGAATCTCATTTGGCATTAACAAAGTCATCATATCAGCCGAAAGACGTCCACTGCTGGACATAGGCCTCCCCCAAAGAGTGCCAAAATGACCCGGCCTGCGCCACCCGCATCCAGCGGACTCCCGCGACCTTTACCAGGTCATCAGTCCACCTTGTGGAGGGCCTAACCACGCCTCGCCTTCCGGTACGTGGTCGCCACTCGAGCACCTTTCCGCCCCAACGGCCATCGGTTCTACGTGCAATATGCCCCGCCAACTGCCACTTAAGTTTAGCGATTTGGAGGGCTATATCGGTTTCCTTGGTTCTGCTGCGGATAGCCTCATTTCTGATGCGATCACGCAGAGAAACTCCATTGCCCTTTGGGTGACTTTGAGCCTTCTTATGAGGCCCATTGTAAGCGACCACGTTTCAGTGCCATATGTCATCACTGGCAACACACACTGGTCAAAGACTCTCGTCTTGAGACACTGCGGAATATTGGACGAAAAGATGTGCCGTAGCTTCCCGAACGCTGCCCAGCCGAGTCGGATTCGACGATTGACCTCTTTCTCATCATTAACATTATCAGAGATTATCATCATTAACAGAGTATCTAGTGCTTATTATTTCGTCATGAAGTTCGTTCGAACTGGCTTCATTTAATTGGTTTCCTTCAACAAATGCTGCGCTGTCTTCTTCTGTTAAATGTGACTTCACTATTGTGAGAGAAAAATTAATATCTCTACTCGACCCCACTGCCAGAACGAAATGCAGATGTTTTGATAAGGTATCTAGTGTTGGAAAAATTATTTACCATTGCACGTCCAGCGCTAGGTGCGACGCGGCCTTTTGGACCCCGAGAGTGAGAGTCAAATAAGTAAAAATGTTGATTTTGTGAAATTACTGCCACGGAAATATCATTGCAAGCAACAATGCAAGATGTGACATCGTGATGCCTAAATAGCTCTTCTAGTCCTGCTTTTATACTAGTGTAATAGCCACTAAGCACAGTCGATGATTCACTAAGCCTACTGCGGCGTCGCATCCAATATCCAGTGTATAACTTTTGGATTTTGGTAGGAATGGTAATATAATATACAAGGCAACAACTCATCGGTAGCGAGATGGTCAGGCTGTATATATATCTAGATTTTCGAGGCAAACCTTATGATATTTGTCACCAAAAATCAACACACGGTCAATATCTGAAGGTTTCCAGCCCTGTAGGGGATTTGAGGATGAATATGCGATTTCGGATGTTGCGTTGGCTGTGCATTGCTTGCCTCTGCTAGTCGAACTGAAAATATCACTACCTTGATAGAAAAAAACCTATGAGAATGAAGAGAATTGGAGATGAGTTCGATATTTCATGGTTATATTCTCCGTATTTACTTCTTCCTCAGCGATTTCGATGATATATTCAAACAAAATGCCTGTCAAACAAAATGATTTGCAGAATTGCCGATAGATAGCGCTATTAGTATTCTTATAGGCAGATATAAACTTGAATCGTCTTCCTATCGCTTGTTACACTTTAGTTTAATAATGTTTTTATATATTTGAACTCGAAATTTTCTCGTCGTTCTATTGATACCCCACATGCTATGATAGAAAAAGATTTTTTTCAAAGTCAATCACTTATTTGTATGTGGCAGCCATAATCTTTTTCTTTTTCATACAAAAGGTTACCTATGTTACCCGGAGCATAATTTCGAATCGATTGACACCCCATTTATCAAAAAAGGTTCAGTATTTAAAACGCTACAGTGGAACATACAAACATACAAACATAGACTGCTAAAAACATATCCCTTCCGTTCGGCTCTGCCGTCGTCGGGCAAAAACAAAATAATTTTTTTTTTAGGGGGGCTCCGATACAACAATTTTTTGCCGTTTTTATAGATAATGGTACGGGACCCTTCGTGCTCGAGTCCAACTCGCACTTGGCCGGTTTTTTTCATTGTAGATAACATCAATTCTACAGAGCCTATTGAAACAGTTAGCCGTATGCATTATTATTTGTAGTTATGGAATAGGAATTTTCTAAAAAAACGAGAAAATACGAGTATGCTTTCAGTTGACCAACTCAGCTAAGTTGTCGCTAACCGGCGAAATTACCCTATCTACTATATAATAGGTACCAACCCATATAATATGTACCTAATGTCATATAATAGGTACCTAATGTCTCAGTGCCCGACACTACTGACCTTGCCTTTACCTACTGAATTAGTATGAGGTTGCGGCAAATAAACCATTACCCGCCCAAATCAAATATAGTTAGTGCCACCAGAGTTGAGGTCACGCACACAACAACAAGTCATGTCAATGATAGCGGGGTTTTGAAATTACTTACTTACTGTTCTTTTTCGTACTGAGGTAATTAAGTTCTTGAAAGAGACGTTTCACAATATTTTCAGAAAAACTCAAGAAAAAGAAGAAAGATATTAATGGAAACTAAGAGTGATGATTAACCTTATACCTAACCTAACCTGTCCTTTATCTAACTAATCAGATGAAGATATCTAGGTAGTAGCTAAGTAAAGTCGTCTACCAATTTTGACAAAAGTTTCTGTGAGATCTAATTGTCGCTAAGGTTACCTATTTACTGTCATAATATTATTGCAAGTGGAAATCGACCTTGTTGTTTCATGACGTTCAAATGAACCTCGACCGTAGACCACATTTTTGGCCGACTGTACCATAAGTGACTATAGTTTATTTGTTGTTTGTTGTTGTTGTATTTGTTGGTGTTTTTTTGTTTGTTGTTTGTTTGTGTTGTTTATTGTGTAATTTAGTATCTGCGAAATAAACTTACCTATTTTCTTTCTTTCTTTCTTTCTTTTATAAAAGCGTTTTTTGTACTGTTTTTGCCACCTATTAAAAATATATATTCCATTCAATTCAATTCAATCATTTATTTGCTCTAAAACACATTTCTCAATGCATGCAAATATAGTTATAACATACAAATAAAATTAACAAGTACAAAATTTAATTTAAACAAAATATTATTAACTTACATTAAATGTCACAAAAGAAGAATAATTTTATAATTTAAATAATAATAATAATGCAATTAAGAGGTCAGTACGGATAAAGAAAAAATAAAATTAAAAATAACTGAATAAGAAAATTTTTGCATAATATTCTTTGATTGAATAGAATGGACGGGTCAAAAAATATTCCTTTACTTTTTTGTCAAAGGATCTTAAGCTCTTGAATATTTTTTAGGTCGTCAGGAAGTAAATTGTACACTCTAATGGCAGTATTATTTAAACTTTTGTCAAAATGGGCATAATGCACAACATTTAAATGCAGTCTATTTCTTTTCCTAAGATTATTATTCGTAGTCTGGCCTTGCTGGACATACATGTTCATATTGTTAAAAACATAAATACATAAACGGTACAAATATGTAGAGAGAAATTACAGTCAAAATTTTATTGTCAACAAATATACTGCAGTGAGAGTCAGGAACATTGGCACATTTTTCTATTAATCTCAAAGCTTTTTTTTGTTTGAGGAGCACTAAGTTAATGTTAGTTGCATTTCCCCAAACCTCGACACAATATCTAATTATGCTTTCAAAATATGAAAAATACGTGGTCAGTAATACATCTTTGCTGACTATGTTCATCAGTGATTTCATTGCATAGCAAGCACTAGCTAGTTTCTTATTACCCTATTCAATCTGGTCATTCCACCTCAAGTATGGGTCAAGATCTACACCTAGAAATGTTGTACATTTAGCTTTACATATTGGTATATTACAATCAAAGTCAGGACTAGATGTAGGTACTTCTACGAGATGTCATGTAAAAGCTTTTGCTACAATTCATGTTAAGCCCGTTAGCCTCTAACCATGTTAGGAGTTGCGTCCAAGAATCATGCATATATTTACATAAGACTAAAGAAGATGGTCCGCTTAAAACTTATATTTAACTGTTTTTATTTACATTAACATTCATTCGCTTTTTTTTTCAAAAATTGTAGCTGTGTGTGTAATCGTTCACCTCAACTCTCGGGGCACTACCATATATGTTTATGGCAAGCTGTCAGCCATTTTAAGATTATAAATTTAGCTACCTACATGAGCCTTTCCGTCTTGGTTGTGGCAAGCAAGCGCGAACGCGCGTGATGTTGCGCACGTTTATAAATGTGTCTGCGTAAACCTGTGTCTAGAATACCCTCAGAGCATAGAATACTAGAGAGAGGACAAGCCGCCGGCGGCCGTGTCGCAGCTGTATGCTCAATGGGCATACACTGCCATACTGTGCACGCGTGCTGATCGCAGATAATATTACGTTTTTTCCCAAAATGCCTGATATGATGCGCGTTTATTGTCAAATAAGCGTGTAGGTATACAAGTGTGTGTGTTTTAGATGTGTGCGTGCTTTGTCTTGTCAATTACTTGGGCGTTGTGCGGGTTAATGTACTTGCGACAGGCTCATTCTATACAAATCGGCCGCCATGTCCGATCTCCTTATATTCATACATCTGTGAGAATACCTGTATCCCGTTTCACGTAACTACAAGTTTAGTCTAAACTAGCAACACTGAGGTGCTTGACCAATAACGACCGGCCACCAGTGTTGCCAATTTAAGAGTTGTAAACATTTAAGTGCTTCTACACGTGCAGAGGCGACGGCACAACTAGTATTAAAATAAAACGTTGTTTAGCTTTCTACTTTCCTGAAACTTGTTGCAAGTCGTTGTTTCGAGTTAGATTTCCTACGGGACGCGCTGTCGCCTTCCTCCGATTGCTGTTACGAATTTGCTTGCGCTTCGTAAGATGGCTTCCAGCTTTTAAATCCTGTTTTCTTTCCATCTTTTTGAAGCTTAAAGCCTCTCACAAATTACTATTGATTGCCACCGCGGGCCAGTTCAGGCCTTATACTTATCTAGCTCTGCTCGCGGCTCCAGCTGTGTAGGATTCGGTCCGTGTGTCCCCTTCCTGACCCCTGATGGTCTCTCTTCTCTTCAGTCGTTGACTTGACAGAGTGGTCGTTTCATAATGTTGTATTTCATCATCATCATCATATCAGCCGAAAGACGTCCACTGCTGGACATAGGCCTCCCCCAAAGAGTGCCAAAGTGACCGGTCCTGCGCCACCTGCATCCAGCGGACTCCCGCGATCTTTACCAGGTCCTCAGTCCACCTTGGGGGGGCCTATCAACGCCGCGCCTTCCGGATGTTGTATTTAGGTACTGTGAGTAAAGCAGCCTTGCGATGTGACTCAAACTTTTAACGGTCTTCAGCGTCATGGGAACATTGGACTACGGTGGTTTGCGTCGCAACTTTTATCAAATCTATGTAGATTACAGAAAATAATATAACCCTTGTCCTTGTCCAGGTGTTAAGATTTCTACTTGTTTAATTTCATCACAATTGGCTCATCAGGGCTAACACAGATGCGCGACGTGACGCGAGACGAGAAAAATGGATAGAATTTAGACGGCGCCAGTAAAGCAACAACGGCAGGGACCGGTTTAAGGTCGATTTATATCTACAGACATTGAGCGTGCCAGACACGTGTCGTGGCAGACAAAATAATATTCTTCTATACAGAGTGTATTAACTACATCTGTCTGTCGGTTTCTGCGCGGCTGCGTTACGATAGATGGTAATACGTTAATACACTCTGTATAGAAGAATATTATTTTGTCTGCCACGACACGTGTCTGGCACGCTCAATGTCTGTAGATATAAATCGACCTTTACTGAGCGTTTCCGTGTTTTAGATGGCATACATTCGTTACCCCGCTTATTCTCTACTAACAACCTATGTAAATGCAATGATATCCACAGATAGCCTTTCTGTAAAATGTACGAGAAATTTATTTGCTTAACACTCTTTTACATACGATAACCCAAATTAATACAAAAGGATCAGCCGCAAAAGCCCGTTTCAAACCTTTAAATAAATGCCTTCGAACAATTCGAATTACTACAATTTAGGTACATGCCGAATTTACAATGGAAATCTACGAAACGTAAGCCTCCAATTTTTCTGCTCTGCCCACCTCATTCACGAAACATTTTGTGCTCAACTCTGACCTCGTCCACCATAATTTGATCTCATAGGGTTTAATTTTTATATGTAATCTTAGGTGTCTTATATTAGCCAGCCTAGCCGTATGTCCCGGTAAGCGTTGTGAATAACAATCCTGTCCAAATTACAATTTTAACTATGTATTTAGAATTACCGGAGCTGTCTCCAAGAAATACTTTTAAGTATTTCTTTGGGGTTCATTTTACTTGAATGTTAATGTCGCATAGCGAGATTGGATAGCGCAGAGTAGGCTGTCCTGTGTACCGAAGATCTGGGAATACATTTGGAACGCCACCACTTCGCATCGCAATATGATTTCAAAAAGTAGCACACAATCGTTCTGTCACGTTTAGGTTGGCAACATATTTACTAATTAACTAGACTAAAAACAAAACGCGAATTTTATTAATAATACAGTATAGTTTAAATAATATGAACTGAGCTCATAAATGACTGTTGTTCGTGGTCGGTATCGGTCGTACGTGCCATTTTCTGCAAAAAGAAGATTACCGCCACGTAAAACTTTCATTGAATAATGAACTCTTATCGTCGTAATACAATATAGATTTACAATGAACTACGAGATAAAATACCACGAACAGCGTGCCTTATACCTGCACTCGCCGACCACGAACAATAGCCAATGAGCTCAGTTCATATTATTTAATCTATATCTCCGTCTAAAGATGTATCAATATTGGCACGGATATAGTCTAAGAGAGAGGTTGAAAGGGGTAGGGCACAGCTGAATGTGATCTAGCTCATATTTGGAGCAGCCCAACTGGGAAGCACCTTGAAGAAAACCGCAGCCATAATAACACCACTACTTACTTGCTTTTTAGGTAGTCGTGGTGTGTTGTGTTCCTGTTTGTATAATGTCTGTGAGCCATAAGTGAGAACCTGTAATTGGCTCTGTATTTCTTAGACAGACCTGACTCTGTCTGTAGCCTAGTTGGTACGTTGGTAGTGACGTGAGCACGAATACTTGTTCCTGAGCCATGGATGTTTTCTATGTATTTAAGTATTTATTTATCTATATATGTATATATATTTTTTATACAATAACGGTGGCAAACAAGCTTACGGCTTGCCTGATGTTAAGCAGTTACCGTAGCCTAATGGACACTTGTGACTCCAGAATAATCACAAGCGCGTATATCATCGTCTAGTACCCATAGTCCATAGTACCTACAAACTTTGCTTGGTTTGGGATTAGGTCGATTTTTGCAAGATTGTCCCCAAATATTAAAAAAAAAATATAAATATTAATTTTATCGTTGTGTGTGGTTTTGTATAGAAATACATCACGCTGCTGGCTCTCCATGCATTAAAAAAGAAATAAATAAGAATATTAACGGAGGATTTGTCTTAGCACATGGTGAAATTAAATTAACTTGCATTAAAATTAGAACACCCCATTGGCATACAAACTTCCCCTAGGTTTTGCCTACAGTGAATATTATATGTAAACTCTTGTGTATCAAATCAAACGTGTTGAGGGTAGTCTATCAATATCTCTGGCTGTTAACGTAACGAATCCTCATATCAATGAAGGGTCGGCAACACGGTTATTCTGGAGTAGTGGTATAAAAAAAGTTTAGCTCCAGAGAGGAACCTAGGTTATTTTTTGAAATGAAATCGTGACCAAAAGCTTAAATCATACCATCCATTTTAATTCGCTGTATGTTAGATTCAGAGAAATAGCAAATAAATCATGTTTTTTCCATAGTATTCAAATTAAAACTGTATTTTAAAGCAAAAAAATCTGCCAACGCAATGCACACACAAATCTAAATTACAATCGAATTAATTTTGCCCGCGTTCGACTCGCTCGAACCGTTGAATTTTTCAATTTTTGCTTTCAATTTAACCGAGCGTTCGTTAGCAAATTCTGTTTTAAATATGGAACAATTTATAAATTCAGAAGGGTTTATCTAATCTGTGGTATCTAAATATTCTAATTGATGTGGGCGATCGAATCTGCGCCATTTTGACGTCGACGTATGGTACTGACAGCGTATTGACCTAAATACCGGGAACGGAAACCCGACTCCTAACTCAAAACTGAATTGTTTATGCCCAAGTAAATTACTATTACGTACCTCAATGACTTGGCAATTTCAGCGTGTGTTTTGAGCCTTCCGATCCCGTAGGTATGAGTTAAATAGAGGAGGGAATTCATCTGCTAACTAGGAAGCAGCTAACTTTTGACGAACTTTCGTACAATATTCCTTACCAAATAAAACAATGGGTTATAAAAGATAAAGTATATTTTCCCTTAACACATGCATGCACCAATTTCGTAACGCTCGTAACCGATGCCTTGGTTTTCCCGCTGAGTAGCTAAAAGCGCCTACGAACAGAGCGCCCGCTAGGTACGTTCCTGGCAGTCAGTGTTTATTATATCCATCTCATGCTCAAGGTATTTCCAAACCATCAGTGTGGTTCATGAGTAAGGACAGTTACATACATGCCAAGTAGCGAAAAATACTCATTCCCATTTTTCGGGGTGATATTACGATGACAACTAGTAATGAGTGAATGCTCTCAGCTACTAGACCACTGACACGGGTTACAAGCCAGACTGTAGTCAGTTTATATATATTATTATGTTTCATCTCCTCTAGAGCCATTAGTCATAGTATCCGCGAAACTGTTCCCTGCAGTACAATACGACGATAAAACTGTGTCGAGAAAAGAAGGAAAGTCGAACCGGGAACATGTTTTTGCTTTTCGTCTACTGTTTATACCTAGACTGTATAGGGTTTTGTTGCGGAGTTTGTTGTGGTTTCATTCGACTATATTTGTTTTTATACAATGCCAGAGAAACTCCCAACTTATCCCAGTCCATTGTGATTGGGCTAAGTTGGGAGTTTCTCTGCGTGATCGTATCCGGAATGAGGCTCTGCGCAGCAGAATCAAGTTAACCGATATAGCGCTCCGAATCGCTAAACTTAAGTGGCAGTGGCCGATGGCCGTTGGGGTGGAAGGGTTCTCGAGTGGCGACCACGTATCGGAAGGCGCAGCGTGGGTAGGGCAAGGTGGACTGATGACCTGGTACAGATCGCGGGAGTCCGCTGGATGCGGATGGTGCAGGACGGTCACCTTGGCAGTCTTTGGGGGAGGCCAATGTCCAGCAGTGGACGTCTTTCTGTGTGTGTATAATGAATGCCAGTGTCAAGCGAGCATACGACCTCGTAAAGTGGACATCGTTGCTTTTAGACGCTTACGACCGCATACGAAAAGGGGGCAGCGGATGTGGAACATAAAGAAAATAAATTTCATTGCATGGGGGCGGTGAATTTCTCTCGACCCCGGCATAACCCCACGCTACGCCACTGTACGTACGTAAGTACGTCAGGTAGATCTAAACGTCACTTCTTGTATCGGAATATGGCTGTTGAGTTGTCCTAACGAGCGGTTGAAAAGTAACGTGCTCATCTTTCAGAACACAACACCACATACTATATCGTTTGTTTGGTGTCATCCGATTCCGTAAAGCTGAAGAGTTTCTCTTGATTCTTTTGACGACCGCTTTAGCCTAGTTGGTAGTGACCATGCCTACGAAGCTAGAGCTGGTCCTGGGTTCGAATCCCGGTAAGGGAATTTATTTGTGTGATGAGCACGAATATTTGTTCCTGAGTCATGGATGTTTTCTATGTATTTATTAAGTATTTATTTCTCTATTTAAGTATCTATATCGTCGTCTAGTACCCATAGTACAAGCTTTGCTTAGTTTGGGACTAGGTTGATTTGTGTAAGATTGTCCGCAATTATTTATTTATTTTTATTTATTCATCTTAAATGAAAAGAAATAGAAATCAGTATGTAATTTGTACCGATAAAATTATATCCGAGTAAAATGTATAAGTACTTAGGTACATTTAACAAAAAACAACGTAAATGAGTTAGGACACTTAGGACCTATGATTGATTTATACATCAGATAATTTATCCAAAATCTTTGGATTTCAAAACTCAATACTCAACCGTAAATCGGTTAGGAAATAACTGACATGATGTTAAAATCAAAGTATGTATGCATAAATACTTTATTGTACACAAGGCACAGGTAAAAATACAGACAAAAATAGTTCAAATCGGGCCAAAGTGTTCTTATTTCAAATCTACTTTCATTGGTTGTTGTAGCAAACAAACACATCGTAAATTTGTTACGAAATGTATCCAAAACCTTCTCATTTTAAAACTCATCATTGTAACGTAAATCGGTTAGGAAATAACCGAAATTTTAAACCAAAATGTTCTTATTTATTTTTGTAGCAACCCTAATCAAATCAGTCACTAAGACACAAATAAATAGTATTGTTTGTTCCGATGGAGACAACTTTGGCTCGTAAAGGTGGGATAAAGTTCCAACCCGCATAACGGAACGGCTTACGGCTGGATTAGCACATCTCTAACTTAAATACAGATGCATCTACTCGTACTCGTAGCATGAGCAGCATTTGAACGTTTAATCCATACTTCCATAGCAGGAAATCATTCGTAAAGAAACTACAATAGCCTCATTTTGTAAACTTGCCTACTCCATAGTTAATAACCTTAAAAAGTTCAATGGCACATAATTCACTCTCCATTTCACCCATCATCCATTACAACCATCACTTATCAATCATCATTCATACACAGAATCACTAATTCCATTAGAAATCGTTTATCATAATGTAAGCGCGGATTCAGTTGCCCGTATCCTTCAGTTTCTGGTAATATCAGAGATCAAAAAAAAAAAACTTCCATAGTAATCCATACTACATAATAATTTTTATAAATGCCAAAGTAACTCTGTCTGTCTGTCTGTCTGTTTGTTACCTTTTTACGCTTAAACCGCTGAACCGATTGAGATGAAACTTGGTATGGAGATAGTTTCAATCCCAGAGAAGGACATAAAATCATTTTTATCCCGGAAATCATCTCCTAAGTGGCTGAAATGAGAGGTGAAATTTAGTATAGAAATATAGAATATAGAAGTATAGAAAATATTTATTCGACAAAAACATGAGATACACTAGGATACAAAGTCTTTGGGTCCCGAGCTAGGATTCCCTGTGTTACGGGAACCAGTAGAACAGCAAGCATACGATATTAAATAAGAGACAAGTATGGAGCTAACATGTGAGTTCCACGCGGTACTTTGCGTCAAACCCGCTAGTTCTTTTTGCAGACTTGTTTGAATCATCCAAGTTTGAGACCCCGAGCGCCGAAGGCAACTTTGTCATTATTTTTTCTTGTTTTATAGTTCACCGGTTTTAACACCCAGCCCATTTGTTTATATTCACTATTTTGATTGTAGTAAACTAATTATTAAAGAATTAAGTTAAAGTTTGTGATGATAGATGTTGCTCTTGGTACCAAAGCAAAACACAGCAGCCTTTAAAATACAACAAAAAAAAAACGCTGACCAAAATAATGAAATACAAATACACTGACCAAACGTGTCTAGGGATCAAGTATTTTTTTTGCTTTTTTATCATACTACAATCGCTGTAATACCAGCCCATCCAACCGTGGCGATAATGGAAATACCTAAGTAATTAAAGTTTAAAGGTCCGGAATAAAAGAGATAGAGAGTAAGAGACAGTTATTTTACTACTTATAACAAACCTCAATTGCAGCAATACTCTAAAATGTACTTGATCTCTAGACACTTTTGGGCAGTGTATTACGTTAGGTAAGATGACGAAACTAGGGCGCTACCGTGAAGATTGAAATTCGCGATATTAACCCAGGAGTACCTAGAATCGACTTAAACTATAAAACTCCAACATATAAGTGCAATATTAAAACCCCCGGCCGCCTCCGGAAACAATTGAACAACGCATTAAAACTTAACCCGTTTGCCGCTCGTTCCAAAACTTTCACCCAGGTGTTCCGTGTTTAAAATTGTCTGATACATTTTTCATATTTCAGTTGCAAAATCTAGTTGGCCTGTTCTTTTTTCGATTGTAACTGCGAGCAAACCAAATGTGACTGCGGATAACTCTATTTTTAGTTTCTATCCGTCGGAAATTGCATTTGGAAGTGACAGGGTATGGTGAAATTGTAACTGGATTTGATCGAATTTTTCAGCGTTCTAATCTTGAACTTTACGTGATTCGCTTGCCATGCAACTGGTTGGTTTTTTATATGCCTTAGTTTTTTAACCGGGCCTCAGCTGGTGCTACATATATATTTTACATTCGTCTATGAAACCAGCCCCGCTATTCTGTAACTAGTTTTAAGTCCACCTCAACGCGAATATATCTTGACGGCTCGATTCGTAGTAACTAAGCGTAGGTAGAGGTCTTGTTCCGTTAGGCGTGACGGGTGAGGTGACGCGCATGAGTGCTGTTATTCGCTACGCGTTAATGCAGCTCACCCCGCCGGTCACCCGTTATGTAGCCATACTGAGTGTAAAAATAATGTTAATTCTTAACTTAACTAACAATAACTAACAAATACATACTAACAATAATTTAAATTAAAATGTCAATGATATGATATATAACTAACTAAACTTAGCTAATAATCTTTTAAATTTAGGATTGGGTTAAGTTGTACCTGAATAATATTTTTTGTTGTCTATCAATTGAAATAAACAGTTCAAATTTTTTTTTTTTTTTTTTTTTTACCTCTACCTTCGCTTAATTACTATGCATTGCGGTGTCAAGGTATAATTGTGGGTGAGCGTAGAGGTGAGCTTAACACAAGGTACAGAATAAGTCCTGCGGTGGTAACACTTGGTTCGTACGAATCGCGGCGACAATATATATTAGTGGGTAACGGGTGAGGTAAGGTAAAAACAAGTTACAGAATTGCTTTGTCGATTATAAAGGTGATCGTGATACTGGTACTGCCACCAGTATTATCACGATCGCCTTTATAATCGACAAAGCATTCGCCGTTCTAGCACTTACACATTTATTAGTAAGAGACGAGTTTTCATGTCTGACATTTAGAAGCTTTTCAGATGATGCATGTCGGTATGTCACTCTTGACTAAGGACGGGTCGTACCTAATCGTAATCGCCCGTCGCACTCGAACACTCACTTATAGCCGAGCGACAAAACTATCGGTAGCTCCAGTATAAGTTTTATCGGTACTACATATACGGTTTCGAACGCGTTTGCGTTTAGTTTCAATTTGTATGGCAACGCGTAGTTCCTAATAGTTGCCACCAGAGGCGCTGTTCGTGTTGACATACAAATTGAAACTAAACGCAAACGCGTTCGAAAACGTATTATATCGATAAAACTTGTACTAGAGCCTCTGAACTCATAATCATAATCGTATATTGAGAAACACGTTTAATTACAATATTTGACAGGGAGACCCGCCTTCGCCTGTATCGCGGTGAACCAGTTGAAATTACATAAGAGATTATTTTATTACACATTAAATTACATGTTGTACAAGATAGTATTTTTCACAATCGTGTTATAATAGAGAGCTTTTTAGTCGAGTACCGTGTTTAGGCCACGAAGCTTGCTGAGTGGCCTAAGTAAGGTACGAGATTAAAAAGCTTGATTATAACACTATTGTGAACAATACTTTTTGTACGAGTTCATTAAAATTAATTTTCTACGAGTCAACTGAACTAATTAAACAAACTCGATACTGTTGAAACGAAGTGCAGCCTATCGCTCGTACGCTCGTTGATATCTTAAAAGACATAAACGAGCGTACGACATCAACGAGTAAACTCAATAATCAAAGCGATTCTATTGGTCCAATTCATTACAGATCGGTAAAGCAGCCACGTGATTGGTCGAATTTATTTTAGTTCTATTTTCAATTTTTTTTCGGTTGTCTGGAGCGTATCGAAACAGTTATTTCGATTGTTTCGACAGTAACATGGACTACAACTATGAAAAGAGTGACGTTGCAGTATTCTCTATGAAATCTTAATACACAGATTTTAATCGACGAGTAGGTACAAAGACGGTATTTAGAGTATGAAGAGAAGTTAAAAATAAACATTACAGAAAAATAAAACTTTAGTTACTTTATCAATGATAGCCTCTGTCTTTGCGTAGTTTAGTGAAAGATAAGCAATTTAAGGATCAGCTTTTTCGCTTCGTTAATGTTACTACACACTCGCTTCTCGCTGCTCGCCAACTCGTATCTAGTTTCTAGCACTAATCACCAGAGTGCCTAAGACAGTAGGATTCAACTTTTCAGGGTATTCTCATGTTACTACCTCTACTGTGAGTCGTAGGTAAATATTCAGACTCAAGGTAATGCTTGAGTTTTGATGACATGGTAGGTCATAGCATTGACATTGACGAGGCGTATAGGCATAATAGGCATTGTCGACTATTGTGAGCCAACCTTCAAGGTCTTAAGAATATAGCCGTAAGCCCTCCGTCGTTATTCCCCCGTCACCGTCATAAAACCTTCAATGCATACAAAAAACTTCATTTTCAATATCCCACGGTCGGTCGAACGCCAATATGTCCTTCGGGGTTAGCTCTAAAACATATTTTACGGCGAGGCCCGCGATCGGGTCATGTGTGGCCCAGAGAGGACCAACTTAAGGATGACTCCGTGCCCGTTTCGAGTCCGCCCGGCACTCGGTCATCGAGTTTCTCATATATTCGCACGTGACGACACAAATTTATTGGTGAAATATGTGTCTGTGACGAGTGAACACTTTATTGAGTCGGGTTATACATAATTATACACATAATTACGGTAACGGTGTACTGTTTAGAAAGGGTCTTTGAACACTGTTGGTCATTGACAAATGAATGCAGATGACGTCTAGTGTAGACACCTAATTTAATTAAATTGGTGGTTTTAACTTGCGTTTGCCAGACTTTAATACACAAACGGCCTAGCAGAGCTTTTGATAGATAGTAAGTGAACTCTTGAGGTCCTGTCACTAAGTTATATACATTTGGGCGGGTTGCCTTTTAAGAATCAAGTTGCCTACCAAGATAAAGCCAATAGGACCTAGTTTTCCCTCTGGGTTGGCAGGTCAGATGTAACAAAAATAAGAACTAGAGCCCTCAAAAATTCTCGGGATTATCTTACGAGCGGCTCACACTTGTTTTGATTGTGAAACACTATCTCTCAACTGCACTGCTCTATGCTCCCGAGACCCAAAGTGTCTACAGAAAAAAACCGGCCAATAGCGTCGGGCCACGCTCAGTGTAGGGTTCCGTAGTTTTTCTTCCGTCACAGTAAGTGTGTGAAATTATTATGTTTTTTTTTTCAAAAACTATTCAACCTATCAAGTTCAAAATATTTTTCCTAGAAAGTTTTTATAAAGTTCTATTTTTTTGAGATTTTTTCATATTTTTAAAACTTATGGTTCAAAAGTTAGAGGTGAGGGGGGGGGGGGGGGCACATTTTTTTTACTTCTGGAGCGATTATCTCCGAAAATATTAACATTATCAAAAATGATTTTAGCAAACCCCTACTCATTTTTAAATACCTATCCAACAATATATCACACGTTAGGGTTGAAATGAATAAAAAACACTCCCCACGTTACGTATAGGGGAGGTACCCTAATAAAAAAAATCACTTTTTATTTTACCACCTTGTCAGCGTGATTGATATACATATTAGTACCAAATTTCAGCTTTCTAGTGCTAACGGTTACTGAGATTATCCGCGGACGGACAGACAAAGCGAAACTACAAGGGTTCCTAGTCGACTACGGAACCCTAAAAACGAAATAGGTCAATGTAAAGTAAGTTTAAATTTATATGAACAGTGTTCCATTTGCTTCGTTTGATTTTGAAAAGTGAAAATTCAAAACCTTTTGAGATGTTTCAAATTCCACTGTGTAGTTCTTTTGTATGCGGTCTTATCTCAGGTGGCTAGATTATAACAACGACCGAGCTAGAAACTTACGTTTCTAACTTCCGCACTGGCTGTTCTTCCTGGCCATATCATAGGGTAGTTTACGGGGTGACTATCGCGTCACCATGTCTATGGCCTAATTCGTTTGGGACGAATCGGGTGCGATATTTAGAGGGTTAATAAATGGATCGCATTAAGGGTTGATAAGATTCTGAGGGATAGATTGAACTATCGATTGGGTTATTATACCTACGCCTACATGCGAACTCATATAAGTACAAAAATCTTGGTTTACTTTTCGTTTTTAGTGAGGTGTTATTTTTTTGGAAATATATGTTTTTAGTTTTCGAATTACGTTCTATCTATCTATTTCCAGAAAGATTTTGATTATGAATCCTTGGAGTCGCATAAATGTCTGGCATAAAAATTAAACTATTCAATGCGTTTCTAATATTTTTTATAAAAAATATGCAGTTTAATATAAACAAACGGGGGTAACCACAAAATAAACCGAAAGCCGTAAAAACACAGACATATTTACCCGCAGACCAATTCGCGGTGAAATGTCAAGAACTCAGTATAAAAAGCATTAAAAGTTACGTTCATAATAACATTTTAGCACTCAGACGTGATTGATTGTGGCCCTTAGCTTTTGGACCTTAATCAA
Source organism: Epinotia brunnichana (assembly GCA_963854355.1). NCBI lineage: Eukaryota > Metazoa > Arthropoda > Insecta > Lepidoptera > Tortricidae > Epinotia > Epinotia brunnichana. The sequence goes on from OY977945.1 coordinate 28,315,490, forward strand.
TTTGGGCCGGGACAGCCGACCCTACGAATTCGAAAATGTACCTATAAACAAGTTTATACGGTCAGTGATAACGGTATAGAATATGATACAACTATCCCTTTACAATACGTGAGAATGATTCAAATATCGGTGTAAGGAGAATTTGTAAAATAACTAAAAATTTTCGGAATTTAGGTCTGTTGCTGGTAAAAGTACGTTAGTTACGTACTAGTTAGATAAGGCAGCATTGTTTGGGATAATTGGGATTGTTATGTAAGAGTTTTAGTCTCGCAAAAGTCATCTCAAACTTACAAGTTATTCACAGATATATTGTTTTGCGAAATCTGCATAAATGTATATCAAGGTTTTCCTTATTTCTCATTCCATTACATCAAAGATTTATAATGATTTACTAGCTTTATAGAAACAGTGTTCTGACTAGAACTGTATATTTTTTACTAGATATGTACGACAGTTTTGTCTGAGCGAGGATTCCAATCGTACTAACCGTGTAAATCGTTAACTTAATGATGAAAATTTAAGAGAAAGTGTTTATTTCTTCCTAAGTTAAACAGGGAGTTCATAATCAATCCAAAACAGATCTCCCCTCGCGTCAAACCACTTTAATTTATCTAAGTACACCAACATTTTAATCCAAGTGAAATGTATTTTCTCTCATGTACAGTATTTTATGGCGTGGAACCCTCCGGAGTGTAATTTTTGTTACAACCCTCTAGCTATATTTATGATGGACCGGCTTAGAAGCTATCGGAACGTTAAAATTTATATTATGAAGCGTGCACCCGAGGATTTTGGCTCTTTTATCTAAGCATTTAGAGGATCCATATATCTTTTATACATTTTATTGGAGCATGCAAGAAATTTCATCAGTTTCATTTTAGTAAAAGAGTTCTCATCAGTTCAGTATTTGGAGCAATCGCGAATACCCATATCACGATTCACTCATAATCCTCCTAACACCGTTTTCCCCGGTAGAGCCCTAAACGCGGGGTCCGCTTTGGCACGATTCACTGTCGACCATAAACTTATTTCTATGTTATTGTTGCAGAAATCAGCTAAATCATGGAGCGAAGCGTAATGGCACCTCAAGGCATGGTGGTGACGCCTCATCATCTCGCGACTCAAACCGCTGTGGCCATTCTAAGAGAAGGCGGCACAGCTATGGAAGCCATGGTAGCTGCTGCGGCAACCATAGCCGTGGTCTACCCACACATGAACAGCATTGGCGGAGATGGTTTCTGGTTGATAATGCCACCAAATAGTGATCCAGTAGGTATTGAGGCGTGTGGTGTGGCAGGCAGCTTGGCTAATGTAAGTTTCTTGGAAGGAGATACAAAGATACCCTATAGAGGCGTCAAAGCCGCCCTCACTGCCCCAGGAACAATAGCCGGCTGGCAAGAAGCTCTTAATTATGTCCAAGAATGTGGATACCAAAGAATGTCAGTGTCTCGTCTGTTAGCAGACGCCGTTAAGTATGCTGAAGATGGATTCCCAGTTTCAGAATGTTTGCATCTTGCTTTAACAAGGGTAAAGAACTTTGAGGATAACACAGACACTTTTAATGAGATTTATTATCCTGGTGGTAGAGTGCCTAAAACAGGCGATATATTGTACCAGAAGAAACTTGCAAACACTTTGAAGACATTGTGTGAAGAAGGATTGAATAGTTTTTACCATGGGAAGGTGGCAGTTTTGATCGCAGAGGATATGTCAGTGTTAAACATGGCGGTAACAAAAGCGGATCTTGCCAATCATACTGCTGTTAGGAAGACTCCGTTGCGAATGCTGCATAAGAAGGGTGACTTGTTCAATCTTCCTCCTCCTACACAGGGTGCAGTGTCTCTAGCTATTCTAGGAATGCTAGATAAATTAAATGTTGATGGTAAAAACGAGGGACACTTCATACACACAACCGTCGAAGCAACCAAGCAAGCTTTCAAAATGAGAGATGAATACATTACTGATCCGAAATACATGACAGTATTAAATCCGCAGACATTGTTGTCCAGCCGAATGTTGGACAATATGGTAAAGAACATCAACCCAGATGTAGCAGCATCTGCTGGGTCAGGGCAAATTCCAGGCGACACAATTTGGATGGGTGTGATGGACAACAAAGGCTTCTCCGTATCATTCATACAGAGTATTTATCATGTCTTTGGCAGTGGAATAGTTTTGCCACAAACTGGTATTATTTTGCATAACCGCGGTACAGCTTTTTTCTTGGATCAAGACCACTTACTATCTCTCAAGCCTGGTAAGAAACCGTATCATACTTTGAATCCGGCTGCAGCTAAGTTTCATGACGGGAGGGTGATGGTATATGGAACACGTGGAGGGGATGGCCAGCCTCAAACCCAAGCAGCCATCTTTCACAGATACGCCGTCCAAGGTTTGGGATTGCAGAAAGCAGTGTCATGTCCCCGTTGGGTGTACGGAAGGACTGTTGGGAACAAGCATGACAAAATACTTCTTGAAGATAGATTCAGTAATGATACTGTGGAGTATTTGAAAAGTAGAGGTCATCAGATGGGTGTGTTGCCGTCGTTTAGTGATGATGTGGGTCAAGCTGGGGCGCTGGTGAGGCATCCTAACGGAATGTTCGAGGGGGCTGGGGATCCGAGGTCCGATGGTAACGCCGCCGGTTTTTAAACTGCAAGATTCTACAATACGATTTATTTCTAATACAGGGTACAGGTGATTGCAGGGTTCAAAACTTAATTTTTAAGTAATATTTTAATCACATGGGTAGCAAATAATAATAGTAGTTTATGTGACTGTACATAATGAAGGGCATTTAACACGAGTGTGGGTAATAACATCACACGAGTGTTTTATTGCCTAATTATGTACAGTGACATACACTATTTTATCTATCCACATATCATAAGCCACACACATATGCATTCAGGAGCCGCATATTATGACCGGCATCGCGGCGTCGTTTTCTGGCAGCTGTCATAGTTATTTTTAAATTCAGAGACAAACTAGAGTCGGATCCAACTATCATATCGTTCGATATCTTACTTACGTGCGACATTTGTCAAATTTGTATGCAAATTGACAATTCATTTCGAACTACGTCATCTCGACTGATATTAGAAAAATTAAATCTAATTTCTTTGTTTTTCAGAGACGTTCGAAATTTGAATGAAATAATACTATCAAAATCGATGTTATTGTTTAGCAATAATAACATTTTCACCGATAAGAAATTTGTTCTGACAAAACAATTTATTTTTATGGTGGTTATAATGTGCGGTTCTTGAACGCATCATGGAGGGTTTATGATATTTGGATAGATAATAGTACATTACTTACCTAGGGCGGTTAAACAAATAATGTCTCAGATCGCAGGTATTTGACGCCCGAGCCGAAGGCAAGGGCGATAAATATGCGCTCTGAGGCTTTCTTTATTACCGCCCGTGGTAAGAACTAAATTTTACGTCTCTATCTGGCCAGGAAGCGGGGGTTTCCGCACGCATAGCGTGCGGTAATTCCTACTTTATGGCCAGGTATGACGTAAAATGTTTTTACGACGATTGCATTTATTTATGAAAAGATACGTTTACGTTTGCATGTATAATTTTGAATGTTGGGATTTTTATAGATTAAGTAGGTATGCATTCAATAATCATGAATATGTCAAATATATAAAAGGGTACATTTTATGACCATTGACTGTAAGTGTTTAGATTCCGAATCTCAGCATTGTGTGTAGAAGAAAAAGACGAGTAAGTAAGTAGTTGAATCGGCGAAAAACATTTCTGATAGAAAAAGGACAAAGAGTATATTTATTCATTGTTGTGTATGGATTCGTAATAATCTCGGGCATTTTAATTTGCTCAGCTCAATATTACGCTCAAGCAAAAGTTGACATTTATTGTTTGTTAACAAAGACTCTACTAGTAACTAAGCCTAAATAAATTATATTGCGCAATTTAGAATGCTTAATAATGACGGGACTATTGATGCTGATGTCATCCACAGAATAAAGACGGGTTGGACGAAGTGGAAAGACCTAACTGGGGTTTTATGCGATCAGAAAATGCCGGTACCCGTCAAAAGAATGGTTTATAAATCCACTGTCCGTCCAGCCATGGTGTACGGCACAGAGTGCTGGCCCCTTAAGAAACAACTAGAAGACAAATTACATGCTGCTGAAATGTGGATGCTATGCGCTGGGCCAGCAGTGTCACCTTCCTGGACCGTGTCAGTAACACCTATATCCGTGGTAGTTTCAAAGTGAGACCTATTACCGAAAAAAATAACAGAGGGACGACTAAGATGGTACGGGCATGTTATGCGCCGAGAACCTGAACACATGACTCGAAAGGTGCTAGATATTTTCCCCCCACCTCAGAGACGAGGAAGACCCCGACTGATATGGATGGCTACTGTAAGGAGGGATATGCAAATTCCATCAGAGATGACCCAGAGCCGATAATCCTGGCGAAAAATAACTAAGAAAGCCTACTACAAATAATGGGAACAAGACAAGGAAAACAAGAAGAAGAATCTAGAATGCTTAATACTGTGATCGAAAATGCGAGCCGAAAGAGACTCACGTTCGTTGTGTTAGTTGTCCCTTTCTAATATAGGTAACTACTATGTTTCTATATGCTTATATAAGTATTTTTTTATATGGCAATGAGTGGGAGAGTTACACACTAAGACAAAGTGAGTCTTTCGGAGTCGTTTGTAAGCTTATCTACGAATATAATTAACTCAAAACAGTCTAGTGATTTAAATCACTTATACTTAATTAATAGAGTAAAATTTTATTTGCCAAGTTATTGAAAGAACCCGGTCATCATGATAATAATAAAGGAACCTATATTGTAAAGTTATTAAAAATTTAAGGATAATAACTTTCATTGTTTCATTACATCACGTATTCACAAAGTACCTGAACTCCCTCCACTATGAGCTGGCAAAGAGAATAAAAATTAAAACTGTACGAACGATTTTAAATTAGACAATCTTTTTGATATATAACATCATAGCTTCCTGAGCACTGCCCGCCAATAATTCACCTTTATTGGAAAGATAACGGAACGAACAAAGAACGAACGGTGGTGTAAATCAAAACCCGCCATGTTGGAATCATATCACATGGGTGATTATAACGGGCGGTCGGATGTTGAGCTGTCATTTGTTTTTTTTTAATTGAGAACACTGGCTTTTTATAAAGCTGATTTCGAGACTGTGGGGTCCTGATTACGTATCACGGTGAATATTGATCAGAGGGTAATCACGTAACGTTCCGAACGCGCGTCGGTACAATTTAACTGTCAATTTTCCATATAAAAAGTGACATTTAGACCTACCCGACGTTCGTACAATGCGTTACGTGATCGACCTGCCTGTCATTTCAGTACAATTTAACGTTTTTTCATCACACTTGCTCATAAATGGTGTTATTCCTTGCCTGCATACAGAAGGACAATGGCCTAAATTGTTCCCGCGGGAAATAATGGTCCCAAGGGTAGTAATGAGCTTGTGTGTGATCTGATTGGTTAAGCAAATCGGACGGCGAGAATTCTGCTCTGTGATTGGTTGGAAGAAAATCGAGCAGGCCGAGCCCTGCAAGAACCCATATGTGGTTACTAACTTGAAATACATTTACTCGTAGATCCACAAAATTAAATAACTGAATTATTTTTAAATTCATCAATAAATTACCGAGAAATTGCTTATTAAAGTTTAATTATTTTTACGTGGATCTTATTAAAGTATCTATATACCTACCTAGTAACTTAAAATGCACAAGAAAATTGTTAAAATAATTACCTAGTAGGAGTATATAATTCGTGAGTATATATTTTATACTTTTGTAGATCGACAATAACTATGTAAGTAAATTGAATGACACACAACATGAATGTTAAAAACAAAACACGGCCGCGGAGAGATATCGACGAAGGAGTTCTGTTACCAAATATAACTTCATCCCTTTCGCATGCAGGCTAACCGTCCTTAAATGTGAACTTTCTCTCGTGACGCCATAAAATAAAACAATAATCTCCCAAAACAATAGCGAATAGCCCAGAATCTGGGCCCCAGATGTGCTATCGCCGCGCCCCGTAGTCCGAGCGAGCGGTTTATCCCGTCCCGTCTCCTTGGCTGATATTCTTTTAGCGCTCATGCGCATCATCACCTCACTCGTGTTCAAAGTTGCGTTGATGATGAGTGATGGCGTGATGAGACGTGTATTCGTCTGCCGAAGATCGAATTTGCCGCCCTCTGAATTTGGCGCCCGGGGCATGGGCCCCGGCTTGCCCCCCCCTAGATCCCGCGCTGCTCACAACATCATGGCAGCACTCCCAGCTCCTGTCCTCGATGGTGGTACCAAATCCCCCTATTCGGGGGAACACTCACTCACAATTTCATAAAGCAGAAATTAACAATTTGTAACTAATTAAAATATATTTCTTCTAGGTTCATGGCGGTCAACGCTCATGACCGGACAAAGTACTTCGCTTCGCCTCCTGCACGACGCCCGCGCCCCGTTTTCGTCCTACGAGTAAGAGGTCTACCTATAGACTAAACTGTCCCCACATGCAAAAATAAGTAAATAGTAAAAGAGTAAAATTAAATTCCAACCTGGAAATTTGCTGGGAAAGCATTAAATTCCCGAAACCGCCACCGTAATGAGCCATCTGTTGAATTTTAAATAACGTGCTCATTAAATTAATCATTTTTAATTCCGAGTTGCTACCTTCCACCCCAATTATGCAATATATCCGTCGGCACACGTGATACCCGGGTTACGTTTCACTAGATATAGCGATATGATGCTGTATAAATTATTATTCTCGAATCTAAAGCTGCGTCCACACTTGCAATATTTAATATACTGTACTCAGTCATGTCACACTGACGTAATGATACTGTTAGTTAGACGCTTGAAACTCATCCAGGGGGAAACACCACTTCTCGCTATGTCACATTTTTGACTTAGTTTAGGGAAAAGGATCCAACTCACACAATGTAAAATTTGAATTTGGAACCTTCTGGCTAAAACAAAAGTCATACATTTCAATGATGTCTTGTGGGTTGGGTCCTTTCCCCTAATTTACGTCTTAAAGCGAATCTAGTCCCTCGTGCACAGTGATAATAAGAATAAGAAAGGTATATTTTCTCGTCTCGCGTCGCGTTGCAGCGTCAATTGTGCTGGACTGCGCCACGGGGTCAAGTTTGCATCAATATCTCGGACAACCGGCTGGCCGTCATGTTATCGTTTTTCGCTAATAGCTAGGTTTTAGAAACACGGCAGTCTGAATGCCACAATGCATTTTCTATTATTAGTCAATCATAGGACCAAATATAAACATGATAATTTTTAACACTTGGTCCGCGTGACCATGTAGTCGTAGCCTTACGGTTGTTATATTAGACCGGTAAGTTCTGTGTTGTATTTTTAGGCATCTAACTAAACAAACCAAAGTTATCTATTGTAAATGTGGAGCCGGTAGTAAGTTGAATTTAAGTACAACAGAATTTAGATTTACGGTTACTAGGCCCGTTTTACGAAGCTACGAGTTACAATGATTGTACACGTCTAAACTGGCAACACTGAGGTGTAGACCAAAAGAAAGAAAGAAAGAAGAAAGAAAAAAAGAAAAAGAGACGCTACTTAGACTAAGACATGGACAATAGACATTTTTGCTTAAAACTATCGTGAGGTGTTAATAAATAAAAAAACCGGTCAAGTACGAGTCTGACTCGCGCACCGAGGGTTCCGTACAAACTTTTATACACCATACCCGTCATGTCAGGCAGGACCCTATTCATTCTTGAACAATCTTAAACAGCTCATAGTAGAAGTTACCGTTATTACAAAGCGCCTTCTGCATTTTGGTACTAAGAAGTTACAACCTAGTATGTTTGTTTATCAGTGATAGCTTTTTATCACGCGTACCAATTTCGATTATTTATTTTTTATTTTAAAGAAGGGATTTTAACGATAATCTGATAGGAATTTGAAGATATAAAGTTTCATACAAAAGTTAGTAAATTACAAATTTATTTAAGAAATTATTTTTGATAAATAAAAAAAAGCTAGATAGAGATATCGCTTTATTTTTCTGTATTATTTGTGTCACTCTTAATCAAATGTAATTATTTCAGAATTTTCGCTTCGTAAACTTCAGAGATAAGGGGAGGGGGAATGGTATTTTTTTCTACATTTGCCTTAATAAATCAAAATTTAACCACTTAAGAAAAAAAATAAAAACGCTTTTAGAAAGTGCAATTCAAGCCCTTTCATATGATACCCCACTTGGACTATGTACTAGACTTTGATTTTTTAACCCCCCTCATATTCGTCATTTAAACAGAAAATAAAAATGTATATTTAATTTTTTCATTTTCCGTAAACGTGTCTTAACCCTTTTAACAATTCCAAATTTCAAGTTGATAGCTTAAGTAGTTCCTGAGATATTTAACGTTGTGACAGACGGACGGACGGACAGACGGACAGACGGACAGACGGACAGACGGACAGACGGACAGACGGAGAGAGTCGCACCATAAGGGTTCCTTTTTTACCTCTTTGGTATGGAACCCATAAAAATAGCGACTGCACAATTGACCAGTGTTTCCTGTTTAATATTTGTTCTTTTAAATTTGTAACTTGTAGAATCATATACGGGCTAGTAGTCTAAACTTAGTTTAAAACTAGTTTATTCCAAAAATATAACAATATACAAGTATTTAGCATATGCAGTGACAGCCTTTAATGATTTTGTGGGCTTAAAGATAGATGGGTAGTTCTACCGCTTTTAGTTTCCTGGTCCCACAACACACTCGCATTACCAATTTATCTCTACATCTGCACACAAGGTATCCTCAGTTTCTTTGACCACCTGGTCAGGTCTGGATCGGAAAGCCTAGAAAAGCACTGGTCGTATTATTATTATTATTATTATTATAGCCTCTTTATTTCCATAACGAATGGCGTATAAAACATATCAAATTATATATATATTATTATATATTTTTTTCTTTTAAAATAATAAATAATAAAATTAAAACTGGTCGTATACTGGTGGGAAATAGAAGTAAAGGACGGATGCCTATGCGTGAGGCCAGTGTTTTTCAGTCTTCTAATTAAGTCTTCTAAATAAAAATTCCGGAGAGTCATTTATCCAAAACTATAAATTATACCAAAATTTTGAAATTTCCGAACGCCATTTTCAGCTAAATGAAAATTGGAACGCAGATGATTTAACGGAATACAATAGGTTAGTTTAGTATTACGTCCTGAAAAATCAAAAATATCTTCAGCAGAACATAGTTTTCGGAATTATATGCTTTCGGACAAATTACTTTTCGGAATTTTGACGCGAACCACAGTTTGAAAATGTTGAACTACTAAGCCGCTTGGATTATGGTGGTGACGAGTGCCCACAGCTGTCACGTCCTTAAAATAAGTATTTTTTTATTGTCAAACTGTGTACATAGAGGGGAAAAAATAAAAAAAATTGCAACAGTTTGCCCATCAGTCCATGATCGCGGCTACGAATAAGAAGAATATTACGAAGGTAAGTTGTTTTGTACAATATCGGACCTTATAGAAAATAAATTTAGCGGCTGAAACGTCCACATGTGAATTATTCCTTTTGTAGGAGACATCTGAAGAGATTTCTAACTCCAATATGTAAAATACGAAGGATGTAAGTCATGCCGTTCGATATACCAGCCCGAATATTTAACTCACTAAAACCGATTCGGGAACTGTCAAACAATCCGAAACTAACGGAGCCGTCCCCAAACTTTCCGAACAACTTAATACGTATCTAATATACAGAGTTTTATCCACAAATTGAGACAAATGCTGCCACTTCATTATCCGGTTTAATTTCGCGGAGTCGACTTGTTTGGACCATTCGTTTGCATTAGTGTGACCAAAGACAAATTAGACGATTTATAGCTTTTTATACGGGAGCTCAAACGGTTTCAGTTGACTCGGATGGCTGTTTTGCGAGTTTAATGAAGACTGGGAAATATGGCTGTTGGAATTAAGTTTTTTGTCTGTTTAAGCGTTTGTTTGGAAAATAACAGTGGGCAGGTAAGCCAAAGTCTCGGCATTATTTCACTGTTTTTGACACTGATTACGGCGGTGACTTTTTGCAGCGCTACACAGGCATTATAGAATCGATACAGGTGATTTTGACAGATGATCTAAGGTAAACGTACGTGTGTTCGACGCTCTACTAGTATATGGCATGGGGACTCTATGTCAAAGTGACAATCCTTTTAGTTCGAATTTAACCCATATTGCTTTGACATAAAGTGCCCATGCCATATACTAGTACAGCGTCGAGCACTCGGACGTTTACCTTATGGCTAGTGTCGTGCAACCGTCGCGCTTTCGTTAAACGTGCATTTGTACCAGTGCAAAAAGTCACTGTGTGTGTTCTCTCTTTGATACGAGTACGAATCCTAACTGATATAAAAAATAACACATTTGTCGGAGCGGTATCAGTAAGTTTCCAGCTGTCAGTGTTACCGGTGAGTCAAGTCTCTGTGTAGCCCAATGGTTGACTGGTAGAGAATGCCTGAAGGTATCAAGCGCTAATTGTACTTTTATTTTTATATTTGTGCAATAAAGTTTAAATAAATAAATAAGTCAGTAGAGATTCTTTACTGCACGTCTATATTTAAATGAGTGCTTGGAGTAGCAGCATCTTGGCCATTCTATCACTTATCGCTGTCGATAAGACGTCTATCACGTTCTGACAAGTATGCGAGTGCGAGAGTGACGGATGTCTTATCCACGACGATAAGTGATATAATTTACTTTAAAAACAAAGTTTAAACCGACTTAAATTCAGTACTTCACCAAGCCACATAGGAAACTTTCCACATTTCCTTTTCAATTTACCACATGAACTTTTTTCCGAGAACAAATGCGTTGATTATTACAGAAAAAAACCCAAGTCGCTGACTGTGGGCAGATAATATTTGAGGAGCTCCGTCGATTCCTCAAGAATCTCAGAATTAACACTTCATTAGTTGCTACTTCAACGGAATCATGTCAGAATCTTTGACGTACTTTACATGTTTGAGGAGTTCTATAAGTCATCTGTGGTCTTCATCATCAGTTTCACTTCACCAAAATTGCGATTTCCGAGGGTAAATACACGAGTTATAATAGAAATTCTGAAATCACTACACGCCTGCCAATAAAATTTGACGGTTGCTTTCAAATTCCCTGGGATTCCATCATCAGATCCTGACTTGGTGACAATGAGACCACCTCAAAAGTATACTCTTTCGGTTAAAAAAAGAGTTTTGCAAATCGGTCTACAATTGACGGAGAAATCGGCGAACATACATTACATCTATGAGGAGTTCTTTAAGTCATCTGTGGTCTTCATCATCAGTTCTACTTCACTAAAATTGAGATTTCCGAGGGTAAATACACGAATTATAATAGAAAATACTGAAATCACTATTCGCGTGCTTATACAATTTGAGGGTTGCACTCAATTTCCCTAGGATCCCATCATCAGATCCTAAATAAATTGTTGTCAATGGTACCACCTCGGGAGTATACTCTTTCAAATAAAAAAAGAATTTTGGAAAACGGTCCACAATTGACGGAGAAATTGGCGAACATACATTTAAAAAAAAATACATACAGTGGAACATATAACCTCCTCCTTTTTTGAAGTCGGTTAAAAAGTAAGAAAATCTGTGCGACATTAACATTACTGCTGCCGGTAAACTACAATATACCGCATACCGATTCCGCCCCGCCAAAAGCGGAAGCGGACTTTAACGTATTTTTCAGTCACTAAAAGTACTAGATACATTACCTGTACGAAACAATGCTAAACCTTTTTAATCCCCCACCGTACCGTAATTACGGCTAAACCACAAAGGAACCGGTTTTTCTAAAAAGGGGAAGTAAGATTAGACATCACTTATTCACACAGCGGCTGGACGCCGCACCCTAATCAGTCTAGAACGGGATAAAGGCTGGAGAAAATAACGGACTTTAGTTGCACTTTAGTGATAGTGAGAATGCATATGAAGCTTGAAATTATTAATTATGTACACTGGTTTCTGCCCGCGACTCCGTCAGCGTAGACCTCGTTTATATCGTAGCTCCATTAATTTTCACCCCCACTTTCACCCCCTTAAGGGATGATTTCCGGAATAAAAACCATTCTATGCCCTTCCCCAGGACTCAAACTATCTAAAGACAGACAGACAGCCATACACACTTTCGCATTTATAATATTAGTATGGAGTATGGATATGGATTAGTATGGATTTTCAACGTGAGAGGTAGAACGTTAGTTTTGTGAAAACAAAGGAATAATCGATGACAGCTAGTTTAATATATAGGGTGTGGCCTGTAATAGGAGCAAATCGCACCATTAGAATGAAACCGACCTAATGCAAGAAAAAAATGTTTGTGTGTTAGGTCGGTTTCATTCTAAATGTGCGAAATATTCAAAGGGACGCTTCCTTAGAGCATTTTTAGTAACCATTTGTAGTAACTCCTTTTTTTTTTTGGATTCGGAGATATTTTGATCTAAAGTTGACCTCCAAGTAATGTATCTTGGCACCACGGCATCATAGCATAGCAGTCAATGCGGATTTTGAGGTAACATCATGTAACGAGTCATAATAGTTTTTGCATTTTTGTTTTCAAAAGATATATTTGTGATTTTTTGAATTTTATTTCATTTTTTAGTGTCTTTTAAAAAAAAGTTACTGATAGCACTCCAGAAGAGTAAAAAATACAACTAAGCTTATTTTGACAAAAAAAAAATTCAAAAAAAAACTAATTTTTTTTCAAGTTTAACCATGTGGAAATAATTGTTCACAAGCTTAATAATCTACTCCTACGACTAACTTCCGTGACATAGGTATATATATATATTGTCATTTGATATTTACCGTTAGCTTTTCGGTGAAGGTAAAACACAGTGAGGCAACTTGCAAATGAGGCCATCTTCGAAGAAATTCAAGGGTGTATTTGAAGTCCCCAACCCGCACTGGACTGCGAGTTCCCTCTCATCTATGAAACGAGGACTGTGCCCAGCAGTGGGAAGTATATAGGCAGAATTATCATTATTTCCCGTATTCACATATAATTACATTATTATTTGCATGTTTGAAACCGTGGAGGAGGTGCATTAACCGCAAGCAAAATACGCAAATTGTTCCATCTCATCTCCGCTGATGACCAGCACGTTTTTTAGCGGAATAGAAAAGGAATACTGTTCTCGTAACAGGATAAGGATACATTTTCCTGTGTGACCTACATAATATAATAATATATCAGCAGGCTATCGTGGGTCAAGCGGAAGGTTAAGTACCTGTATAAGAGGATCGCATCATAAGCATAGCCCGCTTATATCTAAGGCACTTGTCTCACGAGCGAGCGAAGAAAAATTCCATAAAGATTCCAACAAAACTTTGGCTCAACAGTCCTTGACTTTGGCAATGTCCACAGGACAGCATACCTAAATGTCTGAGCCATAACCGAAGCGGGACCGGGTAAGTCAGTTTTTTTAAGCCTGGCTTTTGCTTATACTCAATACTCAATAAACCGATTGGAATGCGTGGTGAAAAAATAGTCTGGGGAAAATCTAGGGGAAACCTCCGGCACTAGACACGGGTTGTTTAAACACTGGAATACTTACTCTTAAATATTGTGCTCCAGTGGGATTGGCGGCGGTTTCAACCGAATCTAGGATGTGAGTGGAATCAAGCTACTGATGAGAGTTTTATCGCTTGTTCACTAAACCTAGCCTAGATGAGAAGATTCTAGCAAGGAACTCTGCTAGGCCCGACCTGAGTTGGACTGACATTTAAGAAAATGCCAACAGCAATATTTAAATAAAAGAAGGATCACAAACTGGCTCTTAGATTATAAATGCTTTTACACAGTTAACGAATATTTAAATAGTATCCCTGAAACCAAAACCAAACCAAACTTAAATAACCAAATTTAAATGGTAGGTAGGTAATCCTCACTCAAACTTGCATTTTGTACATATTGACTATTATCTTCTTACATTTTTATGAATATGAATCTTTTATTTATTTTATTTTTAACCCCCAACGCAAAAAGAGGGGTGGTATAAATGGACGTGTCTGTGTGTCTGTCTGAGTGTCTGTCTGTGGGATCGTAGTTCCTAAACGAATGGACCGATTTGAATGCGTTTTTTTATCTGAAAGCTGAAGTGGTCGAGATCGTTCTTAGCTGCGTTTCAACAAAATCGGTTTGGTCGTTTTTGAGATATTGAACTTTGAAATAAAAATGTCGGGGGTTTTTCAACTAAGAAGTTGTAATTTTGACTGTATTTGCTAAATTATGATTTATATTACTTTTACTTTCTTATTATTTAGTTTAGTTTTATTTTCTTGTACAAGTTATTTTAGATTTGGATTGAATTGTGTACTCGTATTTGTTACCTATATGGAAAATAAAACCGTTTGATTTATATTTATTAATTGATATGTTACTTTATTTACGGGCAGAACATGTTGTACAGTTTATTAACAATAACAATATGCAAACCAAACTACTTATGAAAGATACATAAGTACTTAACTTGACTATAAAACTAACTAAAATTAATAGTACATTGTGATACAAGTGAGCTATGTTGATCATTACATCAGAGGCGGAATTGTCACGCGAACCGCAGCTGAGCGTGATAATAGAGCCGAGGATGTAATTATCAAAGCTCACGCGTGTCATACGACGTTTTTCAACACATTTGCGAGGAAAAAATCCTTTTCATAAAATGAACATGTTACAGGCTCCTAAGTTGTTTCCTTTAGTTATTGATGACAACAGGTTTTTCTCACATACATTTGTACATCTCCAAGAATGTACAGTGTCGTCAATTCTATTTATCACTTTTCTATTGACCACGAGTCAACATTTTTAATAATATTTAACTTAACCAAACACGCATCATCAATGTTTACAAATATTTGTGAAATTACTTACAATGGCTCGCAACAATTTTTTTTTTCGTGAAGTTCGCGCAGTGCGCCCGTAGCGAGGCTTAGGTGAAATCTCTAAACAGCCATTACAAAATAAAATAAATACTTTCGTATTCAATATAAATTCATGTAAAAAACAAAAGTAAATAGTTTTACTAAATGAAACGTTTCTATATCATATCCATATCCAAGAAGAAATGATCAATTAATTCACAAGAAGGATTTAATTTATTTAGTCGAGTAAGAATCCATTTGCCGAGAATTAAAAACAAACCTGTATAACCCGGTCAATTTAAGAATGCGCCGAGTCCATACATACACCTTGCTACAAGGTGCCAACGTGTCTTAATCGGGATATAAACATAACTACACAAGTGTCGTAATGTTATAAAACACGCGTGTTTAATACCCAGGATTATGAGCCTAAAAGCGGCACAATAAGAGGCACGTTACGAGCAAATGTGTTGAAAAATAACTAAACTAACTAAGTGTTTACTTGATAGTGTCGTAATAGTACATTATGATACAAGTGTGCTATGTTGGTCATTACACTCGAGTCGGTTTTTAAGCCTGAGCCGAAGGCGAAGGCTTAATGGAGACGAGAAGTGTAATGACCAATGCTCACGTGTTTCATACGACGTTTTTCAACACATTTGCGAGGAAAAAAATAAAAAAAATTAAAATGTTAAAAGATATGTAATGAAAAGGCACTAGTGCGATAATGTAATGTAAAAGTCACGGCATGGGTAATATTCTGCATTACTTTGCTAATATTTAAAAAGATATGTAATGAAAAGGCACTAGTGCGATAATGTAATGTAAAAGGCACGGCATGGGTAATATTCTGCATTATCAGTGTAAATACGCTGTAATAAGATCTACTTTACGAGCAGGTGTGTTGAAAAATAATGTATGGTTCAAGTAGGCTGAGTAAAAAAAGGAAATGAAAGATCCAACTTTGGTTTTTTTTTCTATCGAGGAAATGTTAAGCAATCATGTATCGATCAAATCAGATAAACAATCATATAGTCAGGAATCATATATCTGAAAATCAGATCTTGTTGTTTCTTAATCTGTTCAGAACGGCGTTTCATAGCACGCGATAACTTCCAATGCACCCCCAACACTGCTTTATAGCTAATATATTTACCGTGCCAGTACGAGTATACTGCGCCACCGGGACGAGTAGTGGTTAGAAAATATCTACTGTCTCGCCCACAGTGAGACATTCTCCTAATAACTAACAACCCTTCTGCCACCTTGTTACTTCCAATTTTCCCGCTTTCCCGTCTGACAGCTGAAGCATTATAATAACGAGGTCGCTTATTGGTGTAAAACGTTTTGTGACGTGACATACATTATTTACGGAATTAGGAATGTTTTGTAAGTGCTTGTTAGTGGGTGACGATGTTTTTGAAGAGGGTGATAAAGGGTGACTCACACTACTGACACATGCCAACTAAGATCCGCGATATACTGAGAGTTATACAGGGTGGAACAATCTTTTTTTTTTTATACTACGACGGTGGCAAACAAGCTTAGTACCGTCGCCTATGGACACTTGTGACTCCAGAAGAATCACAAGCGCGTTGCCGACCCTTTATTCACTTGAGGATTCGCTGTGTTGGCAGATAGAAACATGCAGGTCCCTCACTCCCAACACAGCGCATCCTAGGGAGCTCTGGCGACCTTACTCACCACCAGGAACACAACACTACATGCTTCATAGCATCTATCAGCCCTGGAGGAAAACTACCCTCACTCCTGGATATAGCTCATTTTGCATAAATAAGTATTAGGGGACAATCTTACACTAATCGAACTAGCCCCATAGTCAGCTCAATAAAGGTTATGTTATGGGTACTAGACGACGATATATTTGATATATTAATACTTAAATACATATAAAACATCCAAGACTGAGAAACAAATATTCATGCTCACCACACAAATGTTTGCTCTTAACGGGATTAGAACCCAGGACCTTCAGCTTAGCTAGCACTAGGCTAACCGGTCGTCTAAAAATATAGGAAACATTCTCTGAATTCGTACGTTCAGATTAATTCACTTGCTAAATTTAGACCCTTTGTTTCAAAAAACCCCATGTGGTGTCGGACCCCCTGTGGTGTAGGGAGAATAGCACCACCCTCTTTCTTCCTGTGGGTGTCATAACCATAAGAGTACTATTTAGTAAGGGCACAGGGTTGAAGTGTGTTGTGGGCGATGGGCTAGCAACCTATCACTGCGATATCACATTTTGCCGAACTTTTATACACATATTATGCTAAAATTGGCACTGGAACATAATTTCATGTGCTATGCCGACCCCTGAATGAAGGCGTGAATATATGTATGTACCGAGCCCAAATTATCCATCCCGACCTAAAATACAAAGGGCCTGGGATACCATAGCCTCTGTTTCAGTTTTAAATTCGCTGATTGACGACACGACTGGCAGGGATAGAGCCAGGCTTTTGGCTGTATCAAGTCCAGAGTCTGGACACTGGCTACATGCCTATCCCTCGCCTAATACCGGGACATTCATAGACCCATCCACACTCCGTATAGCCGTCGGTCTCCGGCTCGGGTCTGAGGTTTGTGTGGGCCACAGCTGCGCCTCCTGTGGGGCCCCCGTAGACCGCCTCGGCCACCACGGACTCGCCTGCTCCTCAGGTGCCGGCCGCCTATCCCGCCATGCCTCTCTCAATGACATCCTCAGAAGGGCGCTCGTCAGTGCCAATGTTCCCGCCGCTCTGGAGCCCCAGATTGTGCGGAACGATGGTAAGTGCCCTGACGGGATGTCGTTGATTCCGTGGAAGATGGGCCGTGCACTGGTGTGGGACGCCACTTGCGCTGACACGTTGGCTGCGTCCTACCTCCCTTCGACCAGCAGACGTGCCGGCGCGGCGGCAGACGCACGGGAACGAGCAAAGGCGGTCAAATACAATTGTCTCGGCACCCAGTACGAGTTCGTTGCATTTGGTGTCGAGACACTTGGCCCGTGGGGCAAGGGCGCGCGTGGGTTTCACGGGGCACTCAGCAAACGCTTGAGGGAAGCAACAGGCGACCCTCGCGCAGGCAGCTTTCTTGCACAAAGACTTGCAATCGCAATTCAACGCGGGAACGCTGCCTGCGTGATGGGAACCCTACCAAAGGGTCCAAATTTAGATAGTAATTTATAGTTTTTGGTAGGTTATTTTTATGTTAGTTTTAGTTTTAATTTTAAATCTAGTTTTAATTGTATATTCTATTGTGTTTTTGTAGTAATTTAATATAATGTCAAATTGATTACTCGTGAAATTAAAAATATAATATATTCCTGTATGTATGTTGAAAAACATATATTATCATCTGGCGTAGTTACTCCATTTAACGTTAGTTCAGCACCCATAGATGCGAGCGTGCGAAACACAATGGAATCAAGTTGGAACGCCAAACGTAACATTCAGATTGACCCCGGATGATTGATGAGTATCATTTAGTTAAATAGTGAAATTCCATAATTTACTTAATCCCAGAAAGTGAAAATCACCTGCTTTTTCAACTTAATCCAATACAAAAGTTTCATAAGAAAACACAATTACGCCCATACGAATTTACATTCACGTAACTTTTTACTAATAAATACACGAACTTTTACAACCTCGTAAGTAATCTATTCTCGATTTTGTAAGCTCAACTCTTTGCCATGGAAATAAAGTAGAGAATAGAATTGGTTAATGACCGAGGGATGTGGAGTGGGGAGAGTTGCTCACTTAATAATTCCGTTCCAAGTTTGCTGTCGGCGTCGCAGTGAAATTGTCCTGTCGGATATTTTAGACGCTAATTTGGAGTGGACGCAACTCGGGCCCCACAAACGGGCGAATGTAGATGATGATGATGAAGAGTAGACGTGTTTATCCCCTTATTCATTAAATTTAGTAAACCTCTGTTAAAATGTATGCATATCATTATTGTAACATAGATTAACTAAGAGTTCCACGATGTCCCTATATTCTAATTTATTTGATAACTGATTTTGCTATTGAACTAGAGCCGCTTTTAAAACGCTAAAAATAGACAAAAATTATTTAATAATAAGCTTTTTTTTGGCAAAAAAATTACTGACTGTTGAGTTTGTTTTGGCGTTTCTTCTAAATAGTGGTCTTTTTTTCAGAAATGCTAGTAGAATTTTGACTTGTAAAAGTGCCATTGCGGCCTATTTGCAGAATAAAATTCATTTATTAATTATTATTAAAAAGCCTATAAAGTGTCCCACTGCTGCACAAATTTGCCTCCCCTCTCGATTTTCACCCGTCCCGGTTCGGATACGAAGTTACGCACAGCGGCGCTACAACGAAAATTGAAACTCGAAGTTGTATATATGCAACCCTGTCACTCGACTAATGCAAGTTTTGTTTTGTTTTTTAACTTGTTGCACGCCGTGACGTCAATAGACCCTGACGAAAGACCAGCGCTGGCCAATTAGGACGGCACCATTCTGAGTCGGGACCATTTTATGGCGCGTTGGTTATATTTTTGTATTTTTATGAGTTTTCCTGTGTTTTGTGTGCCAAGAATGAATGTTTTTTCTTTCTTTCTTCTTTTAAGTGCGAGAGAGATGGAGATATTGGAGATACCCGAATTTTGAAGTTCGTGGTTATAGAGGTCGTCCCGCCATCTCCGTACGGCAGCCACTCCGTATTATATACTACAAAGTATTGAGCGTTTTTAAAACCGCCCGTTTGTGTGGTTTTATAATGTCAGCAGGTGCGTCTGACACGCCCGCTTGACGCAAACGGCGATCGCGCTCTTGTTAATATTAGTTTATGTTCTCGTGAATATCTTCAGGGTTTTAACGTTTTCATTGTTATACTCGCTCCTTCTGCAATAGTAAATTGTGTCTCAATGGAGAAAAATTACATATTAACGGCGAGGGCGGTCGATTAATGAGTGAAGCGACAGATTCCACAATAGAAGCCTGATCGTAGCGAGGGATTTTAAAGTAGTATTTTGAGCGTAATGAGGGATTCTAGTGTTTACGCCCAAGACGGAAATCATTTTTTCATTTAGTGACACATACTGCTTTTCACACATTTTATGAGGGAAATGTAAATCCCTCATTCAAGGGCAACAATGACTCTTTTCTGAATAGCAGGTGTGGAAAAGAATAGACTCTTTTCGGCTTGAGGATCGTGACGTCACAATCTACGAGTATTTTCTCTCTCTAACAAGCAATATTAAAACGGTTGTAGCTTTGTGATATCTGAATGGAATTTTCGTTGCTATTAGGCGTATTTTTTTGCCATCTGTCTTTTGGAGTCTACACCACTATTTAATTAAATAAAGTTAGTATTCAGTTATAATCTTGTATTATTTATTTACAACAACGCGCCTAGCGGGCGCCTACGCCGTAGTCACTTTCACTACATACGGGGAAAGCCACGGGATCGGTTGCGAGCGTAGCGCGTAGTAATTCTTGGCAGTGTCGGAGTTAGTCGTATGAACGACACTCGTGTGACACCCTTAACACAGATTACATAATAGCTACGACCTTTAACCCAAGCAACGCTACGTGTGGTACGCCATAGCGGTTTTCCGTTTAAGGCGCTATAGGTTCAGCGAAGTGAAGCGAACATAGTTTTTGAAACAATATTATGCGTCTGTTTATAATAATATGGTTTCAAAAAAATACGAATAGTAATCTTGAGGCTTTTCTGCAGGGAAATCAGTGATTCGAAACACGATGAAGCAATTTTCGCTCGATAGAAAAAAATCACGAACATAGGTCTAAAACATATTAAAATTCACTTAAAACATATTGACAATAGCTAAACATATTAACATTGGTTCTAAAAATCGGCAATATCATGTTTGAGGGAACTTAGTGATTACTTTTTTTTTATTTAAACGCACAAAAAATTAAAATTAAAAACATGGTATCCGCGCTTCCAAACACGCACTTCCATCTCGCTCACGCTTATGCTCAGCGAGAGGGAGAGAAGACCATGATACTATAGCGCCTTAAATAAATGAAATAAATGATTTTTATTCTGCAAGTAGGCCGCGATAGCACTGTTACACGTCAAAAATCTACTAGCGTTTCTGAAAAAGAAAACCACAAGAAACGCCGAAACAAACTCAACAGTCAGTCATTTTTTTTTCAAAAAGAAGATTATTACAATGATAGTACGAGTACTTAACCTGGTTAAAAAAAGTACCTAAACCTGAATATAAACACAAGAAAAAAAAACAATTATTAACTAAATCGTTGGGAATGCTTATTTGTAGGAACTGTGTCATCTAGTTCCCTAGGCGTGATACAATTACAATTAAATCATGAATGATTAAGCTTTTTTGGGCTCTGGTTTGGGCCATGCATTTCTGTCAGTCCTCAACCCTGTAATAAGCCTGTGTAATAAGTTTTGTAGCAGAGATCACTTGTAATCCAGTAACTTTACACATCCAGAGCATGCGTCAAATCTGCTATTATATTTTTTGCAGACTTATTTATGATGTTGGCCCAATGAATAATCCAAGTTTGCGACCTCGAGCGCCGAACGCAACTTTGTCAAAAATTTAAAATACCGCGAAAGTTTTTATTTTAACTCGAAAGGACTAGTTTTTGATAGTACCTTCAAAGGACGTTTTTAAAGAAGACTAGATTTACTACAATATGAGACTAGAATTGTCTCTGTGGACCCAATAGTTTCCGAGGTAAAACCTTTCAAAGTCTACAATTTCGCGCTCGACGTCACAATCTTGGATTATTCATTGGACCAACATCATAAAACAGGTCTGCAAAAAATCAGAACTACTGGATTTGACGCAAACTACCCCGTACTTTCAAGCGACAAAGTTACTGGATTATTGTAGGACGCATGACTTGTATCTCTTATAAGTCATTGGCCTTAAATGGACAAAATTTGCATGTTTTCATTGGCAATGTTATCCTAACTTATAGAGGTACATAACCACCGTAGGTAAGTACTTAAAAAAGAACCATCCTCAAAAGTCGAATTATCCTTTAAAACACAAAGGACACTTCGCTAACTGCAGAGCTGTAAAACAATAAATGTATCTAGAGAGCTTGTTCCTTATTCAAATAAGACTACGATTTAGACATCAGACATGGGTAGTGGGTTCAGTCCCGAAGGTACCGGAAAGACTTGAATTACCGCGACTACTTGCACGAGTTATTTTAGGGCCCGTACTAAGGAATTATTATGTAGCGGGCGACATGGTTACCTATCGAAAGACTGAATTTAATTTCCCATTTGTATTGTTTGTCCGCATAATCAGTTCGGCAAAAAGCCGTTATTCTCTGAAACCATGAAAATTTCAGGAATTAGATATCGGGAAGATCGGGAAGCTACGGCACATCTTTTCGTCTAATATTCCGCAGTGTCTCAAGACGAGAGCTTTTGACCAGTGTGTGTTGCCAATGATGACATATGGAACGGAAACGTGGTCGCTTACTATGGGCCTCATAAGAAGGCTCAAAGGGCGATGGAGAGGGCTATGCTGGGAGTTTCTCTGCGCGATCGCATCAGAAATGAGGCTATCCGCAGCAGAACCAAGGTAACCGATATAGCCCTCCGAATCGCTTAACTTAAGTGTCAGTGGGCGGGGCACATTGCACGTAGAACCGATGGCCGTTGGGGCGGAAAGGTTCTCGAGTGGCGACCACGTGGGTAGGCCCCCCCACAAGGTGGACTGATGACCTGGTAAAGGTTGCGGGAGTCCGCTGGATGCGGGTGGCGCAGGACCGGCCATTGTGGTACTCTTTGGGGGAGGCCTATGTTCAGCAGTGGACGTCTTTCGGATGATATGATGATGATGAGGATGATGTATCATACTTGACTATACTTAGTCGTATTAAGGCTATATAAAACAAACCAAACATTTATAATGATAATAATATTAATTATCTATCTCTTTATTGCTTTAGTGGCAGTCGTAAAAATTACTTATCTTTTTTTGGGCCATTACGATCTTCAATCTTAAATCACTAATGATAACTAATTTTAAGCCTTTAAGTTAATTTAAAGTCGTAAAACTACGTGCAAACGGCAAATTGGTGCAATCAGATACAGGTTATATCAATTTAGGTATTCCTCAAGGGTCAGCTTTAGGAAATACCCTATTTTTATTATTTGTTAATGACCTGCCGTCGAATATCGTAGCCGGGTTATCAGTACTGTTTGCGGATGATACTACCGTGTTGGTCGGTGCAAACAGCTATGAACAACTAAGCGTCAAAATAAACGCGGCTTGCACGCAACTCCAAACATGGTTCGCGGCTAACGGGCTGTTACTGAATGTAGCCAAATCCAATATAATGCTTTTTTCTGGCCGTAAAGTACCAACGCCATTGTCAATGGCAAGCTGTTCAATGCCATTGTGTGAGGAAAGCAGGTTCCTTGGATTTATAATCGACTCAAATTTGAATTGGAAGCGCCATGTTGACAGTCTGTGTGACAGGTTGAGTAGTGCTGTCTTTGCGTTGAGAAAATTAAAGCCGCTAATCTCAGGTGATTCACTGAAACAAGTTTATTTTGCATATTTTCATTCACTGATGTCCTACGGTACCCTCCTTTGGGGTAACTCCACCAATGCGCAAAGAGTTCTTGTCATGCAAAAACGTGCAGTTCGGGTACTTGTAGGAGTCAAGCATCGGCACCCCTGTCGGAAGTTATTCTCAACGCAACGCATAATGACACACTACTCACAACATCTGTTTGAGCTTCTCTTATTTGTAAGAAAAAACATCTCCCAGTTTGAACGTGTGAATGTACCAGGCAAACAGCTTCGTTCAACTGGGCGCCTAAGGACAGTTCCTCGTCGCATGGCGCTTTCAGAGAAAAATCCCCGGGTTATAGGGCCTACTTATTTCGAGCACCTACCCGCCGATATAAGAAACGAACCTTGTGACGAAACATTTAGGCGTAGACTGAGAAATCTTTTGTTGGATAACCCTCTGTACTCTGTTCATGAGTTCATGGACATGGTTTTTTAAGAGTTTATTTGATTTATTGACAGCTATTATTTGATATGATTTCTTGTGTAACATTTATATTCTATATTCAACTTTTAAATCGTACCTAATGCATAAATTGACATTGTTTATTTGTTTAATAGTATGTGTCTATTAGTTTTTAAATGACAATCCGTAATTGGAGCTACGATTTCCACTTTGTGTTTACATTTTGAATATTTTTAAATTTTATTTCTTATTATTGACGATCGTGATAAGGATTCTTATAATTTTGACATTGTATGCAAACCTATATTGTAATTTTTATCTCGAAATAAATAAATCTAAATCTAAAATCTAAGAAAAACTCACCCTTTTTTTTAATCAAAAACAAACCAAACACTTTGGGGTCTTCGAGATAACTAGCTTTTCGTCGGAATGAAAATTAGGACAAACAATAAATAGATAGGAAAGCAACCACCAAAAGGTTCAGACATTTTACATACTAACTAGGTATCAATACCAACGGTTCGTTGTTTTGTTTTTAGGGTTCCGTAGCCAAATGGCAAAAAACGGAACCCTTATAGATTCGTCATGTCAGTCTGTCAGTCTGTCCGTCCGTATGTCACAGCCACTTTTTTCCGAAACTATAAGAGCTATACTGTTGAAACTTGGTAAGTAGATGTATTCTGTTAACCGCATTAAGATTTTTCAACAAAAATAAAAAAAACAATAAATTTTTGGTGTTCCCTATACTTAGAACTGAAACTCAAAAATGATTTTTTCATCAAACCCATATGTGTGTTGTATCTATGGATAGGTCTTTAAAAACGACATTGAGGTTTTTAACATAATTTTTTTCTAAACTGAATAGTTTGCGCGAGAGACACTTCCAAAGTGGTAAAATGTGTGCCCCCCCCCCTGCAACTTCTAAAATAAAAGAATGATAAAACTAAAAAAATATATGATGTACATTACCATACAAACTATCACCGAAAATTGGTTTGAACGAGATCTAGCAAGTAGTTTTTTTTTAATAAGTACGTCATAAATCGTAAACCGCAATTTATTTAATGGAACCCTTCATGTGCGAGTCCGACTCGCACTAGGCCGCTTTTTTTATTCTTAGCCTGTTTAGGTGTCCCACTGCTGTATAACTCACACACGGCCAGTTTTGTAACTTCTATTACTTAATAACTCATCACGTTGTCACCCACGAGAACCCGCAGTACCTAACCAGGTGAGTAAGGAACACTCGAAGGCGAGAATTTCAAATCCGTAAACGCGCAGCAATGACCATAAAGTATTTCACGGCATCGCTCCCGGCGCGGGCAGATTGAACCGGTTAAAATCGCTTTCGAGCGAATACAGTTTTTAAATCGACCGGAAAACGCTTGCGGGGTTTATGTAGTATTGGATTTTTGAGGTGTGAGCGCTGTCGGTGAGCATTGTACCGATTTATAAAGAGAGGGAGAAATTGTTTTATTTTATTTCATAAATGACAGTCCAGTGATTGACCCTCAGAGCATAGAATACTAGAGAGAGGACAAGCCGCCGGCGGCCGTGTCGCAGCTGTATGCTCAATGGGCATACACTGCCATACTGTGCACGCGTGCTGATCGCAGAGAATATTACGTTTTTTCCCAAAATGCCTGATATGATGCGCGTTTATTGTCAAATAAGCGTGTAGGTATACAAGTGTGTGTGTTTTAGATGTGTGCGTGCTTTGTCTTGTCAATTACTTGGGCGTTGTGTGGGTTAATGTACTTGCGACAGGCTCACTCTATACAAATCGGCCGCCATGTCCGATCTCCTTATATTCATACATCTGTGGATTGACCCTAGTCTTACATACTTAATGGTAAGCGACGACAGAGCCTAAGATGAAGCTCACTGGTTCAGTAATAGCCTATTCACTCTTGTATTGAGGGCACCTAGATCGTAGTCCTCAGGAAATACAGATAAAAGGAGCGAATTCTATTCCTTAGCAGTTCGCATTAGAAAAACGAGGCAAATCACCAAAATATTGGGTAATATACTTAAGTTAAATTACGAATGGATTTTCGACATGCCTATTTCTCGGGTCACTAATGTTTCCCAACCTAACGTTTGGCAACCTGATTCATTTCGCATCTTTTCATTTCCCAACCTCTTAATATTCCTGAAACTGTTAAATATTTCAGGATTTTTATAGACTAACCTAACCTAACCCATGGGGTTCTACACGATGGCCCTGAAATATATCCTGAAATATTTACAGTTTCAGAGTTTGGGAAATGAAAAGTTGCGACATGAATCAGTTTGCCAAACGTTAGTTGCGAAAAGAGAACACCTTCTTTTCGCAACTAACGTTTGGCAAACTATACCTATTTTTCACATTAATCGGTAAATTAAATAAACGTAATAAGTACCACCATGTAAGCCGTGCCGTAGGTGTGGGCAAATTGATTACACAAAACATTATTATCAACACAGTAAAACCGCCCACACAGACAGCCTTCAATCAAAAATAAACATTAATTCCACCAAACAATGTAAAATCAGATAGCCTAACAATTGCCGGTTCCTTTTCAACTGTTAAAAAAGCATTTGAAGCGTAAATCATTCATCATCCACCCACTTAACTTTCCGGTGACTTCACAACGCCATAACTCAGAGGTTTGCACTATCAAGAGATCATGCCTGTCACAAAACCGGAAAAAACTGTAAAAAACCGGAATATACTGATGCTGAGTCGGCGGTTTAAAGGATGGTTCCGCAGTGAATTGGCAACTTCCCTATCTTTTTATGAGGCTTCGAACCAGGTTTTAATGAGGATCAAATGTGTGTGTTTAACTTTGTAGTTAAACACACACATTTGATCCTCATGAGTGTGCTTTAACTGTTTAGAGCACACTAATTAGAATTATTTTACGAGTACCTTATATTAATTATATTTTAATAACATTAAAAAAAAAATGGAGGTTGTTTGACCATAGAAAATTGATTAAAATTGGCACGACGCGGAACGCACCCTAAGTGCGCTGATTGGTTGAACGAAGTATTCCACTTGCATCATCAGCTTCAACTTACCTACGCCAGAACATGATAGTTTTTTTATCCAGACATTTTATTCCATTCATTTCGTCATCCAGCAGTATCGACGGAACCCCGCTGCGCGGGGCTTCTATTTCTGGGCAGTGTCCTGATTCTCCCTACAAACTTAACATAGCTTTTCTTTCTTTAACTTAAGAGTAGCACACTTGTCGGAGGAACAATTCCTGTCCTCTGCCATTTTCTTTACTGCCTGATATGACACGAGTCGAACGTAACCTTCGCCTTAATTTTTTCGAAATGAGTTCTTCTTCTTGGACTTCCCTTGCCTCTCGTTCCTTCAATCTTTCCTTCTTAAGACACGACCTTTTCTTTAAGATATCTACTAAACTATAAGGATGATCCATACTACAGTACGGTGTCGCAGTCTGGGGTAGTGCAGCCAAATGCCACATCCTTCAGGTGGAGCGTGCTCAGAGAGCTGTATTGAAAGTGATGCTGAGGAAACCGTTTCGTTATCCCACGGATACACTTTACCGAGAATGTGGGTTTCTTAGAGTGCGCCAGCTTTATATCATGAAAGCGGTCTCGCGGAGTCACAGTTGTTTACTCAATTCTGCGCTCTATGAGGAAATCTTAAGAAGACGCATATATAAGGCGCCCCTGCCACCGCTCATATCAGCTTCGGCTCGTAAATCTCCAGCTTTTTCACATCCCTACGTATATAATAACATCTGCAAGTACCAGAACATTAAACAGCTTTCCACTCCTGAAGCTAGACGTATCGTAAAGAAATGGTTACTAACATTGTCATATGCTGAAACCGAGAGACTGGTTAGAATACCGCATACAAACTAAACCCTATAAAGCTGTTGTGGAATTTCCATCATCAACTCACACCCAAGCACACACACATACACACACACACCCACCCCCACCCCACACACACACACACACACACACACACACACACACACACACACGCACACACACACATATATATGCAAACACACTCGCATGTCAATAGAATTTAGTTTATATACCAACTCGACTAGTATTATCTAAACTATATAACTAAGTAACTACATTTCCTTAACACTCCTGTAAATCTTGTTTTTTTCGCACTCGCAGACTGCCAAGATACAAGCTTAAGCCTAGTTTGGAGTCTGATGGATATACCCCATAATATCAAGTAACAAGTGTTTTTGTGAAATAAATCATTTATTATTATTATTTATTATTATTATGAGGTAATTTATTGAAAAAAAGCTAAACACTTAAAAGTTCATTTAAATATGCATCAACAATATATTACAACTCATTTAACACTTACGGCCGTATTCATAAACGTTCTACAAGCCTATTTTAACTAAAATGGCGGTAAAATTCGTTTGTCCTTATCTGTCACTTTGACATTTTTGTTCATAAGAAAGGGACAAAGCACATTTCATTTAGCAGAGGCATTTTAAGTTTTATGAATAAGATGGTTAGTCTTTAAATTTATAGCCTAGACCCACCTATGCTTTCCGCGTGACGATTCAGAAAAGAAGAGAGCTACGTAGCCTGCGTTGGCCATTTTATTAACGCGGCTTAACCCCCTCCTCTGCTACTAAACGTCATGACGAGGTTGCTCGCGTAGCCTTGTAGATGGCGCCTTAGAACCATCAATAAACTGACGTCCGTCGTAGTTCCGGCCCGTTCGTCTAGGTGGCGCTGGTGCTGCACTCGGTTGCCAACACGGCTGTTCTGCTGGGCAGCTGCCCCAGGCGCCTCATGTGTTAACCTGTGTTAACTCGGGGCAAGTTTTAGGGATTTGATATCGATAATCAAGATGTCGATATATATGAATACATGTGCTCATTGAAATTTCACGATTACTATAAAAAGGTTCCATATCATATCTGAACGCATATCATATCTGTTTTATTTTGACTCAAAGTCAACATAAATATTTTAAGATAAGATAAAATGCCATATATTAGTATATTAATTTAAAGTGGATATTTTCATCTAGACGGCGATCTTTATTACCGACGAATATGGAAAAAATGTAAATTGTATACTATGAAAACTATTATATAAAATAAACAAATAAATACACGTTTTAATTTGTTAATTGTTTTTATTTTAAAATGAACAGAAAATAAATAATATCTATTTATGTTGAATAACATTTAGATGTTGACAGTAACATCGATATTTTTTTTGTCGATAAAATATTTTGCTACATCACTTTAGTATAGGTGCCCCGAGTTAGCACAGGTATGCTTATGAGTTAAGATACATGCTGAAACATGACAAAGATCCATGTGAGTGTTATGGAAGGGTAAACAAGTTAAGTAGAATCACTCAACCCTTGAATGTGACATTTCTGTTTTGCTCGTACTTTGATAATAACCACAGTGTAAACAATTTTTATTGATGTTCAAAGAGGATTTCTCACTTGATCACGTTCGTCTTGGGTTTAGATCGGTTGATACGTACTTAAAACCTTGCCACGCCACGGTTAAGATTTTATCTGTATCCAACTCGATTTCCACCATTAGCCTGGGTATCACAAAGTTTAGATAAAGGTACATCATCGTTATTTTATTTGGTGTCTACAGGCACGATTATTCTAATTTTATATGTAATAAGGTATAGGTACGTCAACTGTACAATCGCCTGCAAAAATGCATGGACACCTTACGGTCTACTTTTGCATCTACAGCTGACAGTCTTAGTTGCCTGACGTGCGCGAAAAAATAACTAAGTAGATAGCGTTGTCGATGAAAGTCCTTGGAGTTGGATATACACGAACATTACTAAATTCACTATTAATTATTGACACTTGTAATCATCAAAAATGTTCTCTTGCGAGTATTATTATTAAGAAGTCTAGCAAAACGCTAATCTACAGGAGGTATCTGTATTTTAGTGTGACAACTACTGGATTGTTAATGATATACCTATATCATTTTAACCACCCAACTATAGGATTTGATGACTAAGTAAGTCACTAAACCTTAGTGGATTAGCCCATTACTGCAAATAACAAGACGCTATGGTGCACCAAGGATCCTCCGCCTGAGCTGAGCTGAGTTGACGGAGAACGCGGTATACTTAAATACGTCTAGCAGGGCAACTGCTATAACATGGATACAGGTACTTCCATAGTCGACTCTTACGAATCCAACGAGATGAAAGGGGAGGTGCTATTCTAACCCTAACAATCCATTAAGTGCGAAGTGCAGAAAGAAAGTAAGTATTTATTCGTGACAAAACATTAAATTGAAGACATACAGATCTTCATATTTGTCACAAAATTGCCACAACTCAGCGTAATGCTGGCAGATGGAGCGCTGGTCTGACATATGACTACATAGTTATATATTTTGCAAAGTTTAGGTAAATATCTATACGATTTTTTTTTATACTACGACGGTGGCAAACAAACTAAGGGCCTGCCTGATGTTAAGCTGGTACCTTCGCCTATGGACACTTGTGACTCCAGAAGAATCACAAGCGCGTTGCCGACCCTTTATTCACTTGAGGATTTACTGTGTTGGCAGATAGAGACATGCAGGTCCCTCACTCCCAACACAGCGCACCCTAGGGAGCTCTGGCGACCTTACTCACCACCAGGAACACAGCACCACATACTTCATAGCATGCAATAATATAGCAACACTACAAAGCAGTGGTGCTATTATGGGTGCGGTCTTCTGTAAGGTGGAGGTACTTCCCCAGTTGGGCTGCTCCACATACGAGCGAGATGACATTCCACTGTGCCCTACCTCTCTAAAACGAATTTCCGAAATATAATATTTTATTGCTAATCTAATTCCTACATTTGAGAAAATCGATTTCATGACGAAATGCGATAAATTCTAACAATAAGAAATGTAACATATTGATTCCACTGTTCCTGTTTGTAGCATTGTCAGAATAAAATTTGAATTGCCTATTCGTACGTTAATGTTTTTGAAAATGATCATCGTAAGTACGATTCTGGGACTGCTGACTAAGCTGAGAGCGAGTGACCCTCATGGCCGGGGTCATCTTCGCGTGTATCAGGGAAAAATCGACTTAAAAAATCAATTCCCGTTTGCCGTTACATTGGAAGGTGTGAAAACTCATAAGAGATTTTGCACTGGCAGCCTACTAACCCAAAACTGGGTACTCACAGCAAACCACTGCGTACACAGCAAGTCAGCAAGTGCAATAGTTATAAGATACGGAGATCACACTCGACCCGCGAACGAGACCAACTTGTACAAGAAAGTTATCAAAATATATATCCATCCACATTTCATGCAGAGTAGAATATCATTTAATGATATCGCACTACTTTTAGTTGAAAAAGTGCCAAAGAAGGAACACGCAAAACTGCTGGCAGTGGATTATAAAACCCTGTTCGGCCTGCCCGTTACCTATGCAGGATTTGGACGAATAAGCAAGGAAGTGCGTCTGAAAAAAAAAAGAAAGAAAGAAAAAAGTATATCGATGCCCCTTCAAGTAGGTGAGGGCCTGGTGGTACCTTGTGAAGATAGTCCTAAAGAAGGTTTATTTAAATATAGTGTAGTGTGTGTAGTGCCAAAATGTTCTAGGAGACGGCAGCAGGCACGCCCGGGGGATTCCGGGGGGCCGCTGCTGTATGACGGACGACTTATCGGTATATGTCGGAGCGGAAAAAGTAATTTACCAATTTCGGAATATGTACCTGTTAGCCCGTTTTTAGAATGGATTCGGAACACCATGCAGTCTAATGGAAACTAAACAATAATAATCTCGACGAAGCCAGGGCTTCACTTGGGGACAAATGTCGCACGACCGTGTCGCCAGCTAGGGCAGACACGTGCGTCACTAGATTAGTCAATACTTGGCTATATTTCAGTACAACACATTTCTTGAACCATATGAAGATACGTGTAAAGTTTGTTTTTGCAGATTCATACAATGCACTAAGATTCTTTATGTTTAGTTTTTGTTTCTAGTGTGTACTATTTTTGGTGAACAATAAAGAATATTTGTATTATATTGTATTGATTAAGTTAAGTCAGTTGTTGTTAAGTTATTACATGTAAGGTAACGGCACCTATTACCGAGGTACTTGGGCAATTTTTTGAATAAGACCCCATTATTAAGCATTTTCAACAACCCCAGGAACCAAGATGTATTTGTTTATGGTAGTTTATACATTGACCTTTATTTTTATTACATTTTCAAAGTTAATTTGAATGCCTACATAATAAAAATAATTTAAAAAGAAAAAAGGATTCTCCCTATTACGATATACCCCAGTTGGCCCGTTTTTAGAATCGATTTGGAACACTATACACTCTAACGGAAACTAAATAAAAATAATCTCGATTAAGGCATGTTTAGTTTAGTTTACATATTTATTGAAGACTGACTAATAGTTTATTGCGTTAAATAATACAATATTAGCTCATACAATATCATAAAAAAAGAAGAGGAATCTAGTGTTCTATGGTGGGTATTCCGCAGCCGTCTTCGCATCCAAATCTTCCTATTCTTCTTCTCGTTACTCTAATTCTCATAGAGACTGCTCTGATGATAGATATTTGTATTTTGACTTTGATCCAGCTTATTATTTATTTCATTGTACAATTTTCACAGAACATTTGTGTGTATGTTAGTCTTTAAGGTATTTGTGCCTTAGATGCCTGAAACAAATGTTTTTTTTTTGTTTTTATTATATAACTTATCGTACAGTGATCATAGAGATATATGCAATAATAATGAACATTGAATATTAATATATTTATTTGTTAGGTATGTATGTAAAATATATCTACCTAAATACTTACCTACAATTAAAATGAAATGAATATAAAATTGAATGTCAAGTCAGATTTAGTATACAAAAAAAAATACAGTCAGGTTATTCCTGTGTATAATCACAATGTCAAGAGACATACTACACTGTCAATTATTTACAAGACTAATACAAAAAAATAAAAATAGGGTACCAGAGAGTACCTATCAAATATAATAAATTTCATATAAAACAATATCAAAAGTCTTAAAAGTAATTAATACCAAATATAAAAATAATTAAAATTGCATGTAATTGAAAATAGTATATTGTACAATTTCAGTAGGTATATTCATTGACTGAGTAAAATGACTTTTTTAATAAAAGGTTCTTCATTTTAGTTTAGTTTGTTTCAAATGAAACTAAAATAAATATTTCACGATAAAAATGACAACAAATGAAAATTATGCCTTCATGATTTTACGGAACCCAAACATTCATAAAAGACACAAAATTCGGACCAAATGGTAACAGAAGATACGATCGCCTTTTCACTATTCATTTTACAAGCGGGACATAAAAGACCAATTTCATCAAAGAAATGAGGACCAGGCAGAGAGTAAATACCTCAATTTTTCATTGGTTTTGAACCTTATCACAGAGGGCTAAAGTACAAAATCATGTGCACTCATATAGTCCTCTGAGATTATCCGCGGACGGACGGACAAACAAAGCGAAACTATAAGGGTTCCTAGTCGACTACGGAACCCTAAAGATGGAATCCTTATGGATTCGTCATGTCTGTCTGTCTGTCTGTCCGTCCGTATGTCACAGCCACTTTTTTCCGAAACTATAAAAAACTATACTGTTGAAACTTGGTAAGTAGATGTATTCTGTGAATCACATTAAGATTTTCACACATTAATAGAAAAAAAAAACATTTTTTTTGGGGTTCCCCATACTTATTTCAAACTGACACTCAAATTTTTTTTTTCGTCAAACCCATACGTGTGGGGTGGTATCTATGGATAGGTCTTCAAAAATGATATTGAGATTTCTAACATACTGTAAAAGTTGTGGTAAAATGTGTCTCACCCCCTGTAACTTCTAAAATAAGAGAATGATAAAACTAAAAAAATATATGATGTACATTACCAAGCAAACTTCCACCGAAAATTGGTTTGAACGAGATCTAGTAAGTAGTTTTTTTATTACATTATAAATCGTAAACCGCAATTTATTTTACGGAACCCTTCATGGGTGAGTCCGACTCGCACTTCGCCGCTTTTTATACACAATGGGATCTGCCATATCTAGATCGAAAACTAGTTTTTGCTGCCTGAAATTAAAATAGAAAAAAAAGCATAAGTAGGTATAACGTGTTTCATACAAAGTCTCTAATCGTTTCTTTTTTTTCCCTATTTTAATTTCAGCCGTCAAAAGCTAGTTTCCCACTTAGATAATTATGGCAGATCCTATTGTGTTAACAGAGTTTCATGTAGCATGTTTTTTTTAATGAGAACCAAAGAGGCTAGCCGAGCTTCCTGGCGACCCTTAAGGGCCTAAAAGAAATGTATAATTATATACCCCTTAAATCGTGGGAAAATGTCAAGTGTTGGCCCAAATGAAAATTAAATATTGGACTGTACTGTGAATGTCCATTTAATTTTACTCGTTGATAAGATTTCATTAATAGAACATTGAATACATTTCATTTACTGATTGAAATCTAGGTTGCAGATGAAAGGCAGATTTAGTGAATGTATTTTTAGCGATTCTTTTTAAGAGGTCCTGGGCAGTTTTGGAAAATCAAAGC
This sequence comes from Epinotia brunnichana, assembly GCA_963854355.1. Classification (NCBI taxonomy): domain Eukaryota; kingdom Metazoa; phylum Arthropoda; class Insecta; order Lepidoptera; family Tortricidae; genus Epinotia; species Epinotia brunnichana. The sequence goes on from OY977945.1 coordinate 28,350,041, forward strand.
TCATTTATTTCAATCAACTTAATAAAAGAGGATATTATCAATTAATCTGTTTTTTAACCGAATACTAAACAGAGGAGACTATTTTGTGTTATCCATTAAACTGCAAATTCAACCGATTTTGGTCATTCTTTTCATTAATAGGCTTGTGACCTTAGATTTTTTTACGATGCCATTCGAACCAGTTTTGGGAGAGGAACAAATGTTTGGAGCAATTTCAATTAAAGAACATAAATACCCAAAAATTTGAGACAAAGACGGCAGCCGAACTGGCGGCAGCCGTAACGCTACATACTAATTGACTTAAAAGTATGACGTCACAGTTTGCTATATTTGTATTAGGTAATTGTTGTATAGAAAATCAAGTAAATTGCTGTTTAGGTCCATAGTTGTTATACAATTTTGTTTCTATACCGTAAGGATTCTATTGGTAGCTTTAAAATTACTCTTAGACAATTATTAACAAAATACATATGTAACTTTCAAGGTTCATCTTTTTATGATTTTGATTACATTTTGTAATTTATACTTTAATACAATAATTTGATGGTTTACTATCCATTTAGCAACACTAATACGTAATCAATTTTAACATCACGCAACTATGTAGTGTTATAATGTTCCCGCGTGAAATCAGGGGACCTATTTTTGACTTTCGAGCGCTCGAATCTTTCACTCGAAAATTGTCAAAAATTACGAAATTCTGTTTTGTAATAGACATAGAAAATTTAAAAGCGAGTGGTATTGACCACTCGTATTAAATTCTATCGGTAGAAAGTTAGTGCCTGCAATTTTGACACTAAAATAGTATTCACTTTTATTTAATTTTCGAGCGCTCGAACGTCAAAAATCGGCCCCCTGTTCAGATTAAGATATTTAGAATTACGTTCGTTTTCCTATTCCATCTCTCAGCTTATTAGTTCATTACAAAATTGACGTATTTCCGCTGCCATCTAAACTTTCTAAACCAATAGCTTGAAATTCCATTTCATTTCAAATGGTTTTCCGGCGCGAAAAATGTGATTTGATTTGAGTGGGTCTACAACGTTCAACTATAAAGTCTCTCGAAGACCGTTATACTCTGACCTCCGTTTACAACTCTTTATTTATACCACAATGATGGCAAACAAGTATACGCCTAACCTGGTGGTAAGCAGACTTCGTCGGCGACTCGTGAAGACTGTGAAGTTAGCGTGATTGGCTTTATTAGCAAGTATGTAAGTGCAAGCGGGACAAATACTTTAAATATACCAGCACGGGTATCACAAGACGGCCGCGACATACTCTCGAGCTTTCTCGCGCTATCCATCTGTCTCTTATTAGACCACTTAGAAAGAGACTGATAGTGCGAGAGAGCTCGAGAGTATGTCGCGGCCGTCTTGTGATAGCCGTGCTAGTATATTATACCCGTTACCCGATCATGCTAACTAGGAAGAAAATACACTCGCGCGTTATCCCCTTACTTGGTTGCAGAATTCATTGAGTTGTCAGCTAGAGACAAGTGATGTCCCCTCATTTTCAACACAGGGCATCCGCGGGGGGCTCTGATAGCGACCTTACTGACCACCAAGAAGACAATACGACTTACAATACGCGTAAAGCCTTGGCCAAACACACGGCGCGACGCAGCGCCGCGGTAGCGCGGCGCGACCGTGGCGCGATATTTCCATACATGGCCTGTTTGACCACGCTAGCGGTTTGTACGGAGATGTCAAGCAAGACGCTTTTCGCATATACGTGCTCCTAACTAGTACCTATACATTTACCTTGGTTATCAATAAAAATCATTAAACTACATCAGTGTTTCCATCAAGTCTACAATCAAGAATCAAATCATCTCAGTTTTACAACCCGTACATCTTACCCGTCGAACTACTCTGCCTCTAACACCTCTGCGACGACGCTACTATATTAGCTATCATCACAGATGAAAACTTATAGTGAAGCGTACTACCAAAAGAGTAATAAATAAAGTATGGTGCTTATGGCTGCTGTATTCTGTAAGATGAAGGTAATTCCCCAGATTCGCTGCTTTAAGTACGAGCGAGATGACGTGCCGCTGTAGAACTCTTTCAAAAACGACAAGTTTTATTAGGTACATGTGATGAGATGGGCACAGACAGGTTATGATTCGCCACGACGGCTATCCGTTCACACATAGTTTAGAAAAGCATATATCTGTATGAAGCCTAGAAGACTGTTATTTCCTTGTGATTCTGAGTACCAATTTCATAGTTCCATGAAAAATCGAGGTCGTAAATCGCAGTGAATTGCGAGAAGTAGCTTTTCAGTATTTTATAATATTAGTTTGCTATGACATGCATTAAGATGAATTATTATCTAACTCTTTACCTAAGTGGACATACATATGTCCCTGAGCTTCTCGTTCAAACAAATCTTTACGAGCGGAAAAAATCAGAAGGCGCCAATGCCATTTATTTGTATGAATAAATAACTATATTAAGGGACAATCTTATACTCATCGAACTAGCCCCATATTAAGCTCAATCAAGGCTAATGTTATGGGTATTAGATGGCGCTATAAATTCTTAAATTAATAGAAAAAATCCAAAACAAATACTCATGCTTATCAGAAAAATATTTGCCTTCACCGGGATTCGAACCTAGAACCGTCAACTTCATAGGCAAGCCCATTAGACTAAACCACCCGTCAACAAAACACAATACATGTCCGATAAATCGGATTCGAAGTGACGTGTCTTCCAACTCAGTACTAGCACCGAGGCCTCTCGAGGTGTTTACGATTTTATTCTCAATCGGATTGTCTGAAAGGCGCACTCTGCATACTTTTGCAGAGGAATGATACGAGATCGGTTTTGCCCTCTGACTTTGTCAATAGGGTCAATACATATGCGCAAGAATTACAGTCTCATGTAAGAATCGGACATCAATTTTGTGAATACAACCAATAATCGGATTCGACTATCGGAAGTGGAATCGGACGTGTATTCCTGCTTTAAAATTACACTTCGCTGTTGGCGTAGCTGGGCATTTTCAATAATTCGTGCACCCAATTAGCGTGAGTTGTAGGGGTCACAAAACCGCTAGTATTTTTGGAAACCGGTTTTTCGGTTTTTGTACATTACAAAACCGGGTTTTCCGGTTTTTCGGTGATTTTTCGGTTTTACATATAAAAAGTAAAAAAAACTGCATTTTATGAATTTAAACTTTAATATTCAGTCATTTAACAATGGATATAAAACCTTTTTTATATCTTATAATTATAAGGAACAAAAATAAAAAAACAAAATAACTAAAATAATAACCTCCATGCACTTCTGGAACGCAAAATTAACTTTATCATTATAACAGAAAACACAAAACATCGTATATTCCTTTTACGAAAGTAAATACTTATTAAAACGGTGACTGCGAGAAGAAGTCCACTCGTCAAAAGTCAATGCAAACTTTTCGTTATTTTGTTTCATTTCAACAGGAAGACAAGAGATGTTGTATTGAAAAACAAACTATACGTAGGGTAGGGTGGGCAATTAGCTAATTTTTATTAATTCAATTATATGTTCTATTCTATACTTACTGATAAACTAAAAAGTAGAAATTACAAATAGAAGAAGAAGTTATAAGTAGTAATAAACTGATAATCAAAGTAATACTTACAACTATCAAGTATTTAAGTGTAAAACCGAAAAACTCAAAAAACCGGTTTTTTCAAATTTGAAAGCCGGTTTTCTCAATCGACGAAAAACCCGGTTTTTCCGGTTTTTTCGGTTTCGGTGAAACCGGTTTTGTGACCCCTAGTGAGTTGTTAAATCAAAATTAACTCAGTGTCAGTTTTGTAACAAATGATGTCAAACTGAACTTTTTTCGCATTTAAATAAAGTCTATATGCATATGATTTATATATTAAAAAGAAAAAGTAATTTTTTATACAAACTAAATACTTAATTGTCGTTACAAAACTGACACTGACTTAATTTTTGTTTAACAACTCACGCTAATTGGGTGCACGAATTATTGAAAATGCCCATCTGCGCGATTTAATATTCTTAATGCAATACAATATGAGAATTGCCCCATTAAACATGCAATCCACTTAACGGATTAGACTAAAACATATTTAAGAGTAATATAAAATAAATCGTATTTGTATTCAGTTAAAGCCGTTTTTCCCTTGAAAGACTTTAGGGCGGATCAAAAAGATGGCAATTTTTTAATCGTTCCCGGATTTTATATAGCGCTGTTAATGTTTTTAATCACCGCTGAAACGGGGTTTTTGATAGTTCGATTTCGCTTTTAATAAGGCTTTTATAACGATGATGAATTTTATTAGTTAGCGTTTTCCCGCCACTTATTAGGGTTCCGTTTCTCAAACTGAAATAAGGAACCCTTCTAGGATAATTTCATGCTCCGTCTGTCTGTCAAGATATTTTTTTTCAGGAATGCGTCGGGGTACGAAGTTTAATAACAAATGCTTAAGTCTGTAGTGTCTTGGAGCTTTGAAAAAATCAATCTTCTAGGCCAATGCAATCAAAAGATATGTCCGTATTTACCGAATACTCGTATTAGCTTACGACCGCTTTAGCCTAAATGGTAGTGACTCTGCCTACGAAGCAAGAGGTCCTGGGTTCGAATCCCGGCAAGGGCATTTATTTGTGTGATGAGCACGAATATTTGTTCCTGAGTCATGGGTGTTTTCTATCATCATCATCATCATATCAGCCGAAAGACGTCCACTGCTGGACATAGGCCTCCCCCAAAGAGTGCCACAATGACCGGTCCTGCGCCACCCGCATCCAGCGGACTCCCGCGACCTTTACCAGGTCATCAGTCCACCTTGTGGGGGGCCTATCCACGCCGCGCCTTCCGGTACGTGGTCGCCACTCGAGAACCTTTCCGCCCCAGCGGCCATCGGTTCTACGTGCAATGTGCCCCGCCCACTGCCACTTAAGTTTAGCGATTTGGAGGGCTATATCGGTTACCTTGGTTCTGCTGCGGATAACCTCATTTCTGATGCGATCACGCAGGGAAACTCCCAACATAGACCTCTCCATTGCCCGTTGGGTGACTTTGAGCCTTCTTATGAGGCCCATTGTAAGCGACCATGTTTCAGTGCCATATGTCATCACTGGCAACACACACTGGACTGGTCAAAGACTCTCGTCTTGAGACACTGCGGAGTATGGGACGAAAAGATGTGCTGTAGCTTCCCGAACGCTGCCCAGCCGAGTCGGATTCGACGATTGACCTCTTTCTCAAAAAGTGTTTTCTATGTATTTAAGTATTTATTTCTCTATATAAGTATGTCTATCTTCGTCTAGTACCCATAGTACAAGCATTGCTTAGTTTGGGACTACGTCTATTTGTGTAAGAATGTCCGCAAACATTTATTTATTATTTATTTATTTTGATACTCCCAAATAATTCAAAACCTATACGCTAGTGGTACAGTAGAGGATTTAGCGCGCACAAATGCAATATCGTCAATAGGTGTGTAGACAACAAATAAAATAAGTTTCTGTCAAAAATTTCATTTCACATTTAATTACGGAGTGCCTATGGCCACCTTCCAGCTCCATCATCAGATCAGCTCTATGCCATAATAAAATAAAAAAATCTGCTCAATTGGAAACCGGGAAGTGGATCACATTTAACTTGCAAGGTTTGATTACAGACAGACAACGGCACAGGTGAAACTAAATAATAAATAAAAGATTGTAATGATAACCATATTGCCAGGCAGCGTGACGGTAGGTGGACCAAAACGTTAACGGATTGGTGGCCAATTGCAGGAAAAAGAAGCGTTGGTCGTCCACCAGCTCGATGGGTTGATGACATAAAAAAGACCGCGGGTCATTTCTGGATGAGACTAGCACGGGACCGGGATAAGTGGCGTACGCGAAGAGAGGCTTATGCTCAGCAGTGGGCGATTACAGGCTGAAAATGATGATGAATGAATGATAACCAATACCTTACGATGAATTTTCTCGAAAGGGGATTACAAATATTGTCAAATGGAGAAAAAACGAAAGCAGGGGATTAAATAATCACAAAGTAATAATCGTCCAAAGTTTTAAGAGGCATTCTGTACCTTTTCCCCAAAACGCACCTTCATATAAAACGATTGTCATTTACTATAACGCTCTACGAGCGTTGTGTCTCTCTAACAAGCAATATTAAAACGGTACGGTTGTAGCTTCGTAATTTTTTGAGATATCTGAATAGGGTTTTGGTCACTAGGGATATTTTTTGCCTACTTTCTTTTGGAGTAAGTAATAATAAATTTTTAGTCTACACCCCTATTGAAAACGAAGTTCGTGTAGCTCCATACCTGTCGCACCAGCTTATTGGAAGGATAAAGTTATAAGAGATTCAATTTTTATTTTCATGGTCACTCCTCAGTTTGCCACTTAAAAACAAAAAAAATTACTACAAAGACCCAGACGACAGTCTATTTTGTTTTGCAATTACACCACAAACCTAAAATCTACATACAAACTGAAAAAACGGACTCTACCATTTTGGTACTTGAAATGGCTTGATGTCTCTAAGGGCTCTATTAGACTAAGCGTATCGCATTGGAACCGGTCTGGTATTTGGGCATTTTTAGGGTTCCGTACTCAAAGAGTAAAACGGGACCCTATTACTAAGACTCCGCTGTCCGTCCGTCCATCCGTCCGTCTCTGATACCATCTCACTGATACCGTGAGAGTTCTAGCTTAAATTTTCACAGATGATATATTTCTGTTGCCGCTATAACAACAAATACTAAAAACACAGAATAAAATAGTTTTTTGTAGATAATGGTACGGAACCCTTCGTGCGCGAGTCCCACTCGCACTTGACCGGTTTTTTATTTTTCTTGTACCTTGATGTTTTTGGCTTGTCCAGTGCCTTTGACACCCTACAAATACGAAACACGTTGAAAAATTGTACTTGTAGCTATTTTAAAACGTCAATAATATATCTAAAATGTAAATAAACACAAAAAACCAAGCTTTAAATTTACCACATTTTCTTGGTTTTTCTGGCTGCCGACCCTCGATTTTTGCCTGTCCACCTGTGGAAAGCCAACTTCAAGTATCGATTAGAAGTATTAGGATTTGTATATTGTGCCTGGAAATACTTGTTTCTTTTCTGATAGTGGAAAACATACATTTTCTTAAATCAACCTGATATTTATCTCGCTAAAGTATTTTTTACTTAAAAAACTAAAATTAATCTTGTCCAGTGATTTTGGAAAAGTGGACATGTCCACATTCCGTTGCGATGATTTTGTGGTAACGAGGTATTTTTATTACCAAATTAGGTGTTTATTTTGATTTAGCATCACATATCGTTACGTAATATCATTCGTTTTGTTTAAAAACTGTCAGTAGTGGCTAGAAATCGCGGGCGAACGGTGCGCCGAGTGGTGGTCCCAAAAATAGAGTCCGGGTTCCGTTTCGAGATTACAAAGGTTCCTATTATTTTTCTGCTAATGCGACTCAATTATATTCATCTGTCATTATCATTGAACATGATTTCAGTAAAATACTATTACAATTGTTAAACAGTATATTAAACATGTGTTTTAATCTGCGAAGTATTCGTTCCGTTACGTCCAATCCGTTACTATTTGTATGGTAAAGTAGCCTTCTTAAGTAATGGAAGGACGCCTATTCAAATAAAATGGTACACTTTGAAAAAAAAATGCCCATAAAAAAGATACAGGCAGTTATTAAAGGTTAGAATACAACTATATGAAATGATAAGCGAGATACCAAAATTGAATTCCGGTATTTTTGTATGATTTTTGTATAGGCTTGGCGCGTGTGGAGAATGCCATATAGCATTCTCCACACGCGCCAAGCCTATACAAAAATCATACAAAAATACCGGAATTCAATTTCGGTATCTCGCTTATCATTTCATATAGTTGTATTCTAACCTTTAATAACTGCCTGTATCTTTTTTGATCCTATGTATTTTTACACGACTGCCCAACGAAAAGGAGTGTAATGTTTTCAGGTTTAATGTATGTATGTCTTATTCTTTAGTCCACCAGAACTAGTCAACGCCTTAACCGATTTAGATGAGTCTGGTATCGTTAGAATCCTTACGTCAACCCGGGTGCCATAGGATATATGACGTCACAACAAAAACAATATGGCGGATTATATGATCAATAATGTGTGAACAGAAGAAACATGTTTTTTCCTATCCCATCATGTATCAAAATGAGAATTTGAAAAGGCGATTTCAAAAATATATACAACTTATGTATTTAAAACTCAATTGTATTAAATGAGACTTTTCAAAATAGAATCGCGAATTGCAAAGAATATAACTATTCGGGGCTATTAAATTATATATCAAAAGAAAGGATTTTGAAAGCTTATCAGTAATATAATACATCTTATATGTTTAAGTACACCTCCGGAGAGAAAATCCAAAATGTCTTACATCGCGCTATTGAAATTTTCTCTCGTTGAACGCCAGTCCTGTCAATTTGGTCTGGATCGACATTTGACTAACATTCAAAAAAAGACTCTTTGAGTAATGATACGAGTAACAAAGATAATACAAAAGTCAGGCGGCGTTTACAACCTTATTTATTAACTGCAAATCATTGCTTTTTCTGCGCATACTAAGAGGACTACCATGGTACGTTATAGATAATTGTAATTACGTTTTTTTTTTGGAAAATGGGTCGCGCAAAACAAAAACAGGAGCGTAAATTAACTGACATACGTAAATATAAGTGCACAGCACACTCTCGTGAAAGAAAATTAAAAGATATCAGAGAGAGAATAAATAAAAAACCGGTCATGTGCGAGTCAGATTCGCGCACTGAGGGTTCCGGACCACCCCGTACAATAGAAACAAATCCACTATAAACTGACACTCACTAAGTATGTATTCACATACTTAGTGCGTGTCAGTTTATACTGGAAATTAAATTTTTAGTGATGTAACTAAACATTTACGGTTTTGCAATGTTTCCTTTATCTGTGCTATAAGATGTTGCTTTGTACCAAATTTTAAGATTCTGAGTTCACGGGAAGTACCCTGTAGGTTTTGATTCCCTTGCGAGTTTCGAAAATTTGCGGAAATTTGCGGCATAAACGCCTGTATCTTTTTATTGCGTACAACCAAATGATCCTATAAGGGTTCTACTTTTTCCTTTCGGGATGGGGAACCCTAAAAACATTCGAAAATTTCTGCCTTAGAAGTGTTAGTTTGGTAAAGGTGTGTCGGGTCCAAGCTCAAGGGAGGCTACGCGGAAATCGAAATTTAGCACTCATGTTCACTTGAGTAAGAATAATACGTGTCCACGTGGGCCTTCGTCCCTGGGGCTCCCATAGGGACCGCGCTCTGAATGGATGCTTCGGGTTCTTGGTTCTCACATGCCTCGCCACTCATCTTTTTCCGCTCCGCCTTCAGTCCTCGCTTTGCTTGTAAGACACTCGGGAATAGTGAATGTCCGCGTGGCCTCGCCCTCGGGCTCACGTCGAGAGAGCGATTTGAAAAGATGCGTCGGGTCTAGTAATTGTAAAGAAAATCAGGAATAGTGAATGTACGCGGCACAGCCTTACACGGAGTTCGACCTTTATGCCTCACTTGTAAACTTGTATTCGCTGGTAAAACACTTGCGAATAGTGAGTGTCCACGTGAGACGCCCTTCGGGCCCTCGGGCTCGCGTAGAGAGCGCGCTTTGAAGGAACTCTATGACCCTTCAGCCCTAAGCGTAGCTCGGCCTTCGGCCTCATCGCTAACCTTCGGGCCTTCGGCCCTCAGATTCACTTGTAACATACACGAGGGTAGTCAATGTCAGCGTGGGTTCACTCTACGGGCCTCCGGTATTCGGGTTCAAGCGGGAGAGCGCGCTCTGATGGGAGTCAAGTTTGCTTGTAAGGAGATAGCGAATTTCTACATGGGCACTCAAGCCCGATTAAAGGACAACGCGCTCTGATGGGACGTTTGCTGTAAGACACTATTAAACATTTAAGACAGCTAGTAAGTAGTGTTCGCATGGGCTTATTAGAAATCGTTTGTGAAATAGCATGATGCCTATTTTAGTATAATCAACAACACGAGAGTTTATCATTGCATTTATATACAAGATAGTTTATTTATCTCAGTTTATTTTTCTCAAGTGCAAGAAGGTCATAAAATTGTATAAAATAAAATAATAACGTCATGTCAGATATAATGGATTATGTCATTAAATTCTAGTGTACGAGTAATTGGTCGGGTATATTTATTGAAGAAAATGATTAATAATTATATAAAATATTTTCAAAACAATGACGTTGTGCTAATTAAAAATATCAAGGTAAGTTATATACATTACCTATATCCTATATGTAGTATTCTACTCGGTGTGAACTTGATAATTGTGATGTGTGTACTAGTCACACACACAAATCCTCCAGCTTTAAGGGTCTTGTGGAGGTTACCAGACTAACTCAGGGGTACTATGAGGTATTCAAGGGTAGAATGCTCCTGAACTGCAGCAGTCACTCAGCAGGTACCTATATACTAGGAGAACCTCCTTGGTTTTGTAGTAGGAACAGCAATGTCTTTGTACAAAACCGGGTTGTGTAGGGAGAATTTATAATTACTCGTACACAACTGTGATCGTATCTGGTAATGTCCAAAGAAAGTTGGTTTCTTGGTACATAACCCGGTTTTGTACGAAGAATATTTTTTTTAGCTAGTTAGGTTAGGTGGAGCATGGCCCATAGTCATTTTTGATTTGTATATTATTCATCATTTAACCGAACCACCGGCAAGTGCCCGTGGTCCACATAGGTGAACTAAGCAGGTGGACCACGGCCGACAAGGGGTTAAAGTTTGGTGACTATACTAGTTTAGTTGAGGAGCTCACATTTATTATCACTATCTTAAGATCACATTTAATATCATTTTCAACACACCTGCTCGTAAAGTAGGTCTTATTACAGCGTATTTACACTGATAATGCAGAATATTACCCATGCCGTGCCTTTTACATTACATTATCGCACTAGTGCCTTTTCATTACATATCTTTTTAAATATTAGCAAAATAATGCAGAATATTACCCATGCCGTGACTTTTACATTACATTATCGCACTAGTGCCTTTTCATTACATATCTTTTAACATTTTCATTTTTTTTTTTTCCTCGCAAATGTGTTGAAAAACGTCGTATGAAACACGTGAGCATTGGTCATTACACTTCTCGTCTCCATTAAGCCTTCGCCTTCGGCTCAGGCTTAAAAACCGACTCGAGTGTAATGACCAACTTAGCACACTTGTATCATAATGTACTATTATTACATAATGATTACATTACAATTCAAAAATGTTTTCAAAATAAAACCGACATACGGTACAATCATTGTTGTGTTTGATTGTACATTTTGTAGGCAATACGCGAAAAGAAAATATTGATGAAAACAAAAATTGGCATTCTGCGACTATTTGAACTGTTTAGAAAAAAGTTTGGCTAGGTGCGATTTCCGGCATAATGGGATTACATGTATAGAGATTTTAAAATGTTGTCGCTGTGCTACCTATTGCAAGTAAAAATGAAAAAGTCAACTAAGTGCGATAATAGGCATCGTGCGACTAAATCTCCCCAAATAACATACCAAAAAACAGGTTTACATCGCGCTTTGCGTCGGGGCCTTTTCGTGGACCCTGCTATTTTTTACGTTCTGTGTTTTGTTTTTTACACCCATTGTTTTGTCCACGAATAAATGTTTTATTTCTTTCTTTCTTTCTTTGTGATTTTAATGTAGAATATGACTGCGCTAACAGGTCAGGTAAATAAGAGTTTACTTTACACATAGAAGACTTAAATTGATCAAGGAATCTTCATAATTATAAGTATTTTCATGTACAAGTTCAATAACTAAAAAGTATTGTATAAAATAATTATTAAAAAAGGCAAAGGCGAAGGTACTAAAAAGTAAGAAACAAGTTGTTAATGAAGTAAAATATTGTTTTAATTATGTAAACTTATATATTAGTACCTGGACACTCTATCTCTTTTTGCCCGACGACGGCAGAGCCGAACGGAAGGGATATGTTTTTAGCAGTCTATGTTTGTATGTTCCACTGTAGCGTTTTAAATACTGAACCTTTTTTGATAAATGGGGTGTCAATCGATTCGAAATTATGCTCCGGGTAACATAGGTAACCTTTTGTATGAAAAAGAAAAATATTATGGCTGCCACATACAAATAAGTGACTGACTTTGAAAAAAATCTTTTTCTATCATAGCATGTGGGGTATCAATAGAAAGACGAGAAAATTTCGAGTTCAAATATATAAAAACATTATTAAACTAAAGTGTAACAAGCGATAGGAAGACGATTCAAGTTTATATCAGCCTATAAGAATACTACTAGCGCTATCTATCGGCAATTCTGCAAATCATTTTGTTTGACAAGCATTTTGTTTGAATATATCATCGAAATCGCTGAGGAAGAAGTAAATACGGAGAATCATTACCATGAAATATCGAACTCATCTCCAATTCTCTTCATTCTCATAGGTTTTTTTCTATCAAGGCAGTGATATTTTCAGTTCGACTAGCAGAGGCAAGCAATGCACAGCCAACGCAACATCCGAAATCGCATATTCATCCTCAAATCCCCTACAGGGCTGGAAACCTTCAGATATTGACCGTTTGTTGATTTTTGGTGACAAATATCATTTGCCTCGAAAATCTAGATATATATACAGCCTGACCATGTCGCTACCGATGAGTTGTTGCCTTGTATATTATATTACCATTGCTACTTACCAAAATCCAAAAGTTATACACTGGATATTGGATGCGACGCCGCAGTAGGCTTAGTGAATCATCGACTGTACTTAGTGGCTATTACACTAGTATAAAAGCAGGACTAGAAGACCTATTTAGGCATCACGATGTCACATCTTGCTTTGTTGCTTGCAATGATATTTCCGTGGCAGTAATTTCACAAAATCAACATTTTTACTTATTTGACTCTCACTCTCGGGGTCCAAAAGGCCGCGTCGCACCTAGCGCTGGTCGTGCAATGGTAAATATTTTTTCCAACACTAGATACCTAATCAAAACATCTGCATTTCGTTCTGGCAGTGGGGTCGAGTAGAGATATTAAATTTTCTCTCACAATAGTGAAGTCACATTTAACAGAAGAAGACAGCGCAGCATTTGTTGAAGGAAACCAATTAAATGAAGCCAGTTCGAACGAACTTCATGACGAAATAATAAGCACTAGGTACTCTGTTAATGATGATAATCTCTGATAATGTTAATGATGAGAAAGAGGTCAATCGTCGAATCCGACTCGGCTGGGCAGCGTTCGGGAAGCTACGGCACATCTTTTCGTCCAATATTCCGCAGTGTCTCAAGACGAGAGTCTTTGACCAGTGTGTGTTGCCAGTGATGACATATGGCACAGAAACGTGGTCGCTTACAATGGGCCTCATAAGAAGGCTCAAAGTCACCCAAAGGGCAATGGAGTTTCTCTGCGTGATCGCATCAGAAATGAGGCTATCCGCAGCAGAACCAAGGAAACCGATATAGCCCTCCAAATCGCTAAACTTAAGTGGCAGTTGGCGGGGCACATTGCACGTAGAACCGATGGCCGTTGGGGCGGAAAGGTGCTCGAGTGGCGACCACGTACCGGAAGGCGAGGCGTGGTTAGCCCTCCACAAGGTGGACTGATGACCTGGTAACGGTCGCGGGAGTCCGCTGGATGCGGGTGGCGCAGGCCGGGTCATTTTGGCACTCTTTGGGGGAGGCCTATGTCCAGCAGTGGACGTCTTTCGGCTGATATGATGACTTTGTTAATGCCAAATGAGATTCCAATACCGAACATCACGGAGGTAATATATCAAAAAAAATATGATAATGACACCGTCTTACCGATCCGTGAAATATAGCGCAAAACCGCACCACCAGTCAGTGTTCTCATAGAGCGGAGAGCTGAAGAGCTAGCCTGGGTTAAACAACTTCTGGATGGGAAAAATTACCTAAATGAAATTAGACCTCTCCATTAGACTATTTTCAATCACGTATGATGGGAAGTAACAAACGATTTCACAGCACAGAATATATATTTTACGCGCTCTCAGTGGTAGAGCTTCTGAAAACGAGATAAAATGTTTGCGGCAAGATGGCGTCCAACCTAGTGATTTATTCCAAAACATACACCTATGCATGAGAAATATTCGAGGCACTTCCTCATACTGGCACAGGGCATATTCTGAGCTAATGGCTATGGTGCGTAACCTTGGACCAGCACGTTACTCTGTCATGCAATGACCTGAATTGGCCAGATATGCTACACGCACTATTAGTGGTGGATGGAAGACCTTATGTTCGTGTGGATCTCAGTTTCGATGAAAAAGTACAGTTAGTGGAGTCGTATCCTGTTACTTTATCATCCGGTCTGTAACTTTATGATCTGGTACAAAGACATTTAAATGCACGTGCTGGAATAAAGCTTATAGAAAGCAGAGTCACCTGTGAGATCCCAGCACAGGTTGAAATGCACGATCTAGTCTTCCGATTGCAAACACATCATCACACTGCTACCTACTACAAGCAAAATGACGCTAATACGTGCAGATTTGGATTTGCGACAACAGATCTTCGCTGTTCAAAGCGCTCTCCTCAGTCATCGTCAGGTCTCGGCATCGGAGTATACCTACAGGTTATGCCACGTAAGGTTGAGGGACAGCTCAAGATAATGTGTCTTTGTCAACACTTGTGAGCCACAAGGAAGATACAGGATGTTTACCCCATTGTTACCCTCACATATCAACAATATTTTTTAATGAAATAGGAGTTCAAATAATACCCGACTAAAGTATAAAACACATCTAAAAATTATTAAATAAAATAAAATTTAAAAAAATAATACCAGACTCCGGACATGCGATCTGAAAAGTATAAAATAAGAAAACAATTTACTTCTGAAATGAAAACCTGACATTCAACTCTCTCATATTTGGATGAAGCCGTGGTCGCATGCCTTTGGAGCCTGAATATATGTTGATGCATGCGACCACGGCTTTATCCAAATATGAGAGAGTTGAATGTCAGGTTTTCATTTCAGAAGTAAATTGTTTTCTTATTTTATACTTTTCAGATCGCATGTCCGGATGTAACTCGAACTATGACTAAGTAGATCTCGTTTATCTATAGTTTTTAATGAATGCTAAATGAGGTAATAATTCAATACAACAGGGATTAAAATATAATAAAACATAGGTAAACCAACGTTTACGCATAGCAAAAAAACTTAATATTTATCGATTTTAACTATCGACGCATTCTAGAGAATAATATTTCACACATGTCTTGAGTGGTTAAAATTTATTACAATGCAAACTTAATTTGTTACTGTAATCGTGGAAAGCAAATGTATTTTATTCAAAAATGAATCTTATAACAAAGTAGTAACGGGCTTTTCTACATTCACATATTGTTCTAACATACGCATTCTTAATGGGAGAGCTATAGTAGATGACTGTATTAGTTTCGAGTACCGAGGTAATAACTTAATGGCGCCAATTTACCTTTACAGTTGAATCTGAGGAGATCAAATAATAATGTAAGCCAATTTCAACACTATCCTTATGGGAATATGGAAATGGTCGAATAGGTTCGCTTGGGCTAAGACGGCAAAAACGGCTGGACGAAAAAACCTCAAGTGGTCATTCATAGGAATTGTAGGTAAAGCGTGAGATTGTTTTTGTACAAATTTAATTATGGTTTTGTATTGGGTCGTATTTAATAAAGGGAATAGAGTTTAAAATAGACGTGATTATATTTAATTGGTAATTTGTCAACTAGTTTTAGACGCCGATTGTGCGGGGGTTGGGGGGAATGTTTTCAGAGCTGATGTTTAGACGGGGAAGCGTGGGGCTGGACATTCAAATCTTGGAGCTTGAGGGTATCGGTCGGGGATCTCTGTCGAAGGAAATAGGTCTCAATCTAGGATACCTAGGTTGTGTCTGGGCATGGATTGTGCTAATATTCGATTGCGCTGGTTTAGTCTTTGATCAGACACAACATATGGTAATTTAAAGGGAGAATTCAATTCGTAAATAATTATTGTACTTACATACATAATTTGGTGGTTTAATCTCAATTAAATAGTGTAAATTTTAAAGTTTATTGTGAAGTTGATTTTTAGTGAATCTCTTGCTGTTATTACTTTGTGTTCAAATAAGAGTGGTTAATAGTGATTATTTTTGACTAGAGTTAATTGGTTTAAAGTATAATAGTTTGATGGAGTTTGCTTTAATTTAAATTAGTGTTTTAATGGGGTTAGGAGAATCTTGACTGATACTTTCAAGCCATTCGTTCTTTAGCTATATTTTGGATTGACGTTGAAACTGGATCGAGCCTAAATTCGTAACGTAAACATTCATAGATACTTTATTGTGAAGGCGAGAAGGTTCAATATTGTGTGATTATTTTACATAGTATTGAACTATTTCGATTCTTATTAGATTTTGAGTTTATTTTGGAAAGTTTTATTAATATTTCGAACCAGATCAATGCCTTGATTGGATGTCAATCTAACATTGTACACGCTCCCTAACGGTGCCAACAGCGTATACAATGGGATCCTGTTAGAAGTAGGCCAGGCTCAGAGATACCTGGGCACCGTCTCCTTTATTTGCATAGATGGTGTAGCCTATCATAAATGGGCCTCTTCCTTGGCTTAAGGTTTGCCGCAGGACTGAAGCGAGAGGTCGCAATTTAAAATAAGTCGACCGCTTGAATTTATTCACTCGTTAAGGTTTTGTGTGTGCTTAAGGCTTGGGTCTTTTATTGAATATATATTTATATGTTATACACACGCGATAGGGAGTGCATTTCACAGAACCTTGTCCACGGACCGTTGTGAAATGTACATTACACCGGCTATAGGTTGCCTTCTCGGATTAGCCTGCCGAACGATTTACAGCGTAGATCCCTAGCTTAGGTTTTACACATCACATAACACTAATAAAAGTAATGATGGGAGTTTTGCATACAATAGTTTAGGGACTAGTGGAAGGTAGGATTAGGTATAAATTCATACGTGGTACTAGGGACTTAGGAAACAAGGTTTATTCATACAATAACATTTATTTGTAGGATTAATTAGATAATTATGAGTAGAGAAATTAATGGTTGGTCTTAATTGAGGAGAAATGTGGAGTTTGTGTAGTTGAATGTGGCATTCAGGTATGGTAATATAATTTTATATTTTATTTGGTTAGGGAAACAGTTTGGTTTCGGAGAAAGAAGCAAAACTGTTATAGGGACCAGTGACAGGCAGAGCAGATCGCTGATGATTGTAGTTACGGGCGAAATAATACCCTTATAACTACTAGCTATTTCGTACTTAACTATTTGTGGAATACACATTCGATTACAATAAATTCGATATTTCAAATGCCTACACATCACATAACACTAATAAAAGTAATGATGGGAGTTTTGCATACAATAGCCTAGGGTCTAGTGGTAGGTAGGATTAGGTATAAATTCATACGTGGTATTAGGGACTTAGGAAACAAGGTTTATTCATCCAATAATATTAATTTGTAGGATTCATTTGATTATTATGAGTAGAGAAATTAATGGTTGGTCTTAAATGAGGAGAAATGTAGAGTTTGTGTAGTTGAATGTGGCATTCAGGTATGGTAATATAATTTTATATTTTATTTGGTTAGGGAAACAGTTTGGTTTCGGAGAAAGAAGCAAAACTGTTATAGGGACCAGTGACAGGCAGAGCAGATCGCTGATGATTGTAGTTACGGGCGAAATAATACCCTTATAACTACTAGCTGTTTCGCACATAACTATTTGTGGAATACACATTCGATTACAATAAATTCGATATTTCAAATGCCTACGATATAAAGGCAAATATATAGAGAAATAGGCGTTATATTGCCTGTATTGTTAAGTTTATAACACAGCAATATTAAAATAAAGAGGTTTGTCTGAGTTTGTTTCGGTATTTCTTCTTATTCAAACCGTCAGGTACGAAATACTGGTAGATTCGCTCGTAGAGTCTTAAACTCATGAGGTAACTAGGCAGGTAAATAAGGTAGGATCATTCATACTCCATCCTAAGCAAGAAAGTAGCTTTGTGTGAGTAAAAGATTACCACACAACCCGTCGCTAAGACTTTGTTCCAAAATATGAATACATAGGTTGAATATTAGTATGTTTAAGGTGTCAAAATAATCAAGATAATAGAAAATCTAAGAGCTACGATCTTGCTTATCCGAATGATTAATAGGAGGTTGGTGTAAATTAACAAAAACATATAAAATATTTATATTAATTGATTTGACAGGTACATTATTTTGAATTAGGATGCAGTAGGTGAACGAAGGAGTAGGTAGATAGATAGAGAGGAGTCAAGGTCCAATTTGCTACACATAAAAGAATTTGGGTTGTTCGGAATAACGTAGTAGTAGATGATCAGGTGGCCAATATTATTATCATTATTTATATTAAAAGGTAGTAGTTTAAGGGGGGGAAGTTACACGGAGTCGGGTATTATTTTTTTAAATTTTATTTTTTGGAATATTATATTTTGTTTGCAGTCGGGGGACCTACTCTTTAGGTTTTGTATGTAATATAATATATGTAGGTCCTCCGGCTGCAAACAAAATATAATATTCCAAAAAGAAATAGAGTGTCCAGGTACTAATATATAAGTTTACATGATTGAAACAATATTTTACTTCATTAACAACTTGTTTCTTATTTTTTATTTAGTACCTTCGCCTTTGTCAACGGCAGTTGTGTTTTTTATTTTTTAATAATTATTATTTTCTTTATTTGGTATCCTAAATAAATCATTTTTTATTATTATTAGTTCAGCGGCATATTGGATAACCGAAAAAAATCGCGAATTGAAGAAGATTATTTTTTTTTTGAACATCGGTATAAGTTCCTGCCAATCACACGTCACCTGCCTATCAACAAGGCTTTAAAAAAACGCGTTGCGCGTGCAAAATACCAAATCGCTTGCAATTTCATACTTCTTTTTAGCTTAATATACCTGATTCTAAGATTCATATATCTCCTAGCGGCGAGCTATTATAATTCCAGACTCACAGTATATGAGACAATTTCGTGTCGGCCTGGACTAAGGTTTGTTTGAATATCAGTGGTGCGATTTTGTCTACAAGATTTGTACATAAAGTGGTAAGATTTTTAACAAAAGTTGTCAGAGGGACGACATGACATGAACTGCCAATTGTCGTGAATACGACTCCAAATTGTTTAAAAACATTGCGTCTTATTTGGTTGTATAGAAAATATTAAATTTTATTAGGTGATGAAGGCAGGATTCATCCTTTTCAAATTTAATTTGCCGCCACTCAAATATGTCCATCCGTTTGAGAACTACGATGCCACACACATACACACAGTTACACACACATATACTCACTTCAAAGATCAAAATCCTCTCGTTTACGTCGAGGGTTACAATTGTATCATACAACGATCAAAATTAACAGATCCTCTTCGTTACAAAATCCAATAAAATACGTCACAAAGCAGACCGAAAAAATCGCATCACCCACCTCGTTACAATTTGTCCATCAAAATTCCAATCCCACCTCAACGGAACATCGCCGAAAAGATTTAAAATCACCCGTGACGAGGTCACAAGGAAATAAATTTGGAATTGCCATCCTGTGAGCGGCGCTGGCAGTACAGTCTGCCACAGCGTAACAATACAGCGGTGTCATTCAATACCTAAGGTGCGTTCGGCTTACTCCGAAAATCGGGTTATGCCGAATGATCTACACAAGTATAGTTCTGACAAAATGTACATATTCCTTTTTTATTTGGAGTTACCCTTCTAAAAATATTATTGGATATCGCTTGATTTGGTAGAAAATATCAGAAAAACCCGTTTTTCGGAGTAAGCCGAACGCACCTTACCTGTTTTGGCACATTGATTCAATAAGATTGGTGGATCCTCTGAAACAAGAGCATGCCAATTTTCCCGATCTTGCATCACGGCCAATAGGGATATTGACTGACAGATGAGCAACTATTTATGAAACGTCGAAAATGTACAGTACGCTGCACAAAAGTTTGCGTGTCTGAAGTTAGCCTAGAGTCGCCTCCCGCATACCCGTCCGACCCCTCTGACACCTTTGCGGCGCTACTAGTAGCTAACATCAGAATCGTTAACTGATTTTAATCGTATTGTAAGGAATAAGTGACATCACTATTTTCTATGATCAAACAGCGTTCCCATTGGGGTATTACCTCAGAGCATAGAATACTAGAGAGAGGACAAGCCGCCGGCGGCCGTGTCGCAGCTGTTAGCTCAATGGGCATACTCTGCCATACTGTGCACGCGTGCTGACCGCAGAGAATATTACGTTTATTCCTGATATGATGCGCGTGTATTATCCAACAAGAGCGTAGGTATACAAGTGTGTGTGTTTTAGATGTGTGCGTGCTTTGTCTTGTCAATTACTTGGGCGTTGTGTGGGTTAATGAACTTGCGACAGGCATACTCAATACAAATCGGCCGGCATGTCCGATCTCCTTATATTCATACATCTATGGGTATTACGATAAAGAAACGCCTTTTCATTGAAGTCTTATTTTGTGATATTAATTGTAGATGAACAAATTTCATGGATACCTTTCATTTCTAACAAAATACCATTTCATTAAGTATAAAATGAAATACTGGAAACAACAGAAAATATATGTCACAGGATAAGGAACAAATTAAAATAATTATCATACCGCAAATACCAACAACAGAAGCAGTATTGTAGCCCCACAAAAACTAGGTACTTCGTTCCATGATATGGTTGCAGTGGGTAGTGAATCTTCTGTCTTCATTTGTTTTATGCGCGTCGTGAATGTTTTGTTTGGATTGAGATTGTATAGAGAAATGGTCGTGGTAAGTTAGAATGAAACGACATGATGAAAAAAATGAGGTGCCGTCCTTTGCTCGCTAAGCAACGCTGCGTGTGCTACGCTAAAGTGCGACTAATTTGAGAGTCATTGGTCTTGAATGGGTAACGTATTTAAAACTGTTACAAAGCTAAAGCTTTAGTACCTAGTAGTATTTTTTGCTTATGATTAATACAAATACCCTGAGGCAGTCTACGAATGTACTACCTATTTTAAAGGGCGGATTGTAGATTGATAAACGTTAAATATAATCCTGATAGCCGCCTACTGATAGAAAACTGACAAACTTCCCGTACAGGATAACTGTTTTAGTATCTATAGGATACTAGAATAGAGATCCACTTGAGTTTTGACAGCTGTTCCAAATCGAAACTCGTAACGATACAAAAATCTGTACTGTAATAACATTGAAGTACAGATTTTACCTACTACCACAGACAAGAAAGTTTAACAACAACATCTAAGTGCCGGTTGTCTGTTGTAATTGTAAGTTGCCGTTAAAATCAATTTGAGTGTGAAGTTTGACAGTCCCTTATCAGCTGTCGACGCCATATTTAACGATCTGTAAAATGTGAAGGATGCAACCCGCCCTAAGTATCTCATTTTGAATTATTATAAATCCGAGTAAAAAAAAAACCAATTATATTTAATTCAATCAAAGGTTTTATTTGTCGTTCAACATGTCTTTCTTCATATCTCTCCGAACATTACACATTTCATGTAGGTATCTAGATCATATTAAAGATCAGCGATCCTCCGCCGCATACCAACGGCTCATGCAGATGTACCAACTACCCACATTGTTGCCGGAAATGATGGCGGCACTCGTGACGTCACAGATATTCTTTATCGGTGTGTTTACTGCCCGCGTGCTCTGCAGTGCTGGCTGTAAACGGGGCGAATATAACTAAAGACAGTTGGTTGGTCAAGTTTTATTTTTAGTCCGTCGGGAAATGTTTCATTTATGGCGTTAAAAAACAGTAAGTAATTTAAAAATTATTTATACAGGAAATTAAAAGATAATAAAAAAAAACAATCAATATATTTATATTGCTGATGGGGCTGCCTCGTTGCTGCAGCGCGTCGGCAATGTTCGCGGAGGCGCGCGTGGACAGCTTCGCTGCCATAATACGTAAAAAAGCCGCATCGCTGCTCAATAGGGTAAGGGTCAGCACCAACAGCATTCTGGCAATGTTTGCAGGCAGGTTGGATGGTGCCTACCTAAACCATTGCAGTGCACTGCATGTAATGGGAAATAATGTCTACTAACACTTTAGATGTAAGATGAAATTTACCTACTAACCCTGACATGTATTTATATTTTTTATGGTTTGTGTATAGTATTTAAATGTATGATCCAAGTTGGTTGAATAAATAAATGAATTATTATTATATAAAGCTTAAAATTTTCGTAAAAATGAGTTGTTTAGTAACCAGTTAACCATTTTATGACTTAACAATTTTAAAGTCGGAAATAATATATCATAATCTGCAAGATATGAGAAGTAACATAGTTTTCGTAGAAATCCATTTTAACAAAAGAAAGTAGAGAAAAAAAATCTAAATTGAACCCTATTATTTCACTTGTAACCATTTTACTGCTCAATTTTTTATCAGAAAAAAATGAAATTTTATAATCTTCTTCATAAAGTAATGAACAATAACTTCATTCTCATACTTACTTAGATTTCTTCTCGTTTCCTGAAATCCGCGCTTTCGAACACGCACTTCCACCTCGCTCACGCGTATGCTCAGTGAGAGGGAGAAAAGACCATGAACGTGCGGAGCCTTGAGTAGAGTTCTCATTTGGCTCGCTTCGAATAGCTTATTTTGACACTTCACGGGTTTTCAATGAGACTATTCAAATAACTTAACAGGTTCACTGCCAGGAACCCGCCTATTGGGCGCACGCTACTTACTTATTATGTAGCAGAAAAACCACGGCATTGGCCACGACCATAGCGTGTAGTGATTGTTGGCAGTGAGTGTGTTACCGAACCTTCAATAGCTAAAATGTGTTTTGCCCATTTTCGCAAACATAAATAGGGAACATTACGCAAAACTCTTCGTAGGTGGCGACACTAGCAGCGTTGACATTGTTCTCGTTCCCACTTGCGGTATTGTCAATGCAAGCATCCTTGTCACTCATTTGACAATCAATTGTGCATGTGTGACAATCAATTGTGCCCTTTACTGTTTTACTATTAGTGATAGTGCTGCCTCTGGCGGCAGAACATTGCAGTAATGTTCCCTATAGCGAGATGACAGATATAGACAAAATTATTTTAAGGGCATTCTGTACGTTCTTTGCAACGTAGAACACAAGTGAAATAAGTTTCAGTCAAAAAAATAACTTTTGGTACAAGCATTTATTGCCGGCTGCACTTTTCTGTATACCGTCATCAACTACTCATTGAGACGATTCTAACGAGCCCAAACTTAACGGGGTTCCCCATAGCCATCTTCTGTCTCCATCGTCATTTAAATGTCATCACACCTTTACCCACAGCTCAATCGGTTGAAGATATCTGCTTCAAAATTGAGTTGCAAGATTCCACCCGAACAAACATAGTTACATAATTAGGTACTTTCATACATTGCAAGTTAATAGAAAGCTTGTAAGAACAATGTTCTAGTCTCTTCCATTATCTCTACGCCGCACCGTAATCCGTAGCACCGTAGAGGCTCTACGCGACGTGGAGCTACGACAGCCGCTTCAAATGACTCAGCCACGTTTGTGAGCGAGTCATGATAAAGTTATAACAGTTGTACAGTCGTCTTCATATGTTGTAATATGTTTATTATACAGGCGAAAATGTCATAATAATGTTTATTTTATTATGCAGGCGAAAAACAACGGAGACGTAATCCCAAATCACTCTTACCGTCTTTTGGATATTATATTTAGGAATGTCAGTGTATTGAAAAGTTAACTATAATACCATGAGCATTACCATTAACATTTCACATATACGTAATGGAGTTCTTATCGAAAGCTATTCCGGTAAATATGTTAATGGGAATGGGGTGAGTTGGGTTAAAATAGACATTCAAACCTCGATAAAAATGTATTTTTACATTTGGCACGTTGATTTTTATAAATAAAGAAAGTTCCAGCCGTATGAACTTTAGTTTTTTAATGATTATCTGAATTTTAACAATAAACATAATTATAGTTGAAAATTCCACCTCACCCCGTAGGGGAAAACTTTCGGATTAGCTTGCCTCGATCTGCGTCCCGTCCCACTCTCCGCTCATATTTATCGCTCCCCTTCCGCATGATCGCTCTCTACAACACTGATTCCACTCCAGGCCACATATCTTTCACTTCACCCCTACAGAGACTCTACTTTTTTTAATGTTATAATTTACTCCGTGTTGCCGCCAGGTAAGAAAATAAAAGTATAATAGAACTACTATTAGGGCAGCCTGAGACAGAAAATCAAAGTAGTAACTGAGAATTTTTGCGTCCCATCTACCCCCTCAATCCCTACTCACCCCATTTTACGGTACCTGTGGGGCAGTGGCGTAACTTTTAGAACGAGCTTTAGGAAAACTCAATATACCAAAAATAAATACTTAAATACACAGAAAACATCCATTCTCAGGAATAAATATTATATACTGAGTATAGGAAATATCCACGTATCCGTATCCATTTAGCCGCAAGATTATCGAATAAACGAAAAAAATGCGTTGTTGCCAGCTCACCAGTGTTCAAGCAAAACTTTCCCTAAAATTCCCCGCTACTTTCAACAACGTCTGTTGGTTAAATGCGGCCCAAAGTTCGATTCCCCGCTGAGCCATAACCAGTCTGGTTTGTTCTAGTTGCTAACTACCCCCGATTAATTTTAATGAGAGTTTACATACAGTGCATTTCAAGGGAAGTATAATTGTGAAAATCTGCATAACCTGGAAAATTTTTGGATATATCTTTTAAAATATATTCAGATGGTTCCTGGGGGCCTGTCTTATACTTATACTTCGCATTCCATCTTGTGAACGTAATTTTCCCTTAGATGTTTTAAAGCATTTGGGGGTAGATTGGGGGTTTAGAATACAGAAACGCGGTCTGCCTATAATCGATGGAAAATCTGTAAGCTATCCTGCACAGGCGATAATTAAAAAACATAAAACTCTCACCTTACCATGCATGTATGTACTGACTGCATGTATGTACGTAAGAAACAACATGCATGACTACAAACTGAGCACTAGCTGAATCAGTCATAAGCTACGGGCTTATTGCATATGGCCGCACATTCCAAACATACCTCAATATAATTTACAACTTGCAACTTAGAATGATAAAAACTATAGTAGATAAGAAAACAAAACAAAAATGTAAAGGAAAAAGCCATATATTATTTCAAACTAGTAGAATTTTACCCGTCCATGTTAAGTTTAAATTTTTACTCGCTGTAAATCAGTATAAACGCCCTGTTTTTAAAATACCTAATACCTATAATCGTCGTCTTAGATTAGAGATACGCAAAATATACGTTGAACCGAGATAAATAATTATTATTTATTACGGTCAAAAAACGAGGAAGTACCTTGTTCCACGTATATTTAATAATATCATTGCGGAAGACGACTGCAAAAGTATACATATATTTAAATCTAAATTGAAAACATGTTTAATGGACGCCTTCCTTTTAAAAAATAGGTAGTTAGATAGTTATAGGAATATAAAATAAAAATAACATAGTCATAAGGAGATCCAATCGAAGTGAGTGGAAATGTAAACAAGTTTTTTTGTCATTGAGGGTAGGAAAGGCTGAGGCTTCGTAGTTAATAATGATGAAAGACTTGTTTACATGTTTACATCACTTGCTATTCCTTGTTACCGCTTATAATAATAAGCATAAAAAATAAAATCATATGTAGATTGTACACATAATATAGATACCAAAACATAATTATAAAGAGTGTATATTCGCCAACAAACTGTTATGCAGTTTGGCGAAGATTTAGATTAAGTTTATCGTAATTTTTGTTGAGTAAGAAATAAATTAAAAAAAAAAAAAAAAAAGTTATCCCGCAGGCAACCTCTGCTCATCGTTTCGGCTGGCTAAGTCACGACGGTCACTCAGCATCATGGGGCCCACCCTATACAACTCGCTCCCGACTGACATAAAAAACTCAACCAGCAATTTTTTTGTATATTCAAGAACAATTTGACATGCATGATATTGACCTGTAAAATATGACATTTTATCAATACGTAAAGTTCTGAATCTGAATTTGTAAGCTAATGCGAGAGCGGCATACACGACCGCAAGCTTGGCAGGTGTAATTTGCCCGCAATATACAAACAGTATCCAACTAAATCACAAGTCATTGGAGAGCCACACATTTTTCAGCTTTTCCTTGAGTGATGCCACATACTGGGGCTGTCTAAATAACAACGGCAAGCCGTTCCACAACTTTCCACAACTTCACAGCACGCACCGCGGATGACTTAGAAAATGTGCGGGTCTTATAATATAATAAATAAATATTTGGGGACAATCTTACACAAATCGACCTAGTCCCAAACTAACTAAATCTTGTACTATGAATACTAGACGACGATATATATACTTATATAGATAAATAAATACTTAAATACATAGAAAACCACCATGACTCGGGAACAAATATTCATGCTCATCACAAAAATAAATGCCCTTACCGGGATTCGAACCCAGGACCTCCGGCTTCGTAGGCAGGGTCACTACCAACTAGGCTACAGAGGTCGTCTTATTAGACGGTATTGCAAGGGTGAGGTTAAGAGTCCGCAGTAAGCTCGGCCGAATTTCACCTCCCAATACAAACGGACTTTCATTCTCATTTTATTTTAAACTACGTGTTCGATTGTAACGAAACATTGCATATATAATGACATAAGGTATATCTAGGTAATAACTAGGTCTGTTATTAGTTAAATATATATGGCTCCAGTTTATAAAACAAACGAAATAGGTATAGCAAAAACAAGTTTAGGTTTAAGTTTTGTTTTTGTTAATTAATATCTTGCTTGTCTAATGAAATATAGTCAAAACAAGTTTAGTATGAAAAACTTAAATTTGCTGTATTTTATTTACTATTTATGTATGGTATCTGAAGCTACATAAACTAATTACAGACCTGGATGGTACTTAGCTTATTCTAAGTACAAAGTTTCAGAGCAAACTAGCTAGTCGTTTTAAAATGAGAGCGTTTGTATGGAGAATCGAGTTTACTGCGGACTCTTAAGTGTAGTTTGTAAAATATTTCCTCCTTAGAAAAATTGTTTTCTAAACACTGAAATGATGTCATCCATCAAATCCCACGATAATGCCCGATAGATTAATCCCAGTGTTCTTAATATCTGTGGTTATTACTTCCGACTGTACCCCGGCACAAAGAGTATTTAGCAGTGACAATGTGTCGCGGGCGTGACAAGGGACTTATCTTACCACGCATGACATTGCACTGGAAGGCTTAAACCTACTGATATTATAAACTTTTGCGTTGGCATGTAGACTTTTGACGATAGTGTTGTGATTTAATTTAATTTATTTATTTCTCTGTGGGGGAGGCCTATGTCTAGCAGTGGACGTCTTTCGGTTGATATGATGATGTGATATCAGACCTGCAGGTCAATCACGTAACGCATTGTACGCGCGTCAGGTAGATCTAAATGTCACTTTTTATACGGAAAAATGACAGTTAAATGGTCCTAACGCGCGTTCGGAACGTTACGAGATTACCCCTCAGAATCACGTAACGTTCCGAACGCGCGTTAGGACCATTTAACTGTCATTTTTCCATATAAAAAGTGACATTTAGATCTACCTGACGCGCGTACAATGCGTTACGTGATCGACCTGCAGGGCACAGTGGGCGTAGCGTACGCGTGCTTGTCATTATATCACTTATTATCGCTGTAGATAAGACAGACGTCACGATCGGACAAAGTATTGAGTGCGAGAGTGGAGGATGTCTTTTCCACAACAATAATTTAGTGATGAAATTGCAACCATCTAAGGCCCGCAGGTCCGTAAATTAATTTTTCACCTCAGCAGCTCGAACAAGCATATTTTGCTGCGTGTAAACAGTGAGCAAAATGCGATTTTGCTCACTCCGTGAGTCATAGTAGCTTTTTAATTTTGATATCGAGCACTGGTGACACATGATAGTGTGGAGTCCACACTATCATGTGTCACCAGTGCTCTATTACAAATTCAGAATATTATAGGTGCGTAAAAGCCTAACGATATATTTTTTAACGTGACGATGTTCTCACTGCTGAGGTGAAAAGTTGTATGTATCACACGAGAGCAAAGATATTTGCATCTCGTGCCTTTGAGTCCCTCACTACGCTCAAGGTTCTAATTTTGAATCACTCGCTACGCTCGTGATTCAAATATAGAATCTTTCGCTTGCTCGGGACTCAACATCAACACTCGCAGCAAAAATCTTTTTTGCTCTCTTGTTGAACAAATAACTATTGTTGTAGCACTCGGAGAGCCTTGAAGGCACGAGTCCTTAAAGCTAAGAGCGTTACGCAGTACTGAGAAGACTCGCGGTAGTCGTGACGGCTCGAGTCTTTAAGGCAAAGTAAGTTTAAAAACGGATTTTTAAAAAGTTGTAGCGCTTGTTTGGATCATAATACAGCTGCCCTACATTTAATTAGCAATTTGAGGCCTTTATCGAGGGACCATAGCTATTCGAAACCTGAGTTTTTGACTTTGGCTCTATAGAAAAAAATCACGAACATAGGTAAAATATTTACACACTTAAAAAAATCGTAACAAATTATGCACAAAATCTAAACATATTAAAATTGGTTCTAAAAATCGGTAATAATCATGTTTGAGGGAACTGAGCTATTAATTTTTAGGGTTCCGTAGCCAAATGGCAAAAAACGGAATCCTTATAGATTCGTCATGTCCGTCTGTCTGTCCGTCCGTATGTCACAGCCACTTTTTTCCGAAACTATAAGAGCTATACTGTTGAAACTTGGTATGTAGATGTATATTGCGAACCGCATTAAGATTTTCACGCAAAAATCGAAAAAAAAAAAAAAAACATTGAGTTTTAGGGGTCCCCATACTCAGAACTGAAACTCAAAAATTTTTTTTTCATCAAACCCATACGTGTGGGGGTATCTATGGATAGCTCTTCAAAAATAATATTGAGGTTTCTAACATCATTTTTTTCTAAACTGAATAGTTTGCGCGAGAGACACTTCCAAAGTGGTAAAATGTGTGTCCCCCCCCCTGTAACTTCTAAAATAAGAGAATGATAAAACAAAAAAAAATATATGATGTACATTACCATGTAAACTTCCACCGAAAATTGGTTTGAACGAGATCTAATAAGTTGATTTTTTTTAAATACGTCATAAATCGTAAACTGCAATTTATTTCACGGAACCCTTCATGTGCGAGTCCGACTCGCACTTGGCCGCTTTTTTATTTATTTAAACGCACAGAAAATTAAAATAAAAAATACATGATATCCGCGCTTCCGAACACGCACTTCCATATCGCTCATGCTTATGCTCAGTGAGAGGGAGAGAAGACAGTGAGCCTACGTCGCCTTAAGTTTGGCCGAGCTCTAAATCAGCTCTTTAAAGACCATTTTTTTTTGTTGGTAGTGCTTCGTGCCTATCATTGGTTCGAATTCCGGTAAAGGCAAAATATGTCTGTTACTTAGTATTGAATGTTTTCTGTTCCGCGGGATAAGAGAAAATCTATGACCATCCCGAAGGTTCCTTCTAAATAAAGGTGTTTTTAGGGTTCCGCACTTTGAGAGCAAACAGCGGAACCCTTATAGTTAGGATCACTTTGTTGTCCGTCCGTCCGTCCGTCTGTCAATACCCTTTACTCTCAGGAACGCGTAGAGGTATCAAGCTGTTTATATAAAATACTCAAGTCTGCTGTCCCTTGAAGCCGCGAAAAAATCAAACTTCTAAGTAGAGATGCCACGAATATTCGGCAACTATTCGGTATTCGGCCTATTCGGCCACTTTTTGCTATTCGGTATTCGGCCGAATAGTGCGCACTATTATACGAATAGCAAATCATGTAAAAAAAGACACGTTATTTTACTCAAAATTATGTATTTATTTCCAAATTACAACATTTTAGTACTTAAAATTAATAAGTGGTAAGTTGTGATGGATAAAAAAGAGCTTTTCAGCATGTTTTGGTAGCAAACGATTGCGCTTTTCATCGTCAACGTTACCAGCCTCAGAAAATAACCTCTCACTATAAACGCTACTTCCAGGCGAAGAAAGATAAACTTTTGCAAATTTCGAAAGGTTCGGGTATTGTTTTTCGTTTGCTGACCACCACTTGTAAGGATCGGCCTTCCGATCTAGGCGAACTGTTTTCAAATAAAAAAACAGGTTGTGACTTGTCTTATTCCAGCTAACGCGCCCCCACCAAGCATTCGGCGGCCGAATATTCGGCGCTTCGGCCGACAGCGTTGCCGAATATTCGGTATTCGGTATTCGGCCAATTCACTATTCGTGGCATCTCTACTTCTAAGCCAACGCAATAAAAAGATACAGCCGCTTATGCCGCAAATTTCCACAAATTTTCGAAACTCGCAAGGGAATCAAAACCTTCAGGGTCCTTCCCGTGAACTCAGAATTCTGAAATTTGGTACGAAGCAACGTCTTGCACAGATAAAGTAAATATTGCGAAAACCGTAAATTTTTAGTTACTTCACTGAAAATTTAATGTCCAGTATAAACTAACACGCACTAAGTACCTATGTGAATACATACTTAGTGAGCGTCAGTTTATAGTGGAAAATTTTCTATTGTACGGGGTGGTCCGGAACCCTCGGTGCACGAGTCTTACTCGCACTTGACCGGTTTTTTTACACTATCACTGCCTAGAATCACTACGCTTTCCTACGCTTTTTCCCCGTATGTAGCGGAAAGCGACCACGGCTTAGGCGCCCGCTTGACGGGTTCCTGGCACTGAAAGTGTTTCGGAGAGCTACGCACTCACAAACATTATCTCTTTACAATATTAATACTTCCACTGCCAGGAACCCACCTAGTTCGCAGGCGTTTCCTCTAATTAGCGGGAAAACCACGACATACGAACGTTGCTACGAAATGGTTGGCAGTGAATGTGTTAGGCTGCGGACTGAACGCCAGCGGGCAACGGGGCGACGAGCGGCTGCCCATACATTGAAGTCGCTTGAATGTATACTTCATTTCATTTACGAAACTCGATGCCGCTTGAGACTGTAACGATTCAACCTCTTAAATGGCTTGCTTTTATGTTTTTGTATTCTGAACTTAAATTAACCCCTATCTGAAAGCTGAAGCTCCTGAGAAGCTTCTAGTCGTCTGAAAATTGAATCCTACCTGAAGGAAAAGCTATTGAATAAAATTAAACAGATAGTAAGCGAGAAAATAAATCATTTATTTACCATAGAAATATCAAATTAATTTTGTTTGTTTTGAAGCTAAAGAACCTTTGATTAATTAATCCAGCAAAATCAAGACTCGATTGTACTAGATATCCACTTTGATCCTATAAATACTAACTCGTACCAAAGCGAATAGAAAAACCGAGTTAGTTCCGGCCGATCCTACTAGAAAGGTTAGGTTTTATTCTAGTCTAGGTAAATCTATCCTACAGCTACAGAATCTCTCGTTATTTATGTTAAAGTAATCGAGCTTGAGTACTTTAACAGACCAAATCATCTCCTAGGATATTGCCGGACGGAAAGAGATTCGGTCAAATAAAAAACCGTCCGACTCCAGACCTACAATGCCGTAATCTAACCTAGAATTTATTATCTCTGGAACCTAACCTCGAAGACCTATTTAGACCTAAGCTATACGTGATTCGCGCTGGTGAAGTGGCTTGGCGTGTGATTTCGTCTAGTGGTTAGGCTCTGCGTTGTGCGAATAGGCCCAGGCCCTTTTCGAGAAGTACGAAGTTTGTATTTCTATAAAGGGAAAAAGTTACACGTTAATTGAAGTTGTACATTAACCCTATTTTAGTAGAACCTATAACTTAAGTAAGACAATTATACCAGGTTCCTTAGAATTTATTTACAATTCTGTAGTTTCATTAAGTGATGCACAACTATGGAGGCTAAAGTGGGCATAAATTCCTTGTTATACTAAGTTGTGGGAAGTGATAAATTACGCTATGTGGTAGGTGACGCCCTTTAAACAGACTCGCAATACAATAGTGGTCAACTTGTGTTGGCCATGATGGGATCTCTATTGATGATGATGCGATGATATAATAATGAAAATAATCGTGAAAAAGTCAAGATATTGATGATGATGCGATGATATAATAATGAAAATAATCGTAAGTCAAGATATTGATGATGATGCGATGATAGTCTATTGAAATAGAATATTAGTACATGTTTTACTTACAGGTACATGAATGACGTAATGTCTAGTGTAATATCGATTCTCCCTAACGATGAATCTTAGAGTTGTTAGCGAACTGTAGCGCTCGCCTCTCGCTCGCTCGCGGCTGCTCGTACTCGCTAGTAATCCCACCTCATCTGTTGATTCCGCCTACCCTATCGTTATTTCTATCAAATCTAATACCAATTAGTACTGACTTTTCCTAAGCAATTTATAATACAATTCATCCCCAAAATATCTCAATGGATGTAACACAGTGTCTTAGCAACCAATCTCACCCAATCAACTCAAAGGCACTTTATAGTCGGAACAATGTTAAATATACGACAATGCACAATTGAACTGACGAATGATAATTAATTACCAACCCACCGTGAGACCTTTGTTGAGATCCCAATAAAACGGCCCCACCTAAGAAGAGACCTACTTAAATATTACTGATATTAAGAGTGAAAGTGTTGGATTCCCTCGCAAAATCAATATAACAAAGGCCTCTAGATAAGAGGCCTTTGACTAAACCAAATCGATAGCTCAGCTACTGAGAACTCCCAATTTGCAAGATTGGGAACTCTAAATACCTTTGCCTAATCGATGACACATCCATGACGGTGCTTAAGGTGCGGTCACATCTCACTTGACTAAGGAACCTCTTACGAGCGAATCCTCATTGGCCAAGGTCGTCAATGTGCCCTGAGAACAAGAGTCCTGACACCAAGCGACGCGATCACCGGCGTACATGAACTAAATTACCTTGCTACATTCATTCGGCTAAGGAATCCCACACGGTATACCTATAGGTATATTTGATTCCTTCATAGATTAACGCAACCGCACCCCTTATTAAGAGGTTTGTTAAGACTAAGACGGAAGCTTGACCGGGGAAGATCCCCAATTTGCAAGATTGAGGACCCTCAGCCACTCGCTCCACCTACACATCCATGAAGAGCGCATAAAGTGCAGTCATACTTCTCTCGACACAGTCGAGGTCTTAAGTATGTCCAAGGGACGATAGTCCATCAACACCGGTGCGAGCACACCTCTTCTTGACGTAATCAAGGTCCTCAATGTGCTCTGGGTGACAAGAGTCAGCGACACCGAGCACTCAATCATAGGTGTACATTATTAAATTACTCAGCTACGTTCACCTATTAAGGAATCCCTCAACCATATCGATAATTAACCACCGGGTCTAAGATGTACTTGTAGTAACATTAGTCGCTTATCCGCGCCTTAACAATTTATTCTCATATTACAACACGTACCACGGACCGAGTCAATTGCTATAGCTAGGTTGTCGTATAATAATTGATCACTTTATCTCGTAAGGGCGCACAGAACCCAATCATATCGCAGTGACAAATCAACTAGTAATATATATGTAGAACAAAACAACATTCCTGTAATATCGTCAGTTATTTAACCAATGACCTAGATCCGTTCATAACCTATACATAAACCGCTCGTACTTTATCTAGCATATTCCCCAAACTATATACAGTAGAACTAGATTTCGATACACAAATACAATTATGATAACGTTGAAATGGTTAGATAATAGTCCCCAAAAACAAATTAATAAGTTTAGAGTCATTCAATACAGTGATTATAAAGGTCACTCACCAGATTTTAATCTCTTAATAGTAAGAGCACGTACCTAGCCCTTGCAGCTTTCCTGGGCTCAACCTTCTTCTCTCCCGCTCGTAACAAAAGTGAGCTCCGCCGCGAAGCCGCACGCTCTCCCCACTTCTAGTGTCCAGAACCACACTAAGTAGAGCTCCACCTGAGAACAGTCCTTAACCCTACCTCAATAAATGTTATATTTCTATCCGCCCGCGTTTCCGAGCCGAACCGATCGATATCATCTTTTTACAACTATGTAGGTACTTTTTCCTTTGTCTGGCGTCGCTCTGCCGGCGCCGTACTGATCAAGCCCGAACATGTCGAGAAAACTCATCTCCCTAAGTGAATATGTATTATTCAATATTAATTAACCTAACCTTACACTTCATTAAACTACAACCCGTAACCCTAGTATGTATAATGTTTTCATCAAGTACTATATCCATAACTACCCCACATCAAGTACACTCAGCTAGAATACTATGACCGAGAAATGAGTTTTCTACATGTTTTGTTGCAGTCTCGATTTTAGGCTATGATCGCATCTAATGCCGCTTACGTCTAAGCTACAATTAATGTATCTAAATCGAAGCCTCTTACTCATGACCTAACTCTAGAAGTCGAAACATTTCACGTACCAAACCCCTTTCATTAACTAACCGCATTTTTGAAGCTATTTTCGCCCAATATCAACACATTACAATGCTCAGTCATCTTGTGATGACTAAGCATTTCTTTCTCATACCTATTTTAATTAACCATCATATTCATATATTATTATGTAAAATGTGGCAATCATTTGCTGCCCAGAACTTTAGCTAACCTACGTTATTTAAAAGATATACCAGACGTTGCTGTATTTATGTACATACATTCTTATTTACTAATTTCAAAGCTAATATAGCTTATAACTATAATCGAAAATGAGAGCTTCAAACCCTTACTATTTGGGCCCGAATCTCATCACGCTAACATCTCTCAATTTAAATGAGCAGTTCCGCCCTCAGGTACTATTGAGTCCGAGAGCGAAGCTCTTGGATCGTCTCAAGACCCTCAAGCGGCATCGAGCCTTCGTAAATGAAACGAAGTATAATAACTGCCGCTCGTCGCCCCGCTGGCGTATATATTGCCAATTTAACTGGATTGGAAACATAACCCGATATCAAACGTCAATGTTATATTGACTAATTTTGGAATAGACTATTCCTAGTTTATCTAACTGACACTTAATCGCATTTCGAATAGCTTTGACTGAACATTGATGACGTCATCGCTATATCTGGTGCAGTATTATCCATCCGCGGTATTTGATTGAGGAGGGCATATCTCTATCATATTGTTCCATTATTCAGACTTTGAAAGAGTCATAAAAGTGAGGCCATGTCCTCTTCTATTAAACATCAAATCATCAAAGAACAATCATTCGACCAACGTGATGATACAAAATAATTGAATTGTTATCTAGTATTATAAATACGTGTTGCGGAGTTTCGGCTAAATGTTAGTGAAAAACAAAATGAGAGATTATTTAACTACAGACATACGTACTTAGTATCCCTTTATATATAAAACTTAATAGACTGTGAGCTAAAATATCTACTAACTACTGTCCACTAAAATATGTTTTGTCCCTTTCCTTCAAACATAAATATCAATATGCCAGTTAACGACGAACGAATTTTAGGCATTTTAAGTAGGTAAAAAAAGACTTTTACAAATAAGGATACGTGAAGTTAAAATGGGCCTTGTAAAAAGATGTGCAAGTCTGATATGGCATTGATACAACTCAATACAGTCAAAAATCGTTTTGCAACGGCCGTTCAAAAACCCAAAAATCATATTTAAATACGAGAGCGCACGTTTGCAAAATATGTCGCTTCCATAAAAAAGTGGTCAAGGGCGACCCTGATTTGCACTCAGAGGGTTCCTCATTGGTTATTGTCTTTCAATTGTGTGCAACGAATAATATGGTGTAGATAAACAATCCAGTACAGGCCACTTATTTACCTACTACCTAGCATGATACGTATTTAAATGAATTAGTGGCAAAATATGCAACAGTTTGGTGTTGAGTTATGTGAGTCTAAGTGTAAGGTCTGAGTGGACGCTCGGAGCGGAGTGTTTGGCGGGGCGTGCAGCGGGGCGGGCGAGCTTGCATTCACTTTGTGCAGCGTCTACTCAGGACACCAGTATGATTTTCGTTTGTTTAACATGCACGCCACACGCCCCGCTCCCCGCACGCCCGACTCGAGCGTCCACTCAGGCCTTGTACTGAGTGCCCCCGATAAATAGGTACGCATGGCGCCGCCGCCGGCCGCAGCTGCTGGCCGCGCCGCGCGGGCGCATCAAATTGCTCGGTATGGCGCCGATGACCCACGTCCTGTGCACTCTCAACTTAATAGCAAATAACATAGGTTTTCGTGTTCTCTGAATGAATTCACAAAGTCGGCATTGTTTATATTAAGTTATAATAATACTTAGATAGGTATAAATGGTAACATGATTGTACAATGTACAAATAGTAACACTATTTTCTTAGGCTTAGTACCTGTTAAGATAGTTGTAAGTGTGGAAATAAAATAAATAAATAATTAAAAAATGTTTATATCGTACATAAAGCGGCCCTCTCGCACATATGGTTTGCCAATCCTGAGGACTGATATTGGATGCCTCAACCACCATCAACATTTTATCAGCCGAAAAATGCTCGCTGCTGGGCATATGCCTCTCTCAAAGAGTGTCACAATGACCGGTCCTGCGCCATCCGCATCCAGCGGATTCCCGCACCCTTTACGGACTAGGGACCGATTTTGGACTTTAGAGCGCTCGAGTCTTTCACTCGAAAACTAAAAATAATGAAATGCTATTTTGAAATAGCGATAAAAAAATTCAAAACTAGAGTATCGGTAGAAAGTAAATGCCTGCAATTTTGACACTACAATCGTTTTTACTTTTAGCTAATTTTCGAGCACTCAAAATTAAAAAAAGCGGCTAAGTGCGAGTCCGCATGAAGGGTTCCGTGAAATAAATTGCGGTTTACGATTTATGACGTATTAAAAAAAAACTACTTATTAAATCTCGTTCAAACCAATTTTCGGTGGAAGTTTACATGGTAATAATGTACATCATATATTTTTTTTAGTTTTATCATTCTCTTATTTTAGAAGTTACAGGGGGGGGGACACACATTTTACCACTTTGGAAGTGTCTCTCGCGCAAACTATTCAGTTTAGAAAAAAATGATGTTAGAAACCTCAATATCATTTTTGAAGACCTATCCATAGATACCCCCACATATATTGGTTTGATGAAAAAAAAATTTTTGAGTTTCAGTTCTGAGTATGGGGACCCCTAAAACTTAATGTTTTTTTTCGATTTTTGTGTAAATATCTTAATGCGGTTCACAGTATACATCTACTTACCAAGTTTCAACAGTATAGCTTTTATAGTTTCGGAAAAAAGTGGCTGTGATATACGGACGGACAGACAGACAGACAGACAGACAGACGGACGGACATGACGAATCTATAAGGGTTCCGTTTTTTGCCATTTGGCTACGGAACCCTAAAAATCAGCCACCAGTAGGTCGATCACGTAACGCATTGTACGCGCGTCAGGTAGATCTAAATATCACTTTTAGTATGGAAAAATAACAGTTAAATTGCCCTAACGCACGTTCAAAACGTTACGTGATTACCCCTGTGGTCGATTGCGGACCGTTATGTATGTACGTCAAGCAGGTAGATTTAAATGTCAGTTGGAAGGGGAAGACCTAGGCGAACTTTCTTCGATCAAATTGGAGAAATCTTACAAAAAGGCCAGGTCAAAAGTACCCTAAACCGACGAGCATGAAATGTTATGAAAGTGAGTGAAGCGAAAGTGGTTTGTCAGGATCGTAGCAAATGGAGATCCGTGAACTCTGCCTTCCCCTCTGGGAAAGAGGCGTGATTATATGTATGTATGATTTGTCCTAAGTCTCGTTCGAAAAGTTACGTAAATACCCCTCTGATGTATTCAGCACGGGCTTAGCAACCCGTCCAGAGGACTGATGCCTGTGTAATGGTCACCATCAAGACACCTACTCGCACATTATATTTTTTAGTCTGTGACAGACGGCTAAACAATATGCGGGTTAAGAAAGGGTTTTTTCTTTCCCGCGTAACTCTAAAAACCCTCGCCTAAACGCTGGGTCATTAAGGGGATCAAATCTGCGCGCGTTTGTCACTTGTCGCGTCACGTGGCGCTCGTTAAGGGGGTTACGTAACTGCGCTTTTTTATTTCTGCGGTTAGGATAGGATTGTGGGCTGATACGTTGTTATGTCGTACAACTTGGTACTTTTTCAGTGAAGGAAAACATCGTGAGGAAACCGATCCCAATAAGGTCTAGATTTCCCTCTGGGTTGGAAGGTCAGATGACAGGCACTTTCGTTAAACTAGTGCCTACGCGAAACCTTGGGATTAGATGCAAAAGCGGACCTCGGTCTCCTTTAGGGCACTGCTAGGGAAAAACGCTAGGAGGATGATGTTGTTACGTTGTGCAGTAAGTAGGGTGACGTCCGTGTTTATAATAACACCCAACATACCTTAGTTGGGTGCTAATTAAAACACAATATAAATAGAAAATCCTCCGAATCGCTAACCTTAAGTGGCAGTGGGCGGGGCAAACTGCCCGTAGAACTGATGGCTGTTGGGGTGAACTGATGACCTGGTAAAGGTCGCAGGAGTCCGCTAATTGGGGGAGTCGTATGTGCAGACGTCTTTCATCTGATATGATGATGATGATGACCAATTGAAACAAATATGAAACAACGTGAGAAATTAACGCCCTGGGACTCGAAGCATCGAACCTCGCGCACCTTTGATGAGTCCATACGCCCGATCGCGCTGAGAACGAAAGAGTACTTGCTTTGTCAAGGCGTGCAAATGGGATGCCATGATTGGAATTTTCTAGTCGTCAAACATCCATTTTATTAGACAGAAGACCCTATGTACGGTCAACCAATTTGATTCGTAGGCCATCATAACCTTGCCGTTGTAAATGCTATGTCAATACGGGCTACTAGGATTAAAATGGCAGCAGGGTTCTACGGTGGCCTAGGAATCGAATTGGCTGACTGTACGTAAGTAAGTACCTACTTTTATGTAATCTATTGTGGAAATACATTTTTCATCAGTATTGTCAAGCTATGTATTCTATTTTATGGTGAAAGTACATTTTTCACAGTATTTATATGTAGACATTTGATTGTATAAGTAGATATATCTCTCTATTTGCAATCAATCGCTCATTCACTCAATAGTGATCACGATTCAATCCAATAATTTTGCAGCCCTGATTGGTCTCCATCAGTCTCGATTCATGTTTGCCCATAACGCTAATAAAATAATATTTTTTTAGTACCGTATCAATCAACAAAATAGAAAAATCGTGGATATACCTATAGTGTTGGCTTTGTATTTTTAACAGCATAATGAAAAACTCACATCGCAATATTACAGCATTTACGAGCGAGTAACGAAGCGAAATTAAAGTTTTATTAAAGCGAGAGGTAAGATTGTTGGAGGCACCAGGGGAGGTCAATAATGCACGACATAAAATACACTAAATAGAACTAGTCCTACATCACTACCGATATCAATTGGAGAGAAAGGGTGCAGCGGAATATCATTTCGCTCACATTTGAGCGGCCCCCAGTGGGGAAGTAAATAGGTACCTCCAACTTACTAACACAAGACTGCAGATTAATGTTCTGTTGTGTTCCAGCTGGTCAACTACGTTGGATGTATGAAATGTTTTTCGTACGTACGTCAGGTAGATCTAAATGTCGTGTATGGGAAAGTGACAGTTCCGTTGTCCTAATGCTCGTTCGAAAAAATACTCCATTAGCCTTAGTGATCGATAAGGTCATTGTTAGTCAGGTACTTACCTGTATTTGCCTATTGTTGGCGACCTAGCGAATCCTTAAACAAATAAGAATCGGCAACGCGTTTATAAATCCTCTGGAGTTGCAAGCTTCGATAGTGTTTGTGGTGTGTGTGTGCGTATGTGTGTGTGTGTGTTCGTGGTATGTGTGCGTGTGTGTGTGTTTGCTTACCATCAGGCAGGCCGTATACCTGATTGCCATCAGTGCCATCACCGTGGTAAAAAAAAAAACCCCACGGTCTCACACGCCGAGCAAATGTCAGTATAAATTACCCACAAGCAACAGATATGAGATATGTCGCGTAAAATAGACCTCTCAATGAGAGCTTGCTTTGTTAGTTTCTAACTAAGTACTGGGTTTTCTGCAAGTGTAAAGCTTGTCATATACTCTGCAGATAATATTAGGTACAGACGGTATAATCTAACTCTTTCCTTATTTAACGTAACAAACTTTTGTTACTTAAATGTATTTTCTTACAAACACGGGAAACCTATATGCTAAAGAAACAGAAAAGATAGGGTAAGCGTATCTAACAGTGCCGTAGTCGTAGATAATAGTACTGACGTTCCTTTCCCTTAGTACGGATGTAACTGTCAAATTTACCATATAATACGGGAGTGAGATGACGTAGTTAAGAGAGGGTTGGCGATAGATCAAATAAACATCACGTCATTCAATTATTTTGAATCTTAACTTACTCGTATATATTAAAAATACTTGGTAATTGGTACCCCACCTTATCACGAAACTCGATATTTAATGTTGTTGCAGCTTGCAGCACCGGCCCGTGCCTCCGTAGATCGCGCCCAATGCCCTGGGATATAAAATGATATCACAACTTCTTGTTCATTCTGATAGAGACCTTGTATCTAACGTAATGGATATTTTATTTGTAATATTGTTTTCATTTAGTGACATAGTTCTGTTTAACTGCAACTTCTAAAATATAATTGTTGTTGTAAGATTATATATATTTTTTATTGTACATTATTGATTGACATGTAAAAGTGCCCTTGTGGCCATTTGCACAATAAATGTTTGATTTTGATTTTTAATAATGAGACGATAGCATCCCGCGCATGCGCACAGCAGCCCCGAAGTTGATATATAATATCGCCACTCAAGGTCTCCACACACCGGTCGCGGGCGCGGGTCGGGCGCGGGTTGGGCGTGGGCCCGCGCCCGCGACCGGTGTGTGGAGGCCTTACGCGCCGCCATTTCTCTTCTTGCATTTTTAACCACAAATAAGGACACGCACGCCACATAAATAAATAAATAATAATAAAATAGCCTTTTTAAAAAAACTAAACTTATGACGAACGAACAAAGAATACCAATGAGTGTAAACAATAACCAGTTAGAATATGTCACGGAATACACATATCAAATTATCTCTCCAGAAAACCAGAATAATAAAGAGACAGACAACAGAGTGTGTATTGCTTGGAAAAAGTATTGGTCATGGAAAGGAGTAATGAAAAATCCAGATATCCCACTAAAATGCAAAGGCAAAATATTTAACACCTGCATACTCCCCAGCATGACATATGGCTGCCAAACATAGGCACTAACAAAGAAAGATAGGAAAATTTTTAGTCTCGACCTTTACATAGATTAAACTTAAAA
This sequence comes from Epinotia brunnichana, assembly GCA_963854355.1. Lineage (NCBI taxonomy): Eukaryota > Metazoa > Arthropoda > Insecta > Lepidoptera > Tortricidae > Epinotia > Epinotia brunnichana. Next base: position 28,391,523 of record OY977945.1, read on the forward strand.
TGATACACTGACATCGGTGGTGTGGTCGATTTGCCTCTCGGCATAGGCCTCCCCTAATATCTTCCATTCATTTCTATCTGTTGCAGTTCGTCTCCAAGTCGGTCCTGTAACTGCCTTTATGTCATCTTCCCATCTTCGCAATGGTCTGCCTCTCTTCCTTTCCCCATCTCTTGGGTACCATTCCGTGACTAGTTTAGACCATTTCTCTCTCTTATTTCTTATCATGTGGCCTGTCCATCTCCACTTAAGGTTGTTTATAGCATATGACACTTCTGTTAGTTTAGTTGTTTTCCTTATAGTTTTTAGTTTTACTCTATCTTTCCTTTTACTGTTTAGTATACTTCTTTCTATGTTGTGCTGACATATTTCTAGTTTTTTCCTATCTTTCTTTGTTAGTGCCCATGTTTGGCAGCCATATGTCATGCTGGGGAGTATGCAGGTGTTAAATAGTTTGTTTTTGCATTTTAGTGGGATATCTGGATTTTTCATTACTTCTTTCCATGACCAATACTTTTTCCAAGTAATACACACTCTGTTGTCTGTCTCTTTATTATTCTGGTTTTCTGGAGAGATAATTTGACCTAGATATGTGTATTCCGTGACATATTCTAACTGGTTATTGTTTACACTCATTGGTATTCTTTGTTCGTTCGTCATAAGTTTAGTTTTTTCTGTGTTTAGTTCCAGACCCACTTTCGCACGCCACATACTATTCATTAAAATTGTAAAGTTTTACTAACGTAACGTACTTATTCTAAAATAAGAAAGTAAAACTATAAAATGGTAGAAAACATATTTAATTAAAGAACCATATAAGGTTAATTAATGACCCAGACAAATGTAAAAAAGTGATAGCTTTTAATGAATTTACTTCTTTCGTAAAAAATGTCCTCCCCATTTATACCAAACTACTTTTCACCCAAGTAACCCGGTAATCCATTCCCAAGCAACCTTAAACGTTTTATAACAGCCACAAAATGCAACGTTCCTTTTTAATCAAAGGAATGATTAAGTATATGACCACCATAAACAGGGCCTGACCGATACTGGCTTTTTGTTTTTTATTACTGAGCTGCCGATGGCGCGCGGCTTTACTCTTATCATTTTTATTTTTACCGTGGGCCTTTTTACGTGTATTTTATTTGCGGAATTAATTTGTACGCTTGGAAATGCTATTCAATTCATTTCTGAACAGGTTACCTACTTACGGTTTTAACGAAATATACAGTGTGTAAATCTAATACGGGCGAATTTCTTAACGGTGGACACAAGAAATGTTATTAGATAACTTTTACTTAGAATTCCAATTAAAATTGTATCCATACAAAATAATTCGGCCCGCAATGTAATCGCGTTAAACGCTCGTTGACAGTTACTTATTCTGGTAACGCAACCATGTTTACAGTACATTGCTGCTGATAAAATTGTCAAACATTAATTGTGGGGTCACATAAGTGTGAGTGCAACTTAAAAAAAATCTTAATTTATGATAACACTAATGAGCTCTATGTCTGGCTTAATTTATCGCCCGTATCAGATTTACACACTGTATAACTTAATAAATCATCATCATAATTTCATTTATTATTTGATAAGACATAGTTATACATGTAATTTTAGAGTCTACTTCATTCTTAACTGACATTGCATAATCATCGTCATATCAGTCGAAAGACGTCCACTGCTGGACATAGGCCTCCCCCAAAGATTGCCACAATTACCGGTTAAGGGACGACCGCTTTAGCCTAGTTGGTAGTGACCGTGCCTACGAAGCAAGAGGTCCTGGGTTCGAATCCCGATAAGGGCATTTATTTGTGTGATGAGCATGAATAATGTTCCTGAGTCATGGATGTTTTCTATGTATTTAAGTATTTATTTATCTATATAAGTACCTATGTTTATCTTCGTCTAGGTCGACTAGGTCGATTTGTGTAAAACTGTCCGCAAACATTTATTTATTTATTTATTAAGGGCCAGTCGCATCCAGCGGACTCCCGCGACCTTTACCAGGTTATTCCAGCGCCACCCACTGTACGGTCATAACCCGCCATCTGCCCGTCTCAAGAGCCGCAGGAGTTTCACGCGGAACACTAGCCCCCGGCAAAGCGACCCCTCAGATGCTCGCTGCCTGTTGTGGCGGACTCGATGCCCTCCGCCCGACGTCTACGTGCTAGCTTTGGAACAACTGCCATCCGGCCACTCGCTAAATAGACTCAGATCGCAGGTTGGCCGCTGCAAGGAAGACATGGCCAGATGGGGACTGCATCATGGCCAATCAACCCAATGTGTTTGCGGTACAGCACCGCAAACCATGGTGCACCTGATGGCGTGCTCTACATGCCTCACTCCTGTTCGGAACACGACCTAAGGGATGCGACTGCCAGAGCTGTCCACACCGCTGCCCATGGGGCATCTCTTATTTGATGAACATCGACACGAAGAAGAAGAAGACCAGGTCATCAGTCCACCTCCACCAGTGCACCATAATATCAGTCCACCTTGTGCTTGTGTTGTCCACGCTGCACCTTCCGGTGCGTGGTCGTGGCACGAGAACCTATCTGCCCAATATATTCCACTTAATGAATGTTATGTATTTTTTGGTTCATCATCATTACTTAAGATCCTTGCTCTTGTCGGTGGAGTAACCGCCACTTTTCTCTGTCCATTGCCAGCCTCTTGACTTCCTCATATCATAGACTCGACATCAGCTTTATCTTTTATTTGGCTAAAATATGTTAGCCTAGGCCTTCCTCTGCCTCTCTTGCCTTCAATCTCCAAGATGTTTAGGAAGAAACTGTCGTGCCATATCAGGTGGCCCACCATATTGCCTCTCCTATTTCTAATACATCCTAGCAAACATCATTTTTTGGTTAGCATGGTAAAATACTGTAATATGACTAAAAGTGGCGCTATTCTTATTAAATCGATACTATTCCCTCGGAAAAATTTCTACTCTTCTCTCTCTCGCCCCTTCATCCACGTAATCTAATAACTGACAACAGAGAAAAGTTGAATAACCCCGACATTTTCATTTCAAAGTTCAATATCTCAAAATGGCTGAACCGAATTTGATGAAACGTAGCTTAAAAACAAAACCATCTCGATCACGTCAGCTTTCGGATAAAAAAACCGCATTAAAATCGACCCATTAGTTTAGGCGCTACGATGCCACAGACAGACACACAAACAGACAGACATACGGACAGACAGACACTTCAAACTTATAACATCCCTCTTTTTGCGTCGGGGGTTAAAAATATAACACACGGCTAACGTTGTCAGTTCTAGGCTTGAAATTAACTTGACACTTGCCGAGTGTCTAGATAAGTGTCAAAATTTACATACGTATTCACTTATTTCATTGTGTGTCAATTGGGAATGGATGAACATTTTAGAAGTGCTAGATTATTTTTTTGGAGTTAGGAATGACCTTCCTTAGCACGTCCAGAAAAAGTTGTAGACTTTTCAGCATCGTCAATTATTTCTGTATAATAATCAATTTTCTCACTAACGTTTTGATTTTAAGACACCTAGTTTGATCCGACTCATATTACAAAAAAAATCTTAAAAATCCGTGGTAAACTGACACTGGCAACAGCTGTATATTTGTCATTGCCAGGGTCAGATATTTATAATATATTTTGTAACACGAGACGGATTAAGGAAAGTGTCTCATTCGCCGTCCTATACCCAAAACGTAAGTAAGGAAACTGTTTATATTTTTCAAAAATAATTGTCGCAGCTGAAAATTCTGCAACTTTTTCTGGTGCTAAGGAAGGTTATTCCTATCACCAAAAAAATAATCAGGCACTTCTAAAATTTTCATCCATTCCCCCATCCATTAAAACGACAGTATGCTAACTTTTTTAAACGTTTCATTACTAAGATTACAACAATTCCAACCTCTTATGAACATTTCTATAAAACAGCAAATGTACATACAGACAAACTTTCAATTAATGTTTTTCGATATAAACGAATGATATACTCAGTTTACTGTTTAACGACACTGTAAAGGCAATAATGAGAAATAGAGCACGCCAAGTAAGAACCCACTTTACAGAAAGACTTAAATCCACTTATACTTCTTCTCAAAAAGATACCTTATCTTAGTAGATTGTAAGTCAAATTTTCAAGTAGTATAAAAGATGAATTAAATACTTCTTTAAAGGTTCCTTAAATACGCGGGTGTTTACGATCGCCCTCGGCTTTCGTTTAATACTACGGTTTAAGATTTTTAAAATTATAATTTTAACTGGCAATCCAGGTTCACATAAGCAGGAAGGTTTTCGCTTTAAGGTCAACATTGGTTGCTATTAAATATTTTAACAGCCGTTTCTTATACAGCGTGGAACGGAACGATGGACTTTCCCGCAAGAGGGGGATTATTAAGCGTGCGTTAGTACGTTAAAATATCTCCGTGAGGTTTTGGTGGCATTCGTGTATACGAGTAGTAGAAGATACGCAGTATTAACCAGTGCTAGTTACGCGGTATTGCATTATTCCCGACGATATGGCGACGTTTGACGAGCGTTAACTTGAAAACAGTTGGAAATATTAACATAGTTTATCTGGACAATTTAACGTACAAACGCTTAATAATCCCCCTCTTGCGGGAAAGTCCATCGTTCCGTTCCACGCAGTATATGAGCAGTGGCTGACACCCGGTGTCTATTATGGGTGACACCCGATGAGACAATTCTGTGGATGTTGGTCGAGTGATCGGGTCATCCCGTCACATCTGGCTACACAACTGAAGGGCATAGGAATGCTTTGCATGAGAATTTTTAAATCAGGAGTTTTATTTCTTTGTAACATGGGACCGATTAATATTATCGTAATGTGATACATGCGATGTTCCTTTATCCATGTCCTAAGTTATAGGGACTCCGAAGATTTCTTTATAACATTTAGGTACGCCAGACATGAATTCTCGCAAAGAAACCTTCTAATCCCTTAATGAATCGTACTAGAACATTTTCGGAATCCCTAAAGCATTAAAGAAAGTACTTACGAAATTGAATCCATACAAAGGTCAAAACTATATTACTTCGCGGTTATATTAAGAAAATATTGGACTTTACTTGGAATAAAAAGGAGAAAAACCATAGAACTAAATACATTAAAAATTATATTCACCCCAAACCGCATCGATGCTTTTGAAATGTGGTGTTGGCGTCGACTTCTACGGATACCTTGGACTGCAATTACTGCAATGCGAACAAACCAATTCATTCTGGAAGAGCTGCGCACAAATCGGCGACTGGATTTTGTTTTTTGTGGGAATGCGTTGTTGCACCGTCCGCCCGGTCGGAGGGGGACCGGACGGGTGTGTGGGACTCCGGGCAGAAGGCCCAGACCACCCACTAAACCCCCAACGATTGTCCAGCCATTTCGTTTACAAGGAGGGTCAAAGGTTCGCTTACGCATGCTACTTTGACCCTCGCGACTAGGCCGATTTACAGGCCTGGCCAGGAAGAGCGCCCCGGGACAATTTCGAGGTGCTTCAAACCCGTGGACTTTTGGCTAGCTAGGATTCCCTAACCCTGCAACCTGGTCCACTACGTAGAAGATGTGCGCCACACAGTGGATGTATGCTCGGCGAGGGGGCCACAGCGGCATGTATTGGGAGGGGACCTCTCGCTGCCGACCATTGTATCTAAGATGCATGACAGCGAGAGGTCATGGGAGCAATGGCCTCCTTCTGCAAATCAGCGACTACCTACAGTATGCCAAGACCATATTCCCACATACTTTGGGCACTTCTCACGACGTTCTTCGGTTCCTCTCGAGGATTATAATGACGGACAAAGTTTAGGGCTAGAAGTCTCGGAGCAGACCACCCGCTAGATGGAGCACACATATCACTGCACCCTTGCAACTACATCTGCACGAGGCCATACATCAAGCGGGTGATAGGAGACATGATGTCACGATCCTTAGCATTGCGGGAACGACTGATGATGATGTGACGTACCCGTATTCACCCCAATACAACGAAGAAACATATCTAAATTACAAATATTGTGACATATTGAAAAGGAAAATATTGCCCAAAACTACACAAACTTGTTCTTCAAGTGCAGAAATTCGTCCCTAATTTCTTACAAAAAGCAATCCTAAAAAGTGAAAAGTAAATATGTTTTCCGCCCTATTCAAAAATGGTTTGCAGGCCTCTCATTAACGCCAGTTTCAACGTATTTTTTTTCCCGCACCCAGCTATTCCGTGAAAGAGTTAATGTTCTGCACCTATAGTTTTTTTTGCCGACACCTAGCCTTTGTGTTGTTAAGGCGCCGTTCCGGGCTAACAATTTTATTTTTCGGGTGGGAAGGTTTTCGTTATGTGCGTATGAACGGCGTTTTAGATATGTGTTATTCAATTTAGTCAGTAAAATACATATATCTCATGTAGTCAGATGTAAATCACTATGATTAGATAGTCCGAATATACTTAAACTGCAAATTCATTTAAATACTTTTACAAAATTAAACTGTAAAATAATCCATAAATCCTAATCCGTAGCATAGGCTTATAGAAATATGCTTGTCTGAATGAGTTATTTTACATAAGTGAGCGTAAAAGTAAATAAAAGAGCAATGGATATCAGAAAATACGTATGAATATGTTTATGCGCTTTACCAAAATTGTTTTAATCGAACACTTCACAAAGTGTGAAGGTTCAATCACTCGGTGTCTGATTGCCTCTCACAGACATAATATTTTGAACCAATCTCAAAAATGGAGGAGGTTCCACTGTATGTATTTTTTTTATTTTTATGTATGTATTTCTCTGTCAATTGTTGACCGATTTCAAAATTTCTTTTTTTATTCGAAAGAGTATACTCTTGAGTTGGTCTTATTTTCACCAAGTCAGAATCTGATGATGGAATTCCAGGGAAATTGATTGGAAACTTTATAGGCACGCGTGTAGTGATATATCGGTATTTTCTATTATAACTCGTGTATTTACCCTCGCAAATTGCAATTTTTGTGAAGTGGAACTGATGATAAGACCACAGATGACTTATGGAACTCTTCAAAGATGTAAAGTACGTCAAAGATTCTGACATGATTCCGTTGAAGTAGCGACTAATGAAGTGTTAATTCTGAGATCCTTGAGGAATCGATGGAACTCTTCAAATATTATCAGTCCACGTATAGCGAATTGGGTTTTTTCTGTAATAATCAACGCATTCGGCCTCGGAAAGCAGTTCATTTGATAAATTGGAAAGTAAGTGTGGAAATTTTCATGTGACTTGGCGAAGCACTAAATTGAAGTTTTGACTCTGATCAGTTTGCTGTATCGTCTAAACGTAGACGAGGTTCTAGACAAAATTAAATACGGGATTTGGTTTGGTCAGCAGCAGGATAGAGTAAACCCAATCTTAAAACTAGTAGCTCTGTGAGCTGTAGAAGTCGCGAGAATGTATTTTTTTAAAGCTATTCTTTTCATGTTGGACATATTACTTACAAAATTTCACGAGAATCGGTGGAGAAACGCGCCCTGTAGAGGAGAACAGCTGCACATCTGGACAGTTTGGAAAGTTAGTTTTTGCTGCGAGTGCTGATTTTGAGTCCCGAGGAAGCGAAAGATTCTTAAATTGAATCACGAGCGTAGCGAGTGATTCAAAGTTAGAATCTTGAGCGCAGCGAGGGAGTCAAAAGCACGAGACGCAAATACTTTGCTCTCGAGTAACGCATACAACTAACTTTTCACCTCAGCAGTGAGAACATCGTCACGTTAAAAAATACATCGATAGGCTTTTACGTACCTATTCGTTTCGTGGACATTCAGGAAGAAAACTTGATTCGGGGTTCCTTACTGCTTGTTTTAACTCCTTAGCGCGGCTAGTTAGTTACTAGAAGCACGCGAGAGCGCTGGCGAGACAAGGCGCGACACGACATACTAAAGCACATTTTATTCATCTATATGAGTCTACCCAATAAAATGTAAACAATTTAACAGCGCGAAATTTTTTTTAAAGGGGCGGGGCGCCGGGTGTACGTTCGGAAACTGCATCTGTGGTATATGTTCTTAAAAATTAAGATTGTTCAAATTAGAATCATTGATTGTTCAGCGTTTGAAAATTTATGTTGTCATCTATTTAAGCAAAACTGACTTCATTTGAGATGTTCCATGTTTTTTTCTCTTCAATTTATAACATTCTTTGTACTAATATTTTTGGTAATTTAAACTCATAATTATGTGAAGTGTGTTTTCGAACGTGTAACTTGCTTCGCGCTGTTTTGGGGGTCTACTTTTAAATTTGAATATCGAACTATGAATCGACCTGTTCGTGTCGTATTCTTTTTCCCTAATGAAAATGAAAGGGATAGTGCTCATAAAGTTGAAATATTCTGAATTTGTAATAGACCTCACACTATGAAATGTCAGTGCTCGATGTCAAAATTAATACTAATAATAATAATAAATCGTTTATTTCCAAAAATAGTACAGCAGGTATTTGTGAAGCCACTGACTTCTGAGCTAGGCTGAGCCTGTGTTACAGAAGTCAGTGTCCACTCCCAGTTTATGAGTATAGTGGATACATTTTTGATATACTTTCCTTAGGTACTAGATATTTATTTTATGTATTCTTATTTAACTATATTTATAAAACTACGGAAGTGTGTGTGTGTGTGTATGTGTGTGTGTGTGTGAGCTTATGTGTGAGAATGTGTGTGTTAAGTCTGTATAGGTGCATAATATTATTTACTACTTACAATAAACTCAGTCTGGTCATAGCCCAGTGACAGCAGCCAACTTTTAAGCCTTTTCTTACATTCATGAGTGGAAAGGGGATATACATATATAGTTCTATTAATTTTATTGTACAAGTATCTTGACATGAAACTTTGTTGCCTTCTGGCAGAGGCCAGTTTGCATGTAAGTGGTGAGCATACATTTATCACAACACGCTTATCAGCAAACTTATCCTTATCGTAGGGGGTGAGCTTGTGCTGATTGATTACTAACAGCATTATGTATAGTTGTCGGACATTGAGTAATTCACATTTTTTATATAGCAGTTTTGTGGAAAACCTGTATGGACTAAAGGTCATTACTTTAGGCAAGGATCGTTGTGCCCTCTCTAGTTTTATCATGTGTGTTTTACCAGCACCACCCCAAATAACACAACAGTAGCTAAGGACCGACTGCGCCAATGCAACATATACCGCTTTTAACAGATCCTTATCAGCTACAGTTCTCAGCTTCCTAAATATCCAAACTAATTTTCTAATCCGTGTTGAAGTTAGGTCTATGTGAGGTTGCCAGTTCATCCTGCTATCCAGAATGACACCTAAATATTTAATACAGTTTGATTTAGCAATAATAGTGCAGTCACAGTCAGCTCTTGCCTGTAAATTACATGAGTGAACCTTAAGATTTGTATTGTGCTGATTAACATCTCTTAAGGAGAACTGTAGGTATGTGGAACGGAGTGAGCAAAATCGCATTTTGCTCACTGTTTTCACGCAGCAAAATATGCTTGTTCGAGCTGCTGAGGTGAAAACATATTTATCGTATCGGTGTAGAAACTGTGTGTTATTCTAAAATGTGGCAATATTATAGTTATTTTCAACCGACGAAAAAAACGGAGGAGGTTCTCAAGTCGACGCGTACATATATATTTTTTTATGTATGACCACGCAAAACTTTTTACAGAGTAGTTCGATTTGGATAATTATTTTTTTATTGGAAAGGGTATACCCCCAAGTTGGTCCAATATAAATTTGAAAAAAAAAAACAACCTTAAGGGTAGGAAAATAGGGGATGATTAATTTTTCGTCGTTTAAAACTTTGTTTTTAAAGTAAATTATATGTCGTATATTGTAACATATCGATTACTGGAGAGGCGTTCATTTTGAGATAAATTTTATTCTATTTACTCTACTAATATAGGCAATTCCTATGGGGTTTAAATGGAATTTTAGGCATAAGAGTGTGTATGAAAGTGTGTTGATTTCGACAGCATAAAAAAATACATCAAGCATAGGAACACAAACGCCTTTGTAAAAACGCTGCGATAACTTATTATTTAATTTCACCATTTGCAGTCTTAAATTCAATTAAGGTGCAGGAGGCCCTCTTACCACGTACTGGAAGGCGAGGCGTGGGTAGGCCCCCCACAAGGTGGACTGATGACCTGGTAAAGGTCGCGGGAGTCCGATGGATGCGGGTGGCGCAGGACCGGTCATTTTGGCACTCTTTGGGGGAGGCCTATGTCCAGCAGTGGACGTCTTTCGGCTGATATGATGATGATGAGGCCCTCTTAAGTCTTTGGCGAACAAAGACTTAAGAATTCGCTTCGTTCGCTCGTTCAATGAACGCCTCTCCCCAAATCAAAGAGAAAAATATTGTAATAGTTTGGAAAGTGTATGTTTGATAGAATAGTTATTTATGATACAAGTGCGGAAAGTAGGTAATTCCCAACGATTTCATCTAAGCCTCGCTGCGGGCGCACTTCGCGAACTTCACGAAAAAAAATATGTTGCGCGCCATTATACGTAATTTCACAAATATTTGTAAACATTGATGATGCGTGTTTGGTTATTATTAAAAATGTTGACTCGTAGTGAATAGAAAAGTGATAAATAGAATTGACGCCACTGTACATTCTTGGAGATGTACAAATGTATGTGAGTAAAAACCTGTTGTCATCAATAACTAAAGGAAACAACTTAGGAGCCTGTAACATTTCATTTTATGAAAAGGATTTTTTCGTCGCAAATGTGTTGAAAAACGTCGTATGACCCGCGTGAGCTTTGATAATTACATCCTCGGCTCTCTTATCACGCTCACCTGCGGTTCGCGTGACAATTCCGCCTCTGATGTAATGATAAACATAGCTCACTTGTATCATAATGTACTATTGTGTCATGTATTTTAACATATCGAATACTGGAGAGGTTCATTTTGAGATAAGTTTTATTCTACTCTACACATATAGGCAATTCCTATGGGGTTTTTTTTCACATTTGAATTTAAGGGATATGAGTGTCTTAATATGAAGGGTTATTCACGGACAGTCTAGAACGCAAAATGTCTACATCATTTTCGTCGTTTTATCTTTACGTTAGCGATGTAGTGTGTTAATTTCGACAAAATTCAAAAAATACATCAAGCTTATGAACACAAACGCCTTTATGAAAAGTCTGCGATAACTTATAATTTCAATTCACCATTTGCAGTTTTAAATTCAATTAAGGTGCAGGCCCTCTTAAGTCTTTGGCGAACGAAGACATTGGGGTGAATTTGACTTAAAGTATTAAGAGTGAAATCAACTTGCATTTATAGCGCGCGATTACCATACGCGCCTGACGTGTCAGTGCCTCAATTCAATCCATATCGTTTCAATGTTTAACGTCTTCGTATTGAAACTTTTCCCGGAGTGGACCACTAGGAGATAAAACTTGAATAATGGCAATTTGGTATGTGTGTCAAAGCAGATTATGAAAATAGTCATGCCAATAAATTATACAATATTTTCGCCGTGGAATTACCTATTAATTGCGCATGGTTATTTTCTCGCAATCGAAGTAAATAATAAAATGTTTAATTATAAGCCACCCCTGGAACAATTTTCCCTCACTTCGTTTGGAAAAATAACCAGCTCGTGGTAATATGTCCTATTTTATACCCTTGTTAATACAATATACTAGTTAGCACGAGTTAGTGTTCAGTCTTTCATGTGGTGACACATCCAAAGTTTTAAGACCTAATTTTAGTGCTGAATCCAAGAACTTTTACGTCTTATAATATGTATATGTATGGCAGGAACCTAATTTGTATGTACCTAAACGTTAACTTTTCTATGATCTACAGGAAATACGCCTAGTTTTTGTTCAAAAAAATAGGCACCCAGAATGAGGTTACAAAAAATGATATTTTGTTACCATACCGATACGTCGAGTCAGATAGACTCCAAGAAACACTGTCGTACAATTAATGGCTGCTTGTACAATTTTGTTCCGTTTAATTCAAGAACGTTTAATTTTATTCTGTACTGTAAGGGATAGTGCGCCTTGTGGAAGTAATTTCTCTTAAATGTGAAACTGTGGTGGAAATGGTATTTAAAAGACTCGCGGAGAGAATACTCATGCAATTCGTGTGTGCAGTCCAGTTACAATGCTCAAGTGGAAATGTTTTGTACGGTTTGCTGTAAATATAAGTTATAAGTTGTGGGAAATGGGAAATACTTTTTATTTGATATTTGCCTAAAATCTATTAAACTTTTGAAAAAATATATTGTTTCCTTACTCTACATTCACGTTTTTGGCATAGTATATTCAATTTAATTTCAAACGATGTGTTTCTCATTGTAATGTTAATCTTCCTAAAAGTATCTGAATGTCTAAATTTCGCCTTCAACTTAGTTCGTTTCTTATTAGCTACTTATACAATTGACTAATAAGCAGTGATCGGATCTAGGATGCAATTTGGGGTGAACGACCTCAAACGTTATGGTTATCGTGGATGTGTCTCGGATTTCCCGGGAGTTTGGGAAATGGGCTATTGTAAATTAAAAAATACGTCACTTAATATTTGCACACTTAAAGAATACTAGAATTGTCTAATAATGGGTATTTATAACTGTAATTATTATTATTTGTCGATATGTTGAGAATGTGATAAGCAGGGCTCGATTTGAATGACAATGTCAGTCAAGACATTATATACTGCTCATTTCAATTGGCCATTTCATTTAATAAAATAGGTTGATAAGTGGTAATTGTTTACGAATATACTATTAGAAGGCATTTTATGTGCGGTGCAGTGCAACGTCATCGGCACTAAAAGTTCGAGCCCTGGTGATAAGATTAACAAAATGGTGATACTAATAACTAATAAAAATTATTACTTTTACTTGTATACCCTGGTAAACATACAAGAATAATAAAAATACATAAAAGATAAGACATACAAGTTACGTTCAGTTATTCTATTCTATGCAGTAGTAGGTACTGTAAACATTTTTGTTGTTTTTACATTTTCTGTAAATTTTATACTGTATACTACTTAAAATTAAAAGTTATTTACCTTTTTGTAAAGGTAGGTAACAAAAAAAGTCGCGGGATTGTAAGTCATATCCATCTTAATATTACGGACTTAAACCCCGGGAAATTGCATCCTAGATCCGATCACTGCTAATAAGAGTAATAATGAAAGATTTAGCAATTAAATCCACCGTTAATTTATTATTTATTTAATATAATTGTACAAATAAAATAAGTACAAAGATCGGACTTAATGCCGCGAGGCATTCTCTACCACTCAACCGTAGACCACCTTTTGTATTACTTTATCTTTAATTGTGCTCCATATGATTTTTCATTATTTGTTGTATAAATTGGTGTTATGAATTACTTTGAAATGTAAATAAAGCTTGTGAACGCCATCAAAATAAAAACACATTTTAAAAATGACATTCTTTTACTATAACGACAAGATGACGGCACTTAAACATTGTTTTATTTAGACAAGCGCTAGCATGGTGAATGTGTGCGCAATCAAATTTATATCGTCTCCATTCTCTGTACCTACTTTAAAAGTGAAGAGTATATGTTACCGTCAGATTATGAACACCGTCAGTTCACAATATTACTCGCCATATTATAAGCGGACGAAAAATTGTGAACTGTCAATACCGTTCACAATTTAACGCATAATTTTTCGTTAAACTATACAAAGACGTGGTTCGGGACAAGAAATGAGGCATCTTCGTAACTGTCATCTAGATACGTGTTCGTACAACTGTGTTTTAGATACCTACGTAACTTTTACACGCACAAATCTAACGATACTAGTATTTGAGTATTTATCGGAAACCCGTAAACTTATTTGCCGAAATTATGTTTTTTGTAACATCTCTAAAATCTCAACCATGTTAGCGCCACCGGGTGTCATGATATTTTTAATTAAAAATATATCGTCGCGACGTCATAAAAATATTAATCACTCGCGTAATGCCCGCCGTTATGACACCGCTCGGGTGGCAACAAAATGAAGTTTATTACATCACATTTGAGTGTATTAGAAAAATTAAACCTTTACGGGTAGTCTTTATTGCAAGCTATTACTGATTGATAGCTCGTGTAGTTGTATACTGTATTTTTTATCGTATTTTGAAATTAGCGATATGGGTTAAATTCGAACTAAGAGGATTTTTCTTCATTCGAATTTGACATAAAGTGCCCATCACTTTGATACTAGTGCAACTAGGGCGCTCACCTAACATAACAAATATTGCTAAAAGGGCATTTAAAGAAATTCGTTAACCCAATTTAGTGAACTTTTTATAAAAAATTACTCAGTGTCAGTTTTTTGAAGAAAATTTGTATAAAAATTCATTTTTTCTTTTCAATTTATTAGATGAGAAACAATTTAATTTTCACATAATTTGAATCCTTAATTTTCATCACAAAACTCACACTGAGTTATTTTTTTTAACAACTCACTCTAATTGGGTACACGAATTTTTTTAAATGCCCAAATTGACGTATTATTCGTGCCTATTTCATGAGTATTGTGGGAATGTGGAAGCAAACGAAAAATATTTTGAAATTAAGCAAGGCATTCCGAAAACGTTTGTATGGAAAGTTAACGCTGTCGTTCAACCTTCATAGTCCACTTGAGGCCCACAGGAACATTGCGTGTGCTACGCCGTAGAGCGTAGCGGCATTTTTCTTATACTCGTAGCTCGTAATCATGACTCATATCGGTGGTCGGAACTGGTCTTTGCCGTCTGTGCTGTCATTGTCACCCATCCTAGATTTAGCACATTCGCTGCCATGAATCGCTACGCTCGTACGCGATCTCGTCGTTTTCCCGCAATAGCGGAAGCGCCTACGGAGTAAGCGCCCAATAGGCAGGTTGTAGCTATTTGCAGTAATTTATTGTGGTCAGTAGCTCTAGTACAAGTTTAATCGATACAAATACGTTTTCGAACGTGTTTGCGTTCAGTTTCAATTTGTATGGCAACGCGTAGTTCCTAATAGTTATCACCAGAGGCGCTGTTCGCGTTGTCATACAAATCGAAACTAAACGCAAACGCGTTCGAAAATGTATTTGTATCGATAAAACTTGTACTAGAGCTACAGGTTTTTAGTAGTAAAGCACCATGCTGAGTGAGAATCTGTTTTAACGTATGTTTCAATTTTGTTTTCTTTTACATTTGTAGGTTTAATATCGTTAAATTAATTAAATCTTTCCTCTTCTTTCTAATAGCTTATCCAATCTGTCGTTTATGTGTTGAACTTTTATCTCACAGGAACCCTATTAAATTATCCAATTTTAACCCGCTTTACTAATAAGTAAATGCATTACCCAGTAAATGAACGGCGAAAACCATTAAACCATTAGCGACACTGTGTCGCAATCACTTCCGCGGACGCGACTGGCATGGGAACGACCCGCTGCGTATTACTGTCACGGCTTGGTCAATTTATATCGCTCCTCGTCGATAATTTTATCAACCAGTCTCCATTACGTCTGTATTTGCTTAGATTAGTGACGTTGTGGTGTCGATCATTTTATTGTATCGATATTGTTTTTGGTAAAAAAATTGCCCTTAACGCCCCTTGTCCTGTCAGTTTCAAAAATAAACTCAAAACATGGCTTGATGAGCAATCGTTTTATAGTATTGAAGAGTTTTTAAATTCAAAATATTATAATTAATAGCAATGTTAATAAACTAAACTTAATTTAATACGTATTATGTACATGTTAATATTTTTTTATTATCAATAAATTATGAGTATGAGTTAAGGAGCCACTTTAGCCACTCGCAGATAATTATATAAATAAATAAATGTTTGGGGACAATCTTACACAAATCGACCTAATCCTAAACCCAGCATAGCTTGTACTCTGGGTCACTAGACGACGATATACATACATACTTATATAGTTAAATACATAGAAAACATCCATGGCTCAGCAACAAATATTCGTGCTCATCACACAAATAAATGCCCTTACCGGGATTTGAACCCGGGACCTACGGCTTCGTAGGCAGGGTCGCTACCAAGTAGGCTACGGAGGTCATCGTATGCAGGTTTACTCACGATAATATTTTCCTTCACCGAAAAGCTAATGTTAAATATCAAATGACATTCTGTACCTACGTCAGATCCGTAAAACCCATTATAGCCTGGATTCGAAAACACTCCGTTTGAAGGCCGCTCGTTTGAACTAGTATTAAGCTACGGCAGCTGGCGATGTCGGTTATAATATAACTTATGCATTTCGATGTTTAATATCTTTTACAATCTCATTATCCCGTATTGAAAAACAGCGCTATATACTCGTACAGCCGACAGGCTAGCAGCAAACGCTCAGCCCCGAGCCTATTGTCGCACTCAATTATTTTCTGTTTTGTGTTGTTTTATATAAGTTGACCTACATCGGCGTTCGATTTTGTATTACGTGTTTTTTTATTGCGGCAGTAAATCTTTTTTAATTTTTTTTTATTATAAAGGCGTTTCGGGTCCGCCCTAAACACTTTTGTAGACGTTTGTAAGGTAGCATTAGGTAAATGTTGTGTACCCATATTTTTAGACGTCAGACATCTGAGACCACGGCCGGTGCAATTCGTGTAAAGTTATCTTTTAAATCTTTGTAAAAAGCGTGAAAGTTTAAAGCGTTTGTAGAGTTAAATTATTGTCGACGATTTCAATTCGACCGGTATACCTCATTGGTGGCCAATTGCAGGAAAAAGAAGCGTTGGTCGTCCACCAGCTCGATGGGTTGATGACATAAAAAAGACCGCGGGTCATTTCTGGATGAGACTAGCACGGGACCGGGATAAGTGGCGTACGCGAAGAGAGGCTAATGCTCAGCAGTGGGCAATTACAGGCTGAAAATGATGATGATGATGACCTCATATAGTCAAGCTAAATTATTTATACTAGAAAACATTGTTGGTTACTAACTATCGACATCGACTACCTCCCTAGCGCTTGCGAGTTCGACAGCAATTTATCACGTTATGAATTAAGAATTCAACTCACTAAAGATGAAAAATCGTCAAAAGTGAAATGATAAAGCCGCCTATCGATTTATCTTTTTGTTCTGGCACAATTTAAGGTGCAAATATTCGCCTGCTAATTGTAATAACGACAGGATGTCATACTTGACAGCTATCAGGTGTCAAGCATGAAAACACGGCTTCGCACATCCTTGTAGCTCTAGTATAAGTTTTATCGATACATATACGTTTTCGAACGCGTTTGTGCGTTTAGTTTCCATTTGTTGGCAACGCGTAGTTCCTGATAGTTACCACCAGAGACCCCTATTTATTATACCTTAATACTGTAATTTTTCAGTATTGATGCTTTACTAACTAAACACTTTTGGAATGTGTAAATGCAAAAATACCTGTTTTTTTTAAGAAATTAATATTGTTAATTTTGTAATAAGCAGTGACGCTGCTGGTATTTTTTTTTAGCTTTCAAATTAAAGGAAAAATGAAAAAAAATTGGGCTGCGAGCCAGATTCTCTGAGTTAGTTATTAGCGACGGACCATGTATGCCTGTGGACGCCGGTTCAAACCCACTCGGAGACAAAAAAATTTTTTTCTTTTAGTTTGAAATTTTATAAATTAGCATTGCTTTTCAAACTTCGCATTTATTTTTAACCCAATCTCTCTCCTACTGTGTCGTCTCACACACACCTGGGTATGCGGTTATTCATTTATTAAATGGTTCACGTGCTAAATGTCCTCGTCGAAGGACTTCTAATGAGTTCGAAACACGCCAATCAATCGTAACAATTATTATTACGTATGTTAAAACCATACGTTTATTAAAAATATTTAAATATTATGACGTTAAAATGCATTTTGAATTAATTAAATAGCCCAACACCGTTGCATAATAATTGAATTTATCGATAAATGGCAAAATCGAGTTAGCTATCGATAGTTGCACGTCGATAGTGTACAGTAATGGATTCCTGACGTTGGATAAATGATAGATCGGGCGTAATGCATTACCTGAACACGTGATGGAATAAATAGTTTTTTGTTTTGTTTACTTTCTTTGTGGCTTTGGGAATTGGCTACTTTCCTAAAAAAATCTGTGTAGTCCGTCAGTTAGATTATCAAAAAATATTGGACATTTATTTGCTTGTTTGCCAATTAAACACAAAATGTTGAATATATAGCCCGTTGAAGTTCCGGATTTTACGCGGTTTGGCATTATTAACTTTAAGCGTTTCTTTGGCATGTGTTTATTTAACAGCTGCTGTAATGTAGTATTAAATAAATTAAAATTAATATTTATTTCGTTTTCATCAGAAAATTGGAGCGAAATCCAATTAATATTGACTAGTTCCTGCCTAAATGAGGTCATATTCTTTTCACTAAATATTCTTTTTGTTGTAAAGAGTACGTTTTGATTTTGTGCTTTCCCTGCTGTTTGACTTTGGACCTTATACAGGACGCCATTATGGTCCGATATGCCGTGGTTCGTAACTTCAACGGTATGGTTTTTGGAGTTTGTAAACACAAGATCTATACATGTTAGGGAATTATTCGATTCTCGTGTAGGCTTATTGACTATTTGAAGTAAATTATAGCTTAACATTAAATCATAAAGTCTTTTCGTAACAAAAGTTTTTGTTCTTTTTGCTGAATTCTAGAAAGTACCTGATTTAAACAGTCAAAGAATATATTAATATCTCTATTTGGTATGTAAATTATCATATTTTGTTCAGGGATTTCTATACCGCAGCACTCCACTATACACTCCCGTGACATGTCAGCAATATCCGGTCGTTCCACGCAATTTATGTTTTTGTGTCAATATAGCTACGCCGCCTCCTTGATGGTGTTGACGATAATATGCTGCCGTAAAATTGTACCCATCTAATGCTATCAAATCTCTCTGGCTGTCTGAGATCCACGTCACTGGTAAGCAGGCTACTTGGATATTATTTTCCTGGAAGAATGATTCTATGATGTAGTCTTTATTTTTAAGGCTCTGTGTGTTCTGGATCAAAATTTCAAATTCCTGCACGAAAGGAATGATTCTTGTCCGTAATTACATACATACATACATACATACATATAATCACGCCTCTTTCCCAGAGGGGTAGGCAGAGATCACGGATCTCCATTTGCTACGATCCTGACAAACCACTTTCGCTTCACTCACTTTCATAACATTTCTCATACATGCTCGTCGGTTTAGGGTACTTTTGACCTGGCCTTTCTGTAAGATTTCTCCAATTTGATCGGAGAAAGTTCGCCTAGGTCTTCCCCTTCCAACTTGCCCTTCCACTCTTTTTATATACACTCTCTTCGTTAATCTTCTTTCATCCATCCTCTCTACGTGCCCAAACCACCTTAACATACCCTTCTCAATGTTCGTGACTATATCTCCATCCATTCCACACTGTTCTCTTATCACACTGTTTCGGAATAAGAACTTGTCCGTAATTCTTGTTGGTAAATTAGGTTGCAAATGTGATAAGGCTTTTCCGTCGCTGCTTACTATTTCAATTGTATCAGGGGGCACGTTATTGGGCTGGTTGGTTGATAATACCAGCCTTTATAAAACTGTTGCAGTTTTGGTCCCTCAGCTCTCCGCCTATCAGCTAAGGTACAGTTAATTCTTAATTAAAGCTTAAGTTTTGTGATTACGTGGTTGCTCTCGTGATAAAGGATTTTCAGTATGACCATCGTCCACCACCATTTTGTTCTAATCTTGACCCCAAAGTCACCCAGTATTTCGATTAACCTTTTTTTTTAATTTCCTTTAAGGGATTGACAGAAAATCTATATAATTTTATTATTGTACCTGCTCACAAAGTTTCACGAGGATCAGTTGAGAAATTCGACCTGTAGAGGAAAACAGCCTGACAGCGGGACATCGGAAACCGGACAAACGATTTTCGGCCCAAGCTGAACTTCCTTCGCTTCGCTCGCTCCTTCGATTATGCACTTCGTAAAATATATACAAATATAATAAAAACCAGCCAAGTGTGAGTCGGACTCGCGCACGAAGGGTTCCGTACCATTATCTATAAAAACGGCTGTTCCGTACAGGAACACTATTTTTATTATAGTTTTTTATATCGATACTTTCTATGACCGAAGACACAATCTCAAAGGTCAATTTATTTTGTTTTCTTACTATGTATGGTATCCCTACGAGCTTCTAGCGATTTGTTGCTTCTTGTCTTGAAGCCGTCATCCCTCCGGGATGGGAACACCAGCGCGCTAACAGCGCCACCTGCCGGAAGCGAATATAAACGTGTGTGCAATGACACGCACGACCTCTAGATCAGTTCGGTAATTAGCGGCGCCGCGAGAACAACATTTTTCTCCATTTATTCGTGTGTGCGTTGAGTACCTTTCCCCTTGGAAGAGTGCGCTTACCAGTGACCTTGGAACCTGTGTGCGTCATATTTCGCTGGACGACAACCCCTGGACCTTCAGCCTAGCCCTTGGGACCCGAGGCGGCGGATGGGCACAGTAGCGGTGAGTCGTTTGAAGCAGTAGGAATATCGTACAACGGCAAAAAAATCACGTTGTATGGGAGCCTCCTGAAGCCTAGTGGTGACCCTGCCTACGAAGCCGGAGGTCCCGGGTTCGAATCTAGGTAAGGGCATTTATTTGTGTAATACTAGTATTTGTTGTTATAGCGGCAAGCGGCAACAGAAATACATCATCTGTGAAAATTTCAACAGTACGGCACCCTAAAAATAGTAGGTATATGAGGTTGTATACTTTGTGTGTTGGAGATTGGTGATAATATTCTCAATATTCTCAAACACGTTAAACAGAAAAAAAAAATTGATTCGAGTTTTATTTTCTTGAACCAAGAAATGAATTAGGTAGATGTTAAATACTTCAATGAAGCAAAATTCTTGAGCCAAGATTTTTTTTCTTTGTTCAAGAGAATCATCTTAATTCAAGATGATTTCTGTTTAATTCAAGATACGGTATTCTAAAAAAAATCTTGATTCAAGTAATATTTTTTTCCTGTTAACATGATAGAATCTAAAGACAAAAGTATAGCCAAGTAAGTAAAGTGTAGCAAATTCTTATAATGTTTGCACCTAATTATGTCTTTAAATAAAATAAATAATAATCAATAAAAATAAAAAAAATTAAACTCAACGCGGCCTAAGGAAATACTTATAACATTTTTGTCTCAAAATAAACGCCTTAATACCTACTCATATATGTAGTTAACTCCAGTTTAGATGACGAAAAGTACTAAAAACCAACCATTATTGACGTATATTGTTTAATTGTTATCTTCAACTAGGGTTGTAAAACTATAACGCATAAACAATAGAACAAACAGCTACTCTAGTGTACTCTACGCTAGTCAGCATCGAAAGTAACTACGCAATCGAAGACTTCAAAAGTCTTTATCAAAAGGGAATAATTAAGAACTTTTGACGTCTTTGATTGCGTAGCTACTTTTGATGCGGACTGTACACGTGCCCACCCTTCGTTCAGTTTTATGACGTCTCATTGTCTTTTACTTATCTTTTACTTTCATATTTAGCAACAAAAGTAGTTGTTAAATCCCACGTTAAGTACATTTTCGACATTTTAACTGGAACAAACTATAACTCATTCAAAACTTATAATAAGTTAACTGTCACAAAACGACGTATCATACCGTATAATGAACGACCGCCTAATCCCCCTGAACCATCCAAATTTATGTACAAAGATGGCCTTAACTTAGGAACTAAGTTTAAGTAATACCTAAACAGAAGCAACTTGTGAAACTGGAATAGTTAAATTAGGTATGGTTCGGTAACTGGGACTATAGTTACTCCGCCGCGATTCTGCGGGGAAAGTTTTAGCTTTGATCATATTGTGCCCAGGATTTACTTGGAGTTATTCCGAACTGTACGTGTTTCGATTCTGATTTGTAGCTGTTGCCAATGTAGTTCAAATTGGAGTTAAGTGGCAGTAGATTGGACTGAAGTTGCTACTTGATTCCGTCCTAAGACAACGTACGTGGACGCATTATTACCTTTATCCCTGGGCACGTTTCACGAAGCTACAATAGTTACAATTTGAAGATGATTTGTTTTTTTTAGGGTTCCGTACTCAAAGAGTAAAACGGGACCCTATTACTAAGACTCCGCTGTCTGTCTATTTATTATTATTTTATTGATTTATTAAAAACAAAAAGTTACATAAATACGTTGATACATTGCTCCACAAAACTAAATTTTTCAGTTTGACTGTGGAGTCAAAAATTACAGTCTCATTTCTCTTCAGCATTAACATATGTTGAAGTGGACGTAGTTACGCGAAAACGTTCCAACCCACAAGTCACTCGAAAATGAGTTACCATAACCAGGGTACTATTTTTGACATATTACATCATTGTGCACACAAAGATGCTAGTATTTTTAGGTTAGTTTCATCAATAAAGTTTGACCCAAATGTTCCAACCCACCATTATGCCAAGGACGTGTACTCAAAATAAAGTAAAAACATTACATGCATACTGAAACATATTGTTAAAAACTCTTAATAGAATAACATATCGTTATAATGTTCCACTTGTCTTGGAACATTATACTAAATTCATAAAACGCACATTTAATTGTTTCTTAAATGATCCATGTGGGTTGGAACGTTTTTGCAAAATTTTTATACATTTTTTATTTCTGCAAAAATGTTCCATGTAATTTGAAACCTTTTAGATTAATCCATACTGTTTTTTTAAGCTGCGAAGACTGTTCTAAATAAATTGGAACGTTTTATTATAATATATTATTTTCTAATTTTTTGCTATAAACGATCCACATATACTTGATCCATTTTTGCTATTAAATATGTTCGAGAGAAAAAAATATTTTTTACCAAAATAAATAACTATGGTATATTTAAGTTTATGTATTTAGTCAAAACAATCAATGGACTATTTACAATAAAAGTATATTAATTATTGGAAGGCACAATAAGGTGCAACTAGTTTGGATACCAGGGCACAAGGGCTTCATCGGCAACGAAAGAGCAGATGAGCTTGCAAGAGGGGGCTCTACAAATCACTTTGTAGGTCCAGAACCATTTGTGGGACTCTCGCAGGGGACCATAATATCGGCCTTTAAAGCCTACGCCAAAACCAAACACCAACACGAGTGGAGGAATGAGGCTGGCTTAAGGCACTCTAAGCTCTTCATAGAAGGAGTTGACTCGGGCTGGACCAGAAAACTCTGGAAATCCAGTAGGAAGCAACTCAGAATTATATCTGGGGTGTTCACAGGTCACTTCGGGGTCAAGGATCTCTTGGCCAAGATGGGACTGTCTGATAGTTTAGACTGTAGAATGTGTGGCGAGGAGGATGAGACTATGGAACACTTATTGTGTGAATGTCATGCCATTGCCAGACAAATAATGAACTACTTTGGTAACGGTTACCCGCAACCAAAGGAATTCAAGGTGCTCCCGGCGAACTGCATCATCCGCTTTGTGGAAATGATGGAGCAAGCCTGGGAGCAGGTATAAAGGAGAGGGCAAATGCACAAAAGATCCCACTGGGTCGAAGTGCATCCGAAAGGGCCCTCACCTGGATAGATAAGATAAGATAAGATACAATAAAAGTGGCAACATTATTACTCTTTGCTCCCGTAAAATGACTGCACCAACCAAACGCAAATTCTATCGGGTCTATAAAATCAGTGGTATACAGGTTTGTCGCGATATGTTTTTAAAAACATTTCAGATCACCACTCAAAAAGTTACTGCGGTGCTACCACGAACTTCGAATCTTGAATTTCGTATATCTCCGTCTCGGTCGCTCAATTACCATAAACCATAAGTGCGATGGAGACGGAGATATACGAAGTTCGAGATTCGAAGTTCGTGGTAGCGCCGCTGTTTCTCTAAAAAAACTGAAGAGTAATGAGTCGTTAAAAGATGGAAGAGGTGGCACAGGTGGCTATAATAAAGTATCGGATGAGCATAATGATTTCATTTTAGAGATTATTAACAAACTTCCTAAATATGAATCTCATTATAGGAGAGATAAAAATAACGACGCTTTATACTTGCAGCCAGGAATGACAGTAGCAAAAATTTATGATGTATATAAACAGGAATTTACACTTAAATATAACGATGAGCACAAATGTGTTTCTTTCGAATATGTAAAAAAGGTATTTCTTACCAAATTTAATAATGCAAATCGTTAAAAAAAGACACGTGTAACAAATGCGATAAATTTCAAATGAGAATTCGTGATGCCAAAAGTGCCGACGAAAAAGAAAAAGTAGAGGAAGAAAAAATACAACATTTAAGCGTGGCTGAAAATTTGAGACAGCAAATGAAGAGAGATTTTGAGCAAGCACAAAATTCACCCTCAGTGGAATGCTTAACCTTTGATTTGGAGAAAACATTGCCTTTACCCCGCATTCCGACGAATATTGCATTTTACAAAAGGCAGTTGTGGTATCCATAGTGCATCTAATGATACTGGGCATTGTTATGTATGGGTAGAAGGAGAGGCAGGAAGAGGTGCACAGGAAGTAGGTTCGTGCCTAATAAAATATATTAATCAAAAACTAAAACCCACGGCTGAACATTTAATCCTATGGAGTGATTGCTGTGGTGGTCAGAATAAAAACATCAAAATCGTCCTAATGATGAAAGCCATCTTAAGCTCTCATCCAACCCTGAAAACCATATCATTCCGATTCCTTGAGTCTGGCCATACTTTCTTACCAAATGACACAGATTTCTCAAAAATTGAAACCGCACTCAAGCACCATCAACGCGTATATACACCTGAAGAATACATCAATATTATTAAAACCTGTAAGAAAGTTAAACGTCTTCAAGTTTACAAAATGACAAAGACTGATTTTTTTAGTACAACTAAACTGGAAAAGAAGATTATCAATAGGAAGAAGTTTACAGACGCATCTAAAGTTAACTTACTTTACATGCGTCTGTAAACTTCTTCCTTTTTCTTCTTCCTTTCCTTAGGCTACATACAAAAGAAATTAAGTTGGATAAAAATACAATGTTTTCTATTTGTATGCGGTCTACGATGGAAGACGATTTCAATGAGTTGAAAATTGATAAAAGAATAAAGCGAGAACTGCAATACATAAAAGAATCTGATTTTTGTTTATTGTGGCCTAATGGCAAACCGATTGCTCCAGGGAAATTAGTGGACTTACAATACATGTACCACTACATACCTGAGGATTGCCTTCAATTTTATAGAACGCTTCAAAGTTCTGAAGAAGCTACTGATGATGTGATCTTGATGGGTTTGGTGGAGTTCCGGACTTCGAGATCATAGAATACGATGATGATTGAATGTTTAATATGAGTTTTTGATAATTTTTGGAACCATATCAATATCAGCTAATTTTTGGCATAGGTTCTAAGCTCAAAAGATCACGTCCTATTTTTTTTGTTATACATTTTCCAATTTTTTTTGTTGTTTTTGTATGTTCGTCATTGTTATTTATTATTTTACATATTAAATTTATTTTAGATATATTTAAAATACACTTAAATTCGTTTTGGAACGTTTATGCATAATTGCTATTTAACAAGGTTCATACAAAATTAAATTTAGCAAAAACGTTTCAAACTCGTTTTACCTATTTATATGCTCCTTGTATTATGTATTTACAAAAAATATGCATATCATTCAATAACCAGTTTGGCATTCCACAGTAAAACCAATAGTATTTGCCTGAAATAATTACAGGGAAAAAGTGTACCGCTAAAACACAAAATAGCGTTTATCTCAAAATGGGTTCGCTGTGGGTTGAAACGTTTTCGCGTAACTACGTCCAAGTGTCTTAAATATTGAGATCTATCTCATGAATACCCCAGTAGAAACGTGAAAGGAGATATCTCTGTCTGTCTGTCTGTCTGTCCGTTTGTCACCAGGCTGTATCTCATGAACCGTGATAGTTAGACAGTTGAAATTTTCACAGATGATGCAATTCTGTTGCCGCTATAACAACAAATAAAAAAAAAACAGAATTAAATAAACATTTATAGATAATGGTACGGAACCCTTCGTGCGCGAGTCCGACTCGCACTTGGTCGGTTTTTTATTTTTATTTACTTGTAGCTTCGTGAAACGGGATAGGTAGTCTCGGATAAATAAATAATAAATAAATAAATAAATATTACGGGACAATCTTACACAACTTTGCTGCTGCTGATTTGATTGTCCTTTTAATTTTTTTTTCACCTCAGCAGCTCGAACAAGCATATTTTGCTGCGTGAAAACAGTCACTCCGTGAGTCAAAGTAGCTTTTTAATTTTGATATCGAGCACTGGTGACACATCATAGTGTGGAGTCCACACTATGATGTGTCACCAGTGCTCTATTACAAATTCAGAATATTATAGGTGCGTAAAAGCTTAGCGATATATTTTTAACGTGACGATGTTCTCACTGCTGAGGTGAAAAGTTGTATGTATCACACGAGAGCAAATATATTTGCATCTCGTGCCTTTGAGTCCCTCACTACGCTCAAGATTCTAATTTTGAATCATTCGCTACGCTCGTGATTCAAATATAGAACCTTTCGCTTGCTCGGGACTCAACATCAACACTCGCAGCAAAAATCTACTTTGCTCTCTTGTTGAACAAATAACTATTGTATCGTGCCTGTACTTAGAGAATGTAAACAGCAGAAAAATAATAATCCGAAGATTTCGAAAAATTGAAAACTTTCGAGGTGATGTACGTGTCCAGGCCAATATCTGGCCTATCCCACTTCCATATTGAAATTGGAGCGAAACACTTATTTTTGGTAACCAGCCAGTATTAGGTTAACGTCCTAGACACCGACCTTACACCAGTGACATGGGCAATTTATGTCAGAGTGACATGGCTTAAATTAGGAGGAAAACTGACATTTTCTCACGCCAGGTGGCGCATAAGCTACTGTACCCAGCTTTGACAATTGACATAAGAACTGTCAAATTGCAAACTTCTATAATTTCTTACAAGTATTTTTCCATATTTTTCTCAAGAATGCCTCAATGTTGTGCGCCAAATTGTAAAAATAGAGGAGTCCACTTATTTCCCAAGGACCCAACTCGCAGGAAACGTTGGGAGAATGCATTGCGCATCAATAACTTTAGGGCAAGTGACACAGCCCGATTATGTAGGCTGCATTTTAAGGAGGATGATTATTTCGGAAAAAGTAGATATACATATGCTGTACCACTAGCCAAATTTTTAAGAAAAACTGTTGTAAAGTCTGTATTCTGTTTCACTACAACCAAACAGGAAACACCAGCAGCTTTTGTCCGTCAGCAGCGTTGTGAAAAAAGAAGACGAAGAAAGCTGTTTGAAGAGAATAATGTGATAGAACACACAACAGTGACAGAATCAATCTACTCCAGATGTAGGGCGAGAAGAAGAATTATGTACTACTGTGGAAATTGCAGAACCAGCTCAAAGTGAACACACAGAGCCTGAAACTTTGTCAAAGAGCACTCATATTGATCATATGCATGTATATGGTTCAATAAACAGATATAAGAATGATGATAAGTCCATACTCTTCTATACAGGTTTTGAAACATATAAGAAATTCCATTTTGTCTACTCGACACTTAGTCCGATGGCACACAAGATTAGATACTTTGGCAGCAATGTAATTAGTCTATCTACCGAAGACCAATTATTCCTAACTATGATGAAACTACGACAGAATAAATGCATTTTTGAGCTGAGCAGGTTTTTTAACATAAGTGAAACTACTGTATCGAATATATTTATAACATGGATAAATTTTATGTACCAACTCTGGAGTATAATAAATATTTGGCCTAGTAAAGAATTAATTCAATATTACATGCCTAAGAATTTCAAAAAATATGATGAAAATGTTAGAGTCATATTAGATGGAACTGAAATAACTGTTCAAAAACCAAAAAATCCAACTTCCCAGCAAGCTTCTTGGAGTAGTTACAAACATGCTAATACTCTAAAAGTATTAGTCGGAGCGACACCAGGTGGATTGCTGTCTTATTGTTCACAGGCATATGCAGGATCTATTAGTGACAGACAAACAGTTGAAAGAAGTGGTCTTGTGTCGAAGTGTCAAAGTGGTGATAGCATACTAGCGGATAGAGGTTTCACAATACAGGACATGTTTGCAGACAAAAATGTTACTGTAAAGATACCTACTTTTCTAAAGGGAAAATCACAGTTACCAGGACTAATAATCGTAAAAGATAGAGAACTTGCTAGTAAACGTGTTCATATAGAAAGGATTATTGGGCTAACAAAAACCTACAAAATATTAAAGTCAGAATTGGACCATAGTTACATTCCAATAGCAAGTAAAATATTTTTTGTATGTTTTATGTGTTTGCAACTTCAGAGAATGTATAATGAAGAGAAGCCAATAAAAAAGTGTTACGATGAAACCCACAATTTAATTTGCCATAATCACCACTTTTTCAGGATTGTTATAAGTGTACACAAACCTAACCCAACCCAACCTTCAGGGCTCTATAAAAAGTTTATTGAAATTGTCCTGGAAATGTTACGGTTTCATAGAAAATTACTTTTATAGCTAATGAAATACTTAATAATGAAGGGATCCAAAATAAAAACATACAACAGTTCAATGTCTTTTTATTAGTGACAAGTATTTTTTATATATATATTTATTACATATGGCAGACTCCAGGTCATGCACATAAAAGTTTATTAATGCTGTGAGCATCTCAGCTATGTAGGACTCATCCCTTTCAATAAATAAGACTTTCATATCTTTGAAAGTGTATACTATAAAATTGCAGTACTTCCTAGTGCTGCAATAAAGCTGGCCCTGTATTTGAGCATAATAAGGGTGTCTTCTTTTCAAGTGTAAATTCCCATCTATCTCTTCTAGGTATGACACTGTTACCTCATTTATCTCGCTATACCATGCTGCATATGGGCACTTCACTTCAATCACCGTCTCCTCACCAAGTAACCCATCAGGAGAGGCGGCAAGGAATGGACATTCTTGTGAAATAAATAATCCACATCTTTGCACATCTACATCATACATTGCTTCATACTTTTGTAAAGCAATAGGCTCCTGTATCTTCCCATGGGTTACCGCTCTTGTGTGCACCGGCTTGGGAGAGATAATTTTCTCCACTATTGCTTTTTTTCCAACATGGGTGCAATGACTTACAGTATAAAACATACTGGCAGTAATCCTGCATGATCGCATTTCATGCCATTCAGCAGAAGTATCTTGCCCTCTAGTGTTTTGTTCCACTTCCTTTATTGTTTCCGCAGTAACATTTTTTAAGAATAGATCTTTTAGTAGATTTTCTTTTGCAGTCTCCAAAGTATAGGAGTGATCCCATTCTATCCCATGAGGATTTGCCGGTTCGAATGTTTGCAGTAGAGGCATAGATGTATCCCCATAACCTATGGCCAAGTTCTTCACATAATCTTCATAATTATTCATTATGTCTTCCCTTTTTAGGGGTTCAAAATTGCACGTTTTCAATCTCTTGCTGGGTAAATTTTGTGCAGCAATGGGTGATTTTTGAAACACCTTTTTAGGCTTCATCAGCTGTTGAGTGCATACTTGATGTAACAATATGTAACTTTTATTTACAATATCATGTGCACCCAACAATAGTACAGCAACATGCTTGCAGCTCGCTTCTGTACCACTCCCTGCAGCACACTCACAGTGGCACGCTTCTATTGAACCTTCTTGAGACACTTTCACATCCACAAGGTAGGCTAGGCTCTTCATACTAGCTTTGCACTGTCCACGTAAATACGTGTACGTACCATCGGACGAGAAACGAGCAGTTACAAGGTGACGGGACTCATATAAAAGTTGGCCTTTTGGGTGAGTGTTGAATCTTTGAAAATATTCTTGTATTTCATGCTTGCTGATGTTGGGAATAGGCGAATCAGCGTTAATATCTCTGAATGTATCAGAGGGTGGGCAAGCATATGAGCGGTCTTCTGGAACATCCAGGGTGGCACCAAAGTTTTGGTTGCGATCATATGCCTCCAACCTGAAAGAAAAAACCACACATGAGCATCGATTTTTTTATTAACACTCGAAATACCTAACATAACCTCAAATACTTGAGGCGATTACCTTTGTATCAAGTCGGCCTTTTTCCCTGCCACTGACGCTTTTCTTCTTCGAAGCTCAGCTTGAAGAACACGTACGGTCATAAACGCGTACATTTTAAGCTGTTAATCGCAAGGATTACTGAAAATATAGCAACCATACACTTGACACGACACGTAAACAAGGTATAGTCGATTGCAGCGCCATCTGCCTTGAGCTTCTAGTGTGCCTCCCAATTAGAATGAAGGAAAATATTCTTAGTTCGAATTCAACCCATATTGCTTTGACATAAAGTGCCCATCATGCTATGCGAACTTAGAACTTAATGCAAATCCAGTGTCTTATTGAAAACAGTGCCACCATCTTGATAGCTTGCGAACTCTTTGAAGCTGCAGCGATTGCTAGGCTAGGCTGTCAAGGTATTTCAAAATTCGCCGTGTTGACATTATACATCCATAGCCTAGGGGTTAAGACGGCGGTATTTGGAGTCGATGAGCCGAAGTTCAAACCCTGCGGCCGGCGCACTTTTTGTATGTTTTAACAGAAAAGTTTTAATATCGCAGAAGAGATGGCGCCTGCTGTACGCAAGCATTAAATGCCTTCTCAATTTGGTCGAGTTGCCTGTCTATCTTAGTATGTAAATTGTAGTCTTTGGTGCCCATGAACACTAGTGCAAGGTTGGGGACAAGGGAGTTTGACTTATCTAAGTCAAAATAATCGGGTTTATTGAAGCGTTGCATACCGTGCATCGCCATAATTATTGTGCAAAAATGGCGATGTAAATTCAGCGTAGAAAATTATTGTTTTCATATTTAAGCCCACTTCTGCATAATAGCAGGGCGAAATAATACCAAAACTCACTTGTTGGGTAACTATTTGTCTCACATTTCCACAGCAGTAGTACAGTCGCCATCACATACATAGGTACACTATAGGTGTTCAAAAATATCGGCACATGCACCCTAATGCCTTGAAAATAGAGGTGTGTTCCGATGTTTGTGACGTGCTTGTTTGCTCCGATGTATGTGATGGTGACTGTACAATGTACAGCGCGGACGCGGCGCGGTACGCGTACAGTATCGCATTATCCCCATCCCGCCCTCCTCGCATCCCACGCCAATCAGCTAGTAGATCACGTAATACGCATTGTACGCGCGTCAGTTAGATCTAAATGTAAATTTTTGTATGGGAAAACGACAGTGAGATTGTCCTAACTCTCGTTCGAATTGTTACACGTTTACCCCTCAGGAGGAAGTGAAGAATTCGAACTGACTTCACTGACAGCTGACAACTTACTGATACTGAACCGAACCCGCGCCTACAAATGCGGAAATGGCCTAAATATCACTTTTCCAGATTTAAAAAAGAGCCCCTCCCACGCCGACAGCTCAAAACGGAGACGCGGCAGATCTCGGCGGCGTAGGCGGGACGAGCTAAACTCCTTTTTAAAGGATTGGCCAGAGGTTGATCGGGTACGGGTACGGAATGTCTGGAAACGTAGGGGGGAGGCCTTTGCCCAGCAGTGGGATACCACAGGCTCCTAATAATAAATAAGAGCACAAAAAAGTACTAGAATCAAGAAATTCATTAGAAACACGCCATGATTTTGAATTCATTAAGATGATTCTTTGGAACCAAGAGAAAACAATATTGGCCCTATATAATTTAGCTTCATTCCGTAAAATAGCATATTTCTTATTACATTTATTTGTTCATTCAAGAATCAATCATCAACCTCGAATCAAGTATTTTTCTTCTGCGGACTACGTTTAATATCACGTTGCAGTTATCCCCTCAGAATAGTCCCGCGATCCCAACGTAAGTAATGAAATAAGAGTTGTAGTTTTACAAGACGCGGCCGTTGTGAAACTTTTGAAATTTCGATTCTGTGTGGACAGATTTAAATTTATGTAGTAAAGTTGGCGTTAAGTTTTCTTTTCGTTTATTTTTGTTGCAGTTTCTGGTGCATGTTATGCATAAATTGTGAGTAGTTATCTACCTAGTATACCTTGAAGCGTCAGCTTAAGGGCTACTTGTTGACGCTCCAGAAATCCCAAACCCAATCCTAACCCATCCAGCACTTTCCTATCCCGACCGTGTCGCGTTTTGTGCTTTGTGTTTTTCTTTCTATCCCATTTGGTTACTGGTACATATTTTACAAATTTATTACATTTATTATTTATTATGTGTATATATAATAATTATGTGTTTATCAATGGTCTTATGTTGTGTTGCGTTCCGTGAGTCACGTACGGTGCTGTCTGAAAATCAGCGCTGTAGGTAGCGACCTATTTACTGCCGCGAAGACACACACAATATGTGTTAAATTGTAATGTATGCCTACTCCCTTTGTCTCTGTGTGTCTTTTGTGTAGTAAATAAATGTCTTCTTTCTTTCTTTCTTTCTTTCTTTATCGTAAAACCTAACTACATACCATATTTCCTAACTATGGTCCAACTGAACTCGATATTACACGATCGAGTATGACTATTATTGTGGATGAATTCTATTACTGTGGTACGGTCACGTTAAAAGACGCCACGCGGACCTTGCCCTAGCCTTATCTGCATCGAAACGTCGAGGCTCATTTAGATAATTACGTAGCACAAACTCGTGCTAAATGTAAAATGCGGACCAAAAAGACCCGTACGATAAGTGACAAGATAAGAGCGTCGTCTCGTCCTATCGAACGGTGTGAGCCAGTGACGGATGCTCTATCTCAGGGTTTCTTAAAGTGAGGTTCATGGACCCCTTAGGGGTCCGTGTCATGATTGCCAGGGCCATCATGTCACATCAGGCCACTTCGTTCACTCTTAACGTTTTTTTAGAAATGTGCAGTAATTCGCTTTTTTTTCAATATTTTCTTCGACAGGGGTCCGCGGTATTTTTCAAATTCTGAAATTGGTCCATGCCTAAGGAGCTGCTCTATCTTGTCACTTATCGCGTGATAAGGTCGTCCATGCTACGGGGCCAGATGGGTACTCACGTAACGTTCCGAACGCACGTTAGGACAATCCAACTGTCATTTTTCCATATAAAATTTGACATCTAGACCTACATGACGCGCGTACAATGCGTTACATGATCGACCTACAGGTCCAGAAGGAAGAAGAAGAGTTCTATGACAGGCAATGTCACTACAAAATGGCGAATTAAAATTAAGAAAATAACTAAAAAAGTGCTTAGTTTTGGCATACTTAGCTGACTATAGTTGGGAAGTTTTACGGTACTGTTTTTGTTCGTCCACTACGCATTTTAGTGATTCATAAGTGTGGTTTTAATAGTGTGTTTGTCTGTAAATGAGTTACAAGTTTAATGTAACCTTTAGCAGGCAGCTTTTGTTTCTTTGAACTTTATCACACAAATTAAAGTACCTATCGTAGAAATGGCGGACAAATCATAATTAACTTATCCGGTGCTTTCTTGGTTTACAAAAGGTCTTCAATCTAGGTACATGTCCACCACAACTTTAGGGTACAGCATTAACTACTACATACTAAGTGTAAATCTTTTCATTACATTTTTAGTTACATCCTCGCATAAAGACCAGTTTACACTTTGATCAATGCTAGTCCATTCAAAAGTTTCTCGCAAAAAATAAGTACATAGAACAGGTTATTCTATGAACTTGCACTAGAATAGAATATAATGAAATGAATATATCCAATGTAATATACATACACTTTGGTCAATAACACAGTTAGACAATAAATAAAAAGGTACAATGAGTGTTAATAATAAATTATTAACTTAGTCAAAGAGCCCGCCCCGAGCCACCCCCGGTGGAAAGGTGCCCATCACGCTCGCCGCGTGGCCGCGCTGAATCGCGATGGACAGACGTTGCACCAGGAATGACCCGGAACGGGGGTCAAGACCCCTCTCCGCCAGACGGCGCCCGATCTCCTTGATGAATTTTCTGGCCTCCGAACCCCAACAACCAGTCGTTTCTACCGCGAGCGGGACAAATAAATAACCCTCCAAAGCAGAATATTTGTCCCGCTTCCTAAGAGCCGCCATCTCAGCAGCCGCTCCAGCCGTGCACGTGGTGCGACCGAGGTGCGAGGCCGCGAAAGTGCTGACGCACGTGGCGTCCCATAGAAGGCACTTCCCTCTATGACAAGGCACCAGGGTCAAACCATCAGGTCTTTTACCGTCCGTCCGACTAAGGCCTGAAGGCTCCAGCACACACGGAACAAGTACAATGAAATGAATGACAACAACATATACACGGACAGAGATCAGCATAATATCAGATCAAGAAATAGTGCCACGAAACGGTTTCACCTCAGCAAGGTGCTAGCCTTTTGGCCAACGTTGGTCTTTCAATGGAACCAAACACTAATCAAAGTGTATACAAGACATAACACTGCCATATAGTACGTAAGCCCACTCCTAATACACCTACGTCTCATGACAACACGATAAAATGCATGGCAGCAGGTCGAGAAAGTTGTGCTGAGCATTAATCAGAAGATTATCGCACCTAAAATAGGGCGAAAGATTGAAAAATCCTTCGCTTTCGGTCAATATTTACGTCATGTGACAATGACAACAGTACGAGTCATGTG
Source organism: Epinotia brunnichana (assembly GCA_963854355.1). Lineage (NCBI taxonomy): Eukaryota > Metazoa > Arthropoda > Insecta > Lepidoptera > Tortricidae > Epinotia > Epinotia brunnichana. The sequence goes on from OY977945.1 coordinate 28,426,168, forward strand.
GCATCATTTAGCACTTTAATCGTAGAGAGAGAAACCCTAAGCCTGTCAGTCTTGAAATGGCCGGATTGGCAGACGGTGCCGAAGTTGGCCACTTTGGCATGCATTTTATCGTATTGTCATGGAACGTTGGTGTATTGGGAGTGGGCTCTAGGACTAATATAGTTACTAAAATAACGTGCCAGCAACTAAACCCCATACGCTCCCATCCCAGCCTATGTCGGGTGAAAAATAATGGGTGCATAGCGGTATAAATCGGTGGCCAAGGGGCCAAATCCGGTGAGATTTACCGACGGGATAGTTCGGCCCGGATTTATGGTAACGAGTTGACACACGCATGTTTCGTCATTATAAGTTTGTGATGTTGCCAGTCATATGAAACTTACGAATACGAAATAGTAGATTGCAGAGTAAACGGATTATTTCTAACTCTACTTACAGTGATTCGACTATATAACCTTTTTTAGGGTTCCGTAGACAAATGGCAAAAAACGGAACCCTTATAGATTCTTTATGTCCGTCCGTCTGTCTGTCTGTCCGTCCGTATGTCACAGCCACTTTTTTCCGAAACTATAAAAACTATACTGTTGAACCTTGGTAAGTAGATGTATTCTGTGGACCGCATTAAGAATTTCACACAAAAATTTTTCATCAAACCCATACGTGTGGGATATCTATGGATAGGTCTTCGAAAATGATATTGAGGTTTCTAACATCATTTTTTTCTAAACTGAATAGTTTGCGCGAGAGACACTTCCAAAGTGGTAAAATGTGTGTGTCCCCCCTGTAACTTCTAAAATAAGAGAATGATAAAACTAAAAAAAATATTTGATGTACATTACCATGAAAACTTCCACCGAAAATTGGTTTGAACGAGATCTAATAAGTAGTTTTTTTTTAATACGTCATAAATCGTAAACCGCAATTTATTTCACGGAACCCTTCATGTGCGAGTCCGACTCGAACTTGGCCGCTTTTTTTATATTACGAAACCAGCAAACAATATTCTAGCCTGATCGTAAGCAGATACCGTAGCAACAACGTAAAGTTGAAAAGTAACTTTTTTGCACAAAATAATAAACATACCTACAGTTGAAAACAAAAAGATTTTACGTAAGTAATGATTGGTATAACGGAACATTTGATATTAATGATCTTTTGATATAACGCACTTTTTGAAACTACTGACATTTCAAGATTATTATAAAACAAACCTAAACTAACCTGGTTATGCAAACCTCAGAAAAAATAAAGACACAAAAGATCTGATCTGAGACTGACTGTTTGTGTTCTAAATAAATTTATAAAAAAGCAAAAAAAATCTACAGTTACTAAATAAATTGCATTTTAATATTAATATCTACATTCGGAATATATCAAAAGTTTTTATACGATATGAGACGCACCCATGCAAAAGTGCCAGAGGTTCCCGCACTAGGCTAGAAGAGTGCCCGTAACCCGGCACCATGGTGACGAAATTTAGCACCGTGGGGTGTTAGACGATAGTCCAGGCGGTTCCTGGGAGACCGTAATACCCCCTAATAATAAAACAATAGAGTACAGATCCCTCACTCTCACAGCCCGGCCACGACATTGCGCGAATAGCGGCGCGGCAGGCGTTTTATGTGTTCATTGCGCTGTCGAGACGCGCAACGCACAGTGTACGCACACAACGCGTAGTTCGGATAACACGCAATGAATTAGAAAAACCGCTGGCGTTGCCGCTGCCGCGCAATGTCGCAATGATGCGGTAGCATCGTCGCGTCGGGAGCTCTGGCGACTTTACTTGCCACCAGGAACATAAATACCTACAGAGTCAGTAGTGGTGTTATTATCGCTGCGATCTTCTGTAAGGTCCCAGCAGGATGACATTCCACCGGGCTTTTAAAACATTATAAAATAGCGATATCATTTCGTTATGTTGAAACATATGGTTATAACAAAAGCAGTATTCTCCATAACGATATAAATATCGTAACAAAATGAATATCATTAACATTATACAATATGGTCGAATAACGTTATAATATCGTTTTAAAATGCGAGCCGCGTATCGCAAGAGTAGGCGAAACTGAATGCGAGAAAGGGGTAGCCTATAACGTTATTATATCGCTTAAACAAGTATCGCTTTTATATATAAGTTTTTTTTTTTTTTTTTTAATAAACTATGGTTTTATGATCCAAAGACCCCGCGAGGAATACGGGCGAACTTTGGTTCTTTTAACTATTATGACATATGAGACTAGTATATATGTAACTTTAAAATATATTGGTACTATGAAATATATTTTACGTGTTATTGAATTTTTTAAGGCTGTCTATGATTTTGTTGATGAATTTGGTGAATGATTGAATTGAAGATTCTTTTTTAATTATACTTTTGATGTCGTATGGGTCTATATTTATATTGTTACACACGATTTCGTGGTCTATTCTACTCAGGTTAAATTTAGGGCATTGTCTAAGAAGATGGTCAATTGTTTGTGAAGTAGTGGTGTCACACGGGCACAGATCATCCGCAGTGATTTTGAACTTGTGCAGGTATGCTTTGTGGTACCCATGTCCGGTGAGCACCTGTGTTAATTGGAAGCTGATTGGAATAGCGCCTCTTATGTTTCTTATGTCGCTAATTTTAGGCAAATGCTGTTTAAGGTGTGCTCCAGTTTCCGAATATATATAATTCCGTTCGTGAGCTAAATCAGTGTCCTTTCTTCTATGCAGTTTTTCGTATGAGATTGGGAAATATGCATAATCTGGTGCTTTGTGCAGATTTGCTGCTCTCTTCGCCTCCATATCCGCCATTTCGTTTCCCAGAATTTGATTGTGAGCTTTTACCCAGCAAAATACTATTGTTCCTGTGCATCTTATTTGAATAGTAAGCCTGTGGATGTTGTGTATAGTGTGTTGGGTGCTATTACGATTAGTTAATTCCTGTAGGGCAGACATGGAGTCTGAAAAGACAGCGACGTCTTGAAGTGGCACCAGGCCCCTAAGGGTGCGCCTAGATAGCCTAGCCTAGATATAGCCTGTCTAGATAAGTTGAAGCCTAAGAATGTAAATGTAAATAGGTAGTCGAATAAAGGAAAGGTCTGCGTTACCAGGAAGGGTGTTATAAAGAAAACAAAGTATTAGTTTTAAAATTTAAGATCATTTATTGATTTATTGGTTTATTTGATTTGTTGTTTGATATTCGATTGGATTAATATTTGAATGATTTGCTATTTGTTTGTTTGTTTAAATATTTTAAACAAAGTATTTATTTAATAGTTAGTATTACTAATATTTGATATTTATTTGTTGGTCTAGATATTAAACTGTAGTATTTATTTGATAAATAGTATCATTAGCATTTGGTTGGTATTTTAAATCAAATAATGAGTAATTGATAATCTTTCATATAAAAGCAAAATCGAAACTTTTATTATTATATCAAATAAGGCTAGTTAAACCCTTATTTGATGCTCGACTCGCTTCCTGGGCATAATGTGGTTGGGAAAAGTCAGTCGAGCTTCCGGAAAAACCTCCACGCCTTTAGTGACACATCATTCTAACTAATTAAGGTACACAACTTAATTAGTTTCTTATAAAACTTCTTAAAACGATAGTATTTTACAAGGATGTACTTTGTGCATATAGTTTCTCGAGTTAAACATGTTTAATCGAATACAATTCACAAGACATTGTTCCTTAGGAAAACAATTACACACACACACACGATAAAAAGTAGGTACTATCAATAATACATCAGTACTGAAGGTTGAATACTCCTTGACACCACAAAGGAATCGAACCCTTGTTGCATTACTTGATAAGGTTCTCTATTACTTTAGATACGAGGGTCGAACTCGTATCTCATTACTCTTATTCAGTATCATAACTTTATTACTTTTGAACAGAGTTCTTTATTTATTTCTTTTACTGATACAATAGACCACCTTAACTGGTCACAATAGGAGTGTTTACAACCACAATATTATCCTCGTATACACCCACAGTTATAAAACCCACAATACAATCTGGTCGTGTTTATTTGGCTTATTCCGTCAAGTACAGAGATTTCTATAATAATTATCCTTTATTAACTGGGCAGTGCAATTACTGTGATCTTTAGTAATTAACTCCAAATAAACACGGATGCCAAAAACCCCTGCTGTAGGTACTTAGCTTTCAATTATTGCGTAGACTGCCGACCACTGATGTTACAATCTAATTAATAGGTTTCACATAGTATAGACTTGTCGAACACTCTTCTTTGACAATCTTATACAATTAGGTATCATTGATATAATATATGTAAACACCATCAACACAATCAGATGTACACGCTTCTCCCGTCAATTATCAAGTGAAGTCCTCCCCATCGGTTGACATCTTGAGACGGCCAACCGTTCCATCATTATTACAAACATTACTATAACTTATAAATATTAAGTTCCAACTCTAATTATAGTGACGTAAGGGTTCTCGAACTGCATGGTCATCCTTGGTGCATCTCTGCAGACGCCGGCGCCGCTCTCTCCTTCAGACGACGCTATTGTTCTAATAGTTACCAACATGTGCAACACAGATTGGCGTGCAGCATAGTCCTCTGTCTGGAATAAACATTTAACAACCGTAGGCCATTGTATGGGATAAAAGACATTAGCTCTGTGTAACAGAACTCCAAATAAAGTGTGTGTTTTGACCAAAGACTCTATGCATACTCGTATTGTATCGATTTCCATTGAAATCGTTCACAGCTCTAAGGCAATAACTCGCCTTTTTCGTGACAAGTACGGCCATAAACTATAATATTTTGTTGTCTTAAAATGGTATTCATTCCAATGTTTTTGTTTCGTTAATACTGAGTATTTGACTACTAAACTAGGTAAACCATGTTACCATCTCACCCCCCTCTCTGGAGTAAGCTAAAACCGTAGATTTTCGCTTTCTTCACTAAAAAGTGATTACTAGGTTCCCGAAATACGCTCTCTGAAACTATATTTAGTTATCAAAGTTAACAAAATATTGCTAATCATAATATTAGCCAGGTCAGATACCAGTATATTATCATCTAATAAAATTGTGTATACCTTTATAGTAAAATTTTAACGCTTGCGCTAAAGGTTCTTGATGGGTACCTGGGTTGTAAATGACAGTCGGACGGACATAAGTATAGGTTCCGTTTTTTTCCGTACCACGTACAATACTTAACTTATGCGAAACATTTCGTGTTTAGGAAGACAAGAGCTTAATACTATAAGCATAAGGTACTCTTGGAAAAGCAACTTTCTGGTACATTAATATTCTGTTGCAACAAGGAGTGATACTCTCTGTAATAAATATATTTGTTATTAAATAAAAAATGGTCTAGATAGAACTATAAATTGTGAACGCTGTGCCTTTTTTTCTATCATTTACATTTGTACGAGTATGTATCGTTTGCTGAAGTCAACGATCTGGGCTCCTACGAAACCTCATCGGCACCACGTGAAGTCAACGATCTGGGCTCCTACGAAACCTCATATAAGTTTGTTTTGATAAACACAAGCACATTCAATACAAACTGTGTATTGTTTTAAGTATTAGTATGAAATTCTTTACATCTTTGCTCATATGGAATATGTTCATTGTTGTATCGTCATGGCTGAGGGATGTGACGGGTGTGGGCTTTTTTCACCATCACTTATCAAACTGCTCGGCGCTGGGCTCGATGTGTGCTGGCTTGTAGCTATATACTTACATAGTTATGAACATTTACCACGCAGTCTTACGACCGGGTTTATATGTTTGTTTCCACACAGTCCAGCGGACCGGGATTATATATAGTTCCACACAGTCCTAAGACCGGGATTATATATGTAGTTCCACTCAGTCCTAAGACCGGGATTATATGAATATATGTACCGCACAGTTTAATACCGGGTTTATATATATATTTCCACAAGATATACCGCTCAGTCTTAAACCGGGTTTATATGTAGTAAATACCGCTCAGTTTAATACCGGGTTAATATAAATATATGTACCGCACAGTCTAATACCGGGTTTATATATATTTTTCCACAAGATATACCGCTCAGTCTTAAACCGGGTTTATATGTAGTAAATACCGCTCAGTTTAATACCGGGTTTATATGAATATATGTACCGCACAGTCTAATACCGGGTTTATATATATATATTTCCACTTATGGTAATATTATACACACTTAATCTGTAGTACTTCATCTCCGAAAATCATTTTCGATCTCGGAAAATCATGCTTCACCTCTGAAAATCGTCAAACACCTCTGAAATCCGTACATCACACACAAGGTTGAAATTCATTCTTCATCTTTGAAGTTCATACAGCACAAGTCTGGCCAGACTTTCAAACAAAATACCTTATATTCTTTCATCACATCAAAATCCATCCAAGGTATTCATAATTCAGTACAACTACCCAAATCACCTGTACCGTCGTTAAAAATCTCACTGCTGTACGTAGTACGAACGTAGTAGTGTATATACGAACCATTGACTATTGGTCAATATTTCAACTTCTCACCTGTATAATTAATTACCTTCAACTTAAATCTATACAAATTATATATTATATAAAAATAATACCATGAACGATGACATCTGCTTTCCTCAGCATGTTCATAAAGACCACAAAGCGTTCATTGTATTGTAAGTAAATAGTTAAGCAAATTGCTTTAATTATAAATATGTAAGTATGTATAACTTTGATCATCGGGCGTGTCTATTTTACGCTTAATACCACTTATATAACAAAATTTATAACTACAATTTATCAAACACATAATTGGACTCGCTACCATATAGTCAAAATCAGTTCAATTCAGCCCGTTATTGTCCAATACAATAAATCAAATCCAATAAGTAATTGTACTGTTAGAAATACAAAATTCTTATTTAAGTACATCTTATTATCTCACCATATCCAACTTGAATATAAAGTTAAACCACTTGTCTCCCCAACCCAAACATTAACGGATATATAACGTTCCGTATATATTAATTCACTAATGGATTAAGATTCACTTGATTGCGAATTTCAAGCTTCTTCCCACTTGGAACCAACTCATTATTTTAGTAACCGCTCTGTTCACGCCACAGCCTTTTAGTCGACCTGGGTCTACGATTGGGTTTTCTTTTATCACCACGCGTATCGTGCGAACTCATACGTTGAAGTTGCTCTTGTGACTTGTAATTACCATTATTTACTCGATTAATAGTACTGTTATGACTGTTACACCTAACATTGAGGTCAATTTTAGCTAGAAATTCAAATGCTGTATTAAAATTTGCTTCGTTATTGCTGGTAAACCACAATTGCTGCACATGCTCTGAGTAATGCCTCATAAGCCAAATAACTAGTATCTTTTCTTCGATTGGAATCGTTAGTGAGCTAACGACTTCCATCTGAGTAGCAAAATGTTCGCTCATATCTAAATCACCATATGGATTATAAGACCCATTCATTAAATTGTACAATGCTGTTTGTTGTCGCTGTTCACTCCAGTATATACGTCTGAACTCGTTCTCAAACTCATCCAACGTTCGCCAATACCTACTTCGAAATTCCATCATTGTACGAGCCGATTTTGGTAAACACTCCATTGCAATATCAAAAATTCTATCATGTGCGTTCAAAAGGTTTATATATCTACGAAACCATGTAATAAACTTCATCGGATTAGGATCCTCCCTGCCTTTAAAATAAGGTTTAGCTATATCGGGCTGCATAACGTAAACATTTTGTCTAACACTACTCGGGTCCGTCTGTAACACCGGAACTCTAGGTATCTCTGTCATATCTACATACGTATCAATTCGCTTAGACAGCGTGTCAAACTTCTCTTGCACCATTTTGAAACCACGTTGCTGGTTCGCTTTAAACTCCGCACTAGTCTGCTCTACATTACTATCCGTCGTAACAATTAATTGACTATCTTCGCCTCGATAACGTCCACTTCGCAATTTACTCCGCCCTGACATTACTACTAAGTAAACACAAAAAACTATTCCACTATTTCAATGCGCTTTAGTAAACGAGTGCAAGAGTTCCTATAATAAACACAATATTCACGATCTAAAGATAATTGGTCAAAACACACACACAAGATTAGAATTATGTAATTAAAAAAAACGGTACAATGTCTCGGAACCGTCATGCGATAAACTTGTTTCATATAATTTTATCGGTACCTATATATTATTTACAATACAAAGGATATCCAAAGCACCCCTCTCAGATCATACGAATAATCATCATTATCATCATATCAGCCGAAAGACGTTCACTGCTGGACAAAGGCATCCCCCAAAGAGTGCCACAATGGCCGGTCCTGCGCCACCCGCATCCAGCGGACTCGCGATACGAATAATGTTATGTATTAATTAAAATTGTAAGCAATTATTTAATTATAATTTAAACCTCCCCTCTCAGACCTTTCGATTATTTAGAACTTACCATATGTTTGCAATATAGCTTTAAATATAACTTTATAACACAATAAATAAGCAGTGATCGTCATAATGGCAAATAATTATTAGTTTCCTACGTTGTGTATTTTTTTTAATGTCCAAGTTCTTTTTACTAGTTGTGTATTATTTATTAAAACACAAAGTCTAGAATCCTACGTCACGAGCTCCACGTGAAGTGGCACCAGGCCCCTAAGGGTGCGCCTAGATAGCCTAGCCTAGATATAGCCTGTCTAGATAAGTTGAAGCCTAAGAATGTAAATGTAAATAGGTAGTCGAATAAAGGAAAGGTCTGCGTTACCAGGAAGGGTGTTATAAAGAAAACAAAGTATTAGTTTTAAAATTTAAGATCATTTATTGATTTATTGGTTTATTTGATTTGTTGTTTGATATTCGATTGGATTAATATTTGAATGATTTGCTATTTGTTTGTTTGTTTAAATATTTTAAACAAAGTATTTATTTAATAGTTAGTATTACTAATATTTGATATTTATTTGTTGGTCTAGATATTAAACTGTAGTATTTATTTGATAAATAGTATCATTAGCATTTGGTTGGTATTTTAAATCAAATAATGAGTAATTGATAATCTTTCATATAAAAGCAAAATCGAAACTTTTATTATTATATCAAATAAGGCTAGTTAAACCCTTATTTGATGCTCGACTCGCTTCCTGGGCATAATGTGGTTGGGAAAAGTCAGTCGAGCTTCCGGAAAAACCTCCACGCCTTTAGTGACACATCATTCTAACTAATTAAGGTACACAACTTAATTAGTTTCTTATAAAACTTCTTAAAACGATAGTATTTTACAAGGATGTACTTTGTGCATATAGTTTCTCGAGTTAAACATGTTTAATCGAATACAATTCACAAGACATTGTTCCTTAGGAAAACAATTACACACACACACACGATAAAAAGTAGGTACTATCAATAATACATCAGTACTGAAGGTTGAATACTCCTTGACACCACAAAGGAATCGAACCCTTGTTGCATTACTTGATAAGGTTCTCTATTACTTTAGATACGAGGGTCGAACTCGTATCTCATTACTCTTATTCAGTATCATAACTTTATTACTTTTGAACAGAGTTCTTTATTTATTTCTTTTACTGATACAATAGACCACCTTAACTGGTCACAATAGGAGTGTTTACAACCACAATATTATCCTCGTATACACCCACAGTTATAAAACCCACAATACAATCTGGTCGTGTTTATTTGGCTTATTCCGTCAAGTACAGAGATTTCTATAATAATTATCCTTTATTAACTGGGCAGTGCAATTACTGTGATCTTTAGTAATTAACTCCAAATAAACACGGATGCCAAAAACCCCTGCTGTAGGTACTTAGCTTTCAATTATTGCGTAGACTGCCGACCACTGATGTTACAATCTAATTAATAGGTTTCACATAGTATAGACTTGTCGAACACTCTTCTTTGACAATCTTATACAATTAGGTATCATTGATATAATATATGTAAACACCATCAACACAATCAGATGTACACGCTTCTCCCGTCAATTATCAAGTGAAGTCCTCCCCATCGGTTGACATCTTGAGACGGCCAACCGTTCCATCATTATTACAAACATTACTATAACTTATAAATATTAAGTTCCAACTCTAATTATAGTGACGTAAGGGTTCTCGAACTGCATGGTCATCCTTGGTGCATCTCTGCAGACGCCGGCGCCGCTCTCTCCTTCAGACGACGCTATTGTTCTAATAGTTACCAACATGTGCAACACAGATTGGCGTGCAGCATAGTCCTCTGTCTGGAATAAACATTTAACAACCGTAGGCCATTGTATGGGATAAAAGACATTAGCTCTGTGTAACAGAACTCCAAATAAAGTGTGTGTTTTGACCAAAGACTCTATGCATACTCGTATTGTATCGATTTCCATTGAAATCGTTCACAGCTCTAAGGCAATAACTCGCCTTTTTCGTGACAAGTACGGCCATAAACTATAATATTTTGTTGTCTTAAAATGGTATTCATTCCAATGTTTTTGTTTCGTTAATACTGAGTATTTGACTACTAAACTAGGTAAACCATGTTACCATCTCAGTCTTGTAAGCGTTCCTGTACGATTTTCTGGCAGGCCATTTCAATAGCAAGGCATTCAGCTTGGTAGACGGTGCAACTGTCATGTAGTTTGAGCCGTTTTGTAAATTGGCTGCCATCCGGGTACAGCATGACGTATGCAGCGCCGACCTTCCCGCCGAGTTTGCTCCCATCAGTGTACACCTGGACGGTATCGGCATTACAACGCGGTTCCATATCCCTACTGTCCTCGATTTTCGAGAATTCGATTACTGGACGTTCTGCTGGGTGGATCATTATATAAGTTTAGATTTATAACGTTATAATGGATGCCGCTATACAGCGCGTCAAATATCGTTTAGAGTATAATGCTTTAAAAAGCCTAGAGGATAACGCGAAAATAGCGCTATTTAAAGGCCTGCATTCCACTGTATAAGAAGGCTCCAAGTCACCCAAAGGGCAATGGAGAGGGCTATGTTGGGAGTTTCTCTGCGTGATCGCATCAGTAATGAGGCTATCCGCAGCAGAACCAAGGTAACCGATATAGCCCTCCGAATCGCTAAACTTAAGTGGCGTGGGCGGGCACATTGCACGTAGAACTGATGACCGTTGGGACGAAAAGGTTCTCGAATGGTGACCACGTACCGGAAGGCGCGGCGTTGGTAGGCCCCCCACAAGGTGGACTGATGACCAGGGGCCCATTGCATAACAATCTACAACTTATATTACAAGCGGAAGTCTCTTTCTAATACGAGGAGTTAAAAAGAGCTTTCCGCTTGTAATATAAGTTACAAGTTGTTATGCAATAGGCCCCTGGTAAAGGTCGCGGGAGTCCGCTGGATGCGGGTGGGGCAGGACCGGTCACTTTGGAACTCTTTGGGGGAGGCCTATGTCCAGCAGTGGATGTCTTTCGGCTGATATGATGATGATGATGATGATGATTCCACTGTGGTATCTAAACTTACCTCTAACATATTTCTTCATACTTTTTTGCCCAACTACGGCAGAGCCGAAAGGAAGGGATATGTGTTTAGCAATCTTTGTGTTTATTTACGTGTGTTCCGCCGTAGTGTTATAGATACTGAACCTATTTTGATAATTGAGGTTTTTTTTTTGCAACGACGGTGGCAAACATGCTTACGGCCTGCCTGATGTTAAGCTGGTACCGTCGCCTATGATCATTTGTGACTCCAGAAGAATCACAAGCGCGTTGCCGACCCTTTATTCACTTGAGGATTCGCTGTGTTGGCAGATTGAGACATGCAGGTCCCTTACTCCCAACACAGCGCACCCTAGGGAGCTCTGGCGACCTTACTCACAACCAGGAACACAACACCACACAATATAGGAACACTACAAAGTAGTGATGCTAAAGACTGTATCGTTTGTTATAAATACAAGTTAGCTCTGACAGGAATAAGTTGTCTATTCATTTAAAAATATTCTGATACAAGACAATTGATTGACATTTGTCATAGAACCGATATCTTTATTCATTTTTTGCTCAACTTGTTCCAATAAAAAAATGAGGGGTCTTACACCGCAAAAGCGAAAATCTATTGTGGACAAATGGTGTTCGGTTAAAGGTATTACGTACCGAAAACTCGCACAAATGGAAGGTGTTAGTGTTGGAGCCGTCCAAACTGCCATCCGTTAGTACGGGGAGGATTATACCTTCGAGGACCAACAACGGCCAGGCCAAAAACCAGGTCCGTCCAATCCAAAACTGGACCAAAAGATAGTAAAATTATTCGCGTCTAATAGAGAGCTATCTGTCCGAGATGTCGCGAAAAAAGTTGGTACGAGTATCGGGATGGTACAACGTGCAAAGAAAAGGAATAATTTAAAGACATTAAAAAAACAGAAACAGCCGAAAAGAAGTCAAAAACAAAAAGCATCTGTTAAGACACGAGTCCGAAAATTATATGACTCGGTTTTATCGAAAAAACACAGCTGTGTAATAATGGACGACGAAACGTATGTAAAACTGGACTACAAGTCTTTGCCAGGCCCCCAGTATTACACTATTCGTGAGGGAACAGAAATCACAGAGGCTGAAAAATCCATTTGCGTTGAGAAGTTCGGCAAATAAGTCATGGTGTGGCAGGCCATTTGTGAATGCGGAATGAAGTCAACTATTTTTTTCACTACCTCGTCGATGAATGCCGATATTTATATGAAAGAGTGCCTTCAGAAACGAGTATTGCCGATGATCAAAAAGCACAACTCCAAAACTGTATTTTGGCCTGACTTAGCATCTTGCCATTACGCGGCTAAGGTAGTAAAATGATATAAAGACAATAATGTAAATTTTGTGGCCAAAGAGTTAAATCCCCCGAATTGTCCAGAGCTTCGCCCGATTGAACACTACTGGGCTATAATGAAAGCTAAACTACGTAAAACAGCCCGTAGTGCCGATACAGAGCAACAGTTTCGGTCAGATTGGAATAAGCTGTTCGGACATTAATGGGCACCATGAGGCAAAAAATGAGAAAACTGGCCAGAAATAAATAATTTGGGCTTTTTATGGTAGGTACTATTCGAGTTGTCCATATTATTTTGTACATAGTTGATTGATTTTAGTATGTCAATAAATAATTTTAAAAAAAGTTGTCGCATTTTTTTCTTGTATTTATAACAAACGATACAGTCTTTATTATGGCTGCGGCGTGTCAATCGATTCGAAATTATGCTCTTATTTCGTATTTAAAAAAAAAAATTTTTTTGTATTATTTTTCCGTAGTCGGTGTACAGTTTTTGAACTGTTTATGCATGTTTTACGGCTATACCTACATTCCTATACCTATGAAAATGTTGAACAAAAAAATGATATAGAAGCCTTGTGCTACGAACTATGAATTGAGAACAACCTGCTATTTGAAAGACGATTGTAAGCAAACTTATATTTTCCCATATAGCGAAACAGTGAAAATCGCATTATGATTCTTCACTTTACTCGTATTGAACGAAGTTGCCGGGAATCATTGTCGTAAAATAAAACCCTGTAAAGTTTTAAACTCTTATAACAAAGAAATACTTTTAAATATCTTGTATATTCCCACATGTGAGCATGTTTAATACATACATTCTCAACTGCCTTTGTTCAAGTTCTCATACTTAAGGTATTACAGCACCTCGTAGTCTGAGATCTGGCATGAAATAGTACATAGAGGTATGTGTGGTAGATATTATGTCTATTTTCCCGCCGTAGGTGAGGACCTAGGGCGGGAAAAGAACGAATGTCTCAGATCGCAGGCAGTTGACACCGAGCCGAAGGCAAGGGCTATAAATATGGCCAGGAGTCACGTTAGTTACGTGACTTCTGGCCATATTTAACATGAGGAATAATAATAGGTAAAAAATACCCAGTTACTTATTTTAATCCGACGTCAAGAGCTATGACAAAAGTTCCGATTTGCCAAGGTAAATTCATAGCACGCAATTTTGAACGTATTGAATTTATAAAACAGTAGTTTAATTAATTAGTACTATTTCACTTTTAGCGTGAACTCTGATGCTACGAAGTAGTGGCTTATCTTTATAAAAAATGACGTACCAGTTTCTTCTTATTCAGTAGTGCATAATTAAAAAAAAAACGGACAAGTGCACTGATTGCAGGGGGCACCCCTCCGCACTCCTTAGTTAAGCAAAATCTTGAAATTTAAAGATCACTTAAGCTAAGAAAATGTTTGCACTGAATTATTCTTGTCTGAAAAATAGCAAAATATTCTTTTCATATTTATTGTCATCTTTGTATAACTTGTATTCTTTGTTGTCAAAGCTTTGTGCTAAATGTTTAAACGGTAGTCTCCATGTATTAAATATCAAAAAACTGAGATAATGACAGAATGAGAATTTGAATTCAGTATGTCGGATCTTGTACTATAAACAAATGTTTGCGTAAGCGCCTTACGTCACCGCATTACGGTATTCGACGTGTGTTACTTCTAGACTTATATTAAGTTCGGTCGCAAGCTTTATAGTCGAACTTTGAGTACAATTACTACATAAAATGCGGAGACGCAAAATACCCCAAAACATTTCGCGAAGTAGTTGTAACATGTTTAAAATGGTAATATGATGTGTGTTACGTGTTGACCTAATGTATCGAAAGCACGACCCATGTAAAAGGATTTGGTTCAAACTGTTCAAAGGCATATTTTGATTGATGGCATTATCTCTCTGTGTGAGAGAGGATATGAAGAGGAAGGAAGTAAGTGGCGCGATGACGAGTGACAGGGAGGTATGGAAGAAAAGGACATCCTGCGCTGACTCCAATGGGATAAGGGCAAGAAAATGGTCAATACGTCTTGTAGTTGGGATGCGAATGACGTCCAACACGCATACTGAAGCACCCACTTTCGGGCAACCGTTTTTACTGGCTGATAAGGCCCGCATTTGAGGATTTTTAGGTGCAAGAGCTTTTCAAAACGCACGACATAGCGCCCGCGCAAGTATGCGGGGAACTGTTTTCATTGGTCGATAGCGGCAAGCGGGAGTTCTTGTTATTGCATACCTTCTCCTTCCTGAACTGGGTCATTGTCAGATTTAGGTTCGCCTCTCTTCGGTGGACATTGCCAAAGTTAAGGGCTATAAAGCCTAATTTTTGGTTGATCACTGAATCCGCATAAACGGCGTTACCCCTTCTATAATTCTATGTGATAAAAACATATTATATGTGAGCGTAAGCCCTTAACTATTGACCACCGGAAAGATGATTTTTGTTTTTGTGACTGACAATGACCCAACTACCCTTTTGCATGTTTTTAATTTACCGATAGATTACATTGGTCACTGTACTACCTTCAAGGAATAATCGCAAGCGATACAACGCTTTTGCTATTTACTTATGACTTTCAGTATTTAGTTGGTCCCGTGGTCCCGCATGCGGTATTTTGACCGCCTTAAAGGCCAATGAAAATACGCCTTTATAGGCACTTTGTTCTCTTTATCGCACCTATATCCTTTTAACTATCTCCTGATACTTTTAAATATAAATTAACTAGCATAAGATAAAAAAAAAATACATGTACATAGTCGAAAGCACAAGGACTTAAATGGCGGACAAAAAATATCAATCTGCTTGTACCTATTTGAATGAATCTCTAATTGAATTGACAGTTGCTGTTGCAGCCCGCCCATGAGTGACTTTTGAGCCCAATGGATGACCTAGTTTCAGTAGACCACCAGATGTTCTGAAAATGGATCTGTATATTTTCAATTTAGCCAAGTTCAGTAGCTCACGATGCGCATCCGCAGCGTTGATTACCGTCTTTGAGCTCGCTTCGTCATTTTTTCTCATCAAGACCGCGATCACAGGTTTAAGATAAAACAGTAGCCTAACTACGTAAAAATGTTTCGAAAAACACTGGGACAGTTGCCACAGTCATATACTATCTCAATTACAGAGTATATAAATTTAAAAATCCGGACACGACGTTGTTGGTGACCCGGTAAAGGTCGCGGGTGCCCGGTGGAGGCGGGTGGCGCAGGACCGGTTATTGTGGTACTCTTTGGGGGAGGCATATGTCCAGTAGTGGACATCTTTCGGCTGATATGATGATGACGATAATGATCTTGTTGATGCGTTCAGATTCTTCTTCATTTATCGTAAACCACGCCGTCATGTAAGACACAAAAATATAGTGTTATGTCTTTCTACTCTTGTTGTCACATGGCAGTTATGAAGTTTTATTAATATTTGCTTAAATAAATCTTTATTAGGCAAACTACCGTCGTATTAACTTAATGAACTATATTGTTTTATGATGTTTTTTTTTTGATATGGTTGAGGTAAAAAAGGAAAATTAAGACCCACGAGTACTTTTAAAAAGGCCTTTTGTATGAAACTACGTACAAATCAATGGCGGAGCGCCCATACAAGCCGATTCGAGATATTACCTGACTCGTAAATCATCAAAAAACAGCCCTTTAACTGGCTCTGGGTTGTCCAGTGAACATTCTTACTCGCTGCCACTGTCACATGCGTGTTCAGAAGGGTATCCTTTAAAAATGACATGGCAAGTAATACCTCAACAAGGAATGAAAGTCAAATTGATTTATTTTCATTTCTATTACATCCATTAGCACATTTCACGTTATTCTGGACGGGTTGTTTAACTAGCAGTTTATTTACTGGTTAATCTTTATGCTGTGAACGTTACATAAGGAAAGGAATATTTTAATTCAGGCTCATATTATTCATTTATCATTTCAATATAATTGCCACATTCGAAACGCCATGAGTTTTTCCAACCTATGATTCTTATGTACGTTCGTATGTATGTTAATTTCAAATATTGAGAGTATACTAAGTGATTCGCTACATCCATAGAAAAAACAAAATTTGAGGAGGAATCTTACAAAAAAAAAACAGTTTTTCTTATGACCGTAAATATAATAAATAACTATTTGCGGACATTCTTACTCAAATCGACCTAGTCCCAAACTAAGCAAAGCTTGTACTATGGGTAATAGGCGACGATAAATATACATATCTAGATAAAAAAATACTTAAACACACAGAAAGCATCCATGACTCAGGAACAAATAATCGAGCTCATCACACAAATAAACGCCCTTACCGGGATTCGAACCCAGGACCTCTAGCTTCGTAGGCGGTTAATGTTAAGTTAATGATTTGTTTTAAGTGAGAGAGACATGTTAGTTGAAATATTATCCAGAGACTAAGGAATATTCAAGAGTAATAAAGATTGATGAATGCGCTCTCAACTCAACGTTTTCCAATTAAGGAAACTAAGCGATTTTCTGAGAATAATTAATAACTTAGAAAATAGTGATGAACGTGAAATCTTTTATGGAGTTTAATTTGACTCTTTAATAATCAAACTAACTAACTTTAAAAGACATAAGGTAAATGTACTAGTACTCGGCGTTGTAGGTACTGGTGTATGACATGGGCGTTTCATGTTAAAGCAATATGGGTTAAATTCGAAATAAGAAGATTTTTTTTCATTCAAATTTAAGCCATGTCACTTTGACATAAAGTGCCCATGTCATATACTAGTCCTAGTGCAACGTCGAGTACTAGAACGTTTACTTTTCATGAATTATTTTATTTGACACTAGCTTCTGTCCGCGACTCCGTCCGCGTGGAACTTGTTTATATCGTAGCTCCATACAAACTTTCACCACTTTAGGGGATCATATCTGGGATAAAAACTATCCTATGTCCTTCCCTAGGATTCAAACTATACTTATTAATACCTTATCCACAACGGTTCAGCGGTATACGTGTGAAGAGGTAATAAACAGACAGACAAACAGAAAGACAGACAGACAGGCAAACTTTCGCATTTATAATATTACTATGGATTAGCTGGCCGGCTGCTCCACCTCAGAACACAAGCTAAGCTTATCTTATCTTATTCCGAAGGTCCATTATATAGAATGAGGAAAGAATTTTTGAATTTGGACGAGTCGTTCCGGAGATTATCCCTACATACAAACTTGCGAAGCTACACCCTGACAAAACTACACAATCTCAAACTTTAGCTCTTTATAATATTACAAGCTGTCCGCGCGGCTTCGCTTGCGTATTGCAAAGAACGCAGGCAAACTCGCGGGATAAAATATAGCCTTAAACTATCCAGAGAGTCCAATCTACACGCAGGTGAAATAATTCTTGAAATCGGATAAGCGGTTTCGGAGATTACCCAAAAC
This sequence comes from Epinotia brunnichana, assembly GCA_963854355.1. Classification (NCBI taxonomy): domain Eukaryota; kingdom Metazoa; phylum Arthropoda; class Insecta; order Lepidoptera; family Tortricidae; genus Epinotia; species Epinotia brunnichana. The sequence continues at coordinate 28,444,387 of OY977945.1, forward strand.
ATACAAACTTACAAAGCTATAATGTCGCAGACTTTTCCTCTTTATATGAAGGGTCCACGGAAAGAACATGTCTAGTCACTTTTTTTTTCTAAATGAGATTTTAATGTCACGTAATAGTTCATAACGAGCTCAACATTTTGACATTAAAAACTCATTTTCAAAAATAATGTGACTAGACACGTTCTTTTCGTGGACCCTTCATATAGACTATACAACAAGCTGCCAAAGCTTTTAACAAGCTGGCCAAAAAAACCATCTATTTCAATGCCCTGTATGTATATCAGATATTAATTTCACCTGAGTGACACCTACACTTACATACCCAAGCTCCATTCCGAGCAAAGTCTGCGTATAAATCATAAAGAAGAGAACAAGTCGCGTTCTGTGCCAAAATATCCTAACACACAAAGCTGAGACCGCGAAACGCAATCATTCGTTCGTATCTCTCTTTATCGCACTTGCGTGTTCGAGCAACAGAGAGACACGAATGAACGAACTTGGCGAGGAAAAACCACCCTGGGCTGTTCTTAACGCGGTCATACGTCTCACCTCACCCGTAACGCCTTACGAAACTAGACCTCTAGCTACGCTTAGTTACTACGAATCGCGGCGTCAAGATATATTTGTGGGTGAGCGTTAAGGTGAACTTAAAATAGTTACAGAATAGCGGGGCTGGTGTCATTATGACGCTTGGGTCTTTCTTCTCTTGGGAGGAAAAGTATTATCAGTGAACTATGGAAGCAGTAAATAACTCAGAAATGTAAATGGTGTGCTTATTATTTTGGAAACTCGTCATAATTTTCTGTGAAATATGTGAGAAACCATTATATTCACATCAGAACCTCTATGCGCCAAACTTTTACACAGACAACCGTTTCATTGCCGCCAGAGGACGAGAAGTCAGAGGTTCCGGGTTCGAATTAATTTGTGTGATGAGCACGAATATTTGTTCCCGAGTCAGGGATGTTGTCTATGTAATTAGAGTATTTACTTATCTATATAATGTTCATAGTCATCTAGTACACATATAAACTTTGCTTAGTTTGGGTCTAGGTCGATTTGTGTAAGATTGTCCACAAATATTTATTTAATTAGGAGGAGCTTATTTACTTTTATCATTGTGATTCTGCGTGTAGGTATATATTTAGTCACTTAGTACCTCTTAAGGTACGCATACTGCATTCGTACCGCCAGCTTTCCGCTAGCGTCAATCAGGAAGAACTCATTAAAGTATCGGCACACAGGAAACAATCTTTACTGACTTGACACTCACAGCTGACAACTTACTGATATCACACCGACTCCGCAGCGCCAAATGCCAAATAGGCCTCTACTGATCTGGGCCGTGATTCCATCCGTCTTAATTGACAGAAAGGGACATCCTTATCATATCGCTATGTATCTGTCACTCTGATTTGTAATGACAGATACATAATGGACATATCCATGTGAGTAAAATATGTTGGAATGTGATGTTTTACGAGTATTTTCGTGTCTTTTTTGATCGGTACTGTGACAAGAATACGTTAAATATTTACGGTTCCCTACTATCATATCCATATTGAGATTATCTTCTATGCTGTTGAGACGATCCGAGAGCTTCGCTCTCAGACTCAATAGTATCTAAGGGCGGAATTACTCTTTTAAATTGATAGATGTTAGCGTTGTGGGTTTCAGGTCCAAATATGAAGGGATTGAAGCTTTCATTCGTTATCATCCTGTTAATTATGTATGTAAATAAGTTAGATATAAATTGCGTTAGATGCTATTCTAGGCTAAAATCAAGACTACAATTAAAAGCGTAGAAAACTCGCGTTTCGTCCAAAATAATTGGTTTAAAACATGCTTCAGCATACTAATTCAGTATTGTTGGATTAGTGTATCATTTAATGTGTGCTAGATCTAGATTTATGGATTCATAAATTAGACTAGTTAGGTTAATTGCAGGAATGGATCGCTGGCCAGCAAGAAAACGCGTGGACGGGCGCGCGGGCTGCAGGGATATTCTACCCGCGAAGTCGAGAAAAGTGATTATCGATCGGAGCGGACAGGCGATGGAGGCTCCCTGGAAAACGGGCCTTATACCCTTTAGTTAAGGTATATTTTCAGATGAGGAGTCGGATTAGTGGCGTGATCGTGTTAGTATTGGCTATAAATACCCCGGCGGGCCGAGGAGCGTGTCACTTTTCTATGGGACGTCGAAGCGAGATCACGCTGCAGAATACGAGGGCGGCCAGGCTAGGCTGACCTCTGGGCGCGTACTACTTCGAGGCGGAGCAAGGCTGGTCACCGCTGGGCTGCATTACGGCTGTTGCTGAGAGGAATTAGAGTTTGGTAAGGTCGCAAATGCCTTTGCGATCGTCTGGTGAGATTGAATATTTTATTTTAAAGTGTGACTAATCATAGTGAATTCTGGAATTTCTTAGGGGGTAATTATCTTGTGCGCACATTGTCTTGAATTGAGTGATTAATATTTAGGCAATATCTTTCTGCTCGTGAACTGATATGATCTTATATGATCACGTGTGTATTTTGAATATGTGGCGGTCTAATAGGTTTATCACCTAATAAATGCGCTTAAGACATCATCATATTAGAATTCCGTATACTCCCATGAAGTGAAGTGAACACGACTATTTATAGTACATGAATGTTCGCCAAGGAACGGTCCAATGGTAAATAATTCCTAATTGTATACCAGTATCTAGTGGTTAGTTGTAGGTACAAATGAGGGAAATCTTTATTAAAATATGTGCTAATATTATGTTGTAATTTATTTATGGCGGAGGAGCTGGCTTGTTACGAGCGTCGAGGGAGATCAGAAGGGCAGGAGCCCTGGGAACCAGAGAGGCGTTGGGTACGTGTCCCACTATTAAGAAATTAAAATCTGGTGAGTGACCTTTATAATCACTGTATTGAATGATTCTGAAACTTATTAATTTGTTTTTGGGCTATTATCTAACCATTTCAACGTTATCATACTTGAATTTGTGTATCGAAATCTAGTTCTACTGTATATAGTTTGGGGAATATGCTAGATAAAGTACGAGCGGTTTATGTATAGGTTATGAACGGATCTAGGTCATTGGTTAAATAACTGACGATATTACAGGAATGTTGTTTTGTTCTACATATATATTACTAGTTGTTTTGTCACTGCGATATGATTGGGTTCCGTGCGCCCTTACGAGATAAAGTGATCAATTATTATATGACAACCTAGCTATAGCAATTGACTCGGTCCGTGGTACGCGTTACACTATGAGGATAGATTGTTAAGATGCGGATAAGCGACAAATATTACCACAAGTTCATATTAACATCCGGTGGTTAGTATAGGTGCTGATGGGTGGTTACTTTACTAGATTAACGCAACTGAATAAAGTAGTTATATACACTCGTGGCTGTGTGCTCGGTGTCGAGACAACCATATCCACAGGGCACATTGACGACCCTGGCCACACGAGAATTCTCCCGAAAGGGGCTTCTTAGTCAGCAGAGATGTGCCCGCACTAGAGCGCCAGTCATAGATGTGTAGACAGAGTGAGTGGCTGAGAGTCTTCAATCTTGCAAATTGAGGGACCTCACTGGTCGAGCTGCTGTCTTAGTTCTAACAACCCTCTTAACAAGGGTTACGGTTGTGTTGGTTTATGAAGTAATCAGATGTACTTATAGATATATTGTGTGGAATTCCTTGAATGAATGAATCTAGCGTAGTAAATTAGTTATGTACACCTGTGGCCGAGAGCTTAGCGTTGTGGACAACCATATCCAAAGAGCACATTGACGACCCTGACCAATACGAGAATTCGCCCGTTAAGGGGTTTCTTAGTCAGTAGAGATGATGATCGCGCTTAGGCCTCCGTCACGGATGTGTCAACGAAGGTAAGGTTGGTGAGACCTTTCAGTCTTGCAAACTGAAGAGTTTCGCTGGCCAAGCCGTCGTTTTGCTTTAACCGAAGCTTCTTACCGTGAAGCTAGCTATGTTGATTTTACAAGGAAATCCAACACTTTCGCTTTAGTAACGGCAATAATTAAGTAGGTATCTTGTTAGGTGGGGTCGTTATTATCGGGATCTCAACAAAAGTATCGCAGTGGGTTGGTAATTAATTATCATTCGTCAGTTCAACTGTGCATTGTCGTATATTTAACATTGTTCCGACTATAAAGTGCCTTTGAGTTGATTGGGTGAGATTGGTTGCTAAGACATTGTGTTACATCCATTGAGATATTTTGGGGGTGAATTGTATTATAAATAGCTTAGGAAAAGTCAGTACTAATTGGTATTAGATTTGATAGAAATAACGATAGGGTAGGCGGAATCAACAGATGAGGTGGGATTACTAGCGAGTACGAGCAGCCGCGAGCGAGCGAGAGGCGAGCGCTACAGTTCGCTAACTACTCTAAGATTCATCGTTAGGGAGAATCGATATTATACTAGACATTGCGTCATTCATGTACCTGGAAGTAAAACATGTACTAATATTCTATTTCAATAGACTATCATCGCATCATCATCAATATCTTGACATACGATTATTTTCGTTATATCATCGCATCATCATCAATATCTTGACATACGATTATTTTCGTTATATCATCGCATCATCATCAATATCTTGACATACGATTATTTTCGTTATTATATCATCGCATCATCATCAATATCTTGACTTCTTCGTGATTATTTTCATTATTATGTCATCGCATCATCATCAATAGAGATCCCATCATGGCCAACACAAGTTGACCACTATTGTATTGCGAGTCTGTTTAAAGGGCGTCACCTACCACATCTATACCACACCTACAACTTAGTATAACAAGGAATTTATGCCCACTTTAGCCTCCATAGTTGTGCATGACTTAATGAAACTACAGAATTGTAAATTAATTCTAAGGAACCTGGTATAATTGTCTTACTTAAGTTATAGGTTCTACTAAAATGGGGTTAATGTACAACTACAATTAACGTGTAACTGTTTCCCTTTATAGAAATACAAACTTCATACTTCTCGAAAAGGGCCTGGTTCTACTCACACAACGCGGGGCCTCATCACTAGACGAAATCACACGCCAAGCCACTTCACCAGCGCGAATCACGTATAGCTTAGGTCTAAATAGGTCTTCGAGGTTAGGTTCCAGAGATAATAAATTCTAGGTTAGATTACGGCATTGTAGGCCTGGAGTCGGACGGTTTTTTATTTGACCGAATCTCTTTCCGTCCGGCAATATCCTAGGAGATGATTTGGTCTGTTAAGGTACTCAAGCTCGATTACTTTAACATAAATAACGAGAGATTCTGTAGCTGTAGGATAGATTTACCTAGACTAGAATAAAACCCAACCTTTCTAGTAGGATCGGCCGGAACTAACTCGGTTTTTCTATTCGCTTTGGTACGAGTTAGTATTTATAGGATCAAAGTGGATATCTAGTACAATCGAGTCTTGATTTTACTGGATTAATTAATCAAAGGTTCTTTAGCTTCAAAACAAACAAAATTAATTTGATATTTCTATGGTAAATAAATGATTTATTTTCTCGCTTACTATCTGTTTAATTTTATTCAATAGCTTTTCCTTCAGGTAGGATTCCATTTTCAGACGACTAGAAGCTTCTCAGGAGCTTCAGCTTTCAGCTAGGGGTTAATTTAAGTTCAGAATAGGAAAACATAAAAAGCAAGCCATTTAAGAGGTTGAATCGTTACATTTTGGTGCCGTGACCAGGATGAAAATAGGGTTTTAAATTCACTTTTTAGTATCCCGGGTTACTACAGAATAGAGTATTTTCGTTTTAAAAAAAAAAAAAAAGAAAAAAAATTATAGTAAAAGGAAAAATATTTTTTTATTACGTGATTCGCTTGGTGAAAGGGCTAATTAAATTTATTTACAGATTTTTCTGTGTGTGGGTTATACAAATAACCCACATTTTGTTGCCGTGGAGTAGATAGAGAGATGGAGTTTGTATTTTTTAATGTTGTGTTGTGTATTATTTTCAGGACTTTCTTTCTTTTATTTTATTTCAAAGAGATTTTCACGCGCGATACGTACGTGAATTGTGTTGTGTATTATTTTCAGGACTTTCTTTCTTTTATTTAATTTCAAAGGGATTTTCACGCGCGGTACGTAGGTGAATTACTAATTAATAAGTTATATCACACTAAACTATGAAAAATATGCATAGAAATAATTTTGTTGTAGACGAAGGGCTAATATTATTTTGACAGAAATTCATTTGGGGGTACACATTTTTATTCCCGACTGTACTTTTCTACATGTGTTTACCAACTGCTCATTGAGACGATTCTAACGAGCCCAAACTCGATGGGTTTGTGTCATTGTATCACGAAGTTCCTAGGCCCATCTTCCAACCCCAGCATCAGATTAGTTCCTTGTCATCATAACGTTAATTTGTCATGCGATTTATACATATGTGCGAAATTTTAGGCCGAACGGAAGTCGGAAAGTGAGTCTTATTTAAGAATTAAGTATAAACGTAACAGTACCTAAACACTCTTTTCATCGGACAGTCGTCTAAAAGTAGTGCCTATGCGATATTTGTAAATTAGGGGGGCAGCAATGTTTTGTGGGAGGGACTTACGATCTACCATTGCAATAGAGGAGGGTCTAATTTAAGAATTAAGTGGAAGCGTAATAGTAAATACTCTTTTCATCGGGCAGTAGTGTAAAAGTAGCGCCTACGCAAAATTTGTATAAAAAGGGGGCAGGAATGTTATGCGGAATGGCCTTACAACCTGCCAATGCCATAGCACAATTAAGTAGGTTCCATATACATCAGGCGGTTGCGGTAGTAGTTATAATAAAGTTTAGGTATAATGCTTTTATTCCAAAATAAAATAAAAATAAAATAAAACGGATCTAGATAACCTCAAGATAGTATTTTGTTAAATTAGCATCTTATGTATTTAGCTACGATTATTTCATCCTTCATATTCAATTGTTGCATTTGAGTTCGCAAGAATAGTGTTGAGGTCATTGACATCTGTCCCGCGGTTGGGCAATTATTCGTTAAATAGTGGTTAGGAAAGTACCGGTGGATGATTATAGTACCAAGGACTTAGGAACATACTTAAGAACTCATCACATAATAGGGGTTAGAGTTATAGGTAACTTTCGTAAGCTAGGGGAGAAAAGTAGGTACGCGTTATACCTAGTTAGTTGACCTAGTCAAATTGAATCCAATTCTCGGCGTTTACGTTAAATCGATCGCTACTAAGTACCTATTGTCCGAAATCTTAAGTACCTATAACCTTGCGGATATTTTCTACGTAATCGTCTTTGTAAAGAAAGTAATTGTAAGAATAGATAAGTAGGTAATTCGCGCGAGTTATATTCATTAACCAGTTAAAATGATAGGAAACTGGAGCGGTTATCTGTTACAAGAAAATGCGCATTCGAATCGGATTAGTTCCGGCTAGAAATTCAAATACCTAAGATCAAAGGTACACTATAATGGACTTTGTTGTTAGGTCATTAAGGTCAAAAGGTAAGCTGTGTGTAGGTATTTAAATGGTTGTCATCGTGAGTCAGTGAACCGGTTGTATGTACGCGTGAGATTTCAATTTTTAATTACGTAGGTACATAAAACCACTTTGGCAGGGTTAAAATAGTGACAGGTTTGAAGATAAGCAACAAGTAAAGGGCACCTAAATACCTGGCTAACTCCACAGAGGTATATTCCTGGCATGGTAGGACTCGCACATTTCCACATAAATACGCGGCCACTCTATCACATTCACTTTATAATGTGCACTAGTTCAATTATCACTACATTGATTTATGTTTGAATACACACTAAACCACAGTAAAACACTTTAAACTGATTAAATAATAGGCCTAAATATGCGAGAATTCGGCTCGTTGAAGCCCGCGCGCAAACTAAAAACAATTTTAAACATCGAACTTAGGTTCGGGCAGCCATTTTGGAACCTAGCGACGTCGCGGCGCCAGTAATCATAAAGATTTTTGGCGGGAAATTGTTGTTTAATTTGATAATAAAGGAGTAATATTAATTAACTATATGTCGCGTTCACTAATAATTTAGTGGAATGGGTGAACAATTTTAGGATCATAGGATAAATATTTATGTAATGCATTAAGGTCGGTCTTAAATAAAGCGCGTCGCACGTAAAATATTTTGACACGGAAAATAATGTAGCCAGTTAGATGCGTTAATATTGATAGTAACTTTATGATAATGGCATAGTGTAAATTATTTCTAATAACTAGGTAATAATATAGTTGCTTAACTTTTGAGGTGGTTTTTCTCACGGGCCGGAATTGATATCGGCGAATTAAATATATAGAGATAGTATGCGACAAAATTAGCTTTGTGTGGAGGTTGCGGGCTAAATATAAGAACTAATTAGAGCCTACATATTTTATATTGGTCAATTCTAATAGGTATGTTAAGTACCTTAAAGCGTCACGCGGGTTTACGTGGGTACAATGTAATGAAAAAAATAATAGATAGATTGCGCCTTACAAAACTTAGCAAAATAAAGTTTTAGACCCATCACACACTGTAGTTATAGCGGATTTCATTGTAATCAGTAGCTTAATTAACGCTAACGTACTTACGAACGTTCGAATTAGAAAATAGTAGATAACCCGTGTTGGCAAGAGAATGAAATAAAACGGATTCATTGAATCAGGATATTCCGAAATCCGTCTGTCTGGTTTAGTTACTTCATGAGTCATAATTATAGAGCGGGGTTTGTAAAGTTTCAGAGTAATTTAAATAATTAATTATAATTCCAGTCAAGTTAGGTTTTCATATATATATGCAAAACCAAGCACGCGTGATCTACGGTACGACATTATTAGTTAGCGAATAACTTTGATACTCAGGTTCTGAGGCGAAAGACTTCGCTGATAGGGATTTCCGAATCTCACGGGAGATTCAGCTCTAAGAAAGGGGGGGCAGAAGGCTTAGAATCGTAAGACAATGTGTGTCGGACATGAAATTGATTAACCGCAACGCACTTAATTATTAATAAGGTAGTGTTAAAGTCATGGGTTCTATCAATAGGGTTGAATGCAATTTAAATGTAGGTAGGTATAGTAAGTAAATATAGTACGGATCAATTCATTGATAGTTACGTTGATAGTAAAATTTATTACTTACGTATTTTAAACAATGGTTTCAGAATTTGTCAAGTATAAGATGGATAGTTGTCCCAGTCTGATACCGAAAGATTAAGAGCTTGTCAGACAAATACCATATATGTACCGGTTCACGTCAGGTTACGAAAGATATTCGCCATGTTTACATTATATGGTAACAGGGCAATTCGGAGAAATTATATTAGTAATACCAAGTTGTGCACGTGTTATTATTATTATGTACTTTAAGGCAGGAGTCGTATATATCGCATGGCACCTTAATTGGTTACCATAGTATGTGATACTGGAGTATGTAAACTAACTGTTCCACCTCTCTAGTCATTGTTGAGGTAATGTGAATTTCGAAATGGGTCGTTAATTTCGCAAGTTATCTTAACAGCGCACTGGACGATTGGTTTGTCCGGCGGGCTATGAATCGCGAGCGTCCGGGTTCGATCCCCGGTACGGAAAAATCTTTTTGTGTTTTTTTATTTTTGCTTTACTAACAATATTGTGGGCTACTACCTTTTAAACCTTTGGTTATTAAATTGAACGAATTTTACAATGTTTGGAGCAAGTTAAGGGTAATTGGGGATACTTATATATTTAGGCGTTTATAGTTTTAACATTATGCGATTTAGGTATTCATCAAATTGTGTATTTGTCTACGACATAGGGCCCGTCTATTTTTTTTCCATGAAGTACCTATGACAAAAATTACTTATCAGTTAATGTAAGAGGTTGTAATTAGGTATTATTTAAGGGTCTGCGGTATAATTTTACGGATGCATAAAATTATCATCGAGGCACTCGCGTAGGTTTATTGAACAGAACGTATGGTTGTTTATAAACGATATTCGTATTAGGGCATATTTCCAAGTTCGGTTACAAAACTAGCGCAAAATATGTCAGATATTGGTCACGTAGGAAAATTAATCCGACCCGTGGCGGGGATATTTTGATACTAGCGACGAACGCAAGTGATATTTCTCTCATCCATGTAAGAAATAAGTAGTCGGCCGATGGATTAACTGTCGCATGAGTAAGATCGCGGTTGCTTTCCGTTCTTTCGTAACCGTTTAAAAGAGTTTAGTACCTTTACTGAATTCAGTGCTGGATTAAAATAGGCCTTATGGATTAAAATGGGGAGATTTTAGAAGAAGGAATTACTTACGGTCGGTTGACTAGACACACCCTAGTCGAGTTCCTGGTAGCACAGTATTCATTGTTTCACTAACTTCACTTTAAAACTAACTTTAATTAATAATACACAATATTGACTCAAACACGAGTAATGACACGTTGGAATAGGCTGAAATAGGAGGCAAAACACTCGTTGTTGCACTATACAAGTCAGACGTAACTGGAGCAATTTATTCCTTCAAATAATAGCAATCTAGACACTAGTTATTAAATTATTTGATTAATTACGACGAATGTTGTTTACAAAATTTGTCTAGCGAGGCCGCGGGAATTTGACATTTGCTGATTTGGGTTAAGATCTGTGGTGAGGCTTTAATGTACGGCCAAGTGGCGTGTTTAAACGGTTGTTACGGTTTAGGAAAAATTAGGAGTTGTGAATATATAAAGCCTGAGCTTACTTAGAGGTGGTAATTTAATTCTAATGGGGTTTTGTCATGTGGAATACGGTGGCGGAATGAAGGGGTTAATTCGGTTTCGAGTCAAATCATTTACGCGTTACAAGAGCATCTTACATTTATAAACTGTGTATCAGGCAAGTGAGGTATTGGAAATTATGTTAAATTTTTTTTGACAAGAGAGTTCATATTTACTTAGACGGATTTTCCTTGCCTACTAACATTAAACTAGGACCTTTTATTAGATAGACCTTGCCAGTACGTTGTGTCTAGTTGATAAATCTAATGATTAATTTCCCTGCGCTTAAAGTTATTAAACTATAAATGTGATTAACAGGTCCTACCAATGTCAGAATTCGCGTCGATTTATAAGGGGCCTTTTGTAATTGGGGTTAGCATTGTGATTATAAAATACTCTGATACTACATTATACCCAAATGAGGAATCCTAGTAAGAGTTTGTATCCATACCAAAATTTGTAGACATCCCATTGAAATTGAGTCGCGCATTATGTTGGGTGTACATTATCGTTTGTAGGGCCATTATCGTTTGTATCGCGGGAGGATTAGCGTAGTCGGTTGTCTTTAATCCATTCGGTATGATAGCTTTGCAAGGGTACTACCACAATTTTAGTTAACATCTTAGACGATTAATATCAAAAAATAAATAATAAAAAGTAGAATAAGTAAAGTTATAGTCTGTGTTAAGAATAGTTACGCGATCAACTCACCGCTGGTTCAAATCGCGCGAATGGAACCGTAAGTACTTCGCGTTGTTCGTTTCACACTAGATATTTAAAAAAAAAAAAAAAAAGGGGGAAATTTAGTACTTTATGCTTGATTCCGTGCTTAAAACTAGAATAGAATAGGCAACTTGTAAGTTTGTAAATAAGATATTATGTAGTCGAGATCGTAAGGCGTATCAATAGTGTGCGCTCACGGGAGGTCGTGCGTCGATAAGGTTAACCGACTTTCAAAAAGGGGAGGGCTCTCAGATGGGTTGTATTTTACTTCTTTAAATCAGGTTGGACGTTAATTAAAGGCGCCTATATAGGTTGTTCAACAACAAATTAGGTACTTGTTATAAAATATTAACAAAATGGTTGGTTGTAATATGGGAAATTAGGTATTTTTAGAGCGTAACATTTATCGTCAGAAATATTTCTAAGTCAATAAATTGTCAAAGATGTAGTTCACGATAGATTATACCGGTAGCTATTAAGGTAGATTCGAGATCGCCGCGTTGGGGGTGGCAAAATTAGCACTGACCCCTGGTCTTTTATTGATATTGAGAGGTTAGAGACCAAGTTATACTGGCTGTAAGAAATAAATCGATTTGAGTCGAGTCGTTCTGCATTGGCGAATATCAAGGTTGGCGCAATGACCGCGGGATTGTCTCGCTATCAGCTGGGCTGTTATTCTGGGCGTACTAGGGAAGCACCTCACCTCACCTCACCTTTCACCACTAGCGAAAGTAGATCTATACCCGCAGCGCTGAGTCATCGTTACCATCGTCATCATATTAGCCGGTAGACAGCTACTGTTAGACAGGACTCCCCCAAAGAGTACTAGCGGTTATATCCCAATATTTAGTTGTTACGAATTGCGGAGTCTAGAGATATTTGTACGTGAACTTTTAGGATGACGTAAAATAAGTTACAGGATAACGGGACAGGAATGACTGATAAATTAAGTACTAGATGGTATAAATTTATAATTCTTTTTTTTGAGTTGGCGGGAAATTTTAATTTTGTTCTTGTCATCCCTTCCTTTCGGAGAAAGTAGGTATACGGCGGATTGACGTCTCATAGGTATAAAGGGGGAATCAGATAACCTGTTGTCGTGCGTGTCAAATTTTAGATACTTAAGTTGAAATTTTAGATCGCGGCTCATCTTGGTTTTAAGGGATTCCTGACGGGTATCATTTTCAAGTTATACGGGAATGCAGGTTCTAGATTTAAGATAAGTTTGGAATCCAGGATGGCTGATAAAATTTTTGAAAGAAAAAATCGGCGCGAGTATCATTTTCGAGTAATGCACGGATGCAGATTTCGAGTTTTGGGGCTAAATTTGGAGTTCAATAGGGCAGGGTCGGCTTTGGAGAAGAAGAGGTCGCGGCTACCGTATTCGATTAGCTTGTGATTGTATATTTTGAATTACGATACAGATGTGGGGTAAAGGCGACGGTGTTATGACAGCGTGACGGCAGTTGCAGTTGCGGGAGCGGAATTTCAAGCATCGATTGAATACTAATTATTGAAACTTACAGGTATCTTATGAGAACGAAGAGATGGAGTTCATAATAAAGGGAAGGATATGGGGCCGTGATCGTCTAGTGGTTAGGACCTTACGCAGTTATAATTATTCCGGCTTAAATTTATCTCAAGCATGGAATATGGTTATATATTTTGTCCACATGTTATGCGCTAGGTAGTGCATAAACAACGTTAAATATTTACATGAAATAATCCATTTATTACAGGTATATCTTAAGATGTATGATGCGTTTGTCAATACAATATTGGCATCAGACGTTAAAATTTATGTGGGTCCTAATAGGGCGTGGGTGTAATCTTCATTAAGTAACCGGCGAATCTTACGTTTACGTAAAATGCGGTATTGGCGTAAGACTAATTTTAAACTTATGAATTATGTATTGCGATTTATCTGGTATTTACTACATAAATTATAGTATTACGAAAATTTGAGATCCAACTATAAAATTATTTAAGTTGTGAGAATGGGGGGCAGTTATTTAATTAATGACTGATAGGTAAATGGTAAATGGGATATGGCTTAAAATTTTGATATTTACGGGTTACTCTAGGAGGGTTAATTAAGTTTGACTTACTGTCTTTTATAATCTTCAAACATATGAAGGGCAGGTTAGTTGGCTGTGTGCGAATAGGGCTGTGCGGATCAATTAAAGCAGTAAAATTTTGTTTTGCAAAATAAGTAAAGTAGTAATATTATATTATCACTTTGTTCTACTCTTCATATCATAATTTTCTCGTCTTATAAAGTAAATGTAAATTCTCATAGCATATAACTTGGGAAGAACATTATATATCATTAATGTGGTTGTACTGTCGGATTCCGTTTAGTTGGTCTAAGTCGTGTTTAGGGCAAGGGGATTAATTAGGTTGGGAGGGTATATGTGTGTGTTCGTTGAGTTAAGAGATGTATGAGTCCACGTGAGAGGTAGTGCTGAAAGTGTGATTGTATGATAACAATGGGCTTTTACCGACTGGTCGGAGTTCGCAGTGCAACCTAGGTTTGTTGGTACTGATTGATCTCTCCAAACCATTTTACACCGGTGTTTCCGCAGTTATAGTTTGGTTAGGTTAAAGTCATAAAATGACAAGGTCCTTGTGTGACTAACTGTGGCGACACTATACTCTACAGAAGCTAAGCTGAAAGGCTAAGCTAGTCTTATCTTCGTCCTACACAACTCTTCGTGGCAAGGATACTTCCGACACCATATTCTTCGGGATGATTTGTCAACGAACATTCATTCTGAAACTTAAGTAATAATATTTTAACTTCCATTACTGGGAATTTATCAGGAATTTCCTATTATATGTTAAGTAATTTGCAATGTCAAGATTACAATCTTGCAAGGGTTCAATGAACATGGTTTGTTGAAATTAAATTTAGTAAGGCTGTTATTCTTACACGATGGTGAAGTGTTGCATTTTGTATTTGAGTAATGCAAACGTATTTTATAGTAGTTACGACATTTCTACAGTAAAGCTGGGTGGGGCTTGGACGCATGTAGTCGGATTCTCTATAGGATGTCAAGGCACTTCCTAGAGACCCCACGGGGTTGATGAATGTTACTGTGTGCGACTGGGTCACGTTCGGTATAGAGATAGAGTATCATCGCGAACGACGATTATAATTAAAGTTTGTTTGATGTTTTGTCAGTATTATCACTATCGTTAATGGTGTGATGGTGCTGTCAGGACATTGAAGGGATTAATGCAAAATTAACCCAGTAGTTTATGAACAGTTTGCCTCTAGTGTGGAATACAGTCTGAAGTCGGATATCCTAGTCAAGTAGAAACATTCTCCACTGGGTTTGCTTGGTGGTTATCTTTGTACTCAGTGTTCTGCTGTTCGCATGGGGAGTTATTGTAATAACATAGACCGAGATATGTGGTTGAACCTGGATCCTTGGTAGCCAGAAGGTATCTGAGGGTTCGGGGTGTTAGTGCAACATCGTGGTCATTAGGATCTATTGGGCTCACAACCTAGTACTTTGTGCGAATGGGAGTATTCTGGGGAAGTTTTCTAGCGGCGCCGACCGAGATATGTGGTCTAACTTGAGTTTGTGGTGGCCAGGGGGCATCTGTGGGCTCAAGGTGAAGCTAGAAGATAATTATATTGTGTCATCGGCCGAGATATGTGGCCTAACTTGTACTGACGGAAGCCAGAAGGCAACTGGAGGTGCAAGGTGATGCAGTATAGGGGTTTGTATTGCCAGCCGAGATATGTGGCTAAACTTGAGTTTGTGGTGGCCAGGGGGCATCTGTGGACTCAAGGTGGTACCGTAGGGATGGGTATGTGTATCATCAGCCGAGATATGTGGCTAAACTTGTGCTGACGGAAGCCAGAAGGTGACTGGAGGCACAAGGTGATACAGGGGCTATTCTTCAACGTCCATCACCAAGCAAACGTAGTGGTTAAACATTCACACGCCTAAAATACACTTGTTGGAGAGATCGATATATCAACGAATTGAAACTTCCCGAGTTATGGGGTTGGCATTTTTTGCAAATTATAATCATAGATTATTGGTCAGAATTAATTGGGAGAGTTATGTAAATAGACACAGCTAACAAATCTAGCCTTCAGTTAGAGTAATATTATATTTAAATTTGGTATAAGGACAGTAGGTTAACGGAATTATCTACTCAAAGTTATTTTAAATTCACCATTTATAGGTCGCAATTCCTTGTTTATTGCTTAAGTATGTTTTAGATTGTGATAATGCTTCGCTCAATATCGTAGATTTCTCGCTGTGCATGATCATGGGGCAGAATGAGACGATCCGAGAGCTTCGCTCTCAGACTCAATAGTATCTAAGGGCGGAATTACTCTTTTAAATTGATAGATGTTAGCGTTGTGGGTTTCAGGTCCAAATATGAAGGGATTGAAGCTTTCATTCGTTATCATCCTGTTAATTATGTATGTAAATAAGTTAGATATAAATTGCGTTAGATGCTATTCTAGGCTAAAATCAAGACTACAATTAAAAGCGTAGAAAACTCGCGTTTCGTCCAAAATAATTGGTTTAAAACATGCTTCAGCATACTAATTCAGTATTGTTGGATTAGTGTATCATTTAATGTGTGCTAGATCTAGATTTATGGATTCATAAATTAGACTAGTTAGGTTAATTGCAGGAATGGATCGCTGGCCAGCAAGAAAACGCGTGGACGGGCGCGCGGGCTGCAGGGATATTCTACCCGCGAAGTCGAGAAAAGTGATTATCGATCGGAGCGGACAGGCGATGGAGGCTCCCTGGAAAACGGGCCTTATACCCTTTAGTTAAGGTATATTTTCAGATGAGGAGTCGGATTAGTGGCGTGATCGTGTTAGTATTGGCTATAAATACCCCGGCGGGCCGAGGAGCGTGTCACTTTTCTATGGGACGTCGAAGCGAGATCACGCTGCAGAATACGAGGGCGGCCAGGCTAGGCTGACCTCTGGGCGCGTACTACTTCGAGGCGGAGCAAGGCTGGTCACCGCTGGGCTGCATTACGGCTGTTGCTGAGAGGAATTAGAGTTTGGTAAGGTCGCAAATGCCTTTGCGATCGTCTGGTGAGATTGAATATTTTATTTTAAAGTGTGACTAATCATAGTGAATTCTGGAATTTCTTAGGGGGTAATTATCTTGTGCGCACATTGTCTTGAATTGAGTGATTAATATTTAGGCAATATCTTTCTGCTCGTGAACTGATATGATCTTATATGATCACGTGTGTATTTTGAATATGTGGCGGTCTAATAGGTTTATCACCTAATAAATGCGCTTAAGACATCATCATATTAGAATTCCGTATACTCCCATGAAGTGAAGTGAACACGACTATTTATAGTACATGAATGTTCGCCAAGGAACGGTCCAATGGTAAATAATTCCTAATTGTATACCAGTATCTAGTGGTTAGTTGTAGGTACAAATGAGGGAAATCTTTATTAAAATATGTGCTAATATTATGTTGTAATTTATTTATGGCGGAGGAGCTGGCTTGTTACGAGCGTCGAGGGAGATCAGAAGGGCAGGAGCCCTGGGAACCAGAGAGGCGTTGGGTACGTGTCCCACTATTAAGAAATTAAAATCTGGTGAGTGACCTTTATAATCACTGTATTGAATGATTCTGAAACTTATTAATTTGTTTTTGGGCTATTATCTAACCATTTCAACGTTATCATACTTGAATTTGTGTATCGAAATCTAGTTCTACTGTATATAGTTTGGGGAATATGCTAGATAAAGTACGAGCGGTTTATGTATAGGTTATGAACGGATCTAGGTCATTGGTTAAATAACTGACGATATTACAGGAATGTTGTTTTGTTCTACATATATATTACTAGTTGTTTTGTCACTGCGATATGATTGGGTTCCGTGCGCCCTTACGAGATAAAGTGATCAATTATTATATGACAACCTAGCTATAGCAATTGACTCGGTCCGTGGTACGCGTTACACTATGAGGATAGATTGTTAAGATGCGGATAAGCGACAAATATTACCACAAGTTCATATTAACATCCGGTGGTTAGTATAGGTGCTGATGGGTGGTTACTTTACTAGATTAACGCAACTGAATAAAGTAGTTATATACACTCGTGGCTGTGTGCTCGGTGTCGAGACAACCATATCCACAGGGCACATTGACGACCCTGGCCACACGAGAATTCTCCCGAAAGGGGCTTCTTAGTCAGCAGAGATGTGCCCGCACTAGAGCGCCAGTCATAGATGTGTAGACAGAGTGAGTGGCTGAGAGTCTTCAATCTTGCAAATTGAGGGACCTCACTGGTCGAGCTGCTGTCTTAGTTCTAACAACCCTCTTAACAAGGGTTACGGTTGTGTTGGTTTATGAAGTAATCAGATGTACTTATAGATATATTGTGTGGAATTCCTTGAATGAATGAATCTAGCGTAGTAAATTAGTTATGTACACCTGTGGCCGAGAGCTTAGCGTTGTGGACAACCATATCCAAAGAGCACATTGACGACCCTGACCAATACGAGAATTCGCCCGTTAAGGGGTTTCTTAGTCAGTAGAGATGATGATCGCGCTTAGGCCTCCGTCACGGATGTGTCAACGAAGGTAAGGTTGGTGAGACCTTTCAGTCTTGCAAACTGAAGAGTTTCGCTGGCCAAGCCGTCGTTTTGCTTTAACCGAAGCTTCTTACCGTGAAGCTAGCTATGTTGATTTTACAAGGAAATCCAACACTTTCGCTTTAGTAACGGCAATAATTAAGTAGGTATCTTGTTAGGTGGGGTCGTTATTATCGGGATCTCAACAAAAGTATCGCAGTGGGTTGGTAATTAATTATCATTCGTCAGTTCAACTGTGCATTGTCGTATATTTAACATTGTTCCGACTATAAAGTGCCTTTGAGTTGATTGGGTGAGATTGGTTGCTAAGACATTGTGTTACATCCATTGAGATATTTTGGGGGTGAATTGTATTATAAATAGCTTAGGAAAAGTCAGTACTAATTGGTATTAGATTTGATAGAAATAACGATAGGGTAGGCGGAATCAACAGATGAGGTGGGATTACTAGCGAGTACGAGCAGCCGCGAGCGAGCGAGAGGCGAGCGCTACAGTTCGCTAACTACTCTAAGATTCATCGTTAGGGAGAATCGATATTATACTAGACATTGCGTCATTCATGTACCTGGAAGTAAAACATGTACTAATATTCTATTTCAATAGACTATCATCGCATCATCATCAATATCTTGACATACGATTATTTTCGTTATATCATCGCATCATCATCAATATCTTGACATACGATTATTTTCGTTATATCATCGCATCATCATCAATATCTTGACATACGATTATTTTCGTTATTATATCATCGCATCATCATCAATATCTTGACTTCTTCGTGATTATTTTCATTATTATGTCATCGCATCATCATCAATAGAGATCCCATCATGGCCAACACAAGTTGACCACTATTGTATTGCGAGTCTGTTTAAAGGGCGTCACCTACCACATCTATACCACACCTACAACTTAGTATAACAAGGAATTTATGCCCACTTTAGCCTCCATAGTTGTGCATGACTTAATGAAACTACAGAATTGTAAATTAATTCTAAGGAACCTGGTATAATTGTCTTACTTAAGTTATAGGTTCTACTAAAATGGGGTTAATGTACAACTACAATTAACGTGTAACTGTTTCCCTTTATAGAAATACAAACTTCATACTTCTCGAAAAGGGCCTGGTTCTACTCACACAACGCGGGGCCTCATCACTAGACGAAATCACACGCCAAGCCACTTCACCAGCGCGAATCACGTATAGCTTAGGTCTAAATAGGTCTTCGAGGTTAGGTTCCAGAGATAATAAATTCTAGGTTAGATTACGGCATTGTAGGCCTGGAGTCGGACGGTTTTTTATTTGACCGAATCTCTTTCCGTCCGGCAATATCCTAGGAGATGATTTGGTCTGTTAAGGTACTCAAGCTCGATTACTTTAACATAAATAACGAGAGATTCTGTAGCTGTAGGATAGATTTACCTAGACTAGAATAAAACCCAACCTTTCTAGTAGGATCGGCCGGAACTAACTCGGTTTTTCTATTCGCTTTGGTACGAGTTAGTATTTATAGGATCAAAGTGGATATCTAGTACAATCGAGTCTTGATTTTACTGGATTAATTAATCAAAGGTTCTTTAGCTTCAAAACAAACAAAATTAATTTGATATTTCTATGGTAAATAAATGATTTATTTTCTCGCTTACTATCTGTTTAATTTTATTCAATAGCTTTTCCTTCAGGTAGGATTCCATTTTCAGACGACTAGAAGCTTCTCAGGAGCTTCAGCTTTCAGCTAGGGGTTAATTTAAGTTCAGAATAGGAAAACATAAAAAGCAAGCCATTTAAGAGGTTGAATCGTTACACTGTTTAACATTTATAAAGTTGTTCATCAATTCATCACAGCTACTCTCTACATACACGGCGAAACTTTCCATTAAACGGCTTTACTCCAAATTCCCCTGCCGAAATAGCTGCATTTTCGATCAAACTAGCTCCAAAGCCGCTAAACCAAGACACGAGAATCGTTTTTCGGCGCCACCGCGGAACCTTGATCCGGATGCGACGGCCGGATAGCCCCTACTATAACTACTAACCTAGTATTACACTCAATGGTGCCATCGCAAACCCAACTTTAAAATGTACCAAATAAAGTCCACATTACAAAGAAACGAGGAACGAAAATAAGAGTTTGTTAAAGTAGTTACTCGATATCGACCTTTGTTCTGTCAATGCTTGAATATTTTAAAAGCGCTTGGCTCTTTTTGCGGGGATTCTAATTTTAATCTTATATCTCACATAATAAGGATGGATTTATTTTGCTGCTTGAGGATGCGATTTATTTCGTTGCTTGAGGATGCGTTAAGACTTTTCAAATGTAAATAAACGCAAATAACAGATTCCATTGCTGCGCTAATAGGCGTAAATATTGTCTATTTTAAACTATTTATCCGGATATATATGCGAGCTGTGTTGGTTGCAACTATCGGAATTTAAATAAAATATGGAACAACAACGGAACATCGGTCTGTAACAGAACTAAAGGATGGTTTTATTTAAATAGGGATGATGACTAATGTTTTTTAATGATGCCATTTGTAGCGGTTTTTGGAGAGAAACAAATGTTTGTATCGGAGCAACTACAATTAAAGAACATAGATACCCAAAAATTTTAGACAAAGATTGACCTCGCTGGCGGCAGCCATAAACGCTCCATACTAATTGACACACAGGTCACACTAAGTATCTGTTATTTGTTCAAAATCAAGTAAATTGCTGTTTCGCTCGCGAAATACTGCGTTTAGGTCCATAGTTGGCCAACAATTTTGTTTCTATAAAAGCGTAAGAATTCTATTGGTAGCTTTTTTTACTCTTGGACAATAATTATAGATTATAGTTATGTGTAATATTATAATGTAAAAAATTTTATAAATAAAATTGTAACTAGGTTAAGATTTACAAAATTGTATGCCCGAAAAGGGTAAAACTGTTGGAACCCATAATAATTATCATACCTTTGTACTTACACGGTTTTATACAATAAAATTTTCTATTTCTATTTATTTCTATTTCTAAAAAAATGATAAATTTTTTCTAAACTTTCAAGGTCCATATCTTTTCATGATTTTAATTATAATTTATACTTTAATACAATAATTTGATGGCTTACTATCTAATTAGCAACACTACGTTACCAATTATAACATGAGGCATCATGCCTATTCAGATACACTGTCATCTCTCTTGAGAAATCATTTTATTTCAGAGTCTCAATATACATAGATATTGACTGACAGTGAGAGTTAGGCTTGAAGCGTTCATAGCCCAGCGGCGCCTATCGGAAACGATAACGCAGGTAAAGCAAATATGGCAGCGGTCAGTCCTTGGATGGGTGACCGCCAGATTGAGTGGTTACTATAAATGAGCGCTTTCGTGCTTTGAAGGCACGCTAAGCAGTTGATCCCGGATGATGTCTATGATGTCTTCGGGCGGCTTAAGAACCTCTAACAGTCGAGTTGCCCACTCACTTGACAAAGGGGGGACAACTGTCGCTTGCGTCCGCAGGAGCTACCTACCACAACCCAGCACGTGTGCCCTGGGTGGTACTAAAAAGTGACAAACTCAAAGGCCAAATAATGTATGCCATACGATTAAATAAACTGACAGTCATATTGACACTGTTTGTATAGTCTGTTATAGACTTAAAGTGATGGTGATGATAATGATTGATTGTCAGATCAGCAAAAACTTGACGGCTAAACTCCACAAGACTCATATTCAGGAAATAACTTATAGTAGCCGACTTTTTTTTAATACTTTGTCGGAGGTAAATGCGTACAGTCGGCTTGACGGTAAGCAGACACCGTAGCCTACGGACGCTTGTAATTCTAGAGGAACCACACGCGCGTTGCTAACCCTTTATTCACCTTTATAGATTTGAGGATTCGCTGTGTAAGGTACTTCTCCAGTGCAACTGCTCCAAATATGAGTTTTATTTTTTCTGTGCACTACTTTTCCTAATAAAAGCATTCTTTTGACAGGTAGCGAGTAAGAAGTCTGCAAATTCATTTGGCCCACATAGTACAAGTGGCTCCGTGAGCTGTAGAACGCGCGAGCCTGTCTTTATTAATAGTACATTGTTTAACAAGGGGCGTATGAGGAATATTGCAAACGAGAGTCTATCAGGAGCCCGACGCCGTAAGGCGGAGGGCTTTTGATCACTTGAGTTTATGTTTTTCATCACATTTGCGTGGAAATAAATATCCACAAAATACAGAAAAACCTATGTTTTATACAAGCGCATCAATGAAATGTTGACGAAATTGACAAGTTCACTTCTAGATCAGTGCGAGTGGAGGGCGGAGCTTCAATATTTCAACCTATCACAGAGCATGGAGCATGTGGTTCTTGCAGGGCGTGGGCGTGGCCATTGTCCTTCTGTATACAGGCAAGGAGTAACACCATTTATGAGCAAGTGTGATGTAAAATATTTTTTTTTTATTTAGATTTTCTGGATTGACAAACAAACTATTGTGTGGTTTTATGAAACCACGATGCAATTGGATGCTATTTTGGCCTTCGCTGCTCTGCCGACCGCCTGTCACTTGTTTCTGTAATGCGACATGCGATATCCAAAAAATTGAGGCGATGTAATAAAAGGTTCACTTTAAAAATAATTATTTATGATACAAGTGCGGAAAGTAGGTAATTAATTCTCAACAAGTGGCGATGACCAGAAACACAACCGTGAGGGAGTGTTTTTGATCGACAAGAGTTGGGAATTACATCCGCACGTGTGTCATAGAACCTTTAACAATGCATCATGCAAGGAAATAAAAATATTTACATAAAAGGTGAAAATTTAATTGTCAGGAAAACTCATTCTCGCACAGAATATTGGCCTGAAATCCATTACCGCACGGGCTGGCTGGCCCCGCCCGGCACCGCAGTGCCGGCATAGACTACTTCCCGTGTTTATGTTGAACCATATAAAGGCGCACTTTCAGAGCAAGTGCATTGTGATATATTTATATAATTGAATCCTGCTCACCTAAATTCCCGAGAATTGGTTGAGAAATGCGAATATATCTATATCTCCGTCTCTGTCGCTCGAGTACCATTATACATAAGTGCGATAGAGACGGAGATATACGAAGTTCGAGATTCGAAGTTCGTGGTCATAGCTCTGTCGACGAGAACAGCTGGGACAAACTGACATACGAAGCGAATTTTAGACCAAGCTGATGCACAGAACTTCGGCCTGACCTCCGAGTTATTTTAATGCCGCAAAAGTAGCCTACATTTTCGTCGGACATTGTGCTAAAATGGACTTAGATAAGCAGCCATTGAGCGCGCGGCGCCGCCTGTGGCGAGGGCGGCCAACTATTTAATATCTTTCCGGAATTTCCCGCCGCCGTCCAACATTCCTGCGACTGGTCGTTCTTTGTGCTCCCATTTGAATTTTCTAAGTCTGCATAGACGTGACTATGTATGATATAAGAAGTAGCCTACTCTTATATGTTTTTAGGGTTCCGTACTCAAAGAGTAAAACGGGACCCTAATTACTAAGACTCCGCTGTCCGTCCGTCCGTCCGTCCGTTCGTCCGTCCGTCTGTCTGTCACCAGGTTGTATCTCATTGATACCGTGATAGTTCCAGTTGAAATTTTCACAGATGATGTATTTCTGTTGCCGCTATAACAACAAATACTAAAAACAAAATAAAATTAATATTTTTATTGATAATGGTACGGAACCCTTCGTGCGCGAGTCCGACTGGCAAATGACCACACAGCTAAAATCATTGCCGTAGGAAAGACTACAGAATTAGGCCGAGGACAATTGATTGAGACTTTTAAAATCTTAAATGGCTGTAACGACGGTCCGGAACTGAGTGACCTGTTCACTCGACATACAAACACAAGCACGAGTGGACACAATTTTATATTGTCAGCAAATAAACGTAAAACACACATCGGCAAAAACTTCATCACAAATCGAATTGTAAAGGTATGGAAGAAGTGTGTTAACCAGTTTAAAAACCGGGCAAGTGCGAGTCGGACTCGCGCACGAAGGGTTCCGTACCATCCATACTAATATTATAAATGCGAAAGTGTGTCTGTCTGTCTGTCTGTTACCTCTTCACGCCTAAACCGCTGAACCGATTTAGATGAAATTTGGTATAGAGATAGTTTGAGTCCCGGGAAAGGACATAGGGTAGTTTTTATCCCGGAAATCGACCCCTAAGGGGATGAAATGGGGGGTGAAAATTTGTATGGAGCTACTAAAACCGCTGCACCGATTTGGATGAAATTTGATAAATACTTTAAGTCCTGTGAAACGACATTGAATAGGTTTAATCCCGTAAATCATCCCCTAAGGGGGTGAAATGAGGGGGTGAAAATTTGGAGGTAACCAATTTTGATGAAATTTGGTTTGGAGATAGTTTAAATCCTAGAAAAGGACATAGGATAGTATTTATTTCGGAAGCCATCCCCTAAGGGGGTGAAATAAGGGGTGAAAATTCGGATGGAACCCATTTGAATACAATTTGGTTTAGAGATAGTTTGAGTCCTGGGAAAGGACATAGGGTAGTTTTTATCCCGGAAATCCACCCCTAAGGGGATGAAATTGGGGGTGAAAATTTGTATGGAGCTACTTAAACCGCTGCACCGATTTGGATGAAATTTGGCATTTAAATAGTTTGAGTCCCGGGGAAGGACAAAGGATAGGTTTGTACCCGTAAATCATCCCCTAAGGGGGTGAAATGAGGGGGTGAAAATTTGGAGGTAACCAATTTTGATGAAATTTGGTTTGGAGATAGTTTAAATCCTAGGAAAGGACATAGGATAGTATTTATTTCGGAAGCCATCCCCTAAGGGGGTGAAATAAGGGGTGAAAATTCGGATGGAACCCATTTGAATACAATTTAGTTTAGATATAGTTTGAGTCCTGGAAAAGGACATATAGGGTAGTTTTTATCCCGGAAATCCACCCCTAAGGGGATGAAACTGGGGTTGAAAATTTGTATGGTGCTACTTAACCGCTGCACCGATTTGGATGAAACATAGGACTGTTTTAATTCCGGAAATCACCCCTAAGGAGGTGAAATGGGAGGTTGAACTTTGGATGGAACCCGTTTAGATGAAATTTGGTATAGAGATAGTTTGATTCCCGGAGAATGACATTAGATAGTTTTGAAAATTTGGATAAATCCCATGGAGATGAAATTTGGTATAGTAGGAGTCCCAGGGAAGCACAATGCATAGTTTTTATCCCGAAAATCAGCTCCTGAGGGGGTGACATTAGGCGTGAAAATGTTGATGGAACCCATTTAGATGAAATTTGGTATAGAGATAGTTAGAGTCCTAGGGAAGGAAATAGAAATTTTTTTATTTCGGAAATCATCCCCTAAGCGGGTGAAATGGGGGTGAAAATTTGGATGAACTCATTTTGATGAAATTTAGTTTAGAGATAGTTTAAGTCCTGGGAAAGGGCATAGGATAGTTTCAATTCCGGAAATCACCCCCTAAGGGAGTGAAATGGAGGATGAAACTTTTGATGGAACCCCTTTAAATTAAATTTGGTATAGAGATAGTTTAAGTCTCGGAGAATGAAAGCGGATAGTTTTTATCCCGAAAATAGTTCCCAAGGTAATGAAATAGGGGGTGAAAATTTGGATTAAACCCATTTAGATGAAATTTGGTATAGAGATAGTAAGAGTCCCAGGGAAGATGCATAGTTTTTATCCCGAAAATCATCTCCTGAGGGGGTTCTTAAAACTTTGTAGAAACATTACTTATTTGAGTACAAACAAAGTGCTTTCAGCGTTTTGGAAAATTCCACCCCTAAGAGGGTTAAAAAGGGCTGCAAAGTTTATATGGGGAAACTCTTTTTGGGATAGGAGCTTAAAAGTTTGTAGGACGATTAGTTATTGAAATACAAAAAAAGGATATTCAGCGTTTTAGTAAATTCCACTCCTAAGGGGGTTAAAAGTGGGTGCAACATTTGTGTGGAGGAAACATTTTTTTAGCCGATTTCCAATTTTGTAGAATGCTTACTAATTAAAAATAAAATTAAATACTTTCAGCATTTTAGAAACTTCGATCTTTAGGGGTTTATAAGAACGTTTGAATGAAGAAAATATTTTTTTAGCGAGGGATTTAAAACTTTGTTGAAAGATTACTTATTACAATAAAAATCAAGTACTTTTAGCGTTTTGGAAAATTCGACCCCTAATGAGAATAAAAAGGGGTGCAAGGTTCGTATGGGAAACCCATTTTTTGAGCTAGAGACTTGATATTTTGTAGAAAAAATACTTATTACAATAAAAAAACTTATTGTTTTCTTTTCAATTTTTCCCCGAAAAGCGTTAATTCAAAGGTTCAAAGTTTGTATGCAGACTATCAGAGCAGAATTTTTTTAAGTATGAGAATTGTAACTTCGATCTTAGTATGTTTGTTAAAAGACTACAAAATTCATTTCAGCGCTTTTTGAAATTCATCCCCTAAAAGGTATTATAAGGGTGTTCAAAGTTTGTATGGAGAGCAAAACATTTTTAAAGTAAGGGATTTGTAACTTCAGTTTTAGACTGTTTACTACAAGACTACAAAGCTAATTTCAATGATTTTAAAAATTAATTCCTTAAACAAACATTTAGACGATAACATGTTCTACGCGGACGAAGTCGCGGGCAACAGCTAGTTATCTATAAACGGCAAAAAAAAACAAGTTTGTTGTATAGGAGCCCCCTTAAATATTTAGTATTTGTTGTTATAGCGGCAACATAAATACATTATCTGTGAAAATTTCGACTGTCTAACTATCGCGGCTCATGCCTGGTGACAGACGGACAGACAGACAGACAGACAGAAGGACAGCGGAGTCTTAGTAATAGAGTCCCGTTTTACCCTTTACTAATAGGTACGGCACCCTAATAATAAAAACAGACTCGACTTACTATCTAAAACAGTTTAAACCTGTGCTAAGTGAACTATTTAGACGTATCAGCGTCAAATACTCCCTCACACATACTATTTACTAGTCTAGTATAAAATAAAATAAAAAAAAACCTGTTAAAACCTTTTGTGTCAGTATAGGTGCCTATTACTATCTATGGAAGAGCGGGGCTTTCCAATACAGGCATTGTTTGCTTACCGGGCGGCTCCATCCCTACCATGAATTTACGCTGTAATTTAAGACAATAAAGAATTTTGAATTTTTGACTTGAATTTTTGAATTGCCTGTAGGTAGACATCGTGGTCTTAGGACGGTTGCAACTCCACAAGACTTACAAGCGCGTTGCCAAGCCTTTATTGATTTGACGTTTCGTTGTGTTGCCAGCTAAGTAGATACAAAGGCATGACTGTGTGTGAATTCATAGATTTTCTAAACGACCTTAGAACAACTTCAAATTCACTTTTTCTAACATTCAGCGCTAATCACGCTATGCACACATGCATCAGAACGTAGGGAGCGCTTATCGCTGCAAGGAGTTTAACACTTGCACTGCCAGGAAGCCGTGTAGTGGCCGCCTACGCCGTAGCACAGTTTTATTCCGCTACATATTATGGAGAAAACCACGGGATCGGCTACGAGCGTAGCGCGTAGTGATTCTTTACAGTGTGCAGTGATGTAGGTAGTAGGTGCGACGGACTACGGCGCGTTGCGCTACGAGCGTAGCGATTCTTTACAGTGAATGTAGGTGCGACGGGCTACGGCGCGTTGCGCTACTAGCGTAGCGATTCTTTACAGTGAATGTAGGTGCGACGGAATACGGCGCGTTGCGCTACGAGCTGAGCGATTCTTTACAGTGAATGTAGGTGCGACGGAATACGACGCGTTGCGCTACTAGCGTAGCGATTCTTTACAGTGAATGTAGGTGCGACGGAATACGGCGCGTTGCGCTACCAGCGTAGCGATTCTTTACAGTGAATGTAGGTGCGACGGAATACGGCGCGTTGCGCTACGAGCTGAGCGATTCTTTACAGTGAATGTAGGTGCAACGGACTACGGCGCGTTGCGCTACGAGCGAAGCGATTCTTTACAGTGAATGTAGGTGCGACGG
This sequence comes from Epinotia brunnichana, assembly GCA_963854355.1. Lineage (NCBI taxonomy): Eukaryota > Metazoa > Arthropoda > Insecta > Lepidoptera > Tortricidae > Epinotia > Epinotia brunnichana. Next base: position 28,472,477 of record OY977945.1, read on the forward strand.
AATACGGCGCGTTGCGCTACGAGCATAGCGATTCTTTACAGTGAATGTAGGTGCGACGGAATACGGCGCGTTGCGCTACGAGCGTAGCGTGCCAGTTAATGAGCTAATTTCTTCACACATTCAGTGCCGGGAACCCGATATCGTGTGCCTACGCCGTAGGCGCTCTCCGCTTCATACGAGGAAAGCCACGAGACCGGCTACGAGCGTAGCGCGTAGCGATTCGCGGCTCTGAATGTGTTAACGCATTCGAGGCCATGTAACGCTACGTGTGCTACGCCGTAGTGCGCAGCAGCATTTTTCCGCTCTGTAGCGGAAATCGTAAGTACAATACAAATATTCTTTTTTGCTCACCAGAAATAGTAAGTATATAATAGGAAAGCAGAGTTAAATTAAACATAAACAATGGTAGAAAACAGGCGGTCAGACGGACTTATATGAGTCATCGGCTTTGAATGGGTTAAATTGATTTCTAAGTTCACATTTTCCTATCTCTTGTAGGCTCCGATCTCCTCCAACCGACATAATTCCTTTAGAAATAGACAAAAATCTTAGACATTTATACCTACACTAGTTAGTAACTACACAATTCAACCCTAGCACGTAACTATTCCTTTTTTAAGGAAAATACGAGGGAAAATACGAAGGCAATAGAAATACTCATTAGCAAGCTCCTCATAATGAAGAGGTGGTCCGATAGATAACGCCTTGAGAAGGAACACTCAATAGCGGCTGCCATACAATACTACATACTTACTATTTGGGTTATTTAGGTGGTGAATACACCAGATATTCATTTGCTTCAAGCAACAAGTATATATTTACAAGTACCTTACAGACTAACATAGATAATACATTCGACTATGCAAAATTAATACTAATAAGTAATAATTTATTTAATCGTATGGCATATTATTTTTTGGCCTTATGAGTTTGTCACTCTTTAGTACCACCCAGGGGACACGTGCAGGGTTGTGGTAGGTAGCTCCTGCGGACGCAAGTGACAGTTGTCCCCCCTTTGACAAGTGAGCAACTCGACTGTTAGAGGTTCTTAAGCCGCCCGAAGGCCTCTAACTAGGCTTAACGACTACTGTCATAGACAGCAACCGGGATCAACTGCTTAGCGTGCCTTCCAAAGCACGGAAGCGCTCATTTATAGTAACCACTCAAACAGGCGGTCACTTGCTTGACCTGCGTTATAGTTTCCTATACGCAGGCGCCTCGCTATACTAATAATTAAACAGTTGAACTCACGTTTTAATTAAATGTAGCTACGGGTGACATGTTTCGAACTCTCCGGGAGTTCTTATTCAGGATGAGTCACTGCCCGCGCCCTCTCAGATCGCCGCGCGGCCCGTGAAGCACGCGCCGACGGGGCAGGGGGAGGGGGGCGGTCTTGCGCTGGAGTGGTTGTACATTGTACATTTAATACGTGAGTTCAACCGTTTAATTATTCATCATCATCATCATCATCACATCAGCCGAAAGATGTCCACTGCTGGACATAGGCCTCCCCTAAGGAGTGCCCAAGTGACCGGTCCTGCGCCAACCGCATTCAGCGGACTCCCGCGACCTTTACCAGGTCATCAGTCCACCTTGTAGAGGGCCTACCCACGCCGCGCCTTCCGGTACGTGGTCGCCGCTCGAGAACCTTTCCGCTCTAACGGCCATCGGTTTTACGTGCAATGTGCCCCGCCCACTGTCACTTAAGTTTAGCGATTCGAAGGGCTAGGGCTGTATGCGGGTGGCGCAGGACCGGTCATTGTGCCACTATTTGGGGGAGGCCTATGTCCAGCAGTGGACGTCTTTCGGCTGATATGATGATGATGATGATAGACAAATTGTCATGGGGATTGTATGCACGGCCAGCAACGGTGGGGAAACTGGCGGCGGGTCAGATAACGCTCTTCCATTATTTTTCTCATTAGTTGCTGCGATACTGACAGCTATTACCAACGAGGTGAAAGAAAAGGAGAGGCGTGTGCGCACTGTAAGCGGAGAAAATAATAACGTCGATTGTTGTACCTTTTGTAGGGAAAATATGTTAGGGCACCAGCAGGTCGATCACGTAACGCATTGTGCTCGTGTCAAGGATCTAAATGTCACTTTTTATATGAAAAAATTACAGTTAAATGGTCCTTACTCGCGTTTGGAACGTTACGTGACTACCCCTCTGATACGACACGCCAATTGCATAATTGAAGGAAAGATAGAAGGAAGGAGAGGCAGGGAAGACCAAGATGTGCGTTTATGGACCAAGCTAAAGAGAAAGTTAATGTAATGTCGTATCAAGAGTGGCAGAGAAAAGAAAAGAATGAGAGCCCGGCTCTTAGGTTTATGGTGTTGATGATTGTACATTTCGTCATCTTTTAACAGCTTTAAACTTCATACCTCAATGTCTTATAGAAGCAGAAAAGAATATTATTAAAATATTTTAGTGTAACCACATACTAAAACTATTCCTCCTTCGCCTATTAGCTTCGGCATATTTATCATCTATTCTGGTGTTTACTGCTTTTCGGTGACGGAAAACAATGTATGTTTATAATCAATGATCGGAGTTCCCGGTGCAACAAGGAGTGAATGACCCCAAACATTATGTTAATATGGAGATGCTCCGAGATTCCGGGACTTACATTTGTTTTTGAAGATAATGATTCTGATTAAACATGAAAAAAAAATCAATTACATTTTAACAATCGATATAAAATAATTTCACTATAGTCAAGAATAGTGCTACCAAAAAAAGTTGTTAACTTTATTTTATGAGCCTATTCACAAAATGTATATTTAAGACAATCAGTGTTGACTTATTCAAAAAAGCTGTATAAAAGTTTGCTAAATAACTCTGTTTAAAATAGCCTAAGCGGTCTTATTACAAATATCTTAATTCTGACTAGCATTTTTTTTAAACAAGATGCCGGGATTTTGTTCATGTCCATATTAATATTTCTACTCGATATCCCACCGTGTTGCACCGTAAAATCCGATCACTGTTTATAATAGATACTCATCATCGTCCTAGTGTTTTTCCCGGTTGTGCCCCTAAAGGAGCCTGGGGTCCGCTTTGACACCTAACCCAAGATTTGGCATAGGCACTAGTTTTACGAAAGCGACTGCCATCTGACCTATCAACCCAGAGGAAAAACTAGACCTTATTGGGATTAGACCGGTTTCCTCACGATGTTTTCCTTCACCGAAAAGCTAACGGTAAATATTCCGAAAAATTCATTGGTACGAGCCGGGATACGAACCCACGACCGCCGCTTGACAGCCGCATGCCTGAACCATTAGGCTACCGTAGCTTCACATAATAGATACTGTTATGGTGTAAATTTTGCTGTTTTACATTTTGCATATGATTGAGTATTGTACAACTGTTTTTTTCCTTCACTGTTCATATTAGTTAGTCTTCAAAGATCAAATTTGAACTCAATGGCTTTTTTATTTTACTTGTAAACCACGCCACGTGTCCGACCTCGTAATGAAGTGTTCGGTTTGCGAATGAGAAGATTCGCTTTTATGTATAATTGAATGTTGCTTATTGTTAATGTAAAGATTTCCGGTTGTGAAAAACTGCGAACAAGAGGATTTCAGCATACGCTTTCAATGCGACCCCACCCAGCCCGATGAGGTGCGAATTTCTCGGCTAATCCTTCTGTTAATTGCTAAGATAAGTGAACGTAAGTCCACTTATGTCTGTTTCTCCAATTATTTCCACTCCGCGTTCTATACCTCGTTTAGTTGATAACGGCTGAAAATATAACAACAAATAACTACGGTATATGTAGGTACCTACTTGTTGCAATATTTTCAGCCGCCAGCTGGTAGGTTGCGTAACGCTTGGTACACAGCCACGAACTTTATTTTGGGACCCACCTAAAGTTGACAGTCTTGTCATATGATAGTATAGGAGTCCAAATATTTTTTTATTTGCGAAATTAATTAATTCAGTTAAAGTAATTAATAAATGGGTGGGTAAGTACGTTAGGTACACATTAGTGTATGTGGAAAATACCAGTTGAACTGTCCTAATTCTCGTTGGAAAAGTTACGTTATTAGTCATACCCCTAGTTCACCAACAGCACGCACGTACTGATGGCTTCAGTGCAATAATACGTAAGAGAACCGCCTCCCTGATGCGCCGCGAGCGTGACAGCTCCAACAGCCTCGTGCGCCTGGTGCTGGAGTCTCCTGCCTGCGCTGTGTGGAAGCACTGGGACTCGGTGCACATGAGAGGCTCTGTGTATAATATATTATAGTATTAGATTTAACTAACTTAATTAGGATAAGCAATTTTATACCAACACTATTGACATGGTCTGAATTGAATAATTTGAATTGTCACTTAAGGCCTTCCAGAGACTGGTGCGGTCAGCCGGTCGATAGATCTAAATGTCAATATTTATATGGAAAAAATTCAGTTAAATTGTCATAACGCGCGTTCGGAACGTTACGTGACTACCCCTCTGGCCGCGGCGGACAATAGAAAACTTGTCATTAGCTGTCACTATGGTCCGCTACCGCAGGCTGCGCCAGTGTGACGCAGACTTTAAGTATAATGACAGGTAGACGTGTCGGTACCGCGCTTCCGACTCTTTCGGAATCGCAAGTGTCATAGATTAAGGTTCGGCTTAATATTAGGCAGTTCGTATGCTTGTTTGTCGAGCCTTAAAAAAAACTAACGTTTTAACAACGTCGATATTGTTCGTGATTAACTAATTTTACAAAATTATGAAATTAAACCATTTTAAACAAACACAGCAGATATTTCCGCCACAAACGATACATCGTAATTATCGGAATATATTAATTATTTAATTTTCACCAACATTCTGCATTCAATATGCACGCGGCTATGGTTTGACATGCATCAAAGTCATTTATGTATTTTACCTAAACGAAAGCGGATATCGAAATGAACACCATGATGATTAGGCTGTGAATACGAGTAGGTATGTATATTGAATAAGCATTCCTCGACCACTCAGCGCCAGGGTTATTAGCATGTAATGTGAAGTCTTGTAGCAGTGACGTATCTATCCTAGTAAGGCCCATCGGCTTAATTTTAGGACAAAAAAAATCATGGTTAACAGCCCAGCTCCTGAAATTTTTGCAATGCAATTTGAACCCTATTTTTGAGAAATAAATTTCAATTATTTTTTTATTTATGGCCTATTTGTAGGACACTGGGTAGTTCTTACAACTGTCCTAAATATAGCTTGGGTTTATTCGAGTAATTGCTGCCATGAAATAAGCAAAAATTAAATAAGCATGAAATAAGGAGATTTAAGACAGAGATTTAGTTATGGTTCTTGTTCAGTTATCACGTAGTGAGACATACTCGGTTCGTAAACTGCGGTGTGGAAGTTAAGGTGGAAACTGGGCAACACTTCCGTAGCCAGGAAGGTACCCAGGTAGCTCATATGGGCGAACAATTTTTGGCATATTTTTCATATCGTATAACATTCGTATCCTAAACTATGAAACCGTAAAATTCTCAGGACTTTACACAGAGTACCTAAGAGGTCAGGTTGGTTTTATAACAGTCGTGAATGATTTCGTGAAGATGGCAGATATTAAATCCACTTGGGTCATGTAGACGGTTGGCGTCCACCTAATTTCATGTGCCGATTAGCGACCACTTAATGGCTGAACTAAAGTTTTTTTTGCAAATTCCTATTCCATAACTACATACAATCAATAAGCTCAATAAGCTCTGTAGAATTTAAGTTACTTATCTTCAATTGAAAAAAAACACGTAGGTGGTCGATAACCGAAGGTACCTTACTAACCACATACCGATAAAGTAGGTATGTGGTTAGTAAGGTCGCCTGACCTCCCTCGGGTGTGTTGTGTTAAGAGTAAGGCAGCGTGTTTGTTCGTCGCTAGCTATCAACGCAAGGAATGCTCAAATTAATAAAGGGTCGGCAACGTCTGCTTACTATCAGGCATGCCGTATGCTTGTTTTTCATCGACGTAGTATAAAAATACAATATCAAAAATAAAGATTTATGGCATATAAAACAAAGACGAAATTAATAATATTCATGTAACCCCCGACGCAAAATGAGGAGTGCTATAAGTTTGACGTGTCTGTATGGATGTGTGTCTGTCTGTGGCAACGTAGCTCCTAAACGAGAGAAAAAACCGATTTGAATGCGGTTTTTCTATCCGAAAGCTGCTTGATCGAGATAGTTCTTAGCTACTTTGTAACCAAATCGGTATAGCCGTATTTGAGATATTAAACTTTGAAATTAAAATATCGGGGGTTTGTGAACTTTTCGAAGTTGTTAATTAATAATTTGTTTTGTCTCCTCAACGCTTGATGTTTTCCCCGTTTGTGGCAACTCCAACAAATTCGCTCAAAGAGATAATTATAATTGCTATGCATCAACTTCCTGCCGTAGCGAAACGAAGTCTTCATTGATACAGGTTTTCAATTTATACATTTTCGCTTACAATCAATTGATATTCATCAATACAGATCCAATTAACAGCTGCGAACGTCGCTCAATTCATTCGTGTACCGGTGGACTGTGATTATGTTGAGTTTCGAGAAAATAATGTTGATAAAGGTTAGCTAAGTATGTAAATAACCCCCTGTTAAATCCAGTACATAAGTAACTAAGTTACATTACCGGTACACCCCTTTCTCCATTTTCTTCATTTGACGGAGTTCCGCACAGCGGGCCTCCTACTACTGGGCGGTTTGCCCTGCGGGCATCTGAAGCTACCTAACAATCCTTATCTACCTAGTCACGTGAATTTGCGAGTGCTGGTAATGTGACATGATTATGAACGGGGAATAAGGTAAAACAAACACTTATGTACGAAATATAATTCGTAATTGAACAGTAGCTTTCCGAAAGAAAGCATTATAAATAAAAATAAATAAAAATCATTTATTTCAGACTCATAGAATCCATAAGTTTGTTAGTACATAAAATAATTTTTTAAACTAAATGTTAGTAGGCAAAACAGAAAAGAAAAGAAAAGTATAATTTGTACGCTGAGAGGCACTGTGTCGTTTAGGGCAAAACTCAGAGTTATTTTACCCTCCCCGTCACAATGCCAACCCAGTGCCCTAACATAGATATTATGAGAAAACCGGTCTAATTTAAACCAAATCTAGTGTTCCCTCTGGTTTGGAAGGTCAGATGGTAGTCACTTTCGTAAAACTAGTGCTTTCGCCAAATCTGGAGATTAGGTACCATAAATGGCCCCGGGGTCCTTTAGGGTACGAAATAACCACAACTGAGAAAAGTTGAAAAACCTCAATATCTCAAAAACGGCTTAACCGACTTTGTTCAAACGTAGCTAAGAACCATTTCGATCACGTCAGCTTTCGGATAAAAACCGCATCCAAATCGGTCCATTTGTTTAGGAGCTACGATGCCACATACTGACACACACACAGAGACAGACAGACACACCCCTCTTTTTCCGTCGGGGGTCAAAAAAGGTTTTAATTTAAAGCTACTTAATGTTATGTTCTGAACCCAGGCTTTTAACACAATCAAATTACGAATCTTCAGCGCAGGTTTACTCATTTGCCCGCGGCATATCCTAATTTGTAAATTTCATAATATAAAACGCTGGGTTGACATACAAATCATACATGTATATATATATTGCATAATGATTATATGTTTCCCGGAGGCAGAAATCACGGATTTTTACTTGCTGCGGTCTTGACAAAACTCATTTTAGGATTTCTCCGATTCGGTCGGTAAAAGTTTGTTAATGGCTTTCGCTTTCAACTATTCCATCCATTTTTCCCTGATGGAAATCAAAAGGGTCTCAAATTAATTATGTTCACCAGTCTTCCTTTTTACGGTCAAACATGACTTAAAAAAATATTATATTTTCAAAGGCACTCTATGCTGGTTTAACTAAGAAACAGAATGAATAATTTTTTGACATATGCGTGTTGACTATATATTTTTTGTGTGTCAGAAACCAAAGCACGATTTATAAAAACATCCTAGAAGGAAATAAAAAATACAAGGGTTTATATTTTACTTTTTTACCTTGGCTTACTCAAATAATATATTTAACCAGTATCAGGTATTTTGCCAAAATAATCCCAAGGGCAAATAAATAAAATTTCATATATTATGATATTTATCGACATTGGCCAAACAGCCATTCCCGAAGAGTTAGTTACATGTAGTTTTCTTGCGTGTGGAAGTTATTAACGTGTCTCTTACACGGGGACATAGTTATCGAAACAAGATCGTCCCTCAAAACTTCACATTTCGTTAGCGAGGCCTCGTCTCCGAAATTAGCGATGCATGAATTTATCACTGCCTATTGCCAAGCGGCAAGCTATGTAATTCACAACCTGTCTCTTCTCACCTTACCACTCAACCATAGTATAATATGACCCTGACATCCGTACTAACTACGCATAATGGGAGGTCAGATTAGACTGGTCTTTGGCGAGTAGTCGCGAGTGTTACCAAAATCAGACAAGTGCAAATTGTCTGGACAGGCTGTTGAAAGGACAATCACTATTCCGAGTCTGACTGATTGCCATAAAATTTTGACACCCATTTGAATATAAATGATTTCCGTTTTGTCCTTAGTGTTGCCATCGTCACTAGTACGTTAGGACTACAGATGCAGAGAGAGAGAATATACATTACGTAGTCGATCTGTCGACTAGGTAATGTATATTCACACACATAGTACAGTTGCCATCACATACATAGGTACACTATAGGTGTTCAGAAATATCGGCACATGCACCCTAATGCCTTGAAAATAGAGGTGTGTTCCGATGTTTGTGACGTGCTTGTTTACTCCGATGTATGTGATGGCGACTGTACGAGTAGACGTATTTAAGTAAATTACTGTCAGAATTACATTTGCGCATTAGTACTATATTGCGCGGAAGCGGGCTGTACCTACGCAGTGAAGTAAGTAAATAAATCGCTGAAACTTTGCATGTAAATGTGTACTTATATATAGTCTTCCTCATCGATTTCGATGACGGCGACCCAAAGACAATAGCTACGATCATATGCTCGTGAACTTATTTAAAGTGGACAGGCGGTCACGCGGGTGCAAGTCCACTTCGCTCGTCCCTACGTCTAGAGAGCGCACTGTGTGCGCGTGTGTGGCCTAATGGACCGGTGAACCGGTACGATTGGCAGAGTAGGGATGCAGTGAAGAGGCCTACCCTGCTACATCAGTATGTGAAAATGATGATTTATACCAATGTAGACTTTTTTATGAGAATCATCCATTATTATCTACTCTACGTTCGTAGAAGTAGTCCTATTCCTTAGGTTTGGCACACTAACTTGGTTGCCCAGGGTGTGGCCGCTGTGAGTACAGCTTCTTGGAGCCACTAAAGAAGCGATTGCAGAGGTTGTCGTAAGGTCAGAACACTCCACTACACCCTATGGAAATGTGTGTATAGAGAGACAAAACAGTCGTTCATATCATCTGATGCTATATGTGTGCTAGATTAGTATAACAGTGATCCATCATTGCACGCTACAGTGGGATCAGTCAATCAGGGGCCATTCGACTTTTTACAGGCTTTTATTTAACTTGACCTGTTCGTTTGTTTGTTACTTAGTTTAAAATCAATAGAAGCTAAATACTACCGAAAATGAAATTTTTGACAGAACCTTAATATCGAAACATTGATACAAGTATCCGATTCCGAGAATCGCACTTAATCTGGTCTATCTATCTGGTGCACTTGAAAGGCTTCATCATCATCATCATTACTTAAGAGCCTGGCTCTTGTCGGTGGAGTAACCGCCACTTTTCTCTGTCCATTGCCAGCCTCTTGACTTCCTCATATGACTCGACATCAGTTTTATGTTTTATTTGGCTAGAATATGTTAGCCTAGGCCTTCCTCTGCCTCTCTTGCCTTCAATTTTACCCTCCAGGATGTTTAGGAAGAAACTGTCGTGCCGTATCAGGTGACCCACCATCTTGCCTCTCCTATTTCTTATACATCCTAGCAAACATCTTTTCTTGAAAGGCTTACCATTACTAATTATTTTTTTACGTGGAAATTTTGTTACATGGTATCAAGCTGAAGTGACTATGTCGTCTACAATCTAGGTATACAGTAGTGTCATGCGGAATGCATGTAAGTTAATAGTAGATAGTTGAAGTGGATATTTCAACACGATTTTTAAGGACACACTCAAATAGTGTTGTTTTTTAGCAGTACCTATAGTTATTGTGGTTACCTATTATTATTATATACCTATGCACCTATACACATACGTGATTTCCGATAGACGATCTGTACGCCACGGTTCATAATTGTTTACATAATGCCAATTAGACTATATAGATATTAAACATAGAACAATTATCTCTTTTCAAAAAACACCTGAAAACATTATCGATTAAGAAATGCTATAACAATTTAAATGACTATTTTAACGATGAACACAATGAGTAATATTTTGATAGCAATCTCCCTAAATATGTCAAATTCTAAGTATGTTAGTTTTAAGTAACGTTAGTTTTAACGGCCTCCGTAGCCCAGTGGGTAGTGACTCTGCCTACGAAGCTGGAGGTCCCGGGTTCGAATCCCGGTCAGGACATTTATTTGTGTATTTATCACGAATATTTGTTCCTGAGTTATGGATGTTATATATGTATATAAGTATCTATATGTATGTATCTATTATATATATCATATCTATATTTAGTATACGTAACAATACTCAACCACTTCCGGGTACTGTATCGATTAAAGTCCACTCTTGTTCTCAGGACTGTACTTGTCCCTCGATTGAACGCACTGATTCGATCAGATATCTAGGTGTAGAACTAGATAAAAACCTTAACTGGAATGCTCACCTAACAAATGTAACTGGTAGAGTACGGAAACTTATTTATATATTTAAGAAACTCAGACATGTCTGTGACAGTAAGTTGCTAGTTACAATATACTATGCACTCTGTCAGTCAATTGCATCTTACTGCATCACAGCATGGGGAGGAGCTGCAAAAACTGCATTACTAACACTTGAGCGTGCCCAGCGCGCAGTTCTTAAAGTAATGTTATTTAAGAAGTTTAGATATCCGACTCAGACCTTATATAAAGATACATCAGTGCTTACTATAAGGCAATTGTATATTAAGGGCTTAATATTATCCCAACATCAAAATCAGCCTGACTATTCTCCAACACGCCGCCGTCTTGACTTTGTTTATTATATCCCTACATCCAAGTCAGCGTTTTCCCGTAAATTCCAAAAAAATCTCGGACCCAAAATCTATAATCATATAAGTAAATACATTAAATTACGTGACTTAAGTTCCTATGAATGTAGACGGGTATTGGATATCTTTTTGAATTCACTTAGCTACGAAGAGACAGAAAAACTGATAAAGTAAATGGCCTAATACACACCCACACCTACTCACATATACAGACACACACATACTCACTCAGATACACATTCCATGCACGTACGTATATTTAATTGTACATAAAAATAAGTAAATATATTGAAAATAGAATATTAAGTTTGCATAAATGCATCTGTATTTTTTGCATCTGTAGTTGTTTACGTCTAAGCTAACTAACTTGTTCACAATTTGGTTGAGATTATTGAATGTACCGACTTTTGTGCCGGCTGACATTGGAATTTGATTCTTAGCCCTTGGACGGTGGAGTTGCTTTTGAATGGACTACTTTAATGTAGCTCGGACAACTCTAAATAATTAACTACCTAACTACATTGTTGGTTATTTAACATACCATCAAATTGTATAAATTTATGATCCACTGTATAAAATTAAATGTAATATAAGAAAATAAGTAACTTGCCGCATATTGTAAATACATTACTGTATATCAGATATATACCTATATTGATGTGAGTTGACGAATCTTACTTCACCGTGATACAGTTTTTAACTAGTACGGGAAGTAAAGGACTTCATTCTGCACCAATAATTTAAATTACAAAAGATAACTATGTGACTAGTTTCAACCACACTTAAGTATTTGTACCTATAACTTCTGTTGTAATGAAATAAAGATTATATTATATTATATTATATTATATATATTATATATATCATCGCCTAGTACCCACAACACAAGCCTTACTGAGCTTACCGTGGGCCTAAGTAGGTTGATTTGTGTAAGATTGTCCCGTAATAATATTTTCAGTATGTTGCTGTGCCCATGTGCGTCACATGGATACCTAGCTATTAAGTACTTTATAATATTGCTGTGCCCTAACAGGGTTTATGCTGGTACATATACATGTAATTATTTATAAAATCTTGTAATACCCATAAATGCAATAAATAAATAATTGAAATGAAATAGATTTAGTGCTTGAACAACGGTACACACCGACGCTCAGTCGAATTTGCTTTGTAGCCATGTAGGCTGTTTTCGGTTGAGCAAACTTCATGTATCTCCTGAAACATAATACAGTTTTTCTGTTATTTTTATTCTTCTTTTGTTTGTTATGGTGACTATTGGAAAATATTCTATTTAATTAAATCCAGACGTCAGTCGACAGAAAAGCACAGCTGGACGCCACGATACGCTGCGCTATCTCAACATTAAGAGAATAACGATTTTCAAACCAGTTCTCTTTATACCGTATTATTGTGGTCATCGCATTATAGCTGCCGTTCTTTTGCCACAGACTAAAATTTACCCATAATAAAGCCTGTCCAGTTTTCCCGATTAAAAAACGCGCGGGTGTTAAGTTTTCAGGCTGTGTAGAAATATTTAATTCGCAGTGCAAACCACAGCGCACAATTCGTTTTTACGACAACATTGCCCGGTGATACTGTTATTAGAATGGCCCACAATGATATCCGATTCAAAAAGGCATTATGTACCTATGAAATCACGTATATTTAAGTTATTTTAGTTGTGACTGGTTTTACTATAGCCGCGCTTACTCTGTGCACTTTGCGGGTTTACACTCCATTTGATTTTGATTTCGCTTTCCGCATGTGTACGAATATAACTTCCATTATAAGTGTGGGAATTTAAGGCACCAACAACGAACTGTAATGTCTCCTTTAGTAGTTGTGTTACTTTGCCGCAGTGCCGCAACAAAATATTGTTTCAATGTTTGAAGTTAGTAACATGACTACGATGTTACAAATTGAAGAGGTACCTATCACGTTAGAGTCAGGCAAACTCGAGTTATACCCACTAGATTCAATAACGCGGTAATACTATACGTCAAACGCATACATTTTGAGCAATAATGTTGCCGCGTAATTGAATCTAGTGGGTTCTTGTTGCGTTTGCAGACTCTAATATACTCGTAGCCGATGCAGCGATGCTTTAAAACCGGGGGGTCAGTGTTAGACCTGCATGTCGAATTGCAATTTGATTTAAATGTGTGTGACGGAATTGTTGTGACACTTTAGCTAGGTGCGCGTAGAAGCGAGCTCGCGAAACACCTACCGAGTCTGGGATGTGCAGCGACGGTCAAAAACCTAGGCTTTTTAACACGAAGTGTGTAAAGTGTGTTTGTTATTATTGATAATGAATGTATCCGTACGGCTACCCAACCCTCTCTAATCGTTCTACTTATTAAGATACGGATAATCTATGTCCTATGCTATGCTAGCTATGGGTAATATAATATTTTCGACTCATATGCGGTTAAAACTTTAATTATCTACCGAAATAATTCCTATTCAATTTGTATAAAATGCCCAGTGTATGGACACAACATTAATTAAGGACTTAATTAATATTTAATAATTAGGAGTACCTAATACAAATCAATAAAAAAATAGGATATTACCGGTTTTCAGCGCTTTATCTTTGGCCATTTCATCACATTCCATCAAGTGAGAATACGGCCAAACGCTGGTCAGTAAAATAAATAATATAAATATTTGCGGACAATCTTACACAAATCAACCTAGTCCCAAACTAAGCAAAGCTTGTACTATGGGTACTAGACGACGATATAGATACTTATATGAAAACTTACTTTATTTGACAAGATCAGAGATCAGCTAAATATGATCGAGTTCCTAGGTCCAACTCCGGGACTCGCTTTAAGTAGATGGAATTGTAATTAAATAATTGCAAAATAGAGCCTGGAAAGATTAGTCATCATAGTAATATAACAATAGGAGGAGCTACAAACGTTGCCATCTATTTCTTCAACAAAGTTGCACTGCGGGCAATTAATAATAAGTATTTTCCGCCTAAGGGCTTTACTTAAGTAATTGTGCCTTCAAATAACTCCTTTCCAAGTAAAGCCGTTATTGACAAAGACAAAATACCGCGTAACTTTGTAACACTCGCTCATTATTTTAAAACGTGCGTATGTACACCTGTTTTTGCGGTTTAACAGTCTCAAGCACACAACTCCTTGACAACAATACTAATTCCACCAGTAACAACTTATTCTCACTTATATAACGTCTAATTTAGCGTGATCGAAACAAACGTTAACTTGGCTAATGACAATATGTAAGTTGTTCGGAACTCTGTATAACTAATCTACTAATGGACGAAGTTCATCAAGCAAGTTTGGACCTTCAGTTAATGAAGTTAAAGTTGGGGTTTTCATGTAGTCTTCGCTTGCTATCTGAGTATGCAGATATGTGGGATATGATATAATTAACGATATATATATAGAAGATTGACGCTCAGATGTCTGCGTCAGCAATCGCTCAATTCGTAGGTGATTGTAGTCCCCAAAATTTTATCTAGCTCGCTCGCCATTTTTAACCCCCGACGAAAAATGAGGGGTGTTTGAAGGTTGACGTGTCTGTGTGTTGAATGAACCGATTTGAATGCGGGTGTTTTTATCCGAAAGCTGAGGTGATCGAGATGGTTCTTGGCTACGTTAAAACAAAATCGGCTTAGCCGTTTTTTAGATATTGACTTTGAAATTAAAATGTCGGAGCTTATTAATTTTTCTAAGTTGTTAATTATTGACATAGTAGGAATATAATGTACTACAAAAAATTCAAGGACTAACAATATTCAGAAAAAAAACATATATATTTATATATATCAGAATATCAATATTCATACTTATCACAGGAAATTACATATTTTTTAGGGTTCCGTACCCAAAGGGTAAAACGGGACCCTATTACTAAGACTATTACTGTCCGTCGGTCTGTCTGTCTATTACCAGGCTGCATCTCATGAACAGTGATAGTTAGACAATTTAAATTTTCACAGATTATGTATTGCTGTTGCCGCTATAACAACAAATACTAAAAAACAGAATAAAATAAATATTTAAGGGGGGTTCCATTTTATAGACAATGGTACGGAACCCTTCGTGTGCCGACTCGCACTTGGCCGATTTTATTTATTTATTCACCAGCTCATTTAAGAGCTGTACCGTTTCAATAACGATCATCTGGTGTAGCTGCTCCTTTTAATGTGTCAAATTTATATGCTCTCTCTTATACAATAAAACCTTTAGTCATAAAACAATTCTTAGAAAGTATTCAGACCATTCGTTTGACACCCATACTATTTTATTGTAATCCAGTTCAGGAATATAACTTCCAGCCTCCTAACCGGCCATTTATTGAGTAACATGAAAATGATTTTTTTACACTAAATTGTAAACAGGCAATGCAGGAGTAGATCAAGAGGAGTGAAAACAACACAATACATCCGAATTGAACTTGGACAAGTATACAAAATACTAAAGTTAGGAAATAAGCAAAATAAATGCTGCATTTGATAAACTGTTCTCACTTTAACTCCTCCATCACTTAAATAAAGCAACTGCATTTATTCACAGAGAACATCGCATGAATTGAATTGGAAATTCACAAATAAAATAACATGACACGACAATAAGGAATATTCAAACATTTTAGAGAATAACGCTCTGAAATGAGCCGTGGGAATATGGGATTCTTACAGCGGACCTAGGACGTAACTTGACAGGCTAAACAAGTATTTTATTGTGCGTTTTTTGTTGCGGAGCTGGAGATATCTAAGTAGGTATCTGACATTTAATAATCTTGCGTAATTTTTACTACATCGGTTACAAACAAAATACTTAGCGGCCCGCGCGGGACCAACCGCATATTACAATAATCCAGGCGGAGCTGCAGGAGAAATTAAGTACAGCATATTCCTTTCCTGAAAGTCCATTCTATATGGTACACGTGAAAATGAAATGGAAAACGTAAAGCTTCTCCCTTGTAAAAAGTAAATAAAAAACTATTCTAAGTACATACAGGATAACAAAAAATTAAAAAAAAAAAATTTTTTTCAAGAAAATACTTACAGCCTAATTTGTCGCCCTTAACATAATTTAGAATTGATTGATACCTCGTTCATCAAAATCGGTACAGTATCTTAAACGCTACTGTAGAACACACGTACCTTAATACAATACAAACGTAGACTGCTAAAATAACCCTTCCTTTCGGCTCTGCCGCAGTCGGGCAAAAATACAAACATTGTAATTATCAGTCTCGTTAGATAACCCATTTCCCAGCCTCTGTAATAATACACCCCGCTCTAAAATAGTAAACGCAAGTTTACGTCCTAGTGCACAAACACAAGTATTGTAATTCCGTTCGCGTGCAGTGGAAAATGCACGATCGCAATTGGCTACTCGCTTCGCAGGTGAGCGAGACATACCTGCTTTAAACATACTCGTACTGTGCGAAATATAAACATAAGTTAACAACTTTACTACAAGTATTTTGTTAAATGCTTCTATGTATATTACTACTGCCCCGCGATTTTGCCTGCTATTACAGGAGTGAAGGCGAAAGACCGCGGTATACAATTTTGCCTTTGGACCGAAAGTCGACCTCGATTCCCGCCAGAAGGACAGATAATTTTTCTTTAGCAAGTTTTAGTTCTTGTAATAAATGAATATATTAGAAAATACTCAATAGGTATTCTGTTATTTATATCCCCGAGATATCGCCTTGTCGGTATTAAATAAGTGTGGATACCTATTCCTAAAACACACGGAATCGGGCTCTAGTTCATTTTAATAACGAATGTAAATATTTAGAAAAGCGTAAACTGCCATTTGCATTTACGTCATTTCAAGTTAAGCTTAAAAAGGCGGTCAAAATGGATTGTTGATAAATACTAGCCTCCTTGTAGGGTAGGAAAAGAGCAATGAATAAAAGTATACAATGGAACTGAGGCCGCGCGAGAACCTGTGTCGATTAATTAAAAGGTAGATTCGATTCAGCAGGTTGATTGCGTAACGTATTGTATGTAAATTAGGAGGAATAGGTGGAGTCCTAGCAAATCCCCAAGAGAGATGGAGGTACATTATTCATTCAGTCAGTCTCTCAATGCTAAGGCAAGGATCGTGACCGCTAGGTCACTGTCGGGGTGTGACTTTCCAGTCGCGCTCATCTACCCTCCACCTTTCCCGTCAACATGAGATGAGTATAAAGAGGGCAAAGTATGTTATCTTCCTACAAACGCACCGCGCGCGGCTTGTATGTGTGCGCTAATACTATCTAGTTACACGTCGCCGCACGCACACTCAAACAAAATCTCGACCCGTTTCGCACTGAGAAACTGACTGTATTCGAGGCTATTGGGACAACCATAGAGGTAGAATAGAATAGAGGGACTCACCCACATACACAATGAGTGACAAGGATGTATGCATAGACAATGACGCAAGTGGGAACGAGATACAATGTCATATTTTCTGTCCCTCGTCGCGTATACGGAACTTTTGTCTGCCACCAGCTTGTTTGCCACCACACCTGTCAAAATATTGTTCTGAACTTACACCACCATGACGTCACCGATATAACACGACTAAATTATATATGACATTAGACGTCAAGAATGTATTAGTCTTTTGATACTCCTTCATTTATTAAGGTTAATTTACCATTGTCCTTTTCGGGTATACGCTAGGACGTCGTCTATTATATCCTCTATCTACGGGGACGACGCACGATAAACGTCCAAAAATAACGGTATACGTTCTGTGGAGAGGCGTGTGCCAAGTTTGAGTTTATATTTGCAAGTAAAATACTCAATTTTCTAATCTAAACTTCGCACCATCTTCGCTGTAAGAAAAGAAACCAACAATCCTTATTCCAATTAAGAGAAGAGTATATAAAAGATGGACAAGTCGGTGTACAACCTAACTAAAGTCATTATTAAAAAGACTCGGTTTGCTTTGTAAATTGTTTTACGAGGGATGTCTATTGACGAAAAAAGGAACTAAAGGGTTCCAAGTTAAAGAGCATAAACCATAATACACATATTACATTTACACGTTAGTCCAGTCCTTGCTGCCCGCAGGGGCCCTATTCGAGATAATCTGGCATCCGCGGCATGACATGGGGATACACCCATTATCCTGTCTGTCTTTCAAAATCAGAATGAGAGACATGAAACATAGTATGATTGTCGTATGTGAAACAAGACTTGATGTTTGTGTTTTGTCTATCGCATTCGAGTATAATAATATTATAAAGAGAAAAAGAAAGAGAAAAGTCTGTGAGATTGTAAATTTGTTAATAGGGGTTATCTCCGTTTCACATGTCTATTTTATGGAATACACTTTCGGGATGAACAAAATCACCATTGTATCTCGCGGTTTTGCTTAAATTCTTTACAATGCAGGCAAAGCCGAGTGGGCAGCGAGTATCATAAACGCAATATTAGACAAGTCTATGTTTACAAAACTGAAACTTGGCACAGAGAAATAGGTAATATTCTATATTCAACAGCCAATCTGAAACACAATGCGACGGAACTTATGAGGTGTTTGCGCTGTGCGTGACTGTCTTTATAAAGTCGTTAGTGAGATAGGGCACATAATGTCATCTCGCTCATATTTGGAGCAGTCCAACACGCAGACACAGAAGATCGCACGATCGCAGCCATAATAACGCCAATACTTGCTATGTAGGTGGTGAATAAGGTCGTAAGAGCTCCTTAGGCTTGATTTCCTCCTACGCTGACGTCGGTTGCTGACGTCGGTTGGGCGTACGAATATACACCATGTTCTATGGGAAACCGCACTTCGACGCTGACTGAAATGCCAGCGTACAGCGTACATTCGTACGCCCGACCGACGTCAGCGTAGGAGGAAAACAAGCCTAACACT
Organism: Epinotia brunnichana; assembly: GCA_963854355.1. Classification (NCBI taxonomy): domain Eukaryota; kingdom Metazoa; phylum Arthropoda; class Insecta; order Lepidoptera; family Tortricidae; genus Epinotia; species Epinotia brunnichana. The sequence continues at coordinate 28,491,554 of OY977945.1, forward strand.
CTCACCGCCATACGGTCCGCCAGCGGGTCGTAACTTTTCGAGTAGTTAAGGCACGCCCAACAATAGATGCGTCCGCCGGCGGTCCGTATGGCTTGTTGGACTCGAATTCAATATATGGGTGGCGGTAAGAGTGCTAAGGATGTGTTTTGTTGAGAGAGACGTTAATTTCTAGCTATCAGCACAACGAATCCTCAAACCAATAAAGGATCAGCCACATGCTTGTGATTCTTCTGGAATCGCATGTGTCCATGACTTGTTTACCATCAAGCACACCAGATTGGACCGTATCACCACGGATGCATGAGCACTCGGTGTTATAAACCTGTATCACTTTGGTATCGGGTGAAACGTCCAATTTGGAGGCCTTAAAGCTCTTAAATTAACAAACCAAACATTAAAAAAACTTATACACACACAACCGCATATATAATTGTATATTTGACAAGTAAAGACCTATCATCCATGGAACGACTTGTAGAGCAGGGAAAACGTTGCTGGCACAAGAGCGTGGCCTAATCAAAACCACACTCAACGGCCCACTCCAGGAATGTACCAGAACAGCTAGTACGGGAGGATTGGCGACAGGCAGTGAAGCTTGCCTCACCCCAGCCGTGAAGATTACGACCACTCTGCCAATATATATCGATTTCGATGACAGCGACCCTAACAAATTATGCACTTGCCCTTATGCAGCATGATGAGCTCTGATATGACTGGCCAGGCCAAACTTGCTCTTAAATACTCTATTGCAAGGGTGACAAAACGCTGGCCAGTCTTGTTTTACGTATACACGGAGGAGGGTTAAGGCCTCTCTTTTTGTTCTTAGCGTTTTACATCTAATGTTATTAGGCGGTGGCTCAGCTAATAGTGTGATGACGAAGATGAACATGGAGAAAATATAGGAGAGATAAGGACATAAGCTTTCGGTAATACAGCATACCGATTCCACATTGCCAAATGCAGTAGTGGCCTTACTACCTTTTCAAGCAGTTTTATTAATAAATAATCAGTTCTTTTATTAAAACTTATTTGTAACAAAAAATATCCTCCCCAAGTTAGTTACTGCACTTATTGGTTAACTAATTATAAACTTATGCTCTCCCACATTTCCAATCTGAAGTATTTCCATATAAATATGCAACGGGTAAATTAACTGAAAGTTTGCGGAGCTGAAATTAAAGCTAAATAAAGTTTCATTGACTAGTTATTGAACTGCAATATTGCACAAGTTTTATGGTGCCACTGTTGGCGGATTTGTTTAAATAAGTAAATGGTGTACAGTCGCGGAATGAAAAGGGTTTTTGCTTGCTCAGTATAAGTTACCAGTATCTGTTTTATCGACCGAATATGAAACATTCCGTCATACTGAATATAATTTTACTACATAGCCCTGCAGGTCGATCACGTAACGCATTGTACGAACGTCGGGTAGGTCTAAATGTCACTTTTTATAAGGAAAATTGACAGTTAAATTGTACCGACGTGCGTTACGTGATTATCCCTCAGAGATACGTTCACTATGAGAATTAACTCTCTTTGCGTTTTGGAAAGGCGAGTTAAAAATAAAATAAATCGAACACAGCAAATAGTAATGAGGAAATTGACAGGAACTGTTATTCGCATTCATAGTTTTAATCATTATAAGCGAAGAGGATGTAATCATTAGATTTATCAAACTTGACACAACGTAATGGCAAGATCAAACTTATGAAAACGTTTTATGTTCAACTATTAATAGTCAAACAGTTAAACATAATTTTTTATACAACACTCTCGTCTGTTACACAGTTTAAAAAGGCAACATGTGCTTGCAATGCGTAAAAGTATTTATTTGAAAACTGGTCAACCTTTTCCTTCCGCGACTGTCCTTAAATACTCTTACCCCTTTATTGCATGCCTAAAATATAGCCTATCATCCCAGAGTTTGATTCTATAATACTGGACAAAAAAATTAGATTAGTAGTTCCTGAGGTTACCCCTTACAAACAAACGGATGAAGTTGCCACCTTCATCGTTATTCTTGGTTGATATAGCAATCACGCGGCAAAATACTGTTATGACGGCGGCGGCGGGGTTGTAACAGTTTCGATAACATAGAGATAACACTTAATCAATGTATTTATACAATAGCCGTCAACTTGCAACTCATTCGTAGCCCTTAGGTTTGGACTGCAGGCCTTAAAGTCTCAATGTACCCGGGTTCGATCCCAGCGACCGGCATGCGCTTTTAGTAAGATGTTTTTAAATTCTTAGTGATACATTTTCAAAACGCATAGCAGCATCATCATCATAATCATATCAGCTGAAAGACGTCTACAGGTGGACATAGGCCTCCCCCAAAGAGTGCCACAATGCGGCCATTCCCTGCGCCACCCGCATCCAGCGGACTCCCGCGACCTTTACCAGGGGATGGGCAGCGGCATCCCTGCAGTTTGGTGGATATACTGCGATGGCCAACCCGCATGCCAAGCGTGGCGATTATGGCATATACCCCTCAGTGCAGAACATAACAGCATCATCATCATCATCATTTTCAGCCTGTAATCGCCCACTGCTGAGCATAAAGCCTCTCTTCGCGTACGCCACTTATCCCGGTCCCGTGCTAGTCTCATCCAGAAATGACCCGCGGTCTTTTTTATGTCATCAACCCATCGAGCTGGTGGACGACCAACGCTTCTTTTTCCTGCAATTGGCCACCAATCCGTTAACGTTTTGGTCCACCTACCGTCACGCTGCCTGGCAATATGTCATAACAGCATACAAATCTGGAAAGTGTCAGTACTAGTAGGCGCGGACTCAGTAAACTTGTGAGTGTTAGTTGAGTCAGTGTTAGTACGCGTGGACACTTTACCCTGTGTTAAACAGGTGTTTAACTCTATCCCGTAGCCCACGCTCGTACATACCAATACTATGCTAAGATACTACGAAGTGAGAAATAGATATCTCCTACGGGCTACGGCGTAACCTCACTTTTCTAAAACTTGCTTTTTTATGATGTGTTCGTTGGTGTCGCCGATGGATACTTTGCGACATTTAACAATGATAATAATACAGCCCTATTACGTGGCTGTCATATCGATCGGACACATTATAGTAGTTTATGTGACTGTACATAATGAAGGGCATTAAACACGAGTGTGGGTTTCATAATAACATCACACAAGTGTTTTAATGCCTAATTATGTACAGTTACATACACTATTTTATCTATCCACATATCATAAGCCTCCATGATGCATTCAGGAGCCGCATATTATGACCAGCATCGCGGCGTCGTTTTCTGGCAGTTTTAATTCAGCGACAAACTAGAGTCGGATCCAACTGTCATATCGTTCGATATCCTACTTACGTTCGACATTTGTCAAATTTGTATGCAAATTGACAATTCATTTCGAACAACGTCATCTCGACTGATATTAGAATAGAGGTTAAATCAAATTTCTTTGTTTTTCAGAGACGTTCGAAATTTGAATGAAATAATATTATCGAAATCGATGTTATTATTTAGTAAAAATAACATTTCCACAGATAAGAAATTTGTTCTAACAAAACAGTTTATTTTTATGGTGGTCATAATGTGCGGTTCTTGAACGCATCATGGAGGGTTTATGATATTTGGATAGATAAACTAATTAACCAGTCGACATCCTTGAGAAAACCTCCAGTATCGAACGTGTCGCGATGGTTATAACACAATGTAATCATAAGTTGAGACTTATTGTTATAAACATCAATACAAGTTTTATCGATACGTAATAAAATAAAATAAATACCCCGACACAACAACTATAGCTGCTCATCTCGACAAACAAGACTTTCGAAAACAAATACCGTACTCAAATCGGTTCATCTGTTTGTGAGCTACAATGCCACTGACAGACACAGTCGCACAAAACTTAAACTTGGGGGTTAAAAGTAATCCGCTACAACTAAAACCGCACCTCAATAACCAAAGTTATTAGAGACTTGAAAACTTCCGCGCACGCCTTACTACTTACAGGCGATTACAGTACAGCTAAGCATCGGTTAAGCGCAGTTTAGTATCGCTACCAAGGATATTTTGAGCCTGCATTGGCAACACAACAATGCAATATGCATTTAGAAGGATAACTGCGTAGCTTTTCAAACGAGCGTTAGGACAGTTCAAATGTCATTTCCCTTACACAAAATTACTTTTAAATGTACTTAAGGGGACGTAGGTTCGTGGTCTTCTCTCCCTCTCACTGAGCATAAGCGTGAGCGAGATGGAAGTGCGTGTTTGGAAGCGCGGATATCATGTTTTTTAATTTTATTTCTTTGTGCGTTTTAATAAATAAAACAAAATTTGCTGATTTCCCTCAAACATGACATTGCCGATTTTAAGAACCAACTGTTTTATGTTTAGCTGTAGTGCATAATTTGTTAGAATTTTTTTAAGTGTATTTTAGACCTATGTTCGTGATTTTTTTCTATCGAGCGAAAGTCAAAAACTCAGGAATCGAATAGCTGATTTCCCTCAAAAAAGGCCTCAAGATCCAAACAAGAGCTACGATTTTTTAAAAATCCGTTTTCGGAGCTCACGTCGCCTTAACGTACGTACGTAACGTTACACAATCGACTAGCAGTAAATGTAACAATAATTTCGTAATGGGTATATCCAAATATTAACTATGATATATCGTTGTACCTATTATCAACAGTTTTACAACGTATCACACGGCCATTACAAAGAGTTTTATTCAAATACTTAGATGTGGTAAAATACCGTGACTTTAATTTGATTACATTAATGACGTCTATATGTACTGTTTGAGTAGACGTATGGTATGGCGTCTTTTATAGAAAAAATAATTAGCAAACTGGGCCCTATATATATATTCAAGATACATCCAAAAATTTACTTATTCTTTTTTCCTGTTTCAGGCATTACCGCGTTTCAAAAATACCACAATTTCTAGTGCAGCCCGTTAAGCCTTCTTAACGTAAACGTCTTACATCCGAACTAACCCGTTCAATGCAACATTGCAAGCTAAGTGATGCGGCGTGGTTAGTCGAGCGGGCTCAATAAATGGGTTAACTCGAACGATAAATCCAGGGCTTTGTGTCCATGCCACTGCTGAGAGCTATCTGTTTGACTATTGTTTGGCTAGACCGTTGCAGAGATGTTTCCGAAGGCGGATTAAAACGGATTTGATAGCTTGTATTCTAACACTGTCACGGAGACGGACATTACACACAGACGTGTATACGTTACCGTCAGATTATGAACGCCGTCAGTCTATTATGTATAATCTTGCTCGCAATATTATAAACTGACGATAAACATTAAAATACCAAAATTGGGCACAATTAAAGGAACGCATTATTTGTCGTTCGTTTGTATTCTATCAACCGAGATGAAATTGGCATGCTACAGAATCATTTTTATTCTTATTCTTTTTCTAAAATGGTGGCAACCATGGAAAATTTATTTAAAACAGGAAAATTGCCATCCAAAATAGTAAAATACGGTAACTTCGCTGTAAGTATGTCATGATAATTTATTAGTATGATCATAAAATACATTTTACGCAAAGTCCTTTCATTAATAATCTAAATGTAAAACCTTAACTTCTGTAACTTCGCTGTTGAGTTAATATGTCGGTATGAGTATTTTAAACGCCAAGTATAGGTATCTATTTTGTCTAATTTAATATGTATTAGAAACCTTTTTACAAAAAACAGAATTATAACTTGAATCGCTAGAATAGCATTTTTTCTACGGAATTACAGCGAAGAAAAATAAAGTTATTACCAAAGGAGCTGACAACAGGTAGACAAATTAACTTCATCATCATCATCATCATATCAGCCGAAAGACGTCCACTGCTGGACATAGGCCTCCCACAAAGAGTGCCACAATGGCCGGTCCTGCGCCACCCGCATCCAGCGGACTCCCGCGACCTTTACCAGGTCATCAGTCCACCTTGTGGGGGGCCTACCCACGCCGCGCCTTCCGGTACCTACGTAATATAAATTGACTTAATTTAATGTAAATGCCGTGACCTAAGCTTAAGGCGGACTTTTAGGCACTTTCCTTTATGACGCTACATGTGTCGCGATACTTTTCTTACTTCTTTATATAACATTTCTGTGGATTTTTCATTTAACGTAGGTAAAGTAGGTACTTTAATTTCATTTATTTGCCAGAAATTGTATGTTACATAGGATGGTACAGTAAATAAAGTTTGTTAATTTGTCTCACTACAATTTTACCACTTTTAGTGTAGCAATAATAACAAGTATACAACTCATACAATATCTCCACATTATTGTTTTTTTCTTATATAAATAGTACTCACTTAAGCTATATGGATACAGTTTAACAAGTTATTTTTTAAAGGCAATGACAAATGTTGTAGACGATAGGGCCTTAATTTCAACTGGCAAGGCATTGTACACCTTTGCTGCAACATGCATGTGGCATCTAGTAAACATTGCTGTTCTACCAGCTGGGACCTTGACGTGATTCACAAATATATGATTAAGTCTGTCACTTTTAAAATAGTTTAAACTTTATTCACATTGGGCGGTAAAACAAAGCATGTCTCCTCCTATAGCAGGTATTTATAGTGCGGATTCTTTTTCTACAACGAATTCACTTCTCTTTGTGCCTAGAAAACAATGCCATTGTCTTTCATTGTTAAGTGGTAAACAAAGTGATAGTCTTTTTAGGGTTCCGTACTCAAAGAGTAAAATGGGATCCTATTACTAAGACTCCACTCTGTCTGTCTGTCTGTCTGTCTATCTGTCTGTCTGTCCGTCTGTCACAGATGTCACAGGCTGACAGGTGAAATTTTCACAGATGATGTATTTCTGTTGCCGCTATAACAACAAATACTAAAAAAAACTGATATTTTTGCCTTTTTTATAGATAACGGTACGGAACCCTTCGTGCGCGAGTCTGACTCGCACTTGGCTGGTTTTTAGGGTTCCGTAGCCAAATGGCAAAAAATTAGGGTTCCGTAGCCAAATGGCAAAAAACGGAATCCTTATAAATTCGTCATGTCCGCCCGTCTGTCTGTCTGTCCGTCCGTATGTCACAGCCACTTTTTTCCGAAACTATAAGAGCTATACTGTTGAAATTTAGTAAGTAGATGTATTCTGTGAACCGCATTAAGATTTTCACACAAAAATCGAAAAAAAACATTAAGTTTTAGGGGTCTTCATACTCAGAACTGAAACTCAAAAAAATTGTTTTCATCAAACCCATCGATCTATGGATAGGTCTTTAAAAATGATATTGAGGTTTTTATTATCATTTTTTTCTAAACTGAAGAGTTTGCGCGAGAGACACTTCCAAAGTGGTAAAATGTGTGTCCCCCCCCCCTGTAACTTCTAAAATAAGAGAATGCCGTTCGGTACGAGAGGAGATGGCAGCCTTCCTTCAGCCACACCAGATGGGTTTTGGCACGCCTCTTGGCTGCGAGGCGGCCATCCATGCAACGAGATATTTTGTGTTAGCACACGATAATAGCGACAAGGTAATCGTAAAACTTGACATAAAAAACGCCTTCAACTCTGTTGAAAGGGACGTAATTTTAAATCAAGTGAAAGATCACACTCCCGCCCTCTACCCGTTTCTTTTTCAGTGTTATTCTGCTCCAAGTAATCTCTTCTACGATGACTGTACCATTTCATCACAGGTCGGTGCTCAACAAGGCGACCCTTTGGGCCCTCTGTTGTTTTGCCTAGTCATGCAGAGCTTGATTACAACGCTAGAATCACTTCTGAATGTCTGGTATTTAGACGATGGCACTATAGGAGGTGATTCTGACGTTGTTCTAAATGATATCAGTACGCTCTTACCAGCTCTGCGGTCAATCGGCCTGGAAATAAATACTGCAAAGTGTGAGCTTTATCCTTGTAGTTCCTCTTCGTTAAATTCATTATCTAATTTCCAAGCTTTATTGCCAGACATTAAAGTCATAAACAAGTCATCCTTTTGTCTTCTCGGAGCACCAATTTTTCCTGATGGTGTAAGTTCAGTTCTCCTGGCTAAGACAGCGGCTCTGAAGTCCTCCTGGGAACATTTGAAGCACTTGTCAGCGCATGTGTCCCTCGTGCTGCTCCGTAACTGTTTCACATTGCCCCGCGTGACTTACACACTAAGAACTGCGCCTACTTGGTTGTTTAGGCCGGAGATGGAGACGTATGACAATGAACTTAAACAATGTCTGGAGACTGTTCTGAACGTTCAATTCAATGAGGCTCAGTGGCGCCAGGCAACACTCCCAATTCGGTATGGAGGATTAGGGGTCCGTTGTATAAAAGACGTCGGGATCGTTGCATTCCTCGCCTCTTCCCATGCGTCGACAAATCTTGTCACTAAGATACTTTCTTTAAATGGTGGCAATATTTGTATACCGTTTGTGGAAGAAGCTATAGTTGAGTGGTCATCTCGCTTTTCTGACGTAACGCAACCAGACAACCCCGCATCACAAATACTCTGGGACGATTTATGTTGTAATGAAATTTATTCCAACCTTTTAAATGTAGCCCTTGGGGTAGATGTGGCTCGTCTAAAAGCTGTCAGAGCTCCCGAGTCTGGGGCGTGGCTGCACGCCTTGCCTTCACCAAACTTGGGAACATTGCTCGACAATGGTTCATTGAGGACAGCGGTAGCCCTACGTCTTGGAAGCAAGGTGTGCGAGCCCCATCGCTGTATATGTGGAGCAATGGTCGAAGCGAACGGGCACCATGGTCTAAGTTGTCTGCGGTGTGCAGGGCGTATCCCTAGACATCACGCCATAAACGAGCTTTTGCGCCGTGCCATGGTCTCGGCAAACGTTCCTTGCGTTCTGGAGCCCCAGGGGCTAAGCCGTACCGATGGTAAGAGACCGGACGGTCTTACGCTGATTCCCTGGTCAAAAGGCCGCTGCCTGCTATGGGATGCAACTTGTGTGAGCACATTTGCACCCAGTCATCTTCACCACACCATGAGGGTAGCAGGCGCGGCCGCCGAAAATGCGGCAAAACTAAAACACGGCAAATACGCCCACCTAGAATCAGCGTACGACTTTGTTCCGGTCGCTATCGAGGCGGCTGGTCCTTGGTGTTCGGAGGGCAGGAGGCTTGTTTGGGACCTTGGCCGGCGCCTAAGAGACAAGGGCTGCGACCCTCGTTCCGGCTCTTACCTGGTCCAACAAATATCGGTGGCAGTTCAGCGGGGCAATGCAGCCAGTATTTATGGCACCTTTGGACCAGATGGGAGCCGGACGTAAAAAATATATGTATTTCATTTTCTTTATTTTAACCTTGTTTTTTTAGTTTTAGTTTAGTTTTGTTATTATTCTCTTTCTGTTTAATCGTAGTTTTTATATATATTTCTTTATATGTACCTACTTTATCTGTAAATAAAATTTCCTTCTCACAGAGAATGATAAAACTAAAAAAATTATATGATGTACATTACCATGTAAACTTCCTTCGAAAGTTGGTTTGAACGAGATCTAGTAAGTAGTTTTTTTTTAATACGTCATAAATCGTAAACCGCAATTTATTTCACGGAACCCTTCATGTGCGAGTCCGACTCGCACTTGGCCGCTTTTTTTATATCGTCCGACCCAAAGTCTTGCTCTGTCTAAGAAGTGGAATTTCCGCAGCCTTATTATCACTTTATGGCAGGTGTGATATAAATATGTATGTATGTAAATATTTCGTTGTACACAAGACACAGGTAAAAATATAGACAAAAAATAGGTAAAATCGGTACAAAGGCGAACTTATTCCTGTATGGCATCTCTTTCAGTTAACCTTTGAGCAATTGAGTGGTGATCAGGAACAAAAAGATAGACAAACTGACGTATTACCGTTAAGATGAAGTAAATAAATATTAAACTTAATACATAAGTATACTACAAGCTAGTGCAAATAAAATTAAAATACTATACCTACACGTGCTACAAATATATATATATATGTATACAGGTAAATATCGTAATATTACTAATTACTATACTAACAACAGTATCCTTTTCAATCCCAATCACAAGTCAATGAAAAGCCACAACCTTTTCTACTTATTTATATGGGGTTTTCTCAAACCTATGGCCCATTTTATATATAATGTTAATTTCAACTACAGGGCTATAATAAATATGTAAAATTTTGTGTATTTAACCGATTATCGATGTGAATAAACACCTGTTGAAATGGAAACGTTCGTTACAAAATGCCCCTAGGAATTATAGGTTATGAATATTTGGGTGAGACGTTAAATAAAACCAATACCTAGATCCATTGTCTTTAAAATAAAATATATTATTTGTGTTAATTATGCTTGACGCTGATATAAAATTGTGAAACAATTTGTTGATTTTTTTTGTTCAATATTTCATTTTTTATTTAAGGGGGTTCGACTGCCATACAAAACGTTATTTGACATTCGTAGGCTAACGGCGTGATATTTTAAGAAACTTATGTAACAAACTTTCATAAATTGGCTTCCCATTTGCGCCAAATTCTCCCTTTCCTAGAATAAACTTACATAAACTAGATTAATTTGAGAAATTGGTTTGTCACGTGATATTTTGGGAAAACTATTTTTCTCAAATTAATCTAGTTTATACAAGTTTATTCTAGGAAAGGGGGAATTTGGCGCAAATGGGAAGCCAATTGATGAAAGTTTGTTACATAAGTTTCTTAAAATATCACGCCGTTAGCCTGCGAATGTCAAATAACGCTTTGTATGGCAATCGAACCACCTTAATTTAGTTGGTCAACGAAGTGCTTCCAAATTAAATATGAAAACATGATTTCTTCCTTGCTCCTGAAATGGTGTTATCGACATTCTTTTACTGAAAAGGTCACGGCCTACTATAAATCTAATTAAGTTGCAAGAAATTTTAATTATCTAAATATTACCCTCGTAACTTGAAAATTCTTCATAAAATCTCTCGCCTCTTGTTACATTAAAAATATCAGTCGACGGTCAAATTATTGTAATATTTGCGTGTAATCTGGCTCTATTCTCGAGATTAAATTCTGGGTAAGACCTGAGCTCACGCACTGTGCTTGGATATGGGGTGGTTTTGTATAAGGTAGTTTTTAAGAGTTCCGCAACACCTCATCCGAATACGAAGGTTGACAAAAGTAAAAATGAGTTATTCTTAAGTACATTATCAATAAACAAAATTTGCGAAAATACTTGAAAAACATCACGTTTCATTTTTTTTTTTAATAAATAATGATAAAAAAATGTATGCTTTTTGAACATGGAAAGCGTGACATCACTTGTTTTTATTTCTCTACAACCTTTTAAATAATAGATCGTTTAGACGTTTCACAAAAAGTTACTGATTTTACTATTACAATATTCCCTTTGAATGCTTACATTCTCTTACCTCTTTTTGATGGACAGAACTCATTTAATCAACCACGTATAGCAAAAGAGGAGTTAAAGCTAGAGCTGCGGTCGTACTTAGCTACGAATGACCCATAATCACGACCACTAGGTCAAGAGAACTGCTATCACACGCGACGCCAAACGAGAAAATCTACCCTACTCTAATTTGCACAGTGAGACAGACGTCGCTGAGTAGCACGCGAAGCAACTTGGTAGCAACTCTGCAAGTAGTGCTTGAAGTTTCTTTAGTATTATCAAACACTCCCTGCGCGCGGGGAAATAAATTGTGACTATGGGACACCTTTGTTCGCTCACTGTCGCACCAATCATGGCAGGTAAGTGCAACAAAGGTGTCCCGCGCTCACATTCTATAGCCCCTCAAAGTATAGTCATGTCATGACTGTGTCGAGCCACTAAAACGCGGGAGACCTAGCCACAGTGCGTCATCTAAATCCAAGTGACAACCATCAACATTTATCAGTGTCTCGCCGACAAACGACAGCAATTAACATTCCTCCAACCAGCACCATTGTGTCTGCATTGTGTTGGTTATGGCGGAGTCACTTGACACTGGCTAACGTTGTTAAAAAACAGTTGGGTTTGTCTTTGTCACGGGTTTTATGTGTGTTTATCCATTCAGCGCCCATAACGACACACATGCGTCATAGTGCTACGAGCGCTTTTCGCTACATACGGAGTTTAAGCTGCTACGGACTACGGCGTAGCGCTACGAGCGTAGCGTGGCCGTGAATGGGTTAATAAGTTTGGATTTTATAACACTTTAAACTCTGGGTACAGTCAACTTTGTCAGTAGCTGAAAACTTTGGTATCTTGTCACTTTCACCCGTTTAACAATTTCGCATAGAACTAACTATGAGGTTAAAGCGACACGGTAAAAAGGTGCGTAGTCCCTTGTGAGGCTGACTTTTCCTGTGTCTAATACCTATAAAGCCTCTGCTAGACGGTCGCCAACACGCCCCTCCGACCGGGCGGCCTTGGTCGGCACCGACCGCTGTAGTATGAAATATTACTGCAAACAACTGTCTACACGGTTGGTGCGTGCCAAGCAGGGGCATTAAAAAGAAATAAAGGTAGATAAATATTGACATGAAAACTCTTCTAGAAAGAGGTCTATCGGCGAATTCGACTCAGCTGGGCAGCGTTCCGGAATCTACGGCACTTATCTTCGTCCAATATTCCGCAGTGTCTCAAGACGAGAGTCTTTGATCTGTGTTGCCAGTGAAGACATATGGCACTGAAACATATTATTATGGTGGTCACTATGTGCCTCATTGGAAGACTCAAAGTCATCCGGAGAGGGCTATGCTGGGAGTTTCTCTGCGTGACCGCACCAGAAATGAGACTATCCACAGCAGAACCAAGGTAACCGGTAGCCCTCCCAATTGCCAAACTAAAGGCAGTAGGCGGGGCACATCGCACATAGAACCGATGGTCGTTGGGGCGGCAAGGTTCTCGAGTGGCTACCATGTACCGGCAGGCGCAGTGTGAGTAGACCACTCAGCGTTACAATTCAGATTTTGTTAATGATAATTTTTAATTTTAGAATGATGTACATGTCATTAGCGCAATCCGTCATTGGATATGGACTGAGTAGCTACGGTAGAACCTTTAAAACTTACATTGAAACGATATTTAAATTACAGACCAGCTTAATAAAAACAATTATACCTAATTCCGTTAAGAAAAAACATTTGAGTCAAGAGGAGATATTTAAATATTGTAAGATTATTAATATATATAACCAAATCAAAATAGAAATTGTTAGTGAAGAAATAGATAAAATACACAGTCTCATAAAAAAAACTAGACCGTTACACCTGAGGCAACTAGTGTATTTGCCTCGTTTTGTCGTTCCGAAATGTAGAAATGTGTATGGCAAACGAACATGGGAACACCTGTTACCAAATATTCTTAATCAACTACCCGACGATATTGTCAAAAGCATAAGTGATAACCCACATAAATGTAAACGTACTTTGAAAGAGTTATATCTTGCTGATGTGCCAACTGCACAAACATTCCATGTATAAAAAAAATAAAAAAAAACACAGTGTAATAAAAATAAAAAAATACTTTATTCATAAAATTTTGAAGGCTTACTAAGTTTATAAAAAATATTTTTGTCCCATTATTACGAACACAAATGCCAAAGACAATGTGAGAGAGACGAACTTTAACGACACTTTAGCTAAAATAGGTTTGTTGAACGATTATGAATAAGGCCAATAGTAATTAACTAAGTACCGACTATTGTAAGTAACTATAATATTAAATTAGCTAAAATAGAACTGCACCCCTGTAAAAATATATATTTAATTAGTTAAAGAGCGAATACAGCGGCAGATAAACCTTTACGGCTTTGTCCGCTGTACAAATGTTTTTTTTGTATTGTTTTTTGTAGTAAATAAATGAAAAAAAAAAAAAAAAATATCTGTGTGCGTCCCATGACACGGGCAGGGACAGCATCTGCTCGGTGTACTCATTGCATTTCATTAAATTGAACGCCTCCCAAAGGTCCGGGACATCATTGTCTCATGAGCGGGAAAGACATACATATTTAATAAAATTGCATTACATTCCAACTAGTACATTTTAAGTTGATATACAGTCCAATTTTACTCAGTTGACGAACTCTTTTGCATCGAAACTCATTGTGAAAAAACTTTTTTCTCAAGACAGATGAATTTAAACTTTATGGCAATACAATGAAGACTAAAAACAATTATACCTATCTCGGTTTATTTGTACTTCTTACTTGCAGTGGTCCAGGTATAGCGGAGTTAATTGACATAGACTAACATCAAAACAAAACAATTCACTTGGATGTGACTCTTTGTAACGAGTTTATCCTATATCCTATATGCCAGTGTTTTTCAACCTGTGGGTCGCGATCCCCCTGGGGGTAGATAGCTTCAATATTTCAACCAATCACAGAGCAGTACTCTTGCGGCGCGTGGCCAACTAGATTTTTTTAACCAATCACAGAACAGAATTCTTGTGGCGCGTTGCCAACTAGATTTGCTTAAACGCAAGATTACAGATTACACGCAATCTCATAACTCCCTCGGGAGTTATAAAAATCCAAGTGTAACTCCCGCGGGAGGTAAATTGCCTATAGCTGCTCTATACGCCTGGCTATAAGAACACCCTTTACTAGCAATAAGTACTGTGATGAAAAGTTTTAACCGACTTCATTTCAGTACCTACTCCACTTCAAGTGTATAAAATTTGAAGGGTTCCCTCGATTTTACCAGGATCCCATCATTAGACCCTGCCTGACCTGATGACCATGGGACTACCTGGGAAGGATAACCATTCTAACAAAAAAAAACCATATCGGTCCAGGGTGTCATCGAGTAATCAGGGAACATACAAAAAAAATCTGAAAACCTCCTCTTTTTTTGAATTCGGTTAAAAATGTATGTGATAAAGTCCAAAAACATCAGGTAATGTTTAAACGAGAAAAGTAAAAACTAGTTATGCAAAACTATCATCAAGAAGCTTCCTTTGTTCGTTCGGACTAAAAGCTGCGGCGAACGCAAAGCTTATCTTTTAAAACGTACCTACCCGATGAAATTGTACTGTTAAACGGAAACTTTAATTAGTTTCTGCTAAGTAGTTAAAATTGTATCCTATTATACAAAGCACTATGGGTTCACCCTAGTCACTTAGCCTTTTTACAAGCATTTATTCAGGTAACTTTGAATGTTGGTTTGCAAGTCAGACCAACCGAAGTCCAATCGAGTTCAAATGTGCACTCGTGTAATATTTTGTATTTGCAAGGATGTATTAGAAATAGGAGAAGCAAGGTGCCCACCATCATACGGGACAACAGCTTCTTCTTTAACATCCTAGAAGGTAAAATTGAAGGCAAGAGAGACAGAGGAAGGCTTTGGCTAACATATTTTAGCCAAGTAAAGGATAAAGTTGATGTCGAATCGTATCAGGAAGTCAAGAGGCTGGCAATGGACATAGAATAGTGACAGTTACTCCACCGACAAGAGCAAGGCTCCTAAGTAATGATGATGATGGTGTGTAACATTATGGACAGTTCAAGCTGCTCTGATGATGGAGATAGAATGGGCTAAGTAACTTCCAAACTACCGAAACCGGAATTTGGGCTTAATTAGAATATTCTCATTAGGTCATCACATCATCATCATATTATGGACAGTTCAAGCTGCTCTGATGAAGAAGATAGAATGGGCTAAGTAACTTCCAAACTACCGAAACCGGAAGTTGAGCTAAATTAGAATATTCTCAATAGGTCATCACATCATCATCATATTATAGACAGTTCAAGCTGCTCTGATGATGGAGATAGAATGGGCTAAGTAACTTCCAAACTACCGAAACCGGAAGTTGGGCTAAATTAGAATATTCTCAATAGGTCATCACATCATCATCATATTATGGACAGTTCAAGCTGCTCTGATGATGGAGATAGAATGGGCTAAGTAACTTCCAAACTACCGAAACCGGAAGTTGGGCTAAATTAGAATATTCTCAATAGGTCATCACATCATCATCATATTATGGACAGTTCAAGCTGCTCTGATGATGGAGATAGAATGGGCTAAGTAACTTCCAAACTACCGAAACCGGAAGTTGGGCTAAATTAGAATATTCTCAATAGGTCATCACATCATCATCATATTCATCATAATATATAAGCCGAAAGACGTCCATTGCTGGACATATGCCTCCCCCAAAGAGTGCCAAAGTGACCGGTCTTGCGTCACCCGCATACAACGGACTCCCGCCACCTTTACCAGTAGGTCAATCACGTAACGCATTGTACGCGCGTCTGACAGTAAAATCACAATCTAACTGTCATTTTTCCATATAAAATTGACATTTAGACCTTACAGACGCGCGTAAGAAAAGTTACGTGATCGACCCACAGTGGGTCATCAGCGTAATACGCGGGCAAAACCACCCAGGCTGTAATAGCGGGGAAAATCGCGGGGCAGTAATAATAAACATAGGAGCATTTAACAAAATACTTGTAGTAAAGTTGTTAACTTATATTTATATTTCGCACAGTGTGTTTAAAGCAGGTCTGTCTTGCTCACCTGCGAAGCTGGTACCTGGTAAAGGTAATAGACGCCCCACGATGCGTCTTCCGGTACATGGTCGCCACTCTAGAACCTCTCCGCCCGGTAATCAATGGTTAATTGACGGCAAAGTCCACAATAAAATCTTGTCCCAAGATTATAATTCTTGAGACTAACTGATTTGTCAGAGGCAGATAGTATTAAGGGGTGTTATAAACCCTACCTATCCATACTAACTCTGGAAGAAATAAAAAAAGACTAATTACATATTTTAGCTTTGTGTCAAGGAAAACAAATAGAGACATTAATTGCTCACACATTTTTTACATGAAATAATAAAATAAATAATTGTTTAATATAATAAATATATTCATTTATTCATTCATATACTTATTTATTTATTTTATTCACTCACAAGTTAACAGTAACTATACTAAAGCACTTACGTGATAGAGTTAACAGACACATACCGAATAATAATATAGGTACATTAAAAACACGAAATTTACTATATTAGGTACACAATAGTTGCCAAACCATTCATAAATTGCATTACAACACAAATTGCCGCGACAATTCCCTTTACAGTTCTGCTGGGAGCGGTCTTTCATATATTTTTACCTAAGAATCGGCCATAGTTGGAAACTTCTCAATAGTGGTTAAATCAGGAGCTGGTTACATAATATTTGACGTTATTAGGTATGAAACGCGAGAGTTTAAAGTGTTGCAACTTAGGATGGGTTGCACCAAACCATCTGTAATCGTAGGCGTCGTTGTTCGTTAAAATCTGAATGTATGAAATGCTTGACAAGTTTCTGTGGAATGACAGTTGCCGGCGCCATATTTAATATTGATCGGTATGTATCATAAACGTAAGTTGGTGCAACCCGCCCATATACCATCAAAAACACCACACTTTTCGTTCCACATACAGTACCTATACAATTGAAAACATTTCAAACTATGTAATGATGCCTAATTCGGAAACCATTTCGGTAATTATATAATATAATATAAACCTGAACGTAATAAATTATCCGCATTTTAACCCCATTAACAATGAAAATGCGCCTTTCGGCACTTTGTTCTCTTTATCGTATCTATTATGTTACCTGAACGTAATAAAGTAGTTTTCAGATTTCATTTCTTACCCGTTTTTCAGAAAGTCGCGAAATTTTATAAATGTGGTTTAAGCCGTGTGTCAGCTACAGGACCCGGAGCCCTTCAGTATCCATTTGGAGTGGAGGAAGCAGTGGCAAGAACAGGATGGTGCCCCTAACATAGACCCCACTAGAATCCCAACGGGCTTTAACGAACACCGCAGCAAGACTTGGGTCACTCTGAACCGCATCCGGACGGGCGTTGGGCGCTGCAATTATAATGTACACAAGTGGGGCATATCAACAGCAGCTGTGTCTGTGGTGCACCAACACAAACCATCCTCCACATTGTTGAGGAATGTCCAATCAGACTATTCGCGGGAGTTTTTTCATATTTTTAAAACTTATGGTTTAAAAGTTAGAGAGGGGGGGGCACATTTTTTTTTACTTCTGGAGCGATTATCTCCGAAAATATTAACATTATCAAAAAAAATACTTAGCAAACCCGTATTCATTTTTATATACCTATCCAACAATATATCACACGTTAGGGTTGAAATAAAAAAAAACACTCCCCACGTTACGTATAGGGGAGGTACCCTAATAAAAAAAACACTTTTATTTTACCACTTTGTCGGCGTGATTGAAATACATATTAGTACCAAATTTCAGCTTTCTAGTGCTAACGGTTACTGAGATTATCCGCGGACGGACGGACAGACAAAGCGAAACTTCCATCATACTTCCAAATAAGGGTTCCTAGTCGACTACGGAACCCTAAAAAGACAGTCTCGCGATTTCTACGGTTCACACAGCCAATAGTCATAAATGTTTTTCGACTTCAGCTCCTGGTGTAACCGTTTTATATATCGTCGCCTAGGGGTTAAAATTTCCCAAAACTCCTCCTTAAAGGTTCAGTACAACGGAACTCCATTACTTTTGTCCTACGCAACCCTTTTCCTTCGGGGATTTAATAGTACTTGCCCATTATTCCTGGCTTGTAGTTTTGACGAGCAGGGTTCAATCAGACATTTACGTTTCGCATTCCGATTTGTTAATTAGCCACCCACTGTATTAGAAATAATGGCAATGAAATTTGAGTCAACTGTAACTGTATTAGAGTTTGTTTTGTAATCGAAGGAAAGAAAACAAATCCAACACTCTTCCAATAGGTTTGGGGACACTAATTTTATTATTACTCCAAACAAAATATTCCTATTCAAATATCTCAAAAAATTATGAAGATACGACCATTTTAATATTGCTTGACAGAGAGAGAAAACATTTGTGAGTCTTGAGACCCGTAGTAAATTACAATATTTTCATGTGATGGTGCGTTTTGCAGAAAACGCACAGAGCCCCTCTTAAAACTTAGAACACTTAATCCATTTGTGATTATTTATTGTCTGGTGTTTCTGTTTTCTCCATGTGACTGTATTTTTAATCCTTTTTCGAGAAAATTCAACATTTTTGATTATTTTATTTGGTGTCACCATCCCTATTCAATTTCTCCAATAGGTACCTAACAATTCAACATACACTCGTAACAAACACTTAACACACGTAAACACTCCCTCTCACGCACACTTACACACGCGCACACACTCACACACTCTCATACACAAACTCTCTTTGTACTACTAAAACAGCATAATTTTTGTTTTTATTAATGATGAATTTGTGTTCCCATTGATAAGTTAGCAGCGCTCATATTATATGGAAATGTTTAATTTTCACTTTGTTACTTTCATGTCGTGCTTCTTGAGACGTGTGTCTGAAGAGACTTGTTAACCGACTCAGTGGGTCCCAAGATACAGGCTCAGCCTAGTTTGGAACCCCACGGATAATGTCTGTATAATCTGTTATCATGTGCTTGTCCAATAATAAATTATTCTTATTCTTATTCTATTTAATTGAAGAGGAGGGTGCCTTTCAATAGATGTTTCGGCGGCTAACGTGAGCTAGCTAGGGGTAGGGCACAGTAGAATGTCATCTCGGCTCATATTTGGAGCAGCCGCACTGTGGAAGTACCTTCAACTTACAGAAGACCGGCGCCATAAGCCGCGCGCGCCGCAGTGACCCGCGTTTAGTATACCGAGTAACGCGGGCTTTACGGTGCGCGCCGCAATATTTTGCGTTGCGGCACCGCACCGCAGAGATGTGGCCAGGCCCTAACTGATAAGAACACCTCTACTTGTTCTGTTGGTTGTGTTGTGTTCCAGTGGGTGTAGTATGGTTGCCATTTTATCACTTAAGGCTGTGGATAAGATAATAAGTATCCGTCACATTATGACAAATATGCGATTGCAAGTGACGGATGTCTTATATAATATAACGATAAGAAAGAAAGAAATTAAATCTATTTAACGTCACAAAATTACACAACACAAGCAAAATAAAAGACTTAAATACTAGGACGTTAAACAGGAACCCCACTCAGCATAAAGCCACAGCAAGGCACAGCAAGCTGAGACGCTGATTTTGAGTGGGGACCTAACTTAAAAACTATCATAAGTGCCGACACAAACGCCGATAACCGGTATCAACTATGAAAGTAAATAAATAAATAATAAATTAATAAATAACAGCAAGATAAGTAATAAAAGCAACCATCTTTAAGGATGACTCACGCTAGAATGGGCCGGTTAGAAGGTTAATTGGTGAGTCAGGTGAAGTTACGGTGACTTTTCTTTACACTAATGATTATAAAATAGTAAGAAAGTCTGCTAATATAAATAATAAGAATGTTTGGATGTATGCTGCTTAATCACTCAAAAAGAACTCGCACAAAAATAATTTATTATTTCTAGCTTTTCATGAGCAATTATTTCGTAATAAACGGATTATCGTCCTGTTTTAAACCAGTGGAAATATTAAACGTTGCGCGTGGCTTTGACGCTCTTAAAAGATAAATTGTGGATTGTATGCACGCAGTAATTGTGTTGCAGATGTTTAAGTATTTTTGTTATTGTTCTTTTTGTTATTTCAATTGAATTTATAACATTGAATAAAAAATGTAAACTAGGTTCCTACATAATTCCGAAAACCTTGTTTAGCTGAAGAAATTTTAGATTTATTAGGATAAAATAATAACCTAACCTAGTTATAAAAATATTCCATGAAATCATTTACGTCCACATTTTCGTTTAGTGGAAAATGACATTCGGAATTTGAAATTTCGGAATAATTATGGTTTTGGACAATTGAGTCTTTGGATTATCTCTGTGTCACCAATAAAAAAGCCAGACTCGCACACTGATGATGATGAATTCCATAGCATCGGACAGTCAGCATTCGTATCTGACATTTGATGCTGGTGTCTGAAGATTTTTTATACGTGATATGTTTTCTTGTTTTACCTTTAAATAGCTGCGAAGAAGCTAGGTTGCCTGAACAACAACATGCTTTTTGTGTAAGCAACCTTTCTTAAATGTCTTCGTAAGTCAAGAGGCCAAACTACGAAAATCTGGTTACAACAGTATAAAAAAATATAATAAATAACTGTTACACAATTTTGTCAATGTTTGGTGCTCCCATAATTTTGAACCTCAGTAAGCTAAACATATAACATCATACACTTTGTTCACATTTACAGGAAAATATACACTTTCAGCCCACAAAAGGCATAAAGTAACACAACATAGTATTATTACATGGAATGCTTTTAAAACAAGTGTGTGGACGATACTTAACTGCATTATGAGGTCAGCGTAAAAGGTACATGATCGCAAAGTGCACTTGGATATTTCTATCTTGTGTTATGCCGCGTACAGACTGCGGTCCCACAAAATAAACTTAAAAATGTAAATTTTGTTTTCATCTCTCCTGTTCTGAAAGTTGACTTTTCATGGGCATATTATAGCCGGGTGGAAAATAGCGTTTTCTCCCCTAGGGTGAAAAGTATTTTTTGCGTATTGTAAAAATACCATAAAATCTAGTAAATTTGTTGTTTGTTTGTTTTTGTTTGTTTGTTTCAGTTTTTTTGTAAATTTGTTTTGTTTTTTGTTCGTTTTTTGTTTTTGTTCTGTTTGTTTTTGTTTTGTTTGTTTTTTCACGTGTCAGCATGGCCCTCTAGATTAGTTGCGTCGCGGCCTACTCGATTACAATCGAGTAAGCCGTGGCAAGTGGCCAGTGCAAAGAGGTTAGAGGTTGGATATAGTTTTAATTATTTTACTTAGGTATATCTAAAATCGAATAATTAATTTTCCTCACAGTTGAAATGAAAAGTAGAGTGTTTAACTCGGGTGAAGTTACCCATTTCACCCTCGAACTATTGGCGCTCTCACTTCGTTCGAGCGCCAGAAATATCTCGGGTGTAATGAGTCACTTTCAACCATTGGTTAACAATCTACTATTGCATATCTCCTGTTCTGAACGTTGACTTTTCATGGGCATAATAGCCGGGTGGAAAATAGCGTTTTCTCCCCTAGGGTGGAAAGTAATTGTTTTTTAATTGGTACGTTCAGCCACGGAGTCGAAGATAATTGAGTTACTTCATATTATTAGAATAAAAGCTTTACACATATCTAAACCCAGCTAAGATACATTAAGTGACGGGTTCATTACGACGAAGTTGATAAAATCCTATTAATTACAGATTGGATTCTTTTTCCTAATTACAAAAAATCAACATTCAAAATCATTTCTGTAAATTTCGGCTGCCCGCCATAATGCCATGACACTTTTTTCACGTTTCGGCATGGCCCTCTAGATTAGTTGCGTCGCGGCCTACTTGATTACAATCGAGTAGGCCGTGGCAAGTGGCCAGTGCAAAGAGGTTGGAGGTTGGATACAGTTTTAATTATTTTATTTAGGTATATCTAAAATCGAATAATTAATTTATTTCATACTAAGCAAATTAATCTTTACATTTATTTATAGAATTATATAAATACCTACAAAAAATAAGATTAAAACTATTAGATCAGATACTTTTTTTAAACTTTTCTAAAGTTAGCAGTATGTGTATTTTAACTGATCTCTTAATATACCTGTTTTATAAAATGTACGTGCAGTATTTTACTTACCTCACAGTCAAAATGAAAAGTAGAATGTTTAAATCGGGTGAAATTACCCATTTCACCCTCGAACTAATGGCCAGAAATATCTCGGGTGTAATGGGTCACTTTCAACCCTTGGTTAACAATCTACTATTTTACATGACGGCCACTGAGTGGTTCAAACAAACGATTTAATTTTATAGCCTTGAGTTTTTCGCAACTAAAATATACGACATGCTCGTATTATTTGCTTTTTGGTGAGGGGAAACATCGCAACAAAACAAAACTAGCAGAGATCCGCGAATAAAGAGCATGCGAAGTTAATTCGCACTGTAAATCCTACATACACATATAATAACTAAAATACTCGTATCAAAGAAACAAAATCATTTACAGTCGAAAACAAACAGCATATACAAAGTAGAAATGACTAATGTTTGGTTTGACGGCAGTGTTAAATAAACAAGTGCTTATAATTTAATACTGAGAGTCTGGTCTAATGTTATCTAATGTTATTCAGCCTAATTACGAAATACCTGTTGCAGTTTCCATATTGGGTGCTAAGTGTACACGAAACTTTACAATAGAAACAGGAGCGTTCGCCTCGACAAAGAAAATGGTTGACACACGGCTGCCTCAGAGGACATAACTCCCTTAATGGACACGCTCCGATACTCTAGCATCACACGATATATGACTTTGTGTCGAAGTTGTTTCTAAGAAAATGTGATCCAACAACGGAAGGCTGATAGATATTATTTCTTTGTGGCAGGTTTTGGTAAAGATTGATAAAACTTTCAGTACAGACATTTTGTCAGTACAGAAACATTTATGGCGTTTAATAATCATGAACCATTTTGTGCCTTAGTGTCGTATTTTCTTGAAGACACTATTGTCCAAATATTTCGCTGTGCTACGGTGCTCGTAGTTGGTAACTCGGGGAACTCCATATGTAGAGAAAGCAGAGAACCCAAACAAACGGGGTCAACTGAAAGTGTTAAGAGTTGACTATGGGAGTCAGGTATGGGAGTATGTTGTAAGCAATACTACGATCGATACAAATCCAATAGCGATATCACTAAAATATCACACTTTCTCCAATCGTTAGAATTAGAGATGAAAACTTCAGTTACAAGCGTGAGCTTATCTTAGTCTGTTATCCCAGTTGTTAATATGAACAGTGACGTCATTATCCTTTAGCAGACACTACGCTATCCCCAGTGCCCGAGCTAATTGACCGTAAATTTCATCCTTGTTTATTTATTAACGAGTACACGCTTGCTTTAATGTGCTATTAAGATGCTGGTATCGTGCATTAAAGCTGCACCTACGTGTCTTATTAACTTGTTATGTGCCTTTATTTAGGACGCAACGTTTGCTATTCCTCTAGCCGCCCAAAGGCCTAATAAAAGGCGTCCTGAAAGCAGGATGAATAGTTAAAGGAATTAATATACTCAATTCAACATTGGAACACAGTTGCAATTGTTCTGTATCGTTCGATTTCAAAACAAAACCAATTCTACTGTATTTCCTATTAAAGTTGGTTAAAAGGGGTTAAAGGGGTTATTTTAGGTTAACGGCCACTCGTAAAAGCGGTAGATTATGTATGACAAATCTATTAAAAAAAAACATATTTTGTTCAGAAATGTAATACTCTAATATGCACCAGAGCCGAGATATTTGCCATACATATTTCCACAGGTCATATTGAAAAGTTATAAACAAAACTTAAAACTTAAATATCTCGGCTCCGATATTAATAAATAATAATTGATATAACTGGTGACCCTAGAGCTGGCGGCTTTCTTGCGCAACGCATCAGCATTGCAATTCAACGAGGAAATGCCGCCAGCATCCTCGGTACAATGCCTCGAGGGCCTTTTTTAGATTTGACGTAGGTTTCATTTAACTTAGTTTATGTTAATTATCATCTTGTATTTACTTTATAAATAAATATTAGTCAGTGTTAAGCGTTCATGTTTATGTCAAAGTTTAAAACACCGTAGTACTAATTCTGCGAAAGTATATTAACATCTTTTAGTATTAAAAACCACAATAATATCCATAAAAATATTACTGATAATTACGATTTGTCAAAACCGCTCAAAGTTAACTATTTCATGTGAATTTGTAGTGACTCAATTTCCCCCTAGATGTCGCTGTTCTAGTGGCAAACTGGGTAACGATAGTTCACCCTAAGTTTAAGGAGTGGTTGAGACCGCTTGCATGTGTGACCTCAGGCAACTGTACCTACTGATACTTATACTAATAAATTGTTGTAAAGTAGAAAGTTCAGTGTATATTTTTGGGACCCCTTGACAGTCAGTCTAATAATAAATTCATTAATTTCGACCAACTAGGATCATACAAATTACAAAAATACAGCAAAAATTGATAAAACAGGTAAAATTAAATATGTAAACTACGGCGACAGCTGGACGCATATGACTACATTATGTGGTCACTTACACCCCACTACCGCCGCAGTTTACTAAGATTTGGTTGTCATTACATGTATCATATGACAATGATTCAAATAATGACAATCAATGTATTGTTTAACACGTTTAATTTTATATATCTAAGCGTATTAAGGGGTCCTTTTTCTTTTATGGTGGGCGACAAGAGGTTAATTTCAATGAAGAGGATACAATATTTTGGAAGGTTCGTAACACCGTCGCTCCTGGTTATTTTCCATGTAACAGTTATTGAGTTGCAGCCTTCTGCTGCTTGGGAACTTCTAACTGTCAGAATGCCCACTACCTACGCAATGTTGTTTCCGCCTTTAAATTGGATGCCAGTCGCTTCCACAAAATCTAGCGCCTACGCAAGTACTAAGGGCCCATTTCACGAAGCTAAAAGATAAAACTTATTACTAGTTAGTAAGCAACAGCCTCCTAGCCGTTAGGTATAGCTGACAGGATGGACAGTCAGCTTCTCATACATTGGACCAGGGGGGTAATCACGTAACGTTCCGAACGTGCGTTAGGACAATTTAACTGTCATTTTTCCATATAAGAAGTGACATTAAGATCTACCTGACGCGCGTACAATGCGTTACGTGATCGACCTGCCGAGTACAGTCGCCATCACATACATCGGAGCAAACAAGCACGTCACAAACATCGGAACACACCTCTATTTTCAAGGCATTAGGGTGCATGTGCGAATATTTTTGAACACCTATAGTACCTATGTATGTGATGGCGACTGTACACTCGTTAGTCACCTAGTACACGGTTGGCATTACTAACACTAGTAATTAAGTATACCTAGATAATAAATAATAATTTTAACATCTATGGTCCCGTGGTTGTCTGATTTTTTTTTATAAGTCTACTTCTGGCAACACATAGGCACTCGACCAATAAGGAACGGCCAGTGTTGCTGGTTAAGACTACGGCTTGTAAAATTGTAACTTGTGGCTTTGCGAAGTAGGCCACTAAGATTTAATGGAGACCCGCTTTAGATTACAACCGGCATAAGGCTTATATAAAAAAAAACAAATCTAAAAAATATTGTGCAAAGTTGCCCAAAATGCTAATGACAATTAAAATACACGTCGGAGAGCTTTACTACCAGATGGGCTCAAGTTATGGTGGTCAAGGCTCGACTCGATGATCTTACTCCTACTGTTTCTAATAATTTTAAATAGCCCCATCATAATCAGTTTGATTGTATATCTATATTACTTTGTATATATGTATACGTGTGCTGGTATTGACATACATGAAGTTACTTACATATCCCGGGATAACTTAGAAATCGAAATACCTTACTCAACCAACATACATTAAAGTTGGAATGAGATATTGACATTTCCCAAAATGCGTGCGTCTGTCCAAAAGTTTTGTGGTATATAACGTATATGATACGGGGCCCAAGAGGAGAGGTGTAGCGGTTAATTTGGCAATATTTTCATTAAGCCAATAAGTACCTACGACAATTATTATTTTTTTCCGTCTTGAGTTGCCATGGTTATGTTTTCTGCGTCACTCATTAAAACTGTAATTTAATTTATAGGAAAATGACAGTTAATTTGTCCTAGCGCTTGTCCAATAAGTTATCATTTATAGCAAATATTTATTCGCATGAAAATTTTTTTTCAGAGCCTTTGATGTTTTCTGTGTACCTATTTATTGAGATATTGATAGCTATAAAATATTTTTATTTTTATTTTATTTTATTTTATTTATTTCCACACTTACAACTATCTTTACAGGTACTAAACCTAAGACAATAGTGTAACTATTTGTACAACCATGTTACCATTTATATCTAAGTATTATTATAACATAATATAAACAATGCTGACTTTGTGAATTCATTCAGAGAACACGAAAACAGGTCTATGTTATCTGCTATTAAGTTGAGGGTGCACAGGGTGCGGGTCATCGGCGCCATACCGAGCAGGTTGGTGCGCCCGCGCGGCGCGGACATCAGCTGCGGCCGGCGGCGGCGCCATACGTATCTATCGGGGACACTCAGACTCACATAACTCAACACCTGACTGTTGCATATTTTGCCCCTAATTAATTTAAATACGTACGTGGCCAGACATAACTCTCTGCGCACCTGCAGCTTGTTGTACTATCTCCATACATCTCCATCTAGTACCAAACGCTTTATTTGAGCTTACTTTATAGGGCTAGTTCGATTTGTGTAAGATTATCTCCTAGTATTTATTCCCTTTCCCTCAGCTGGTCAAATGCGTAACGATTGTACGTTAAGTAGTAAATGTATTTTTTTTGTACGAGAAAATAACACTTGAAATGTCTTAACGCTTGTTCGGAAAAATACGCAATTGCCCCTCTGGCCATCGCTATCTTCTACATCTCGGGGCAACTCCGAAGGGCCGCCGGGGCTGTGCTACATTACAGTTCCGTCTTGCTTGGTGAAAATTTAAGTGCCACGTTGACGTTGTTAGACTTACAATTTAATTCGTCGTTTGTGACATCCCTAACTAGGGAGGATCCCTTTAAATAATTGAGAATGTGGGATAATTACGGATGAAAGCCTTATTTTGATGGCATGCGGGTTAAGATAATTGGGTATGCCTTTTATTTATTAAAAGGCGTAAGTGGCGTGGCAGGAAACTTGGTGGGTAAGCCGGTTTGGCTTACTTTTTTCAAGGCCTGTAAGATTAAGGCACAGATATTACCAACATATCATGTAACATACCATATGATTTGTGAGCCGGTGGGACTGGGGTTCTGTGAAATGAAAGTAGCAAATAGAGAAGGGACAGAATACAATTTTCTTGATAACGAATGCGAAAAGTATTTGAAGTACCTACGATTGGCCCCCAATTTAGGA
The DNA here is from genome assembly GCA_963854355.1 of Epinotia brunnichana. Classification (NCBI taxonomy): domain Eukaryota; kingdom Metazoa; phylum Arthropoda; class Insecta; order Lepidoptera; family Tortricidae; genus Epinotia; species Epinotia brunnichana. The sequence continues at coordinate 28,519,413 of OY977945.1, forward strand.
ATATACCTACATAGATCAAAGAACCTAATTACAATTTCGAATTCAGAGGAATTCATAAAAATTAAATTCAGGGAAATTCATCCATAATAACATAATATACTTATTTATTTGAAATTCGTCTAACTTAGCTGGATATCGCTGATGTACAATCGAACCAACTGAATCATGTCCCACCATAGAACCTTGTTACAATTAACAAACATACGCACGATCATTTATGACGTTAACACGTCAGTGAAATGTAACAAGGTTCCATGCTGGGTCAGGATTAAATTTTGTCGATAGTACAGTCAGGGAATGAAAAGATTGATCACCTTAAGATCTGTTTTTGCTTGCTCAGTATAAGTTATCAGTATCTGTCAGACACATTCCGTCATAATGAATGTCATTTCACTACACCTCTTTAAATTTTGGAAAACGAGTTAAAAAAAGAAAAAAAAACGTATACAAGAAATAGCAATGATGACATTGACAGGACCTGTTACTCACATTTATAGTTTTAATAATTTTAAGCTAAGAGGATTTAATCATTAGATGTATCAAACTTGACATAACGTAATGGCAAGATCAAACTAATAAAAAAGGTTTTAGTTCAACTATTAATAGGCAAGGAAAATTCGTCTAAGTAAATTTGAACTTTGTTGTCAAACAGTTGAACATAATTTTCAATACATCACTCTCGTCTGATACACAGTTTAAAAAGGTAACATGTGCTTGCAACGCTTAAATTATTTGATTTGAAAACTGATCAACCTTTTCATTCCGCCACTGTACCTAAGTAGTTTGTTCATTATGTTAGGTTAGTGAGGTAAAAAAATATTTTTACTCAAATCACTTTGCATCTGCAGACTAGGGATGTATTTTAAGTTTTCCGTTTTGTGGCCCTAAACTGTATGTTTGTGATTAGCACACTCCATTGACACGATCACATAGAGTTCCGTACCTCAAGAACACTTAACGCAGAAACTAGTACAAGTTTTATGTGACTGGTGTTAGATCGCCTGGCGCGTGAGATAAAAAAATCAGTCAATCAATATCGTTTATTTGCCAGAATATTACGAAAATAGGCGAGCTATGTGCGGGGATACATCTATTGTGGTGAGAGGCACGAGGCCGACGAAAATTTCCGAGAATTTCTGAACAACACGAGCGGCTTTTTGTTTCGCGGAATCTTTCTAGTGACCTTGAACTTGCGGTTTCAAAGCATAATTATCGATCTAGACTGGTGTGATAAGCATCAAAGTGATGTAATTGTAATGTGTGTGACTTTTTGATCAGAAAAAAATGTGAATAATTAACTGTTGTTGTAGGGAGTCATACTTTTCGGGTCATTGCCATCTACCAACCTATCCAACCCAGGTTGGATATTGAACCTGGGTTGGACAGGTTGGAAGATGTGAATGACCCAACTTTTCGTGACCAAAAATTAAATACTTAAATAACATCAGCTGGTCCCCTTAGCTACTGACATGTTTGTGGCAACCGAAGTTGCCAATTTCGCTCACCCCTAAACTGATTGTGGCAACTAAAATAAAATAATTTGGGGTCAATCTTACACAAATCGACCTAATCCCAACTAACTAACAAACTAAGCAAAGCTTGTACTATGGGTACTAGACGAAGATAAACATAATTATCTACTCACTACACTTCACTGGGTAACTGTAGTTGCCTAAGAGAGAATTACGGGCGGATTTAAAAAAAAACGCAATTTAGGTAGCCCTCTTTTTTAAATCCGAAATCAAGTGAGCGTGGAAAGGTTAATTATATTATTTTTTATTTTATTTTATTTTATTTATAAAGTACATCCACATCATATAATATATATTACAATTCACTTAAAGCTAGCATATTAAGAGGTATTTATTTCTGATATTTATATACAACAATTACGGAAGTACATAACATTGGCTACGCATGTTGCATTGATAGCAATAAAAGTTATAAATTACTTAATACAAAATAAAATATGAACTAAACTAATATTAACAGAATTTATATGTAAATATCTATAGAACTAATTATGTTCTGACACGTCAGAATGGGTAAGCTTGTTACGAACAAATCTATATTGAGTTATCACCAAACAATCACTCACCTTAAACGGTTGGACGCAATCATCGTGATGTTTTAACTGAGTAATTTATTTGTCATGAAAAATCTCATTTGTAACAGAATCTTTCAATCTTCGCAGACTCGCTCCTGACCTTTTCCTCTTCAATCCAGCCTCATAAAATGCGTCTGCATAAACAGCCGATCGATTTCCGGCGACAACTCTCGCGCCGGAAATTATCGTCGCTATGCGGGTTTTCAGGAAGACCTGCGGACACATTGGTTACAGTGTTTCAGTACGAAGAGTGGACATAATTAAACGATAAGTTTACAGTGTAGCGCGATATTTTTATCTTTATTTCAGATGATTTGATAGAGGTGCAGGTTACGGCTGGGTAATGTCAGATGAATGACGATTCAGAAAGTTGTCAACAGAGTTATTTAACTACCCTACAAAAGTCTGTAGAACTGCTAGGTAAACCCGAGAAAACTCTACTAGCTATCCTTTATTTTACTGGTTTTCTAGGGCACGACACAACACTCACAGTATCCAGAGTATAGGTGTAATTTCATGGTGTTAGATTAAACTTTCGTATGACTTAGCAGTGATCAGTGCCATTGAAAATTTACTCTGTGACACACTTGTTTTTTTTTAAATCCTTTAGCACTGTATGTGCCAAAGCATATAATCATAAGCAAGTTTTTGGTTGTCCTTCCAATCGAATACCTTTGAAAAAGTTTTTTCACTATACCTGTATCTGATAGACTTGATGATTACCCGATTAAAAAAAAAGGTTTGTGATCATTATAGTCACGTACTCGTATTTCACCGATTAATTATTGGAATAGGGAACATTACTGCAATGTTCTGCCGCCAGAGGCAGCACTACCACTAATAGTAAAACAGGATAATATAGGGATTCACACACCTATGCACAATTGATTGTCAAATGAGTGACAAGGATGCTTGCATAGACAATACCGAAAGTGGGAACGAGATATAATGTCAACGCTGCTAGTGTGGCCACCTACGAAGAGTTTTGCGTAATGTTCGCTATTCTGTTTCCTGCTCATTTGACGGATGTCACCGTTTACCGAATGTATCAATAACTCGTTGACTAAGTGCCCTCTGACTGAGAACGGGCACGAAAATTTTACTCGTTTAGAAAACTGAATAAAGACACCGCCACGGCTCTCCGTTAAAACAAACATTTCACGTCTCCCCAAATTAAATTGTGCGCATTATTCCAATATGGAGGCTCTCACGTTCCCGATGATATATTCCGGCATTTGTCGTTTTCGCACTTAATTTATACAAAACCCGCTGTGAGCTGACGGGAGGGCGAGTGCACACTTGTTGCTGCGTTTATTAAACTGGATAAAACCGGATTTTACCGGTTTTTACCAGTGGAGATAACATTTCGATATTAGGTTATATAGTTGTTGCATTTTACGTAACCGAGTGGGCGCGTTCCTATTGTTACTAACCTTAAGAGTGAGTGAGTGAATGAGTTTTGACGAACGGTTAGCCTAGTGGGTAGCGCTGCCTATGAAGCTGAAAGTCCTGAATTTGAATCCAGGTAAGGCCAAATATTTGTGTAACGAACATGATGAATGTTTGTTTCTGAGTCTTGGATGTTCTCTATGTATTTAAGTATTGATATCTATTAAATATATCGTCGTCTAGTACCCATAACACAAGCCTTATTCAGCCTACCATGGGGCTAGGTCGTTTTTTGTAATGAATGTCCTCTAATATCGATACCTGCAGACTCAAAGGGCGTAACAGCCTGTTATTGTAACAGCTGTTACGCCCTTTGAGTCTGCCGGTATCGATTTTTACTTAATAAATAAAAAAAAATAAAAAAGCCTTTTATTTCTTTCAGAATTATGTTTACAAAGTAGTTATGTTAGTATCAAAAGTTGAGTAGTTAGTTATTTTTAATGTTAGTAAGTTAAGTTTTATAAAGAATATTAGGTAGTTTAAAATATTATAATTATTTTTGTTGCACTCATTATTCTGCAAGAACCCCTCTGCAGGTAAAGGCCTCCTCCAAAGTGAGCCAGTCTTCCCTGGACTTTGCTGTTTGTAACCAGTTTGGACCCGCTGTGTGTTTGATTTCATCCTCCCATCTGTTGCAAGGTCTCCCTTTATTTCTTTTGCCTACTGGCCCCCTCCATACTGTCACACTTTATGTCTACCTCTGATCTTGAACGCGTGCTACATGTCCGGCCCACTTCCATTTTAATGCAAGAGCTTGTGCCAGACCGTCTGTTGCTTTTGTGATGTTTCGTATTTTTGTATGTCTTATTATTTTTTTTATTTTTATATTTAGCATACTGCGCTCCATTCCGCGTTGGCACGTATTCATTTTATTTCTGATATTGCTGTTAAACAACTGTTAATATTTACTTATTTCATTATTATTTATTTAAGAGTCCCCAGGGAGCTCGACACAAGTCGGCTTCCCATACAAAAGCACTTTGGCCCTCATTTTAACCCGAAGGGCGCGCTAGTCGCACCGTGTGCGACTAACGGCTACGCTGTCATTGGCCGAATGTTTTATTTTGGATTTATCGAGTGGCCATCTTAAATAAAATAAACCTGGGTAGCTTATGCATTATGCCAACAACGGCATGCTGGTATAACATGAAACTTGTTTACATACTGGGATCCGCCATAACTAAATGTCTAAGGTTGGAAACTAGTTTCTGGTGTTAGAAATTATAAAAGTTTTCATGTACGAAAAACGTCTTTTGTTTTTATTTATTTTCGTATTTCTCTCTATTTCGTATCTAGCAGGAAAATGACAGTTGATTGGTAAAGTTACGTAATTACCAATCAAATGGGTTCCATAACGTTTCTTACGTACCTAGGTAGACCTAACGTATGGGTAAATTTTTTAATGGTAAACCTAATGCGGGTTTCAAAATTAACCTAATTACCCCTCAGAAATACAGAATACGAATAATATTATATTTCATAGTAATTTAGAGAAGAGTATCTTACTTAACATTGCTCGTAAATCAACATGCATCCAACGGATCCAACCTGTCGCTTGTATCATATCCATCCATAAACCAATCCTCCAGTATTCCCGATGGATCGCAAGCTACTATGGCCTCGCCTTTACACAAACAATAATAAACTGTGGCTGTTAATCTTGCTTCGGCTGTGACCACTTTATTAGATACCGGGACACCGGTGTATAGAGAAATATACGCCTTCGGGGAAAAGTTGCGACGGAACTAAATATCTGGATGGGGTTTTTGTTAGTAGCTTTGTTCCCTTGGATGAATAATAAGATACGCCATTCATAATATACAGAATGGCAGGATAACGGAAATTGTCGGAAACACGTTGTATAGAATTTTGATATAGTTAGCCACGCAGAAATTCTCCGCTGGTTCCTTACACCTTTTCCACCACCCCTGAATGTGATGTGTTTGCAAGCAGATGGGCAGTTAGTACACTTAGTACGTGATGAATGTTTGAGGTTCTGCTAGTAGATGGATGCACGTCTCTCTTCTGTTTAACATTTATTTGTTTTGTAAAATATTAGTGTTGTTATTGTTATTTGTATTGTTGTTTCAGTGGTTTCACAGTTATTTCATTCCGACTGTTACGCTGTGTAACTGTTTTGAATAAATAAATAATTAGATTACTGAACGTGTGTCGGCCAAAATTGTAGTTTCAGAATATAAAATAATCATCATTATTCGAGACAAAAAATACAACATCATAAAATAAGAAAGCACCTATTTATTAAACTCAACAAGGTTTTAGTCTAAATTACTATTTTAAACTAAGTCAGATGAGCGTATCCAAGCGTGTAATTTTTTCACCTTTTCTGCCATTTTGCTTGGTTTTATTTTTATTTTTTGCTCTAAGTTGTTAACGAAAAGCAAATGAATTTTCATGAAACACGATCAACTCACTTTAACAAAATATCGTTTTATTCAGATTCAGTTCTTTTCAAAAACAACCTGATATCGTGTTTTACGAGCAGAAATCATGTTGTCCCGATATTGGGCAAAACAATTTTCTGCGAAACGATTTTAAGCATTGTATGAATCGCTTGGTTACCAAATAGCAGCAACTCTTTTTTTTTATACAACGACGGTGGCAAACAAGCTTACGGCCTGCCTGATGTTAAGCTGGTACCATAGCCTATGGACACTTGTGACTCCAGAAGAATCACAAGCGTGTTCCCGATCCTTTATTCACGTGAGGATTCGATGCGTTGGCAGATAGAGACATGCAGGTCCCTCACTCCCAACACAGCGCACCCTAGGGAGCTCTGGCGACCTTGTATTGCATAATATATAGTATTGCATAATACAGGTATGCTGTCGAATGCAGAAAACATTTCGAGAGACGATGGCCAGTTCCATCTTTAGTTAGATCCTGTCTCCGCTTAAACTTACCCCGTGTTATTTACGACGGCACTTTACCCGCTCTGCATAGGGAGACGAATGGCGCGCTGCAAACTCCTGATTTCTGCACCCTGCTGTCACTAGGGAAACCAAGATACTCAATGAATATGACACTTCTGGCATGATTTGATTAACTTAATTCTAAGTCTAGTAAAATTAAAATATTTATTCTAAAAGTAGGCCTCAAGGGCTCTTTTGCATTTGTCAGAGCTGTACAGATATAATTACGATGGCAATATAAGTAACATTTTTGTCTGCCTAATTAATTAGGTATTACCTACCTAATAAGAAACCTAGTTCAAGGTAGAACTAATAATATCACCTGCAACCTAGATTTAACCTAAATGTTACCTAGATTTAAGATTCTTTGCTTTGCCCTTACGGGGTCCATTTTATTACTTGTAATATTATGTGTGCAATAAATAATTTGAGTTGGAGTTTGAACATGAAAATACATAACGGCCTTAAGTATCACAATGAACCAATAATGGATAAGAAATCCGTCACTGACGCACTCGCATACTTGTCAGAACGTAACGGATGTCTTATCGACAGCGAGAACTGGCGAGAAGTGATACAATGGCAACCATGCTACACCCGCTGGGTACACACATTGCCGAGAGACGTAAGTTTAGAGTTTCCGGGTCCATTCAAATACAATCAATTTAAAGATGGCGATGTAGAGTCGCCTTGGTCAAGAACATATCATATAGTAGTAAAGTTATAGCTTTGAACAACAGCGGCGCTTATGCTGGCAGAGGACAGAAGATGGACTGGAAGGATATCTGATGGGGTAACAGCAAATGGCCATTGTACTTTGGTAATAGACTGAGAGCTGAAGGACGAAAACTGCAACAGTTTTATAAAGGCTTATATTTTAACATTAGGTCATAAATAGCTCGAATATCAATAGCCTGGTGTGACGTGCCGTCAGTCAGCCAGTTTTTGGGACAACTGGCGTGGGGGTGGTTCCGAACTTGTTAAAAAAACACCTACGTCGCAACTGTTTTATAAAATCTGAAAATTTGTCTGTAGATAGTAAGACAACTAACAAACTATGCGGACATAGTCAGTCTGCAGAATATTGGAACAGTACGCGTCAGCAGCCCGCTAAACCCGTCAAAAAATTTGGTAGCAAAAAAAGTGTTTTATAAAATCAAAAAAAAATCGTGCAAGTAGTTCATAGTACCTTAAACCTGATTAATATAGTCAGCCTAAAGTTTTATGAAACATACGCCGTCAGCAGTCAATAGAACGGCGGTGCGGCGCGCCGTCCACCTGCCACCAAGGAAGAGGACGACTGAAATCCATATGGTGGCGACGCAAATCTTGATAAAATGACAACCCAGAACAGAAATGTCTGGCGCACGTGATCAAGGAGACTGTAAATGTGCTTGATTTTGGCTAATGTATGACTGGCGTCTTCTCCACCGACAAGACTGACGCTTCTATTAGTAAAGTTACATAAATCATAACAAAATTATGAAAACACTTCACTCTGCTTTCTTTGAAATTTGGTGCAAACAGCTACATTTGTAGAAAATACGATAATAGAGAGATCTCTCAGGGACCGAAGTCCAATGAGAGTTGTTTGGATGTTATATTTATGCAACTGATTTAAGAAACTTCGATAGTGCGATGCAGAACTAGTCAGATAGTGACGTCACATCAGCCCCCCTTTGAGACGGAGGGGTCAGCGATGTATGAAGAGAAGAGTGCAGCTTGCCAGTGCTCAGAGCCAGCGTGGCGAGCGAGCGCTCAGAGCCAGGGTGGCGAGTGAAGAGAGAGAGAGAGAGAGAGTCTGGCTTGCTGAGAAGAGTCGGGCGTCAGTCAGGAGTTGCGCTTATGTCCATTGTCGGGGTCACCAATGTAGATAATACGATAATAGAGAGATCTCTCAGGGACCGAAGTCCAATGAGAGTTGTTTGGATGTTATATTTATGCAACTGATTTAAGAAACTTCGATAGTGCGATGCAGAACTAGTCAGATAGTGACGCCACACATTCAATACAAACTTAAGATGAATAAATACTCTAAGGTACGCAATGAAATGACAGCTAGTTTCTGCCCAAGGACAGATAAAAATGTGTGTCAAGGGACGGTGTAAGTTAAACAAAAGTTTATTAACAATCAATAGCAGATAATAAAAGGCAAGAAGTTGACAACGTGGTTATTCAACAATTTAACCTTGCACAAGGATCCTCTTTGTCACTTACCCCAGTCAAAAGTGCTTGTTAGAGAGTTTAACCGCAGATTTCACGAGCATTAGTTAAACTTTTCCATTTTGACCAGTCAAAAGAGTGCGAAATGAACCGAAAGCGATTTGGGAGCTGCTAAATTGTAACTCAACGAGTTAAACGGACTTCGCCAACTTTTTTCCGGTTTCCGGGCTTTTTGTAATTGAATTTTGCTTCAACGGTTCATTACACGAAATAATCTGCTTGATGGAGTATTTTCAACGTCTTTAAAGAATTAAATACATTTCAGGGTTTCGTAGCTCAAAAGGAAAAAAACGCAAGTCCTGACCCAAGAGAATTACATTTATTTTAAATAGGTAACTTTTTGAAATGACGCAAACAGAAATTGGAATCAGAATCCTAATTAAATTTAATTATGATTGACAATAATTAGTTATTAAATGCATTAAAAATACATGATAGCTGTATATGCTGTGTAAGTTGTTTCTGTAAGGGTGAGATGCACGAGAAGACAAGACAGGGCATTTGAACGCGAAGATGGAGCGGGAATTCTATGAGGATCATTCTGCTATAGTCGTCTGTCAGTCAGAGTGAACCACGTTCATTTCTCAGCTATTCTGAAATTTTGTGTTGCGGTTGTGTCTAATTACCACGACCCTTTCTTTTATATGGGGTCGTGGCAATTTGATGCAGAAACAAATCTGGAGAGTGACTGTTCTAAACTATAGTCCAAAGTCCCAATCTCGACAACTGTAGTACCTTCTTGTTTACTTAGGCCACGTTTAAAGTTTAAACTCCCGTCCACTGCCTGTTCGTATTTGCTAATTTTCCAGCTAATAACTTATTTCTTATCGTTGTGTATATATGTTTAGTCCGTACAAGTTTAACATTTAGGATGGGTGCACCTAACCGTCTGTAGTCATCCGGTGTTCATTAAAATCTGAATGTATGGAAAGTTTGACAAGTTTATATGGAATGACAGCGGCCGTCGCCATATTTATCGTTGATCGATCTATACCCAATCTTATGCTGGTGCAACCCGGTCCTTAACCTCAGATTAAATCCTTAAGGTCTCTGCCCACTACACCGTATCATACCATGACCGTGCTAGGAACGAAACCGGCAAAAAAATATTATTTGTAAGGAAAAGTATGCGACCATACCCACTAGACCGTTCCGTCACCGGTCCGTCATTTTCATGTATTTGACACATACGTTCATGAGCACGGTCATGGTATGATACGGTGTAGTGGGCAGAGACCTTTTTCTATTTTGTTCGAATCCGGTGTTAGTATGAACGTCTTAGTAGCCTCTGTAGTGATAGTTTGCATCTTTATACAAACATAGACGATCTACTTACGTCCGCGTAGATCAGCGGTAGTTTACATGGAAAAGGATCGGCTACGGGGAAAAGCAATACCGTGTCGGTGCCGATGTTTTTGTATGGTCTAAGCCAGAAGCGAATAGCTTTGAAGACATTATGGATAAAAAACTTAAGTAAAGCCCTTCTTGTACGAGGTGACGTATTCGAATAGATATTACATATAATATTTAAATTGTCTAACACAAACATGACAAATGCCTATTCGAACACGTCACCCCAACATGCCAGAGCGGCTTTACTTAAGTTTTTACTTATTCTATCGATAATTAGACAAAAGTTCGCCCAGAATGTAAAAGAAAATATGCCCGTTTTGCGCTTCTGTTAATTATTGTTTAAGGGGCTACGAGCTCTCAATGACCTTCGATCTGTAAGTGTCCGTTTTTCGTGTTTTGTATGGTTTATCGTATTAACAGCAACGAGGTTTACCGAAATTCCATATTTAATTGAAAACTCACAGGTTTAGATATAACACACACTTAACTTAACTTTAACTTTGCCAATTTTAGGCCAAAGAAACCAGTTTTTTGGACGTAACTTTTGTAAAAATGAGTTTAAAATAAAAATCTTTCGTACGCTGTTAGATACGTCAATAAAGAACAGTTACCTATATGTAGATTTCATTTAAAAAGTGCATTTATAAACAACATACTAATAAGTGCTGATCTCTGTCCATGTTTGTTGTTATGAATATATGCTTATTTTATTCTATTCCATTTCTAGACCCATTAGGGCATGTCAGATATTCTTGCGTCCTTTGTGTAGTCAAATATTGATGCAGGTGGCACTGTGCGTGAATTTTGTCCTTTACACATCCGTGCATAATTCATTATATATAGCGACTGTTCAAAAGTCGAGTATAAGTAGAATTGCTCAAAAGCGTCACCAAATCGCTAACACTTATCATTTGCACCAAAACGAACTCTACTGATAAAATGAGCGGGGGCATTGCAAAACTAAACACAGCAACGGTTTGCACTAAGGCTTTGTTTGTTGGTTTTCGAGCAAGTTTTATTTCTATCCTCGCTGCGATACCGTGGCACTTACGTCTACAGTGTGGGGACGTGGGGAGATTAAGGTGCATTGCAAAATAAGTAATGCAGGGAACTAAAATAAATTCGCAGCGATTGTGCAGTTGCACGCAGATTGTAGGATGAGAAGCAAATTGAGAGTGAATAGGCACCCATCTAGGTATGCATGTGTTCGGTAATTCGGTGCTCTTCAATAAGTAGACGTCGTAGTTGAATATAAGTAGGTTTAATCAGCTTCCACAAAGGTATATATGTATAGTATCAACATTTGATTTAAATGTTTTAATATTAAGACGGTGCTTGATCGTTGCCGTCCGTGTTGGTGTCTAGAATGATGTGTTAAGTAGTGTCCTCTTCCCGCGCTCCGCACCCCTCTGTCGTCCAGCTAGTTAGGGTGGGCTTAGACATCTTCCCCCCCTCGAAGACCGTGGGAGTTCGAGTTGTCTGCATGCTCGTTTGGTAACGGGCAGAGGTTTGTAATTGCACGTCGGATGATGCCCCTTGACGTGTTGACATCTGCTACGCGTGCGATGTGCGAGACGCACCTATGACTGGCTCTGGGCTGAGTAGAATTTGAAGGGAAATCCTGCACCTTCGGCGTTGGTCGTTACGGCTTAGCAGGAACTTGGTCGGGTCGGGGTTCTGAATTGAAAGGCTTGTTTACTTTTCAAGTAATGTCACTTCGCTGCTACTGTAGGTACTGAATTTCATGGGGTCTGGCCGCCCAATTTATACTATTAAGTTACCTCGGCCGGACGCCCCTTCGCCCCGTATATTTGGCGGGAAAGCGATTTGCGCGGGAAATTTTGGCGCGAAATGACATGTTCATTTATTATAGTTCAATCTTACTCTAATACATTATTTACAGTGCTTATACCTATTTCTATGCTATTTATAATACATTATTACACGAGATCCTGCTCGTTCGGCGTAAAAATGCATCTGAAACGCGGGAATTCCGTGTCCGCCCGTATATACGTACCTCGTTCCCCACCTGAGGTATAAATACCGGGTTTCCCCCCTCGCTCGCCCATCAGTCGTTGCCTGACTGGCGCGCGAGTAGGATCTCTAGGTTTCCTTTAGTCTGTCTATATTTCTTAGTGGAAACTTAGTGTTATCCACTCGTTATTTAGGAAACCAGCGGTATATTACCCTTTTTTACTATGTAGGAAGGAAATGTGAGGCCTATTACTCTTTATTTCAGGTGCCATTTACATAAGGCAATAGTAGCGCAATGCCTATGTTATAAGAAGGTTTATAAGCTAGATTATTACAATTTAGGTCGCGACTGACAATTTTATGTTTATAGCGGGTTTATTCTATGCCGTCCTGCACATCTCTCCCGCCGACCATCGTTCGGGTGAACGTTGGATCTTCTTTTGCGTGCAGGTTCTCAGGCTCCGTCGGCAGGATCACCAGCTTCTTGGTCGGTCTTCTGAAGACTCCGCCCTTGGTGGTCACGTCCACTGCTCGTGTCACGCCGTCGGGGCCCGGGTATATAGCTGTAACCCGGCCTCGTGGCCATGTGTTGCGAGGCAGATTCCCGTCGGCCACTAGCACGATGTCGCCGACGTTGATAGGCCGCCCATAACCGTAGGGCTCCCGCCGGTACTGGAGTGAGGGCAGGTACTCCCGGAGCCAGCGGGCCCAGAAGTGCTCGGCCAGGCGTTGGCTCGTCCGCCAAGTCGCGCGGCCGATGAGTGCGGTGTCGTCGAATGTCCCGGGGTTGGGGGCCCGGGCTGAGCCACCGAGGAGGAAGTGGTTCGGCGTGATGGCTTCTGGCTCGTCAGGATCAACCGCCACGTGAGTGAGGGGGCGGCTGTTCACTGTATATTCGGCCTCGGCGAGCAGAGTAGTCAGGGTCTCCTCGCTGGGGCGGCGCTCGTTGAGCACGGCGTGTAGGGCTCTCTTGACGGCTCGTACCATCCTCTCCCATGCCCCGCCCATAAATGGGGCTCCCGCCGGTATGAAGCGCCAGCTGATACCGCGTTGCGCGGCGTCGGATTCGAGGGCGTCGCCGTAGGCCACGCGGAGCTCTTTGTCGGCAGCGTGGAAGTTACTTCCGTTGTCGGTCCAGATCTCGGTCGGGCAGCCGCGGCGCGCGATCATGCGTCGGAGCGCCATGACCGCGGAGTCCCCGCCGAGACTTGGTATTACTTCCAGATGTACTGCGCGCACGGTGAGGCACGTGAAGAGTGCCACGTACCTCTTCTGAGTCCCTCTACCGACGGTTACTGTTATCGGGCCAAACAGATCGAGGCCCGTGTAGGTAAACGCTCGCTGGTGGTGGGCGAGCCGGCACCGCGGGTGGTCGCCGGTGGGCGGTACTGACGGCATTGCTTTCTTTATCCGGCACGGCAGGCATCGATGCACTATCATTTTCGTCACGGGTCGCAGGCGTAGAATACTATAGTATTGTTTACACTCGTTTATAGTAGCCTCGGCGCCGTTGTGTTGCATTTGCCTGTGTATAAAGTCTATATATAGCTTCACTGCCGGATGATTTCCATCGAGCACGGGTGGCCGTTTTTGTAGTTCGGTGATGTCCACTGCTGCGTTGATACGCGTCTTGATAACAATAACGTCGTTCACTAGTTCGACCGCCATGTGTCGTAGGCGGCTATGTGAGCCCGGTGGCTTATTATTTCTGAGGTCACTGAAGTCGTCATAGAATGACTCCAGCTGACTGGCGCGTATCACTAAGCGTTCCGCTTCACGTAGGTATGTGGCATCGAGTATTTTATACTTTCTATTATTTTGTAGCCCTTTAGACGGCGGCTGCGGCGGGGCGGGCTTGCTTCGTTTATTCCAGTCTGGATCGGCCTGTTTGTTCCGCGTAGTGCGCTTGTAATGTGCGCGCGCCTTGCGGGTTCGGCATAGGTCGATGAACTGTAATACTCTGCCTATAGTTCGCAGCAAGCGTTCCCACCTCGAGAATCGGGCCGGGTCTGGTAGCCAGGCGAGCGGGCCGGGTTTTCCCTTTACGACTGATATTGTGTGCACCTTTTCTTCACTTATTTCGGACTCGTGCGGTTGTGATGGCTCGGCGTAGCCCTTCGAGACAAGGGCGTCCATTTCTTCACTATATTTGCTTTTAAGCTCTTTATTTTTGTCGAGTTTCTTTTCTATGTTATGAAGTCTTCTCAGTGTATTTTCGTAGTTGTCAGGCAAGCGGCTGTCGGGTTGTTTCCATAATAGCGGTGCTTCATAATGGCCGTCGGCTGTAGTCGTTATTGACTGGGCTAGCATGATACGCGCCCGCTCTTCCGGGCTTGACTGGGGTAACTTCGGCTCGATAAGTAGGTTTTCGAGCGCGAAATATTCACTGAGTTGTAAATTCAAATCTTCATTTTTCTCGGCTTCTTCAATAGTGGTCAAGCGATGCGTCGCATGTACTTGTTTGCCTGTGATGCGTGTGTGTGCACCGTGTAGCACCCAGCCTAGCGGCGTTAGGGATGCCGCTGGCTGATGCCGCTGGCCGCGGCGTGTTTCATTACTGACGAGTAAATGCCAGTTATCTTGTCCGATTAACACTCTAGGTCTCGCTGACTCGTACCGCAGGCTATCTTCTATGTCGCATAAGTGTGCGCACTCGCGGAGATCCTCCTTCTTAACGGACTGTGGTGATAGGCTCAGATCGTCTATGGTATGCGCACCGACCCTATAAGGTTGGTCGGTGCCGCGGATGCTGAGCGTAACACGGCGTGATCTCGATGCGTCGATTTTTTCTTTCGTTATAGCTTCTATTTGTAGCGGCACTGTCGGGCCGTCCAGGCCTAAGTCGTTCGCGAGCTCTTCTTGTACAAGTGTTATCGTGGAGCCGTCGTCGAGGAGGGCGTAGGTCTCGACGGCTCCCGCCGGTCCAGAGACTGTGACCGGGATAATTTTTAGATAAGCTCTCGCTTCTCGGGAGGCGCGTGTCGATGTGACGGCCTCGTTTCTTTCTTCGATTCGTTGATAATGTAGCAAGTTGTGGTGGAAGTATTCGCAGCCGTCTCGCTCGCACTTCGTGCGCTTGCATGAGTGCATCCTGTTCTTGTAGCGCAGGAATCGGAAACATAGCCGTTGATCTTTGGCTAGTTTCCACCGGTCTTCAACGGCTTTTTCGATAAACTTAGTGCATTTATCTATTGGGTGACCGGTGTTGTTGCAGGCGGCGCACTTAGGTGAAGGCTTGTCTGTGGTCGCGAAGGCTCGGTGTGTCCTCTTTGCAGGATGAGGATTTGCACCGTCGACGTTCTCGGGCTGCGCGTAGAGCGCGCAGTAGTCCGCCTCGCGTTGCAGGAAGGCTGATATCTTTATTAGCTCAGGCTCGTCGTTTTTCTGCGTATTCGCGTAGTCGAACCATCTGTAGCGTAGGGCGGGCGTAAATTTCTCCATCATTGCCCTTGTCGTCTCCGGGCTGTGTAGATAGTGAGCGCGGTCAAGAGCCTTGAGTGTGGCTATGACGTTGGCTACGCGGCTGGCGAAGACGCAGATGTCGAGCGGCCCGTCGTTAAGGCGCGGTAGGGCGCGTAAACGCTCGAGCTCGGCGAGGGCAATGGCGTCTGGGCGGCCGAAGCGGGCTTCTAGGCTTCTCATTACTTCGTCTGCGCGAGCGTTGTAAATGAGGAGGCTCTCGACGGCTTCTTTGGCCCTCCCTTTGAGGCATCTTCTTAATCTTGCTATATTATCCACTTCGTTATAATTTGCGGTGGTTCCGTTGTAGGCGGCTTTGAATGATAGCCATTCTTGATGCGAGCCGCTGAATGGCGGCAACTCGGCGTGGTAGCGTGATGACTCTCTCGGGCCGGCACGCGCGGCGATGGCGATGGCAGAGGCGAGCTCACTCAGGTTCACACTTTGTTGATTCTTCATTACTATGGCGCTATCTTCTTGCGCATTCGCTTGTGAATACATTAACGGCGGCGGATATGCGTCTGTTTCGCGTGGGCGCGGCGGCGTTGGCGCGAAAACGGGAGCGTGGGTTCCCCCGGCGGGGGGAGGGGCGGGGACGGCGGGGCGCACGGCAGCGGCGCCCTGTCCCGCGCCCTCGGCGGGGCTCCTCTCCCGAGCCTGCTCGGCGTACTGTGGGGTTGCAGGCTCGGGTTCTTCGATGTAAGGTGCATTGGAGATGGCGAGGACATGTCTCTGGCTGGTCTCGAGCCATTCATCTATGCGGCGTTCTTGTTGGACTGTAGATATTGTGCCGGTGTCATCGTCGCTGTCTTCGGCTTCTATGGCGGCTATGCGCGCTTGCGCGAGCTCCAATTTGATTCGGAGGGCTTCTTCTCGCGCTTGTGCGAGACGGCGGACGCGATGACTCGACGTTGTTTTCACCGATTTTGACGGCGGCCGTGCGGCAGGATGCTGGCTTGACTGTGGGGTTTCCTGCCGCAGTGTTGCTGCAGGGTGTAGGCTCTCCTGCAGCAGCGGGACTATGGGTGGCAGCGTTGACTGTGGGGTTTCATGAGGCAGTGTTTGTGACTGCGCGGCATCATGATGCTGCCCTATGGGTGACCTCGGCTGTGGGTCTGGACGAGGCGCCGGCGTCGCAGGAGTGCTTGTCTGTGGGGTTTCCTGCGAGGGCCTCGAGCCGTCTTGACACGTAGTTCTTGACGGCACTATGGGTGGCAGCGTTGACTGTGGGGTTTCATGAGGCAGTGTTCTCCACTGCGCGGCATCATGAGGTTGCTGCCCTATGTGTGACCTTGGCTGCAGGTCTGGCCGAGGCGCCGGCGTCGCAGGAGTGCTTGTTCGCGAAGTCTCCTGCGAGGGCCTCGAACCTTCTTGAGTAGTAGCAGTTCCCGACGTGGACGTGGTTGCTTCCTCCAGCATGGCTTCTCTGATGTTCGCTGCGATAAGTTGACCGAACGTGCGTTTTCCTGCTTTCGATCTTGTAAGGGGCATCCTCTATGTAGAATCCGGTTTTCGATGGACCAGCATGTGCGAGACGCACCTATGACTGGCTCTGGGCTGAGTAGAATTTGAAGGGAAATCCTGCACCTTCGGCGTTGGTCGTTACGGCTTAGCAGGAACTTGGTCGGGTCGGGGTTCTGAATTGAAAGGCTTGTTTACTTTTTCAAGTAATGTCACTTCGCTGCTACTGTAGGTACTGAATTTCATGGGGTCTGGCCGCCCAATTTATACTATTAAGTTACCTCGGCCGGACGCCCCTTCGCCCCGTATATTTGGCGGGAAAGCGATTTGCGCGGGAAATTTTGGCGCGAAATGACATGTTCATTTATTATAGTTCAATCTTACTCTAATACATTATTTACAGTGCTTATACCTATTTCTATGCTATTTATAATACATTATTACACGAGATCCTGCTCGTTCGGCGTAAAAATGCATCTGAAACGCGGGAATTCCGTGTCCGCCCGTATATACGTACCTCGTTCCCCACCTGAGGTATAAATACCGGGTTTCCCCCCTCGCTCGCCCATCAGTCGTTGCCTGACTGGCGCGCGAGTAGGATCTCTAGGTTTCCTTTAGTCTGTCTATATTTCTTAGTGGAAACTTAGTGTTATCCACTCGTTATTTAGGAAACCAGCGGTATATTACCCTTTTTTACTATGTAGGAAGGAAATGTGAGGCCTATTACTCTTTATTTCAGGTGCCATTTACATAAGGCAATAGTAGCGCAATGCCTATGTTATAAGAAGGTTTATAAGCTAGATTATTACAATTTAGGTCGCGACTGACAATTTTATGTTTATAGCGGGTTTATTCTATGCCGTCCTGCACATGCGATACCATCGGGTCCTGGATATAGCCGATGGATGCGCCCCATGCGCCATTTGAGCGGTGGTAAATTGGCCTCTTTGATTACCACCATATCACCTTCAAATAGTCGTCCTTTACTAACTCTCCACTTTGATCGCTGTTGCAGCTCGTTGAGATATTCGGTGCGCCATCTCTCCCAAAACTGTTGACGGATTCGTTCAATCTGCTCATATCTGCTAAGACGGTTTGGGTTTATTTCGGTAAGTGCAGGAGATGGAATTGAAGTGAGCGGCCTGCCGATCAGAAAGTGCCCAGGACACAAGGGATAAAAGTCGTTAGGATCGGCTGATAGAGGAGTTAATGGTCGGGAGTTTAATATTGCCTCAACCTGTGCGAATAAAGTCGCTAATTCCTCAAAGGTGAGGTTAGTATTCCCTATCATCCGAGTTAAATGATGTTTAGCAGCTTTGACGCCTGCTTCGCTGAGTCCGTTGAAATGAGGTGAATAAGCCGGTGAGAATTTAAAATTTATGAATTCGCCGGCCGCATATGACGAGATGGATTCACCACAGGATTCTAAAAATCTTTTAAATTCATTACACGCGCCCACAAAGTTTCGGCCATTGTCGCAATGTATCACGCTTGGCTTTCCTCTGCGAGAGATAAAACGATTTAAACACATTTTAAATGCCTCTGCACTCAAGTCTGATGCAATCTCTAAATGAAGTGCCTTGGTTGTAAAGCAAACAAAAATACACATATAGCTTTTAATAATCCTACACCCCCGTCCCTTTCGGTCACGCGTCGGGAACGGGCCAGCAAAATCGACACCCGCTACCTCAAAGGCGAAGCTTGGATTGACACGAGCTGAAGGTAAGTTGCCCATTATAGGTATAACTGATTTGGTCCTTAAGATCCTACATATCCTACAATTATTAACCGTGGATCTCGCTAATTTCCTTCCTGTAATGGGCCAAAATAGCTGTCTTACGTTAGTCAGCAACAGCTGAGCACCCCCGTGACACATTTTTTTATGTTCGTGAATGAACAGTAGTTTGGTAAAATGGTTTTTTGAGTCTAATATAACGGGATGTTTCTTGCTGAATATTTCAGGTGAGTTTTGAATACATCCGCCAACCCTAAGGACACCCTTCTCGTCTACAAATGGTCTAAGCGAAAGAAGCCTTGATTTTGAAGGTAAGTTTTTACTGTTATTTAATAGGGCTAGCTCGTCATTAAAACATTCCTTCTGATGTTGTTTAATTAAGTGATGTAACGACAATTGAAGTTCATCTGTAGTCAAATGGCCTGTGAACTTAGCATTTGAGTGCCGTAGGTTATTGATAAAACGTAGTGCATAGGCCATACTTCGTAGTAAAATTGTGAATTTTGAGAAATTCTCAACATTCACAAGGTTATTAGAAGTTGGTTTTTCAATTATAGTGCATGCTGTAGAAGTAGATGCAATATTGTGACTTTTAGTTTTAGAATTAGTCGCATAAGTTTTCATTTCAGGGAAATCGATTGATGGCTTAATAATCTCTGGCCATGCCGATGGATCTTCTTGTAAGAAGGAAGGTCCATGCCACCATAACTTAGCATCGATCACTTGTGATGGATTTAACCCCCGCGAGGCTAAATCCGCTGGGTTGTGGACACCTGGTACATGCCTCCAGGATCCATTTGATGTTAATTCTTGAATTTGCGAGACGCGGTTACACACAAATGTCTTAAGGGTCTGAGATGACGAATGGATCCATCCGAGTACGACGGATGAATCAGTCCAATAATATATATTTGTGATAGTAAGGCGTAGAGCTTCAATTACTTTTGAACTTAAGCGTGCAGCCAATAATGCACCACATAACTCAAGACGTGGTATAGTTTGAGCTCGTACTGGAGCCACCTTTGTTTTTGCACAGAGTAAATTGATTTCTACGTCACCCAAGCTATTAATCGAGCGCAAGTAAACGCAGGCTGCATATGCATCTTGTGACGCATCACAAAACGTATGCATCTCCAGGATCGCACCAGGATCGTTGACAAGCACAAATCTTGGTATACGAAATTTAACTAAACTCTTTAGACCTACTACAAAGTTTTGCCACATCTTTGATATATCGGTTGGAATAGGATCGTCCCATTCTAATTTGGACATCCATAACTTTTGGAGAATTATTTTAGGCACAATAGTGCATAAACTTAACAACCCGAGAGGATCAAATAGCCTCGCCGAGTTTGATAAAATTGATCGCTTGGTGGCTACTGTACAATATTCGATGTCAACTGGAAAGTTGAAAGTGTCTGTACTTGGATCCCATTTCAGTCCCAATGCACTAGATTGTGAACTTAAGTCTAAGTCCTTGGGTATCAGTGAATTAAATTTGTCCTTGAAGACGGGGCCAACATTAGTTCGAAATTTACGCAGTGGTAAGTGCGCTGACTGAAGAGTTTCTGTAATAGAATTGATTATATAGCACACGTCCTCCATTGAGCTACTCCCAGTAATGACGTCATCAATATAAAAATCATGCTTTATTATATTAGAAATCCTAGCATCGCAGCATTCATCAGCAAGTTGAATTAGACACCTTGTACTTAAGAACGGCGCGGAGGACGTACCGTACGATATCGTATTGAGTTTAAATATTTTGACAGGTTTATCTACGTGCTCACGCCATACAATCATTTGTAGATGGCGCTGTTCAGGTTGAACTAAAATCTGGCGGTACATCTTCTCCACGTCAGCCGTTACGACATATTTATGCTGCCTAAATCGCAACAATATTGAGAAGAGGTCGTCTTGGACGACAGGTCCTACATGTTGTATTTCGTTGAACGAAATGCCTGATGACGTCTTGGAAGACCCATCAAAGACGACTCTTAAACGAGTAGTTTCGCTGCTATTTTTTCTGACAGCGTGGACTCTAGACTAATTTATAATGGCGTCCAAGCACTAAACAGACTTGGAAGGCACAATAAGGTGCAACTAGTTTGGATACCAGGGCACAAGGGCTTCATCGGCAACGAAAGAGCAGATGAGCTTGCAAGAGGGGGCTCTACAAATCACTTTGTAGGTCCAGAACCATTTGTGGGACTCTCGCAGGGGACCATAATATCGGCCTTTAAAGCCTACGCCAAAACCAAACACCAACACGAGTGGAGGAATAAGGCTGGCTTAAGGCACTCTAAGCTCTTCATAGAAGGAGTGGACTCGGGCTGGACCAGAAAACTCTGGAAATCCAGTAGGAAGCAACTCAGAATCATATCTGGGGTGTTCACTGGTCACTTCGGGGTCAAGGATCTCTTGGCCAAGATGGGACTATCTGATAGTTTAGACTGTAGAATGTGTGGCGAGGAGGATGAGACTATGGAACACTTATTGTGTGAATGTCATGCCCTTGCCAGACAAAGAATGAACTACTTTGGTAACGGTTACCCGCAACCAAAGGAATTCAAGGTGCTCCCGGCGAACTGCATCATCCGCTTTGTGGAAATTATGGAGCAAGCCTGGGAGCAGGTATAAAGGAGAGAGCAAATGCACAAAAGATCCCACTGGGTCGAAGTGCATCCGAAAGGGCCCTCACCTAGATAAGATAAGATAAGATAAGATGACAGCGTGATGTGGCAAGAAGCACCCAACATCTGGTTTAGTCGTGACTTCACTCATATGTCCTAGGCGCTCGTATTCTTGCATAAATTCAGTATATTCTTGTTTAAATTCAGGTTTCTGTTTAATTTTTCTTTCCATTTGAAGTAGCCGCTTTTCAGCTATATAATACGAGTCGCCTAGAACATTCGGTGAATCACAAAGTGGAATCTGAACGCAGTATCTACCATCCTCATCGCGATATGTGGTTTCTCGATAAAGTGTTTCGCAATAATCTTCGCTATTTGAAGTTGATTTGCTAGTGGGAATCTCTTCTAGTTCCCAGAACTTGACTAATTGTTGTTCTATTTCCTTACTAAAGTTGCAGTGTATTTTATTTGTAGGCTTAAAATATTTCCCCCCAATGCGACCTGCCACGATCCAACCAAGACGCGTTTCTTGGAGGATTGGTTTATTTTGTCCGAGCTGCACTCGAGCTGAACCCATAATATCCCAAAAGACATCTGCACCTAATAACAGGTCAATGTCTGAAGGCCGAAAGAAGGTTGGGTCTGCTAACTCGATGTGGCCGGGAATACCTAATTCATGCAGTTGCACTTGTGTCTGAGGAAGATTGTCGGTAATAATGGGTACGACATAACATTTGACAGAAGTGGCGAACTGATTGTATGTTGACTTAATCTTGATGTTGCAGTGTTCGGCAATGCTTACTGTTGCATTATTAAGACCGGACACATATTTGCACAGATTTTTATTTTTAATGCAACCTAATTTAATTTGCGCCGCCTCCGTAATAAAAGAAGACTGCGAGCCACTGTCCAAGAGCGCACGCAGTTTGATTATGTTGCCATTGTTTGACACCTCAACCAAGGCCGTTGAAAGAAGAGCCAGATTTGAGGCGCCAGCAGACATTGTAACTACCGGAGGGGGGCTAGACGTAGCGTTATCATTAGAATTCGCGGTTGCTTCAATGTTAGAAACTAGATTAGTAGTCGTAGCCAACGAAGCTGACGTGGGTGGTTCCACGTTATTTTGTGTTTCTGGTTGTGTTGAGAGCGATTGTGGTTGGCGCGATTGGTAAGTAAAGCTACTTTGTTTGTGTAGTAACGTGTTATGCCTTCTTTTACAGATACGGCAACCTGCGAGCCGACATTGGTATGATTGATGATCATTACGTAAGCAATTGCTACATATTTTCCATTGATAGACCTTTGCATTTCGTTCATCAACAGACATATTTTTAAATTTATTGCAGTCATATAACTTATGATCTTGTTTACAGGCCAAACAACAACCACGGAGAGGTGAATCAAGCGAAGAAGAAATAAATGATTTTGATCTATTAAAGTTTGGGCGATTTTCAACCTTATTGTGACTATTTGAAGTCTTGGCGGCATAGACTGTTTCTAATACAGTTGCCCTTTGACGAAGGAAATCGAAAAAATCGTCCAAACTTTGGGTCTCTAATTTGCTACGAAATTCCTCCCAATTCCTAGCAGTTATCGAGTCCAATTTTGACGACGCAATATAAATAATAAGCGTACTCCAACTATCGGTCGGTTCGCCTAACAACTTCAAGGCACTCAAGTTTTTAGAAATTGTATCAACCAAGTTTCGTAGGCCCCGGTCGGACTCCTTAGGGAGCGCCTCAATAGAGAGTAGACACTTAACGTGCTCATTAATTAATAGGCGCTTATTGTTGTATCTATCGCAGAGTAACGACCAAGCAATTTGATAATTATTTGCCGAAACGCTGACCGAATTAATGACTGACAACGCGGAACCATCTAAGTACGATTTTAAATAATGGAACTTACTAACGTCGTCAATAGTCTCATTATTATGAATGAGCGATAAGTACATATCTCGAAACTCAAGCCATTTGTTTATATCACCGTTGAAAGGAGAAATCTTCAGAGGTGGCAATTTAATATGATTTACCACTGACTTAGTACTACCATGACATGAAGATTCATCCCCTCGGTTCATTTTGCAATCATTATACGCATCCAAGTACTCCTGAGTGATGCCAATCAGTTGGAAGAAGCGATTTTCCGTTTGCTCACGTTCTTCCATCTGTCTGGATGAGTCAGGGTCTAATTCCTCAATTTTACTCTGAACCTCCTCAAAGGTGTAACTTAGTTCTTGTAATTTGGTTAATCTTAAACTCAACTCATTATTTATCAGTTTATTACGCTCAGCTGTAGTGTTAAGTTTCAATAAGGGCGATAAATACTTCTCAAATAACGTGATACGGCCCCTAATGACACTTCGTTGCTTTATAAGATCCTGTAAGTCAGTCATAATTCGGCCGAAAATAGTAAATTAGTTCATATACAATAATTAAATGAATCCAACCTCGTAATGATGCGAAGAACAGCTGATAACAACCGTTTTGTGCACAAGTACTTGCTTGTTACCGGGCGGCGGCGTCGACGCAGCGACACGGTGTTGTGGCTGGAAAGCGCCGTAATAATATCACTTCCGAAATCACTACTTCTCACCGGCTTTTCCCCGTTTATTTCCTGGAATAGTCAGCAAATTATGTTTAAATGCACGAATTAACTTATTTTTGAAGTAAACTAATAGATATATCTTGAAGTTACGAAATAGAATTGCGAGAATTGGACACTGTGTCACACTGTGTTGACACACAAACTGTAACTTAAATTTGCAGTTAACTTATGATATTTACGATGTTAAGGCTTATATATATTTTACCTATAAATGATTAAGAAGATATTTTAGTATTAATTTAACGTAATAAATGAAGCACTAAGAAGTTTTGTAAATAAATTTACACACGTAGGTAGTTATACTTAATGATGGAAGTTAGTCGTAAACAACACGAATTGCACTTGAATTATCGAACTAAATTAACACAAGTTGAGACAAATGCTAATGTAACGGAGATGAATAACTTTATTAGGAACGGGCGTACTTTCCTCGGATCCAAAAGGCACTTATTCCGGGATATCTTCGCCTTCCAGTTGCGTCATCCAGATCACGTCGGGGTCACCAAAATTGTTCGGTAATTCGGTGCTCTTCAATAAGTAGACGTCGTAGTTGAATATAAGTAGGTTTAATCAGCTTCCACAAAGGTATATATGTATAGTATCAACATTTGATTTAAATGTTTTAATATTAAGACGGTGCTTGATCGTTGCCGTCCGTGTTGGTGTCTAGAATGATGTGTTAAGTAGTGTCCTCTTCCCGCGCTCCGCACCCCTCTGTCGTCCAGCTAGTTAGGGTGGGCTTAGACAGCATGTATGTTCGATCTCCATATCACTTTCCACCGTGAGTAGGTTAAATAAATGCGAAAGTAACTCTCTGTCTGTATTTAACCGTTTCATGCTTTAACTACTGAATTGATTTGAATAAGAAATTTGGAACGGAGATAAGGGGTGAAAAGGGGAATGGAAGTTCCTATGGAAGTGGGATGGTTAATGCTGAACCTACGGGAAGTCTGGTATTTTGGTTATAGATTTTTGTAGAATTCGAGTACCTATACGCGGACGAAGTCACGGCCAAAAGCTAGTTTTGTTTAAAAATCGTTTTGTTATACGAAAGCCGAAGAAAAGTAAATTTAAAACAGAACCTCCCCCAAAGAGTGCCACAATGATCGCTCCTGCACCACTCGCATCCAGTGGACTCCCGCAACCTTTACCAGGTCATAAGCCCACCTTCTGGGGGTCTATCCACGCTGTACGTTATTCATGATTCATCTCTATTCCATTTTAATATGTTTCGTACGCTCTTAATGATATGTATGTCTTCAAAATACTTATTTTGAATGTGGCGTGGTGTTCATAAACTCGATTCCTATTTCACAGCCTATCTGATGACATTTGATTACTTGAGCTCCTGTTCCTTATTTTTTAATTTTTTAGCCTGTTTAAGTGTCCCACTGCTGGGAAAAAGCCTCCCTCCTTTTCCTTCACTCGACGCTATTGCTGACATGCTCCCAAGCTGTTCGTCCCGCTATCTTCTTTTTGGCCTGCCTCTGCTCTGGTGGCCATCTTGCGGGGTCCGTTCTGTTTTTTTCCTCAAGAAATATTTTTAAGTAGGTATTAAGGCGGCTCCAAAGTTTTTTCTCGCTCGCTCGCTAATATTTGTTCGCAAATATGGAATATCTATGTGAATATTTCACTACTATCTGCAAGAGCTTTCTTTAATTATTTAGACAGATACCCGTAGGTACAATAGATTTAATCTTTATTTCTTTATCTATCTTGATAGCAAAAAACCCACACTGAAAGACAAATTTAGCTCCATTAGTTTGTCTTAAAAGCCTTTCCCGATCCTAATCTATTGCTTTTTGTTAGCTGCTACAACCAACTGAGGTCGACCTTTTTGTGGTTGTATCTAAATCTTATTTGTAGGTCAAGGGAATTGGATCAAGGACCAATTTTAGATGACCACCGAAGCCTAGTTGGTAGTGACTCTGCCTACGAAGTAGATGGTCCTATGTTCGGAACCCGTTAAGGGTATTCATTTCTATAATGAGCTGTAATATTTGTTCCCGAGTCTTAGATGTTTTCTGTATTTAAGTAAACTCGCATAATATATCTATGTAAGTATTTGTATCGTCTTCCGGTAACCATAGTAGAAGCTGTCCTTGGTTTGGGAGTACGCCGATTCATGTGAGATTATGTCCTAATATTTATTTATTGATTAGATTTTTTGTCACTATGATACTACTGGTCATTGTTTAAATTTTCTTGACTGTATCAGACAGGTGATAATATCTGTGTACTCCTATTAGAGTATCATGTGTTCAAACTGCCAAACATAACAGACACGTTAACAAATAAGTTTTAGGCGTAATTCTAGGTGATAGTAGTCTTAATAGTCACTAAACATACCACCTAGAATTATTTTGTTGTTTATATACAACAGACAGTCATGGTCCTGCAAACCGCATTTTATTAATAACGTTATAAGTAGTAGTTCTTTCAATCTTGATACTAATAATACGATAGGGGCCTTTTGTTTATTTTCACAATTTAAAATATAACAGTATTAAAATCGGGCCACTATAGAAGTCAGTTTAACCATAAACTGCATTTTCCAATGCACAAAGCGTAGCTATCCGGCCCTCTGCATTTTATAAAAGTCTGCAAATTAGCGGCGCACAAATTTGTGGGTATGGTGAACCACATCATTTTGCAACGGAGCCGTTTACGCTCGTCGAACTCTGATTACGCTAATGTAACTGTGGCTCAGTGTGGCTCAATGTGGTCCAATGTGGCCACGCGTGGTTAAATTTTAGTCAGATTTGTGAGCTGTTACGGGGTTTGTTTAAATTGAATGTTGGTTTAATTTAAAAAGTTAGGCGTTAATTCAGCTTCGAATTTTAGTTATCAAAGCAGTTAGTCAGTTTTAATTGCTGCTCAAAAATATCACGTAACAGAATATAAATCGCGGGATACGGGCCGAAGCAAAGATGCAAATTAAAAGTGATTACGGACAATATTTCAGAGATGCCCATACTAATTATTATAAAGAGGAATGTCTGTGAGTAGTCTCCAGAACCTTGCATGCGATTTCAGAAAATCTTTCACCAGCATATAGAAATGATCTTCGAATAGACATAAGCTATATTTTATCCTCTGGTAAAATATAGCTTACGTCTGTATGGCAGAGGCCTGAGTACGGATGTAGTGCATAATTGTTTTCCATCGTATTTTCACAGTACAAAAAGTACTGAGGTTGACTGAAGTGCGAATTTTTCCGAGATAATACGATGGAAAAAAATTATGCACTACATAATTGTGCTCCATTGTATTAAATAAAATAAATAATAAATAAATATTACGGGACAATCTTACACAAATCAACCTAGGCCCACGGTAAGCTCAGTAAGGCTTGTGTTGTGGGTACTAGGCGATGATATATATAATAGATACATACATATAGATACTTATATACATATATAACATATTATTGTATTGTTTGTAATTGTTTTTATTTGTTCGTTTTTTTTTACTGAATATTACAAATATACTATGTTTTTCTCCATAAGACTATTGAAATGCTTTTTTTATAGTTCACAGTATTTTCCTCAGTCTCATTGCTCGCCCTGTAAAACTGTGCCAGCTGTTCAATTGCAAACGTTTTTGTGCCTGGAATAGTCATTCGCTCCTTAGCTGTTACTCGGAACGCGCTACTACTCCTCACGCCTAACGAAACTAGACCTCCACCTACGCTTAGTTACTACGAATCGCGGCGTCAAGATATATTTGTGGGTGAACGGTGAGGTGAGGTTAAAACAAGTAACAGAATAGTGGGGCTTGATTACTAATTCCGCCAGCCACGCCATAATTTTTTTTGTCCAGTCATTATTCTGTCAGTCTACGAATGAAGCGGTTCGAAACGTGGAATCGACGTCAAAGATATGTGTACATTTTTTGCCTTATTACAACGGAACAAGGTTCAAAATTGTTAATATTTCTTTGCAGTTTCCTGTTCATAAATAACGGATTTAACCTGTTATTATACGGGGCCGGTTAATTCGGTAATTTACTGCGTACGTTTTGTTTGTTTTCACGTAATTCTAACGTTTGTTTTTGGTGTGATTTATCGATTTTTTTGTCGGTAACATACTGCCGGTCTGAAATACAGTGGGGATTCACTGATGAAAGGTTTTTAAATGATGAACGACTGACAGCGTATATTTTTACTTCACCTGTAAGTAACTAGGTAAGTATTTTTATATCACAATGGGTACCACCTACTTATTCAAATTATTGGAATGGATTTTGACTCGTCTCCATACTCGTACCGATTGCAAGTATGTATTCGAGATTAGTAGATTATGTCTCAAGGCAGCAAAATTACATATTTACGGCATGGGTGGTGGGTGGTATATTGAGTGAAGCGAAAGATTCTACAATAGAATCCTGAGCGTAGTCAGGGATTTAAAAAAAGAATAATGATCGTATCGTGGGATTCAAGCGTTTACGCCCAAGACGGAAATAATTTAGTTACCGAGTGGCACATATGTACATTATATACGACGCATATTCTGGAGCGACTTTATTCACCCCCAGAAACAAAACACATACCAATAAGTGGTTTCAAAGCAAGTAGTGGATTCTGGCGTGGCGGCTCTTTTGTTCGTTGGATGTACTGTAGTTGGGCTGCTCCGAAAATAAGCGAGGTTAGATTTCGCTCTTACCTAGATAATATAATCGTTTGATAAACTCATCACTTATTGTCAATTTAATAAAAAGCATCTAACGAACAGAAAAATACACGAAAGAACCAACGAAATATGTAAAGTAATACGCAACGTTCATTTGAAAACATTATCCTTTCGTTTGTGTTTCAGGAAAATGTTAACAACGTTAGCTACTACATATAATGAGAAAATCCAATAATAATAATTAGATCATATCTATTTGCAACCTCATAATTGTGGATTATAATTATGCTGCACTTTTGTGTTACTCTTTGAACACATTTCAGTTTAGATTGCGTTGAAATTTAAGCTTTATTCACACCGCATAAGGTTGGTTTAGAAATAAACAAATTTAGACTTACGTTTCGCAAAATTAGGTATGTAATATACCCGGTGCAAGTTTTAATGGCTGTATGAGTATAATGTAGGTTTAAATGCGAGTACAGGCAGTTTTTAGCACAAACAAATTACTAAGGAATTTCTATTACTGAAAATGAGTCCCGCGAGTTTGTATGTTTGAAGGAGTACCTCGTATTATACTTACTCTAAACTGTTTATTCATAAGTATCTTCCAACTCGTTCGAAGGCCTTTTATTTGGCTGTCGTCGACATCTGAGCTATGACCACGAACTTCGAATTTCGAACTTCTTATATCTCCGTTATCCGAGATATAGTTACGAAGTTCGTGGTAGCGCCGCAGAGCGGCTACCGCGGAACGAAAAAGAAGTTCGTTTATGTATTTGCCTCTCTGCGCTGGCCCTTATTTCACCAACTTGGCAATTGTCACCTGACATATCAATAAGCGGTATCATGTATTTATTTATTTACTATAAATAGATCAACCTAATTTTAGTTTGTGTTCTGTTTAAAATTATATTTATAAGTCTTAATGCAAAAAGTGCACCCAATACAATGGGCCACATTAAATAAATACCCTTAGGTATACTTTTTTATACTTATAACATATGTAATCAGTTTCTTTATGTAATAATCAAAAGCTTTTTTTTATCATTGCAAACAGCTTTCATTAGCCTGTATAAAGTAGCTTTAATTTTAGTTTTTCGTGTGTAAGTCTATGTGATAGTGTACTTACATTGTACTTGTTTTAATGACAAATAAATACCTTTTACAAACAAACCTGACAATGACAATTCTTCGTACACTGCTGGTTCCACAAGTAACCTAGCGACCACCTTAACTTCTAGAACAAGCAATGCATAGTTTTTTTTTTTTTTTTTTTTTCGTGGAGAAGACCTGCGAACCAGGTACTCAGCTCTCGGGGGAGGTCTGGGTTATGTGGTATTTCTACCCACTAAAAACTCCATGTCAACCGCCATCTGCGCTAAGTAATTCGGAGGACTCTAGGATCTCAGGTTGATCGCACTAGAGCCCTCCTCGCGCTTTGCCCCTGCTGGCTCGTTCTGGGCATCTTCGCCGCCTTCTCTGGGGTGGATGAATTTTTTTGATGGATCCGGACACTCATTGGCGAAAAACACTGTTGTTTACGATTTTTTCACAACTTTTGACTTTGACATTGACGTGTGTTGACAGATGAAGTCTGAGTGAAAAGTGTTGCCAGTATAATAAGTATTATACTTACTAAGAAGTGTAAAACTGTATGGTAGGTTTCATTAAGAGTTGCCGTATACAAAATACATAACATTTTATACCAACAGACGAAGTGGGAAATAATATCCCCTTGTACTAATAAGGGTTAAACTCGCTTACCGTCACCGGCATCATCTATACTATTTAATTACAAGATTTTTATTTACTTGCAATGTATGTAGATCTTATAAGAGAGGTGGGGCACAGCGAAATGTCATCTATTCGTCGTGCACACTTGTATTAACTGAAGGGGCGAGCTTCTAAGACCAGTTTTCAGCATGCAGACTTTAAAATTGACAAATAATTATTACAAATATAGTATCTCAAAAAGCTATTCTATGATATAAAGTATCTACTCTAGACCTATTTAAGTTGTAACGTAACACGTACATATTTACATAAAGAAACCTTAATTCTAGCTACTAACTTAATTAAAAATAACATATACAACTCATTACAACACTACACACCAAAACACATGTTTAAACTATCCTAAATATAAGTTATAAACTCATCAACACGCTAAACTGTTTAAATATGTCGCGGCATTGATTTGACGTTCGATCACTCATAGCTTCATTCGCACATGAACGAATGCATGTGAGACGCACGTGATCTGCGCGGGCACTCGTCATCGCGCGAGGCCGCTCATTTTTTCATTAGCCAAAAGATATTGAGTAGAACGCACTGCAGTGGCACCAGGCCCCTAAGGGTGCGCCTAGATAGCCTAGCCTAGATATAGCCTGTCTAGATAAGTTGAAGCCTAAGAATGTAAATGTAAATAGGTAGTCGAATAAAGGAAAGGTCTGCGTTACCAGGAAGGGTGTTATAAAGAAAACAAAGTATTAGTTTTAAAATTTAAGATCATTTATTGATTTATTGGTTTATTTGATTTGTTGTTTGATATTCGATTGGATTAATATTTGAATGATTTGCTATTTGTTTGTTTGTTTAAATATTTTAAACAAAGTATTTATTTAATAGTTAGTATTACTAATATTTGATATTTATTTGTTGGTCTAGATATTAAACTGTAGTATTTATTTGATAAATAGTATTATTAGCATTTGGTTGGTATTTTAAATCAAATAATGAGTAATTGATAATCTTTCATATAAAAGCAAAATCGAAACTTTTATTATTATATCAAATAAGGCTAGTTAAACCCTTATTTGATGCTCGACTCGCTTCCTGGGCATAATGTGGTTGGGAAAAGTCAGTCGAGCTTCCGGAAAAACCTCCACGCCTTTAGTGACATATCATTCTAACTAATTAAGGTACACAACTTAATTAGTTTCTTATAAAACTTCTTAAAACGATAGTATTTTACAAGGATGTACTTTGTGCATATAGTTTCTCGAGTTAAACATGTTTAATCGAATACAATTCACAAGACATTGTTCCTTAGGAAAACAATTACACACACACACACACGATAAAAAGTAGGTACTATCAATAATACACCAGTACTGAAGGTTGAATACTCCTTGACACCACAAAGGAATCGAACCCTTGTTGCATTACTTGATAAGGTTCTCTATTACTTTAGATACGAGGGTCGAACTCGTATCTCATTACTCTTATTCAGTATCATAACTTTATTACTTTTGAACAGAGTTCTTTATTTATTTCTTTTACTGATACAATAGACCATCTTAACTGGTCACAATAGGAGTGTTTACAACCACAATATTATCCTCGTATACACCCACAGTTATAAAACCCACAATACAATCTGGTCGTGTTTATTTGGCTTATTCCGTCAAGTACAGAGATTTCTATAATAATTATCCTTTATTAACTGGGCAGTGCAATTACTGTGATCTTTAGTAATTAACTCCGAATAAACACGAATCCCAAAAACCACTGCTGTAGGTACTTAGCTTTCAATTATTGCGTAGACTGCCGACCACTGATGTTACAATCTAATTAATAGGTTTCACATAGTATAGACTTGTCGAACATTCTTCTTTGACAATCTTATACAATTATCATTGATATAATACTCGTATATGTAAACACTATCAACACAATCAGATGTACACGCTTCTCCCGTCAATTACCAAGTGAAGTCCTCCCCATCGGTTGACATCTTGAGACGGCCAACCGTTCCATCATTATTACAAACATTACTATAACTTATAAATATTAAGTTCCAACTCTAATTATAGTGACGTAAGGGTTCTCGAACTGCATGGTCATCCTTGGTGCATCTCTGCAGACGCCGGCGCCGCTCTCTCCTTCAGACGACGCTATTGTTCTAATAGTTACCAACATGTGCAACACAGATTGGTGTGCAGCATAGTCCTCTGTCTGGAATAAACATTTAACAACCGTAGGCCATTGTATGGGATAAAAGACATTAGCTCTGTGTAACAGAACTCCAAATAAAGTGTGTGTTTTTACCAAAGACTCTATGCATACTCGTATTGTATCGATTTCCATTGAAATCGTTCACAGCTCTAAGGCAATAACTCGCCTTTTTCGTGACAAGTACGGCCATAAACTATAATATTTTGTTGTCTTAAAATGGTATTCATTCCAATGTTTTTGTTTCGTTAATACTGAGTATTTGACTACTAAACTAGGTAAACCATGTTACCATCTCACCCCCCTCTCTGGAGTAAGCTAAAACCGTAGATTTTCGCTTTCTTCACTAAAAAGTGATTACTAGGTTTACATTTAGTTATCATAGTTAACAAAATATTGCTAATCATAACATTAGCCAGGTCAGATACCAGTATATTATCATCTAATAAAATTGTGTATACCTTTATAGTAAAATTTTAACGCTTGCGCTAAAGGTTCTTGATGGGTACCTGGGTTGTAAATGACAGTCGGACGGACATAAGAATAGGTTCCGTTTTTTTTCGTACCACGTACAATACTTAACTTATGCGAAACATTTCGTGTTTAGGAAGACAAGAGCTTAATACTATAAGCATAAGGTACTCTTGGAAAAGCAACTTTCTGGTACATTAATATTCTGTTGCAACAAGGAGTGATACTCTCTGTAATAAATATATTTGTTATTAAATAAAAAGTGGTCTAGATAGAACTATAAATTGTGAACGCTGTGCCTTTTTTTTCTATCATTTACATTTGTATGTATCGTTTGCTGAAGTCAACGATCTGGGCTCCTACGAAACCTCATATAAGTTTGTTTTGATAAACACAAGCACATTCAATACAAACTGTGTATTGTTTTAAGTATTAGTATGAAATTCTTTACATCTTTGCCCATATGGAATATGTTCATTGTTGTATCGTCATGGCTGAGGGATGTGACGGGTGTGTGCTTTTTTCACCATCACTTATCAAACTGCTCGGCGCTGGGCTCGATGTGTGCTGGCTTGTAGCTATATACTTACATAGTTATGAACATTTACCACGCAGTCTTACGACCGGGTTTATATGTTTGTTTCCACACAGTCCAGCGGACCGGGATTATATATAGTTCCACACAGTCCTAAGACCGGGATTATATATGTAGTTCCACTCAGTCCTAAGACCGGGATTATATGAATATATGTACCGCACAGTTTAATACCGGGTTTATATATATATTTCCACAAGATATACCGCTCAGTCTTAAACCGGGTTTATATGTAGTAAATACCGCTCAGTTTAATACCGGGTTTATATGAATATATGTACCGCACAGTCTAATACCGGGTTTATATATATTTTTCCACAAGATATACCGCTCAGTCTTAAACCGGGTTTATATGTAGTAAATACCGCTCAGTTTAATACCGGGTTTATATGAATATATGTACCGCACAGTCTAATACCGGGTTTATATATATTTTTCCACAAGATATACCGCTCAGTCTTAAACCGGGTTTATATGTAGTAAATACCGCTCAGTTTAATACCGGGTTTATATAAATATATGTACCGCACAGTCTAATACCGGGTTTATATATATATATATATATTTCCACTTATGGTAATATTATACACACTTAATCTGTAGTACTTCATCTCCGAAAATCATTTTCCATCTCGGAAAATCGTGCTTCACCTCTGAAAATCGTCAAACACCTCTGAAATCCGTACATCACACACAAGGTTGAAATTCATTCTTCATCTTTGAAGTTCATACAGCACAAGTCTGGCCAGACTTTCAAACAAAATACCTTATATTCTTTCATCACATCAAAATCCATCCAAGGTATTCATAATTCAGTACAACTACCCAAATCACCTGTAACGTCGTTAAAAATCTCACTGCTGTACGTAGAATAATATACGAACCATTGACTATTGGTCAATATTTCAACTTCTCACCTGTATAATTAATTACCTTCAACTTAAATCTATACAAATTATATATTATATAAAAATAATACCATGAACGATGACATCTGCTTTCCTCAGCATGTTCATAAAGACCACAAAGCGTTCATTGTATTGTAAGTAAATAGTTAAGCAATTAAATCAAATTGCTTTAATTATAAATATGTAAGTATGTATAACTTTGATCATCGGGAGTGTCTATTTTACGCTTAATACCACTTATATAACAAAATTTATAACTACAATTTATCAAACACATAATTGGACTCGCTACCATATAGTCAAAATCAGTTCAATTCAGCCCGTTATTGTCCAATACAATAAATCAAATCCAATAAGATATTGTACTGTTAGAAATACAAAATTCTTATTTAAGTACATCTTATTATCTCACCATATCCAACTTGAATATAAAGTTAAACCACTTGTCTCCCCAACCCAAACATTAACGGATATATAACGTTCCGTATATATTAATTCACTAATGGATTAAGATTCACTTGATTGCGAATTTCAAGCTTCTTCCCACTTGGAACCAACTCATTATTTTAGTAACCGCTCTGTTCACGCCACAGCCGTTTAGTCGACCTGGGTCTACGATTGGGTTTTCTTTTATCACCACGCGTATCGTGCGAACTCATACGTTGAAGTTGCTCTTGTGACTTGTAATTACCATTATTTACTCGATTAATAGTACTGTTATGACTGTTACACCTAACATTGAGGTCAATTTTAGCTAGAAATTCAAATGCTGTATTAAAATTTGCTTCGTTATTGCTGGTAAACCACAATTGCTGCACATGCTCTGAGTAATGCCTCATAAGCCAAATAACTAGTATCTTTTCTTCGATTGGAATCGTTAGTGAGCTAACGACTTCCATCTGAGTAGCAAAATGTTCGCTCATATCTAAATCACCATATGGATTATAAGACCCATTCATTAAATTGTACAATGCTGTTTGTTGTCGCTGTTCACTCCAGTATATACGTCTGAACTCGTTCTCAAACTCATCCAACGTTCGCCAATACCTACTTCGAAATTCCATCATTGTACGAGCCGATTTTGGTAAACACTCCATTGCAATATCAAAAATTCTATCATGTGCGTTCAAAAGGTTTATATATCTACGAAACCATGTAATAAACTTCATCGGATTAGGATCCTCCCTGCCTTTAAAATAAGGTTTAGCTATATCGGGCTGCATAACGTAAACATTTTGTCTAACACTACTCGGGTCCGTCTGTAACACCGGACCTCTAGGTATCTCTGTCATATCTACATACGTATCAATTCGCTTAGACAGCGTGTCAAACTTCTCTTGCACCATTTTGAAACCACGTTGCTGGTTCGCTTTAAACTCCGCACTAGTCTGCTCTACATTACTATCCGTCGTAACAATTAATTGACTATCTTCGCCTCGATAACGTCCACTTCGCAATTTACTCCGCCCTGACATTACTACTAAGTAAACACAAAAAACTATTCCACTATTTCAATGCGCTTTAGTAAACGAGTGCAAGAGTTCCTATAATAAACACAATATTCACGACCTAAAGATAGTTGGTCAAAACACACACACAAGATTAGAATTATGTAATTTAAAAAAACGGTACAATGTCTCGGAACCGTCATGCGATAAACTTGTTTCATATAATTTTATCGGTATATATTATTTACAATACAAAGGATATCCAAAGCACCCCTCTCAGATCATACGAATAATCATCATCAATGGACATAGGCCTCCCCCAAAGAGTGCCACAATGGCCGGTCCTGCGCCACCCGCATCCAGCGGACTCGCGATACGAATAATGTTATGTATTAATTAAAATTGTAAGCAATTATTTAATTATAAATTTAAACCTCCCCTCTCAGACCTTTCGATTATTTAGAACTTTCCATACGTTTGCAATATAGCTTTAAATATAACTTTATAACACAATAAATAAGCAGTGATCGTCATAATGGCAAATAATTATTAGTTTCCTACGTTGTGTATTTTTTTAAATTAAATTGTTTGCGTCCAAGTTCTTTTTACTAGTTGTGTATTATTTATTAAAACATAAAGTCTAGAATCCTGCGTCACGAGCTCCACGTGCAGTGGCACCAGGCCCCTAAGGGTGCGCCTAGATAGCCTAGCCTAGATATAGCCTGTCTAGATAAGTTGAAGCCTAAGAATGTAAATGTAAATAGGTAGTCGAATAAAGGAAAGGTCTGCGTTACCAGGAAGGGTGTTATAAAGAAAACAAAGTATTAGTTTTAAAATTTAAGATCATTTATTGATTTATTGGTTTATTTGATTTGTTGTTTGATATTCGATTGGATTAATATTTGAATGATTTGCTATTTGTTTGTTTGTTTAAATATTTTAAACAAAGTATTTATTTAATAGTTAGTATTACTAATATTTGATATTTATTTGTTGGTCTAGATATTAAACTGTAGTATTTATTTGATAAATAGTATTATTAGCATTTGGTTGGTATTTTAAATCAAATAATGAGTAATTGATAATCTTTCATATAAAAGCAAAATCGAAACTTTTATTATTATATCAAATAAGGCTAGTTAAACCCTTATTTGATGCTCGACTCGCTTCCTGGGCATAATGTGGTTGGGAAAAGTCAGTCGAGCTTCCGGAAAAACCTCCACGCCTTTAGTGACACATCATTCTAACTAATTAAGGTACACAACTTAATTAGTTTCTTATAAAACTTCTTAAAACGATAGTATTTTACAAGGATGTACTTTGTGCATATAGTTTCTCGAGTTAAACATGTTTAATCGAATACAATTCACAAGACATTGTTCCTTAGGAAAACAATTACACACACACACACACGATAAAAAGTAGGTACTATCAATAATACACCAGTACTGAAGGTTGAATACTCCTTGACACCACAAAGGAATCGAACCCTTGTTGCATTACTTGATAAGGTTCTCTATTACTTTAGATACGAGGGTCGAACTCGTATCTCATTACTCTTATTCAGTATCATAACTTTATTACTTTTGAACAGAGTTCTTTATTTATTTCTTTTACTGATACAATAGACCATCTTAACTGGTCACAATAGGAGTGTTTACAACCACAATATTATCCTCGTATACACCCACAGTTATAAAACCCACAATACAATCTGGTCGTGTTTATTTGGCTTATTCCGTCAAGTACAGAGATTTCTATAATAATTATCCTTTATTAACTGGGCAGTGCAATTACTGTGATCTTTAGTAATTAACTCCGAATAAACACGAATCCCAAAAACCACTGCTGTAGGTACTTAGCTTTCAATTATTGCGTAGACTGCCGACCACTGATGTTACAATCTAATTAATAGGTTTCACATAGTATAGACTTGTCGAACATTCTTCTTTGACAATCTTATACAATTATCATTGATATAATACTCGTATATGTAAACACTATCAACACAATCAGATGTACACGCTTCTCCCGTCAATTACCAAGTGAAGTCCTCCCCATCGGTTGACATCTTGAGACGGCCAACCGTTCCATCATTATTACAAACATTACTATAACTTATAAATATTAAGTTCCAACTCTAATTATAGTGACGTAAGGGTTCTCGAACTGCATGGTCATCCTTGGTGCATCTCTGCAGACGCCGGCGCCGCTCTCTCCTTCAGACGACGCTATTGTTCTAATAGTTACCAACATGTGCAACACAGATTGGTGTGCAGCATAGTCCTCTGTCTGGAATAAACATTTAACAACCGTAGGCCATTGTATGGGATAAAAGACATTAGCTCTGTGTAACAGAACTCCAAATAAAGTGTGTGTTTTTACCAAAGACTCTATGCATACTCGTATTGTATCGATTTCCATTGAAATCGTTCACAGCTCTAAGGCAATAACTCGCCTTTTTCGTGACAAGTACGGCCATAAACTATAATATTTTGTTGTCTTAAAATGGTATTCATTCCAATGTTTTTGTTTCGTTAATACTGAGTATTTGACTACTAAACTAGGTAAACCATGTTACCATCTCAGCACGTCACCTAGACTCGATCTCTGCTACGGTCCGCTGCACGGAACCGTAATCGGTGTTCTGGTGTCGTCCCTACGCGTTCCTCGATTAAACAGTAATCACTGTGGTGTTTTTTAAAAAGTGTTAATAGTGTACCCCTAAATTGGGGTCCAAGGTCCAGAGTGACATTTTTTTCGGCTGAATGTTTGCCGCCTGCCTGCGCTTGCTTCTGGCCATTTGTGCAAGACAGTGGAGCAGTTTTCCGGCTGGCGCTGAACTCAGCGCCGTCAAGAAATTCCTCCGCCAACCTACCCGGCGCACCACAGGGGAGTACTTCGGCTACAGGGAATCAGCGGAATCCGATTTTACGTGTATTCGCACGAACCTACGTATTTATACCACACCAAATTTCTGAACTAGCCTGCTGAGTTTTTATATTATATTTTTGTCCGTTTTTCTGACTTCTCATTTTAAACCTTTCTATTTAATATAAACTTAAAGGAGTCAGAACTGAGCAAGGCGGGACAAAGTATAATTATAGTTTTAATTTCAACTCGATACCTCCACGTGTTTTCCATATAAAGGGTCTTGACAGACAGATAAACAGACAGAGAGACGGATTACAAAGTGATCCTACTCCTGAGGGTTCAGTTTTTTTCCTTTTGAGGTAAAAAAAGCTTTGCTTTGGAGCTCGTCCAATTTGATTAAGATTTCCTAATATTTATTTATTATACTTCAACATCTGAGTGTACCACATAACTATATTAGTTCTGTGGAGTGTGGATGCACAGATTTTACGTGCGGCTGCCCCGGATCACGGCACTCTAATCTCTACCGCGCGATCAAAGCACTTGAGATCGGGTGCGGCGCAAGATTGTAGGTCGAGCGTTCCTATTTTACCTGTCGTATACCTACTCTTGACAGAGTGGTCGATGTTTCATCGTCATCATCATGTCAGGCGAAAGACGTCCACTGCTGCACATAGGCCTCCCAAAGTCCAAAGTGACCGGTCCTTCGCCACCCGCATCCACCAGGTCAGTAGTCCACTTTGTCGGGGGCCTACCTACGCTGCGTCTTCCGGCACGTAGTCGCCACTCGAGAAGGTGGTTTATGTTGACGTATTTTCTGAAGATAAAGCAGCCCTCGCGATGCGCTTTTACTTGTTACAGTCTTCAGCGTCATGGAAACATTTATTGGGATAGTTTTTCGTGATAATGTGGACACGCTGGACAAAAGATTTTTTTAATCTTTGGTTTTTTTGTCCAGTGTTGACATTTACGACAATTTGTTCCGGCAGTCTGCCCCACTGGTTGGGCTATATACGGTAGTTTCTGTCGCAGTTTTTATCAAATCTACCTATGTAACGCGTATGTGATCGACCACGTGACTTCCTTTCTACCCGTCCATGAATAACGAGTCGTCCCATCGAGTTTTGATTCGTATTTGCACCAGTCAATATATAATCTTAGTTTTAAGGTCTTCCATCAAGTTCGAGACATTGGTGCGAAATGTTGTAGAGGAATTCGTTGCAGTCGCCACTACAAAAACAGGCAGAATGACACATTATGCACTCTTTAAGTTGGTCAATTTATTAAAAGGATCCCTCTTTTCTTGAGAATCTCTCTTTTCTTTTTTTTTTTTTTTTTTTTTAAGAGAACGTATATGTCTAGCGCACACGTAAACTAGACACCATACATTTGTAGAATGGTTTTAAATATATTTTCACTAAATTGAATGGGCTTGTGACCTTAAATGTGTTTATGATGCCATTCGAATCAGTTTTTGTAGATGAACAAATGTTTGTATGGAAGCAACTACATTTAAAGGACATAATATACTCAAAAAATCGATTTAAAGACGGACCTCGCTGACAGTAGCCGAAACGCTTCATACTGATTGGCTTTAAAGTATGACGTCACAACGTGCAATTTGTACTAACCGTTGAATGGAAAATGAAGTAAATTGCTGTTTCGGTCGCGAAATACTGCGTTTAGGTCCATAGTTGTCATACAAATTTGTTTCTATAAAAGCGTAAATATTCTATTGGTACCTTTAAATTTACTCTTGGACAATAAATAAAAAAAATTTTTTTTTCTGAACTTTCAAGGTTCATATCTTTTTACGATTTGAATTATAGTTTGTAATTTATACTTTATTACAGTCTTTTGATGGTTAACTATCCATTTAGCAACACGACGTTATCAATTTTAACACCACGCAACAAGCCTATTGCCCATTTCCTCTGATGATGAGAATTGTATCAACTACCAATCAAGAGTTTAAGAGCATACGCTTTTACTTGTGACTTGAACCAAGACGTGAGAATTCAACTAATACCTTAAACATCGTAGGTACTGTGTTAATCTCTTAAACGCATATGAACCCACGCTTGTAATCCTTGTCGACACCCCTGAGCCGTTGAAAGCGGAATTTCCAAGTCTCATGTTTGCTGTAACCAGGACTGTCCCTATTACCGCTTCGGCCTTGGCTGCATTACACCTCTGAGCTGTCGATATGGCGGAACGTGCTAGGAGTGAAAGATCTTGCGCTGTACGGTGGCCGCGTGCTAGCGTGCCATCATTTGACTTGTCAAACATTGGTTTAGATCGGTTAGAAAGAGGACTTTCTGTATGTTGGTACAATTATTGGGGTCTCCCTTGTTAGACGTAACAACTTTAGCCCTTATGTTTCATTAGACCTAATGTTTCACTAGACCTTTTCTAGAGCATTTTCCTTCAAAACAGTGAACTTTTCAGGTTTTCATTGAATATCATCAAATAGAAGTGATTGGGTTAGGTTAGATTTGCAGTTTTGCAATAATCCTATAAAGTTTTACTATTTAAGAAAACAATGCATTAAGTCCAGTAAAACATTAGGTCTAAAGTTGTTAGGTCTAGGAAGAACCCAATTATCCTGTTGTTTTGCCAAAGTTATTGTCGTACAATTTCATTACCCAAACACATTTTGGCAACCGTTGTGTTTGGTAATGCAATCTTTGGAATAATTACTGTAGGCACACTCTTATTTGGTCAAATTTTCACTCAGCATAATATGATCACGGAAAATAACTAAAGCAGAAGATCTTTAGACAATAAAAATTTAGTCAAATGAATTGTTGTAAAAAAATATTACTACGGGAAATAACATTCAAGCACTTGGTCTTTAGGCTACAGGGCGAGCAAGCATAACCTTCTAGAGCAAAACCGACACTAATGTTGTTAGGTTCAGGAGACTAAGTCTTCTGGTGTTAGGTTTTTATTATGCACCTTGAAAAATCATACTCAGTTGTAAACTGACGACACCAATCATTTGCCTTATTATATTTTGCGTACAATATGTTCATCAACATCAAGTCGCCTCCATGCTAAGGCGAGTGCGCAGCAGCAGCAACGGTCTTCTCGGGGCGTTGGCTGAAAGACTCGACTGCCCGATGATGAAGTTTTGGGTTGAGGTGGTTATAGGGAGAGTTAAGTAGCCTTGGTGTTCTCTTCACTCTCTCAATAGCCAACTCTCGTTAGAAAACCTAAGAATTTTATGTATTTTTGCCCGACGACGGCAGAGCCGAACGGAAGGGATATGTTTTTAGCAGTCTATGTTTGTATGTTTGTATGTTCCACTGTAGCGTTTTAAATACTGAACCGATTTTGATAAATGGGGTGTCAATCGATTCGAAATTATGCTCCGGGTAACAAAGGCTACCTTTTGTATGAAAAAGAGAAATATGATGGCTGTCACATACAAATAAGTGGCTGACTTTGAAAAAAATATTTTGCTATCATATCGTGTGGGGAATCAGATGAAAGAGGAGAAAATTTCGAGTTCAAATATATTTAAACATTATTCAACTTTAGTATAAAAAGCGACAGGAAGACGATTAAAGTTTATATTAGCCTGAAAGAATACTACTAGCGCTATCTATCGGCAATTCTGCAAATCATTTTGTTTGACAGGCGTTTTGTTTGAATATCATCGAAATCGCTGAGGAAGAAGTAAATAGGTACTGAGACTCATTACCATGAAATATCGAACTCATCTCCAATTGTCTTCATTCTCACGGGTTTTTTCTATCAAGGCAGTGATATTTTCAGTTCGACTACCAGAGGCAAGCAATGCACAGCCAACGCAACATCCGAAATCGCACATTCATCCTCAAATCCCCTACAGGGCTGGAAATCTTCAGATATTGACCGTGTGTTGATGTTTGGTGACAAATATCATAAGGTTTGCCTCGAAAATCTAGATATACAGCCTGACCATCTCGTTATCGATGAGTTGTTTTATTTTATTTATTTTTTATTTATTTATTTTGGTTCACCAACAATTGTTTACACTGAAGTTTACAGTAATCCAAGTATCATAACTACTTGCTAAGTGTAACAATCACTTAAAGGTAAACACCGCATGCATTATATAAAAAAAAAAAACCTTAACATTAACTTATCAAAATTATACATATTTTTTGCTTAACTTATTATTGCGACGTAACTAAAGAATTTAAAACTTTTTTAACAACTTTCTGCGCGAGAAAATGGATGTCACCAACTTTATTATTATTGCAAAGCCAAGCAGTTACCAGACCTTATTTTAAATTTCACGACCGAGTCAAAGAAAACATCAGACATGTGACTGCAGCTGTTAATTGCTTTACACATCCTTGGGATAGGCGAGCTACTGCCGAGGACAGTCCTTCTGAGCGGTGGGCAGAATGGCGTGATAGGTTTGCGAGGAGTTCGGGAAGGAGCTCGAAAAGACAGAAGGGCTAATAGTTGCGGACAATCTATTTGATTGTTTACGAGCTTATATGAAAAAATTGCGTCCGCAACTTTCCTCCGTACTTCTAGTGATCTTAACCCGAACCTCTTAAGACTTTGTGTATAAGAATACGATTTTTTTTTTAATCTGCCAGCAGAGAAACTCAAGTGCCGGACAAACCTTTTCTGCACACGCTCTAGTCGTAGTGAGTGAGTGGCATAGTGCGGCCGCCAGACCACACTACAGTATTCCAGAATACTTCTTACTAGGCTATTGTATAACAACGTTTTTGTTACACTACTTTTGAATATTTTTACGTTCCGTAAAACAAAGCCCAACATCCTAGATGCTCTTTTAATTATATTTTCAATGTGAGGGAGAAATGTGAGCTTTTGATCTAAAACTACACCCAAGTCTCGAACTGTATTTACTTCTTGTATAGCTTCGTCACCAATGAAATAAGTAGAATTTACAACTTTGTGTTTTCTAGATTTCTTGATGTGTACACATTTTCTGGCATTCAAGACCATCTGGTTGTTTGTACACCAGTCAACAAGCCGTCTTAAATCGCTCTGTAATAAGTCAACATCGCTGA
This sequence comes from Epinotia brunnichana, assembly GCA_963854355.1. NCBI lineage: Eukaryota > Metazoa > Arthropoda > Insecta > Lepidoptera > Tortricidae > Epinotia > Epinotia brunnichana. Next base: position 28,563,267 of record OY977945.1, read on the forward strand.
CAGAATCAATGGTCCGAGTAAACTTTAAGTCATCAGCATACATAAGTATGCTCGAGTGTATAAAACAATCAGGAATGTCGTTTATGAAAATGTTAAATAGTATTGGGCCTAAATGAGAACCTTGGGGTACCCCGGATGATATGGTGTGTGACAGAGATTGATAACCATTAACTACTACAAAAAATGACCTGTGCTGCAAGTAGGACTCTAGCCAATTAAGTATGGATCCGAATCCATAAGCAGACAACTTTTGCAGCAAGATTTTATGACTTACTTTATCAAAGGCCTTGCTGAAATCTGTGTATATGACATCCATCTGCTTTCCTGCATCTACTGCATCAGAAAGAAGTTCAGTGAATGAAACTAGGTTTGTAGATGTTGATCTGGCCCTAACAAACCCATGCTGAAAGTCGCTTAGGTACATTCCAAAATGCCTATTGTTGCCTTGTATTATATTACCATTGCTACCAAAATCCAAAAGTTATACACTGGATATTGGAAGCGACGCCGCAGTAGGCTTAGTGAATCCTACAGCGACTGTACTTGGTGTCACATCTTGCATTGTTACTTGCAATGATATTACCGTGGCAGTAATTTCACAAAATCAAAAATTTTACTTTATTCTTACTCTCGGGGTCCAAAAGGCTGCGTCGCACCTAGCGCTGGTCGTGCAATGGTTAAGATTTTTCCAATACTACATACCTTATCAAAACACCTACATTTCGTTCTGGCAGTGGGGTCGAGTAGAGATATTCAATTTTCTCTCACAATAGTGAAGTCACATTTAACAGAAGAAGACAGCGCAGCATTTATTGAAGGGAAACTAAGTAAATGAAGCCAGTTCGAACGAACTTCATGACGGAATAATAAGCACTACTTACTCTGTTAATGCCAAATGAGATTCCAGTACCGAACATCGCGGAGGTAATATCAATCAATCAATCAATCAATTCATTTATTCAGGGACCAACATGGATCATTATTGTTAGTAATAAAATAAGTAATACTTAGCTTAATATTAGTAACTATAAAAATAATAGAATAGCACACATAGTCAATTTAAAGCAATAATAATACAATTTAGGTCAGAAAGAAATTTACATTAAAGGTAAGTAGCTAAGTACAGTCAATTAAAATAATATGTATATGAGAAATTCAAATTAAAAATGTACAGGATGTCAAGTTAAATAATTAATTACTCATTTAAATCACAAAATGTCAAATGTTATGCGACCTCGTAGTTAACATGTGTGTTTGTGTGCATCATACAGCAGTGGTTTAGATACCCACAGTCCATCCGTTCAGCGATAATTTTCAGGATGCTGTTGGCACTGGCCTGTACCCTACGCACCAGGGATGTACATCGCTTGCGAATAGTAGTGTGGAAACAGTCCACCCTCGCCTCTGCGAACATCCCTGACGCGCTGCAATATCGGGGCATCATTCACCAAGTATATAGCAAAATCAGAAACTGCACAAATACAAAAAGCAGTGCGTGACTGAAGCATTGACGAGAATTAGCGAACGAGGTTATTTATTTATCGTATGACGGTTACACACTGGAACATATATGTATTCGTATCAATGTCGCTGATAGAGTTCTTGTGTGCGCTGCGAGGTTCAGAAGGAACAGTGATAAGTAGATACCTAATTGCCCTCTATCCATTTGATAGTAATTTTGTAATATAAATATCAAGATTGTATGGAAACAGTTTTATAATATATACATATCAAGATTGTAACATGATTAAAAAAAGGAAAAATATGAAATAAATAGTCAATTAAGTTTAATATTTATTTAAATTACCCCATTGTTACCCTCACATATCAGTCATATCACCAATATTTTTTTTTATAAAATAGGATTTCAAATAATACCCGACTACAGAACACATCTAAAAAGTATAAAATAAAATAAAATTAAAAAAAATAATACCCGACTCCGGACATGCGATCTGAAAAGTATTAAATAAGAAAACAATTTACTTCTGAAATCAAAACCTGACATTCAACTCTCTCATATTTGGATGAAGCCGTGGTCGCATGCCTTTGGAGCCTGAATATATGTTGATGCATGCTACCACGGCTTCATCCAAATATGAGAGAGTTTAATGTCAGGTTTTGATTTCAGAAGTAAATTGTTTTCTTATTTAATACTTTTCAGATCGCATGTCCGGAGTCGGGTATTATTTTTTTAAATTTTATTTTATTTAAAGCTTTTATTTTCTTACTTTATTTTATTTTTTTGTTCCCAAGACTAACATAACACGTAAGATTTTACTAACAAAACTATGGATCTGTATGGTCTGAAATAAATGTTTTTTATTTATTTTATTATATTTATTATTCACTCGCCAAACATTATAATTATTTGTGAAGAGTTTATTTGCCATAATATAATTGTAATAATTTGGCAAATGAAATTATGCGTAAAATTGTTTGTGAAGTGACACTTTTTTTTTGATAAAACCATAGTAACCCACATTTATTAGTATGTGATGTGCATTACCGCGGGATATTTAATTATAGCTTTTTGATGGATTATTATGGACGGGCAATGTTTCGAACGTCATTGTAAGAGAGAAAACGCCATATCAATTCAATTCAATTTAATTTGTTTATTATTAAAATATATACATTTTACATCATATAATAAAAAGAGTAACATTTTTTATTTTATAATTACTTTATATCTATACGGGTTATCGTTTTAGCATCATGCAGTTGTACTAACCGCTAGGTTGCCGCGCCTCTAGCCCTCGCCAGTGATGGCGGGACGAGTTAAGGATTCGCCAGATACTGGTTCGGGATCGGGAAATATGGAAACGGAGGTGGGAGGCCTTTGCCCAACAGTGGGACACTACGGCACTCCTAACAATAATAACGGGTCTCGAGACCTAGACAATCAGGCATTTGCACCTAAAATACTTGACATTCATTTAAATAGTATTTACTATAACTAAGACTAAATATAGTTTTTGTAGGCTGCTGTAATAACCTATAATTACTTGTTTTATCACTAAAATGACTGGTCTTGTTATAATACAACTATTGAAAATTCATATGCAATATTGTACTGGGTACAATAACAATTTTAAACTTGGCGAGACACGCTGCCGTGTGTCTAGAGTTGTCGGTTTAACGCGTGGACAAAAACAAAAAAAGCGGCCAAGTGCGAGTCGGACTCGCACATGAAGGGTTCCGTTACATAAATTGCATTTTACGGTATATGACGTATTAAAAAAAAACTACTTCCTAGATCTCGTTCAAACCAATTTTCGTTGGTAGTTTGCATGGTAATGTATATCATTTATTTTTTTCAGTTTTATCATTCTCTTATTTTAAAAGTTACAGGTACACACATTTTACCACTTTGGAAGTATCTCTCGCGCAAAAAAAATGATGTTAAAAACCTCAATATAATTTTTTAAGACCTATCCATAGATACTCTACACGTATGGGTTTGATGAAAAAATTTTTTTTGAGTTTCAGTTCTAAGTATGGGGAACCCAAAATTTATTGTTTTTTTTTTCTATTTTTGTTTAAAAATCTTAATGCGGTTCACAAAATATATCTACTGACCAAGTTTCAACAGTATAGCTCTTATAGTTTTGGAAAAAAATGGCTGTGACATACGGACGGACAGACAGACAGACAGACATTACGGATTCCGAAGGGTTCCGGTTTTTGCCATTTGGCTATGGAACCCTAAAAACCGGCCAAGTGCGAGTCGGACTCGCGCATGAAGGGTTCCGTACCATATCTATAAAAAAAACTATCTTATTCTGTGTTTTTAGTATTTGTTGTTATAGCGGCAACAGAAATACATCATCTGTGAAAATTTCAGCTGGAACTATCACGGTATCAGTGAGATACAGCCTGGTGACAGACAGTCGGACGGACGGACGGACGGACGGACAGCGAAGTCTTAGTAATAGGGTCCCGTTTTACTCTTTGAGTACGGAACCCTAAAAACAATTAAAGGTCTAAAGCAAATGTGGTCGTTATGAAGTTTACAATAAGGTTTGAAATTGGAACAGATTTTTGGTTAATAAAGTTCAATAGTGCATTGGATAATTTGGATAACATTTAATGTATCCAATGCGCGAATAAAGAGAAATTACGGAACGGAATGCATATAATTTTAACTTGCTGTTTCCAATAAGTGAAAATAATTAATTATTAATTTATGCTGAAAGCGAGAAATTATGCAACAGATGTTAAATTAATCTTAGGATTTTTGAACATCTTCAATGGTTTGACTACATCGGTCCACTCTGTCTGTTTTATAATTAATTCATATTTAAATAAGTACTTACGTAACAAGAATTGCACGTAGCACGTAGGCACATTGCACGTAGAACCGATGGCCGTTGGGGCGGAAAGGTTCTAGAGTGGTGACCACGTACCGGAAGGCGCAGCGTGGGTAGGCCCTCCACAAGGCGGACTGATGGCCTGGTAAAGGTCGCGGAAGCCGCTGGATGCGGGTGGCGCAGGACCGGTCATTGTGGCACTCTTTGGGGGGGGCTATGTCCAGCAGTCTTTCGGCTGAAATGCTGCTATGATGAACTAACATTTTATTTCCACAAATAAACGCTGTTTCAATCCCACCAAGATTAAGCTCTACTAACTATTATGCCTCGAGATCTCGAATTAAAACATTAAACATCTGAGAGATCAAAGGTTACTGAAGATTAGGTCTAAGCCAGTAGATAGCATCAAAGAATATTAACATAAGGTATATTTCGAGGGAAATGGACTTTGCAAGTTGCAGAATATTTTGTTTGAAGTATTTATTTCTTGGAAGTTTACGATTGTACCGAGATGTTTATTGAAGATAAATTAAATTATTGATAGAAATCAGTCTAGTGTTTCACAAGAAACCTTTATACCTTTTTTTTTTCATTTTTTTTTGTGTTTTACCTTATATCTTTGTCTAGGCAGTTCTCATTTTACATGGAAAATAAGCTGAACGTCCCAGTATTGTCACTAGCCAAACAATTCAGAGCTGAAAAATACGATACACTTAGCAATGGACGAGGGCTGTTCTGAAAATTTCTAGCTACTCAAAAAAACATATAGATAGATATGGTTATTATTTAGTCACATTTTTTTTTAAAAACTCTCTTGCAACATCGATACACTTTAGCGTTCGTCCAAACCATTTAAAAAAAAAGAAAAAAATCGATCTTGCGGAAGGTCGAAAAATGCACGCATAAATTCATCAACTGCGTCATTTGGGTTCTTGAAACTTCGCCATCGCAAGTTTTTTTTTACGGTGGGAAACAAAAAAAATCGTACGGGACCAGATCGAGGCTGTATGGTGGGTGCGGCAATAATTGAACACCGGGAGTGTACGAATAATCGATGGTCCGAGCAGCAGTGTGAGCGGAGGCATTATCCTGGTGAAAAAGAATGCCGCGGGTTCCGCTCATCACATGGTCTTCGCCGAGCTGTTCGAAGGCTTGAGGCAGGCATACTTCCGTATACCAGTGACTAGTGACAGTTCTTCTGTCTTCGAGAGAAATGACTGGCATAGGACCACCGCGTTGAAAAAAAACGGCCATCATTTTTTTGTTAACCCTCCTGCCACGAACAACTTTCATAGGCAAAGTATCTTCTTCGAACACCCCTTGCGTTGACTAATGCTTCGTAAATGATTCGTAGTTATATATCCACGATTGTTCAGTTGTCAGGATGTAGGGCACTTGCTGTGATTTGCTGCTATCAAAATTTTCAAGCATATATTTGCACCAATCTACCCGGCGGGTTTTTGGCTCTTCAGTAAGCAAATATCATCAAGGGTATCCATCGCGAACAAACCTTCCGTACTTACAGGTGATCATTTAAAATATTGGAAACAGCTTGTGATCAAATCTTAAGTTCATCTTTTATCTCCCTATGTGTAATGTTCCGCTTTCCTATAATTAGCCAATCCACTTTGATGACATTTTCATAAGACACAAATCGGTCGAAAGCTCCCGGGCCCGGATTCGTCTTTGACGGACTCTCTACCTCGATTAAATTCTTGAAACCAAAAGGAGACAGTGGCTAATGCAGGAGTAGATTCCCTAAAAGCTATGTGTAAACTTTCGTGAGATTGTATAAATATTAAACCTCTTTTTTGTACTCGACGATTAAAATATGTGTATTAAGATTTCATAGAGAATACTGCAACGTCACTCTTTTCATCGTTGAATAGTCTGTTACTTCCGAAACAACCGAAATAACTGTTTCGATACGCTCTAGACAACCGAAAAAAAATTGAAAATAGAACTTAAATAAATTCGACCAATCACGTGGCTGCTTTACCGAACTGTAATGAATTGGACCAATAGAATCGCTTTGATTATTGAGTTTACTCGTTGATGTCGTACGCTCGTTGATGTCTTTTAAGATATCAACGAGCGTACGAGCGATAGGCTGCACTTCGTTTCAACAGTATCGAGTTTGTTTAATTAGTTCGTGTTAGTTAGTAGTTGACTCGTAGAAAATTAATATTTTTTTTTCTGCAGTACAGTCTGTCTATTATTTTTGGCCAGTATTTTATACTCAATTAAAAAAGGTTTAAATCGGTATTAAAAAAGTATAATTGTGCAAATAGGATTTTCACAGCTAGAAACTTTCAGAACAGCCTTGGTATCTTTACAATGCACACATTTGTAGTCACCATTTTGCATTTTTTCTAGAATGTTTTTTTTAATAATATTTCAAACATTGATGGTGTTAACTGTGTGTGTCGGTATAGACAATATCAATAAGAATTGTTAATTTAGGTTATTAACATTATTAACTTTAATTAAGCATTACGATTGAAATTGTTTATGCTTCAAAATGAACAATGTCTGCCTATTGACTATTCCGAAGTGATTTGAGACTATAGTGCTCTTAAAGGTATAGAGTACTCCTGACACAAGCATAATGTAATGCTTAAAAAGAGGTTCAAACCTTACCTTTCTTAAAACTATGTTAAAAATACACTATTTTTCATTTTCATATAGTAGCAACTTCATATACCAGTTCAACCAAAACAATCCCTTTCATAACAGGCCCTAACATAACTAGTATCAAATGCAAGAACGATAGATAACAAGCCAGCGGATACGGCAGTCACAAGATATCACGGGTTAACCAGTTAGCGTGGGGAGAAAGACGCGTATTTGTCAACGTCTGCCGTCAAATAGCGGCCATTAACATTCGTAAAGGGATGTAGACGATTGTGGGTGACACAGGGGTGGGAAGGATGACCTGAAGGATGATTTTGACTTTTGCAGTATCATCCACCTATGTCAGGAGTCTTGGCAACAGAGATAGGTACTGTCGTGACCTTCATCTCGATGTCGATTAATTAACGATAACTCTCCTTTTTAAACCCCGACGGTATGTGGCATCATATGAAATGGATGAACCGGTTTGAGTGCGATTTTTGAAATCGAAAGTCTTGTCCGTCGGTATTAATTATTATCATCACCTATATATTAATCATGATTTAAAATTGTATAGTTTTGACATGTACATGCGAATTTATGCTATACTTTCTTAACATTAAATAAATTATCTTATCTTATGATTCTTAGCCTATGTTTATTGGGTCGGGAGTGTTTATAATTTTCAGTTTATGTAGTTTTGGAGAAGCACTGTAATCCAATGTTGCAATTAGGCGTAGATTTTCCACATCAAAACGACAACGTCGTCTCAATCTGCATTGTGTTCAGTAATTGCATCCATTGAGGCGCTACAGAGTTTTTGGCTGGTCGAATGTCTTTTAATAGTGTCTTTACAAGATGAAGGTCGAAACAGGTCTTGAAGTGCAAAATTGCTGCACAGGTCACATGTACATTTTAAGCATATTGTTAAATATGTACTTATATCTGATTTAATTTGATTCTTGAAAATATTACTTAAATCCCCATCATCACAGGTGATTGAGGACAGAGGTACCTTTAATCTTCAAACTCAGACTTTGGGTTGCATATAAATATTCCTTTCAATAAATGTATTCGTTAAACAGAAACGTTAAATAGAAGCTTGTTTATTTGCATAGGCACACAGTAGAACTGCAGAGAAGAAAACAAAAATGATTCGTTTTTAACATCAGAAACCTGTACTGTGATAGGGTAGACCATTGTCGTTCTTGCGTTTATAACTCAACAATAACAGCGTGCAGCGAACAGAAAACTACTTTTGTGCTTACTCTTCACTGCAAGGTAAGCCGAGAAGTGCTATTTTCTTATTTAACGTTGGCCGCAGGACTGCTCCCTGTGTAACCGTATTTTGTAATGTGCGTATCTCTGCGTTACTCGCGGAGATCCCGCGAATGATAGCATCTTTATACGAAATAATACGTTTGTTTGTCATAGCAGCACTTAATGAAAGCAACGCCATTACGCCCCATACGTGACTTTCCACGCATCGTATCTAAGAAATCTTTCCATTCTAAAGCCAAACTTAAGTCTCAAAACACAAGGTGGTTTATTGTTTTATAATTGGCTAAGATGGGCACTTGCGATAGTGAACGATCGATTGGCAAGTGTGTTTCAGTCGTTTTAACCCCATTCCGCTGATTGTGAGTACTTGGAACCAATCCAATGGTGGATAATGAACGTGGAATGGTTTTTTTTGTGCAGTTATGTAGCGAAATATGGGTATTTCTACACTGTTTCATCCAATTAACGTGTTCTTGTGTTTTATGTTTACCTTTACCTGCCTACTCGTATAAATAACAGTTGATGAAATCATGTTTTTTATCCATACTAATATTATGAATGCGAAAGTAGTTTTATTTTTGTCTGACTATTTGTCTTTCTGTTTTTTACCTTTTCACGCTTAAACTACTGAACTGATTAAAATGAAATTGGGTGCGGAGTCGATACCTGCAGACTCAAAGGACGTAACCACCAAAACGCCACTTTTCAGGAGAGCAAAAAAACCAAAAAGAAAATTATTTTTTTATCATAACTTTTTGGTTTTTAGATTTATTATGTTAATAATTGGTACAAATTTTTAAATGTTGAAATTGCATCGTATTATTGATTAACATTTAAGATACATTAAAAAACAAAGAAAAAAGAAGGCTTATACGGCTCAAAAATTAAAAACAAATGGCATAATTATACGACCATAAAATATGCTGTTTCTGTGAAATGCTTAGGGCGTTAAAGACACCCAAAGCAGTTTTATAGTAAACGGGGTTCAAAGTAGAGATAATTAGCTATTAATGAAAACGTTTGTTGTCTTTTCAATTATTCATTTGTTTCAACCACATGCGCTTGCCATGATTAATAAATAGACAGTTTAAAAATATATTTTTCATTAGTTGTATGGAAAACATAGCAAAAACAAACAAACAAAAAACATGAAATAAGAACGACTTCAAATAAATTTATTAGTTATGGGTCTCATCATCATGTGCCGTTGCCAGTAGGTATTCATATGATCTACCGGAAATATTCCAGCGAGCAATATTCCCGGAAAGGTTTTAATGTTGCCGGCAATAAGACTTACTTACTAACTGACATACAAAGATACCTTGCACGTTAAGTTCGCACGAAGTCGGTTTACAAAACCGACTTCAAAAAAGAGAAGGTTACGACGCTAGTTATATTTTGTATACAGTTCAGATTGCAATGTTGCATTTTATTTAAGTAGTTACATTTTTGAGTCCAATTAGGTATTGTGAACAAAGATTATTCGAAAAGCTCTTGATCTCGAATCCCTCGGACCCTCAACAGATATCGATTAAAGATGCACTCATTGTTTAGATAGATAGATCAAAATGCCTGTTCAATCCTATTCTTTCTCGGGTTATTATGCATCGGTTCTAAGTAAGTTAATAAAAACATGCGGCATCTTTTTTTCGATTCTGAATTCTGACCTTGATTTGAAAATCGAAATGTAAGCAATATATAGCAGTATTGCTAGCAGTTTACTGAGAACATTCCTAATAACATGTTATTATATTCTATGTCTGGCAACATACGGAAAAAGTATAAAGATAAAATATTTTCGATATTTATTTTTGTGCCTGGTACAAGCAGTTTAGTTACAGAAAAACATTTTTGTAAACAAATCGGTTATAATACAAACCTTATTTGTCGAAATTTACTAGATGCGTCAGCGACTAGGAAAATTCTGACCTCGAGCAATGTTTCCAGCATTCACATGTGGCAAATGAAGTATGTGGAGTAAGTAAGAGATGTAAAGGAAGAAAGGAAAATAATGTCTGGTTAGATAAGGAAGTGCAAGATGCGGTCAGCCAGACCAAGAAGTTGTGGCTGGATTGGTTAGCCGTAGAAGCAGGCCTGTAACCTTCATCCGAATAGTTACTGTCAAATAAAGGTATCATCATGCGAGTCTTCCATACTATGAAGACAATATTGACAATTATGTGCATTTGGGCGACGATATCCATTTGCGATTGATCGAGATCGGAAGATCTGTCATCTTCATTTTTTCGCAGATCACAACTTAGGATTCATTTGCCGTAGATTTATTAGGACCAGTCATAGAAAATCTGGCAATAGGCGCAGCTGATCCTATTGGTACTGGAATGAATAATTTAATCAAACAGAACCAATTAGCCTACATAACTATTATTTTGTAACATTAGAAACACTTAAATTTGCATAAAAACTAAATTTGAAAACCCGATAAGTCGCTCTAGTCAAAGCACAGATAAGTGCTATCTCGTTTCGTTAGCGCACTGCAGTGCCGAATAAAACAAAACAGCAACAGTGATTTTGTACCGACGTACCTATACATACCGACATACCAAAAATATTATCAACAATATTTTATTTACACCTGTCAATACTGAGTTACACAGATTAATAGGCCAAAGCATCATTAATTTCATTTTGTACGACAACTCAAAATGTAGGTAACTACTTGACAGCGCGTGACCTTGGAGTCGTTAACCATACTTATTGGGTTCTTCCCCGGATAAAGTTTCAATGAATTTTGTTAAAGGCTCATGCGAGTACCCGATAACTAAGACTTTACATAAATAGTATTTCTTAGAGATTTCTTTTATATAAATACTATTAATATTTTTATTGGATTTTCCTTTTTAGTACCTTGTACGTCTACTATGTAGCATCGTGTACGTAACATCCGACAGATGTCTTTAACGTATTCTGGTTTTCATTAAAATATTTTTTAAGCATGAATTGGAATCAAGTAAAACCCGGTAAACACTTACATTATGTGTTTAGTTTAGTTTTGTACAAATATCTTTGCACTGAATACCTATAAATATATATTATGTGGTTCTACCACTAAGTAATACTAAAAACTGAAGCCTTAAATATACTTATTAGTGTTTAGTACATCAATAAAAGTTGAAGTTAAGCACTTATTGGGTTAATACTCGGCCTATTTCCGTGATACGTGTAAAATCTACTTATCTGTATTTACCACTAAATAGAGCGATATCAAATCACTATAAAACGACTTTTAGCTGAAAATCTCACTTTTTGTCACTTATCGGGTTTCACCAGGCAACCCTCGAGATTAGTTTTCTTGGAATAAGACGCCAATAATTACTGTAATCTTACCGAAAGGTTGCAACCTAAGTCTTCATTCGCAAATTGAAAGGGCTGGCTGGACTTAAACGATCCGATCAGTTTTATTAAGATGTTCAGTGATAGGGTCTTAAGAAAGAGGATTATGTAACTGAATTTTAATTTGAAGAAGCATCGTCTTTTCTATAATAATAAGTATTCTTCAGATATTTTACACTTTTAGTCGATCAATCTTTCTTTAAAATTTATTTGTTAGGTATATCACTCTTAGCTTAGGAACCTCTCTCTGTGTGCGTAAGTTTTGGTATGATACTGACCCACAATATGTATGCGTTTTCGTCATTATTAAGCAAGCATAATCAATCATAATACAAGCACTTAATAGGAAATTAAACGTCAAAATGATGTGGATAAATCATGAACTTTGCATTCTTTTAATGCTGACAGCATCTTTGGTACGATGCCACGGAGGCCCTTTTTAGCGATAGTTTTATATTTTAAGTTCGGTTAAGTTTCTATTATTATTGTTTTTGTAAATAGTTTTATATTCGTTCTTTCTGTATAATATTTATATTTTTATTATAAATAAAAACCAATATCATGCATTCTTCATTGGTTGAATTAACACTTATATCCATCGTTGAAGAGCATATGGCCTTTAGCAACTATAATGTACACTACTTCTCTCTCCAATGGTTCTTTAACCGAATTGACACGGCAATATATGTAGCAACATAGAAAAGTTGTAAAACCCCCAACATTTACGGTCACTTTGACGTGATCGGGAACCATTTCGATCACGTCAGCTTTTGGACAAAAAAAAACCGCGTTGAAATCGGTCCATTCGTTTAGGAGCTACGATACCACAGACAGACACGTCACGACACAGACACGTCAAACTTATAACACCCCTCTTTTTGCGTCGGGGGTTTTAACACCTGCGAAAATACGCCGCTCATTATTCTACGCATTCTCAACACAACTCTTTTGTTTCTAGGTATATGGATAATGATTCGCAAAAACAATTCCCACTTTACCCAAAAAAGCGTTCCGCCGTTGACACAGCAACAAAGGCACAATTAAAACTTATCTCATTAATATGGGAAGATTTAGGTCACGCCCGCGGCTCCTATTTTGTGTATAGACGATTAAATATTCATGTTTTGTGATATGGGGAGCTGTCAAATGTGTAATGAGGGATGTACCTTAAATTGTACAAGGCAGGTTGGATGAATATCCGGATAGGTACCAAGGAGTGCGTGATTGAATTGATATTTTCAGTGGTTTTGAATTGATGTTTGATTTGTTGGTAGTAAACGAAAATGTCAGCCATTAAAATTAGGTTAATGTAGTTGTACATCTGTACAGTCAACCAATTTGATTCCTAGGCCATCATAGAACCTTGCCGTTGTAAATGCTATGTCAATACGGGTTACTAGGATTATTGCATCGCTATGTAGCAGTTAAAATGACAGGGTTCTATGGTGGCCTAGGAATCAAATTGGTTGACCGTACATACTTAACGTGAGTTTGCTTTGATCCTTGTTTCATTCATGTTAGTCTATACAATTTGTATCTTTACTTTTAGACTAAACTATTGGGTCTGTGAGCTGTAGAACTCGCGAGTCCTGTATTTTATTCAATATTTTTTTTGGAAAAAGTAAATCAACAAAAAAAAGTATAATTTTCGAATAACCTGCTCGTATTTTGGCTCAAGCCGAAGTAAAGAACTTTATATTCGCTCCGTTCAAGATGTTAATTTTCCGTGCGCGTTACTATTATCTTTCAATGAAATTGTCATACGGCATTAGTTTGCCCTAAGAAAACTGAAATCATATGTTGTGTTCTTATTCAAACTTTTTTTGAACTGTAATCATTGCTTATCAACAAGTTTTGAACGTAAACTTACCAAAAATCACACACAAATTCCTCAACAAACGTGCCATGTTACAAATAGTCGTCATTGTACACTCGGCCACAATTAATGGCGAATTCTGGCAAAGTTGAATTAGCGCAGTCTGGCGCCGTGGTCCACCGTACCGCAATTCGTGTTCTAACAAACATTATAGTTTAACCGCTTATGTTATGCTAGTTTATGATGTTTATTATAGCTTTTTAACTAGTATTTTGAGAGAGCCTGGTTTTACAATGATCTATAAACATTAAAAGTTGGTTTTATGGAGTTCGATAGAAGCGCTCATCAAGCGCATTACGCTTATTGTTCACTAAATATCTTTATAATATAATATTTACTATCTTTTAAGACATTCAGATTAAAGCGTGTCAAATCAATGTTTAATAATCACGTTCATAATACTGGCATTGTACCTACCTATTTGTATACTAGCCGTTTCAGTAAGTTAATTTTTTTTTTATACTACGACTGTGGCGAACAAGCTTACGGCCTGCCTGATGTTAAGCAGGTACCGTCGCCTATGGACAGAAGAATCACAAGCGCGTTGCCGACCCTTTATTCACTTGAGGATTCGCCAGGAAGGAGAATTCGCTACTAGCCAACATACGAATTATTGGCAGTGAATGTGTCAAATACCAATTATACAGAACTGGTAAGTCCTAAAAACCGGCCAAGTGCGAGTTGGACTCGCGCACGAAGGGTTCCGTACCATTATCAATAAAAATATTTATTTTATTTTGTTTTTATAGTATTTGTTGTTATAGCGGCAACAGAAACACATAATCTGTGAAAATTTCAACTCTCTAGCTATCACGGTTCTTGAGATACAGCCTGGTGACAGACAGACGGACGGACGGACGCGGACGGAGGGACAGCGAAGTCTTAGTTATAGGGTCCCGTTTTACTCTTTGAGTACGGAACCCTAAAAATGATTCTTAACTAGTTTTAAGAAGTAAGCGGTTGCAGTGTGATCTGGAATTCTAATTAAATAGACAACGGATAAATGGAATGACAATTTGGCACAGAGGATACTCGTGTCTAAAAAAAATACAACCGAATTGGTAACCTCGTTCTTTTTTTGAAGTCGGTTAAAACTGAAACGGCAGAAAAAAACACTATATTGTTATTAAACCTGCTCAGAAAAATTTCACGAGAATCGATTGAGAAATGCGATCTGTATGAGAAAAACTGAGAAGCTGAAACGGGCGCTCCTTCAACTTCACTTTAAAAATATTTCTATTGTTTTTACATTTCAACGTCTACCTCAAACTCCCAATAGAATACTCACTCGATAAGTATATTGTGTAAGTTTTATTACTTACTTGTTTTTTTTATAGAAACTGAACGTGCTAGCAAGTTTCAATGCAATCTCGATGAGGTCTAAGTTTAGTGCAGAGTTTCTGCATACAAAGACACGAAGTTGGTTGTGAGGATATCATAGAATAGGAGAACCAATTAGGTACCTACCGTTAAACTTTGGTTACGTGACAGGCGGTAGCTTCCCGTTTCCATAGAAAAAAAATCTACACATTTAATTCAATACAATACAAACACTCTTTAGTGCACATCTCAATAGTAATATAATAAAATAAAGTACAGTACAGAAAACAGCCAATTTAAGAGCAGAGGCAATCAACACGTGGTCTTATCGCTAATGAGCGATCTGTTCCCGTAAACCTTTGGGTAGGTTTTCAGGTTTCCATTTTTAAAATCTCAACATCTTAATTTATAGATCTCTACCTTGGCGAAAAGTATGCTTCAGTGAAATATAAATTATACTTAGCGTACACTTTTATAAAGGCGGCTAAATATTTAGTAAAATACATAAGCAGTTTCAGTCACGTTGCTACTGTATTAGGTTTTAGTCAATGTACAGATTCTCTAAATCCTCCATTATTTTCCGAAGGAAACCCTTCGCGCGGTCACAGCTTAGCTCCAGACACAAGCTAATAGTGAATTAGGTTGCCACGGCACGGCGGTGCGCGGATTGTGCGCTGTTTACCACCATCCAGTGCAAATCGAGGCCACACAACCAGCGTTCTAGAATGAACGACAATTTCTGGATTTCGTATTCTACTTTAGGCATTTACTAAAGACTTTATTACTTTTAGTTATTTTGCACTCAATTAATTAATTTGTAACCATACGATGACGGTGGTCACTGGACAAAAAACGGTCGATTACTGGCAAACACATAAGGTTCCTAATAAAAAAATATAGTTTAGACGGGATGGGATGCCACATGTGTGGATACTCTTGCCCCGTCCCATCTTGCAGGGACTTCGACAATGGCTGGGGCTGCCGCTAACACAGCTGAAAACCTCAAGCGGCGCAATTATGCAGCCATTGATTCTGGCTGCATGTTTGAGCCGTTTGGGGTTGAAACGCTTGGGCCGTGGGGGCCCGGAGCACACGCAGTGTTCAAAGAGCTCGCGAAGCGAGTCGTAGAAACAAGTGGTGACCAGAGAGCTGGCGGCTATCTCGCGCAACGGATCAGCATTGCTATCCAGCGCGGTAATGCCGCCAGCCTTATGGGCACCTTGCCGCACGGCACCGATTTGGAGCCGGTTTTTTATTTGTAAATATGTAGTTTTGTTATTTTTTGGTTAGGATTTACATATTTAGGCTAAATAATATAATTATTCTTTGTATGTACTAAATTAAAACCTTAGATTAAATTTATTACTTTCGATATAAGGTCTATTTTAGAATTAACAATAAGTTTATGATATTAGTTTAGACGTGATTTGAGTACAACTCATGGTTTAAGTATTTGCTATCAAATGTACTACACATTAAAATAGTTTCAGCTCCGATCGCGTCACGTGCGTGAAGCTAATTTTGGAACGTATAGGTACCTTGGTTGCGGCTGCATGTTACCACCCACTTACCACCGTTTTGTGTACGTAACAATAATAAATATTATTAATTCATTTATGTCAGACATCTTACCCATAAAATAAATATGTCCATACCAAAGTTCCATTCTATGTAGTGGTATAAAAATAATTGATATTGAATTAGCAGTTCTGCAGGTTACTCCCAACCTACAAAATTATACGTACAACCTCGCAGGATCCTCCTTTATAATTGACAAGCTTCTGTTTGCGATGCAATCCGCGTGGTACTCGTTTATGTATCGTAGCTCAATATAAACTTTCACTCCCCATTTCACCCCCTTAGGGGATGATTTCCGTGATAAAAACTATTATATGTCCTTTCCCGGGACTCAAACTATCTCTATACCAAATTGTATCTAGATCGGTGAAGTGGTTTAAGCGTGCAGAGGTAACAGACAGACAGACACACTTTCGCATTTATGATATTAGTATGGAAGTATGGATTGATTAGTATAGATACGCATCTGCGGTTTAAATCACGAAACAGCGTGAGGGAACTGGTCTAATCCGAACAAGCCAGTCATCCCTCAGGATTAGGAAATCAGATGGTAGGCCCTTTCGTAAGTCAAATCTTGGGGATTTGGTGCCAAAGCAAACGCTGAGCTGGGACGTAGGGTCTTCCTCTTCAGCCTATTATGGCTTGTGACCTAAGATTTATTTACGATGCCATTCGAACAAGTTTTTGGAGAGGAACAAGTGTTTGTATGAGAGCAACTACAATTAAAGAACGTAAATACCCAAAAAACCGTGTTAAAGATGGACCTCGCTGGCGGCTGGTGAAACGCTTCATACTAATTGACGTCTCACGTTGCATTTCATACAAACTTATCATTGTTTGGAAAATCAAGTAAATTGCTGTTTCGGTCGCGAAATACTGCGTTTAGGTCCATAATTGTTGTACAATTTTGTTTCTATTAAAGAATAAGGATTCTATTGATTTTGAATGTACTCTTGGACATTAAAAAAAAATGCATATTTTTCTAAACTTTCAATGTCCATATGTTTTTATGATTTTAATTATATAATGTAATTTATACTTTATTACAATAATTTGATGGTTGATTATCCATTTAGCTACACTAAGTTGTCAATTTTAATTTAACATGACGCAACTACACTATTGCGTCCACTGATGTAGGTACTTACGCATCCTCTTGCATGGAATTCCAAACTGTTTGGTCCTGTTTCAGGTCAGCCCTGTTTGTCCTTTAGGGTGCAAACGGTAAAACGCTAGGAGGATTATGAAGTATCTCCGGTCTTATGGCCCGCCCCACAAGATTTACGCAGCACCGGGACATGAGGTACCGACACGGCGCGCAACGTTCGATCATGTTCGCGCAAATACCCGGCTGCTAACATTTCATGTTTACTACTTACAGCATTGCCGTGTATAAAGATCGCGTGCTGCGAAGCATGCAGTCTTAGTTAAATAATATATTTGAATTTATGTCACGTGACATAATGAACATCACCTGGTCAGACCGTGTCAGGAACACGGAAATTCTACGCCGTGCAAATGTCAGCGGCATTGAAGCCTATCTAATGCGTAGGCAGCTGCGATGGTCTGGTCATATCTCCCGCATGGCCGAAGAGCGAGTAGCTAAGCGCATCTTTTATTCAGAACTGCAGAACGGCAAGCGAAAAAAAGGCGGCCAGCTTCTGCGCTATACAGATGTGCTGAAGCGCCACATGCGAAGATGTGATATTGAACCATTGCGCTGGGAGATCGTTCGGATCGTTTGGTAGTTCGGAGCTCATGATCGGTCAAAGTGGAGGCATACAGTGAAGGTTAATGTGCAAGCCTTCGAAGAACGAAGACGTAACGAACTCGACGCTAGGCGCGAGGAGTTAAAAAGGCTCGACCACCTGCGGCCGTCCACTACAATTTTGTCGGGGGGGGGGTGCTGACCTGTAGGGAATGTAGTCGCACATTTTCTGCAAAGATAGGCTACATTAGTCACCTGAGAGCTCACGAACGACGCTCCAATTAGCCATTTTTCCAGTCGCCGTGGTCGAAATCGGCCAGGATGATGATGATGATTTGAATTTATTATTATATTGAGGCCGTTAAGTCCCACCGCTGGGCAAAGGGGCCCTCTTTACCCATTCTAAGCGCCCTTGAGCAATACCTGGCCAGCCTTTTAAGAAGGAGTAACATAATAATAATTATTCCGCCAGCGCTGACGAGGTCTACCGTGTCTCAGTTTTGAGTCGTGGGGCTTATTTATTGCAATTGTACAATAATTCTTATGTTCAGCAGCAGTGGACGTTTCTCGGCTGATTGATGTTGATGATTTAATAAATATGAAGCAGATCACCGACTCAGTCCAGAAATATTATAAGTTGCTTAAAAATTTGACATAATGATTTCAGGTTCAAGTACAAGGTATTTATTTTGAGGGCGACTAAATTCTTGTTTGAATAATTTAACTGTTCTTTCGGTTTGTCACAAAACAGTATCAGTATTATCGCCGCGTCGGGTCGTTAGCATTGCAGTACAATGTAACGTGTACAATTCATGATAAATCATAGTTAAACACTTCAGAAGAGATTTAATAGTAATGTAACCATGTTATATCGTGTCTATTACATCAACTAATTAACCAGTTAACGTGACCAACCGGTATTGACAGGCTTGTCATCACAGGGTTATATCACTGCAAAGTAGGTATCTTAAACGCACTCGACCTATCATAAATTACATAAACTACACACATAACTTTAGCACATCTTGATTCTGGTGGCTGGGTGACACGGGGCCTTTACCTCTGTTCTATTAAAGGAACGGTTACCGTTCGCCGCAGACGACCTATTAAACGGAACAATGGAAACCGCAGCCTTTGCATCAGCCTACAAAAACATTTAGTTCAGATGTAAAACTCCACAGAGTAACTGTGAAGATGGTGTAGAAATTCAAAACTCCCGATTCGGTATATGGCCATATTTCCGGAACAAAATAGTTTTTCACGCTATTGCTCGGAAATATGGCAAAATATGGTCAGAATTCAGGTTTCAAAACTGTATTAGCTGGACGTGGCACAAACAAAATAAATCTATGAATTCAAACTGTTCAACAATGTTTTTGTAGTCCACTTGAAGCAGCGGCAGGACGCCGCGGCTGCTATTTTTTGTTTAGTATTATGATCTTTGTTTTCATTAATAATTATTAATTACAAAGTGAAAAGCATTATACAATGTCTCGGCCATGAGTTCGAGATCCTCTTTTTGCAGTTTTGGCCTACTGGCCAATCCACGCACCGTCAGTACCGAGCAAAAGGGTCCTGCGTGGCCCGGCTTGAAGACAGTCCACCAAAAAAAAAATCCAAGACCCTCACCTTGGGCGTAGACCTTAAAATGACTTGTCCATCTATTGCCTAATTTGTAGCATCTACAACAATGTACTATTTAAAATTCGAACAGTACAACTAGGTACAACCACATTTTACAGGCCGGTAAAAATTCAAAATGGGGCCAGTTAAGTAGCAAGCTGTCAAATCTCCCCCTTTTCCTTATTATCTTATTTTTTTCACCACTGATAGTTTTTTCAACGTAAACTCAATTAGTTTTCCAGATACCAAAATTATTTCATTTCCTAAAAGCAACCATGTCACCGATTGAAATCTGTCAATTATGTATACGTGCTGACAAATTCATTCGTACACAATCTGTCCTCCACCCCTGTGGCATAAACTCACATTGTACCTATTCCATGCTATGTGATGCAATGCAGCCCATAATGGGCCGCGGAGCAGATTGAAGTGTTCATTGCCACCCATGAGTCTCCGTAATAGCTATAACAATGAAACGTTATAGCTAAACGTTCGTATGAAAACGTTTCCGTGACTTATTTGCTTAGGTGTTCAGGTAATATTGTATTTTACTGCCTGGAATATTAAGTGCGCATTTACGGTACGCTACGCGTCTTTGTAATGGAAGTGAGTAGAATCTGGTTTTTTTTTTTAAGGAATACATATGAATCTACTATATACAGGGTGTATTATTCAAACGGGGCAGTGAGGGAAAATCTGACAATATTAGAGATACGGAAATTTGCTCTTAGGAGTCACGTCAGACCGATTTTAGAAACTGCTTTCAAATATTTTCAAAAAAGCCTCGTACACGGCCGGGAATCAAACCCAGTCAAATCTGTCTAAAATCAGAGTTAGTTTTTTTGCGTAAAGTACTGTATGTAAAGTAAAGGTAAAGTAAAGTAAAGTAAAGTAAAAAGTCATTTATTTAAACAGAATGAGTTTTACATAGTTACCAGGGGTCCCCACACTAGGCTACGCCTGTATATTATAAACATATTTTACATTGAAAAGTTTATACTTAGAGACTAACTTAGATATTAAAGATAGCTTCAGTTTCAGCATAATTTAACGAATGAAGAAATTTAAAAATAAGTGAATTGGCTTCATTTTTTTTGCTGCCCGTTAGGTTACAATATTTCAGTAAAGTGTTACCCTTATATAATCGCCAAAACGTTTACCAAAGCTGGAAAGAACTCTAGGAACTGGTAACCTAAAGACGCGTTTTTTAAGTGTGTAGTAGTGTGTGCGTAGCAAGGTATATATTTAGTGGTTTTGTGTGTACATAATGAAATTTTAAGGATATAAAGTTGACGTACGGTTAAAACGTGTGATTCGGCATACAAGGTCGCAGTTGGATATCGAAAGGGCCTCTTTAACATGACTTTCAACACCAAACGTTGCGCTCTTTCGATTTCCAACATGGTCGTCTTTGCTGCGCTGCCCCATGCTGTGATACAATAACTGATCACTGACTGGCACAGCGCAGTGTAGACTAGTAGTAACAAAGAGCTATCTGCAGACTGCCGAAGTTTTTTGAAAATATAAATAGATTTTCTAATTCTTGCGGAGAGTTTGTTTATGTGGTGCTTGAAATTTAGTTGTTCGTCGACAAATAGACCCAGGTACTTAATAACGTCAGTGCGCTGGATGGAATCGCAGTTACAGGAGATGGCAGGGAAGTCTTTACAAGAATGAATTTTTATAACGGGATTGAGGGACGGTTTCGATGAGGCAGTTTTGTGAAAGCAAAGAAATTTTGTTTTATTATTGTTAAGGGTCAAAAGGTTGGCACGAAACCAGTCGGAGGCAATTTTCATGCCTTTTTCTGCAGCAGCAACTGCTTTTTCCCAGCTAATATCATTAAACAGAATTACCGTGTCGTCAGCGTAGCAAATTATTTCAGAACCTGGAATTTGCAGGTTTAGGATGTCGTTGATGTAAATAAGGAAAAGAGTGGGTCCGAGTATGCTTCCTTGCGGTACGCCAAATTTAATTTGCTCCGTAGTACTGCTAATAGAACCCACTCTGACCAGTACAATTGTTGCTTAGGAACCCTGTATAACACACAGCTGTTCACAGGTAAATGCCGAATTTCATAGTTTTATGTACGAAAATGGATCTCCCCATACTAAGCCGCTTAGTAAGTATGGGTAGTGTGACCTCTGAAACTATAGGTTCACCAATCTATTCAAAACTGGTAGAAGTAGAACTTTGATGCATTTAAAAAATAATGAGACGCACCCACGTCTTTAACGTCCAATATCGTTCGACATGTTTCGAACCAATACGTGATTTTTATTCATGAGCACTCGCGCTGCCGGGCCCTTAGCACTGACTTATTGGTTCCAAACATGTCAAGCGATATTCGACCATAAAGACTGAATTACTCGTCTCATTATACTTCAATATGTGTTCACAGGAGTTTTTTGACGCATTTGTCGTGATTTTCACTGAAGGGTTTAAAAACTGCGCAATTAAACTTTTTTGGCGGACAATCTTACACAAATCGACTTAGTCCCAAACTGAGCAAAACTTGCACTATCATACTGTGGTTACTAGACGACGATAAACATACTTATAAAAATAGATAAATAAATACATACTTAAAACATCCATTACTCAGGAAAAAAATATTGTGCTCATCACACAAATAAATGCCCTTACCGTGATTCGAACCCTCCTGACCTCTAGCTTCGTAGGCAGGGTCACTACCAATTACTAGACTAAACCCGTCGTGAAACTCGTTAAACTCAAAATATTCTTTATTCAGGTAGGCCTAGTACAAGCACTTTCGAATCGTCAATTCGAGTCGTTAACAACAAGTGACACATTAAGTCCTATTCCTGTAACATCTTCAAGCATTACTTAATTTTAATCGTAGCTAGCTAAGCGGGGCGCAGCATTAATTGCAAATGAATAATGTATGAGATAAAAGTTGGATCGCGGGCTTATTTGTCGTCCATTAGGAGACGTCGTTACCGAACTAGTTACTCTGGTTAAGGACAGTAGAAACGACGCTTAACCCATTCAATGCCAATCACAAATACAAATACAACAAGTTTTATTATCAAAAACAAAACATCCATTCGACTTCTTACCATCAGATACCAAACTAGGCTGAGCCTGTATCGTGGCCTTCTGCCAGTGCGTTTCACATCAATAACATTAATTAATTTATCAATTTATCACGACACACATGCGTCAGATAGCTACAGGCGCTTTTCGCTACATATGGAGTTTAAGCTGCTACAGACTACGGTATAGCGCTAGTGTAGAGTGGCGCTGAATGGGTTAAGGGCTACAGGAAATTCTTAGTCGAATTTAAACTTTCGTGTTGAAATAATGCTAATAATTACACGGTTCAACTCACGTATTAAATGTCACTCCGGGAGACATGTTTCGAACTCTTCGGGAGTTCTTCTTCAGGATGAGTATTTTCGCGGCGGTGCGTGTCGCTTGAATCACTGCCCGCGCCCGCTCCCATCGCCGCGCCGCCCGTGACGCAGGGGGGCGATCTTGCGCTGGAGTTGTTGTATGAAGCCTGCGGCAGGAGATCGTCTCCTCCGCCAAGAGACGATACGCACACTGAACTCACTGTGTCCACGAAATTGTGGCCACAAACTGTCCACTTCGAGTCAGGAATTAAAGGTTTCCATGCTGGCTGTAACATTAAGCCACCATCTTGATTAAAATTTGGGCAGCGCCCAATTTCAATCGCCTCACGAACGTCATCAATTCATTTGAAACGTGAGTTGAACCGTGTAATTATTAGCATTAAATCTTCTTAGATTTAGAATCATATACACTGGCCAAAAGTGCCTAGGGATCAAGTAAATATCTAGCTTTTTTATCAGATTCAGATTCAGATTTTTTTATTTGTGAAACATAGGTAATACAAATGTGGTCTTATATAATAGGTATACATGAATCCCTATGTTTTGCCGATTGGCATACAAATGTCAATGTTAAAGAAATTACAAATTAATAAAATAATCATTTAACAGCAGCAAAATATAAGTACCTACTTTAACAATGTCAATTATATTATGAATTATAGATCTGTGTCATTCATAAAATCCTGAGTAGAGTAGTAACATTTTTCAACTATGTAGTAACTTCGTAATTTTTTTCTTAAAAGGTTCTTTTTCTAGTTCAATTATGTCTACCGGTATTTTATTATAAATTTTAGGCGCCATTCCTAATAAACTTTTGCTGACTAATGCGGTTTTATCATACTACAATCGGTGTATTACCAGCCCATCCAACAGTGACGATAATGGCAATACCGAAGTAATTAAAGCTTGAAGGTCCAGAATAAAAGAGGAAGAGACTAAGAGAAAGTTTTTTTACTATAACACACCTCAAAAGCAGCAATACTCTAAAACGAACTTGATCCCTAGACACTATTGGGCAGTGTAAGAATTCGCATCAAAATTATCAAATAGGTGCTGCTCTGGACCTCACAAACTCGATCTCTCGTCACCTAGATGCTGGCAGGTGCTGTTTGGGTGTATTTTTGGACCTAGCTAAGGCTTTTGACACCGTTTCCATTCCAATTCTAATAAGAAAGCTTGAAGCACTAGGAATCCGTGGGTTATCTCTTGACTGGTTTACCAACTACCTTACCAATAGACAGCAAGTGGTAAAAATCGGTGAGTCCAAAAGCAGCAGGTCTCCTACCTGCTTTGGCGTCCCCCAGGGCAGTGTTCTCGGTCCAACGCTTTTTCTTATTTACATTAATGACCTTCTCCAACAGTCCATTGCCTGTTCTGAAATAATTTGTTATGCGGACGACACCGTAGTACTTTTTAGCGGCAACACATGGGAGGAGACTTACCTGTCAGCTGAGGCAGGACTATCAACGATAGCAAACTGGCTTGATACCAACCTACTCACACTTAATGTGGACAAGAGCCACCACATTCCTTTTTCAAAAACGAGAGTTTCCTCTCCCCCGGCTACCTTTCAACTTAAAATGCACTCCTGTGGAACTCATGATGCAGGCTGCTCGTGTGACACTTTAAGCAGATGCAGCACAGTAAAGTATCTAGGTCTAACACTGGACGAACACTTAACATTCAAACATCATATAATCGCTCTGTCGAAAAAAACCAGGAAATTGATTTATTTAGTAAAACGTCTAAGGGACTGCTCACCTCCGGAGGTACTACGCGTAGTCTACCACGCGCTGTGCCAATCAATTATTCAATACTGTATTGCGGTCTGGGGCAGCGCTGGTAAGACAGCACTTCTTGACCTTGAACGCTCGCAACGAGCAGTTATCAAGGTAATGATGAGAAAACCTTTTCGGTTTCCCACGGACACTCTTTATCAAGAAACAGGTCTACTTAGAGTAAGGCAACTGTTTATCATGAATGCTGTCATTAGAGTCCACAGAAGTACTGCAAAGTTGCCGCTTATAGATTGCATCACGAGTAGACGCATATTTAGAGTCCCCATTCCCTCTGTCAACTCGGCACATGCCCAACGCTCCGCATTCTTCATCCACCCCTTTGTTTATAATGCTGTCTGTAAAGTCTGTGACATAAAAAAGTGCACCATACGCAAAGTTAAGTCCACTCTAAGGAAATGGTTTGCTGAACTCTCGTATAGTGATACGGAAGAGATTTTACGTCCCTGCATCTAAGGTTGCTTTTTCCAATAGGTACCTAACAATTCAACATACACTCGTAACAAACACTTAACACACGTAAACACTCCCTCTCACGCACACTTACACACTTACACACACTCACACACTCTCATACACAAACTCTCTTTGTACTACTAAAACAGCATAATTTTTGTTTTTATTAATGATGAATTTGTGTTCCCATTGATAAGTTAGCAGCGCTCATATTATATGAAATGTTTAATTTTCACTTTGTTACTTTCATGTCGTGCTTCTTGAGACGTGTGTCTGAAGAGACTTGTTAACCGACTCAGTGGGTCCCAAGATACAGGCTCAGCCTAGTTTGGAACCCCACGGATAATGTCTGTATAATCTGTTATCATGTGCTTGTCCAATAATAAATTATTCTTATTCTTATTCTTATTCTTATTCTTAGGTAACAGAAAATTATAAATAATATTTGTCCTAGTAAGGATCGTCATTTTTTGGACAGTATAGGTATATCTGGGAATTGGCAAGGTAATTACTCCACCAACAACAGTTCGGCTCTTAAATTTATGACGATGATTATCTTATTACTTAGATTAGATTAGATTTGAAAGGTATATGCAGTGACATGCAGCTAGCAGAGGTGTCACTTCCTGAGGCTACAGCGTAGAGTTAGACTTTATTCCGGTCGATCCTTATTATTTTTCTCTTTTTCTTACTCTGCCTTTTACCGATATGTTTATGTTGTTATTTGGCATTATCTCATCATTCTCATCAGCCGGATCGATAAGTCATTCGTTTCTTCGCAATATATTAATACAACAGATTCCCTTCCGGCAAGATGCCTACCGACTGAAACAAATATTCGGGTCATACACACAGATTTAGGTTCGCATCTTTCATGCAGACATTATCAAAGTTAAGGCCTATACAAATGCTAATTCTTGTTTGGACGCTTAGTCCGCATAATCAGCGTCTCTTCTTATATATTGTGTGATAAAAATATTATTTATATGCACATAATCTCTATCTTCACATAACCTCATACGAATTTTGTGTTAAAAACTGTGTATCAGTATCGAAACGTTTGTCCGCAACAAGACTACCTATTTGGCCTGTTTGACGGTTTACGCTAAATTTGCCAATGAAACAGCGCCCGATCCGCGGACGCCTCAATGGGAACGAATTGGAGTCTTAGGTTGAATACGGCGGTGGGACCGGGAATACCTACTCTATTGGTTGGTAATGCCTCGTTGAAATTTTTATTTTAAATGAGGATCCATTTATATAATAAAGGAGGTTATTTTTATACAATGGAGATCTGGGGGCACGGTAGTGCCCCCGCCAAGACGAGCCAAGTGAAGCCCACTACCTACCTTTTCTCGAAGCGCTTCGTTGTTTTTTGAACTCTCATAACTTGGGTTTGGATTATTTATTCATTATTACTTATAATAATTTAATTCGGAAGTATTATTTCCATAATTCGTTAGTAACAGTGGTCATAAAACTATGTTAGTAGGTATTTTATTACAATTAGCAGTTGAATGCCCTAGTGTTTTTCAAAGTGTGGGTCGCGGCCCCCTGGGGGGCCGTGGCACATATCCAGGGGGGTTGCAAGGATCAGCTTCGAAAAAGTGTCGTGACTACAAGGAATGATGTTTTTTTCGAGCATGTTCATTTGAATAAAACAGAAATAATTCTTAGACGTTTGCATTTATTTAATTACGACTATAGAATGTAATTTGTATTTTTTTATTCAAATCAAAACGTGGTTACGCGACAATTCATTTTCCAAATTCAATATTCCTCTTCTTTGTTTTGATATCGACCATTGAAGAAAATGACAGCTCACACAAATAAGAAGTTGCGAATGGTATCAAAATACTAAAGGCTTCCTTTGCTAGATCGGGATATTCAGCCATTCTCATCACCCAGCAAAACGCACCGATTGATACGGATACAAACTCCAATTTTAGCATCCTATCAGCTGCAAGTTCTAGAAGAGCTTCTTTCACAGTGTGGTTGAGATCGGCCAGCACCACGGATCTATTCAGAAAGGGATTTAATATCCAACATTTTCCGTCAGCCGTCTGTTTCATTTAAAAAATAACTAAATAATTGTTTTTTTTTTTATTTTGCCAACTCCACCATAACGGGAATATGAATTTCTACGTTCACGAAATTATCCGGTGAAATTTGAAACATGCAAGGAAAAGATTCAAACTTCCAATTTTGCAATGATGTTGTCCATAATTCAGATTTCGCTATAAATCCATGAATTTCATCTTTTGCTGCAATCATGTTTTCGTTCCTTCTTCTACTTTCAACTTTCTTTGTACTGTTCGTGCTTAGAAGTAAGATGCCGCAGCAATTTGGATGGCTTCAGACATTCACGAGATAACGCTTCACAACAAATAACACACTGTGGTTTGTCGTCCATAAGAGTAAATAATCCGTATTTTAAATAGTTTTCGTCATATTTTCTATTTTTCTTCTTTTTAGGCTCACTTCCAGATGTTAATCCAGACGTTGAAGGCATTAATGTTCTTTTTAGAAACTTATCCATTTTGTTGTGAAATAATCCCCAAAATTACAGTCGCACAGCTTAAGGCCTCTCACAAATTCGCGCGGCCAGTAGGTCAATCACGTAACGCATTGTACGCGCGTCTGACAGTAAAATCACAATCTAACTGTCATTTTTCCATATAAAATTGACATTTAGACCTTACAGACGCGCGTAAGAAAAGTTACGTGATCGACCCACTGGCCGCGGCAGACAATAGAAAACGTGTCATTAGCTGTCAAATTTACTATGGTCCGCCACAGCAGGCTGCGCCAGGGTGATGCAGGCCTAATAGAGATTTGCTTCTTTTTATATTTAAAAAGGGGTAGGTTGAGAAACAGTAAAACTACCTTCAGATACCTAAATACAGGTTGCGTTCCAAAACGCATGACTGGTTGAATAATGATAGAAGGTGCGTTCCAAAACGCATGAATGATAATAATTGTACAGTCGCCATCACATACATCGCAGCAAACAAGCACGTCACAAAAATCGGAGCACACCGCTATTTTCAAGGCATTAGGGTGCATGTGGCGATATTTTTGAACACCTATAGTATACCTATGTATGTGATGGCGACTGTAGGTGTGTTAATAATTGGGTTTTCAGTTTAATCGTACAAATGGGGTTATGGGGGGTCGCGAAGAAATTTTGATGGTCAATGAAGGGCCGTGACACCAAAAAGTTTGAAAAACACTGCCCTATGCAACCCATCCCAGTGGAACAGGAAGGGACCATCCAGGCGCGCCGCCACCGTCTGCAGGAGGCTGTTCGGGCTGCCGCGCAGGCGCCTCATCAGGGACGCAACAAGACCCATCCGTGTGCACTTCGCAAAACATCCCTGATGCACTGCAATGGCGCGGCAGCCCGAACAACATTCTAAAGCCATTATTATATTGGACGCGTAGGGCGCTGTAAGCGCATGTAATTATACCAGATAAAGAAATTCCTCGGGACATATAATATTACCTGTCGCGTTTACTAATATCA
Source organism: Epinotia brunnichana (assembly GCA_963854355.1). Classification (NCBI taxonomy): domain Eukaryota; kingdom Metazoa; phylum Arthropoda; class Insecta; order Lepidoptera; family Tortricidae; genus Epinotia; species Epinotia brunnichana. Next base: position 28,592,088 of record OY977945.1, read on the forward strand.
TCATAAATGCTATGCAGCCACTGGGATTTGCCCAACAAAGCTATATTTTTAAGCCATAAGATGTAGAATTTCTAGAGAGTGGCTGGTAGAGTTAAGCCTTGTGGAGTAGGAAACTTGGCGCTACTGCACTAAAACACACACACACATAGACTGAATCACACTTGTGTTGCCGTCCTTAGCAAAAAGGACGCATCTGACTATTATGAGTCTCATTAAAAAAGGACGCATCTGACTATATATATTACTCATAGACAGATGCGTCTTTTTTGAACGAGACTCATAGTCAGATGCGTCATTTTTGCTTAGGATGGCAGTATTACTCTACAGAAGTCACAAGCGTCTATAGGCTACGGTATCTGTTTACCATCAGGCAGGCCGCATGCTTGTTTCTCACCGTAATAGTATAAAAAAACTTTTAGTGTGGACTGCTACTGAATCTAATCGTCTGTCATGGCGCTTTGAGAAATAGCGCTACAGCTAAAACTAATTGATTCAATGATTAATTTCCTTATGTACACGTAAACCATTAACACACGCGTCGATTGTCATTCACATCTCTCGTAGACTAAAACACGCGTTCCAATAACGTTAATCATTTAACAATATTTACATTAACACAGCCCACACGCCATTACCGCGTGAGCACTTCCAACTACCCTCACATCTTGTAAAATTTACCAATGTCATTGGAATCACTACTCTATGACAAGGTAGTAAAGTTTCAATTGAGTTAGTAGATTTGAGCCAGTTAAGAGTTTGCGGGAGTAGCGCATTGGACATTATAATTCAGCATATTAATGGTGTGGTTCAAAATTTCATTAACGAATGGAATACGTAAGCCTATCTATTACATATGTTTAACGATGCCGTTGAAGGAGATTATAGTATTCACTGTATTGTGTGCTGGTTTAAGGTAACAGTTGAACACTAATCCCTACCTATTATACCTATTCATAAAACTTAAAATGTCTCTACTAAATTAAATGTGGTTTGTCCCTTTCTTACGAACACACATGTCAAAGTGACAGATAAGGACAAGCGAATTTTAACGCCGTTTCAGTTAAAATAGGCTTGTAGAGGCCGTATAAGTATTTAACTATTTGTCAAAGGAGTTTGATGTGACCAAATCAGACCACATTGCTTTGGTGTCCTGAGATCCAGGAATTGGTTTCCTCACGAATATCATGAAAAATAGAGTGTGTAATACAGTCGGTAATTAAATTTCCAACTCATCAAAGCCCTCTGTCGTCCACGCCTGATGGATTCTAAAAGTTAGCTACGTTAGTAATATTACTCTTACCGACCTTGTTGAACAATGCACTACTAGCTGCTCTGTGAATTGTAGAAATCGGGAGACAGACTTTAAAAAACATTTTTTTTCTTATATACCAAATCGGAAAAAAAATATATATATCAATTGACAATATTTCAAACAATGCAATGACGCCTAATTGGAAGACCATTTCGGTAATTATGTTACCTGAACGTAATAAAGTGGTTTCCGATTTCATTTCTCACCCGTTTTAAAGAAAATCTCGAAATTGTATAAATGTGGTTTAAGCCGTGTGTGACGTCAATTAAATACTACGACTGTCATATGAAAGGTGTGCAAGCTGCCAAACAGAGCCATAACGTTCACGTCATAATTAAGTTGCAACCTTCTGGAATTCGCTACTTTTCAATTTTATATTTCCGAATGAAAATTACAATTTAGAGAGAAACAAAAAAAAACGGGCCGCTTGAAAAAAAAATTTCTAGGGAAATGAATCATTAAATGGCCCACTAAAAAAAAGTTGTCAATTGAACTTGCTAGCAAAGTTTCACGAAAATCGCTTGAGAAATGTGACCTGTAGAGGATAAATGCTAGACAAACGGGCATACAAAAGAAGGTTGTCGCATGCTGAAGCAAAGAACTTCGTTCCCTTCGCTCCCTCGTCTAATTACTATACAGAGTTCAGTCAGCATCAAAAGTACCTACGCAAACGAAGACGCTAAAAGTCTTTATTAAAAAGGAATGAGAACTTTTGACGTCTTCGATTGCGTAGCTACTTTTGATGCTGACTGTACATCTAAAACAAGGCATTTCACTCAAAACGTTAGTAACTAGGAGCCGCACCGATTTCCAGTGAATCTTCCTTACTCGGAACCCCTACAAATGCACAGATACACACACGCTATCAAGAGGCCTTTAGAATGCACCTAAGGCCGTGGTAAACCACTGAGCAACGACTCTGATAGAGGCCTGACCACCAAGGAACGGTACAGTCACAGTAATTAAAGCCGAGTGACGAAAACATAACTTAGTACAGCCAATGCACTTTTAGTACATTTTGTGTATGCCTGAGACGCGTTTGCCAGCGCTTTGTCCGCACCGCTGCTTAATGGGCATCTCTTATTTGAGGAACCTCGACACCAAGAAGAATAATAAGTGTATTTCTATACGTGAAAATATACATATAGTAAAAAAAATAAGTATAAAATAAATAAAATAAAATAAGGGCGCCAAATTTCAGCTCACTAGGAAGTGGTTGAAAAGTGGTTTCTAAGATTAGAAAAATCTGCTACTTACATCAGACCATTGCTAGTTAAATAAAAATCGTCCGACTGATGGGCACAGGCCTCCGTTCATGGATGAGAGGGAGCGGGCAGTAGTCTCACGCTGGCCCAGTGCGGGTTGGGGACTTCACCTTGGGGACCTTAGAATTTCTTTGCAGGTGTATGCAGGTTTCCTCACACAAGTTTTTCCTTACCCGAAAAAAAATACAAAAAAATCAAAAGCTTAAAAGCTTTTACAAATAATAAAATCTAACTATGACAAGTGCCCTCTCTGTTACCCTCTACGTACAGTCCTGTCGTCAAACGCCATAGAAGGCCTGTGTCTGCCAGCGTAGGTACCTTGTAATCCACTTAGTGCGATCTCTGATAGAGTCATTGGATCAAGACCGGCGCGTGCACCGTAAACGGTTTACAATGTAGGATTTAGTTCCCGGGAATGGAATTCAGGGATTTGGGTCGTATGTCAAGGAATAATGAACGAGATGGATGCCAGGTCCATTAGGAACTTTTAATGGTTGATAGATAAGTCATTTATTTGTTTGGTATACCTATACATACAAGTTACAACAAGTAAAAATACCTGCAACAAACGCACAATTTTAAAACACACGAAAACCGAAACAAAATATTCCATAGTAATGTATTTCTGATTGATCTTTAATTGAAAGGACTGTACTTTCAGCTGACTGTAGAATTAGCCATCTCTATTGTTAATTTGAAATCGAAAAAGTGCGGAAATGCATGGTTTTTGAGAAAATATAATTTAAAGAAGTCACTTTTTCGGCAATTTTGGGCAGTTAATATTACTACGAACACGATACGTAAAGGTTTTCGTCACTGACCCACAAGTTTTACAAACAAGTTATTCCGCTCTTCTATAAAAAAAAAATCTCGTGCAAATGTAGATAAAGGATTGAAGAACCGATTAACGTTTGTGCCATAAATATATTTATGTTATGACAGAGGAATATTATGTCATGAATAAATATTTTTTCTTTCTTTCATAATAATATAAGTATAACATTCTGAAGCAATAATTTCTTCCTAATTTCTATCGATCTTCGACATCATGATCTTCCTAGCGTTGTGCCCTAAAGGAGCCAGGTTCACTTTGGCACCTATATAATCCAAATAATCGACAAAAAAAAATACAGTTTCAACACATATTGTAGCTTTTCAGTCTGTTAAATCAGCAAGTGATTGCGAACATATTGTCGAGCTTGCACTAGGGCATCTTAACTATAATTTTTACGTTCGAAAAAGTTTTTGTTAAATCATTTTTGAGACAAGTTCTTATGGTCCACTGTACCTTTTATCCCCTGGACCGCCAAACGCACAAATGCGTCAATCCTGTCACAGCTGGAAATAAAAAAGCGTCTTTCGACATCATAGTATCAGCACAGTGTAAAGAGTAATAGTGTACCGACGTCTTTGACAGCGTCATGTCCCTAGTTACATGTATGTAGCTGGGGCTCGCCCTATACGCCCCTCGCCCTCACACCCCGCACGATTGCCCTGTCTAGACGGCTTTGTCGAATGACTGTATTGCTTTATAGACTGTGGTATCAGCATGTGCTCAGCTACTTTGGACACATAATGAGACGCGGAGACGACAGCCTCGGAAAAGTAGAAGAGGAAAAGACCTAGAGGCCGCTCACCAACTAGATGGTCGGAGCAACTCAAGAATTCAGACATACCTTGCAGCTGAGGTCACCTTGCATCTCCATCATCAGGCCAGCTCAATGGTACTTATCTACCTACATGGTAATGGGACTTCCTTATTATACACTCAAATGGTTTACGAAATGCATTCTTCGCCGAATTTTTATTTCATCGACATTTTTTATCGCTTAAAACGTAAACTTTTTAGTTAGGTATAGCTAAAAGGTAAAGTGTAGAACCCTCATAGCATTAGGGTTAGGTTAGGTTGCTTTTATAACAACCCTGAAAAGTTAACAATTTCTGAAAAAAAACCTGCCAAGTGCGAGTTGGACTCGCGCACGAAGGGTTCCGTACCATTATCTATAAAACGGCAAAAAAACCACGTTTGTTGTATATCCCCCAGAAATATTTATTTTATTCTGTTTTTTTAGAAATACATCATCTGTGAAAATTTCAATTGTCTAACTATTACGGTTCATGAGATAGGTACAGCCAGGTGACAGACGGACAGACAGACAGGCAGACGGACAGAGGAGTCTTAGTAATACTTAGGGTCACGTTTTACCCTTTGGGTACGAAACCCTAAAAAATATGGTAAAAATAAGGGTAAACCGTTAGATGGCAGTCGTTTTCGTAAAACTAGTGCCTAAGCCTAACTAGTCTTGGGATAAGGTGCCGTAATAGTGAACCCTGGACTACTTTAGGGCATAACCGGGTAAAACGCTAGCAGCAAGAGTTTACCGTCTGAAAAAAAATGGTCATCATCCTCCTAGCGTTATTATTCCCGGTTGTGCCCCTAAAGGAGCCCGGGGTCCGCTTTGACACCTAATCCCAAGATTTGGCATAGGCACTAGTTTTACGAAAGCGACTGCCATCTGACCTTCCAACCCAGAGGGAAAACTAGACCTTATTGGAATTAGACCGGTTTCCTCACGATGTTTTCCTTCACCGAAAAGCTAACGGTAATTCCGTACATAAGTTCCGAAAAACTCATTGGTACGAGCCGGGATTCGAACCCGCGACCGCCGCTTGACAGCCGCATGCCTGAACCACTAGGCTACCGTAGCTTGAAATAAATGGTATTATGTTTAATTTTTGGTATGCACGTTATTTTTCCTGTCAAGTATTTTGACATATTTTCATCTTATTAAAATCTCCACTCGTAGCAAAATAAAGTGATTTCGTTCACGGTGCTTGAAATAGTTGGTTTAAAAGCTTTTATATATTTACTCCATATAAGAGCTATAAAATATTTTATGTCCATTTAAAGTGCATAACGTCGTAACAATAAAATATGAATACTAGATTATAAAAGGTGAAGTACATAGACGTCGAGTGAAGTGTATGATATTTACGAAGATATTATGGAAATTCTAAAAAATAATGTGCAACTAAATTATATCAAATACCAACATCATCATCATCATATCACCCGAAAGACGTTCACTACACTGGAAATAGGCCTCCCCCACAGAGGGCCCCAATGACCGGCCTGCACCACCCACATCCAGCGGACTCCCGCGACCTTTGACACAGTCCACCTTGTGGGGGGTCAAAAACACCCAATCTGCGCCTGCCGGCACGTGGTCACCACTCGAGATCCTTTCAGCCCCAACGACCGTAGGTTCTACGTGCAAAGTGCCCCATCCACTGGCAGTTAAGAGTAGCGAATCGGGGTGGCATCCGAAATAAAAAAAAACGATGAGATAAATAGAAAATTCTTAAAACTATTTGATAGGTACAATAATTTAATAAAAAAAAACATAAAACGGGCCGTTACTGATTTATTTAGTGGATAGTGGACTGAGCCAGCACTCAAAGCCGCACATCAATTTGATTACAATACCAATGGAATGTTCAACTTACGCAAGCTCACCTGTTTCCGACTCATATTGTTGTAAATAGGACCATATTTTCAAGACTCCAAAGTCTTTTTTCAAATGCTACGTCCAAACTGAAAATAACATTGCCAAACGTAGTTGAAACATGTACGAGAACTACAAAACGCTATCAAAAGCGCTCCGTAAAAAAATCATACGGAATATTTTCCGTACCGCCTCTAGGATGAGTCCGCAAAAAGGACGAGATTTTTTTCTTTTTTCAGTTTTGGCTTGCGAATTAAACGGGACATAAAAAGTTAAACATTTCCGCCGTAGACTGAACGTGACTCGAGTTCTAGAGGCCCGATTTTTTTAATAATTTAATTTTGTTTTAAAGGAATATTTTGAGGGTATTAACGGTTGATTCGGTTTTTAATTTTGATTAGATCCTTCGAGTCTTTTGAGAATATACCTAAGGGGTTTTATGTAACGTTCCGAACGCGCGTCGGTACAATTTAACTGTCAATTTTCCACATAAAAAGTGACATTTAGACCTGACGCGCGTACAATGCGTTACGTGATCGACCTGCTGATCAACATATTTTGTAAATAGGACAAAAAGAGGAAAGCCTACCCGTCAAATTGTTTCTGATGCAACGGTTGACCAATTGACCCTGGCTATCCAGACCAATGCAGTACAAAAAACAAATGCAGCCAGTATTTTTAACACTTTCGCAAAAAAAGATTCTGAACCAAAAACATTTTTTTTACGCAGGGCATCAAAATGATCGGGAATGGATTACTTAGGACTAAATTACCCGAAAATCTTCTTTAAGACGTTTACATTGAACTTTGGACACCATAATATCATAAAAATCATTATAAAAATTTTTATAATTAACAGAAACATATTAAGGAGTGTTTGTAAATGAGGATTTTCTGGTTTCAAAACGCAAAAGACAAATATTTTTGCTTGAAATCCTTGACAAAACGACTTCATAGACATTAAAAAATACCTTTATTCGAACCGTTCCAAAACACGCACGCTATTTCAGAAAAAGCTGAATCACGGCCGTGTTAAATATTCTCAACCGAACCATTTTCCATGAATCTCTAAAATGGTTCACGATGCGCCATGTTAACGAGCACTTTACTTACAAAAACTCTCATCGCACGACCTTCGCACATTGCAAATCGAACTTTACCGTCTAGCAGCAAGGTTCTATTTGAATCTATCAGTTTGATGTTGCCAGATATTTGGATAGGTTTACGTCAATATTAAATTGACCCGCAAAAGCGGATTGCCTTTTGCTTTATTAGCGTACTAATTCGATTTTGTTGAGTCCTGCGTGACTGGAAACGTAAACAAAACTTCGACATATCGATGTGAGGCGAATAATGTACGATCAAATTTAAGCGCTTGGGAATTTACTAGTAATTCTAGAACGAATAAACAAGCCTATCAAAAGATATTGGTATTATTTTTAGTAAACGGTTAGTTCTGAAATCCTGCGCAGCTGGAAGATGTTGATACCCGCTTAAGCCAGCAACTGGCTAACAACTGTTGTCCCGTGAACAAGGATGTTGTGATACATCCGAAACCTCGAGAAACCTTAAAAATTTACAGCGGTTGCACTGCAAGCGTGAAAGGTTGCCATTTTGCCACTTTTTAACGTATGGCATACATTATTTGGCCTTTGAGTTTGTCACTCAGAGCATGTATCCACACCCAGGGGATACGTGCAGGGTTGTGGTAGGTAGCTCCTGCGGACGCAAGTGACAGGTTGTCCTCCCTTTGTCAAGTGAGTGGGCAACTCGACTGTTAGAGGTTCTTAAGCCGCCCGAAGGCCTTTAACTCGGCTTAACGACTACTGTCATAGACAGCAGCCAGGATCAACTGCTTGGCGTGCCTTCCAAAGCACGGAAGCGCTCATTTATGGTAACCACTTGAACAGGCGGTCACCCATCCAAAGACTGACCGCTGCCATCTTTGCTTAACTGAGTTATCGTTCATAGCCTAGCGGTCAGTCATTTTGTCACTTATCGCCCTAGACAAGATATCAGCTGTCATGTTCTGACGAGTATGCGAGTGTGAGAGCGGAGGATGCCTTATCTACTTACAGCGATAAGTAATACAATTGTTACCATAATATCATATGTTGTATGGAATTATCAGGATCAAGGTCTTCGATATTATTTGGATCCCGTTTATTTTGGATCTAATAAGTACGTCCCACTGTTGGGCACAGAAAAGAGTTTCAGACGTATTGCATTGTCACTAAACAGTTCCAGTACAGCATAATCCTGGCATTACTGCCAGCGCTGATGATTCGATGGGACCTTCGAGTGATTTTACGGTGGTGACTGGATACGCACCAAATAAAAAATAACAAAAGAAAAACTATTTAAACGTCAAATTAAAAACAAAATTAGTAAAAAGACTGTAGGTTCAAAGATCCCTTAATGCAACCATATGTGGTCAAATCAGACTGACAAGTGATACGAACTAGTTCATAATTGGCTACTGGACAATTTTTTTTTGCGATGCCTTTCGCACCAGTTTTTTTAATGGTTCAAATGTTTGTATGGGTCTAGCTACAATTTAGAGCACGTAAAAAGATAATAAAACCGGCCAAGTGCGAGTCGGACTCGCGAACGAAGGGTTCCTTACCATTATCTATAATAGTACATTACTTACCTAGGGCGCTCTGAGGCTTTCTTTACTACCGCCCGTGGTAAGTACAAAATTTTACGTCTCTATCTGGCCAGGAAGTGGGGTTTTCCGCACGCATGGCGTGCGGTAATTCCTACTTTATGGCCAGGTATGACGTAAAAATATTTATTTTATTCTGTTTTTAGTATTTGTTGTTATAGCGGCAACAGAAATACCTGCATAATCTGTGAAAATTTCAACTGGATGTTCACGGTATCAGTGAGATACAGCCTGGTGACAGACAGACAGACGGACAGCAAAGTCTTAGTAATAGGGTCTCGTTTTACTCTTTGAGTACGGAACCCAAAAAAAAAAAGGGCTCAAGGCTAACAAGAGCCGAAACGGCTCATACAAGTTAAATACTATTATGGCACAGCATTATCTTCATTCTTACAATTGTAGTTATAGGTTAGGTATACTTTGAAAAAAAAAACCCTTCTTTTTGTTATTTACACTTTATTGTAATAATATGATGGTTTAGGTACAATTAATTTAACACTACGTTATAAACTTTTACGTCATACCTGGCCATGAAGCAACAATTACCGCACGATTCCTACTTCCTGGCCAAGGAGAGAAGTAAAATGGTGTACTCACCACGGGCGGTAATAAAAAAAGCCTGATATCGCATATTTATCGCCCTTGCCTTCGGCTCGGGCGTCAAATACCTGCGATCTGAGACATTCTTTGTTTTACCGCCCTAGGTAAGTAATGTACTATAACATGAGGAAAGTATCCAATTTTATTAAGCAGTTGATTGTATAATATCTCTTCATCTGTTTAATGGGATATTATATTGTAATAAGTGGTATACACGGAACGTTAGTGGATGTAATTACGCCTGAATCCTGATGATAATTAACGGTGATTAAGATTGCCATTTGGCATTTGCCAACTAGTTCTGTTATGCGTTTGATGTGTTGGCAAGCCTTGTAACGTAAATGCAATTTGCTTGTTTTATTTAATTCGTATAGTTGAACGAGCGAGCGAAGCTAACGAAGCTCTCTGCTTGAGCTTGGTCCAAAATTATTTCGTATATCCGGATGTCAAGTGTCCGTCTGTTGGGCTGTTTTCCTTAACATGTGGCATTCCTCAACCCATTCTCGTGCGTGAAGTGATCCCACCCGCTGCCAAGCCAGGAAGCCACTTGTCTTATCCTAAAGCATACCTACAAAGAAAAAAAAATCATAATAATCATAATGCCATATGCTAATCAGTTATTCGTTTTTAATAATCAAATTTTGCTTATTCAGGTGCAGGTCCAATTTATATTTCAACGATAGTTTTTAGGGTTCCGTACTCAAACAGTAAAACGGGACCCTATTACGACCGCTTTAGCCTAGTTGGTAGTGACCCTGCCTACGAAGCAAGAGGTCCTGGGTTCGAATCCCGGTAAGGGCATTTATTTGTGTGATGAGCACGATTATTTGTTCCTGAGTCATGGATGTTTTCTATGTATTTAAGTATTTATTTCTCTATATAAGTATCTATATCGTCGTCTAGTACCCAAAGTACAAGCTTTGCTTAGTTTGGGACTAGGTTGATTTGTGTAAGATTGTCCGCAAATATTTATTTTAATTTTAATTTTTTTATTACCAAGACTCCGCTGTCCGTCCGCCCGTCCGTCCGTCTGTCTGTCACCAGGCTGTATCTTACTGATACCGTGATAGTTCCAGCTGAAATTTTCGCAGATGGTGTATTTCTGTTGCCGCTATAACAACAAACACTAAAAGCACAGAATAAAATAGTTTTTTATAGAAAATGGTACGAAACCCTTCGTGCGAGAGTCCGACTCGCACTTGGCCGGTTTTTTTATATTATGAAACCTTAGTTTTATCTATTTTCGGTTGACTGAGGTTACTGGGAGTACCCCATTGAATACGATTGTACACCAGTCTACCTTATCTTTATAAGGTCGACTGATGATGTACACTCCTGTTCAAAGAGTTTTTTCATACCATTTTTGCACCCCTAAAAATGTCAGAGAGGCGCCTAATAATTTATATGCCCGGTGGCACATTTCTACGTGCGGTTTTGTGGTTAATTACGTGTGACTTTACAGATAAGGCCTTTATTAAGGTATGGGCGAGTGATGCTGCTGGATTTACGTAAGCTGTGGCAAATGTAGCGAAGATAACTATTCGTTCGTTTAATACCTTAATGAGCGATTTATGTTCACCGTTTAGGTAATAATGGGCGAAGAAAATTAAACACGGTTATGTTTAGAAATTAATGATAAGTGTATTTGTTGCACCATAAATAATCATCATTATCATAAGTCCTAGTACAGGGTATACTCATGGGTGAGAGATAACGTGCAGTAGGTAGTCCGTACGCTGTTCTAGAGCAGTTTGGAGACTCATACACCTTCGAACTTCTTGGGAGATATAATTCTGATTTCCTCACCATGTTTTCCTTCATCGAAAAGCTGAACACAGCCGCTTTGACATCCGCTTACTTTAACCACTGCGCCCCTATTCTGTAGCTTGTTTTAAGCTCACCTCAACGCTCACCCACAATTATACCTAATTAAGCGAAGGTAGAGGTCTAGTTTTGTAACGGGTGACTGGCGGGGTGAGCCGCATTAACGCGTAGCGAATAGCAGTCCAGGTAGCTTCGGTTAGAATACATAAACATGCCTCTGAAACGGGGGCCTGGTTTACTAAAATTAAGGCCTTTCCTTAATTACAACCTATTTGGCTACACGTGTAACATTTTATAGAAAACCGTATTCCTCAGAGATCTTCAGAATTCAACTGATTACATTACGGTATCTTAGCTTGTTTACTTCTCCGGGCCCTATTAGTATTTCCCTCACAAAACAAAGCCTTCTCCAGATCATTAGGCTTTTAATTTAATTGTGTCCAAACCCACGGCACTCATTAATTCAGCAGGAATTAAATTTCCATCTTGGCGGGACACGAAGCTGAAGGACTTAATGGAATAAACATGAAAGTCGGTTTGAGGGACATCTTCCATATTTTTCATGCGTCTGTAGAAAGCTTGGTTGATAGAGTTCAAATTAGTGTACCTTCGATACCCTTTCGGGCATCTGCAATTTGTATGCGTTGGTAGAAAGCTTGGGTAATAGTTCAGTAAGATGCGCTAATTGGTCAGAAGGAATGGTTGAAATCTAAATAATTTATTTAGGTAATTGTATCTCAAGTTCAAAGAAAAGTCAAAAACTAGACTTGTTTGTTTTTGTAGTTGTCAAGGATTGGATCAGCGAAAGTTGATTGATAACTAACTAGCCACACGCGGCTTGGCCCGCGTATTGCAAAAAACGCAATAAAACAGAGCCTATGTCCATCTATTCTAGAAATAGCCAATTCTAGAAGAATTTTTTTTTTTTTAGTCTAATATGCGGGTCTGGAGATTATCCGAAACATGCAAACTTATAAACTTACAAAGCTATAATATTACACAGTTTTCCTTTCTTTAATACTAAGAAGTATCCAAAGATAACGCATTAATAACTAGTGTCCGGAGTATCGGTGGCAAATTTCACACAGAGGGTATAGGAGTCGTTTTTATGATAAACTTTTCAAGATTGAATGAATAAATTATTAATTTACCTAAAATTCTTAGTACTTATGACATTAATTAGGTACTCGTAAATTTCAAGTACTTAAACTATTTATTTTCATAAAACGATTACAGGTACACCCAAATGTTATGTCGTAAATGTTTTGGGTTGTTTTTATAGACAAGTCCTAAAACATGTAACCATGACATCCACTCATAAATGGATCGTCAATAAATAAGGAAACCGATTTACTCCGAAAAACCAGGAACAAGTGGCCATAAACCACTCATTTTATAACATGGATACGCAGTTAACTGAAGACAGTGAGGAGGACCTCGAACACTTACTTCTAGTCACCAATTGTTATGTAGTTCAATGACCTAATAAAGAATATATATGGCAGGTATTAATTACTTCTTAGTCTAGTAATTTTATTTGAATAAAAAATGTGACTAAAATTTTGATAAAAAAAAACATATTACCATTCCACAAACCTTGGTATAGGTAATGCTCGCAAGATAATTTATAGGAAGTATTATGCAAAATTAATCATTTAATCGTTATTCATTTAATCATAAAACTACTTAGGCGACTCCATTTCCCTCTGTATGAAATTTGCCACCGATACTCCGGACACTATTAATAACTTAGCAGTTATAAATCAGTGGAGTCGCTTCGATTTGAACATTTGCGTACCAAATAAATATTCTTACCTATACTTTTACACTTCACCAATAATTAAATGTCAAGTATATTAAGAGCCCGTTAACGTGCTCACTAGCGCCACTGGTAAATAATTGAGATTATTCAAATTTTATGATATATATTTAAAAAAGGAGGCCACTACCCACCGTATTTTAATGTATCTTTTGAATATCAATCTATGCGTCCCATAGAGGTAGAATATAATAGAGGGACTCACCCACACATAAACCCATGAGTGACAAAGATGTATGCATAGACAATACCGATACCGCAAGTGGGAACGAGATACAGTGTCATATTTTCTGTCCCTCATCGCGTATACGGATTTTTTGTTTGCCACCAGCTGGGCCCGTAATTTTCATGCCGATGACATCAATTTGACGTCACGCTGCATATAGGGTGATCCCAAATAGTTGTATTGAAATAATTAATCATTAGTCATCAATCATTTTAATCATGTACAGATTACTTCAACAGTAATCTATTCACATGTGGAATAATTAATAGGTACCTACTTGTTACGTGAAACGTAAATTAAACTATTTGTTTTATTTTGTACACACAAGGCAATGATTAAATGAATATGAATATGAATATGAATATACATACATTTTATTAAATGGTATTGTTACCATCAGAGCCCGTACTTATCATGGCCATGCCGTTGACGCAAAAATTACGTCAGGCTGCATAGAGCATGATTGCAATTATTAAAAACAAAACCAATAGTTTAATTTACGTTTCACATTATAAAGTAGGTACCTATTAATTATTCCACGTGTGAATAGATTACTGTTGAGGTACATGATTAAAATGATTGACGGCTAATGATTAATAATTTCAATAAACCTATTTGGGATCATCCTATATGCAGCGTGACGTCAAATTGATGTCATCGGCATGAAAATTACGGGCCCTGGCCACCAGCTTGTTTGCCACCACACCTGTCAAAATTTGTACTGAAACTGACACCACCATGACGTCATCGATATAACACGACTAAATTATAAATGACATTAGACGTCAAGAATGTATTTTTTTATTTATTTTATTTATTGGAGAAACAACAGAAGCAAATGTACAACAATACACTAATAGTAACAAATGCTTACAACTAGAGATGCACTTACTTCCTAAACTGCTGTCACTAAGACATAGCGTCGAATTAAACAACTTAATACCTACTTACTACGAACTAAGCTGATGAGAATGCACTCAAAAAATATAAGAAATATTAGCTTCTGATACATCTTAATTTAGTAAGGTTAATTTACCATCGTCCTCTATCTACGATGCGTCCAAAGTTAAAACGGCTGTTTTTCTTTTGAGTTCATAGTTTGACGGATCCAGCAACGTAAAAACCATTATGATGTACCTATTCAAAAGATACTTAAAAAAGTACCAATTACAGTGGGTAGTGACCTTCTTTTTTAGGGTTCCGTACTCAAAGAGTAAAACGGGACCCTATTACTACGACTTCGCTGTCCGTCCGTCCGTCCGTCCGTCCGTCCGTCCGTCCGTCTGTCTGTCACCAGGCTGTATCTCAAGAACCGTGATAGTTTTTTTTTTCACAGCCTATGTATTTCTTCAAATTTTCACAGACTTTGTATTTCTTTTGCCGCTATAACAACAAATACTAAAAACAAAATAAAATATTTTTTTAAGGGGGCTCCCATACAACAAACGTGATTCATTTGCCGTTTTTATAGATAATGGTACGGAACCCTTCGTGCGCTAGTCCAACTCGCACTTGGCCAGTTTTGATTTAAATAATCACAATTATTTACCAGTGGCGCTAGTGAGGACGTTAACGTGCTCTTAACAGTACAGGGATACGAGAGAGGTATAATTATTGTGTATCAATTCATATAACTGTCTCAACGAGTATCATAACTTACAATACAGTGCAACGAGGACAGTAATTGAAACAACGGCCGTTTGAAATCATTAAAAGATTTAAGGTTCAACCTTCAAGGATCATCGATATATCTGTACCTACCTCATTCCGTAGAACATTAGATTTAAAACGGACTAATTCGTCTACGTCAATTCGTTTATGTAGGATGTGAAATGGAAAATAGTACCTACCAGGTTTACTTACTTCACTCGTTAATTGCTTTCCAAACATAACAATACATTTCACTTTGGTTTTCCTTAAAATCGCATGACTAGTCACGCCCTAGTTTTCTAATCTAATATGGAATAGTGTAAAAAAGCCACCAAATTTCAAAGATTCTATCCGTTGTATCAAAATTAAAGCAATTAATTAATATCAATTGAAGCAGGCCCTCGTCAACCAAATTGTTGCAAAATGTTAATATGACCGATTTGAGTTATTCTAACTTAAGTAAAGAAAGATATTACCTACTTGAGATTCCACGTAAAACTCGTTTCATATAAAAACAGTTTATTTTAGAAAGTATCAAGTTAGTATATAAGACACCCATCAAATTGAATAGCAATGCAGAAAGTTAGGTCATAATGAAACAGCTCGAATTATTTTTTTAAACCACGACTAAAATGCTTGTTTTTGCGCCTATAGAAACTTAGCCTGGCGTGATCCAGGCTTTGAGAGTCACATAAGCGTTACTTTGCTATTCGACCAACTAAACCGTACAGAATAATGGGCCCACAAAACGACAAAGCCCAAAGTGACGTATCCTTTCACATCTCTTCTTTCACCCACAAATGCTTACTAGCGTTTTACCACTTTTTCCAACCGCCGAACCCTTTCACTCGTACATCGATACATGTTATATCCACTAAACCATTGTATAAAGACCTCTGACCGTGTTTTACTTTGTCCTTACGCGTGGAAACGGCTCGAAAATAGCGAAATGATAGGTCAATATACACTGGTAGCGCATTCCACGCTTTCAAGAAAAAGGGTTTAGTAGGTTCGACCTACTTCGTTAGAACGTTTTAGCTCCTTAGAAAAATATTCATATAAAATGCGGATATGAATGTTGCGTTTGGATATTGCCGGAATATACGGGCGTCCAATAAAGGGGGATGTAGTGAACGTTTTTTTAATGCTTTATTGTTGGTATTGGGTTCTTCGTCCGTTAAGGTCTTTGTTGTTTGCTTTTTAGTTCACGGTGTCCATATCAAACGTTTTTCGGACTACATTGCTTAATTGGGTCACACAGAGAACATTAGGTTCACATATGTTTTGTGCACATAGCCTAAGTTATAACGTTTAATATGGCTGAACTCATAATCCGTATTATCACCGCCTCTTATCCCGGGGTGTGGCCAGTAACAGGAGCAAATTATTGAAAGATTTCCGTTTGAGTTTTTATTTACATTTGCAAGTTTTTGTTTGTATTTAAACTGTAGAAAAAACATTTAGTGATAGTATTTCTGTTAAGTAAAAGAACCCACGCATGCTGTTACTTGAAAAAAAAATGTATTTGTTCTTGTTTTGTTTGTTAAACCACTTGAAACTGATTACTGATTCCCCGTTTGATAATTTCCTTCCTGTATATAAATCTATTTAATTAAATCATAACTCACACGTACAAACGCTGTTATCTACGAGTATTGAATTGACCATATGAAAGACGACTTTGTTTTGTTTTTTTGACTCCGTATGATCCGATTTTACAGAACATTTGACGACCAGTTAGCCTAGTGACGCTATCTACAGAGTTGAAAGACCTGCAGCTCGATCACGTAACGCATTGTACGCGTGTCAGGTAGATCTAAATGTCACATTTTGTATGGAGAAAATACGGTGGACTGCGGACTGTGGTCTTGTAGTCTTGGATGTTTCCTATGTAGGTACTTAGATATGTATTAATATTTATTAAATATATCATCGTCTAGTACCCATAACACAAGCCTTATTGAGCTTGCTATGGAGGCTAGTTCAATTACTGTATGATTGTCCCTTTATTTTTATTTTTAAATCATTTTCATAACATTGAAATTAGAGTTAATCTCATTAACTACCGCAAAAAATATCAAATTCATAAAATAGCCAAAAACAAAATTCTGATGCAAAACAAATAAATGCTAAAATTAATAAAATTATAATTCAGGGCTATTATGAATTTTGTAACTATGCGGTAATTAGGTGATGTTATTGACTAGATTATGCCATACAATAAAATTGTTTTGTAATCAAGCAATGTCATCCGAAAACCGTTTGAATAGAAAGATGTTCACGTCAAGGAATAATAATATGCTTACGTATTCTATTATTCCTAAAATCTGTCTGTCGAACTGAATGACATGATCAAAGGATGAAGCGTGTTTGTGTTAAATAACTTGGAAAATACCACTTAAATTGACGCTTATCGGGGATAATAGTAGTCTGCAAATATTAGGGTACGAATACATTGTTGTTCGTATGAGTGCGAATTAATTCGCACAACATAAAAGTAGTTCATAGTTCTGTTTTTCACGATAATTTAGTTTTTTGTTAAAATTAGGAACAAACACTTCTTTCCTGTAGTCTAGACTTACGTAAATCCGATTTTTATTCAACCGACGAAAAAAACGAAGGAGGTTCTCAATTCGACGCGTATATTTTTTTTTTATGTATGACCACGCATAACTTTTTACAGAGTAGTTCGATTTTGATAATTCTTTTTTTATTTTTTATACCCCGAAGTTGGTCCCATGTAAAAAAAAAAAACCAACCCCAAGGTTAGGAAAATAGGGGATGATTGATTTTTCGTCGGTTAAAACTTTGTTTTCAATGTAAATTATTATTTGAGTGAGCACAGAAATTCACATAAATTGTTAGTACTCTTACTATATTATTCAGAGCAATGACGCGTAGGTAAGTAGTTGCAGTATCCAAGAGGCAACCGGGTGGCTCGCGGTATTTGAGCTCCCGAAGTGTTGTGGAAGAGAGCGAGCTCTGAAGGGACGCTTCGGGCCTTCGGCCCTACGCGGAGCTCGGCCTTCGGCCTTCGCGTACCTGGAAGCTCACCTTCGGGCCTTCGGCCCTCAGGTTCGCTTAAAGACACTTGGGGGGCGTAGTGTTTCCGCAAGCGCGCTCTGAAGGGACGCTTCGGGCCTTCGGCCCTACGCGGAGCTCGGCCTTCGGCCTTCGCCTGCCACGAAGCTCACCTTCGGGCCTTCGGCCCTCAGGTTTGCTTTTAACACACTCGGGGGCTAGTGAGTGGTAGCACAACCTTAAACTCCCGAAGCTCGGCCTACGGCCTCGCAGGACGCTTCGGGCCTTCGGCCCTACGCGGAGCTCGGCCTTTGGCCTTCGCATCGCTCGGCCTTCGGCCTTCGCCTACCCCGAAGCTCACCTTCGGGCCTTCGGCCCTCAGGTTCGCTTTTAAGACATTCGGGGGTAGTAAGTGTCCGCGTAGGCTCGCCCTTCGGGCCTTCGGCCCTCGGGCTCGCGTAATAAGCGCACTCTGAAGGGACGCTTCGGGCCTTCGGCCCTACGCGGAGCTCGGCCTTCGGCCTTCGCGTACCTGGAAGCTCACCTTCGGGCCTTCGGCCCTCAGGTTCGCTTAAAGACACTTGGGGGGCGTAGGGTTTCCGCAAGCGCGCTCTGAAGGGACGCTTCGGGCCTTCGGCCCTACGCGGAGCTCGGCCTTCGGCCTTCGCCTACCACTCAGGTTCGCTTTTAAGACACTCGGGGGGTAGTGAGTGGTAGCACAACCTTAAACTCCCGCAGCTCGGCCTACGGCCTTCGCCTACCCCGAAGCTCACCTTTGGGCCTTCGGCCCTCAGGTTCGCTTTTAACACACTCGGGGGCTAGTGAGTGGTAGCACAACCTTAAACTCCCGCAGCTCGGCCTACGGCCTCGCAGGACGCTTCGGGCCTTCGGCCCTACGCGGAGCTCGGCCTTTGGCCTTCGCATCGCTCGGCCTTCGGCCTTCGCCTACCCCGAGGCTCACCTTCGGGCCTTCGGCCCTCAGGTTCGCTTTTAAGACACTCGGGGGTAGTAAGTGTCCGCGTAGGCTGCCCTTCGGGCCTTCGGCCCTCGGGCTCGCGTAATAAGCGCACTCTGAAGGGACGCTTCGGGCCTTCGGCCCTACGCGGAGCTCGGCCTTCGGCCTTCGCGTACCTGAAAGCTCACCTTCGGGCCTTCGGCCCTCAGGTTCGCTTAAAGACACTTGGGGGGCGTAGGGTTTCCGCAAGCGCGCTCTGAAGGGACGCTTCGGGCCTTCGGCCCTACGCGGAGCTCGGCCTTCGGCCTTCGCCTACCACGAAGCTCACCTTCGGGCCTGCGGCCCTCAGGTTCGCTTTTAAGACACTCGGGGGGTAGTGAGTGGTAGCACAACCTTAAACTCCCGCAGCTCGGCCTACGGCCTTCGCCTACCCTGAAGCTCACCTTCGGGCCTTCGGCCCTCAGGTTCGGTTTTAAGACAATCGGGGGTAGTAAGTGTCCGCGTAGGCTCGCCCTTCGGGCCTTCGGCCCTCGGGCTCGCGTAATAAGCGCACTCTGAAGGGACGCTTCGGCCTTCGCCTACCACGAAGCTCACCTTCGGGCCTTCGGCCCTCAGGTTTGCTTTTAACACACTCGTGTTAGTGAGTGGTAGCACAACCTTAAACTCCCGCAGCTCGGCCTACGGCCTCGCAGGACGCTTCGGGCCTTCGGCCCTACGCGGAGCTCGGCCTTCGGCCTTCGCTTACTTCGTGAAAGACACTCGGGGGCATAGACGCACAGTCCTATACTCCCGCAGCTCGGCCTACGGCCTCGCTGGACGCTTCGGGCCTTCGGCCCTACGCGGAGGTCGGCCTTCGGCCTTCGTGTGCCTCGAAGCTCACCTTCGGGCCTTCGGCCCTCAGGTTCGCTTGTAAGACACTCCAGGCAAGGAATAGTAGCCAAGCCTTAAGCTCCCGCAGCCCGGCCTACGGCCTCGCAAATTTGTTTTGCCCATACCGTCCGCCATTTTGGATTTTTTCCAATTTTTTTTTCTTTTTACAACTCTTGGGCCCCTCAAGTCCCCGCATGCCAAATCTCGGCGCGCTGTGACCAATTTGAAATTTCAAAAAAAAAAAACTTTTTTTTTTCGGCCAAAAAAAAATTCAATTGTACTCCTCTTAGGAACCTTTATGACATTTGGTCGAGACCCCTATTCAAAAGTCGAGCGGTTTGGCCGGAAAAAAAAATCGAAAAAATTCCCCATACAAAATTTTTTTTAAAGCTAGAAACTTTTTTTTTTGGTTTTCAGAATCTAGAGCCATATAGGATCCCGCTAGCCAAATTACAAAGCTCTAGGACCATTTTGAAAAAAAATTAAAAAAAAACTTGGTTTTTTTTTAATTTTTTTTCCGTCATCAATAACTGCACGCGGTTCCCTATGACATTTGGTCGAGCACCCCTAACCTAGCTGTTACCGTTTAGCCGGGCAGTAGAGCATTTTTTTACTGAAAGCCAAATCCGAAGAAGTCAGATTTTTCTGGTGGTAACCTTGCCGACCTCTATACACCTATATCAAAACCTAACCTCCACCATGACTCCTTCCCGGAGATCAATTGTGTCAATGGAAATCAGTCGTATTGCAGCTTTATATAATATTCTTTATTCTTTATATAATATTTATATAGTTCGGGTTGCAGCCATGCGGTTGCCTCTTGGATGCTGCAATGCAACTACGCGTCATTCCTTTGTATAAGTTGTATAAGTTTGATTTGTATAAGTGGTCACTGGATTTTCGGAAAAGTAATTTTTTACGTCTTACTTATAAGTAACTCAGAAGGTCCGAAGCCAACACAAAAAATAAAACAAATCCGTTCATAATTATATAGATTTAATTACTTACACTGATCTGTACTTATCACTTTATACAAAACTTTCTATGTATCACAATCAAATAGTGACGAGAATCATTATTTTAAACAATGACTAATGACATCAATGAATATAATGTTATGCCACGTTTACACTGATCCGGTCACCGAAACACACATTAACGACGCCTCAAATAAGTTCAACAGATCTGGTTACTTATGGGATCTATTCTACCGTATGGTATCTACCGGATCACTGTAAATGTACCTTTATAATGCATGTACTATAAAACTAAAGCTTTAAAACTATTTACACTTTTTACACCGTTTTTACTTTCATTAATCTGCATAGTCCAGAAAATAAGTAGAGATTACGTACGCATGCTACAATAATAGGTAGAGGTAACATTAAAGTTCTAAATAATTAAAACTTGAACTATGATCAGATGAATGAAATTTAAAAATGTCAATGGCCATAAGGCAGACAAAATTGGATTAACGCACCTGTCAGTTTACGTTAGGTGTACGGAGAATTACGCACCTCGAAGTTATACTTAGGTAACGTGAATTTTAACAAAGTAAATATACAGATGATTTACCACATACAATAGCCAGGGATGTTGAAACCAAATAAAAAATCAATTGTTCGAATGTTCCTAAATGGAAAAAAAATACACAAGAGATTAAATAATCACAAAATAGGTGTCCACAGTTTTAAAAAGGGAATCGGTCAATCTTTTGCAAAACGTACATTCATGCGACACAATAGTACATTACTTACCTAGGGCGGTTAAACAAAGAATGTCTCAGGTCGCAGGTATTTGACGCCCGAGCCGAAGGCAAGGGCGATAAATATGCGCTCTGAGGCTTTCTTTATTACCGCCCGTGGTGAGTACAACATTTTACGTCTCTATCTGGCCAGGAAGTGGGATTTTCCGCACGCATAGCGTGCGGTAATTCCTACTTTATGGCCAGGTATGACGTAAATGTCATTTACAATGATGCTAGGAGTTCGTGACGTCACGAACCTGCAGCGTATTGTCTCTCTAGCTAGTGACATTACAACGGATGCAGCTTCGTAATTTTTGAGATATTTGAATTGCATTTTCGGAAGTAGGCATAGTTTTTGGTCTAATTTATTTTGAAGTAATAATAAAATTTGAGTCACGACTTGAACCCTATTGGTCTAGTTTCAGAGTTTTATAACTTAATACGTAAATCCCAAATTGTTGTCCGTCTATATTCATCAAAATCATCATATCAGCTGAAAGATGTCCACTGCTGGACATAGGCTTCCTCTAAAGAGTGCCAAAGCGATCGGTCCGCCTATTAGTTTCACACCAAAACTAATCTTTTTATATTATTTCTAAACGAAAAAAAAATTTGTCAGGTTGGTAGTTGGTACCTACATCAAACAATCAACAATACCTAAACATACAGAGTCACGGCCAAATAATTTTTTTAAGTAAAGTTAAGAGTAGGTAAAACAATCATAATTTACTAAAACGTAGGTACACAGTGCTATTAAATTTATAAAGTAATCAAGGTATCTTATTAAATCACTGACAATTTCCTAAGTAATTATGTCTCCCTTTCGGTCTTTCAATTAAAAGAAAGTAGGGTTAATTATGTCAATTATATTAATAGAATGAATTAAATATTAATGACAAAACTACCGCGGAGTGGTGGAGCGCGCGCGACGCGAGCGCCGAGGCGGGGTTGCGCACACATGCGCGGAACTCGGCGGTGGTACTCGGAGCGGGTTATCGCACAGTTAGTGCACAGTGTGGTGATGCAAAATTTGTATAACTCTCATTCTAACATAAGATCTGCATCTTATCGCAACGATAAATCGTAATTGACATCGAGTTTTTAAGGCAAAATCAAAATTTAGTACATCGATAAAATATGTAACGTAATTACCAAATAAATATACAAAACAAAATACAAAATACTAATATACATATAGCTGCGTGTCTCATCAAATGTTAGTGATTTGTTTGTTTCTGTAACCCTTTTAAGATGAAATAAGTATGAAGATGGCGTACATAAAGACAGCCGCGGAGTGGTGGTGCGCGCGCGACGCCAGCGCCGAGGCGGGGTTGCGCACGCATGCGCGGAACTCGGCGTACTCGGCGCGGGTTATCGCGCAGTAGTGCACGTGTACGCACGCCGAGTCGCAGTCGGAGTCCGGCGCGTGGCGTACGCGCAACGCTGTTATATACCTGGGAGATAAAAAATGAGTAAGTAGTTAATCCTCATTTTCAAATAAAGCGTTTTTTGTATACCCAGGGAAGGCGACGAACATCTTTTCCACCCTAGGACGAGCCAAATGTGGCGAGGTGCAAGGGGGGCTCCAGTGCGTTTAGAATGAGATCCTGGAGTCCTCCGCATTAGAGCGCAGAAGCCAGCGCCCGTGGAGTTTTTAGTGGATAGAAATACCACATAACCCAGTCATCCCTCGATGATCGGGTAACTGGTTAGCAAGTATTTATTCCAAGAAAAAAAAATAAGATACCTAGGTGTTAATGTGCCTAGTATGTTGGCGGCATTACCCCGAAGTACTGCCAATAATATGTGCTGCGAGATACGAACCGGTTCAAAATTGGTGTAATGTTAACTTCACTTACAGGCTACTTATAGGCTTTTTAAAAGGTGTCCTCTTCCTCAATGGAATTACAATCATTCTAAATTAGAACAGAGTGGCATTTTGAAACAAAATAAATTCAATTATGTTTCATATTGAGTGGATTTATATTTAATTGCCAAGTTTCCTTATATGATGGGCGGCTAAACGTTATAACTATAATTTGACATTAAGGTAATGTATGAATGATATATCACTTAAAAGTCACTAGTATATTATTATACGACATAACTCTCAGAGTGTTTCAATTATTATTAATAGATCTCCTACATATAATTATGTACATTAATACATACTATCTAGGTAAATAAAAAAACAATATGTTCAGGTTTTCCATTTCATCAAATATACCCCGTATAATTTACCAGATAGAAGAAAATGCAAAACAGTTGAAAGCTACAAGTCGGCTTATGCTTCAACTGGGTGCGGGTGAGTGAATGATTGCATGTATAAATGCATAAAGGACCAAAGAGAATAAATAAATACACCCGGAGCTTTGGTAAAAAGCTCATCTGCATATGGACCAAGGCTAAATTACCTTTTGTGTTTTTTACAGTGAAAAGGTTAAAATTACAAAGTAACGTTACTGTATTGTTCAAACGTCAAATGTGTTATTTAGGGTGATGTGTAAGCTTTAAGCCTTTTAAGTAAATTAAGCTCGTTTTATTCAGGCGTTTTTCATTACATGTTATGTGTTTAGTATAGGATCCATTGTTTAGTCGATTTTCCCACACAATTGTAATTATGTTTTAGAAACCTTTGTTGCTTTGCGTATGAAAGTGCGGTTTTTTAATGCTATTGTAAATCTAACATTATTCACTTATTATGTGCGTTATTTTGGTTTGCATATTGTTTTCACCTTTAAGCCTTTGTATGACTATTTAAAAGTATAACTGTACATAATATTTATGACAAATGCACTTACTAATTTTACTATAAGAATAAAACCACAGTTGGACCTAGGTTTGTACAACATTTTTACTCCGTACGACCTCATCAATCAATGCGCAGGTAAAATGATTACTTCCTGCCGAGCACTTTGTTTTTTTTTACAGACATTTTTCCAATAATATTGCTTCATTGTGAATGACGAGGATTGGATGATGTCATGAAAGGTTCAGTTGTTTATGATTCTTCTTTCCTTGTATGGTTGAAATTATTTTATGTGGTCGATTTTTTATAAAACTGTCAATAGAATTGAAACCTTTTACCTTGTATAGTAGAGTTGCTTTTTAAATGAACTATTTTGAAGCCGTTCGGCCAACCCCAATCTCAAGTATACGAGTAAGTATAAACATCGATTTGTTTAACCGAAACGCGTAAATAAAATAAGATTGTTGATTGACGCGCCATCAAGATTAGAGTGAACGAAAGAAAAAGGAAATTTTTGGACTTTCATATCACGCAATAGACGTTGAAATTAAGCCTTAATTTGATCTCAATCTAATCTTGATTGGTTTAGAATGTTGAAATGTCATTAATTCTCCTTTTGAAAGTAGATCGCGGAATAAGGAAGGCCATCGTATTTATTTAAGGTTTGTTTGCCGATAGATACAACACCGTGTGACTTAGGGACTGATATAAAAACAATTCAGAGCCTGAGTAAGAGGGCAGAGGCAGGCCTAGGTATTGTAGTACTTAACAGTACTTTTCACGCCACTGCTCGGAAATATGGCCAAAGATGGATTGAAATGAGAGTAGAAAGTAGTTCTTAGTAGTACAATTCAAAAATGTGGTGTTTAGCGGCCTTTTTTACTTTCTACTTTGCTATTGGTCGATTATTTTTGAGTGGTTGGTCATTTTAATAGTGGTTGTTCAGTTTGAACAGCTCTTCGACCAATCACAGGGCGTCGAGCGGGAGGCGCGGCGCCGCCGCGCCGGCGAGCGGTGCCGCGCTTCTTTTGTTTTTGATTAGTATTATGTTCTTCAATTAGGAACTTAATTTTGATTTAAAATTATGATTATTTGCAATTTCCTCGCAGTAGACGTGAAAAGCACTATGTTAAGCCTCGGCCGAAAGTGCAATAGCTGGACTCGAACTTTCGAGGGCCTCCGCTACGCGTCGGCCCTCGAACTAACTCGTCCATCTGTTGCTTACTTTCTAGCCTCTACAACAATGTTCTATTATAGTGAAGACTTTAACACACTGCGACTTTTTGCAGCGTTGAAAATGCGATACAGGTGCTTTTGCCGGATGTTCTACGGCAGTGTCGCGCGACAAACGCGCGTTTGTGAACTAATAAAATAATAATAAAATAAAAAGCTTTTATTATTGGACCAAATTATCCATAGATGGTTAAATACAATCTTAATAACTATATTAGTGACATGCTTTAAAAATAGATAGAAATAAAATAATGTCTTTGTCAAAAATGACATTTTTGGTACCAGCATTTATTTCCGACTGTATTTTTCTGCATACCATCATCAACTACTCATTGAGACGATTCTAACGAGCCCAAACTCGATGGGGTTGTGTCGTTTTATTGCGGAGTTCCTATGGCCACCTTCCAGCGCCAGCTTCAGATCAGCTCCATGTCATCATAATATTGCATTGTCATATATGCATGCAAAATTTCAGTTCAATCGGAAACCGGAAAGTGGGTGAAATTTCAATTACTAAATTTGACACAAGAATAAAACAAACGGGATAAGCTAAATTAAAGCTTGTAAAAAACAGCCTCAAAACTAAATAAAATAGGCTTGTATAGCCATTGACAGGGACATGCACAGCAAACAACCTGCTCTACCTGGCCCTGCTAATAGCCACTTCCACCCAGTATCGAGTGAGCGGGCAGTCGAGGCGCTCTGCCAACACCCTCAGAAGGCTTATGCTGCTGCCACGTACTCTATTCAGCAGTGATCCTACTCTTTTTCGCCTGATTGCAAAAAAGTCATCTGTTCGCGCCTCTGCAAACATTGCGGATACACTGCAGTGTCTCGGCAGCCTCAACAACATTCTGAGGGTATTGTTGTATTGAACGCGAATAGCGTTGTAGGCTCTCTGTGTAAATCTCACCCACAGACTACACGTGTAGAACGTCTGACAGTAAGCCTTGAACAGTGTCAGTTTGACTTCGTTACTAAAGCGCGCAAATCTGCGGGTGAGCATATTGCCTTGCACAGCCATCGCTCTCCCCTCTCTCTTTCTAAATCAGGGTTATCGCTCAGGTTGCTCGTGAGTAATATATGACCCAGGTATTTAAACTTTTCCACTACTTTGAGAGGTACACCACCCAGCATGATCTCGGGAACAGCTTTTGGGTTGTATTTGTGTGCCTTTATCACGACCAGCTCACTTTTCTTCACGTTATAGCTGAGACCATGCTGTTCAGCGTACCCCTCACACACCTTCAAGAGCTGCCTTATTGAGTTGACTGATGGCCCCAGCAGCACCATGTCGTCCGCGTGGCTTATATTGTTGAAGCTTAACTAAGTAGGTACCTCTAGCACTACGCGACGCTTTTTATTTCCGCTCAGAAACATAATTCTTAGATTAACCTCCTTTTACTTACTTGGCAAACGTATTCCGGTCATGATAGTTCCTGATTTTATCCGCTAGCGCGTCTAGGGACGTCGCGGTGACCTCCCGCAGACCATAGTACTGGGTCAAGTTGTATTCTATAGCCCAGTGGAGCTCCGCTCGGTTCGCTGTCACGTCTAGGTAGTACTGGGTGTAATCCAACACCTGCAAAGTAAGTTGTATTTAGTGGTCGAGTTAAAATGTCATATAAGAGAAACATTGTTAATTGATTGCCAAGACTTCATAGCTCATATTATTTTCAGCATTAAAAAGTTATGAGATCACAATAAGCGCCAAGCTAAAGCTGGCTTAACACTACCAGCCCCGATCTACAAATTCTACATCTTGGCTAAAAAGTATAGCTTGGGCATTTCTCTTCTGACGCACAGACACTCCCGCATCCAGTCTTTTTCTGACAACTAGAATGGAAAGAATTACAAAGTCAACTTATAATTGCATTTTTTTTCTTTTAACGAATTTCATATCATAATTTAAATAATTAGGTACCTCTATATAGGTAGGTCTCTAGACCACATATAACAAACTACTATCACACAAAAAAATTATAACTGAATTAGCTCCTGCAAAGTCGGAAAAAATAGGAATAAATGTTGTTAATGTTTATTTTGGTTAATTTGTTATTGCTATATAATATTCAAGGTAAATCATACAAAAACAAACACTGCATGTTTCATTTAAATCTATTTAATTACATCCGAGTGGAAATATTGTTGGATTCTTGCATAAAGTATTTTTCTTACTCCTGTACCGTTATCTGTCATTTATATAGGCTGTAGCTCAAATACAATGACACCACTAATAAATCGTCGAAAAACTCTATGCTCTATGGCCCAAAAACGCACTGTTTAGCGTACTTTTTTGGTTCATACATTTTTCATAGAAGCACTGTTTAACTTTTTTTTTAATCGGCCGCTATATATTGCAGTGGTGCCAACTTCATAAACAAATATTTCGAAATAAAAGTATTTATTTACGATTGAACATTTGTACCTATATTATATTTTTTTTACTACAATAATAATAAATCATCATCTATTGTGTGTTAAATTACATGTTTTATAAATTCTTAGTATTATTTATAAAAATAAAAAGTTCGAATTCGGTCCGGGTCCGGATTCGGTTTGGTTCGGATGGCAAGTGCAAACAAATTAAAAACAAAACAAACCATAAGCAAGAGCTGTCACATTTCCGATTTTCCACCAAAATACAGTTCAAAATTCAAAATGAAAGACGATAAACTATTAGTCCTAAACTATTAACATTTTATTCGTGTTTGTGAAGACAAAAGTGTGCGTTCCTTTTAAAATGGTCGAAGAAATTAATAACTGTACTCCTGACGAAATTGCGTGAGTAGCAAAAGTATGAATAGAACACTTACTGCCTGAAAAGTTTAACTATTCTGCAGTCTGCTATTTATTTAAAAACTGTCGTAGAAAAAGTATTGTATGCAACGGCGTATAACTGGTCTCAAAACGCTCGTGGCGTCTTTAATTGCGATGCTCGCCAAGGCTCGCATCGCAACCCACGCCACTCGCCTTTTAAGACACTTCTTATACAACAGTTGCATAAAATACTATTATAATAACGCTTTAAAATTAAATTAGCAAAAAAACGCTACATTATATTTAATTATGAATTAATGTTTTTCAAAACCATATTTCTTCCCCTGTGGCCACGTGGTCCGATTGCTTTGTCCTATTGATCGGACGACATGAACTTTTTCTTCCTGCTGGTCCGATTAATCGGACTACGAGAACTTGCAATTCCGCGTAGTCCTACGATCGGACGACATGGATTTTTTTTTCCTGCTGTTCCGATTAATCGGACTATTAGGAAATTGTAATTCCGCGTAGTCCTACTGATCGGACCACACGAACTTTTTATTTCTTAAGAATAAGAATACTAATAAATGTATTGCCCCAACGCAAATTTAGTGACCAGATATACACATTATAGTGATAATAATCAGGAAAGGATAATACAGCGTGTGACATCTACAAATTAGACTAATATTTATTCCAGTAACGACAGCTTTAAGTGCTTCGAACCGTTTTATCGAAATTATATAACAATCAGCATTTCTAATGGAGTTATTTTTTAATTTTTCTCGGTCAGCAATGTAGTGCTAACATTTATTTGACGTTTCACACAGGTAGAGGTGTACTTTCAAATGTTACTTTCAGTTGTTAGCTTTGTTACCGATAAATTGCGTGCCAAATTAATTCTTATATATATTTTTTTAACTAGAGATAACGTTCATTAGGGCTTATACTTTCAGCCCTTAAAATATATGTTCTTATGGGGGGAGTCCCACACTGTACTACAGCAGAATTCAAGTTTTTTACCAACACATTGATCTCAGTACGTGTGCTGAATAGGTACTCATAATTATGCCCATAGGTCGAATAATACCACTTGGAATCGCTCTATTGGGATACCAGTGCATCCAGGGAAAAAGGGTCTAACTCGTGTTATATAAATGTTATGATCTAACTATTTTTTATTGCTTTAACAGCGATCGAAATACATGATATCAAATAACCGGCCAAATGCGATTCAGACTCGCGCATGAAGGGTTCCGTACTATTTTCAATAAAAACGGCAAAAAAATCACGTTTGTTGTATGGGAGCCCCCCTAAATATTAACTTGGTTCTGTTTTTTAGTATTTGTTGTTATAGCGGCTACAGAAATACGTCATCTGTGAAAATTTCAACTGCCTAACTATCACGGTTCATGAGATACAGCCTGGTGACAGACGCGGACAGACAGACGGACGGACAGCGGATTCTTAGTAATAGGGTCCCGATTTATCCTTTGGGTACGGAACCCTAAAATAATAATGCTAACGTCCGGGGTAATTTTTAGTTTTTGGTAAGTTATTTTTAAGTTAGTTTTAGTTTTAATTTTTTATCTAGTTACAATGCTAGGTGTCTCCTACCAAATTTTCATATATGTAGAAAAACTATGTACCTATCATCCCAGAGAAATGCCGCAAATGAAAGATTCTTAAGAACCATTTTACAATAACTGAAATATTATGCTATAAGTAAAATTCCCAAGGAAGCGTAACATTATAACGAATAATTGTAAAGGCCTAATCATAATAGCTATTCAAATTCGAAGTTTGGACAGCCCCATTTTAAATAAATCATGAACTTTGACATTCGGCGTCGAAGTCAGAGTTCATCATTAAACTCTCGAGTTTTAGAGTAAGGTAAACGTCCCAATGCTCTACCTTAACGGCTAATAGTTGACTCAGACCTATTGTTAACCGTCTTCAAAAAAGGAGGAGGTTATATATGTTCCACTGTATGTTTTTTTTATATATGTTCACCGATTTCTCTGTCAAATATGGACCGATTTCCAAACTTGAGGTGGTCCCATTGTCAACAAGACAGGATCTGATGATGGGATCCCAGGGAAATTGAGGGCAACCTTCAGTTGTTATAGGCACGCGTGTAGTGATTTCGATATTTTCTATTATAACTCGTGTATTTACCCTCGGAAATCGCATATTTGGTGAAGTGGAACTGATGATGAAGACCACAGATGAGGTCTTATGGAACTCCTCAAAGATGTAAAGTACGTCAAAGATTCTAACATGATTCCGTTGAAGTAATGAAGTGTTAATTCTGAGACCCTTGTGGAATCGACGGAACTCATCAAATATTATCAGACCATATATCGCGACTTGGGTTTTTCTGTAATAATCAACGCATTTGCCCTCAGAAAGTAGTTCATGTGGTACAAACATACAAACTTTCGCATTAATAATATTAGTAGGATTATGTTTAAAGCTATTATTGTTTACTCAATTGCGTCATCTAATTCCCGTAAAATGTATACCTAATATTAATAAATTAATCAAAATTACATTACTCTTCAGCAACATTCGTCTTGAAGAAGAATTATAAAATAATAATAAAAATATAATTAATGAGTAGGCATTTTATAAAGTAACATAGTTAATTTTGCGGAAATATTATGGTGATATGATCAATAAAATAAAACAGATTTATTTAGATTTCAGGAACAGGACTGGGGGCAGAGCCAGGCGCTATGCGCATCTGTTACCTCCGCCGTAGTGGAACCATGCAGGGAGTCGGGGTCCCTGTATGTAAAGGTTCCACAGGACTGGAGCTGATGCCTCGAAATGTATGTGGCCTGCTACTGTGGGCCGCCCGCCGGGACGTACGCAGTTGAATGCCAGGAGCGATCCTGCGACGCCCCACTTTACAAGGCGGCGCCGGAACTCGTTGGTGGTTTTAGACGGTAGTCCAGCTTCGGTTAGTCCGTCATACCCGTTCTGCCTCCCCGGACAGGACGGGATGCGTAAAGGCATTTCCCCAACGTTAAAAAAAAATAAAAAAAAATGGGTGTTTCAGGAAAAACGATTGTATTTAAATGTTATATATTATTTAAAAAAAAATAATTTGTGTGGGAGAAAATTGCGTAAGTATTGAGTAAGTAAGTAAGCACAAAAAGAAGAGGCTCAGGGGACATATTTTAGACTTTTGTGCGCTTGAAAATTAAATAAAAGTACATACGATTGGAGTGTCAAAATTGCAGGCACTTACTTTCTACCGATAGAATTGAATACGACTGGTCTATAACACTCGTTTTCTATCGCTATTTCTAAATAGCATTTCATAATTTTAGTCAGTTTTCGAATGAAAAAGTCGAGCGCTCGAAAGTCAAAAATCGGTCTCTGAGCAAATGATTCTGTAAAATTCTTAATGTTAAACAATTTTGTCGTTTCATTACCTTTCCGTTGTTTGAGTCAAATTTGTATAATCTTAAGCCCGGATTGGATATGCTGCCAGCTCCCCTCGGAGTAACTGATGGCGCGAGGAATGCCCAGGACACTGGTCGACCTAAAGTAAATAAAGAAAAAAAAACACATTACATTTCATTGCGAAACCGTATTGTTACCTGCCTAGTTAGCATGATCACTTTTATGTTGGACATAAATGATTCGTCTTTTCGTGTGAAAGGGACGAAACAATCATGTTAGCAGGTTGATAAATAAATAAAATAAATAAATATAAATAAATATCTGATGACAATCTTACACAAATCGACCTAGTCCCAAACTAAGCAAAGCTTGTACTATGGGATGGGTACTTGACGATGACAGACATACTTATATAGATAAATAAATACTTAAATACATAGAAAACATCCATGACTCAGGAACAAATATTCGTGGTCATCACACAAATAAATGCCCTTACCGGGATTCGAACCCGGGACCTCCGGCTTCGTACGCAGGGTCATTACCAACTAGGCTACAGAAGTCGTCTAACTGACTATTAGTACACTATTAGGACTACTAGAGACATAAATTCTCGTGCTCGCACTCACAACTCTAGAGGACCGGATTAGAGATTTATGACACCTAACAGCACGATATGATACAGAAAATAAAATATAATGGAAAAATAAACCATCATCGTCTGAAGCTCAAGACAGGACTGGAACCTGTGTCCTGAATCGCTGGTACAGCGCTCTCACCTTTGAGCTACCCAGACATTGAATGATGAAGCGTATCTTTCCTGACGGCACGTTGATTGTAACATTGCTATGGTTTAGCCTAGTACGCACGCAATAGATCAAATTGTGTTAGATTCTCGTTTTACGTAATGTGTTCCGTATATGAGTGTTTGAAATTCGGTGAAATAAAGCATCATACTTTTTATTGAATTCTTGACGCAGCGTTTCAATTCATCATCATTATAATCAGCTAAAAGACGTGCACTGACCTGGTAAAGTTCGCGGGAGTCCGCTGGATGCGGGTGGCGCAGGACCGAACACTTTGGCACTATTTGGGGGAGGTCTATGACTAGCTTTAATCTGATTCTTTTGTTGTTTTCGGCAACGAGAAAAAGCATGAGCAATGTACTTCACCATGCGCACACATACCTTGGCCGTACATTCTGACATGTACAGACTCTAATGGTCTGAGTCACGACAAACTGCTGTTAGAAGTGAATCTGCGAGCGAACATTCAATTTCGCAAGCTTCACTTTAGAAGACAGATTCTCACCTTCACTGTACACGAGTCTGAAGGTATCCGTGTGCCGATGCCCGTAGAACTGTCCCACGATGACGTCACTGAATGCCCTGATGACGTGGATGAGCCGCGCGTTGGCCTGGGGGGTGAGCTCGCCCCCTCCAGCCGCTGAAGCGCTGCCGGCGCCATGGCGTTCTTCCACGCCAGGACCTGCGTGGGCTACTATGTACACCTGTTTAAGAAAAAAAATAAGAACTGTGAGTCTTAGTCGCAATTAGGATCTCTTTCAGATCTCAATCGTTTTATATATTTTGTTCTTTCTGACACGCTATTTCCACGCGTGTAAAAGTAAGAAAATGAAGAAGATTCTCATTAAGAGACTGAGATTAGGAGCTAACTTAGAGTATAGATATCTACAGAGGAGCCTTGCCACCATAAGGAACGGAAAAGCTTCTATGCATCGAAATTAAGAACTGATCCTAAAATGACTGACGGTTTACTATAAATTAACCTACTTAATTTGGGTGGGTAATTAAATTAAATTAAAATTAAATATATTTTTATTTCAGATTTGCAATAATTATATAATGTTAGTAAATCTTAATCTAAGTTAGTTAGTTGTGTACATATACATGTAGGTACTTATATCTACTTTACTCTAAATTGAGCAACTGCTTTTATATGGCTGAGCCAGTATATTAAAATAGGGCAGTTGTCAGCAATGACCCCCAGGATGCTGTTTAGAGCTTCTTCTGAGCCTGTTCAGAAGCGAGGCGATCTTCTTACGCATAAGTGCCTAAAAACTGTCCGTGCTACCTCATGTTTGCGCGAGCGAGGCACTACACCACCTTGGCAGTCCCAACAGCATCCTGAATGCATTAATATACTGTACACGCAGGGCTTAATGGTTTATTTGCCGCAACCTCATATTAAATCGGTTGCAGCAAATAATAATAAGTCTGTGTACAAAATACCATCATCAACTACTCATTGAGACGATTCTAACGAGCCCAAACCCGATGGGGTTGTGTCGTTTTATTGCGGAGTTCCTATGGCCACCTACCAGCTCCAGCATCAGATCAGCTCCATGTCATCATAATATTGCGTCATGCATTGTCATGCGATATACATATGCATGCTAAATTTAACTTTTATTATAGACAACGGGACAGGTGAAAGTAAATACAAGCTTGTAAAAAGCGGAGCAATGACAGTCACAACGAATGATATACCTATCCCATTCTTTCACACTTCTTATTGAGATTTGTATACGTACTACCATCTTTTGTGGTATTATTATATAGCTCCTCTGAAGAAATATGTACAGTGAGGGAGTGACTGACAAATGTAAGTAGGCTTCTTTGAGCCAGATTTGTCAGGCCGCAAACTTTGGCGTTATAGGTTTCTGCCGAAAATTCATTTCTGGGGCAAGTTTTATTGCCGACTGTTCTTTGTTGCAAAATCATTAACTATGCATACGTCAACCAGTTAAGGTAATAATGGGATCAAGTGGTCCTTTAGGATTTTTAGGAATATAACAATATTTTTATTTATAATTACTAATATCACTTTTAACAAGGAAGAAAACAATACAATACCTAAAACTAAAATTAAATAATAAAAACAGCAACATTGATAATAAAGTGTCGAATAACCCGCCCCGGGTCCTTTAGGATGTAACTAGTATAACGCTAATATGTGGTAGAGGGCTTACTATGCATAATATGGATGCAATGTTGTGCCTAATTTATAACGACTTTACAAATTTTATAATAATATATTGTAATGGACTCTATACATCTCTCGATAAATTTGTGCCAGGGTTTTTTTTTTTCGAAAGGCGCACATAGTATATATAGGTACCTAAGATAAATAAAAAAACTAAAAAAAATAAACAATTAAAAATATATTTATTTCCGTAACACATAGATATGCAGATTACAAGGTAGGGGCTTCCTACTAAGTATGCAATGTATGTATATATAACAGAAAAAGGATGTTATTGAGAAAAACAATTACCCGCCAAACTGCCAGAATAGTTTGTATATGGTTTTAATGTTGCTATGTATGCATGTCATGTCTTATGATGGTTTGCACCGAATAACCTGTTATGTAGTCGTAAGCGGTAGTCGTTAAAATCTGAATGTACCTATAGAAAGTTTGATTTATACTCATTTGACAAGTTTTTTTGGAATGACAGCTACCGACGCCATAATTAACGTCGATCGGTCTGTAATCGTAATTTGGTGCAACCCGCCCATAATGATACTATTGTAATTGTATTTCTAAGCTCTATCATGTAACATATCCCTTACAGAATAAATATTTGAATTTAGATATTTTAATAAGTAATATCATCAGACTATACGCAAACCCCTACAAATAACGACGTAACCTAATATTTGGGTAACCTAAATGAATGTAGGTTTACAAGATTCCCTAACTTACGAAGAACCGCTAGCGTATTCCATCCAAGGCTAAGCTAAATTTTATACGGCTAAGACCTTTGAAGTACAGATAAATCTAATATTAATTATATTCTAATTTACAGGGATGGAATAAGCGCTAATGAAATTAGAATCTCTCGTAAACAAGATATTTTATAGAGAATAAATTATCTACTTCAAAGCTCAAAGTAAAGTTTCTATAAAAACTTGTTGGTGAAAATTAGATAATAATCTCAAATGAACAGCAATATCAAATCTAAAATGCTACATTAAAATCAATTCCAACGCCTGGAATGCTCCTATTGTGATTGTTTGTTTAGCCCACTGTGAATAGGCATTCAAAAACCAATTTCCAACACAGTGGGGAGACGAACTCAATTCAAACAACCAAATAACATTATTTTTACAACTAATAAAATAGGTACCAAATAACATAATTCAACAGTATTTTATCTCGCAAAATAAATTGCAAATAAATTCCATTCACGTCTCGTTTTCTATTAACTTCTTTTTGTGCCGAAATTGGCATTTATTTTGCCATTTTACATGTCAAAGACGAGATACCAAACTGATACAAGTACAATTACTCCATGAAATCTTTTGACTAATAGAGAATATATTCAAGTTGAAATAAACGATAAAACTGGGGAGTATTTTTAAAAGAAAATACTGGCTGTAAAAAATGGAGAAGCCATTAACTCTTCGAGTGTTTCAGTGCACACTAAAATGGGGCGACTGAGCAGAAAAAAACGCGATTTATTTCTATTTCAGTGAATGCGCTTTTTATAGATATTGTATTGTATTGCCAGCCCAGTAGTTTTCTGGTGAGTTCATATTGCTAGGTATTTTTTATGCTACGCATTTTCGTGTCGCCTATATTGTAAATGTGATTTTGTCTATGTACGAGTACTTTGCTTCAACCTGTTTGCTTTCCAAATTCTGAGTATTGATTTATCTTTTTCTGAGTAAGTAGGACTCCAGTCAGTATAACATAAATTGTAACGTTAGGTATAGGCAAAAAGGGCGCTCAAAAATACCTGAAAAACATCATGCTTCTGCTGGCGTCAACGAACGGTCTTTTCAAGCACTGTTTCATTGTGGATGAGTTCAATTTATGTTCGTTTACGTTCGTTATTTAAATGGCTCGCGTTTTGGCACGAGAAACCGAGCGGGAAACACATTGAAGTCACAGCGCAAAGTGACTAACACAAATTGACTTCTCGTCTTCTTTCGCAGACCATCTCCAGGCGATTTAGGCCAACTGGTGCCCCGGAAAAATGACAGACGTGTAAGAAAGACAGCAAGTAGCACTACATATATTGCCCGCGGCGCCACCGGCCCAGAGCACAGTTTCTAGTAGTGCTAGACATACTGCTGGTAAGACTCACCATCTCGCTTTTCCTCTTAGCATGGCTAAGGACCTGCTCGAGACACTCCCACTGCGCACGACCGCAGTGGGACCTGTCGGTGCGCGCAGCGCTGCCGGCCCAAAGCACACTTTCTAGTAGTGCTAGACATACTGGTGGTAAGACTCACCATCTCGCTTTACCTCCTAGCTTTACTAAGGGCCAGCTCGAGCCACTCCCACTGCACACGACCGCGTTGGGACATCTGTGCGCGGAGCGCAGCCGACCCAGAGCTCACTTTCTAGTAGTGCTAGACACACTGGTGGTAAGACTCACCATCTCGCTTTACCTCTAGCTTTGCTAAGGAACTACTCGAGCCACTCCCACTGCGCACGACCGCGGTGAGGCACGTTGGTGCGCGGAGCGCTGCCGACCCAGAGCTCACTTTCTAGTAGTGCTAGACATACTGTTGGTAAGACTCACCATCTCGCTTTACCTCCTTGTCTTGCTAAGGACCTTCTCGAGCCACTTCTACTACGCACGACTGCGGTGGCGCCCGTCGGTGCCCGCGGCGCCACCGACCCAGAGCTCACTTTCTAGGAGTGCTAGACATACTGTTGGTAAGACTCACCATCTCGCTTTACCTCCTTGTCTTGCTAAGGACCTTCTCGAGTCACTCCTACTACGCACGACTGCGGTGGCGCCCGTCGGTGCCCGCGGCGCCACCGACCCAGAGCTCACTTTCTAGGAGTGCTAGACATACTGTTGGTAATACTCACCATCTCGCTTTTCCTCCTAGCTTTGCTAAGGACCTGCTCGAGCCACTGCCACTGCGTACGACCGCGGTGGGGCTCGTGGGTGCCCGGAGCGCAGCCGACCCAGAGCTGACTTTCTAGGAGTGCTAGACATACTGCTGGTAATACTCACCATCTCGCTTTTCCTCCTAGCTTTGCTAAGGACTTTCTCGAGCCACTCCCACTGCGCACGACCGCGGTGGGGCCCATCGGTGCGCGTGGCGCCGCCGGCCCATAACACGCTGTTCAGGACCACGATGCGCAGCTTGCTGTGGGACTGCTCTATTGTGTAGTAGCCACCTAGAACAAAAAGACACGTATGAATTATTTCAATTGAAATTCTATTGTTAATCTTATGTTCATTGATTGATTTAAATGTAAGCTCATTAGAAAAGCACGGTCCGAACGCCAGCGGGCAGCGGGGCGGCGTGTGGGTGCCCATACATTGAAGTCGCTCGAATGTATGAACTGCCGCTCGTCGTTCGCTGATTGCTGGCGTCTAGTCTGTAGCCTAAATACTAAGTGCTATTTTGTGTGCCCAATTCAGGATCCATGATGTTACAATTTGACTGTAACAGCTGTAATTGGGTATGGATGTAAAATTTTATAAGTGCCTGATATTTTTTTTGGTGGTAAGAATAACCTTCCTGGTGCTAACACCAGAAAAAAGTTGCAGACTTTTCAGCTGCGTCAATTATTTTTGATAAATATTAGCAGTTTCCTCACTCAGGTTTTGGGTTAAGGACGGCGAATAGACACTTTGCTACATCCGTCCTAAACCCAAAACGTAAGTAAGGAAACTGTTTATATTTTTCAAAAAATATTGACGCAGCGGAAAAGTCTGCAACTTTTATGACACAGACTAAGCCTCGATTCCGTGCATCTCCTTCAAATCTCAATCGCATAAAAAAAACTTAACACTATGACACAGGTCACAAACAATTGTACGTCCTTTCTTTACCTACGTATTTACCTTATATAATACTTTTAACAAGTAAACTATTTCGTAATACCCCATACTCTGGTCATAAAAACAAACATATTTCATGTTTAAACGTAATAAACTAGAAATAACTATACGCTGTTCACGCTTGCTATAATAATTTATATTTAACATAGTTTATATTGCTAATTACCTGGCAACATTTTTATAGTAAAACTAATTACTGGGGCCTAGCGACACGAAAGTTTGTTACTAAAAAAGCCAGTTTTCATTTAAAATCTAATGATTTTTCTGTTAGAAATATAATAATAGTTTTATGACGAAGGTGACCTGGATTGATTTTGATAACATTTCGACCAAAGGGGCATACATTAGCCTGATTTAAAACATGTCGCATTGTTTCAATACGAATGAGAACTAAGTGAGGAGTGAATAGAATAATGCTTGCAAGCATCTTATTCAAGTACACACTTCCAAACAAATCTTAGGTTTGCCAAAAAACCATAGATTGTAGAAAGTTAGTTAATCGTCCTGATTGAGAAGAGATGAATGATTGTTTAGACTGCCTAGTGTTCAGGAAAAGTGGATGACTACAATAATCCATGAAACACAACATGAAATTACCCTGGAACCTAAATGGTCGCGTATTGTACGGTTTCAAAGAAATGTCTTCCCTCGGACGCTCCAGTTGTGGGATGAGCTCCCTGCCGAGGTGTTCCCGAGGGACTACAGCATGGGGATCTTTACAAAAGGAGTGTACTTATATAATCTTAAAGGGTCGGTAATGCGCATGTTACATCCCTGGAGTTGCAAGCCTCCATAGGCTGTTAACCACTTAACATCTGGTAGTAAGCTTGTTTGCCACCGACGTGGTATAAAAGTGAAAGTAGGGTCTAGGTTTCCCTCTGGGTTCAGATGGCAGTCGGTTACGTAAAACTAGTGCCTACGCCAAATCTTTGGATTAGGTGCCAAAGCGGAGCCCGGGCTTGTTTAGGGAACTACTGAGAAAATACGCTAGGATGATGACGGTGATGAATAAAAGTGAAAGTGTACCGGGTTGTACTTTTATCGGTAAATATGCTATTGTGTTCACTGTACTATGTCTAAAATTAAGGTGTAAAACGTGTCAATGTGTCTATTTCATCGACATATTGGTGTTTTCCCTTTCGTTTGTCATTAGTCTACACGTTTTCAAACGAAAAAAACTACTTACTTGGAATAAACCGAGTGCCATGGTGGAGGTGCTGGGATGCACCATCTAACTAGACTGGCTATTTATTAAACGATTGGTCAGATATAACTCAAACCTACTTGAATCAAACAAGCTGGTGCCTAGTTGTCCCTATTCATTTTGCCTTTATTTTTATGAAAAACATGAAAGTAATCAGTCTCAAAAGTCTGCAGCACCTCAGTGGGGATCCTCGACGAGCCTCCATGACGGCGGTGGGTCGCTGTGGCCCAGCGCCGGGAACACGAACTGATTGCTGAACGTGCGGCTCAGGATAGCGGTCACATTGCGGACCGCTTATAGCTTGTATTCTTATTGGTATGTATTCTATCTTGTAATATGTATGTAGCCCTTTTTTGAATATTTAATTGAAACCATTTTATCAACCCGCTGGATACCTCCGGTCGTCTGTCATCAGTCGTAGTTAAATATACTTTTAAAAAAAGTATGAATAGTCTAAATCAATTACCTCTCGATGAGCGCTATTAAACAATTTTCATGTTAATTTTGAACAAAGAGGATACCTACAATAAAGGTATAACACGCTCAATGCCTTCTTAGTTGATAAACACAACATACGAGGAAAAAGTGTGACATGGTGGAGATGCTGGGATGATCTACTCAAACTGTTTATTTCTTAAAATACTTACCAAAAATTACATACTCGAAACTTCTAGAAACTTAATCGTACCTAATTGAATTGAAACCAAGTGTTGGCCCAGATTTTGTCCACAATTTTAATAAAAGTAATGATAATTACCAGTCTCAAAAGTCTGCAGCGCCTCAGTGGGCAGCCACTGCATCCACATGTCGACGAGCCTCCGCGACGGCGGCGGGTCGTTGTGGCCCAGCGCCGGGAACACAAACTGGCTGCTGAACGTACGGCTCAGGATGTCGGTCACATTGCGGACCGCTTCTAGCTTGTATTCCTCTTTCAGGTGCTCCATGGACGATGAGAGGATGTCACTGTGGAAGAGAAGGATGGTCAAATGCTGCACTTTGACAAGATTGTGTACAGACAGATCGATTATTTTAGACAATCATTTGTCCTTCATACGTTTTGAGGAATGTAGCGAGGAGGCACATACCTACTAAGGTAGCAATAAGATATTCTGAACTACGTTAAAATGATAAGCGATACATTAAGTAAGTGCAAGATGAGTAAATGATTGTATTTGAAGCTACTAGTATGTAAGGCACCTGTGTTTACGGAAGTCCACATTCTCACTAAGTGTTGACTTCCAGAAACCCCTCTTGGGTGTAGTCCTTACTCTTTGCTCCCCTATCAACATCAAATAATTGCCAGGTAAGTGGCCATCATCTTAAAGTACCATCCACTGCCTGGCAAAGTGGTGACTCCGACGACTGAACGCACAACGATCTGGCAAAAGTCATAAAAATACAATCCTCCTTGCCATGTTCCTCATTTCTGAGGGTCGTTAATTCCCTGATTTGAAGTTAGTATTTTTCTGTTATTAGCATCGTGGAAAACTTCTT
The DNA here is from genome assembly GCA_963854355.1 of Epinotia brunnichana. Classification (NCBI taxonomy): domain Eukaryota; kingdom Metazoa; phylum Arthropoda; class Insecta; order Lepidoptera; family Tortricidae; genus Epinotia; species Epinotia brunnichana. The sequence goes on from OY977945.1 coordinate 28,633,240, forward strand.
GCAAAAATATAATACCACCGTATATTAGAATCAGTAGGAATCATTTAGCTGTTTTCTTATGCCACGGTGAGGGAAAACCCTTGAAATTATGACCATATTAGAAGTTTATATAATGTAACCTGTACCTTTGCTACTTGAAAGGTTTTCTCCGATGTTTCTCTTTCACCCGGCATCTCCTCAAAATCATTTAAACATCTACTCAATTAAAATACACGGTGCATAAAAGCAAAATTCTTTTCAGTTAAACAATCATATCTATGTTATTGGTTTACTGCACTAGTGAAGAGCATTATTTGAATAAGCACGTCGCATTGATCGGATAAATCCCCTTGTAAAATAATTGGTTTATTTGCTGGAGAGGTTACGTACTTTCTCTCCGAGGGAGTAAATAACTCCATTGTCGACAGAACCTGATACTTTGCCTGAGGCAAGTCCTCGCCTCTACGAGTTTCTTTTTACGCTAATTACAGTTTTTCCTGTTACATTAACTTTTTTAGCTGTATAGTAAGGAATCCGGGTTGTATAGGTATAATAAAAACAACAGGAAAATGGGTAAAACTGACATAAAAATGGCGAAAGTTACTAATTGGATTATTTTTTGTGGTTAAAAAAAATATATTATCCCTGATGTCTGTAAAATTATTTGATTAGATCCCTACATGATCTTATTTTTAAAAGGCTTGATTGATACCAATTATTTTTGCTTACTATTATTTGACCAGATTTGTGATGGTGGTTTTTACTTATAGATATATTTATGTACGAGTATACATAGTTGAATGGTGTCCCTTTTTAAAAAATACATCCTATCCTTTACTATTAAACGAGCTATATAATATGTTTATGATATTTGTAATCATATTCTCAAAAATGGCTCTAAAGATTTTGATATGAATTTGGCAATATATGGGTCTCATGTCTGTGAAAATTCGTTTTCTCTATTTTTTTCCGAACAGGGATCGGTCGCCCATACTATTTAATAAAATTGACATTATTATAAGTATGTGTAATAAATAAATAAAAATAAAATAAAAATAAAGTAAAATTCGTTTAATTCAGACAACCACGGGTCCATTCATGTTAAAATTATTATCTAGGTTTACCTACTTAATTGCTAGTGTTAGTTATTTCAAAGTAAAAGAACCAGGACACTCACGTGTACGTGGTGACTATAGAGTGTACTCTGGTCCAATGTATGACAAGCTGACTGTCCATCCTGTCAGCTATAACGGCCAGGAGGCTGTTGCGGCTGTCCCGCAGGCGCCGGAGCGCGGCTGCGCATCGCACACGCATGATGGCCGGGAAACCATCCACGCGCGCGTGCGCGAACATACCGGACGCGCTACACCAGCGTGGCAGCCGCAACAGCGCCCTGAACGAGTTATTATACTGGACGCGGAGAGCACTCAGCGCCCTTTGCGAATAGCTGGTCCATAGGGCACATGTATAAAATGTTGTGCAAAAAGCTCGAAATAAAGTTAATTTAACAGGTAGTGTACATCGCCTAAACCTATGTGCCAGCATGTTGGCTCTGGTTGCCAGGGCCCTCCGCTCCCTTTTTACATCCTCATCATCCTTGAGATCATCACATATAATATGTCCAAGATACTTAAAAACAGACACCCTTTTCAAGGGCACCCCATTTAATAATATTGCAGGAAAACTCAAAGGACATTTATTACCAGCCTTAAAAATCATAGTTTCACTTTTAATACAATTATATTTAAGGCCATGCTCATTAGCATACTGCTCACACACATGCAACAGTTTCCTAAGTCCTCCTACTGAGGGGCTCAGCAGCACCATGTCATCCGCATAACTAAGGTTATTAAAACTGGTATCTTGTATGCGGCATCCGACATGCATGCTGCTGAGCCTCTCAATAAGTGCATCAATGTAAATGTTAATCAATTTAGGAGAACTCAGCCCTCCCTGCCTGACTCCACAGTCAAGTCCATATTCATCAGACATAGCATCTCCCCATTTAACAACATTAATTTGACTCGAGTACCAATGTCTAAAAATATGTACTATTTCCTGAGGCACCCCAGCATCATAAAGTTTTTTCCACAGAAGTTCATAGTGCACCATATCAAAAGCTTTAGATAAATCTAAAAAGCAAGCAAATACAGGTGTGCTCCTACTAGTGTAGTATCTGACAGTTTCCTTCATGCATATTATGGCACTCTCTGTAGATAGGCCGGGTTTGAATCCAAACTGTGCATCATGTAGTAACAAGTACTTATCAAGTTCAGCACTTAACAAACTGTCAAATACTTTAGAGATAACCGTAGCAAGAGAAATGGGTCTGTAGTTATTTATGGATGATACATCACCTGTTTTATTCTTTATAATAGGAACACAGACAGTTTTTGTCATTTCAGTTGGTACAAAAGAATGCGTCAGACAAAATGAAAACAACATTGCAAGCACCCTTGGTAGGTGTGGCCCGGCATGCTGAAGGTGTTCGATGCTCAAACCGTCATGGCCGGGGGACTTGCCTCTCTTCATTCCCTTTATCACTTGTATTATCATTTTAGCAGAGAATCTTGTGACATAGGCCCCGACCATGTCAGTCCCAGCATCCAACACCTCAGTGGTTGAGGACAATGGAGACTTCACTGAAAAGTGGTCCTTAAACTGATTAGCGATAGCCTTAGGCTCTGCATTGTTGTCTATGCTCACAGGAAGACCAGGCCTAGAATTAAATGTATTTGTCTGTTTCCAAAATGTACGGAAATCCTTGCTAGAATGACAAGAAGCAAGCCTGTCAAGCTTTATTTGCTCTTGGTTTTGCTTACACAATTTAAGCTTTGATTTAAATTTGCGACGACTGCTGCACATGTCATCATAAACTGGACCAGCAGACGGTTCATTTAGAAACTGCCACATTAGAAACTTACTCCTAGACTCCCTGTGTGCAGCGGCAACATGCTTGTTCCATCCCATTACTTGTCTACATTTAGGCCCACCAGAGTGCTTGGTACTTGAACATTCAGATGCTGTGGTGAGAGCACCAATGATATCGCAGTAAAGTTTGGTAATTATCTTTCTATGTTCCAAATTTTTACAGTAACCATCACAACAGTCCGCTAAAGCTTCTGGAAAATTAATGTTCTTTAATAACATATTACATTTATTATTGTACATATTTATTTCATCTAGCTGCCTTTCCCCCCACACAACTTTATTGACAGAATGTTTATAAACTATCTGCTTTGGTTGGATGGATCCTAAGTTACATCTTATTATGAGAGGGAAATGGTCGGACCAATACACATCATGTTTAATAGATACATCAATGACAGTTGTATACGCTGAGCTTGTAACAATACAGTGGTCAAGCCACCTCTTTGACCCATGAGCTTCACTAATATATGTATAACACCCTGAATACATACCTAGTTTTTCAAAGTCTGCACACAACCAAGATTGTTCAGAACAGTAACTCAATAGCTCAGCACAAAAAGGCTCATTTGGATGAGCATTAAAATCTCCTAAAACATAAACACATTCAGTACTGTGGATACTAATCATTGTGTTAATTGTGCTTAGACACTGTGTAAATTCTGGCAGATTATCTGCACAGTCGGTGGGCATGTATACACTAAAAACTAGAACTGTTTTTTCATTTAAAGATAACTTAACACCACATACACGACAGTTGTTGCACTCCAGCACCTTCACTGAGGGGAAAACGCTTTTCTTCCATAGTAAGGCTGTGCCCCCATGGGGTCTACCACGTAGAATTCCCACCGATGTGTCGATAGCAGAGGTCCCGGTGCACGCAATAAATGTACAGGTAAAGTATAATTAATTTTGTAGACAAACGCTTTGAAATAAGGTTAAAACAAATCTGGCAATGATATAAGACTGACGTATACAAAACTTCTCATATTACTTATTTTTTTACAACAATAATAAGGCATAGGGATGTGACGGCCCCATCGCCCACCAGATTTCTGGTGCAATCAGTCAACGTAAGGCAGCTTGTGGCGGGCTGTTAGGGAGTAGCGACCCTACGTACCTGAGTGCTCCTGGGGGTGTCCTGTGGTCAGGCTGAGCCGATCGGGTGGTTGGTTAATTGGCTGTCCAGAGTGGAGTCGCAAGAGCTGTTGCTCGAGGGTAGATGTGGACACCTAAGTGGTGACTTGGCTATATGTTTAAAGTCCAGTGCCACCTCTCTACCCCCCCAGCCTCTGTGACTGGTGTTGCCCTTAGGCCATTTTTTAATGTCGCTATTAATAGGGGCCCATCTAGCAGGTGGCGAGTCACCGTCTGCCAGAGATAAAAAATGAGACAGTTTATTAGGCAGGCGTCCGATGTTTCACCCAATAGCCTAGCCACTAGTCCATCATTTTCACCCAATAACCCGTTTTCTTTAGATTCCATCAACCAGCAATAGTCCCTATACACCCCAGCGGGTGCTGTCTCTGTGTGCGTCCCATGACACGGGCAGGGACAGCATCCGCTCGGTGTACTCCTTGCATTTCATAAAATTTTCAAAAGGGCCTCTACGTGTTGGCTCAGTTGGTACTTTGTAGGTACCTTGCCCCACGCACGCCTCCCAAAGGTCCGGAACATCATTGTCCCGTGAGCGGGAAATACATACATAATAATAATAACTGGTGCAAGCAGTCAACGTAAGGCAGCTTGTGGCGGGCTGTTAGGGAGTAGCGACCCACGTACCTGAGTGCTCCTGGGGGTGTTCTGTGGTCAGGCTGAGCCGATCGGGTGGATGGTTGGACAGGCCCTCCACCTCTGGCTTGCCTTAACTGGCGGTCCAGAGTGGAGTCGCAAGAGCTGTTGCTCGAGGGTAGATGTGGACACCTAAGTGGCGAGTTGGCTATATGTTTAAAGTCCAGTGCCACCTCTCTACCCCCCCCCCCCCCCCCCAGCTTTTCTGACTGGTGTTGCCCTCAGGCCATTTTTTAATGTCGCTATTAATAGGGGCCCATCTAGCACGTGGCGAGTCACCGTCTGCCAGAGATAAAAAATGAGACAGTTTATTAGGCAGGCGTCCGATGTTTCACCCAATAGCCCAGCCACTAGTCCATCATTTTCACCCAATAACCCGTTTTCTTTAGATTCCATCAACCAGCAATAGTCCCTATACACCCCAGCGGGTGCTGTCTCTGTGTGCGTCCCATGACACGGGCAGGGACAGCATCCGCTCGGTGTACTCCTTGCATTTCATTAAATTGTCAAAAGGGCCTCTACGTGTTGGCTCAGTTGGTACTTTGTAGGTACCTAGCCCCACGCACGCCTTCCAAAGGTCCGGGACGTCATTGTCCCGTGAGCGGGAAAGACATACATAATAATAATAATAAATATAACGGGACAATCTAATACAAATCAACCTAGGCCCACGGTATGCTCAATAAGGCTTGTGTTGTGGGTACTAGGCGAAGATATATATAATAGATACATACATATAGATACTTATAAACATATATAACATAAATAACTCAGGAACAAATATTTGTGATAAACACACAAATAAATGCCCTGACCGGGATTCAAACCCGGGACCTCCAGCTTCGTAGGCAGAGTCACTACCCACTGGGCTACGGAGGCCGTACGTAATCAAGTAACTATCAACAACATAGCTTTGTGATACTTCTAGGAAAAATAACAATTCTCTTCAGACGTTGCGATTGAGAAAGTAAATATTAAATATAGCGCAAAATAAGTCCACTGAGAACAACTCGTCTACAGGTCCTAGTTAGGACACTTACCTCTCCAAACATTAGAATTGTAATGAAATTCACACCGCTACATCGCAATTCCTTCCATTCCTCCATATTATCTATTCATCCTGTATATAATAAATGTGAAAGTTTGGATGTTTGATCACGCAAAAACGGCTAAACGGATTAAGATACATTTTAGTACACAATAAAGAATAGCCTGGATTAACATAAAGAATACTTTTATCCCAGTAAAAGTCCAACAAAAAGAAGTCAACGCAAACGAAATCGTGGGCAAAAGCTAGTCCTTTATAAAAGCCTTTAAGTGCTAGCAATTCAATCTTCAACCCAAACATTCGATCCAGGAAATTAGAGGTATCGTGTTTATACCAAACAAAAGCTATTTACATCGCTGTAATGGGTTTTCGTGGCTTGACATTTTTCAATTCCACACCGTTCTGATTTCCGCTTGCCGGACGCGGCCAAGATTAAGCTGCATACGTGAACGGGAACGGTCATACTGCGAAGGCTACCGGATTTTTCCGGGCTTTGTCCGACGGGAAAATGAGGTTTCTACCTGGATTTGAGAGAATGAGAGAATAAAGCGGGATTTTTGTGTTTTTTGCGGAAATTGTGGGGATTTTTTTTCAGAGATATAAACTCATATCATACAATTATACTAAACTACGTGACAACCCAATAAGTCCGTCATAAAATATGAAAACACACAAAAAATTACACAACGTAAAGCTCGAAGCAACCTCAAACATAACCAGCAAAAGGTTATTTACTTTGTTGCGGTTGAATCGTTCTACTGTAATTGTTTGAGGATACATTTCAAGCAATATATACTTTTTTCTAATTACATACCTGACGTTATCATCACATCGTAAGATTGTACTAGATAAAGTAATCTAAATAATCATTAACTACTGAATACAATCCATCAATCTCTATTTTCAACACGGCCACGGGTCTGTTAATCCTTAGTCTTCAAACTTAACGCAACAAAGGCTGTTGGTAACGACTTTTATGTTTTCTCTACATATAAATTTCGTAGCAAGGTGATTATTAACGTCGTAAGAGGCTAATGTCTTAAGAACCCTTTTGGAGTGAAGGGAGTGTTTTAAGTAGGTACCTACATATAAAGACTCACGCGACAAGTGTATTAGTAGTTCAGCGCCCTCGTATGTGGGAAAGTTCAGGGTAACCTTTACGGGGCGAGGTAAAAACTATATGAAGTCTCACGTCCATTTGGGGTTGCCTTGACTGCGTAGATATGTTTTACCTAGTGAAGTGCCGCTGTAGGGACATTGATAAGATATTATGGAGATAAATAAATATCAAGAGACTATCTTACACTAATAAAAAACCTAACACTAATAGGAAGCTCAATAAGGCTTGTGTTATAAGTACTAGACGACGATGTAATTATTTGAAAGACATCGGACCTTCAAATAATTACGAGTACATCGTTTCTTGAAACAGATATTGTTGCTCATCATACAATTATTTGCCCCTACCGGGATTCGAACCCCGGACCATCAGCTTCAGCACGATCACTACCCATTAGGCTAAACCTTTACAATCGTAACACATTATTATAATGGATAGGTACTTTTCGTCTTATGAATAAGATATAAAAACCGGCCAAGTGCGAGTCGGGCTCCCGCACGAAGAATTCCGTACCATTATCTATAAAAATTTTTTTTTTTCTTTTTGAGCCCAAAACATTTTCCATGTGCAAGTTATTCTCCTGTCTATTTCTATGTCATTGTTTTGTTTATGGAATGATATTTGTTTACCCAGGTAGGTGTAGCTTTCGACATATTCTAAAGGCTCGTTATTTAGAGTAATCTCATTTTTTACGCTGTTAGTCATAAGCTTCGTTTTGCTTAAGTTTATATCTAATCCAACTTTTGAGCTTTCATGTTCCAAGGACATTATCATATTGGCCAACTCAGTGCTGTTTTCTGATAGTAGCACGATATCGTCTGCGAATCTCAAGTGGCTCAGGTGTTTGTTGTTTATTCTTAAACCAACGTTGTCCCAGTTTAATTTGCGTATAATCGCTTCCAATACAGCTATAAATATTCTCGGGGACAGAGGGTCACCCTGTCTTACTCCTCGTTTAATTGGTATAGGTGCTCCAGTAGTCTCTAGCTTCACTCTACTAACACTGTTTTTGGGCTCAAAAAGAAGTTCTTAAAGGCAATTTTCCGTTAAATCTGAAGAAAAAAGTATTAGATACATGCCTCTTACCTTCACTAACATATGCCTGCCAAACCTGGAAATATACTCGACGGGTGAAAAATAAAATAACATCTTGCCAGCGGGGTATGGAAAGAAGCATACTAAAAATAAGGGGAATTCATAAAATATGACACACCTCTATATGACAGAAAACAAAAGTCACCGATGCGCTATCTTATGCCCAAAAGTTAAAATGGCGATGGGCAGGACACGTAGCCAGAATGACTGATGATCGCTGGACAACACGAATAACTGCGTGGGCAGGACCCACAGGCACAAGACAACGCGGCAGACCCGTAACCAGATGGGCAGACGACATCACTCAAGTAGGAGGCAAAGAGTGGAGGAAAGACGCCAAAGATAGGGAGCACTGGTCATCACTGGAGGAGGCCTTTACCTTCGCAGGAGGGGTTCTTGCTACTACTGAATAATTTAGATTACTTATTTATTACGTCAAATTTCAATTTCAATATTATAAATGAAATTAAAATTCATTAATAATTATCTTGACATTAAAAAATAACTATTGCATGTATATAAATATCTATAAGTTCAATTACTGTTATGTTCACATTTTATGAATTGGCAAGAAATAAAAAGGCTTTTTATTTTATATTATATATTATTATATCTATAAAATTGGCAAAAAAATCACGTTTGTTGTATGGCAGTCATCATAAATATTAATTTTATTCTGTTTTTTAGTATTTGTTATTATAACGGCAACAGAAATACATCATCTGTGAAAAATTCAACTGTCTAACTATCACGGTTCATGAGATACTGCCTGGTGACAGACGGACAGACAGACAGACATACAGACAGACAGACAGACGGACGGACAGCGGAGTCTTAATAATAGGGTCCCGTTTTACCCTTTGGGTACGAAACACTTTAGATCACAATATAAAATATCATTACGACATCAAAAGGTGGGCACGTAAGCACCCAATATGCGTCCCAGTTATTATGCAGCTAAATAAGAAAATACTGCTAATAAATCTTAAGTCACGTATTAAATGTCAGTACGGGTGACATGTTTCGAACTCGTCGGGAGTACTTCTTCTTGGAGTGCTTCAAGCGAAAATGCCGCGAAAACACTCATCCTGTGAATTTATTAGTAGGTAGTTGTTCAAGCAAATCGGACAGGTTTCGTTGGAAATCTAGAATTCATTATCAAGTAGTCATAAAACGGTTTGACACCGCATAGGATTCGATCCTAGTACTCATATTCAATACTAGTAAGACAGCTAGCGCCACTGCGACGGGAATAGACAACTATACTTAAAAGATTCATGTCATGGTTCATTCGTTTTTACTCGTTCATTACGATCCGGGAGCGACATGTAGCCAAAGAGAATATAACCACTACGTATTTGTAGCCGCATGGTTTAAGGTTAGGAAAGCCTTTTCAGGGCTGAAGGCCCAGACTAGGGTCAAGTCAGTGTATTTTCATGTAATCAAGTGTGTGCAATAATACATCAAGTGTAAATGGTCAAATAGTTTCATTTCTTCAATCTTCAATCTTCATTCCGAGTGACGCGGTGCAGGGAGGCAGCGTGTTCATTCGGTGGTGGCCCAAACCTTCATAAACCCCATCCAGGACGGATGGGGAGGAAGCTGACGGCGGGAGCGGTTCCACGGCGGAACTCTCGACGGCGGCAGCTGAGGTAAGGTGTCCAGGACGGAGCCTTACATGGTCAAGTATCACGCTAATTGTGCTTCATTATTAGTGGCACCAAGAGGGGAGCACTTCAGGCTAGGACAGCACCCCCTCTACAACCCCACCTTATCATTCATATTTTGGAGCGCCCACGAGGGGAACAATCTACTCCCCTTATCGTGCTCATTTTGTTTGGTAACCCATGACGGGATAGTACTTACCACCTCCTTATTTCCTTCATATTTGGGAGCCCATGATGGGCCCCCTATTCACCTCATTTACTCATCATTTTTGGTGTACCCATAAGGGGAGGGACGCCTATCATCAACCTTCAACTATTCAACCAAATTCACCCTTCATTTTGTACCACTCCTTTATCATTCAGTAGTAATTTAGATATGTCTCACGAAAGTTTAAATTCGAAATAACTACCTAACCTATGGGGCTACTCATGGGGCCTTATTCCTCGTATTGACCCCTCTTTTATATCTCTGTCAAAGTTAGAATGACAGAGATATGAGACAAAAGCAATATAGTGATATCCTACTAACTAGTAACTGTCAATTAAGATGAATTTTGCGTCCCTGATTTACTATCACAACTTTACAAAGGCCAAAAAGCACCAACACACACTTCACACACTTCGGATTAGCCCCAGATTTCTGTATGTATACGCGCTTATCTTGACTCCTATTATCTCAGCCCCTAAATTAGGTATGCTCATAAATTAACGTCGAAATATTAATTGAACCTCGAGCTGGCACGTGCGCTTGGGTTCTGATAGCTTACTCCATGACGTTGGGCGTGATATAATATCCATACTTAAACCCATTCAGGGCTCATGACGACACATATGCGTCGCTACATACGAGGTATAACCTGGTAGGGAATTTAAAAAAAAATGGCAGGTTAAGGTTAACTAAAGTGATGTTTAAGTCACGTCTAACCTGTCGGTTTTGTTACTAAACGTAGGCGATTGACATTGACTGTCGGTTTTGTTACTATCCTTAACTTTAAGGGTGCAAAAATAATGAATATCCCCTGCTACGGACTACGGCGTAGCGCTACGACATAAGCTTGGCCGTGAATGTGTTAATATTATAAATGCAAAAGTGTGTCTGTCGGTTACCTCTTCACGCTTAAACCGCGGAACCGATAAAGATGAAATTTGGTATAGAGATAGTCGCAGTCCCGGAAATGTACAGAGGATAGTTTTTATCCCAGAAATCATTCCGTAAGTGGGTGAAATGGGGGTGAAACTTTGTATTGAGCTACGATATAAACGAGTTCTATGCGGACGGAGTCGCGGGCAGAAGCTAGTCTGGTATAGCAATATAAGTTACACAGGATGCATTTTTATAACCACACAAAAAAACCAGCCAAGTGCGAGTCGGACTCGCGCACGAAGGGTTCCGTACCATTATCTATAAAAAAACGTTTTTAGTATTTGTTGTTATAGCAGCCACCGAAATACATCATCTGTGAAAATTTCAGCTGGAACTATCACGGTATCAGTGAGATACAGCCTGGTGACAGACAGACAGACGGACGGACGGACGGACAGCGGAGTCTTAGTAATAGGGTCCCGTTTTACTCTTTGAGTACGGAACCCTAAAAATTGCGCCTTGACACTAAGGAAGTGTTCAAAGCGGTATTTGCGTCAATTTGCGTACGAGCGTTAGGAAAATTCAACTGTAATTTTTCCATACAACAAAATTACATTTAGATCTACCTAACGAACATACAAAGCGTTATGCAATTGACCAGCTGGTATAACGTAACGAGTAAGCTCCACAGGGTTTATTTTTTATCACTACACTGTTTCAAAGTTGATTAGTTGTTTTAGAGCATCTTGTTCGCTCAAATAGGTACGTAATGCAAGCAAACGGGTCTAACGCGAATGTCTGTAGAGTATTTTTTTTAATGATACCCGCAATGCAGTAGGCTACTCGTAGTCGTAGTGACAAATTCTACGAACAATGCTGTAAATTATTACTTAATCCTTTATAAAAGATATATTACAACTACGTCTAAAATACTTGCAGCGTTAATGCTTCAAAGTGCGCCCGCAGTAATATTCTCCTCAATCTCATTAAAAATTATTCTACATTTACTGCTAAAGCACTTAACTGAAGGATCCAGTGTCCGAGCTCACAAAAGGAAATTACTATCTCCCTTACGGCGGGCTATAGCAGTCCTCGCACGGAACGTATGCATAATGACCAACTGGTCACATTCAAACTTACTCCCCACTCTGAATATTTAGCTCACTCGCCACCAAACTTCCAAATTGAGGCTTATGCCTTTATAAATAATAACCACTTTAGAACTGGCCAAGTTTCATCCAGGCAACTTTGATTAATAAGGTTCCGAGTTTGGTCTAATTTTACCAAGTTTGTAGATGTTAATAAATATTTCATTTGACGAACACTGAGACAGCTAATATTCTCGTTGTCTTTGCTTAGTAAACAAACTTTGGTATTACAAATTAGGCTTAGTCTCGCGCGGCGCAAGTTGAACAATCATGAATTTAGTAGCGAAGGTAGTTTGGTGGATCAATAAATACGCAGTCACGTACACACACGCCCATGCACAAATAGTAATTTTAAATTGTAATGTTAATGTTAATCTTATCTCAATGTATACTTTTAATGAAACAGGAATTAGAGTTTGTACTGCAAAATGGTAATATTTTAAGTAGTTCGTGTTAATCGCACTCGCAGGCGGCCAAGATACAGGCTCAGCCTAGTTTGGCGTCTGACGGATATAACGTTTATAATTTAAGTGTGTTTTTTGTTAAATAAATATATTTTTTTTTTTTTTTTTTTTATTATAATAGTCGCGTTTTGGTTGGTAAACTTTTACCATGCAAATCAACCAATTTACAGTCAGCGTCAAAGGTATCTATACAATTTTCGCCTTATTACTTCGAGCAACACGGAAGGGAGTAGGCGTTCGCACCATTTCCTCTCTGTCAAAGTACAAGCCCAATTGGGCATGGTTCGTATTTACACAAACGTGTATGAAGGTGTGCAAGTTGGTGTATTGTGTCATTTTTTTTTGATGTATTAGTGTCATCATTACAGCAAATCCCCCCACCCCCACCTCACGAGAAATAAGTTGCAAAAGTGTAAACATTAGTGTGTGCGTGTCATCGAGTAGTGAACGATCCCGCATCCCTCATGGTCATGCGGGTAATAAGATAACACCGATGTCCCCGCTTGTCGGATGCGGTTTTTAACGACCAGTGAAAATTAACCTTAATCTCAAGGGCTGTCACTTCTATGGAAACAAAGCTTAGCTGAGCTCTATTTAGTGGAAAAGTGGCGTTACAGTCCTAATTATAATTTGATATAATTAACGTACGTACCTACAGAGGCAGGCTGTTTTTTTATTTATGTTATTAGGATTACCAACAGATAATATCATATAATCACTTACATCTAATTTATATTCCCGGCTGATGCTTGTCTAATTATAGGTAACTACAACCTTTTCCAATAGTCGTTGTTTTCGTAAAACTAATGCTAATGACAAATCTTGGGATAATATAGGTGTCAAAGCGGACCCTGGGCTCCTTTAGGGGCACAAACGGAAATAACGCTAGGAGCATGATGACAACTTACTCTAATGCTACTAGATGCAGATAAAATTAAAATTTTATATTGTTTATGTGGTTTTTAGCGTTGAACATGCTAAACTATATTTTAAATGGCAAACACTTTTATGAACGCACAACTTTGTCCACGTACAACTCGTTTATTACTCAAGGGCTTTTTGCTTTTTGATCTCATACTCGTAGTATTTATTGATTATGTGTAATTGTCGTGTCATCATCATCATCATATCAGCCGAAAGACGTCCTTTGCTGGACATAGGCAACTTTTTTTTAATAATTTGCTAATGGCTGAGGAAAACTTCATACCAACAAAGTAAAAACATTAAAAAATAAATCTGTGTGTTTCTCTTCACTGCTTTTTGTGGGGCTTTGAAATAGTAATTAAGGCAATTAGGCAACACTAACAGCAATAAATTTACCAACCATCCAGACCTAGCATTATTTCCAAGATTCGCCAAATAAATACGCTGAAAATAATAGTTTCGTCGAAAGGTTAAAATACGGTTATCAGTTTAAATGTGTTGGGACGGGTAGCTATTATATAAATTATGGAACTTAATTAAAGGACGGAGCGAAGCGATCGAAGTTTACTGCTTCAGCTTGGGCCAAAATTCTTTCGTATGTCCTTTTGTCCAGCTCTTTTACATGTTGCCTTTCTCAACCGATTCAAGTGAAATTTTGTGAATATTCAAACACATCAATCAACAATCAATATACAGTATATTATTGTCAACTCAGGTTTTGTGGTCGTGGTAGGTACCTCTCGTTACAGGGGTTGTTCCACGTCATCAGTTACATCACGATGTGATAGCTTAGGTACGTGTAGTGCAACATATGGAGAAATTGCGTTTTCGTGTTTAAAGTCCAAGCTCATTATTAGGATCGCAAGTAACACTTATTTTCTATTGCCCTAGTAGTCTCACCTTTCAACGGTTTAGTAATAGCCTACTCATTCTTGCTTTGAAGGCGCTTAGAGAATAACTGTCAGAGAATACCGATGACTGGAGCAAATTCCATTCTTAAGCAGTTCTCATGGGAAAAGGCGCGGCAAATCGCTTCATGCAAATCAATGTATTCTGACAACACAAGGATGCATTCGCTCCCCACGCTTGGACGTTCGATGAAGGAACGAGGTAGGTTGAATTAAGCTTTGCAGTTCCTACGCACACTTGTCAAAATATATCCGATTGAAATCTGATTGGCAAGTAACTCTTCGTTGGTGTCCAAGACTTTGACTAAAGAAGTTAGTTATTTAATTTTACCCAGTCCACAGCACGTATCTGGATGCCGCGCCGCCATCAGCGTGGCCGTGGTTTATATCAGGGCCCAAGCGCTGTTGCATGTGCCTCTCATTCCAGTGATTGTTCCACATTATAAGTAGTGTATTACATCACGATATGGTAACTTACTTGAAGTGCAACTTTTCAGAGAGGTAGGGCACAGCGGAATGTCATCTCGCTCCTATGTGGAGCAGCCCAACTGCTCCACCTTACGGAAGACCGCAGCCATAATAGCACCACTGCTTTGTAGTGTTGCTATATTATTGCATCATATGAAGCATGCGGTGTGAGAGCTCCCAATGGGAGTGAGGGACCTGCAGTGCCAACACAGTGAATCCTCAAGTGAATAAATGGTCGGCAACGTGCTTGTGATTCTTCAGGAGTCACAAGTGTTCATAGGCTACGGTAACTGCTTCACATCAGGCAGGCCGTAAGCTTGTATGCCACCGTCGTTGTTAAAAAAAAAACTTATGGAAAAATTGTGTTTTCGTGTCAAAAGTCCAAGATTACCCCTCCTTCTTTCCTGGGAGGATCCTTTGCAAGAATATTTAGTTACTTACCCAGTCCACAGCACGAACTCCAGTGTATCTGGATGCCGCGCTGCCATCAGCGCGGCGGCGCTCTGTATCAGGGCCCACGAGCTGTCGCATGTGTGGTCGCGGTGCCTCTCATTCCGGTGGTTGTGTTCCACGCTGCCGCGGTGACGGCATCCTGGTGAGAGAAATATTTTTTTAGGCAATCTTGGTTTCCATGGGACGCTTTTGATTTGATGCACTTGCACAGACACGTGAAACAATTTTAAGCGGACTTCGGTGGATAATGCGGTGCATCAGTCACGTGTGCCATGTGCCGCGGAAAACTGGTTTTCAATGGAGCACAGTTTAAAAACGTCTTAAAGGACTCTAGTTGAGGTACCGTTCTACCTCATATATTAAGTTACTGTGGTGAGGATATCACGAGCTCTCAAGAAGCGGACGTAAATAAAAATATGATGGAGATACTGGGATAACATGCGTCAATACATCGATAAATAATAAATTTAATATCGCGTTAGAGCCGTGAATGATATATTATATGTATACAAAGCGCGAGAGTTTAAAAAGTTAAAAAGTATGTATGACAAAAAAATATTGAGGAAGAGAATCGGAAAGCTCTTTAGACAGAAACTCTAGCCAATAGGCATGATGCCTCATGTAAAAATTGATAACGTAGTCTTGCTAAATGGATAGTAAACCACCAAACAATTGTAATAATGTATAAATTATACAATTGAATTAAAATCATAAAAAAATATAAACCTTGATGGTTTAGTAAAAATATGCATTTTTTATTGTCCAAGAGTAAATTTAAAAGCTACCAATTACAATCCTTATGCATTTATAGAAACAAAATTGTACAAGAACTTTACCTAAACGCAGTATTTCGCGACCAAAACAGCACTTTACTTGATTTTCCATACAACGGTTAGTACCTAAAAAATATAGCAGTTGTGTTGTGACGTCATATCTGTGTGACAATTAGTATGAAGCGTTTCGCCCGCCACCAGCGAGGTCATTCTACGTCTCAAATTTTTGGGTATTTATGTTCTTTAATTGTAGTTGCTCCCATACAAACATTTGTTCCTATCCAAAAACTGGTTCGAATGGCATCGTACAAATATCTTAGTCATCGTTCATTCTGTAAGCTCTACTCTGTAAGCTGACTTAATAACCGTTTAAGTCCAATTACGAATTAAGTAACTAACAACAATTGTGTAGGTATTGCCTTTTAATTCTGTTGGATTCACAATTATACTGGCAATGTAATGTGTTTATGCAATATTCGTTGAGTTTGACAAGAGTAAGAGCAACAAAGACATACTCGTAATCTAGCCCACAGCGTTTCAAAACTGTTCCCTAGCGTCATTTGGTTGTATATACATATTTAGTTATGAAATTATACTGAACATTCGACCTTTTGCTCCTGAGACACAGTATAACCTAATGTGGTGAGACGCGTTGTAATAAAGACGCTCTCTTGGGAAAGTACATACCTACTCGTATAATAAAGAGAAAGTTAACAACAGTGACAGAATTATGGCTCCACCCTTAAAGGCATGTGTGTTGAGTGACCCTAGGCAAAGGCAGTAAATTTAGCAAAAGGCGTAAAAGTTATTTCACTGGTAATTTTATAGTTTATTCATAATACCTATGGGTTTTGCGATCAAGAGTTGATGTTGGTCTGGTGGTAAAAAAGTATGACGCTATTTAAAATAGAGAGGAGTACATATTTAAGTATCAGAAGGTTTCGTTTAATATTGTAACAATTTTCACAAACATGTTTTATGGTAAAGTCGTAACGTTGGAGTAATATAAAAATAGATTTTTTTAGAATTAAAATACTAGCTACATAACATAAGAATCTTTAATAGATATTTAACAAACACTTTGCAAGATTGCACTGCACAACTTTGCATATGATTTTTAACCTTTTTATATGTTTCTTGTCTTTGAGTTTTAATACATTTGTATGTCATTATTGATTAATGTATTATAATGTGTTCTTACAATAACCAGTGACCATTAATTGTTAAGTAAATAAATACACATAAGGACATTCGTTTGACACGATCATATAACTAAAACTAACCACTCAACCGAGACTAACGCTCCGTCATTTCGCGGATCATACGTACCACGACGACTAGCATCCACCGTCCTAACTGCCCCCACGAGACTGTGAGCATTAAATAAATAACCCCAACCCGGGAATATTCCCTAGAATAACCTTGGAAACGTACCTTTAGAATAGCAAAGACGCACCTCACCATAAACACCGAGTAGATACGTCTTTGTTGTACCAAAGGCATGATATATTCCCTGAAATGTACTCTCTGTAACAAAGACTCGAACTCGTATATAGTAACATAAGACCTTCTTTCAATACAAATCTTCCTCCAGTCATCGCCAAGAACGTGATGTAAATTTATTTGTTATTTTTGCGGCTTCAATTATGGGTTTCGTGACATTGTCTGCATGTCACGCATTTTGTGGAATTTATGAGTCAATAAGGCGTTATATTTCAATAAATTGGCGTCGCATTGCGATTGTTACTCAGAATGTTGTCTATCTTTAACTTCGGCATGACTTTTGTGATATTAGGTACTTCTTTCTCGAATAACCTAGTAAGTAGATCTATGAACTAACTCGTAGATATGCAAACATTAACAGTCTTTTAATATCTTTATCATTGTGCGATCGAACTTTTTCAGCCCAATTTATATCATTAGATGGTAACCTTCACAAATTTAACTGAGTAGATCGCCCATAAGACATAACATAACATACATATCCCTCTTCCTGAAGTATTATTGTTTTAACGCCACAGATGAGTTAAATAATTTACTAAATCGATAGATATAGATAAAGATAGATTATTTATCTATCAATCAGTTGTTTGTCTTTGACATACATACAAATTAAAACAAGTAGGTAAAACAACAAGATACAAAAAATAATCATTACTGTCATTCAATGAAATCTGTGCACTTACGTTCAAATATTTAAAATTTTATTTTCATATTCTCTAACTGCTTCATTATTCAAATAAAATTCCGCAGTCCGCAAACGGGTCAACTTGGCGACTATAAATAAAAGCGTATATATTTTGAAATGGAAACGAACCTCTATGCAGCTCCAGGGAGTTGTGGAACGGGTCATAATGGAGATCTGTGATGTGCCAGAAGTATCCTGTGAACAAAGTTATCCGGTCACTGTAATTCGGATAATACGGGAGTGTTTAGTTAAATTGAAAATAATGCGTTTTCTGCTACAGGTATGAGTGAATTTTCTGTGGGGATTCTGTGGGTGCACTTTTTAACCCCCGACGGAAAAATAGAGGTGTTATAAGTTTGACGTGTCTGTGTGTCTGTCTGTCTGTGGCATCGTAGCTCCTAAACGAATGGACTGATTTGAATGCGGTTTTTTTATCCGAAAGCTGACGTGATCGAGATGGTTCTAGGTAGATGGGCATTTTCAATAACGTGCACCCAATTAGCGTGAGTTGTTAAATAAAAATTAACTCAGTGTCAGTTTTGTAACGACAATTAAGTATTTAGTTTGCATAAAAAAATACTTTTTCTTTTCAATATATAAATCATATGCATATAGACCTTATTTAAATGCGAAAAAAGTTCAGTTTGACATCATTTGTGTGCTTAACTTTCGTTACAAAACTAACACTGAGTTAATTTTTATTAAACAACTCACGCTAATTGGGTGCACGAATTATTGAAAATGCCCAGATAGGTAGCTACATTTCAATGAAATCGATTCTGCCATTTTTGAGATATTATTGAACTTTGAAATAAAAATGTCGGGGGTTTTTCAACTCTTCTAAGTTGTAATTATATGTTCATTGTTTGAGCAGTGTTTGCACTCGGGTGACGCAGTATGGTAGCTCTGTCGAGACCAAGGAAAGTTACGTGTGCTACTACGTAGCACATATCAGCGTATATCCGCTTTGTAGCAGCATGACTCGTATGTGGGGCATACCGCCAAATAGAATGTGTATTTATATGAAGTATATAAATTGTTATAGGAAACGACCAACATTATAATTATGAATTTCTTGAATATCACTTTTCAAATACTTTTTTTTTAAAATCATTAATGAAAAAAAATAGTCAGAGTTACGTTGTTAAGGTCCTTAACACAATTTTAGTCCAAATCTACAACATTAAAAATACAAATTACAGTGAGCCAATGAAATCACACTTAGCCGAATAACCCGCCCCGTGTCATTCCGGGTGCAAAATACTTATATTAAGTTTTAGTGTTATTCATTATTATCCCTTATCAAAAGTCATTTTAGAGGAATTTAAAAAAAAATGGCAGAATAAGGTTAACTAAAGTGATGTTTTAGTCACGTCTAACCTGTCGGTTTTGTTACTAAACGTAGGCGATTGACATTGACTGTCGGTTTTGTTACAATCCATAACTGTCCGATTAAGGGTGCAAAAATAATAGATATCCCCTTAACCACATCATCATCATCATCATCAAATACTTGTTTTCGTTTAATAGTACTGTCAGCCTATTAAGCTTCTGATATTGTATACCAAAGTTTATTTAATTAAGTTCACAACAACGTAATTTATTAAAATATACAATGGTTGTTGTATTAAAATATAAAGTGGTTGCTGTATTAAAATATACAGTGGTATATTTTAATACAGCAACCTGTATTATATTATATATACAGTATTATAATATACAGTAATTAAGAAAATCGACCAACGATTAAATTTCTAAGATCGTATCTTGTTTGAATCTACGAGTACGAAGCTAAATTGGATCAATTATGTATGACGCTAAAATTGGGACATTAATTATATTTTATTAGCTGTTTAGTGAGATATGAGCAAAAAAAAACCAGCCAAGTGCGAGTCGGACTCGCGCACGAAGGGTTCCGTACCATTATCTATAAAAAACTATTTTATTCTATGTTTTTTGTATTTGTTGTTATAGCGGCAACAGAAATACATCATCTGTGAAAATTTTAGCTGGAAATATCACGGTATCAGTGAAATACAGCCTGGTGTCAGACAGACGGACGGACGGACAGCGGAGTCTTAGTAATAGGGTCCCGTTTTACTCTTTGAGTACGGAACCCTAAAAAGAAAAGTCAACACTTAAATTAGCTTATTTTGATTTTAAGTGTATCGTCATTTTAACGGACGGAGCGCGGATATCATGTTTTTTTAATTTTAATTGTTTGTGCGTTTAACTAAATAAAAAAGTAATCACTAAGTTCCCTCAAACATGTTAATGCCGATTTTTTAAACCAATTTTAATATGTTTAGCTTTGTGCATAATTTGTTACAAATGTTTTAAGTGTACTTTAGATCTATGTTTGTGATTTTTTTCTATCCAGCTAAAATTGCTTAATCATGATTTGAATCACAGACCTCGCTGCAGAAAAGCCTCAAGATTACTATTCGTATTTTTTGAAACCATATTATTATTAACAGACGTATTATATTGTTTCAAGAACTCTGTTCGCTTAACTTCGCTGAACCTGCGGCGCCTTAATGTATTCTTCATAAACATGTCACACTTGACTGTCGCTTGACAAAACTGTTCATGCCCCGTAGCATGGGCCGTCACGCGATAAGTGACATGATAGACATAGACATAGAAAAACTTTATTCAACATCACATTTTATACAAAAGGAACAGTGTACAAATTAGACTTAGGAGTAGACAAACACACTCAAACAATATCGTACGAGGCATTTACATTTTGTGATGCCAAAAAGGAGCTAGACTCAGCATACTGTTGCAGTGAGTACCTACTGAGTACCTACACTGCAACGCTACAACTACATGATAGAGCATCCGTCCCTGGCTGACACCGTTCGATAGAACGAGACGACGCTGTTATCTGGTCACTTATCGCGTGAATCCATCCATGCTACGGGGCCAGATCGGTAAAAAGCTCGAAGCCAATTTACTGTGTTACGCTAGAATGCTCGCTGCAATGCTCGCTAGAATTCTCGCTAAAAC
Source organism: Epinotia brunnichana (assembly GCA_963854355.1). Classification (NCBI taxonomy): domain Eukaryota; kingdom Metazoa; phylum Arthropoda; class Insecta; order Lepidoptera; family Tortricidae; genus Epinotia; species Epinotia brunnichana. The sequence goes on from OY977945.1 coordinate 28,654,290, forward strand.
GCTCCTGTTTATTTTGTGAGTAATGTTAGTGTTCCTAGAATGCTCATTGCAAGTTAATGCTCAAGTGTAGCAGCACCCTTAGTCTATAGCAAACGTTCACTCCCATTCAATGATGTAGATTCATCATTTTTAGACTCACCAATTTTCGCATCAGTCAGTGTTAGCCAAAACAGGCCGATGATGTACACGACGTAGTTAGTAAGATTCATATTACTGTGTTACATGACGCTGGTACTGCCTCGCAGTCATCGTTCATCTGCAACCTGTGAACAACAAACAAACTTTAATTTGGTACAGTTTGTTATAGTTAAATTGTCGAAAATGCACTTATAGTGGGATTGTACAACTCCTTATGTTGCTAAACATGAAAGGAAAAGACAACAAAGATACGTCATAACACTGACCGAAGTTCGGCACGTGTACTGGAGTAGTTATTCAATTTAAATTATTGTTTTACACGGGTCTAACGCGATATTTATTTACCTTTATTTCTGACCCGTGTAAAACAATAAATTAAACAAACAAACAGCCTCTCACCCTAAACGCATATACCTCCTCCGTTCCGTCGTGGGTAAATATGTGTACAAAGCACGAGAGTTAAATGTGTTATAGTTTCTGTATGTTTTATTGTTTTTGCGTTGTTTTACTACCCTACTAAAAATTAAAATTCTATAGTTTAAATGAGTTTTTTAACGCAAAATTGTAAATATTTTTCTTTTCCTTAATGTCCATATTTTTAAGTTTAGTCTGTTCTATACATATACATATATTGTTGTGCCCTTGCAGGGTGTCACATGTATACCTTATAATGTACCTTCCATCTATATTTTGTAATGTGATAATGCAATAAATAAATTGAATTGAATTGAATTAAACAATAGATGTCGGCAATGGTTGGTTTTAAGTACTTTCGTCACCTAAAAAAATAAACTATAACCACTCCTCGATTGAAAATTGTACTCTTGTGAGCCACGGTAAGTACGTTCAATAGGTACACGAAGAAGCTTAAATACTAGAATATCTTTTAAATAGTTTTTATCACTTAAAAAAGTGAGACCATGGGGTGAAACCTTTCTTGCACACCTTTTCAACAGGATTCTCACAGACGGGATACCCGACGAATGGCGTAACAGCTTCCTGGTACCTTTCTATAAAAACAAGGGCGACATAAGACTATGCGGAAACTACAGGGCCATTAAACTGATCCCGCATACCCTTAAAATTTGGGAAAGAATAATTAGCAGACGGCTTCAGCAAATCACTAGAGTCACTGAAAACCAATGCGGCTTTGTCGCAGGAAAGTCCACCACGGACGCTATACACTCCATAAGAATCCTAATGGAGAAGCATAGAGAGCGGAAAAGCGACCTACATATGGTTTTCATAGATCTGGAGAAGGCTTTCGACCGTGTCCCTAGAAATTTCATATGGCAGGCGCTAAGAGCCCAGAACGTTCCAGAAATATATGTCCAAATCGTAGTAGACATGTACAGGGAGGTCAAAACGAAAGTAAGGAGTTCCGCAGGGATCAGTGACTAGTTCCATGTGGGAGTTGGGGTGCACCAAGGCTCGGTTCTCAGCCCTCTCCTTTTTAACCTGGTCATGAACCATGTCACAGCCCACCTTCAGCAGAAGCCCCCCTGGAACATTCTATACGCAGACGATATAGCTCTCATCAGCGACAACTCGGAACAACTAGAGACTATGCTGGAACAGTGGCGAGAGGCCTTGGAAAGCGCGGGACTACGCATCAGCAGACAGAAGACGGAATACATGCAATGTAGCTTTTCTAATACAACACGCAACACAATACTCCTGCAGGGCACTCCTCTTAAAAAGGTAGAGTCCTTCAAATATCTGGGCTCTATATTGTCGAGTGACGGAGCTATAGAAAACGACCTCACAAATCGAATAAATACCGGATGGATGAAGTGGAGGGAATTGTCAGGAGTGTTGTGCAACCGAAGAATGCCCATACCGGTTAAGGGAAAAGTCTACAAAGCTGCCGTCAGACCAGCCTTAACGTATGGCTCGGAATGCTGGCCACTGAAAAAGCAGCAGGAACATCAGATGCATGTAGCCGAGATGAAAATGCTCAGGTGGTCAGGAGGAGTGACGCTCCTTGACAAAGTACGCAACGATCACATTTGCGGCACATTCAGAGTGAGACCAATCCCGGAAAAACTGCTCGAATGTAGGTTGAGGTGGTACGGGCACGTCATGAGAAGACCACATGACCATATGACACGAAGTGTGCTTAACTTGGAAGCTGGTTCAAGAGGCAGACCCCGACTCACATGGCAATCAGTCATTGACAAGGACTTACGTGCAGCCCAAATAGACCCACAGACGACCCAGGACAGAATGTCCTGGCGAAACATGATTAGGAGAGCCGACCCCAACTGAAATGGGATAAGGCGAGGATAAAGAAGAAAAAAGTGAGTCATAGCGTGCTATGCAATTTCTTATTTTATTAAGTACTAATTGTTTGAGTACCTACAATTTCTAATCAAATGTTTTGAGATTCTTAAGAATTACGAAAGTAAAACCATAACAGAAACTACATTATCAAGAATTAGTGGCATTAAAGGTCATGAAATTGGTTACAAAATAGGAAAATTGGTCCACTTGCCTAGAGTAAAAGATAAGAAAGAATTTCATCAACAAAAGACAAACTAGAATGCGAGATGTTTTTGCGATATTCAAACAAACTCAAAAGATATAATGAAAACGGGGGGTCACACTTGTTTTTAAGATCAATAATGCTCGACATGTTACACGTTTAACGCGTCGGCAACGCGAGAGCTCTTGCTTGACTAGGAACCGCGAATCGGTTGACATGTCGAGCGATTTTCGTCCTTCAAAACGTGAGTAATTATATTTTAAACTTAAAAAAACAAGTAAGATGCCAAAATAACGTTCGTAGCCTCAACTCAATATTTCCCTTCCCTCAACGTTCGGACCAAAAAGTTGACTAGTAAAGGGTAAATTCGCCTTTTGTATTTATACCCAACTTGTTAATCCAACCAATACGAGTACAATTTCAGTTAATTAAATAAATCACCTACTTTTGTGTGCACACTATCTTAACTAAACAATAGATGACCAATTACCCAACTTCCGTCTACATTTCCAAAGACCTCAACCTAGAAGTGAAATTTATTGGGAAGCGCCCAAAGCAAGGCTCCGTTTTTATAATTTACGTGAGCCTTACATGAACACAAAGTAATTTAGCGTCAGTAAACATAAATAGCCCGTGCGAACCCTTCACGGGACGTTTGCCAAGCAAATCCCTTTTTGACAAAAGGGGAACCCACAGTAGGTTTGCCTTCGAGACAAGGGCTTGGCATCACGCCGGTTTCATCTTAAGTGTCTGCTAGACGGTCGCCAACACGCCCCTCCGACCGTGCGACTTTGGTCCGCACCGACCGTGTAGACAGTTGTTTGCAGCAAAATTTCATACTACAGCGGTCGGTGCCGACCAAGGTCACTCGGTCGGAGAGGCGTGTTGGCGACCGCCTAGCAGACACTTTAGTGTATTCTGAATGCAGCGTTCCTGTGTTCACAGTCAGTGCCAAGAATCGCTACGCGCTACGCTCGTAGCCGATCCCGTGGTTTTTAGGGTTCCGTAGCCAAATGGCAAAAAACGGAACCCTTATAGATTCGTCATGTCTGTCTTGAGTGTCTGTCTGTCCGTCCGTATGTCACAGCCACTTTTTTCCGAAACTATAAAAGCAATACTGTTGAAACTTGGTAAGTAGACGTATTCTGTAAACCGCATTAAGATTTTCACACAAAAATAGAAAAAAAACAATAAATTTTGGGGTTCCCCATACTACGAACTGAAACTCAATTTTTTTTTCATCAAACCCATACGTGTGGGGTATCTATGGATAGGTCTTCAAAAATGATATTGAGGTTTTTACCATAATTTTTTTCTAAACTGAATAGTTTGCGCGAGAGACACTTCCAAAGTGGTACAATGTGTGTGTCCCCCCCCCTGTAACTTCTAAAATAATAATAATAAATAATAAATAAATAAATAAATATTTGCGGACAATCTTACACAAATCAACCTAGTCCCAAACTAAGCAAAGCTTGTACTATGGGTACTAGAGGACGATATAGATACTTATATAGAGAAATATATACTTAAATACATAGAAAACATCCATGACTCAGGAACAAATATTCATGCTCATCACATAAATAAATGCCCTTACCAGGATTCGAACCCAGGACCTCTTGCTTCGTAGGCAGCGTTACTACCAACTAGGCTAAAGCGGTCGTCAAAAAAAAAAAAAGGAAATAATAGAATGATACATCTAAAAAAAATATATGATGTACATTACCATGCAAACTTTCAACAAAAATTGGTTTGAACGAGATCTAGAAAGTAGTTTTTTTTTAATACGTCATAAATCGTAAAAAGCAATTTATTTAACGGAACCCTTCATGTGCGAGTCCGTCTCGCACTTGGCCGCTTTTTTTTTCTCGTATGCAGCGGAAAGCCACTACGGCGTGAGCACCCCATGTGCATGAGTGTAGGTTTTTATCAATTCTTTTTATTCTTCTTATTTAAGTGCTAGGCTCTTGTCGGTGGAGTAATTTCCAACTCGTTCTATATTCTGCCTTTCTTTTTATTTCTCTACACGATGAAGTGTTTATTTTCTCTTTTATTTGCTCCATGTAAGATATCCTCGGCCTTCCCCGTTTCCTTTTCCCTTAATTTTTTTTATCAATTTTAAAGCCTAAAACTATTTTCGAGTTATTGACTGCACTTGTTCAGTGTTTATACATTTATTGAGCAAATGTAGAAATGATGTTTGTAAATGAGCGAGTTGATAATACAGGCTACCAAAATATCTAGTTCCTTTGGATGCCACGAACGCCTAAAGGCGTTGCGTGTTGTCGCCCGCAATAACGACTATAGTTGTTATGGCGTACGTTGTCAAAGTCACCTTCTTGTGTCCAACTAAGGTTCTGAATTATTACATCTCTTATGAAATATCTGCATTAATTATACATTTATGAAACACCCCTGACACAGGAACATAGCTGAAAATCATATCGAAAGACAAGAATGCCATTAAAAAAATCGCACTCTGTTCGGTTCATCCGTTTGGGAGCTACGATTCCACATACAGACACCATCCTTGTTGAATTTATAACACGCCTCGTTACAGTCGTGCTAAAACTACGCGACGTCAAAGCGGTTAAATGTTAGGTAAGTCTACTGCTTGGTTCTTTACTGTGGCTCGCCCGAGATTCTTATCTTAAACGCCCTGGGAATGTTCACAAGATGGCTAACAGTTGTGAAAATGGAAATCGTTCCCACTGCGTCAACGATATCCTAATATTCTGAGATTGAACGAGAACCAGAATTAGGTTGATATAACTGTATCTATACGAACACTTTTTTTGTACAATAAATATTGTATTATCAAAAAGTTATAGCTCAAGACGCAAGCGGAGGTAGAAAGTTTATAGTACATTGTTTAACAAGGGACGTATGAGGAATATTGCAAACGAGAATCTATTAGGAGCCCGACGCCGTAAGGCGGAGGGCTTTTGATGACTCGAGTTTGCAATATTCTTACGCCCGTGTTATGTTTTTCATCACATTTGCGAGGAAATAAATAACCACAAAATACAGAAAAACCTATGTTTTATACAAGCGCATCAATCAAATTTTGACGAAATTGACAACTTTCACTTCTAGATCAGTGCGAGTGGAGGGCGGAGCTTCAATATTTCAACCAATCACAGAGCATGGAGCATGTGGTTCTTGCCGGGCATGGCCTGCTCGATTTTATTTTCCAACCAATCACAGAGCAGAATTCTTGCCGTCCAGATTTGCTTAACCAATCAGATCACACACACGCTCATTACTTGGACCATTATTTCCCGCGGGAACAATTTAGGCCATTGCCCTTCTGTATACAGGCAAGGAATATTATTTAAGAGATTACTGGAATAAGTATAATAATTTTCGGCTGGTTTATAAGTATCTATATTAAACAACATTTTTAACCTATTTCCATTCCATATTAAAAAAATCATTCTTAGTGGCTCATAGAGGGAAAGCCATACTTCAGTCGTCATTCTTAGGAACCCGAGGAGGAGACCTAGTTCATCCTACATTTATGATAGCCCATGAGATGATTGATTCACAATTGTTAATACATGAGATTATGCCCGAATTGCACCAATGTTGTACATTCAAAAAGCAACTCTACCGTCCAAGTTCTACCTTAAAAAGCAACTCTAATTGCTTATTGAATGGACTACTTTGATGCAATTCTGCCAACTCAAATAATCTCAAGTAAAACTATTTTGGGTTAATAATACAGTAGTAAATTTAGTTACTTACCGCGCAACTCCCACAACGCTAAGAGCTTGAACTTCGCTTTGTAACAAAATCCCCATGTACCGCTTTGACGAAAATATGTGATTAGCGCCGCTCACACATTTTACATACAAATGTTCATGACAAATATGTACATATCTAAAACTAACTTAACCTATGGGGCCTACACTATATTTACATATAAATATCCCCTAATTAGTTTGTCATTTGCACTTTATTGTATTAAAAATAAATTAAAAATGTTCATTTACGACATGATGTAAATGAAATAGGTATATTACTTACTTACCTAGGTCGGTAAAACAAAGAATGCCTCAGATCGCAGGTATTTGAATATGCGATCTGAGGCTTTCTGTATTACCTCCCGTGGTGAGTTCAAAATTCTACATGGCCTCCTTTATGGTCAGGTATGACGTAAAATATATTACGTATTTCATATTCGTTTAAAAAACTATTAAAATATTAGTCTTAAGTATGTCTGAATTACTGTTCGATTTAAATGTATGTATGTAAATACTTTATTATAAACAATACATTAGTAAAATACAGACAAAATAGGTTAAGTTGGTAAAAAGGCAAACTTTTAAGTGTATTTTTTTAATGAACACCCTGTACTAATTTCCCAAAGTGAATTTTACCAGTATCATAATTCTAGTGCTCCGTACTAAAATTGGTTGAACGGTACACTTATGCGATCACTGTCTGACCATCAGCCACTGGCAATTTTTTGTAGTAAAAGTAAGTTTGGTAGTCACCATCCAAAATTTTCTAATTGCAATTTATCATACATCTTAGAGTATAAATTTCTACAGAGGTGCTAAGCGCGTTTCCACAATAAGGGGCGGAAAAGCTTAATGCAGCTAAATTAAGAACTGGTCTTAAAATGGCTGAATAAAGAGCTTACTGCATTTGGGCGGGTGATGGTTTATTTATATATAAAAAAATGGAACTATGAAAATGACAACAAATTATTAATTCCTTTCTGTCACACTTATTGAGATTGGTATACCTACTACTACCATCTCGCTCGGCCGTGGTATTATTATTATCATTGCTTGCCCTGAGTATTGTATGTATGTACAACAGGGTCATACATCTTTAACTGAGCTTACAATATGGCTTAAAAAAGCTTTTTAAAAATAAAAGGAACATAAAATCCGCATAATTACAAAAAAGCTATCGCCGCACAATCCCTAATCGAATCTGTATTATGTAAATGTTTAGGCACACTTGAGCGAGTAAGCAAGCTGAATGAAGCGTTGCAGGACAGCACTCGACCGCCACTTGGAACGGTCAGTGTGTTGTACATACCTGTTGGTAATATCCCTAGAACCGACACCGGTACCATACATAATAATAGCGCCACGCTGTCATCTTTCGTTTTACTAGAAACAGATCCCCGTGAGGTTGAAAACATTTTAATGTCGTTAAAATCCGATAGTGCCCCGGGAATTGACGGTATACCTACAAAATATTTAAAGCTGTGCAAAACCACTATAGTGCCCGTGATTAGCCACCTAGCGAATCTATGTTTTGCCCAAGGTGTATTTCCGAAACTGCTAAAACAGTCGCTAATTACGCCGGTTTATAAGAGTGGAGAGAGAACCGACCCGAATAATTACAGGCCGATTTCAGTGCTCACATCAATCTCAAAAATAATAGAGAAACTTATTAATACTAGACTATCAAGCTACTTTAACAAATATAAACTATTATCAAAATTTCAATTTGGATTTATGCAAGGGAAATCGACGGAAGACGCAATTTTGAAACTTACATCGATGGTGAGCAAAGAAGTTGACAAAGGGAAACAGTGCCTTGCTGTTTTCCTTGACTTAAAAAAGGCCTTTGACACTGTATCTCTCCCCATTCTTGTAAAAAAACTAGAACACTACGGCATCAGAGGCAAACCTCTGGATCTGTTGGTTGACTACCTTCGGGATCGTTGTCAGAGGGTTAAAATTGGAATCCATACAAGTACAGATGCTGAGGTGACCTGTGGCGTCCCACAAGGCAGCGTGCTGGGGCCGACCCTGTTTCTTGTCTACATTAACGATCTTACTAACATGGCCATCCACGATGGACATGTTATTTCATACGCAGATGACACGGTTGTAGCATTCACAGGCAAGAATTGGGAAGCGGTCTTTGGTGCTGCTGAGATGGGGCTCCGCAAGATCGACGCGTGGTTGAAATCCAATCTACTTACACTCAACATAGCTAAATCTAAATACATCTGCTTCACAAAGACGGTCAGCACACAACCTCGACAGGAACTAAAACTCAAAATTCACAACTGTAATCCGCAAAACAACACATTATGTAAATGCACCCCACTAGAAAAAGTGATCTCGATTAAATATCTAGGCATAATAATCGACCAACGGCTATCTTGGCATCAACACCTAGAATATTTAAACGGTAGAATAAGAAAGCTAGTGTGGATATTTAAGACTCTACGACATATCAGTAACGCCAATTTACTAAAACAAGTATACATTGTGTTAGCTCAATCTATAATGACCTACTGCATTCCAGTATGGGGGGGCGCTGATAAAACCAAGTATCTGGAAGTTGAAAGAGGTCAGAGATGTTTGTTAAAAACGATGTACTTTAAACCCTACAGATACCCCACTACAGAACTTTATGAGCTATGTAAAGTACATAGCATTCGCAAATTGTACATAATGTCTGCCATCTTAAAACTTCACAGATCGCTAGTTTTCAAACCTGAACTGTCAACTCAGAGAAGAACTCATAAAAAAGCACCTTTGCCTGCGTACAAATCAGCTTTTGCAAAGAGACAGTTTGATGTACAATCCGCACTGTTATATAATAAGATAAACAGGGAATTGAATATTTATATATTAAATTGCTACGACTGTAAAAAAACTGTATCAACATGGCTAAGTGGACTGAACTATTATGAGACTGAAAATATACTTTGAGGTTTATAATAATTAATTAATACAAAACACACACATACGCACACGTACACACACACACACACACACACACACTTACACACACACACACACACACACACACACACACACACACACACACACACACACACACACACACACATACATATAGTTTAAGCTAGGCTTAAGTACCTATTTTTGTATCTTTGGAACATTATAAAAACCATTTTAACGTTAGAACTACCTATAATGTATAATTTGGAAGAGCGAGGTCTCCTGACACAGGTTATATAATACCTAATAGGAGGACTCGACCACAATGTATTTACCACCTAAGGTTAAATGGAAATAAAATTTATGATTATGATTATGATTATGAGTGTGACGGACAAATGGGCACTTGAGCGAGTTACTCGACCCGCTGGCTCGGCTCGGGCGTGGGGTACGAGTGGTTGCGATTTAGTGATGAATACGGAGAGAATGTGAGTTGAGTGTATTTTAGGATTTGATTTTTAGGAAACTGTTGCAATAGTCATGGATCTCAAAATATATCTGGATGTGAAATGATATTAGTGTAAGTAGTCAGTTATCTGTAAAACTTCTTATTGCTGTCAATCTGAGTTTGTCAAGGACCGGAAACCCCTTTTCAAGCTTAAGCCTATCGATTTGGTAGCTCTAAGAATGTTAACCTTATAATAAGGTACCTAACTTTACTGATAAGGTTTTCAAAAGAATATGAATATGTGCCTTAATCTGTAATTATTGCTCATAAAATCCCATTCACAAAAAAAAAAAAAATATTAGGCCACGATTTTGCACACTTATCGAACTAGTCCCATGGTAAGCTCAATAAGGCTTGTGTTATGGGTACTATACAGACATAAATACTTCAATACATAGAAAACATCCAAGACTCAGAAACAAATATTCATGCTCATCACACAAATATTTGCCCTTACCGGGGTTCGAACCCAGGACCTTCAGCTTCGTAGGCAGTGTCACTACCCACTAGGTTAATCGGTCGTCAAAATAATGAATGTTAGGAAACGAAGCTAAAATGGGACTGAGCTGGACGTCTGCCGCATGCAAGTGGAGCGATAGGCCAAATTAGCCAAAGCCACCAAATGGACTCCACAGGATTTCTTCCGAGGTAAAGGCAGACCGAAAACGAGATGGCGGGACGATCTTGATAGGTTTTGTACAGATTGGCGAACACTAGCAAAGAACTGCGACGAGTGCTGAGCAAAAAAATACTAATACTTGCATTGCAATTCAAATATTCTTGCTACAGGTACTAGGTACCATAAAATCATCAGTCGTGTCTAATGCGCGCAGCGACGTAGACGCATTGATGAGCTATTAATTAGCGCGGCTCGGCCGCTGCTAACGGTGAACGATGTGTGACTCCCGCCAGAGTGAACCCATCGTGAACGAGATCCTCACCTTTCTGCAACAAAAGCTGCTGCTGGAAGGTCGGATAGACACGGTTTCCGCTGTTCAAACCTGTTCGTCGAGCTTCGCGGTCGACGACAGCTGTGCATCGAAGATGGTGCTTTACCAGTCCCTCGGGATCGCTGGCACATTTATACCCCACCGGAGAGGAGATGAAGCCGGAAAGAAGACCCTGGAGAACATCATTGGTGTTCTGAGGGAGAATGAAGACGTCATGCCTGAGTTCGTGGCGACGGAAGTCTCCAGATTGCCGTCCTACATACCAGATCATGTCGACGTGACCTGCTTGCTACAAGAAATCGTGGCTCTTAAGGCAAGCATGGCTGAAATTTTGAAGAAATTTGACGTTTCGCAGGCCACTTTAACCGAGTTACGCAAAGAAATCATCAGTTTGCGTAGTAACGCTCCGGTAACTCGGTCGCCGGCGTCGTCATGTTTCAAGAGGAATGACCCCGATGATACTTGCGTCAGCGTATCGGCGTCAAGTGTCAACTCGGTCAGTTTGCGTATTGCTGACACTAAGCAAAGTGCCGCGCATGCTGTTTCGCCGCCCACGTGCCCCCCGCGCGCGCGGCCGCCCCCCGCCGCCTCTACGAAGTCACTACGTCATCGCTTTGCTGACGTCGCTGCCGGTCAGCCAGTCGCAGCCAACCGGAGAGACGCACCTCCAAGAGTGCGTGAAGACGGAGTTCCTCCAAAAGAGAAGCCTCCCCGCACCAATGTGGATAATGAGGGTTTCACATCGGTGTCAAGAAAGCGCAAGCCGCGAAAGAGTCAGTGTGGTACAGCAGATCCGGTCGGCTCTGGTCTGCGGGTTGCCCCACCGAGTAAGGCGCTGTACGTGTCGCGCCTGCATTACTCCGCCACGACTGCTGACATGGTGGAGTATATTCACCAGAAGACTGGGTACTCGCTGAGGGTTTTCCAGCTGCGTTCGCGCCACTACGTGCACTTCAGCTCGTTTGTGGTACGCGTGCCGCGGCCGCTGCAGGAGACCATCGCGTGTGCTGACTTCTGGCCGAAGGGTGTCGTGTTTCGGCGGTTCCGGGGCAACCTACCGAATGCTACACCGGACTTGACGACACAACGGAGCCACGCTGTTAGGTCGCCTCAATAATTAGTTTTTAATTTTATAATATTTTTGTATGTATGTTAGTCTTTAAGGTATTTGTTACTATGGGCCTTAGATGCCTGAAATAAATGGGTTTATTATTTATTATTATTATAAAACTAGCATAACGCTTTCTCGTAGAACTTGGTCCAGATTCCACCCTCTTGACTAACGACCGTGCTAGGGGATATTGACATTTGTTGTCCGTCCAAGTGCAAATGAGGTTTTTTGTTTAGACACGAACTCCTTAGTCCCATCTTAACTAGGATAACATAAAATCAAACATGCGTATACTGAGCGTAACACAGTTTAGTTACGACCATAAGTATATTATATTGTGTGTTACGAATATAGTGTAATAAGGACCAGCCTAGTCCAGTGCTCCCGCAGTGCTACAAACTGTCTGAAGCGGCGCGTCAAAGCTAAAGCGGCGCGTCAAAGCTAAAGCGGCGCGTCAAAGCTAAAGCGGTGCGTCAAAGCTAAAGTGGCGCGTCAAAGCTAAAGCGGCGCGTCAAAGCTAAAGCGGTGCGTCAAAGCTAAAGCGATGCGTCAATGCTAAATCGTCGCGTTAAAGCTAAAGCAGTGCGTCAAAGCTAAAGTGGCGCGTCAAATCTAATGCGGCGCGTCAAAGCTAAAGCGGTGCGTCAAAGCTAAAGTGGCGCGTCAAAGCTAAAGCGGCGCCCATTGGCAAGAAACGCAACACCAGGAGACCCACCTAGTATACCATAAACGTGACCACGACCAATCTGACAAGAGTGTACGACTGAGAAGAAGAAGATAGAAATATAATTTGGACCGATTCATCACGCTAATTGTGTGGCGAAGCGGTGCAAATTATATTCCGTCAACCATACATGGCTTCAAGACTCCGGAGCTACTGGCCACATGACCATAAAAAATAACTTTTGTAGGGCAAGTTCATGACGGGCCGTAACATTTTTGGTACCTGCTAGTAACTATGCAAGTCATACCTCATCACTGAAGCCTATTTCCCTAAATTCATTTGTGGAACGTGGAAATATAATAAAACGAGGCATTTTGTTTTATGGTTATTTTCTAGCGAATGCCCTGGTGTTTTAGTATCCTGCGCCTCTCCCGTTTATTTTCGTGTTATGGCCGCCACTAAAATGTATGAGAGCGTCAGAAATTACGCTAATTTTTGCTCAACTCCTGTATAAAGAGGGTTATGTTTTAATTATGTGTAGGCACTTTTTCCGATTGCTATTATTCTTAATCACATAGATTAGTTTCGCGCACTCACTTTCACACGCTCCAACCAAGCTAACGTGCCCAAACGAGCACGCATAATTTACTTTAAAACCAAGATTTTAACATAATTCAATTCACTACATCGCGTTATTTGTAGAGTTCCCTCGATTTGTCCAGGATCTTATCATCAGATCCTAATCAAATGACCATGGAATTACTTGGGAAGGATAACCTTTTAAACAAGAAATTAATTCGTCAAATCAGTCTAGGCGTCTTCGAGTAATCGGGGAACGTACATAAAAAATATAATATTCTGTCGAGTTGAGAACCTCCTGATTGTCCAAGTCAGTTAAAACACATTAACCTGTAAATACAAAGCGAATGTGTTATGATTTTATTATATTGATCGTTTTATTGTATATGCCTCAAGCATTATTCCATATGAACGCTCAGTGCCCTATATAGTTTATTGACCTACTCCATAAAACTAAGTATGCGTCTCATACGTGTCTCAATTTAACTTTTACAAGCACGCATTACAATAATTATGGAAACAGGGGCCGTATAACAGTATTATTTTTTTACAAAATACTACAGGACATTTTCAGTATCTCGTTTATTATTTCATGTTTTTGTATTCTAACCGACTCATGTAACATTTTAGCATACTAGTAATATTTAAACAATGTCCGTATAAATAAATATCTTAAATGTGTAAAAAGTCTTGAAAAATAAGCCTAGCAGACTTTTTTGAAGCGTTAATAACTTAAATTATAAATTAGATAAATTAGACAGATACCTTCTCTCAAATAATTTCCAATTAGAACTTTACAAAGTTCAAAGTTATTTTTGTGAAGAACATTTTCTTTTCAAATTCGCTCAAGCGGAACGCAGGAACTATCGATTTTCCTTCACAGTGAGGCTTTGGCTAAAGCTGAGCGAAGCGATGAGCGGACCGGAGACGACAACCAAGCTTTTACAGTATGGCCAGCACATGATCACGTCAATCAGGTGACACACACGAGACGCGGAAAAAGTGCGGCACGTGATATAGGTACATATATTACACTTATTTTTTTTCTTTATCACGCCGTTTCTTCCGCTGCGCGCTCTTGACTGCATGAGGTCCAAACGCTAGTGAGAATTAATATAAAACAGTCAGGCAATGGAACAATGAGCTATAAGGGCATTGTTATTGAGATGTTTACCGTTATTAACATTTTTCAGGCACAACTGTAAAGGAATATCTTAATATGGATGTGCTTTTAGCGTGCTCGATTTACAGCACAGTTAGATGATTATTTGTTACAAAAAAAGTTGAAGCTTAGTAGATTTTGAAAAATGTTTGAATTGAGTTTGTATTTTTGTCTCAATCTAGGCTGAGCCTGAATCTTGGAATGAAACCCACTTTAAAACGCTTTTTTAATTTTTTTCATGGCACCTGTAATTTTAGCGCCTTTTTAATAAAATTTAAGAATGAAACTAGCAGCATTGTTTTTGTAGAGTACACAAATCAACATTTAAAAAGAAAAAGTTGCATCGCAAACAAAAAGCAATCGCTTGCCGCTCAACTGGACGCTTGCTTTGCGTTTCTCACTTTAGAATGGTAATAAATTATGTACAACACAGTAACAACCTTAAAGGCATGATTTAAGAGTTAAATTCAAATGGCAAACTCGACACGTGACTACCATGTAATCGGAACGTGCCCTATCACGCCACGTGTTTCGGTTGATAAGTTAAGTGGTTTTCTAAACACGTTAATATTAAAAGTCACGTTAGGTACCTAGATCTAAATGTCAAATTTTATATGGAAAAATGTCAGTTGGATTGTCCTAACGCGAGTTCGGAAGGTTACGTGATTACCTCTCAGATATACGAGTGTGTAAGTAGTACATTATAACATTTATAACAATAATATTTTATAAGTAATACGATACGATGTACGGAGTAGCATAGGTTATCGTATTACTCGTCCACTATATAATACGAGAATTTATTTTACTCGTGAATCTTACTTTTTAGATCATGTTGAGCGTGTTATACTCGTATTGCGTAGGTTCAACTTACGCTTTTGATTGTCCCAGTAATAAAATCATATTTAAGATACATTATGTTATTGCGGTGCTGCTATAAAATAAAATATAAAAGCGTTGTTTTTCATTGAACGTTATGAATTTTCAAAGTTAAAGCCATATTAAAAATAATAAAATCGTATCACAATTGATGCATGCATCTTAATAAAAAACTGCAGGTGGACAAACAATGATCGCAAAAAAATCAGTTGTTCACATTTTGGGACGAAACACGAACCCTCTTCTTATTCATGAAACTTAAAATGTCTCTGATAAATAAAATATATGCTCTTTCGCTTTTAACGGCACTTAAGCTAAAATAGTTTTGTTGAACGTTTAATAATAAGGCCATAAAAAGGTCAAAGAAAAAGGTATTACTTTTATGACTCTGTTCAGCGAAATAAATAAAGAAATCAGAATTTTTCAACTTTTACCAAACCAAATTAAATTGTAAGAAACTGCATGTGGAAGAGCGGGGTTATATTAACACAAAGTATACCTACTTAAAAAGAGGCACCAGCACTATATCAATGTAGCTCAACTGATACTGAATAAATAATTCGATTTATTTTATTTTATTTAGGTACCTATGTTACGGTGTAATTTCGGCATCGACACATTAACTTTCAGACTCACAGCGCCATCTATTGCAGAACGGCGCAAGCGACGATTCCGACATCTGTTGACCAACGGAGGAACTGCGCCAGAGCGTTTATCATCTCGTTCAAGGCAACGATATAAGTCTTTTTTTGTGTGTTGTCAAAGCGCTAGGAATAATCCTTAACTTTTAACAAGCTATTAGAAAATATGATCATATTTGATTTTTGATAAATAATTTGTCGTCATGCATCCAAGGCATAACTACAGGTCTATACCTCTATGGTATTTGAACAGAATATGGGGATTGTCTATGGTAGCTTCTTTTTTTTTTCTCGGCTGTCAAAAGCAATGAGAAGTTCTTCTTCGAAAATGCGTTGAGCGAAAAGGTCGCAATTTTTGAGAAGTGCTCGCTTCGGCCGGGAGGCCATTTGTTTAACTTAAATGTAGCAGCATACATCCAGTGACACAGAGATGCTTTGACGCTTTGGAAATGTCGGTGAGTGAAATGAAATTGTCGCCGATCTAGCGGAAGAAATATTTATCGTGTTCAAGCGGCGGTTTTTTAGAGGAGGGACATTGCTTTGTTTCAGATGTAACACACTACTTCTTAAAGAAGATATCTGGGAGGCGGAAAATCACCAACGCTTAGCTTTGAACTCTTGCCAGGTAAAGCTAGTTCTAGTAATTTCTGTCGAAATGTGGTCGGAGAGAAAGTGATAGTTGTTTGTTCGTTCAAGTCTTAAATGTTGATTGTGATTTACAGCGACAACGTGCTGGCTGCCTTGCGGGGGCTCCAGTTGCGGACAGGCAATTGAGCGGGCGCAGGAATTCGCGTGCGGTGATACGCCCCTTTTGTACTTCACATGCGGATGCCGACACGAGCAGTTTCTCATCTGGGAGCCTGGGTAGACGCAGTGGACCGCAGCGGGACGTGACGCACGTGTAGCGGGTTTCTAGAGGTGACCTCCCTCCATTTTTTTGGTGTCATTCATGGAATCTGCCATGAGATATTAATGTTGTAATTTAATAATGCAAACGAGCCTCACACAGACCTAAGCGTAATAATAAAGCCTACTTATATATAAAGATTTAACTTTAGAGTCAAACTTCGTCCTCGGTCGGGGACCTATATTTTAATCTCATCTGAGAGAGCCACGCCGCTATCCCTACAGTAGAGTTAAGGTTTAGTAAATATTTAAAACGATTGTGAGAACTGTAATAAACTTGCTTTCTGTAATTGAATCTTTGTTCATATTTCTATGTGGCTAGCTACTAAATAGGTCTCCTGCATACAACTCTTTTGCATTTTAGAGTATAAATTGAAATGCATGGCGCCCTCTTTAGAAAGCACTAATTGCTCCTATGACCGTGAACCCAAAGCATACCCACCTCTGTGAGAAATCTATCTGACTGACTAGCGCGGTGCATAAAATCAAGTGTGGACGACTCTTCGAGTTCGTCAGGTTGCTGTTACACACATAGGTAAGTGATAGCCGTCTACGCATACCATCAAACACGGTTTATCTCGTTACATTTTGTCGGCCCAACGTGATGCTTTGGGGTTAAGGTTTCAACGGTTATCGGTGCATGGTGTTTTTTTTTTTTGATAGTAGGAATTACCTGTATTAGATGCGGTCTGAGTAGGGTTGTGTGAGGCTTATCTTTTGTTGAGTTACATAGTCTTTATCAAATATCTATATCTACTGTTCATGTGTCAAAGCATTTTACTATTTGTGTCAACGGGTGTAATTTTTTTTTCTCATCACACTGTAGAGTGAAATATAAATTTTGGTGTTCCAACTGGACACAATATAAGGTACTGTTTGTAACTATTATAAATTAACTGTCAAACTTGACATTTCAATTCTCCTGAACTAAACTTGGAATATTTTTTTACTGCTTTGTGTGAAAGCAAAACTATACACTGCAATATACAGTTACTGGCACATAGAATACTTATATATAAATGGTTTTACCATGTTTATTTGTATTCTATGGAATGGTAAATTCATGTAACACTTCTCAAAATACTTAAGGCAATAAGCCAATCATTAAAATGCTTGATAATAAGTACTACTTATTTGTTAAATTAATTAATTAATTAAATGGCATTAGGCCATAACCTTATTACATATATATGTATATGTCATTATTTATTCTTGGAGTGGAAAGAAGTATATCTCACTCATAACTTTAAGTAGGTATGAAGGTTCAAGTAAGAATTTTACTTTTATGTTAATAATAGCTTGCTACTTCTACTCTGCTCTTTTAAAACTGTAATAGCCACAATGCAAGATGGTGGTTTTATTTTGTATGTTACTATACAACATTACTGAGTCAGTATATTTATAGGATTTAAGCTTAATTAATGGTAAAAGAAATACTCTTCTTTTTATCACTGTAATACTCAAAGGAGTATTCTCTTTCTTTGTTCAGAAAAGCTGAATGTTATCTTGTGTAACTTATTATTATAATTACTCAGGGTTAGATAACATGACCAAAGACGAACTGTTTTATTTGTATTGCAAGCGAAAGGCTTAGAGGTAGATCCTATTAGCACTGTGGATGAGCTCAAACAACAATTTAAATCTGCTAACTGCGCTTTATACCATAAAAGCGAATTCTTTTATCTCAGGCTTGTCCATTGATGACGAATTTCAGGTCTGCGAAGGAGATGTTTGTCGAAGCTGGCTCATGTCATCTTAAGGTCAACAACTGTTACTGCGGGTTGATCGCTTCTCAGCTTCGTGTTGCAGCGGTCGTTGGGTATGACTGGCTACCTTTTCAAGGTGTTCACTAGTGTTTGAGGTTAGACATTTTATCTTTCATATAATTGTCGTAGGATTCTCTTGTTTGGGGTAACTGGCATTTAATCCGTATTTTCTTAAATATTGGGTGGGAGTCTATTTCTCCTCTGAGAGTAGTATTCTACAGTACCACATGAAGGGCATTCTATGTTATAGTTGTACAGATGGATGTTGTCTCGTTGAAGCTAGCGACATCTTTAGGATAGTACTAGATGTGAATCATTCTGTTGACGTTATGGTGGTTTCTTTTCTTTGGGGTCGCTTTAATGGAATTTAGTTCCATGGTATGTATGTTCGCATACATATAGACACAAAATAGGAAAGAGTTGGAAAAATTTTATGGAAACCTAATAACTATAAGTATCTGAACTGTATGCTATCACAATTCATTTAATCGGATTTGACTTTACAATTTCACTCAGAAGTCACAACCAGACTGACACAGTCAGACAGAATACTATTCGAATAAATCATTAGAGTTACTATGAGGTTAATGATAATGACCTTGACCTATTTGTTAGGTAGACTCATGTTTTATTTTCAAGCTTATTTTGATAACCACTGATTGGTGAAGAATTCATGTAGGTATATTAGGTAATAAACGAACCGTAAGTAGCACATTACGTCTGTCAATGTGAAACCAGACATGGATTTTTTTTTACAGTTTGAGTAACCCTTATTCGTTGAGTCAGATATAGGAACGTAGTATTTCCTAGGTAAATGCCTGTAGGTAATTATTATGCACTCAAATCGAAATTCCCGGAATGTACAGTTGACCTCGATATTAGGATACACCTTCGAGTTGGCCATCGATTGTGTTAGGTAACAATATACGATAAATATCAAACACACTAGTGCATGCTTTAAGTGTGGTTTGTTAGGTAAATAAATAGGTAAGTAACGTAGCGTAGAACTAGCGCATCGTATAGATAGCTAGGTTTGTAGTTAAGTTCATAGAAGTGGGGACGCCCGCATAGCATAGCATAGCATAGCATAGCATAGCATAGCATAGCATAGCATAGCATAGCATAGCATAGGCATACGCATACGCATACGTATGGCATAAGTCGCATGATAGGAACGCGCGTGTTAGTTTAGGTAAATAACTGTCGACGTTAGGCTTAAGCTACTTGGAACTTCTGTATCCACTTGATATTATTCTACTGCTGAACGAAATAATTCGGTACTTCTCTAAAAGGACAATAAGTCTTCTTATCTCTGCTTCTGTCATATGGACATATCTAGTATAACTTTTAAGATCTACTACTTAAAGATTTCTGTGTGAAAAAGGGGTTGTTATTTTTTAGTCTGTTACGATTTCTACTTGGTGCATTAAAGTGAGTAGGTATATATCACGGGTATATGTCTTATCAACATATGCAAGCGCTGGTTTTAATCATAGACAGTACTTCCTAAAACTTTACGTTAGTGTTGCTTTGTTATGGTAATTGAAATATTTCAGAACGTTATGGGCAGCAAGCTGGAAGCTTCACGAGCAGTCAGCGGCATTTTATCGTTTTGAACTTTTCAAACTTTTGAAAGCTAGTTTTAGCTTCTAACGAGACGCTATGACACCTGTCATATCGCCACGTACATCTTTGGATTTTTTTTTGCTCCTGAAGGAGGAACTCTTGTGTATGTCAGGGGTCGATGACCTTTCATATGCGGCATGGTCGTACTATAGGCTGAGCTGCGTATGATGTATAGTGAAGGCAGTGCGCTTTCTTAGTGGGATGGTTGGACAAGGAGTTATGTATATCCTCTCTCTCTACAGGTTTATATTGACATATAATTTTGAAAAAAAAAAAAATTTTTTTTTAAAAAAAAAATTTTTTTTTTATCTAACTGAAGCGGTAATGTTACGGTGTAATTTCGGCATCGACACATTAACTTTCAGACTCACAGCGCCATCTATTGCAGAACGGCGCAAGCGACGATTCCGACATCTGTTGACCAACGGAGGAACTGCGCCAGAGCGTTTATCATCTCGTTCAAGGCAACGATATAAGTCTTTTTTTGTGTGTTGTCAAAGCGCTAGGAATAATCCTTAACTTTTAACAAGCTATTAGAAAATATGATCATATTTGATTTTTGATAAATAATTTGTCGTCATGCATCCAAGGCATAACTACAGGTCTATACCTCTATGGTATTTGAACAGAATATGGGGATTGTCTATGGTAGCTTCTTTTTTTTTTCTCGGCTGTCAAAAGCAATGAGAAGTTCTTCTTCGAAAATGCGTTGAGCGAAAAGGTCGCAATTTTTGAGAAGTGCTCGCTTCGGCCGGGAGGCCATTTGTTTAACTTAAATGTAGCAGCATACATCCAGTGACACAGAGATGCTTTGACGCTTTGGAAATGTCGGTGAGTGAAATGAAATTGTCGCCGATCTAGCGGAAGAAATATTTATCGTGTTCAAGCGGCGGTTTTTTAGAGGAGGGACATTGCTTTGTTTCAGATGTAACACACTACTTCTTAAAGAAGATATCTGGGAGGCGGAAAATCACCAACGCTTAGCTTTGAACTCTTGCCAGGTAAAGCTAGTTCTAGTAATTTCTGTCGAAATGTGGTCGGAGAGAAAGTGATAGTTGTTTGTTCGTTCAAGTCTTAAATGTTGATTGTGATTTACAGCGACAACGTGCTGGCTGCCTTGCGGGGGCTCCAGTTGCGGACAGGCAATTGAGCGGGCGCAGGAATTCGCGTGCGGTGATACGCCCCTTTTGTACTTCACATGCGGATGCCGACACGAGCAGTTTCTCATCTGGGAGCCTGGGTAGACGCAGTGGACCGCAGCGGGACGTGACGCACGTGTAGCGGGTTTCTAGAGGTGACCTCCCTCCATTTTTTTGGTGTCATTCATGGAATCTGCCATGAGATATTAATGTTGTAATTTAATAATGCAAACGAGCCTCACACAGACCTAAGCGTAATAATAAAGCCTACTTATATATAAAGATTTAACTTTAGAGTCAAACTTCGTCCTCGGTCAGGGACCTATATTTTAATCTCATCTGAGAGAGCCACGCCGCTATCCCTACAGTAGAGTTAAGGTTTAGTAAATATTTAAAACGATTGTGAGAACTGTAATAAACTTGCTTTCTGTAATTGAATCTTTGTTCATATTTCTATGTGGCTAGCTACTAAATAGGTCTCCTGCATACAACTCTTTTGCATTTTAGAGTATAAATTGAAATGCATGGCGCCCTCTTTAGAAAGCACTAATTGCTCCTATGACCGTGAACCCAAAGCATACCCACCTCTGTGAGAAATCTATCTGACTGACTAGCGCGGTGCATAAAATCAAGTGTGGACGACTCTTCGAGTTCGTCAGATTGCTGTTACACACATAGGTAAGTGATAGCCGTCTACGCATACCATCAAACACGGTTTATCTCGTTACACCTACACGAAGAAACAATCAATGAATGAATATTTAATGATATAATGCATCATTAAGTACGAATGCAGCGCGCATTTTCACCATTTCCACTAGAAAAAGTCTCCAAAAAATATATAATAAAAAATTATATCCCAGTCGTAAAATAAACATGGACATTATGCAAAGGGCCCAAGTCCGGCGTCCCAGGTGTGTCAGTGTCCGCCTGATTTATAATTTAGATCCACCCTTCCGTGGACCTTAAGTTACTGACTTACGTCCGTCTACAGGTTGCGTTTCTTTACCGATTCTCGTGAAATTTTGTGAGTAGGTTCGATAATTATACAAGATGATTCTTAATACCAGGAGTAAATTTTTCTAATTCTGTAATTGATACCAAACACGATTAGCTCGAAGTTTACCTAAAATAAACGTTCTATTTTTTCTTAATAATTGAATATTGAGGAGGGCTGAACACACACACACACACACACACACACACACACACACACACACACACACACACACACACACACACACACACACACACACACACACACACACACACACACACACGCACACACACACACACACACACACACACACACACACACACACACACACACACACACACACACACACACACACACACACACACACACGCACACACGCACACACGCACGCATAAAGAAGATAAAAGATTGTAATATTTGTAATATTTACTCATTAACCTATAGTATTTTTCACAATCGTGTTATAATAGAGAGCTTTTTAGTCGAGTACCGTGTTTAGGCCACGAAGCTTGCTGAGTGGCCTAAGTAAGGTACGAGATTAAAAAGCTTGATTATAACACTATTGTGAACAATACTTTTTGTACGAGTTCATTAAAATTAATTTTCTACGAGTCAACTGAACTAATTAAACAAACTCGATACTGTTGAAACGAAGTGCAGCTCATCGCTCGTACGCTTGTAGATATCTTAAAAGACATCAACGAGCGTACGACATCAAAGCGATTCTATTGGTCCAATTCATTACAGTTCAGTAAAGCAGCCACGTGATTGGTCGAATTTATTTTAGTTGTCTGGAGCGTATCGAAAAGTAGTTATTTCGATTGTTTCGACAGTAACATGGACTACAACTATGAAAAGAGTGACGTTGCATTATTCTCTATGAAATCTTAATACACATATTTTAATCGTCGAGTACAAAAACATATTTTAAGCAAATCCGTTTCTTCCTGTATCTGTTAGGGAGACCTGTCATTGGCTCGACAATTGTATCTTAAATGTAAGCCTATATTGAATGTTAAAAGCTGTTGGTCTTCTAATAAATAAAAAATAAATTAAAAAAAAATACTATATAATTAAAAATCATTGTCACCCTAACGTTAGTTTGCGAAAATTGGACGTATGGTGTATTTAACGTATCTACTTAACTTCAAAAAATGTAGGGTAACCAAAAATCTGTGGACATTGAGTGTTAATATTATCATTAAATTTAATTAACTAAACCGTGATTTAATTGCATGAGTCCTCATCCATTGAAATCCGTATTGGCTGTTTATTAATATTTTTCGACCCCTTATCACGGATAAAGAATCATCGTGTATAGATTTTTTTACCATTCAGTTTTTGGAAATTTAAAAAAAAAGTGTGAAAAGGACGGACTCTTGAGTTGACAGAGTAAGATAAACTTTAACATGTAATTAGATATAAATACAATTTCCCAATTACTTTGATGCAGGAGGATTGGTCGTTTTAATAATAACGCTACAAGGTTGTGTCTTGTTACTTGAAGAAAAGCTCTTGGGGCTCTCAAAATAATCGTAAAAATGGGAAGTCGTTAGCAAGTGTAAAGAAGCTAGGTACTTCAAACAATTTCGCTATACAGTCGACGGAAAATATGTATACATGTATTTATAAGAGAATATGGTACCTACAATTGACGTGAAAGATATTGCTTACCTTGCGATACATATTACGCTCTATCACAAGGGAATAAGCTTACAAAGTGTTAACAATATGCACAATATGTTATTTGAAGCTCAAAAGAACATTTTGCAGAACAGAAAATTATACCTATTATTTGCACAAGCCTTATACGTCGACAACTTTATGGATAATGTAGAGACAGACACTGGCGCCTAGACAAAAACCGGCCAAGTGCGAGTCAGACTCGCGCACGAAGGGTTCCGTACTATTATCTATACAAATATTTATTTTATTCTGTTTTTAGTATTTGTTGTTAAAGCAGCAACAGAAATACATCATCTGTGAAAATTTCAACTAGAACTATCAGGGTATCAGTAAGATACAGCCTGGTGACAGACAGACAGACAGACAGACAGACATACAGACATACAGACAGACAGACAGACAGACAGACATACAGACATACATACATACATACAGACATACATACAGACAGACAGACAGACAGACAGACAGACAGACAGACAGACAGACAGACAGACAGACAGACAAACATACAGACAGACAGACAGACAGACAGACAGACAGAAAGACAGACAGACAGACAGACAGACAGACAGACAGACAGACAGACAGACATACAGACAGACAGAAAGACAGACAGACAGACAGACAGACAGACAGACAGACAGACAGACAGACAGACAGACAGACAGACATACAGACAGACAGACAGACAGACAGAAAGACAGACAGACAGACAGACAGACAGGCAGACAGACAGACATACAGACAGACAGACAGACAGACAGACAGACGGACAGCGGAGTCTTAGTAATAGGGTCCCGTTTTACTCTTTGAGTACGGAACCCTAAACACTAGGATGATTTTGAATATAAATATAAGACGTTTGAGATAGATCGGCATAAATTGTTTAAGTGCAACTTGACTTAACACACTTAAATTAATTGAACTAATAGGTTCTGAAAAATATTAAAATTAAAATGACGTAATGTTAATAAATCATTGCTTGCTCATAAAACAGCCAGCAAATCGATGGCTTAAGTTGTTTGGGTCACTCGGGCCCACGCCACGGTGTATAAATAAATAAGAAGTGGATATAATAGAATATGGAAGCCAGACAATTTTCCAACTTTCTGTTTCTGTAGGTTACTTAAAGTGGAAATTATTTACAATACAATGTGGTGTTCTATAAATAATGATACATATTTTTATACCTACAGGGAAAAGTAACGACAATAACCTGGGTAAAAGTGCAAAAAAATCGCAGATTTTTTTTGCGAAGACTTTGCTGCAGGCTCTTTTCTGCTCATTTTTCCACAAAACAACACATAAACATCGAGAAAGAACAAACTAAGAATTTAGTGTAACATTTCACTTCCACTTTCCTCAAACTATGTCAAAGTAAGACAGAGTTACCAAATAGTTCAATCTTAACTTTTACGGTTAACTTGGGAAGCAAATATCTCACCCAGTTAAGGAGCTATTTTTATAGCCAGGGCTGTTATTATTTACGTGCTCATGTGCCTCACCTCACCTGTCACGCCTAACGAAACTAGACCTCTACTTGCGCTTAGTTACTACGAATTGCGGCGTCAATATATATTTGTGGGTGAGCGTTGAGGTCAGCTTAAAATAAATTACAGAATAACGGGACAAGATATGTTTTTTACGCCCCTATAAACCTTTTTTAAGTGTGTTACTATCGAAGTTTCATAAAATCTGACGAAGAATTCAAATCACGACTGGAGAGGATTTCAGTTTTTATGTGTTAGTGAAAAGTTTGGAGTTTTCAGGACTATTTAATTGTTTGGTAGTTTTAGTTGTTGGATGTGCGGGGAAAGTTTTATGATGTTTGCTGGTTTTAAAGCTGGTCCGATGGAATTTATGGTTACATTCACAGACCTACAATCTACATGGTCTGTGGTTACATTAGATACATAATTATACAAAGTAGGTACCTATTGGAGTATAAATGGTTTAACCCATTAGGTAATAATTTCGCAATATGCTTATTATGGTAGGTCCTACCATAATAAGCATATTGCGATCGACCCATTTTTGAGCAGATAAAAAATACTGACCGGTTTTTTTGAACCTTGCACTGTTCCTTACAAAACAAACATACACCTATAAAATATTGTATATTCGTTGTGTGAATAGTTACAGTTTCCATAAAATTACTCATACTAGTATTATTATACATATGTAACAAAAATATTTTATTAAACATAATTATTTAAAATACATAAAACATAAATAAGAAAGAAGATAAAAAGAACTAAACTCCAGAAGATGCAAATAAGACAAAGTACTTGTATGAATAAATTAATCCATCAATTGAAGGGCAAAGGTATTTAATTACTCTTTTAACTAGTTTAATATAAAATGAAGGTAAAATAGGAGATATTCACAAGCGGAATAAAAACAAATTGGTACTAATTCCTGCAGAAATGAAAACTTTATGGTTAAAAAACGCTGCGCGAAGGCGGGAAGGCCAATATTTCCATAACGACGTCATAATGGCACCATCTGACGGAACTATTAGACGCGGGATGACGTGACGCGTTGAAGATTATACAGGATAGTAAAAACACAGAAATGTAATAATTATAACACGTCTTTAAATCCTTATTTATAAAGATACATTCTGTGAGATTGCAAGTTTGTATGTAGGGCGTAATTTCCGGAACTACCTCGAGGCTAGCTAGTCTATAGTTATAATTTCATATTTTAAAGAGATAAAGTCTGTGAGATTCTAGCGTTGTAAGTTTGTATGTTTTGGGTAATCTCCGGAACCACTTATCCGATTTCAAAAAAATATTTCACCTGCGTGTAGAATGAAGTTTCTGAATGGTTATAGGCTATCCCGCGGGTTTGACTGCGTTCTTTGCAATACGCCAGTGAACCCGTGCGGGCAGCTGGTTAGTAAATGAACGACATAATATTTTTTCGTTTTCATAGTAAGCTTTGAAATGTCCAGTATAAAGTTAGCTCTAAATGGCTCAACAAATGAAGTCCGAGACTGTACCCATAAAGATCTACTACTAAAATAACTTAGTTCTTTCAACATCAATCCATGTTACACTCCACTCCCCTATTAATATTCCTTTTTAAGTTGTATAACCAGCCGTAATCGGATTATGTTAAACTGCTCTTTATCTCTAACTCGGTCCCTTCTAATCGTGTACTACTGTTTTTGGCAGTTAAGCCCCGGGTATTTTGTCAAGCATTCAACGTGATAATTTGGGTAGGTACAGTCAAATAATTTAATTTCCTACCCACTTTGGACTTTGTCAAAGTGACGAAATCAATCAAAACGTAAGAGACTTCTTATGATTTTATTTAAGTTCGCCTTTGTACAAATGTCTTTTTTTTCTTCTGCTATGTACTTGTTTTTTTTGTTTTTATTTGTTTACTACTACTACTACAAATATATGAAAAAAAACCACATAGCGGAATGAAAAAAAAGGTAAAAACACGTCTATTATGATATATTATCTAGACACTTGCAACTTCAGTGCGCAACATACGCTTTGCAGACCCTAATGATTCTGATGAATGCCCAAATGCATCATCATTCAGCAATAATAAATAAGCAATAAGATACTGATACTCTGTATAACACTACTTGTGTAAAAAAAAACTTGATACGAAACTGGGTCTTGAAACACAGGGTTTCCTAGCCAGGACGCCGGGACGTCATACATATTGTGTTTTTTTTGTACAATATACTTTTTCAATCTTCCAATCTTCAATCTTTCAATAACGGTAAAACTCATCACTCTAAAAATGTTACATTTAATCATCATACTGTAGCAGAAAAGTGTGTTAAACGTTATATTTTAATAACATTTTTTCTACTTATGAAAAACGTGTGCCATATTCGTTTTAATTAGGCAGGCTGTATGGCAGAACGGATGAAACCCAACATATTAAAATCAGGAATCCGTATTATCACTAAAATTATAATTGAAGTAACTTTTCGGAAAACCATGTTGATATTTATCAAGTACAAAGGGTTGTAAATTAAATCTAAAACACGAAATATTATATTTCACAAATATGTTTAGGTACTTCCACAATTTAATTTAGTTGGCTTCGTTCGTCATGTTTATAAATTTTTGTGCAAATAAATCCGGAACAAAATTAGGTTTTGAGCTTTCGAATATTCCAGAAATGTGTTTCAATGATAATCAAATTAATGTGGATTGACGTGAAATTTCAGATTAAATGGAGCAATTTATAATTTAAAATACGAGGTTTAGTATAAAGGATTAATAAATATTAACGAAATTAAATTTGAATAAAATAATGTTTTATTCGTGGAATATTCCGCATATATTTGAAAGGTAATCAATGGAAAATATATTGTAATGCAGTATTGTAAGGTAATAGATATGCAATAAACTTAAAAAATGAACTAGTATAACTAATTTGAATTAAATTAAAATAACTATAACTAAACATTTAAAAAGTACTATCTAAAGTTAGACCCCTAGGTAGCGTATCTACCCATCACGCAGGCAGCATTCCCGCGCTGGGTTGCTTAGGGGTAAAAGGTTGCTATCGCCTGGTTTACACTATGCTGAACTGAGCAAGGAAGTGGGCAGGGAAGTGGGCAGGACGGGCGTAATACAGCATTTTACGCCCATCCTGCCCACTTCCCTGCTCACTTCGGCATAAGGTATTTTTGGGCAGAGCCGAAATAAAAGGAAGTGATATTATTTTAGTAGTCTATAATGTTTGTATTTACGTGTGTTTTTGCGTATCGTCTAAGATACTGAGGCGATTTTGATGAATGAGGTATCAATCGATTCTAAACTACGCTCCAAGGTGACAAAGGCTACCTTTTGTATGAAAAGTAAAACAGTTTTTAAACGATTTGATACAGAGAACAAATTCAAGGGAAAAACAAAATATCATCGTCTTTAGCCCAAGACAGGACTTGAACCTACCCACCTGTATTGCCGGTACAGCAACTCTGCCAACTGAGCTACATAGACATTGACTGATGAACGCGTATCTTTGCATTGCATTTGCCGCCGCTACTACTAGCGACCTCAGCTCTGTCTTTTGTTGTAAGGCTCATAGCTTGGGCAGTTTTTTCATTTAGTTTTCCGTAGTGGAAATACAGTTTTTTGAACTTTCATGCTACAACAATTTCACTCCAAACAGCAAATTCTAATTCCCACTCTCATACAAACGGGGGACAATCCGCTGCTCGCGTCCGCAACCTTTTTTTTGTTTTTTTTTTTGTTTAGGGGGGGAAAATGCGTTACGCATACCACCCGGGTGCAGAGGGTGACCCGAGTGGTTATGTGGCACTCCCGTATGGGCTAATGAGACCCACGATGTACCCACTAAAAACCCCCCCACTTGCCACCTCGCCACCTTGTGGCGAGGTCACGGGAACGCTTGCGCACACATCCGCGACCCCGCCGGCGGCAGCCGCCCACAAGCGGCTCCTTCGCGGATGCCCGGGGGCCCTCCACGTGAGGCACGCCAGATGTTTTGGCGCGCCTGCCTCCTCGATCTCTACCTGTTCAGTAGCAGACCCCCCTGAGTCCGCTACGAGGAGATCATGGGTGCGGAGAATCCACCACCCGGTGGCGGATCAGGTCTGTGGTTCCGCCACCGACCACGACTCGGCCGCAGAGGATAGGGAAAGCGGCGCACCGTAATACCGGCATTCCTCTTCCTCTGCGGTCCCACCAATGCCGCTTCAGCGGAACGGCCCCGCCAAGTTCGCAGGGAGTAGGGAGAGTGGCGCACCGTTATACCAACACGCCTCTCCCCCTGCGAGCGCTAGGAGCGCCCTCCTCGGGCCAGCCGGCAGCCCAAACGGGCCGGCCCTGGGTGCCTCTTAGCTTCGCCGTGGGTGACCAGTCCACGGTTACTAAGCCCCCTCGCCCCGACAAGGCGAGCACCCTCGGAGGGGGGGGGGGGGGGTCGCATCCGCAACCTACCACAACCCTGTACGTGTCCCCTGGATGGTGCTAAATGAGCGACAATACTTTCTGCGAAATAGGCGCTACTATAAATAAGAAAGCGGTGCTCGTCGTTTCAGAACCGTCTTTGCCACAGCTCAAGCAGCATTCAAACTAAACGTGCTGGCTCAGCGCTGGGACTCGCCGCTGCTCGCGCGCTGGGTCCAGCTGCACGCGCCTGTAGTCGCCGCACCACGCCGTTTTTAATTTAATTTTATTTTATTTCATTCATTATTTCAATTGTTACTAACATAGCCTTATTTAAATCTCATTGTTACTAACATTATATATTGATTACTATTTTCCGGAATAAAAACTTTGAATTGAATTGAATTGAATAAAAATATCACAAGGATCTTCGCCTGTTCTACATAACGCCATGCGATTAAATAAATAAATACAAACGGCCAGTAAAAACTCTCAAAGGTGGCTTTTACTCGTACTGCGTCGGCCGCCATTACGCGGAGTTTGCGACGTAATGACAAGGCGGAATAAAGGGCTAATTACACTAAGGCGAGTTCCGCATAGCCTTTGATGCTTAGTGTTTAGTAAGCTGGGAAGTTAGCGTTTCACGTGAGGTGGAGGTAATCCGATCAGCACCGAGACCGAAATTATCGCTTAGTTTCTTACCTAAGGGCGGGTAAAACGATGAATGTCTCAGATTGCTGGCATTTGCCCGAACCAAAGGCAACCCAATAAATATGCATTATGATTAGAACGAAATTAACATCGTCATCATATCAGTTAAAAGATTTACTGGACATAGGCCTCCCCCAAAGAGTGCCACAATGACCAGTCCTGCGCCACCCGCATCCAGCGGCCTCCCATGCCCTTGACCAGGCCATCCACCATCAGTCAACCTTGTGGGGGTCTACCCACGCTGCACCTGCCGGTATATGATTGCCACTCGAGAACCTTTCCGCCCCAACGACTATCGGTTCTACATGCAATATGTCCCACCCACTGCCATCTAAGTTAAGCGATTCGGAGGGCTATATAAACTCCCAGCATAGCCCTCTCCATTGTTCTTCAGGCGAAACTTATAACGAAATGCATTAGATATTTTGTAGATCGATACACAATTCGTATGTTTGAAACCTTGTATTTTTTTGTGTAACAATACAATACAGTACAATTCTTTATTAATAACACCATAGTTACAAGTAAACACTGACGACAACGCTTTGATAATTGGGATAGCAGTCATAGGTATAATTCTATCTTAACGTGATTGTCACATCGACTGATTGAGCAGTTATCTGCCCAATCACGTTATCATCACAGGATTATATCACTGGTAAATCTCACTAATAAATTGCATACAAGTTATGTACCTATACCTACCGTAGCATTCGTTCATAAGATTGTTAGCTTAACAGTCTCCTGACGTAACTTTAGTTTTGGCGCTTAGAGACCTTTCACATCTCTAAAACATAATTATATGACCATAGGGATTATTTTCATTATCATATTAAGTTTATTTTATTTTTGACGCTGGAGACTACATCTCTTTATAATAGGATAAATTCATAGTTGCACATTATAATAAATAATAAATAAATAAATATTACGGGACAATCTTACACAATTCAACCTAGGCCCACGGTAAGCTCAGTAAGGCTTGTGTTGTGGGTACTAGGCGACGATATATATAATAGATACATACACATAGATACTTATATACATATATAACATCCATAACTCAGGAACAAATATTCGTGATAAATACACAAATAAATGCCCTGACCGGGATTCGAACCCGGGACCTCCAGCTTCGTAGGCAGAGTCACTACCCACTGGGCTACGGAGGCCGTTTAACCCGGAGACTCTATACATTTCTCAACAAATGTGTGCCCAGGTATTTGTTTATGTTTTGTATTGAACTTGTAAAAAAGCCCTTCAAATATTTATTCTCCAAGGCCAGAATAAATATTTGAATTTTTAACCCTTTGCAATAATTTAATGTTAAAACAAACATGAAAGTTTCAATACCTTGAAAGTTTCTTAATTGTGCCGACGAATTACATTGACGCAAAATATACGCAAGCAAAAAACGACACAAAGTAGGACTTGAATAACGAAGTTTTTTATTAATACAGAATGGCACTTGTTGTGTTGCATGCATCACATAAAACGTTAATTACAAGAACTGAAAGTGAAGTGAAGAAAACAAAGAACACAAAAAAACACAAGAATTACCTATACTTACATTGTAAAAAAAAAACACATGGCGTGTTTTCTAAAAGCATTTGTTTTGTAACAAAAACAATTATTTTTTGTTACACGCAAAACTTGACTTACGCAAAAGAAAAGCAACAGGCTTTGCTTTTACAATGGTCCAGGTACAAAATATGTACCTAGCCCTCATCTCCAAGCAGCTAAGCAGAATGGCACCTGTAATAAACTTTTTATAGTTGCCAATAAAACTGTACCAACTTTGTCCTGGCGGTAGTTACAGAATTTTAGTACGGCCCGAGTATTTAAAGCGCGGAGAACAATTTTGTGCAATTTGTACTAATTGTAGCCATTACTGGATTGTATGTTTTAATCAAAGTGGATATTTTAACGTATTCAATTTTAAAATGTAGGATTAATGAATGTGGTGCTGGCGAAGGATGGAAAGGATTAGCTGGACGGAGAGAAAGACAAACGAAGAAGTTTTAAGGATGGTAGATGAGAAAAGATGTTTGCTAGGATGTATAAGAAATAGGAGAGGCAAGATGGTGGAACAAGACGGCACGACAGTTTCTTCCTAAACATCCTGGAGGGTAAAATTGAAGGCAAGAGAGGCAGAGGAAGGCCTAGGCTAACATATTCTAGCCAAATAAAACATAAAGCTGACGTCGAATCATATGAGAAAGTCAAGAGGCTGGCAATGGACAGAGAAAAGTGGAGGTTACTCCACCGACAAGAGCAAGGCTCTTAAGTAATGATGATGATGATGACTTTTTGATACAATTATTGATAAAATTTCGCCATCACGCTCAGTCAACTAAGCATAATAAGCACTAAAAAAACACCTACTTCATACACTTATTATTATTATTTCTGGTAGTGGCTTTCGGGCTGTCAAACTCAAGAAATTTGATCTCCTCCGGGCACATGATGTGTTTGCCCAGAAAGGAGTTACGACTGCGCATGAGGCAAGGACAATCAGTTAGGATGTGTGTAGGCGTCTCCTCTGATTCAAAGCAGAATCTGCACTGCCTTGTGTCACACAGTCCTATCGTTTGCATGTGCTTATTTAGGCGGCAGTGCCCAGTAAGCACCCTGACCAGCATGCGTAGACGGTTCCTACTTAGCGCCAAGGCGTCAGAAGACGCCTTTTTGCTAAAGGCTCTAATAAGTGCCTTGGAATGTTTCAGTCCTGGGTTAGCTCTCCAGGCTTGAATGGTCTTGTAGAAACAATAGGCTTTTAGAGTGAGCTTGGTTAGACTTTTAGGGATACCACAGAACGGCTCTGGTCCGCAGTGTGTTCCCTTCGCCCCCGCTCGTGCAAGCTCATCAGCCTTTTCATTTCCCTCGATGCCTGCATACACTTAAGTAACGTTTGCTTATTTTGCAAGCAAGCGTTATCACACTCATATTTATAATAAGATTAATAAGTTAGCATTTAAGTATAAAATAGGATTAAAAACGATGTTATTATTATGTTATGTATATTAAGCAAAAAAGAGACTTACCTGCAGGCAAACTGTTTAAACAGTTTTGCAGGGACATGTTTTAGAATAAGATTTTTATATATTTGGTTAATAAATAAAAAAATAAAAAGTAAAAATAAAATGCGTCAGAATGTCATTATTATGAGAGTAGGTAAGACCACGTTGACCACGTTGCGATCACGTACCGTACCGGAACGCGCAGCGTGGGTAGGCTTAAGGTGGACTGATGACCTGGTAAATGTCGAGGGAGACCACTGGATGTGGGTGGCGCAGGAGACCGGTCATTGTGGCACTCTTTGAGGGAGGTCGTCTGATATGATGATGATGAGTTTTGCCTACCCACGCCGCGCCTTCCGGTACGTGGTCGCCACTCGAGAACCTTTCCGTCCCAACTACCATCGGTTCTACGTGCAATGTCGCCTACTGCCACTTAAGTTTAACGATTCGGAGGAAGCAAAACTCACTAGGTAACAAATCAAAGATCGTATCTTGAAATCGACTACGTACCGAGATACGAGGTTTTGGAGAGCAGTGACAGTTTTGGTAGTGACTTTAGCTTGTCACCCGACGATATGCTTGTTTGCATTATTACTTCAAAAGAAAGAAGGCAAAAAAATATGCTTAGTGACGAAAATCCCATTCGAATATCTCAATAAATTACGAAGCTGCAACCGTTTCAATGTTGCCTGTTAGAGAGAGAAAACGCTACGGGATCGTGACGTCACGATCGTCTAGCGTCATAGCAAATGACAATCGTTTCAATTATGAAGGTGCGTTTTGCGGAAAAGGGACAGAACATACCCCTTCTTAAAACTTTGGACGCTTATAACTTTGTGATTATTTAACATTTTGCGTTGGTTTTTTCTCCATTTTACTACATTTTTAACCCTTTTTCAAGAAAATGCAACATTATTGATTATTTTATTTAGTGTCTACACCCCTATTATTCGTTTAAGTATAAGAAATCTTAAGTAATTTCTTTGCTAGCAGATCCGAAAAGTCTTTAAGGGGACGTAGGTTCGTGGTATTCTCTCCCTCTCGCTGAGCATAAGCGTGAGCGAGATGGAAGTGCGTGTTTGGAAGCGCGGATATCATGTTTTTTAATTTTATTTCTTTGTGCGTTTTAATAAATAAAAAAGGATTAGCTGATTTCCCTCAAACATGACATTGCCGATTTAAAGAACCAATTGTAATATGTTAAAATTAGCTGTTGTGCATAATTTGTTAGAATTTTTTTAAGTGTATTTTAGACCTATGTTCGTGATTTTTTTCTATCAAACGAAAGTCAAAAACACAGGATTCGAATAGCTGATTTCCCTCGAAAAAGGCCTCAAGATTGCTAATTAAATTTAAGGCAGCCGTATTATAATCAAAACAAGAGCTACGATTTTTTAAAAATCCGTTTTTGGAGCTCACGTCGCCTTAAGAATGAGGTTTGATAATTTCGTTTGTAAACAAGTATGTATTATAATTATTTATGTATGTAAGTATTTATTTTATTGTTTTACAAGCTTTATATTAACTTCCACTGTTCGTATGTATTTAAATATGTAAGTATGTAAATATCTAAGTATGTAAATATGTAAGTATGTAAGTTGTCCGTCAAAATTTGCAATCCATTTTTCAGTCACTTCCCGTTATCCAATTGAGCTGAAATTTTGCAAGCATATGTATATCGCATGACAATACAATATTATGATGAATTGGAGCTGATCTGATGCTGGAGCTGGAAGGTGGCCATAGGAACTCCGCAATAAA
The DNA here is from genome assembly GCA_963854355.1 of Epinotia brunnichana. Classification (NCBI taxonomy): domain Eukaryota; kingdom Metazoa; phylum Arthropoda; class Insecta; order Lepidoptera; family Tortricidae; genus Epinotia; species Epinotia brunnichana. The sequence continues at coordinate 28,689,578 of OY977945.1, forward strand.
ACGACCAACCCCGAGTTTGGGCTCGTTAGAATCACCTCAATGAGTACTTGATGATGGTATGTAGAAAAGTACAGTTGGCAGTAAAAGCTTGTACCAAAAATGAAATTTTTGACAGAAACTTATTTTATTTGTTATTTGCACTGTCCACAAACTTTTCCGCTTTGCCTTAAGGTTTGACTGGTAGAAAAGGCCATATGGCATTAAGTCCGCCTTTTGTAAGATAAGTTTTTCTTTTGTGCAATAAAGTTTAAATAAATAAACAAAATATAGTATAGGCCAATGATAAAGTGGAATTCATTACCTACACGAACGAATTCATTGGTTAACACGGTTTAAAGACTTTGACTGATTACAAACCCTAACTTATCTATCACCTAAGTCTAGGGTTTAGGCCGTCTACGCACTGATTGACCGCTATCTATTTCCCCACACAAGCTGGGCCGGCTCCTAGATTAAATTACCCCATTTCTAAAAGAGCTTTGATATGTCACTGCGCTGGGACTCTATTTAAGTTGACATATTCAATTTGAATCAGTTTTGCATTTTTTTCGCGATTGTCCTTCCAAAGGAAAAAAGAAAAAGTCGTCGTTGTCAATCGCAAAATATTAAGTTAAATAGATAGGTACCACATTTAGAGAAAAAAAATATACCTTGAGAATGAAATAGGAGACTGACGCATGCATACAACTAGGTACACTTCTTGGCCAGATAGAGGCGTTACATTTTGTGCTAACCCCGGGTGTTAATAAAGAAAGCCTGAGCCTGAGGTCCTGCAATTTTATTGCCCTTGCCTTTATTGTAGGGCGTCAAAAACCTGCGATCTGAGACATCCCTTTTTTATTACCCTAGGAGATTAACGTACTATTAACACCCTTGGTGATAACTAACCAAGATAGTATTTCAGTTTAACACATCAAAATTCCCTTCCATCCATGTAAACAAAATTGATTGTGAAATGAAAACAACGTTTCATCTATTACTAAGCAAAACATTTATCTCCAGCCAGCAACATCTTTTTCAAAAAACCGGCCAAGAGCGAGTCGGACTCGCGCACGAAGGGTTCCGTACAATTATTAATAAAAATATTTATTTTATTCTGTTTTTAGTATTTGTTGTTATAGCGGCAACAGAAATACATCATCTGTGAAAATTTCAACTGGACCTATCACGGTATCAGTGAGATACAGCCTGGTGAAAGACGGACAGCGGAGTCTTAGTAATAGGGTCCCGTTTTACTCTTTGAGAACGGAACCCTAAAAACACCTAGCCCAACCGTACCATTACGCAAAACTAATTTCACTAAACACCAAAAACTTCCCGCAATAACTATAAGGACTTCAATAATAATTAGGCGCACCTCGGCAATGATGAAGGTCATTCCCGTAACGTTCCGTGCTCCAGAATAATCCCCCGGCAATCGCCGCTCTCGCGAAATGGGGATAATGCCCATCGTCGTTCGCCCTTTTAATCTTTTACATCAAGAAGCATTATACAGATTAAGGACAGGAAAAACGTGGTAGCAAGTTTTGGAAGATAGATGACTGTTGAGAGATTGGGAATTACATTGTTCAAAGATTTCTTTTTACAACTAAATATTAATATTGTTTTAATTATACTTTGAGTGCTAGGAACCCACTAAGCGGTTGCCCGTTTATTGCGGTCGCTAGCGATGTCTAATTTTACCCTTTTTTTTGCTATAATGATGTTGAATGTAATTCTGAACGCACAAGTTGAGTCAATGCAATTTCAAAACGCATCGTCAGAATTGTCATTGTCAATGACAACATTGTCAATCAAAATTTTACTTTAAAACAATTCTCACCGACTCCGACTCACGTAAAAATACACAACTTCCAGAGTGTTCTGTTATAATATCGTCAAAAAATAGTGATTCTAGTGATGAAGATGGTAAAACGCCTGTGGAACTACTGGAAGCTGTCAAAAATACCCAAAGCTGTTGGCGTTCCTGAAAAAAAAACCGCTACACAAAGCAAAGAAATAAAAAAATTCACAGCCGCAGATATCGTTTTTTTGGGTTCCGTACTCAAAGAGTAAAACGGGACCCTATTACTAAGACTCCGCTGTCCGTCCGTCCGTCCGTCCGTCCGTCTGTCTGTCACCAGGCTGTATCTCACTGATACCGTAATAGTTCCAGTTGAAATTTTCACAGATGATGTATTTCTGTTGCCGCTATAACAAATAATACTAAAAACAAAATAAAATAAATATTTTTATTGATAATGGTACGGAACCCTTCGTGCGCGAGTCCGACTCGCACTTGGCCGGTTTTTTTTTAAATGTAGCTATAGAATAAGAATACCTAGCTGCAAAAGTAAGTTAATTTTACTTTTCTTAAAACAACTAAGTGTATGCAATAAAGGTAATAGCCATAAAAGCTGTTGTGGTAGATATCTAGTACGAATCTAATTCTTTGTTTATTTTTCAGGTAATCCTCATCATAGGCATAAGGGGAGCCTGGCCGAACAAATGAATTCACATACCGAAATGACAAAGGATGTTGAGAAACATTCTGACACCTTTTTATTATTTAAACTACCGGACACAAAAACAAACATTGAAATAAATTTTGTAGTATGTGATGAATATGTAAAAACTATTGAAAATTATCAACAGCTGCGGCCGGCCAGCGGAGAGATTTTTTCTTGGATACCGCAAAGGAAAGTGTATAAATCAGCCCATTGGTCCAAATAAAATTAGTGGATTGACTTGCGAAATAGCATCTTTCCACCATCACCCGCACAATACTTACACTGGACATTGTTTAAGACGGACATATGCCACTATTGGTAGACTCTGGTGCAGACTTAACCACTCTGAAGCGCTATGGTGGATGGAAATCCAGCACAGTGGCAGAAGGGTTCTTACCTTGAAGACTACTGAGAACAAATTCAAAATATGCAAGGGGATTGTTCATGGTATTAAGCTCAACATTTCATCCAGTGATCCTAAACCGACCATCCACATCTAGAGATGCACTGCTCTTAGAAAGTTGACCATCAGATACCACAGACGTCCCCGTTGAAATTGCTGCTGCTTGTATTATCTCCCGCTCACTCTCCTACATTTACCTTAGAAACCATGGATAAAAAGAATAAATGACCATGCAATAACAGTAACACCCAGGTTACCAACACAAGCATAAATGTTCCAAAAAAAAACCTAACCTATCAAATTGTAGCAATTGAATTTTTTAGTGCAATTTAATATTTTAAAGAGAAAGAAGAAACTATGAATTTGAGAGAAGTAATTTACACTGTTTAGTTTTGCATGTCCCCATAATTATTAGTTAATGACAATTTTACTGGACGTTACATATTTTTAGAACTGTTAAATAATTAAAACTTTAAAAAAATTACATTAATTCAGTAGCATGTACAAATGAAGACTGGTTTGTTATCTTAATTAGTTGATTAAATTTTTAAATAATGTTATACTATATTGATGATGAGTGTAATTAACCTGATGATGATTATAATGTGTACAAATAAAGACTTATTTTTTATGAGCAGTTTTTTTGCATTTTGCACTTTCCTTGCTACAGTGAGGTGAAAAGTTTTGTGTTACACACGGGTGCAAAATGTATTTTAGTTTTCGTGTGTTGAAAACACTCGGTACGCTCAGGATTATATTTTAGACTATATAATCCTTTCGCTTGCTCGTGTTTCAATTCCACACTTGCGGGTAAAATACAACTTTGCACCCTTGTATAACAAATAACTATTTTTAAATCGGTCCATGCGTCTTCGAGTAATCAATCAGGGAGCATAAATCAAAATAAAAAAATCCGATGAATTCAGAATCTCCTCCTTTCCTGAAATCGGTAAAACATAATCTTTAGTTTCATCGTTGATTATACGAGTTCAACCTTCAATTCCACTTTCACCTCTCCTCACCGATTGAAAGGCAGCTTTTGAGTTATGTACTTACTAACTATGAGTACTAGCTAAACAACTGAAATAAGACTATGTGGATTATGTAACTGTCTGTTAACTACTTATAAGTTGATGCTAAGTCTTTATAAACCTTCTTATAACTTTGGCAGCTTATGAACATTATTTAGTTCGTATACAAGTATATAGTTGAGGTACGTTAAAATGTTGTTCTCAGTTCGTGCAGCATTTTAAAATGAAACAAGTAAGCCGAATGTAACAGTATTATATTCAAGCTCTGACGGCATGAAACCAAAGAAAACGCACTCTTATGAAAACGCAAGCATTGAAAACCCAACATTAATTGTTCGTCCTATTATTATTGTTTTGTGAAAACCAGTCTATACTAAGGTATAAGTATAAGTGTCTATATACGAAGGCCCAGACATACTCACACCAGCCAAATAAAAGAGAAAGAAAGATAAATTTATTCACAAACACACAGTATACACATATTGAACAATAAAATAGACAAAAAAACAGATAAAACATGAAATAAGTGTGTCTCTGCGGCAATGAAAGTTGATATCGAGTCGTACGAAGACGTGAAGATACTGGCAGAGGACAAAAATCTGTGGCGGTTACTCAACCGACAATAGCTTAGCTTTTAAATTAGTGATGATGATACGAAGTCGAGGACAGAGGATTCTTCAAAATAAGGAATATTATTTGATTAAAATGATAATTTAACTACTAGCTGCCCGCGCGGCTCCTCCCACGTACAATATAAGGTCCATTCTATAATATTATGCTGGTGATTTGACATTAAAAAAATTAATTAAATTTTGAATTTCGATGATAAAGTACCGTAGATAAACTTCTTACCTTCAAACTTACAAAACTGTAACCTCACGGACATTACTTGTTTATAATATTACTTAGTAACTATAGATGGACTTCATAAATCAATAATTAATTGTTTTAAGTTTTTAATTAATATAATATATTTATAATGTCAGAAACGATGAATTGTTAAGCAATAAGAACAAAGTTAGTTGTAAAACGATGGGTAATACGACAAAGCATATAATACAAAAGGAACAGTAACAAACCACACGTTATTGAGAATATAGAGCCTTAAGGAAATTTGCATCATTAATATAAAAAAACCGGCCAAGTGCGAGTCAGACTCGCGCACGAAGGGTTCTGTAAGTATCTATAAAAACGGCAAAAAGTCACATTTTTTGCAAGGAAAAAAAAAATAGTTTTTAGTATTTATTGTTATAGCGACAACAGAAATACATTATCTGTGGTCTATCATGGTTCATGAGATACAGCCTGGTGACAGACGGACAGACAGACAGACAGACGGACAGCGGAGTCTTAGTAATGGGGTCCAATTTTACTCTTTGAGTACGGAACCCTAAAAAGAAGGTACTTAGATAGGTTATACGCGCTCCGAAAGTGGCACACTAAAACTTGGTCAATTGACCAACTTCACCATAAACTTGTCTCTGTTCCGTTTTCAGAAATTCGTACACCATCACTATCACTTGACATCTATGATTAGCGTAAGCTTGGCCATTTTTACGCATGTAATTTCGTATAGGCAACATCTATTATGTACCTCTTTTTATATTACATCATTGCCTTGAAAAGTAAATTCCCATGACTCTCGTGCGTCCTATTGTTTTATGGCTCGACTCATAGGGGCTATAGGGGTTTCGGGGGATTGAGGATAGGCACATTTATGGCACTTTGGATGATAGAGTTGAACATTTACTAACAAGTTACTACTGCAATGTACAATTATGGTTATACGTGGTTTGTACAATATGCATTTGTATTGTGCGTAATGATGCCTTCCTTTAAGAAATATATATATCAATATATATTTCAGAAACTGCGTACTGCGACGGTCCTGGGTTCAAATGGTAAGAGCAAAATTTTGTGTGATGATTTATGCTCATCACCATCACAAATAATTTTCTGCGACTCAATCCGCGTTGAACTTGTTTATATCGTAGATCCATACAAAGTTTCACACCCTTAGGGAATAATTTCCAGGATAAGTAAACACTATCTTTAGTAGCGATTAAAGCGTGAAAAAAATATGAGAGTTACTTTCGCATTTATAATATTAGGTTTTTTTTCCGAGTTTTAGTTGTCATAAAATTCATGATGACAGCCTATAAAACCAATTTACCAACGTGCACGAGAAAATGCTGCAAAATAAACCAACCTCAAACAGCTTGGTAACCGCGTCCCAGAAAGTGTTAATTAAATCTACAGGCGCTTCGTCATTGGAAGTGTTAATAAAAATACGGAACTAAAAAGTGCTTCATAAATGAGACTCCGTAATCAAAGACTGCATTGCACTGGTTGGGTAAAGGAAACTGAGCTCTGATTATTTATTCCTGTGTTTTGTAAACGGCGTTTTTCATAAGCTCTGTGACTTGACGTGGTTTTTATAAGAAAGTTTCAGTTTGAACAAGTATTTACGAAGATTACAACGGGGCATTAAACATTATTTTAAGCCCACAGCTTAAATCTGCTGGTGACTGGTCGTGAGTTAGAGCGTGGATATTGCCAGTCACCGTATTCTCCGTAGATAAAACAAAGTTGCATAACTAGCCCTCGCAAATTCGCGAAACACTAGGTAGTCAGATTGGGTTTGTCAGGTAGCTTCAGATGCCCGCTGCAGAAATAGAAATGCCACACAGAAATAATTCGACCAGCCTACGAAGAAAATGGATAATGGTAATGTGAAAATGAAAAAAATTAAAAATTAAAAAATATTTAGTTCCGTAACACACAGTGAAATTTTGTAATTTAATTGTATTGTAATGTATTTTTGTTAAGTATGGGGAACAAGGGTGCCAGTCAGATGGTATGGTGGTGGTGGTATGATATGGTCAGAGTAGATCAAAACGTTGACAAGTTGGTGAGAATCTTATAGGCAAAACAAATGTCGGTCTAGTGTCCCCCACGAACAGCTCAATGTTGTCATAATATTTTGATGTCATAGAACTTACATAAGTATTATGCTCAGTTTAATCGCATACCGGCAAGTGGGCGAAAAATATTTTCAAATTATTACATAATTATATTTACTAGGTACATATTGAACAGCGAAAGTGAAATAAAAGTTTGTAAAAGCACTCCAAAATGGCGCCTCTGACTGTTGACTTTATTTGAAGAAATGTGTGAAAATTTTATTTTCACAATCTTTTCTTACCGTACTTCGTGAACTTAATCCTGGAAACCAGGAAAATGGTAATGTGAAAAAGAAAAAAAAGAAAAATGAAAAAATATTTATTTCCGTAACACACAGTGAAATTTTGTAATTTAATTGTATTGTAATGTAATTTTGTTAAGTATGGGGAACAAGGGTGCCAGTCAGATGGTATGGTGGTGGTGGTGGTGGTGGTATGATATGGTCAGAGTAGATCAAAACGTTGACAAGTTGGTGAGAATCTTATAGGCAAAACAAGTGTTGGTCTAGTGTCCCCCACGAACAGCTCAATGTTGTCATAATATTGTGACGTCATAGAACTTACATAAGTATTATGCTCAGTTTAATCGCATACCGGCAAGTGGGCGAAAAATATTTTCAAATTATTACATAATTATATTTACTAGGTACATATTGAACAGCGAAAGTGAAATAAAAGTTTGTAAAAGCACTCCAAAATGGCGCCTCTGACTGTTGACTTTATTTGAAGAAATGTGTGAAGATTTTATTTTCACAACCTTTTCTTACCGTACTTCGTGAACTTAATCATGGAAACCATACTTTTGTAAGTAATGACTTATTGAGAAATAACATCAAAATACTTGGTACATTAAATAAATATTTTGAAAGAAATCTTCTTGAATAAAAAGTTAATCAATAAAAGATTAAAAAGCCATTAAGCTCCATCAAATAACATCAAAGCCTTAGTTTTGCGTTAGTATTTCAGTAAAGCTTCATAAGAAACTAAGGTAAAGTAATTTACCTGAAAAAGTCTAGACTTAGTGTTATTTTAATTGCAAAGGATTTTCATCTTATTAAGTTTTATTGCGCTCGGCTGTTTGAAAAGCGTTCTACTGGTTTATGCTTTGATTGGTATCTCTATAGAGTGGTTTATTCAATAACATTGTGTTTATTTTGAATTAAATGAGATTAAAGGATATGAATTTATAGAGAAGGGCACAGCAGAATGTCATCTCGCTCATATTTCAGGTTAAAGAGTTTATTATTCTCAGAAGAAATTTCACTTATTGAGAAAAAAAGTATGCCTTAAATTAAACATAACTGGGTACATTACGCCGAGCGTGGTTATATTACTACAAATAATAGTATACAGTACAAATATTATAGTATATTAGTTAGTGTATTAGTTTGTCTGTCGACTCAAGTGGCGATGGGCGGGACACGTAGCGCGCGCGACCGATGGCCGTTGGAGCGAACGCGTGCTGCACTGGTGGCCGCGCGAGCAGCGTAGGCCGCGTGGGCGGCCCCGAGCGCGCTGGCGAGACGACGTCGAGGCCACTGCCAGCTCCGTCTGGACCAGGGTCGCGGCGGACTGCACCCAATGGAAACTGATGGAGGAGGCCTACACCCAAAGATGGGTACCCAAGTCGAACGCGACGAGTTAACAAAACACAACAAATCAATTAGATAACATAAGCAATTATGCATGTACCTGAAAATTATTAAACACATGCATCCCGGATCCCGATAGGCCCCGCCAGGGTCAGATTATTTGGAGCAGCCCAACTGATGAGGTACCTCCATCTTACAGATGACCAGCCATATACAACTACTTGTTCTGTGGGTATTTGGTGGCGTGGTGAGGAGAGGTCGCCAGACCTTCTGAGGGTGTATGTTGAGAGCGATTTTTTTATCTTTAGCTATCTGACACAACAAACCCTCAAATAAAAAAAAATGCCAACGTGCGTGAGGCTCTGGAGTTTCAAGGATCTCCGCAATGACCGCTCTTGCGTCACCCTCATCAACTACTCCCGTGGTCCTGACCAGATCATGGTCCACCTTGTTGTTCTCCAGTACGTGGTCACCACTCAAGTGCTTTTCTGCCCCAACGGCCATTGTTTCTACGAGCAATGTAGTGCCCACTGCCGGTCGAGTCTAGCATACAACCTGCGATACATTGCACGCCAACTGCAAATTATTCTAAAATTTTCACCTTGTTTTCTCCTCCTCCTGTTTTCAGTGGATCAACACCGTGGGCATGTATTTATTATTTGTTTGTGGGCCTTAATGTGCCGCTTCGACCAGCAAGTGGTCTATTGTGGCAGCCCTTTCTTTAGAGTTCACCGTTAAGTCCCGTTGCCTCCAGGAAATTCCAGATTCTTTGGGCGGTGATATGTTGTACCTCTTCTGGGTGCACGATGTACCGCCTTAGGTAGGTACTTCTTTTATGGATGAGTGGTCCGCAGGAGCAGAGAATGTGCATTGCAGTCTCCTCAGTCCGTGGGTATAAAGCAGGACGCAACCTGCAGGTTCTGCAGGTTGCGTCCTGCTTCATACCCATTTGAAACAGGTGTTTGTTCAATTTGGGCGTGTAATCCTTAGGCATAGTCTATAAACCAATACAGTCAGTCGACGAAGCCGAGACAGGGTAATCGTGCGGGGTGTGAGGGGCGAGGGGCGTATAGGGCGAGCCCGAGCTGCATACATGTAACTTGGGACATTACGTTGTCAAACCCGCAAACGTCAAACGCGTAAAGTTAATACATTAAACGTAAAACGAACATTTCTTAAGCGTGCATGTACTACTGCATTTAATGCTTATTACTATTAATAGAAACGAGGTTCCAACAGTCTTGCCGTTACATAATGTGTAGCAGTCATGGATTACTGTATTCCAAAATGGCGTATTACCTTTACGCGGCGGTATATGAGACTGTATTTCTATAGATACAGAGTGGAAATTAGAAGGCACTTGAATGAAATAAGCTGTATTGACGAGCTACTTCTCACTTTGAGGTATTACGTATGATCGCATGTTCCCAAGGTGGGTATTTAATTGCCGTGAATGCGCCTTGCAAGTGTTCTGACATATTAATTGGAATTATACTAATTATCGTCGTTAAGTTAATGACCTAGTGCACACTATAAAGCTTTATTGAAGGCTTCGACGAAACACTTGCCGTAATACTTTTCTAGAGAAGTGCAAATTCCATGAACGACCTGTAATTGCGAAATAGACTCAGTGGTTTTATGATTTCGACACAACTACCATTTAGGAATAATCACCGTTATGTACGATTCTCACAAACCGGACCGGAGCGCACCTGAGCGCATTTTACAAGTTGCCAAAGGAGTTCGAAGCATTAATTAAAGTCAAAAATCGGTCCCCAGACGTCACATTTCATATTTGAATTGATTGCTTCTGAACGGCTACGTCCGGTTTTCGAAAGAAAGAAAGAAAAGAGATTTATTGCCACACATAAAACACATACACATTAATTAACACATTTTTTAAATACAGGGTGGGCCCTGTAACACGAGCAAATATTCAAAAGGAGGCTTCCTTAGAGCATTTGCAGTAACCCCTTGTGTATCATTCACTTTCAAAATTTTTGGTTACGGAGAAATTTTGATCTAAAGTTATGACCTCCAAGTAATGTATCTTGGCACCACGAGATCATATCACGGCAGTCAATGCAGATTTTGAGGTAACATCATGTAATGAGTCATAATAGTTTTTGCATTTACTCATAGCACTCCAGAAGAGTAAAAAAATACAAGTAAACTTATTAAAAAAAAAAAAAATTCAAAAAAAAAATTTTTTTTTCGCATAAAACCACTTCGAAATAATTGTTCACAAGCTTAATAATCTACCGTTTAATTTTTTGCTACAGTTACAGGGCCCACCCTGTATATAATTAGAAAAAAATAAAAACACAATGTGGCAATGGCCGTTTTTGCCTACTGCACTCTATTAAAACGTGGTCCGTGGTCGTGGTCGTGGTGGTGGTGGTGGTCGTGGTCGTGGTGGTGGTGGTGGTCGTGGTCGTGGTGGTGGCTGCGCGTCCGTTCCGATGCGGCGCCACGTGACCCAGCCCGGCCTGGTCGGTAGGAATCGTATATAACCGTTACGTTCCCGTGCCAATGCTGGGACGTATAACCCGGCTAAATATAGCGTCGGTCCCAGTCGCATGTTTTGCCTATTATTGACATTCCTACGGATTTTTTTATGTTATTACGCAATATTACCTTGTTGGGTTGGGTTGGAAACAGTTTCCTAACAACGTTTTCGTATATCGAAAAGCTACTGTTAAATATCAAATGATATTTCGTGCATCTATATATCTATCTATATCTATATAAGCCCTTGATCCTGAACTCCATATTGAATGTATACATAATGTAGGACATGTATCTTTTTTTTTTTTTTTTTTTTTTATTAATATACAATTTTTTTTTTTTGTTATATGTTGTTTTGCATAGGTAACGTTTAAACGACAAGTCCACGGTATCCATATTGAAAGTTGCGTGTCTTACCGCTCAGGTACAGTGGTTCTTTTCTTGGCAACATGCCATAATCATCATCATCATATCAGCCGAAAGACGTCCACTGCTTGACATAGGCCTCCCTTAAAGAGTCTCGGTCTTCGCGACCCGCATCCAGCAATCTCCCGCGACCTGTACCAGGCAGCAGAGGGGCAATCACGTAACGTTCCGAACGCGCGTCGGTACAATTTAACTGTAAATTTTCCATACAAAAAGTGACATTTAGGCTCACCCGACGCGCGTACAATGCGTTACGTGATCGACCTACATCGACGGTCGATCACGTAACGCATTGTACGCGCGTCAGGTACCTAGATCTAAATGTCACTTTTTATATTATGGAAAAATTACAGTTAAATTGTCCTAACTCGCGTTCGGAACGTTACGTGATTACCCCTCAGCAGGTTGATCACGTAAAGGCTGGTTTCCACTTTGATTAGTGATTAGTGCGAGTTCATACATTTGCTGCAAGTGCGAGTAGCTTTTGTATGGACTCGCACTAATCACTAATCAATGTCTAAACCGGCCTTAACGCATTGTACAGTCGCCATCACATACATAGGTACACTATAGGTGTTCAAAAATATCGGCACATGCACCCTAATGCCTTGAAAATAGAGGTGTGTTCCAATGTTTGTGACGTGCTTGTTTGCTCCGATGTATGTGATGGCGACTGTACGAACGTCGGGTAGGCCTAAATGTCACTTTTTGTATGGAAAATTGACAGTTAAATTGTACCGACGCGCGTTCGGAACGTTACGTGATTACCCCTCAGGTCAACTTGCTTTAACTACTAACTAGATTTAAGTTATGTAATTGAACTCTTTCTTTTGTACCTAATCAGAAACATGTAATATTTCTACCAGTTTGACTTACGCCGAACTTTCAGAAATTAAATATCCAAGTTTGTATGTTACAAATCAAATTACCGGGTACAATAACAGGGAAGTCGGTTCGTCAAAAGTTTTATATTACATTACATTTACTCGGAATCTGTATTTTCTATGATGTAAATAAATCAGTTGGGGCGTCGAACTTCGAAATTATTATAAGTTAATTTGCTACTGCTCTTAAGTTACAATCCGACATAAGAACGTTTATTCGCTTGATGTCTACCGCAATCCAATCACAGTTTGGTTGAACGAGCGAGCGAAGCGAATTTGGGCAAAAAATATTTCAGGTCCAGAGTCCGTCTGGCTGTTCTTCTCTACAGGTCGCATTGCTCAACCAATTCTCGTGAAATTGTGCGAGCAGGTTCAATTAGAAAACCTCAGATTGCATACTTTTAGTCCTCGCCTTCGGCTAGGTCTCTCAAATTGCTGCGATCTGAGGCATTATTAATTTTACCGCCCTAGGTGACTAAAGTACCATCGTGCACACAAGTGCACAAACAGAACCCGACCAGAACAATCTCATAGGGTGGTTCTGTTACTGGACCTGAGGTGCGGGCTAGCAGATGACCATCAGATTATGGCTAGCTCTGAATAAGAATTTAACCAAGCAGGATGAAGTAGAAAATCTTGCGGTTCGAATCCCGGTAAGGTAATTTGTTTGTGTGATGAGCACGAAAGTAAATAATTTACTTTAAAAACAAAGTTTAAACTGACTTCAATTCAGTACTCCGCCAAGCCACATAGCATAGGTACATGAAAATTTCCACATTTCCTTTTCAATTTACCATATGAACTGCTTTCCGAGAGCAACTGCGTTGATTATTTATTACAGAAAAAACATGTGTATTAGATTAGATTAGATTAGATTAGATTCATTTATTTCTTTTAGAAAATAACATATTATTTTACATCAAAAATAAGATGGATTCACTAAGAGATCGTCAATATGTACCTATAATAATTTGACATTATAAAAACAAAAGAAAATGTCACAAGTAAAAGTCAAAAAGAAAAATAATAATGTCAATGCAGTTGTATACATAATTAGGATATCCTAAGCAATGTCAAATGTCAAAATAAATAACTGAGTTATTTTATCAATAGGTACAATATCAAAATACAAATACAACGGTATAACATGTCAAAATAGTATAAAAAACAAAAACAACACAAATACTTAATAACTTAAAGATAATTATCATAATAAAATATTTTTACAATTTGGTTTCGTTATATTCCTTCACAGAATATAACGGTTTGGACAATAAAAGTTCTTTCAGCCGGTGCCCAAATTTATCATATGAGATTTCATTTTTGAGACTGGCGGGTAGGCGTTCATATAACGACGGGCCTACTACTCGGGGATTCTGTTCGAGCAGCGCAAGTCGACGCGGCACGGACAGTAGTCGCCCCGTTTGGCGGGTGATTCTGCCAGGGAAATTCGCCCGTTTAAATAATTTTATATTTCCACGTGTGAACATAATAACCTCATATACGTAAAGTGAGTAGTGGGTCAATAACTTCAATGTTTTAAATATTTCTCTACACGAGTGCCTCGGATTTACTCCCGCTAATATGCGTACGGCTTGTTTTTGTAATTTAAACACTCTGTTAGAATCGGTTGAGTTTCCGTACAAAATTATACCGTACGACATAAGTGAGAAGAAATGCGCATAGTAAATTTGAAGCAGGGCGTCACTGGAGACAATTGGTTTCAGTTTGCGCAGCGCAAATACAGCGCTGCTCAGCCTTCCACACAAATTGTCAACGTGTTCTTTCCATTTCAGCCTTGTATCGATCGTAAATCCGAGGAACTTACATGAGTCACAGCGTGGCATCGGACTCTGTATCAATGGGATGCTTGTGGTGCTCCCAGCAGAGAACAACATCACGTTGGATTTCGTGACATTAAGGATGAGGCCGTTCACTGAGAACCACTCGTGTAGTTGGCTGCACGTCTGTGATAAAATATGTTCAAGCTGAGAGTACGTGGGTGCCTTTACTATCACAGTGGTGTCGTCAGCAAACAATACCATCACACCTTCAGTAACAGAGGCCGGGAGGTCGTTTATGTACATCAAAAACAGGGTATTCCCAAGCGCTGAACCTTGTGGAATCCCGAGCTTTAGGCTGCCTTCTGTTGATTTGACATTTTTGCCTTCAATTTGAACCCCGACCGTCTGGCGTCTATTGTCAAGGAATGATGTGAATAGTCTATGAACGTTATTTCTGACTCCATAGTGTCCTATCTTTTCTAACAATAATTCATGACTAATCACATCAAACGCTTTTGACAGGTCACAGAATAACCCTGCTACCTTTTCTTTTGCATCCAAAGCTGTTGTTATGCAATCGTAAATCTTATATGCGGCTATTGTAGTTGACCTATTTTTTCTGTAGGCAAACTGTCTGTCTGTCAGTAGGTTATTTGTCTCGAGATGGTTCATTAAACAATTTGATAAAATGGATTCAATTATTTTTGAAATATTGGGAACAATAGTAATTGGCCGGTAATTGTCTACAGCCGTTTTTTCACCTTTTCCCTTGTAGACTGGACATACTCGTGTGCTTTTCAGTACATCAGGGTATACACCTAGTGTGAACATGGTGTTTATTAGTTCTACTAATAACCCCGCAATGACTGGCCAGACGCACTCAAGTATGTTCAGACTTATATCATAAATGTCTAGGGTCCCGCGTGTTTTTATCATAGCCCTCAACGTGCGGTTAAGGTCAGTGAGTGTGACTGTGGGTAGGGAAAGGTCAGGTATGTTTACATTCTGTAGATAACGATTTAGGTACTGTAATGAGTCGGATTTGTTAGTATTTTTTAACGTACATTTAGAAGCAATCGTGAGAAAGTGTTGATTTAGGTGTTCTGGTACTTTGCTCGGTAGTACATCGTTCCCAGTTTCGTCTTTAAGTGAAATAGCGTTGCGTAAGGGTTTTGTAGATGTTTCGTCGTTGACTATGCGCCACATTTTACTATTCGTTATTCTACTTGCATAGTATTCTCGGCGGGCAGTTAAAGATTCCGATTTTATTCGATCTGCTTGGTCCTTGATGCGTTCCGCGAGAATTGTTAGGTCCGGATATTGGCGTCTCATCTCAGTTAAATCGTTATAATTTGAGATATGTCTAGAAAGAGACTCCGTAAGCCATGGTACTTGTTTATTTTTCTTTTTTGTCAATGTGTTTCTGATTGGGAAATGGATGTCAATATAATATTTTAATACATTAAATAATTTGCTAAATTTGTCGCTTATGGAAATCGTTTCGTCAAATACAAAATACCAATTATAATTTTCGATGTCAATATAAAATGTAGTTAATGATTGGTCAGTAAATAATCGTTTTTGGATAAAAGAGTTTTGTGTAGGTTTCCGTCCGCGTTGTGTTATTGGCAAAGTGAACACTTGTGCGTTGTGGTCGCTGACGGGGGTGTCCAGCGGCTCGGCCGCGACGCCCCACCACTCGCGCGGCACCAGCCCGCAGTCAATGCAGGTCGCGCTGTGCGCAGACACACGAGTCGGAAACTCAACACAATTTTTGCACGAATACCTAAGTAGAATGTCGTCTACTCGCCGTCTCAGTGTGTTATCTGACATGAAATCGATATTTTGGTCACCGACCAAAATGAACCTTTTATCCTCATTAATAAGCTTATCTAATAATAATTCTAAATTACGTAAATACATGTCAAGGTCACCATTCCCGGTGCGATATAATGCAATAACAACTAGATTTAAATTACTTATTTCAATTGCAGTAAATTCAAAATGAAACTCAACAGCCAGTCTTTGTAAGTCGTTTCGCTGGCGGTATGCGATATCAGCCCGTGTGTATAGCGCCACGCCGCCATGTGCAATTTGCCTCCGACAGTAGTGATTTGCCAGTTCATACCCAGATAACCTAACTCGCGCAATTTCTTGTTTTTTGCACCAAGTCTCACTACATGCCAGTACGTCGGGGTTTTCAGAGTGTAATATTAAATCTAATAATCCAGTTTTTCCACAAATTGAGGAGTTCCGTTGATTTCTCAAGGATCTCAGAATGAACATTAGTTGCTACTTCAACAGAATATAACTTTAAGGAGTTCCATAAGTCATCTTTCACTTCACCAAAATGGCGATTTCCGAGGGCAAATACACGAGTTATAATAGAAAATACCGAAATCCCTACACGCGTGTTTATAAAATTTGAGGGTTGCCCTCAATTTCTCTCAGATCCCATCATCAGATCCTAACTGAGTGACAATGGGACCACCTCAGGAGTATACTCTTTCGATTAAAAAAAGCATTTTGGAAAACGGTGCAATAAGACCAGCAGATCAAGCGCCGCAAATTGAGCTGGATTGGCTACACACTCCGAAGGGACCCTGATCATATACCTAGGCAAGCCTTGAACTGGCATTGCCAAGGCAACCGCAAACGTGGCCACCCTAAGCAGACCTGGCGGTGGACGATTATTGCAGAAGCGAAAGCCATAACGCCTTGGCCACGACTTTGGTCCTAAGCGACCTGCGACCAGCGTTTTATCTGTTCATTGCGCAGTCGAGACGCGCAACGCACTGTGGTTAGTTGGGATCACGCGCAATGAACAGATAAAACGCTGGTCGCAGGTCGCAGGTCGCTTAAGACCAAAGTCGTGGTCAGGGGGTTAAGAAGACCTGGAGCGAAATGAAGCGTGAAGCTCAAGACTGATAGGGTTGGCGACGCAATGTGGACGCCCTCTGCCCCGTCCAGGGAACTTAGGAACTTAAGTCAAGTAAGTCAAGACTGCACAATCCTCCCGATCTTTTAGCAAGAGACCTACAATGACATGAAACTAACTCAATTGTGTGATGATGATAATGTTCTGACAACTTATATTACTCTTTGACGCAACTCTAAAGAACTGAACTAGTTCGTATGCTAATTTTAAGGACAAAATTACACATATTTATTTAAATTCGAACAGCGTATAATAAAGATACGATAAACTTGGCGCGCATGGAAGTACTAAATCGAACACAATTGGGTATTTTGCTCATGTTGCAACGTAATGTTGCTCATTTGATATTAAACCATCAAAATGATTACAATTAAAGTGCAAATTTCAAATTATAATTTAAATCATAAAAAGATAATTATGTGACGAAAAAGAAAATTTAAAAAAAATAAATATTTTATTGGACAAAAGCTAATATCCAAACAAAAAACACGTTAAATTTTTTTTTTCGTAAAACCACTATATAGGTACTTTTTTTTAATTTTTTATTATTCAAAAAAATTAAATTACATTTTACAACTTTCATATCAACTCGCCAAACTATGACGTTTGATGGCGAGAAACGCTCATGTTTTATAATAACCTATTTACTTAAATCTAACATTTTTTTATGAGATTTACTTGAACGCAGTATTTCATAACCAAAACAGCAATTTAAGTAATTTGCCATATAACGGAGTACGAAGATAATGCTGTGACGTTATAATGATATGCCAATTTGTATTGAGCCGTTTCGGCTGTCACCAGCGAGGGTCCGCTTTTGACCCTCTTTTTAGGGTTCCGTACTCAAAGAGTAAAACGGGACCCTATTACTAAGACTTCGCTGTCCGTCCGTCCGTCCGTCTGTCTGTCATCAGGCTGTATCTCAAGAACCGTGATAGCTAGAGAGTTGAAATTTTCACAGATTATGTATTTCTGTTGCCGCTATAACAACAAATACTAAAAACAAAATAAAATATTTGTTTAAGGGGGGCTCCCATGCAACAAACGTGATTTTTTTGCCGTTTTTATAGATAATGGTACGGAATCCTTCGTGCGCGAGTCCAACTCGCACTTGGCCGTTTTTTTTGTCTTTTTACGAGCTCTAATTGTAGCTAGTCCTATACAAACTTTTAATTTGACACAGAAATCTAGTTCAAAGGAGCCAATTATTTGAATAGAGCCTAGGGCGGCAATTTTTTATTAAATTCGTTTTTATATTACTTGTATAATGTTGGCACTCTCCCCATCACTATGGGGCCGCTACATGTTAAAAGGCGGTATTATTTGCCTTCCTCCCCTTCATACATAAATCGGCTCGTTACACTTATTGCCTTTACCCACCTGCTGAGAGCGCTCTTCCGGTTTCCACCCTTATTATGAACCAGCCTTTATTATTTCGTGTTTCACGCGACAGTACAAAAAAATCTAAATTAAAGCCCTGAAAATAAAGATATACGATAACAAAATTGTGCTCAATTCGGGTTTGCAGTTCCAATAACCATCGAGTTTATCACGGACAAAACCGGACGCAGGCTGGAACTTGGCCGAACGGACAGATAAGATTGACATTTCTTGAAAGATGCATAGCGTTTGAGCAGGTAATTTTGTGATTTTTACGCAGTTTACTATACACGCAAGAGTGGCTTATAAGCTTAAATAAACAGACGGACAGACAGACAGAGTATCTTTCGCATTTATAAGACCGTCAAGAACTTAGAAAGCGGAACGAACCGGAGCTCGACTTGAACACCTGGACCAAAAGCGCCATTTACGGAAGACTCCGACCTAGACTAGACCATCCTATGCATACGCCTAAAATGACCAGGGCCAGCTATACTGCACACAATGTGACCGAACATTTAAAACAAATTTCGGCTTTGCGAGCCATATTCGTGCTCATCAGAGAAAATTGTAAGGGTCGCTGTCGTCGGATAAATACGACATGGAGGACTTGACTAGTATATGGCATATGTACACTAGAAAGCGGAACGACCCAAGCCAACTTTTCCTCCAATTTTCCTCGGCCACCTACAGAGACGGTTCGCTAAATACCTTCTTTATTAAATTTGCTAAATTAGCCGATTAAACAGGCACCAATCAGCGTGTGTTTACTCCCGGCGTCTATCTATACCTAAACGAGCTTCCTTAAGTGAGTTTTTAGCTCTACAATTTTGTATGTAAGAGTAAAAGAGGGAAAAAGCTCGGTACAGGTTTTTAAAATGATTGAAAAAAATTATTCGTCTTTTCATCATTGCTTCCTGACCCTAAAAGTGGGTTACTTTTATTTATGAAAAAGTAAATCACAAATTTGTAAAATATTCATAATAAACATAAAACTAATACGAAATTTAATTAATCTTAAACAATATAGAGCAATAAAAAAGTCGCACTCGTAATTTGGTGGGATAGACTTAATTGAAATAAAATGTTTATAAATTAGAACTGATAAATCAGATTGCATTAAAACTGATTTCTATTGAAAAGCCGAGGCGAAATTGGTGCTGCAGTAATGTACTATTAAGAGTTGCCAGGACGCTCAACTTTCCATACGAACGTAGCTCGTAGTTTGAGTACTTTGAGTCTCCTTTTAAAACGACATATGTACTAGAATAACATGAAACTTTGTATACTTACACAGTAGGACCCGCCATATCTCGGTTGGAAACTAGTTATTCCAGTATGCCATTTTAAAATGAGAACTAAACTACGTTTGTACGAGAGTTGACTTAACTCAACCGTGTCGGGGACTCTTAAACAAACACCGCAGAACAAAAATAACGGGTAAGGGTACGGTCTTATTGAATTGACATAAAAAGTGTAACAGATTTTTTGCTCTGGATTTGATTATACCTACCGAGATAATGTTTTCGATTTTGGTCGTGAAATACTGTGTTAAGATACATGGACACAGTTGTCATATTGTTCTATAATGAATTCGATGCTTAATTCGATGGTTGGCTATCCTGTGACACAATATAACATATCATTATCATAATTATGTATACTTATCTTATCTTATCTAGATGACGGCCCTTAAAGATACACTTCGACCCAGTGGGATGTTTGTGCATTTGCCCTCTCGTTTATGCCTACTTCCAAGCTCGCTCGATCATTTTCACAAAACTGATGATGCAGTTCAGTGGAAGCACCGTGAATTCCTTTGGTTGCGGATAGCCGTTACCAAAGTAATTCATTATTTGTCTGGCAAGTGCAGAACATTCACATAATAAGTGATCCATATTCTCATCTTCCTAGCACACATTCTACAGTCTAAACTATCCAATAGCAAATACTTACAGCTGCATGATGAGTTGAGATAGTGTACTTTCTTCCCAATTTTTAGATACGTGTTGAAGTATTCAAAGTTTAATAATAATAATGGCGTAGGGATGTGACGGCCCCATCGCCCACCAGATTTCTGGTGCAATCAGTCAACGTAAGGCAGCTTGTGGCGGGCTGTTAGAGAGTAGCGACCCTACGTATCTGAGTGCTCCTGGGGGTGTCCTGTGGTCAGGCTGAGCCGATCGGGTGGTTGGTTGGACAGGCCCCCCACCTCTGGCTTGCCTTAACTGGCTGTCCAGAGTGGAGTCGCAAGAGCTGTTGCTCGAGGGTAGATGTGGACACCTAAGTGGCGAGTTGGCTATATGTTTAAAGTCCAGTGCCACTTCTCTACCCCCCCAGCCTCTCTGACTGGTGTTGCCCTTAGGCCATTTTTTAATGTCGCTATTAATAGGGGCCCATCTAGCAGTTGGCGAGTCACCGTCTGCCAGAGATAAAAAATGAGACAGTTTATTAGGCAGGCGTCCGATGTTTCACCCAATAGCCCAGCCACTAGTCCGACATTTTCACCCAATAACCCGTTTTCTTTACACCCCAGCGGGTGCTGTCTCTGAGTGCGTCCCATGACACGGGCAGGGACAGCATCCGCTCGGTGTACCCCTTGCATTTCATTAAATTGTCAAAAGGGCCTCTACGTGTTGGCTCATTTGGTACTTTGTAGGTACCTAGCCCCACGCACGCCTCCCAAAGGTCCGGGACATCATTGTACCGTGAGCGGGAAAGACATACATAATAATAAAATCTTTATTTCGGAATACAAAAAACATTTAATCACTTAATATAAACTTCCTTTTGTCGTGAAAACAGCTTAAAAATAATCCCAGAAGGTTTCCGCTTTTCTTCTTGAAGTACAAAACTGTATAAGCATTATTCTATCTATCTATCTATTCAACCCGTATCCACCCACTGTTGAGTATCATAGGCCTCTTCTTTATTACGCCATTCTTATCTACGAGTATATCTCAACCCCCCCTTCCCCTCCCCACTCAGTTTCTAAATTAGTTCTTTTGAAGAAAGTGGCGAAAAATCCCACTTAATGTATTATTTTCCATAGGTTACTGAACCTTTTAAAACAGCACAAACACACCCGAATCCTGAGTTTAACCAATGTCAATATCGAGCAATTTAAATGCTTTTAGGTCCGATTTGAAACTGGAATTAGGACTTAATCTGGAACCACATGACAGATTTATTTAGAGCAATCTTGGATTAAATTTTTTCTTTGGTTGGTCGGGATGGCAAATTAAGGCCTGTGTACACGCAGATCAGTCATGACCAGTAGGTTGATCACGTAACGCATTGTACGCACGTGGTAGGTCCAAATGTCACTTTTTATATGGAAAATTGACAGTTAAATTGTACTGACGCGCGTTTGGAACGTTACGTGATTACCCCTCGGAACAAGTTTAGTTATATAATATTTGCTATTTTTAGTTGCTGTCAAGGAGTCATAATTACTGTACATACTGTATAAATGGGACTGATGGGTGATTTCACGGTGGGCAACAAACTGGTTTTGCACTGGAATAAAAGATTAACCAGAGAAAAGGAAAACAGATTCCTGAAATAAAAACAAACGGAACCAAAATCATAAAGAAAAAAAAAACAATTACACATCTTATAATTGACAACATTCCGAATATAATATGTTACATTAACGTAACAAAGTAATTACAAGCTTTTATTTACCTCACCCCGTTTGATTTATTTTTCTTTATTTTCTTGGTTCAAATTTAGTAATTGAAATTTGACCCACTTCCCGGTTTCCGATTGAACTGAAATTTTGCATGCACATGTATATAGCATGACGATGCAATATTACGATGACATGGAGCTCATCTGATGCTGGAGCTGGAAGGTGGCCATAGGAACTCCGCAATAAAACGACACAACCCCATCGAGTTTGGGCTCGAGGCATCACCTCGTTAGAATCGTTTCAATGAGTAGTTACTCATTGAAACAATTCTAACGAGGTGATGGGATGCAGAGAAGTACAGTCGGCAATAAAATTTAATTTTTGACAGAAACTTGTTTTCCGATTTCTTTCGTCCCTTCTTTTTAAAGAACATTGTGAAATTACGTCTGTGTGTGTTTTTACTGCGTCTGCATAATGAAAGGTGTGCAAAGGTGCCACGCAGCCGTAATGACGTAGATCTTTTGGAATTCGCCGGTGCCTGACTTGGCAGACATCATGATTGTTAAAAAAGAAAATAAATTAAAGGCACATAAGTAGACTATTAAAAATGTTTCGCATTACTTTGTTCGTCTGGAGAATATTTCGCCTAAGATGTCGTTTAAGTGGAATTTTGTATTTGGAATATTATTATTTTCACTTGGCGGTTTTTGGTTCACAGCCTTGCTAAGGGTGAATATCCACTAGAGATGTGTTCTTGAACAAGCGAGCGAAGCGAACGAATTTCTGCAAT
Source organism: Epinotia brunnichana (assembly GCA_963854355.1). Classification (NCBI taxonomy): domain Eukaryota; kingdom Metazoa; phylum Arthropoda; class Insecta; order Lepidoptera; family Tortricidae; genus Epinotia; species Epinotia brunnichana. The sequence continues at coordinate 28,712,400 of OY977945.1, forward strand.
ATATTATATTATATTCTTGTCTCGCTGTACGGATGTTCTCGTGTACAGTAGGTCGATCACGTAACGTATTGTACCTACACGCGTCAGGTAGGTCTAAATGTCACTTTTTATATGGAAAATTGACAGTTAAATTGTACCGACGCGCGTTCGGAACGTTACGTGATTGGGTTATCAGATTGAGTCGATTGGGTCGCATTTCGCAACCGATGCTCGTGAAATATTGTGAGCAGGTTATTTAGAATATTGTCGTTGATTCCGTTTTGGAAATAAATAAGATTCTGTCAAAAATTTAATTTTATTGCCGACTGTACTTTTCTGTATACCATCATCAACTACTCATTGAGACGATTCTAACGTAGTACCCAAACTCAACGGGGTTACATCTGTTAAGTCCTGCATTCCCATGGTCACCTTCTGTCGCCATTATCTGATCAGCTCGATAGTACCATAATATTGAATTGTCATTCAAACTATACTAATACCCAACATTTCAGCTCAATCGGATAAAAGCAAAAGACTGAAAAATGGTTTGCAAAATTTGACGGACAACATACATACTTACATACGAACAGGTCTAGTTAATATAAAGCTTGTAAAAAAAGGTTGAAGAAAAGACAAGCTCTCAAGTTCTACAGCTGACAAAGCCACTAGTCATATATTTGACAACTATCTGTCATGCGCTCTGACAAATATAATTATACAAACACAGCTTTGCATAATATATCTTAAGGATACTTCACTCTTAAAATCGCTTTGAAGTAATCTATTAGTAACTGTATTCGACAAGCATTAGAATCGACTACGAAACTTACAATTGCCTTCATACCTAATTCAAGACCAATCTACGAAGTAACACTCATGTGTATAGATAGCTACACTTTATCTATTATTAGCAAATAATACGGGCATTGCCACAACTATGCAATTTTTTTTTTGTGAATTTCTGTAACGTCTTATCGGTTTTGCCTTTGAAATAAGCGAAAATCACGAAGTGGTTAAGTTATTTTGAGTGACGTCGCCCTTACATGACCAATTGACCATAGTAGAAGAAGTGTCAAAAAATTGTTTCAAAGAATTTTTGATACTTAACGTTACTACCCAAAGGGCTGCTGGAAGATATCGCTTTTTATCGATGATACCACATTTTGTCTATCATTGTTTATGTTTCATTTTGGAGAGCACTAAAGAATATTAATTTGTATTGTCAAAAAATTTAAATATGTTGATATATTATATGTCTTCATGTAACATTTACTCTGTAGCCCTAGTATAAGTTTTATCGTTACAATACGTTTTCGAACGCGTTAGCGTTTAGTTTCAATTTGTATGACAACGCGTAGTTCGTAATAGTTACCACCAGAGGCGCTGTTCGCGTTGCCATACAAATTGAAACTAAACGCAAACGCGTTCGAAAACGTATTGTATTGTTAAAACTTATACTAGAGCCTCTGGCCCGTGCTGTCAGAACTTAATTAAAGAATAGTTATTTTTTATGAGCCCATCTCCAAACAAAATGACCTTGTAAAAACTAAATAGTAAACCTACCTAACTATTCAATGAAGGACCAATATTTTGACTTATATGATATAGTTTATTTCAAAGTCATCAACGCTATCAAAATTAATTTCCAGGCATATTTTACATAATAAATTTTGAAAACGCTATCCAAATTCATTTCCTAAAACCAACAATATAATTATGATGCGTATTATCCTTTATTTTACCACCAAGTGTACAACTCGCGTAAATAATATTTCCCCGCATTTCTGTTTTATTTCGTACATTTCGTGTCCCAGTGATTTAATTTGTCCAATGCCAGGGGCAGTATTAGATTTCCCGGCCGGCTATATACTTCATTGGATACTAACTAGGTTTGGTCGCCACTATGTAATTGTTCGCTCTGATAGGATTTTTATTGGAGTACAAATATAAATAAAACGTGTAATGATGTTACTTTTTAAGGTCAAATTGTTTTCTTATCTGGATAGAAATGCCTTTGCTAGTACGTAACAAAATATCTAAAAGTATTGATGGAAAGTTTTTTATTTTACTTTGGGCACCAATAATGTAGTTTTATAAGGAGTGGTCCAAATTCATGAAATATCAGGCCGCTTCGGTATTAAGCGGGGCGGAATCGGCATGCGGTATTTTGTACTTTACCGATAGCTTACTGCTGATGCCTTGATTTTCTTACAGAGGCTGCTAGGGAGGCATTTGCCCAGCAGTGGGACACCACAGGCTCCTAATTATAATAAAATACCGTCAGTATTACATTTCGCCGCAATACTTATATTGCGCGGATAGGGTTCGGCACGCATGCAGGTATGGCATGGTTTGGGAGGCGCTTGACACCATTTGGGGGTTTGACCCCTCTGAGGTTTAATTTTGTCAGGATTTTGGAATGGACTTAGATCTGCTACTGGTACTGCTTTCGTATCGCCCATCGCCCCACTTCCGCATATCCAACGTTTGTCCGTGCGGAGTGAGAGTGGAAACATTAACTGCATACCTAAATACGCAAGTAGGTGATCTTTTTATCGCTGATAGATTTGCTTGTTCGTTTTTTAGCGGAATAGCAAAGGCATATGGTTCTAGTACCTATGTTATCAAGGAATTCCGTAAGGTAACGCCAATTAACCCTCGGCATAATGCTAAGACAGCGACCGATTCACTGCCGCGACGACACAAACAATATGTATCAAATTAAAATATATGTCTACTCCCGTTATCTTTGTGTGTTTTTTGTGTAGTGAATAAATATCTTCTTTCTTTCTTTCTTTCTTAATTACTAAAGAACGCTGTTTGACTTTAGAACATCGTGACGTCGCTTGTTTTTTATTTCCCTACAGACTTTTTAGACCTAATTTAACGTTTATAAAAAGTTGCCAATGTGACTTTCAGTCAATATCCTTATTGTAGCAATTATGCGCAATTCGTTATACAAATAAAAACGTAAGTTTATGATGATGATTCTGTTAAGAGCCGGGCTCTTGTCAGTGGAGTAATCGCTATTCTGTCCTTTTCTCTGCCACTGTTTTGAGCTCTCGATACGACATTAAATTTACTTTGTCTTTAGCTTGGTCCATAAACGAACGTCTTGGTCTTCCCCTGCCTCTCTTTTCTTTTATCCTGCCTTCAATTATAGTTTTTATATAATTATCATGTCGTATCAGGTACCCTAACATATTTCCCCTTTAATAGTTTTTAGTAGATATCTCCTTTCTACTATCAAATATAGAACCTTTTCGTTTATTCTTCTTTCTGTCCAACTAATACCTTCTATCCTTCTCCATGCCTACATGCGTTCAGTCTCTCTCTCTATCACGCTGGATTAGAGTCCACGTTTCGTTTTCGTACCACGCTATGCTCCAGGGGGGTAAACACGTAATATTCCGAACGCGCGTTCGTACAATTCAACTGTCATTATTCCATAGAAAAATAGACATTTAAATCTACCAGATGCGCGTACAATGCGTTACGTGATCGACCAGCAGATGTAGGTCTTAATAAAAAATCTCATATTACGAGATATTTTCACTTTTAAAACACAATTACAAACCAACAACATTTAAACGAACAATCTAACATTATTTGAATACAAATAGAGAACCCTTTTTAATAAACGCCTGTTACACCAATATACATAAATAATGTACCTGAGCATACTTATACTTTAAGGCAAAGCTTAAATAAGCGTAAACAGAACCCCTTCTACATTATAAGCATTGTTTATGAATCTTAATAAGCGTAAACATAACCTTAAATATTCTTGGTTCGCCTTCATAGGGTACCTCGTAGTCGAGTAGGTAGCGTCAGAATTCTGTTACAGACTTATGCCTGTATTTATAAACGTTGATCAATCTTATTACTGACCCCCGACGTAAAAAGAGGGGTGTTACTTTGACGTAGACACGTGACACAGACGTGTGTTTGTTTGTGTCTTCGTGGCTGCTAAATTAATCGGGACTGATTTTATCGTGGTCCGAAGGCTGGCGTGATCGAGATGGTTCTTAGCTACGTTATTAGAAAATCGGTTGAACCGTTTTTAAGATATTGAACTTTGACATGAAAATGTCGGGGGTTTTCAACTTTTCTGAATGGGGAACTTGCATGGGACTTCAATTTCGAATAAATTGCACTCAATCGATGCGGATATACGTAGAGATATCATACAAAAGAAAAAAAAAAAAAAAAAAAACGATTTTATTAGTTTTACCTAACGTTAAAATGACGAAAATTATTTTTTTATTTTTCGATAAAATAACCTAACAGTTACATAGAATATTAAATTAGAAATGATATTTTGTATGACAAGTATAGACTTAAACGTAAATTTTGTGGAGATAATCGCAAATTAATGACTTACTCCATAATAAAGGCTATGCTGTGACGTCATAGCATAAGCCCGTTTAGTATAGAGCGTTTTCGGGGGGTGCCGGCGCGCGCAGATTTCAAATGCATATAACATCAGAAAAATAAATCATAACAAAGTTTTAATGCTACAGTTGTTTTAATGCTGGATTATACTTTTGTTTTTTGTAATAAAATATTAAAATGCAAGTTCCCTATTGTTAATTGTGTACCGGTCACTTTGACTGATGTGTTTGAGAGAACGGGCGAAACTCAATTTAGTTAGGTACAGTCGCCATCACATACATAGGTACACTATAGGTGTTCAAAAATATCGGCACATGCACCCTAACGCCTTGAAAATAGAGGTGTGTTCCGATGTTTGTGACGTGCTTGTTTGCTCCGATGTATGTGATGGCGACTGTACTAGATTTGTTAAGGTTTATTGCACCAACTTGCCTCAGTTTCGCGTCGTCATTGGAGATGTTAACGTGTTACAGCTGTCAGATGTGCCTGGGTATTTTTAAACAGGGAATTTTGTATAGACAACATTTCTACCTCTTTTTGAAGTGGATACTTCTTTACTCGCGTTCTTGTACAGGGGTACAGTTCAAAATGTATCACGTGACTTCCGGAATAACTTTTTGTAGAGAAGCCTAATCTGATGTCAAATATTTGTTTGTTACATGTTGTAATCCTTCATTATTTGCCATTAGTTGTTAATTCATTTATTCCTAGATTCACGCCTTTATTCCCAAAAGGGATAGGCAGAGCACATGAAACTTATGTTCCAGTGCCACTTTTAGCATAAACGTGGGTATAAAAGATCGAAAAAAAAAATGGGCAGGAAAGTTGGGAGAGAAACGCTTGAAATTTTACGAATCCCAATGCCACCGTGCCGAATTGGCAAAGAAGCTTAGGTCCATTGGATTTCATTCAGATCGATGTTAGCGACTGATGAGATAGTTTGTTTAATGATATCGTCAAGAGGTGCCAGAAGGTAAGTGAATTTCCAAAAATGACTACATCGAAGCATAAAGGTGAACTGTGGAACAAATAAGCAAAATTTTATAATGGTATAAGCCATATGCGTGTTAATTTGCAGCAGGCGATCCGATACTGAATGAATTTTTTGCATTTTTGTTCGACAAAATCAGGGAATGATTCATCCAAAATCGGTGACCCAAGGAGGTGGAATGAGCTTTTATCCAGTAATTTGATGTTGGGTGCTAAGGTTCGGAATTATGAGAGTGTAGTATCTTTTTGCTGGTAGGTGTCCGAAAAGAAAATTTTGCATTTGAAAAAATTAAGCTCTAGGCCTATAGCGTGAAATTCTAAGGTTAGTTGACGCAGATCTTCTAAATCTTCATTCACATCACCTCCGAGAGTACCGTCGTCTAAATACCAAACATTAAATTTAGAATTTGGTTTATTAATAATGGGGTGTATGGCGAGGCTGAAAAGGGCTGGGCCTAAGGGGTCGCCTTGCTGACAACCTACTTCAGAGGATAAAATATTGTCTTTAAAAAGTAGTGTTGATAGCACTGCCAGATAAAAGAGTAAATTTGAGGTATTTTTTCTTTCACTTGGGTCAGCAGAGCACCCCTATTTACGGAGTTAAAAGGCATTTTTCACATCAACCTTTAACAGGACTTGTTAATCACAAAATGTTATTTAGTTTATGTGGCGGACATGAAAATAATGCTGACATGACCGCCATTTTCAATGTATCGCGAGTCAAATGAGCTACGTCAGTCAATGTTACCATATTTACCGATTTATTTGTACTTATACAGATTTTAGTGAATTAATTCAGATATATAGCCATCAGTTCCATAGCCAACAAAGAAGTATCCACTTAAACTTAATTTACGGTTGTATCTCAGACACAACCCGCTTCTTTTTTTTAATTCATCATTGCCTGCCCGTGTCAGAGTTAAGGCGGTTTGCATGAAACACATTTGACACCCCAAATGGCGCTTGCTGTGATCTCATAGATAACTGTTAAGCTATCCGATAACCTTAAGAAACCGAATTTAACGGACGTTACTTACTATTACCGATGGTCGAAAACAACCCAGCTTTCTTCTAATTGTTAAAGTCCAAGCTTGATGTTCGATGGCTACATGTTCTTGACTATAAAGAAAGGTTTTTAAAAACTAGTGCCTAAGCTGATTCACACTCGTAGTGAGCATTTCTAGAAAGATTGTACCAATTAAAAACAATACTTTAAACTCTCGCGCTTTGTACACATATTTAGAATACGGTTAAATGCCAATTAAATACGTCAGTTAAGGCATAAGTATGATACTTTGAATTTCCCTTCTATCTTAGTTTTTCTTTTGTATTTTTTTAATATTATCTATTTTCGTATACGCGAGAGTCCAACAGCATCCTTGCCGTGATTGCCGATCGGATCGACTGCACCATACTACAGCTTTCGAGAGGACTTCATTTGTTAGAGATAATCAGATAAGGTTTAGGATTAGTATTTTAAATTAATTAATTGATTTTAGTGTTATTGGAGTCGTGTATTATAAATTTGGAATTATGTAATGTTTTGAATTTATTTAATTGTAGTGTTTGAGTTTTGAATTAAATTAAATTAAATTGTATTGTGTATTCGATATGGGATTTTTATTCTTATTTACTATTATTGGAAATTAGGGCCGGTCACACTTGTACTTTCTTAATTCAACAGAATTTAGGGACACAAAAAAGGTAATAAATTGACGTACTTAATTGCCTAAGATAAGAGTAGAGGCTCGATTTGCACCCGTCTGGAGATTTTTTATTGCAAATTATTTTTTTAATGTACTAAATTCGTTACAAAATACTTTCATCCATTAAACAGATGGGTGCAAATCGTACCTCTATATGTATCTCCTACTATAATTAAGCTTTTCTAGAAATGCTCAGGTTGCTTGTAGATTAATAACTTGAAGAAAATGGTAAAAGCAAATGGCACGCCCTCATAATTATAGCTGCTATTCTAGGAGCACGTCTGTACCAAAGAAATTTACAGTAAAATATTATATTCTAAATATACAGTGGAATAATAAAAACGGTGAATAAAAATGAACGCAGCACTTGCAGTTATTAGCACTGAATAAATAATTGTAACCTCCTGAGACCACATAAAATAAAATGTACATTAGGATTTTAGTTTAGAATTCAATTCTAGAATAGAATAGAAAATACTTTATTTTGCAAATAAGATTTTTTAGAATTAACACTAAGATGCTATATAAAAACCAAGATTAGATCGAAATCGGAGTCAGCATAGTGGCGATCCACGGAAGGCGAAACGACGCTGGTATTATGTGGATCCACATGTGGTGCATTACAAAACTGCATCTTTAACAGTCAGGCGTATAATAATATACGTATTTACATTGGTAAATGTCTGTTCAGTACTTTATTGTCAATGGCATAATGGCGTGTACAGATAATTATGTCCTTATTTATGTACATATTAATAACCCCAGACTGTCGCAATTACGCCCTCCTTGTTAGCTACTTAAAGGGTTGTATTTTTTAATGGAAGCCTAAAAATAATAAATTAATCAATTTAATGAATTAAAAATGTATTTAGCTAAACACTGTAAAAATTCTAACGAAATGTATTATAATGAAATTAATGAATAAATAAAATATACCGGGACAATCTTACACGAATCCAAGTAGCCTATTACATCTCAAAAAAGGTTGTGTTATGGGTAACTAGACAACGATATATTTCACAGAAATGATAACTTAAATACAGAAAACATCCAAGACTAATTTGCCTTTACCGGGATTTGAATCCAGGGCAGTTGTGAAAAGTAAAGTGTGTGTGTAATACATATACAGGGTGGAACGATAAGTCGGGCCCTGGAGGGAAACTACCTTAAATCCTTAAACTGGCTCATTTTACTTAAAGGAGAAAATCCTTTATTTTTAAAAAGAAACAAAACTGCATTCAAAGATTTTCAAAAAAGCCTCACGCACGGCCGGGAATCGAACCCGGTCGAAACTGTCTAAAAATCTGAGTTCGTTTTTTTGCGTAAATAAATAGTTCTGGATGTATGGAACATTTGTTGCTAAGGAATCACAGGAAAATGCCGAATTTCACAGTTTAAATACGGAAATGGATCTCCTCGTACAAACAGTATGTACCTACCTAATATGAGTACCTAAGTATGGGAATGATATTTTATTACAGTTTTGAAAAGATTCATGTAAATGATGAAAATTAATAAATAATACTACGAATTTCCAATTTCGTCTAGTTTCAGATGTCACATCTCCCCATACTTACATACAGACATACTAAGCGCGTTAGTATGGGAAGGTCCATTTCCGTACATTAAACTATAAAATTCAACATTTTCCTGTGATTGCAGATACCGAGTTCCTTAGCAACAAAAGTTCCTTACTTACACCTAGAACTATTAATTAACGCAAAAAAACGAACTCAGATTTTTAGACAGATTCGACCGGGTTCGATTCCCGGCCGTGTGTGAGGCTTTTTTGAAAATCTTTGAATGCAGTTTTGTTTCTTTTTAAAAATAAAGGAATGTCTCCTTTAAGTAAAATGAGCCAGCTTCAGGATTTAAGGTAGTTTCCCTCCAGGGCCCGACTTATCTTTCCACCCCGTATAATTAGAAAAGCCTGTACAAATTCAGGCACCCTGTTTGCGAAACGCCTGTTTAAATTATTGAAAGATATGTGAATCTTGGTTCATACATTGTCTTTCGCGCTTTTGCATAGTTGATGTGCAACTCAACTGTTGGTGTCAAACTGTTATTGAGACGTGATTCGAATTAAATTGTTACGTGTAAAATGATGGCCCAGTCCAATGTTCTCTTCAATATACCCCTATCAACGTCAATTCTAATTAACAAATTACAAATTTTGAACTTAGGACAAGCTGTTTCATTGAAAACTTATTTTTTGTTTAATTGTTCAACCCTTAAATATTAAATAGAGATTATTATAAAGTTTTAGTAGCTGCTGGATAATGTAGAGTTCTTAACTAAGATTTTAGTTGGGAGCACGTTACTAGAATAAAACTAAGTTCATTGTTAAAAGAACAAAGTCTGTATCAGATAGCTGTCTATATTAATAGGTACTCGGACACACAGTAATAACTTTGTAACTTACTAAGGACTTTGGGATCGATCAGTCTTACATTTACGACATGCGATTTATTTGCCAAGCTTACAGAAAATGTACAATTGGTGAATAAATCGCATTAATTATAATAATTATCTACAATTAAATTATGGCAAAAGTAGCATTATGACAAAAAAAGTTTAATCGTCATGCACCGTACGAACGAGCGCGCGAATTTTTTTTGATATAAAATTATAATGCTCAACATAAGTGTCTAATTAATACCCTCACATGCAGTAGCTGTTCGGTTCATCATGAACCATGGATCTTTATTAATTATTGAATTGCTGGATAGTGATCCAGTTACAATGTTCAGAATATTAGATTTGTTCGACGGACGCTCCCAACTAGCAATTATTGTCTCTCTACATGTCCCCAGATTATCGCTAATAAGTGTCGTTAGTCAATTGTTTTTGGACATTCTTGAAACAAAGAGCTCTATTTTTCACATCCAAATCACATTTCAATTTAATTTACTTTAATTATATATTTCGATATTTATAGTGGTAAACTATACCTAGGTACTAATATTACTCGTACCCCCTTGATTACAAAACTACACGCTAGCAAAATTTTCCTATTTACAATCTTTTATTTAACTTGCAATGTAACTATGTTTGTTCGGGTGGAATTGTGCAACTCAATTTTGAAGCAGATATCTTCAACCGATTGAGCTGAAATTTTAGGTTTTAGTAGAGTTTGGATGACAGCAAAGATGTATTATTGACCACGTATTTTTCATATTTTGAAAGCATAATTAGATATTGTGTCGAGGTTTGGGGAAATGGAACTAACATTAACTTAGTGCTCCTCAAACAAAAAAAAGCTCTAATATTAATAGAAAAATGTTCCTGACTCTCACCGCAGTATATTTGTTGACAATAAAATTTTGACTGTAATTTCGCTCTATTTGTACCGTTTATGTATTTATGTTTTTAACAATATAAACATGTATGTCCAGCTAGGCCAGACTACGAATAATAATCTTAGGAAAAGAAATAGACTGCATTTAAATGTTGTGCATTATGCCCATTTTGACAATAGTTTGAATAATACTGCCATTAGAGTGTACAACTTACTTCCTGACGACCTAAAAAATATTCAAGAGCTAAGATCCTTTGACAAAAGAGTAAAGGAATATTTTTTGACCCGTCCATTCTATTCAATCAAAGAATATTATGCAAGAATTTTCGACAAATTGTCTTGACATTTATTTATTCACTTATTTTTAATTTAATTTTTTTCTTTATCCGTACTGACCTCTTAATTGCATTATTATTATTATTTAAATTATAAAATGAATATTATTTTGTTGTGACATTTAATGTAAGTTAATAATATTTGTTCAAATTAAATTTTGTACTTGTTAATTTTATTTGTATGTTATAATTATATTTGCATGCATCGAGAAATGTGTTTTAGAGCAAATAAATGATTGAATTGAATTGAATTGAATTCAATCTTATGGTACCATTGAGCCGATCTGATGATGGAGACAGAAGGTTGCCATGGGAATTCAATACTTATCCGCCGAAAGCCCGGTGGGTTTGTGCTCGTTAGAATCGTATTTATGAGTAGTTGATGACGGTATACAGAAAAATACAGTCGGCAATAAAAGCTTGTACCCAAAATGATTTTTTTAACAACAACTTATTTTTAAATAAAAATAAACAAAACAAATGCAAATCTCTTGCTTCAAAACTTAAATCATATTCCATTGACCTATTTTGTAATTTTTATAGGTACCTGGGACTCAGGAGGCTAAAGGTTGAGCTAGCTGCTAGAATTCCGTTCATATAAAACTGCGACACTACATGTACCTCAGTTTTCAACGTCGTTTGTTCAAAAGAATATCCGTGATGTCTACAAATTCCTTTGAGAAACTAGTATAAATATAATGTAAGTACCTAATATAGGTACTGAGATGGACCAATGAAGTATTCCTTATTCTCATTATATCCTGTTAGCCAACATGACAGCGTTTCTTAGAAAAATTGTTACAACATAGACTTGTAATATGCTTAGAAAATAGACCATAAAATAGGGGTTAAAAATTGTCATCAAAATTCCTCAATTAATGTTCCACACTCATTAAATTACAGTCATAAAAAGTTACCCAAGAGCATAAAGTAACCATGACAACCCTACTCACGTTTTTACTATTAACATAACACTAAGCCTCTGCGAGAAAAAATAATTACTTTGACGAAGGTTACCATGCAATTATTTACCGACACGGTAAAGTCGACATACTGTTTATATTTTTGAACCTTCTTGCTTTTTAATAAGCCTCGAAAAGCTAGTCATCGTTGTGAAAAAGACCCAGAAACCGCTCAGTAACGAGATGATTGGACCAACTAAAGAACCAAGACACATCGAAATGTTACAGTGTCGCTTACATTACAACTGACAGGAGCCGATGTAGACAGTTTGTCCGTGATGACTTGACGTGCAGACTTGCATCCCACCTGATGATCTTCAGAAATAAAGATCTTCAGAAATAAAGGAATGACCAGAGAGAGAATAAGACTTTTTAATAAGGCAAAACACGTATACAATACACATATCATTCACGTCGGCTGCACCTACGTATACTATTTATGGAGTATCGCTGCTGTTATTCAACGTGAAAGGTATAAGATCCCGAGTGTGTATGACAGATTCTACACCTTGCCTTATGAAAACCTTCTCGTCTATAAGCTGCGCCAAATATTTTACAAATACACTTACTTTATTTGCTACGCAATGAAGAATCGCTTTTGGCGTTATATTGGAGGCAAATATTGTCGATAAATATGCGCTATTTGTCAATATTAACGAGCCTCTCTAGAAGACGCACAGCAATGCTGATTTCTGTTTGCAAAATGACTATAAGGTAAACGTGCTAATGCTCGACATCTTAGAAAGAAAGAAAGAAAGACGACATTTTATTCCTTCCCTTAATGCCTAGTAGTGGACACTTCTACTGTTTTAACATGAAATTTAAAGTATCAAGTATTAGGCCAATGTCAGGCACTGGAGCGGTTACCTTACCTATGTAAGTTAGTTGTTAGAATATTTATGAGTATTTCAAGTAATCATGAAATTCTATTTTTTCATTATGCCATTCAAACCAGTTTTTTGTGAATAGATAATATCAGAATAACATTGAATTTCACTTTCGAAAGTGAACGAGTGTAAGTTTGTTTTAATCAAATCTTGCAAATCTACCAGTTTTCCAAAGTAAGTAGGTACCAATTAAGATGACATTTTGTACACTAGTGAAAGTCTGATACATCACATGTGTGTGTGTGTTATGTGGCTGTAGAACTGGAGAGCTTGTCTTTTTTACAAAATCATTATTTTGAATTCCTAAAAAATGATTAAACAAAAAATTCTATATAATTATTAATCTCGATCACAAAATTTCACGAGAATCGATTGAGAAACGACCTGTTGAGACCAACAGCCGGACATACGAAAACAAAATTGGTTATTCTGAAACGAAAAACTTCTTTCGTTTCACTCGCTCGTTCAATAAAGAGACAATGTCTGTTGGGTATTTCGTAAAAACCACAGAATAATAAATATAAATAAAAAGTAAAAACAGTTGAAGTTCCGTAAGAAAAATGGTGCAATAAAATTTGTCTCGGGCCATTACTTCACCGGCAAGCCTTCAAACTGACAAAGTTTGCGTCCACTCTTTGGCAACAAAAAGAGCAACTTTCCTCCCGTTTACAAGGGATAGTGGTTACGTACCTCTTTGAAGTTCCAAACCTCAACATTGTTTGTGCTTTTCGAAGAATTTGAATTCAAGGGATTAAATTGGTGTATTTTGTTTTAAGTGGTATAATGGTATTTTGGCAGAATGTGTATCTATGTATACTAATATTACAATGGGGAAACGAGATTGTATTGTAAAATGTAAGTTTTGTAAGTTACGGAAATGCTTTTTTTTTTTTTTTGTAGCCTATATTGTGTCCCACTGCTGGGCAAAGGCCTCCCCTTTTTTCCGCCACTTGTCTCGGTCCAGTGCTAGTGTTCGCCAATCTGTACAAAATGTGTCAAGGTCGTCCCACCATCGCCTTTTCGGTCTGCCTCTACTTCGAAAGCCATCTTGTGGGGTCCATTCGGTGGCTAATTTGGCCCATCGTTCTGCGTGCATTCGGCAGACATGTCCAGTCCAGTCCCACTTAAGCTTCACGGTCTTGGCACCCACACGTCGTACCAAAACTGGCATCGTAGATGTGGGTGCCAAGACGGAACCGCTTAACCGACTTTAAAAATTATTTCACCTGCTATTGTTATATTTTGTCCCGCGGGTGTGCCTGCATGCCTTGCAATAAACGGACAAAGCCACGCGGGCAGTTAGTCTTCAAATAAAATAAATTTAAGTAGTAAGTAAAGAAAGTTAAATAAATTGTTGTACGTCATACCTGGCCAAAAAGCAGCAATTACCACACGCCACGCGTGCGGAAAGACCCACTTCATGGCCAGGGAGCGACGTAAAATGTTGTACTCACTACGGGCTGTAATAAAGAAAGCCTCAGATTCTCGGGCGTGAAATACCTGCGATCTGAGATATTTACCTACTAGCTTTTGCCCGCGACTTCGTCCGCGTAGAACTCGTTTATATCGTAGCTTAATATAAACTTTCACTCTCCATTTCCCTTTTAGGGGTAGATTTCCGATATAAAAACTATCCTATGTACTTCCCCGAGACTCAGACTATCTTTATCATCATTATCATATCAGCCGAAAGACGTCCACTGCTGGACATAGGCCTCCCCCAAACAGTTCCAAAGTGACCAATCTTGCGCAACCCGCATCCAGCGGACTCCTGCGACCCTTTACCAGGTCATCAGTCCACCTTGTGGGCCTACCAACGCCGCGCCTACCTCTGTACCAAATATTTATCTAAATGGGTTGTATAGTAGCTCCATACAAATATTTCGGGATAAATCTATCCTATGTCCTACCCCAGGACTACAACTCGCTATACCGTAAATGGGTTCCATCCAAAATTTTATCCCCCTTTTCACCCCCTTAGATAATTTCTGGACTAAAAAAATTTTTTTGTCCTTCCCCAGGACTAACTATCTCCATACCAAATTTCATCTAACTGGTTTCTATCCAAATTTTCAGCCCTCATTTCACCCCCTCAGAATATGATTTTCAGGATAAAAACTATGCAGTCTCCTTCCCTGGGACTCCTTCTACCAATTTTTTACTAAATGGGATTTATACACATTTTCACCCCTATTTATCCCCTTAGGGGATGATTTTCGGGATTCAAACTATCCGTTGTCATTCTCCGGGACTGAAACTATCTCTATACCAAATTTGATCTAAATCAAAATTTCACCCCCCATTTCACCCCCTTAAGGGAAGATTTCCCAGATAAAAACTATCCAATGTCCTTTCCCAAAACTTAAACTACTATCTAAATTTTTACCCCCCGTTTTACCCCCTGAGGGGAATATTTCCGGGATAAAGCCTATCCTTTAACCTTCCCCGGGACTTAAACTATTAATGTACCAAATTTCATCCAAATCGGTGCAGCGGTTTAAGTTGCTCCATACAAATTTCCTCCTCCCATTTCATCCCCTTAGGGGTTGAATATCGGGATAAAAACTACCCTATGTCCTTGATCAGGGGGGTAATCACGTAACATTCCGAACGCGCGTCGGTACAATTTAACTGTCAATTTTCCATATAAAAATTTACATTTAGACCTACCTGACGTGCGTACAATGCGTTACGTGATCGACCTACAGGACTCCAACTATCTTTATACCAAATTTCATCTAAATCGGTTCAGCCGTTTTCACGTGATGCGCGGTCACATAAACAGACAAACAGATAAAATTATCTCAACTGTTGGAACGTGTTCTGTTATCGATTCTAAGTATCCCTAGCCAATTTTTTTTCAATATCTTCCATGTACAGACTTTTGACCCTCTTCAGCTTTATTATAAGTATGTACGGTCAACCAATTTGATTCCTAGGCCATCATAGAACCTTGCCATTTTAAACGCTATGTCAATACGGGTTACTAGGATTATGGCGTCGCTATGTAGCAGTTAAAATGACAGGGTTCTACGGTGGCCTAGGAATCAAATTGGTTGACTGTACATATAGATAGATGTATAGATAGATAGAATATTTCTAGAACAGGCCTTAAATAAAGTGTTGTCGTATTGCGTTATTTTTTTTCAAGTCAAGTATTATCTTATATTATCTTATCCTATTGGTATAAGGGCCTTTTCGGATGCACTTCAGCCCAATGGGATCTCTTGTACAACGCCTTTCTCATTTATACCTACTTCAAAGCTCCAGCATTTCCATTAACTTGATGGAACTCTTCGGGAGTATTTTGAATCCCTTTGGTCCTGGGTAACCGTTGGCCAAATTCATTTGTTGTCTGGCAAGGGCATGACATGACAAGTGTGCCAACGTCTCATTATGGACCTCGAACGCTTATTACTAGATGTTGAATAGTTCTCAATCTAACTTCTGGCTAGATCAGCTTATACATTTGATGGTATCAAATTGTTAAATTGTCATCAAATATTAAATTGCATACCTACATGAAAAGTTTCTTATCGATACGACTATAGAGATAGGTGGAAACAGGTTTCCAAAATTTTATTACATGTCATACATACTTTTCTTACGAGTCTCCCTTGTTAGGTTCTCTCGAAACAGTGAACTTTCGGGTTTTCTTTGAATATCATCAAATATAAGTAATTTGGGTAAGTTAGGTTGATTTGCAATAATCCTATAAAGTTTACTATTAAAGAAAAAAATGCATTAGGTCTAGTGAAACATAAGGGCTAAAGTTGTTAGGTCTAACAAGGGATAACCTTTTCTTACAGGTGAACCAGAAAAAGGTAAATATATTATTACTTTCATTCTTGACAAACAATTAGGTACAAAAGACACGGAGATGATAAATTGCCAATTACGAAATTTGGTTCAATTGAGACAAATACAAAGGAAACCTCAAGTCTTATTACCTAAATAAAATGAAAATACAATGTTAACACAGTCAACAACTTGCTTTGAAAATATAACAATCAATAAGAAAATTGCCTATTGTTACCTGAGTGGAAAGTTCAATTTTATCATTCAACATGCTTTGTCTAAGTATTCCATGAATAGTTGTTTGTTGATTGAAGCGATATCAAACAAAATACTAGCGTTGAACGTTTTCTGGGAGAACTCCATAATTAATATTAATATTTAATATAATATTTACGGACAATCTTACACAAATCAACCTAGTCCCAAACTAAGCAAAGCTTGTACTATGGGTACTAGACGACGATATGGATACTTATATAGAGAAATAAATACTTAAATACATAGAAAACATCCATGACTCAGGAACAAATATTCGAGCTCATCACACAAATAAATGCCCTTACCGGGATTCGAACCCAGGACCTCTTGCTTCGTAGGCAGGGTCACTACCAACTAGGCTAAAGCGGTCGTCAAAATAATTTAAATAATAAGGGAAAAAACATTATGAATATGAATGGACTCTGCGGAAGACCAGCGCTGGCTGTTAAAGCCAGCATCATGCTTGGCCGGGTTCATTTCGTGACGCGAAGTAGGTCGTTTTTTTGTCTTTATCATATTATGTGTGTTTGTATTAATAAATTTTTGTCACGAATAATTGTTTTGAATTTGAATAAACTAACTACAATAGGTTACCAACGCAAAGCGAGTCTTAGCCTCTGACACGAATTATCGCCACTTGTCCCGATGAATAAGGTCATTTATTAAAATTGAGTCTTTATTTATTTCAAACGTTATCATTAAAAATGTAATATCTTATAGACTAAATGACGCGATCAGCTTGGTTCATGTGCACTCTCTCGTATTACACAGTGACTAAAACGCCTTTATAATCATATTAAATATTAGCCACAAAACGGCGGTCCACAATTACTGACTGAAGATTTTTCCCAGTAACAATACAAAAAAAATCAGCTTTAATGTACCTATACCTCACGTTCCACCTGCTACTCATCTTTCCCCCATAAAACATAATTTGATCAGAATCATGTCAAAACAAAATCCTCTAACACATCTGTATTCACCCTTCTCAAAAACCTTAATCATAAAACAACATTAAAATCAAAAGAAACTCACGAATTACGTATTCCATCCGCGTAAAGTCAAATCTTGTACACCATAAAACAACACGGTCCACGTTCGTATAGAATAGACACACACGCGTACGTTAAACGCGACCGCACCGTGGGAAGGCCGACGGGCGACTGAGGCTCAGTGACTGAGCGAGCTGGCAGGTGCGAAAGCTCGCTAGGTTGTTTATACGCACGATCGAAATATTAATTAGGTGTATTGTGATGCGAGTATAAAATACCTTTTTTGTACTCGACGATTAAAATATGTGTATTAAGATTTCATAGATAATACTGCAACGTCACTCTTTTCATAGTTGTAGTCCATGTTACTGTCGAAACAATCGAAATAACTACTTTTCGATACGCTCCAGACAACTAAAATAAATTCGACCAATCACGTGGCTGCTTTACTGAACTGTAATGAATTGGACCAATAGAATCGCTTTGATGTCGTACGCTCGTTGATGTCTTTTAAGATATCAACAAGCGTACGAGCGATGAGCTGCACTTCGTTTCAACAGTATCGAGTTTGTTTAATTAGTTCAGTTGACTCGTAGAAAATTAATTTTAATGAACTCGTACAAAAAGTATTGTTCACAATAGTGTTATAATCAAGCTTTTTAATCTCGTACCTTACTTAGGCCACTCAGCAAGCTTCGTGGCCTAAACACGGTACTCGACTAAAAAGCTCTCTATTATAACACGATTGTGAAAAATACTATTGATTGCTGGCTGGTTACACTTTAATGGAATATTGTGTAAGTAAGGACTCTCACAGAATGCCGCGGCCTAAACTTGTCATTAGCTGTCAACTATGGACCGCCACCGCAGGCTGCACTAGTGTGATGCAGGCTAATCTCGTAGCGCTACGCCGTAGTCCGTTGCAGGTTAAACCTCGTATGTAGCGAAAAGCGCTCGTCGCGCTCTGACGCATATGTGTCGTCATCGGCACTGAATGGGTTAAGCTAGCTCGAAAGATGTCGTAATGATTTGAAACAGCAACAGCTTTTAAGATAACCAATCTTGATAGAGATCAATCCTCACGAAGAATTGATTAAATGCTGTATATTTTTTTATTTATTCAGTGTACTACTAAGTCATAGTTATGTGCAATCATAAAATCCCGAGAAATCCTTCACAAATACCTAAGTATGTTTGTAGTGTCTATAAATAAGTATCCCTATACTACGAACTCAAAATTCAGCGCTATTCATGACGACACCTCTTCGTCAGACGGCTACGGGCGATTTTCACTACATATGGAGACAGAAAGACAAACGCAGACATGTTAAAGACTACGGCGAAGTAAGAGCGTAGCATAGCAGCGAATGAGTAAAGATAAGTTTGTATTATGTAAATGTAATACCTACTCAAAAATGGTTCTTCCAGTCCTCTTTCAGGTGCGCAAAATGTAACAAAAGGGCTTCAATTTTTAGATCGAAAATAATAAAAATCGAAATCGATTGAACTCGATCTCTTCTACGATTTGCTACGTTTATCGTAGCAAGTGCTACACTATGGTGCTTGGCTACGAGTTGGCGTAGCGGATACGTTTCAGTCTCTCGGTTCACATTGAGCTTAACACAAAATAATTCAGTGTCGTGTCGGGAACACGACTATCGGGTGCCTACGTCGAGCGTAGCGCGTAATGTGTTTCACTGCCAAGAATCGCTACGCACCCCGTGGTTTACTCCGTTCGTAGCGGAAAGGACTACCTTTTTTTTTTTTTTTTTTTTTTTTTTTTTTGCGTGGGGAAATGCCTTTGCGCATCTTGCCCGGCCAGACTACCGACTAAAACCCCACGATGTTCCATCTCGTCACCAAGGTGCCGGGTTACGGGCACGCCGAAGCACTCTTCCGCGACCCGACGGTCACTGGCCTTGTTAGAGGCCCACACTCTGTAGCAGGTGGTAATCTGCACCAACGCAACGAGTGGCGCGCGGGAACACGCGCAACGCCGTCTCGGGCCAGTTAGTGACGGGGCCGACAGACTTCCCCAACCCTGCCGGCCCTGGCCACAGTTAGGGGGGAATGTGGCGAGCGTAGGCTCGCCGCCTTCGCCCAATTCGCCGCTGGCGACGGGGATCCACAGATGTGGCTTCCCTTTCGCGTTCAGCGGCTTCTTTGACCTCCATTACGGCCTCGCAGAAGGCAAGGACCGCTTTCCATGCCCTGTCGCTGTCCACCATTACTTAACGCGTAGTATACCCTGCTTCTTCCCTTTTGTAGAGGAAAGAACCTATGAGCTGAGTGCCCTCATAGCAGGTTTCTGGCACCGAAAGTGTCAAGAGAATTAAGATAGAATAATGGACGACTTGGGGACCGATTTTTGACTTTCGAGCGCTCGAAAATTTAATAATAGTATATACGATTTTCGTGTCAAAATAGCAGGCACTAATTTTCTACTGATACGAGTGGTCAATACCACTAGCTTTTCAATTTTCTATCGCTATTTGCAAAGAGCATTTCGTCATTTTAGTCCGTTTTCGAGTGAAAGATTCGAGCGCTCGAAAGTCAAAAATCGGTCCCCTGGACGTATTTCACAACGATTCGCCAGAGATTTCTCAGAATCAGGACGAGTGGAAATCAAGAGGCCTTTGCCCAGCAGTGGGACACTACATAGGCTTAAAAAAATAAAAAAAGAGAGAATAAACACTTTACAAATCTACGCGTACTGAAACCTGTTTAAGGTTATTTAAATGTAATCTGATGATCAACTTTTTTCAAGGGTCCAGGTACCAGGATCTGATATTCATCATCATCATCGTCCCACTGGTGGGCACAGACCTGTCATGCATTTATTTATTTATCGTATGGCGGTTACACACTAGTACATCATCATCATCATCATATCAGCCGAAAGACGTCCACTGCTGGACATAGACCTCCCCCAAAGATTGCCACATTGGCCGGTGCTGCGCCACCCGCATCCAGCGGACTCCCGCGACCTTTACCAGGTCATCAGCCATCAGTCCACCTTGTGGGGGGCCTACCCACGCCGGTACGTGGTCGCCACTCGAGAACCTTTCCGCCCCAACGGCCATCGGTATCGGTACACTGGTACATATATTGTACCAATTGTATCAACGCGCTCCTCGCATCAGCACTTGCATGTGATGTTTTTGCTAGTAGCTGGTAGACTATATTATATGTGACGAGTGTATGAAGTTCTCCGAGGCGATGGATAAACGGCAGTCTTTTTTTTTTTTTTTTTTAATTTATTGACCAATATAATCTGAGTAGTACATTTTGGTATACATTTTTTCACCAGCGGAAACCTCTAGGGTTTATATGCTGATGAATAGTTCGCTATGGTACATTAATTTACTTGAATACATCACCGTTATAGACTCATAATTATTACAATACACTCGTATTGGGTTCAGATAACGTCAGATACATTTTGATACTAGGTATCGATTGTAAGCTATTTACGTATTTATGCTGTAGTTCTTTTGGTAGTTGGTTTATTATATAAGGAAGAAGATATCTGACGTTTCTTTTCCCATGCACATTGACAAAATTAGGTAATTTGAACATAGCTTGTTTTGGTAAATTTTGTCTAAGGTTGCTTTTTCTTACATATAATACTAAATGCTTTTTGTACGCATACTCTTCCCTTAAAATACATAGTTTAAAAGTCAGTGTTGCTAGTTAAGTCGTTTTCTGTTTTTCTGTATGTCTATTGTTTTATACTTAAGTTCATTTGCTTTTCTTACCTACTTATTGTTAATAATTGTAATATTTATAAATTCCGCAATGCCTTAGAAATTTACTGTTATGCCGTGTGTCTTTTGTTGAAATAAATATAAATAAATTAAATAAAACATGTATTTGTATCGATGTCGCTTATAGAGTTCCAGTGTGCGCTGCGAGATTCGGAAGGAACAGTGCAGCTGCCGAGTTTGTTGTTCTTTTAGCACGACCCAGAGGTCACGTGTAGGGTTTCTAGGCTTATTTCTACGGACGTAGAACAAAAACGACCTCCATGCATGAGAGTATAATATGAAGCGGAAAGTTTATTTAATCGTATGGCATAATATATACTATTTTTGGCCTTTTTGGGTTTTTGTCACTCTTAAGTACCACCCAGGGGACACGTGCAGGGTTGTGGTAGGTAGCTCCTGCGGACGCGAGTGACAGTTGTCCCCCCTTCGTCAAGTGAGTGGGCAACTTTTTTTTTTATATATATAATGTGTTATTACCATTAAATTATGTCTATGTCTATGTCTATATATTATATTCATACATCCATTTTATATATGTCGAACATAATTGATTGTTACGTAGTCATTTATATTTTTCACTAGTATGTATTTATCCTGTTTTAAAAATCAAGCTGTAGGTACCTGCGCACTGCACTTTCTGACATATTTGTATTTAGATCTGCTTTTATTTGTGTCATGTAATTTGTGTAAAGGATTCACTGAAAATCAGCGTCGGGGTTTTCCATGCTCCGACACATGCTGAGTGGACTCCTTTTTGAGACCACCCTCAACATTGTACTTCTTTTTATTTTTTCCTAGTTTTAAGCATTTGTATTTAATGTTGTGGTTGTGTTTATCAAATAAATCATTCAGTCATTCATTCAACTTGACTGTTAGAGGTTCTTAAGCCGCCCGAAGGCCTCTAACTCGGCTTAACAACTACTGTCATAGACAGCAACCGGGATCAACTGCTTAGCGTGCCTTCCAAAGCACGGAAGCGCTCATTTATAGTAACCACTCAAACAGGCGGTCACCCATCCAAAGACTGACCCCTGCCGTCATTGCTTGACCTGCGTTATCGTTTCCGATACGCAGGCGCCGCCGGGCTATGAACGCTTCAAACGGAAAGTAATAATGTAACAACAAATGTAAGGGTGTGATTGAAACCGTTCAATTGGCTTGGCGAGCGTTTCGCGGACACTAAATCTTATTTAATCGACGATTGAATTTTTTTTATGGCAGATCTCGTACCTGTTTATATCGTCATTTATTTATTTGAGAAGAAAATAATGCGAACCGTTTTGTTTTAAAAAGTGGCTTGACCATGTGGTATTTATTCTCAGAAAAAACTAATTAACGACATTTTATCAAACGAAATAAGGCGCTGTTAACACGTTCACTGCCAAGAATCGTTATGCACTACGCACGTAGTCGATTCCGTTGTTTTCCCCGTATGTAGCGGAAAGCGACTACGGCAGAGGCGCCCACTAGGTGTGTGATAGGCAAACACTCTCATCTACACGTTTGTGAAGGTATATCAAGCGAGGTTCCTGACAGTGAAAGTGTTAATATACATTTTGTAGGGAAATACTTACGGGACTACCGTATGGGGTTCTTCGAAAAAGAAGTTTTCCCCCGGAGTTGCAAGCCTCTATAGGCTACAGTAACCACTTACCATCAAGTGAGCCGTAAGCTTGTTTGCCAACGACATGGTAAAAAATAAACCGTTTCGTGACGTCACAGTAGCCAAGTGTTTTGGTTACTGAAATTAATTTAGCCATGGTACACCTACAATTTTCCATGTGGCAGGAAAGTTAAGGTGTACTCGGGATGAGATGAAGATTCAAAATTACTTAATATTAATGTTTACATCCTTTTTCATTTCAATGTGACAATATAACCTCATCGTGATGTGACTGGGTCTATCAACTTTTTCTTGTAATCCTATCCCGGTAAACCAGGAGACAACAGTGTGCAGTGACAGAGTTATCAATTAAACAAAAACACGTACACGACTTAAACCCCATAAAATCATAGTTTTTCATCACACTTGCTCACAAATGGTGTTATTCCATGCCTGTATACAGAAGGACAATGGCCTAAATTGTTCCCGCGGGAATAATGGTCCCAAGGGAGTAATGAGCTTGTGTGTTATCTGATTGGTTTAAGCAAATCTAGACGGCCGCGCTCTACAAGAATTCTGCTCTGTGATTGGTAAATCGAGCAGGACCTGCGCTGCAAGAATACTGCTCTGTGATTGGTTGAAATATTGAAGCGACGCGCTACACTCGCACTGATGAAGTGAAGTTGTCAATTTCATCAATTTTTGATTGTAATAAAACAGACTTTTTCATCACACTTGCTCGTAAAGGGTGTTATAGTCAGGTGTATAGAGCAGCTATAGCCGATATACCTCCCGCGGGAATTATGGATTTGTATAATTCCATAGGGAGTTATGAGCTCGTGTGTGATTGGTTAAAGCAAATCCAGGTGGCCGCGCACTACAAGAATTCTGATCTGTGATTGGTTGAATAAAAATCTAGCAGGCCATGCGCTGCAAGAATACTGCTCTGTGATTGGTCGAAATATTGAAGCTGCGCGCTCCACTCGCACTGATCTGGAAGTGAAGTTGTCAATTTCGTCAAATTTTGATTTGGTGCGCTTGTATGAAACCTAGATTTTTCTGTCTTTTGTAGTTATTTATTTCCTCGCAAATGTGATGAAAAACATTGTGTATAACACGGGCGTAAGAATATTGCAAACTCGAGTCATCAAAAGCCCTCCGCCTCCTACGTCGGGCTTCTGATAGACTCTCGTTTGCAATATTCCTCTTACGCCCCTTATTTAACAATGTCCCTACTATTACAGAGCTTCCTGGGAGACGCCATGGTTACATGGTAACAACCAACAAAAACTAAGCCCTGATAAATTAACTGGTCGATGTGACAACTAAGTTATAAGTTATAACAATGTTATATATCACTGCTAAATCTCATAAAGTTTCCCACGCCGACTTATAAATTCGAAATCGTATTAAAATAGCAGGCAAATTAGGAAACTTAATAAAAATTTAAAAATAAAACCGCCTTTCCCAGCCAAGGACTCATCAAGCCCGGCTTACAAACAAAAGAGCGGTCGAAAAATTATTTCCCGTCAGAATTGTATCCCACAATCACAAATACTTGAAGACTCGCGATTGCACGATGAAATTTGGAGGAAAGTAATTTATTTCTATTTAATTCTACGTGAGCTGTTTTTTAATAAAGGACGTGACTGACACACAAGTTAAAAACAATCTGAAGTAAAACTTATATTGCTTGGTAGAACAAGGTTGTATCTGACTATAGATTTGCAGTAAAATAGGACTTTGTTTAGATACTAATTGAAAATAATCATCTAAACACTTGTGTTGAATTTTTTGGATAATTTGGGAGTTGTTTTGGATTTGTATGCTTCAAGTGATTTATCTGGTTGTTGAGACACGCGCAGAGGCAATGTTTTTTTTGTTGGTGAGAAAGCACAGTAAAATAATAAGGTACAGAATAAAATAACGTCACAAGCACAGATGTATGAATATAAGGAGATCGGACATGGCTGCCGATTTGTATAGAGTGAGCCTGTCGCAAGTACATTAACCCACACAACGCCCAAGTAATTGACAAGACAAAGCACGCACACATCTAAAACACACACACTTGTATACCTACACGCTTATTTGACAATAAACGCGCATTTTGGGAAAAAACGTAATATTCTCTGCGATCAGCACGCGTGCACAGTATGGCAGTGTATGCCCATTGAGCATACAGCTGCGACACGGCCGCCGGCGGATTGTCCTCTCTCTAGTATTCTATGCTCTGAGGTCACAAGTATGGTTACAATAAATTAATCTTTTTATGGGCCGAATAGTTTCTTGTAGATTTTTATTTTTGTCAGAATTAGTTAAAAGTGGATAGGTTGGACGCAAGTTAAGTAGTGTTGTAATGGCTGATGCTTGTTTTGCGTCATACTAAGTCACTACATACACATAAAATGTTTTTTTACGGAAGCAGGGCACAGCTAAATGTCAACTCGCTCTGATTTAGAGCAACACAACTTGGGAAATACCTTACAGAAGAACGCAACCATAATAGCACCAACAATGCTCTGAAGGTGTCGTCTTCCTGGCTTCTGCTTCACCAAATCGACTATTGTCGCCTGACAATGACAATTCGACTTGCATAGGTTAAAGTGGTTGCTGGACAGCTTATTGACCCAACAATGTATGTGGAATAGTCATTATCAGATGACAATTATCAAGATGGTGAAAAAAAAGACGACCCAGAACCGCCTGCTCTGGAGAAAAATGATTAGGAGAGCCGACCCCAATTAAAAATGGGAAGAAGACCAGTAGAAGAAGAAGGATTATCAAGATGGTGAAATAGGGCCCTGGTGGTGAGTGAGGTCGCCAGAGTTCCCCAGAAAGCGCAGTGTTGAGACTGCGGGACCTATATTTGTCTCTGGATGAATACTGACATTAATATAGGGTCAGCAAGTTCTGGACTCGCAAGCGTTCATAGCCTATGGTGTCTGTTTACCATCAGGAAGGTATGTTTTGTTTCCCACTGACGTAGTATAAAAATAAAATTAACAAGTCCAGTATCACAAAGAAAGGGCTAAAATGAACAATGCCACAAAATGCCCTCCTAAAAATACCACTGGCGATTCTTTTGTAAGGAATTTGTTGTACTGTTTTCCGTTGCCGAATTTCTTGTTGCCGAATAATAAACGACAAATTGAATTTTTTTGATTGAGAGTCTTTGTGGCCCGTGGAATTTCTTTTCCGATACTTTAAATGTTTCTGACGGTGAATTTTATATTGTTTTTGGTTATCGTTGCAAATTTTATAAGAACACAAACTTAAGTTTTGTATCCCTTGCAGTAATTAAGGTACGATAGGATTTTGAATTGAAGCTTACTTTAGTGGCCTTTATTATAAAAAAAATATAAAGAGCATACTTAATATCTAAAAAAAACACAAAAAAATTGCAGATTTGAGGAACCTAGGCCAAAATTCGTTTCATTTCAGTTCATCGTGACATAGTGCATTGGGGGATTTAGGAACTTACAGGTAATTTTTTGACTTAGGGTGGTTCGATTGCCATACAAAGCGTTATTTGACATTCGCAGGCTAACGGCGTGATATTTTAAGAAACTTATGTAACAAACTTTCATCAATTGGCTTCCTATTTGCGCCAAATTTCCCCTTTCCTAGAATAAACTTGTACAAACTAGATTAATTTGAGAAAAATAGTTTTCCCAAAATATCACGCCCCAAACCAATTTCTCAAATTAATCTAGTTTATACAAGTTTATTCTAGGAAAAGTGGAATTTGGCGCAAATTGCAAGACAATTCATGAAAGTTTGTTACATAAGTTTCTTAAAATATCACGCCGTTAGCCTGCGAATGTCAAATGACGTTTTGTATGGCCATCGAACCACCTTAAATAGTTATAGTTAGTGTTTGTCCATTCTCAAGTCTTATTGTAACATATATGCTAGTAAAATGTATGTAGTTTATTTATTCTCTTTAATTGTAAAATATCATAACCACCAGCTGCCAGTTCACAACTCCAAGTAATTTTAATTTTGTATTAAGCAGTGTGCTCGGTAACAAAAATGTATAAATCTCGAACTAAAGGGAAAATGTAATGCTCCGAGCCGGATTTGAACCGGCGAAGTCAGCGGCGGTCAGTTATGGGCCGCTTATGCCTGTGGTGGCCGGCTCGAATCCGGCTCGGAGCATTAAATAAATAAAAGAACATGTTATCTTATTTCATATAAATTACTAGTATTTGCCCGCAACTTCGTCACTGTGAACTCCGTTATTAACTTCCATCCTTTGTTTTTTGAGATAAAAGGTAAGTCGTTCCAATCTATATTGTTACTATAAAATTAAAGTTAAAAGTTATTATAATATTTCTAAGCCCGGTTTCATCTGAAATCTGTTCAGCCGGATATGCGTCATGGACCAACCACCTACAGTGTGTCTCTGACGTTGGGGCTTTAAATTCAAATGTCGATTATGCTCCTGAAACGGAACTACTTTTGTTCTACAACTTTTCAAAAATACGTTGTTTTTGATTTTCATTATTCTATACAAATTAAATAAAATTTTCAATGTACATCATCCATTAGTTAGTTTTTAGACTTGTCAGTGTCATGGATGTCAAATAATGAGGCCGTGTTTGCAACACATTGGTGGTACAGTTAAAGTTCAAGCACTAACAAATTATAGGAATAATAGTTATTTTACAAAGTTGCGGAACAAAAGTAGTTCAGTTTCAGGACCATAATCGATATTTGCATTTAAAGCCCCAACGTCAGAGACACACTGTATAATACAAACTGTCTCATTTATTAATACTAGTATAACTAGCTGAACGTGCGGCTTTGCCAACGTATTGCAAAGAAGACATACAACCCGCGATATAAAATATAGCCTGTACCACCAGAAAATGTATTCTACCCTCAGAATGATTTTTTGAAATTGTATTTAATCCGTTCCGGAGATTATCCAAAACATACAAACTAACAAAGCTACAAACGCACAGACTTTTCCTCTTTATAATATAAGTATAGATTAGGTATAATCAGAACAAGCACCCAAATTCTATTATGATGATTGATGTTACATTTAACAACCCCGTGAACACAATGTTCAAACGTATTTTTTATCAATAATCTGTTAGCAACACGACATATAATAAATAAACACGTGCTAAAGGGGGAGGCCGGGGCATTACATCTTTTACTTCCAGCTCACCGCCTTTTATTCCATAATTCTCTTTTCAAAACGGCCCTGCGTGTCCCCCACTCCCTCATTTAGGCTCGGCTTATATGGCGAATTTATGGTGGTACAGTAATATTATATTGTCGTATTGTGGGGCTTATGACTACGTTTTTAAGTGGGGTAGAAGTTGCGGTTATGTGATTGTTTTGAGGCCAATTCTGCATTTGGCGGTGAAGAGTCGGTTCGGTATCAGTACAGAATCATTATAGTGCGCATTAAATGAATGTGTCATTAAATGAATGCGTCCTGATTGGCACAATTAACACTGCGCAAACAAACCTACATAAACTTATACAATCAACGTATGCTTTTCCAGATGTGTTGTTCCAAATAGATATGAGCGAGATGGCATTCGGCTGTAACTTGCATCTTAATTTTTTTTTAAATATATTGTGAAGCAGGGGTGAACCGGTTTCTCTTATTAGGGTTTTCCATAGGGTTATTTTAGAAGTAGTTTTTAAAAACCCTATTTATAATGGTAACCTTATGATAAGGTAATCTTCCTGATATGGTAACCCTTTTGTTATGGTAAGCATATTGGATGTGGTAACCATAAGTTTACCCTAAACAAAACCCTGTCTCATTGGTTAACCATTGGGTACCTTATGGTTACCACATCCGATATGCTTACCATAACAATAGGGGTACCATATCGGTGAGGTTCCCTTATCATAAGGCTACCAAATTGATAGGGTTACTAAATCGAAAAGCTTAAGCCTGAAAAGGGGTTTTCCGGTCCTTGTAGTGAAGTATTTAATGTGAAAGTAATGTAGTAATGATATTTTTTCTAGTACCCATAACACAAGCCTTATTGAGCTTACTATGGGCCTAGTTCGATTAGTGAAAGACGGTCTAATTTTTATTTGTGTTTTACATCATCTCCACTTCCCAGAGGTTGTCTGGAAGGACATTGTTAATGTATAATTTAATTGTATCATTTTGATGAGCAATTAAGAATATGTGTACGAGTATTGTTTGTTTTGTAGTAGGTATATTATTAGCGAAAAGAGCATAATTTCAATAGAATATTTAATTTTGACCAAAACGATTTTGTTTTTAAGACTGGAAACCACCATGTGTGCCTCCACATCCGCTTCCGGCGATTTCCGGTGGCAGGTGGGGCATTGTTGTCAGTTGATTACACATTACGCCATATTTGATCGCTTACAATAGTTTTTTTTACATGCAACTGTCAAACATAAATTGAGTTAAAGCGGCAATGCTTCGTTCGCCTAATAGGCCAAGCAAATTAAATAAAAAAAAAACGTTTTGAGGAATTAATTCCCATTAAGCTGGAAATCGTTTTAATACCTTCATTTGGTTTTAAATGCATGTAATCCGATTATGCAACATTCCAGGAGGTGTGCATAAATTTTGGGAGCCCAATAACCGCGAAATTTTTGCTCTTTTTTCAGTTTTTTGCATGTGCACAAAAACAGTACGACGGACGGAAAATGTATTCTATCCAATATTAAAGAAGGTCAATGTATATGATGTGAAATTTTATTTTCTATATTTTTTATTGTCTGGGTTTTTCAGCAGTTACCTTTATTTATTTTCAAGGATATGTCGGTCTTGAAAAGTCGCAAAATGGAAGTTTGCACCTAAACGACCAAATTTTCCCAGTTTCTAACCTTGACCCTCTTAAATATTGAATAGCATACATTTTCTGTCCAAAGTACCGTTTTTGTGCTACTTGAAAAAAAAAACCAAAAATGTATGCACAACTCCTGGGATTGGGTAAAATTAGATTAAGCGTATTTAGGACCAAAGGAAGGTATTAAAAGGATTTCCAGCTTTATGGGAATTAATTGTTCGAAAAATTATATTTTCATTGGCTTATAATGCGATCGCCGTACTGGTTTCAAACTACTTCGGCCAACGACTGTCGTATTGACATTTTTGTTTACCACTTCATACATAGGTGACAGCAGCCGTCAGCCACGAAATGCGCACATTACATGCGGCTACCAACTTAATGTAATTACCCCTTTAGAGTAACAAGAGTATTTATATGGCGAAAGCTGTATCAAAATCTTCTAAATACAAAGTCATTACCATCACCTACTTATTAACCATATATTTTGCAGAGTATCTGAAAGTGCAAACATTTTTCAGTCACAATATGCATTTTTTTGTAGAAAGTTTTTTTGTACATACAGCGCTAACGAGACTCGAACGCACAATTTTTTTACTCATACTCATTTATTTATAAAATATAAAATTTTACATGTCAGAACTAATATGAATATTTTGCAAGGTTTAGGTTTTATTGATTTTATTTTATAAAAAATAAGCCTTTTTCAGCTAAAACCTAATTCATATTTTCATACAAATCAACGGAACTAAGCTAAAATGCTATATTACCACTTATATGCTAACGTAGTTTAGCGGTAGGTATGTGGCAAGCAGTTTTATGTTTTTAAGTTCAATAAAACTAAAAAATATATAATAATTGTCCATTCCATTCAGACTAAAGAAAAATTCGAATTAACAACGCTAGGCTTCAATAAAAAAGCTCAGGAGTCCTGGGATAAAATTAGTTTCCCAACTTATTACGGTTCCCTCGAGATGTCACCAACAACAAAAAAAACCTTTGCCAACTAATCATATTTTTTCGCGGCAAGACTTTCTAGGAAAAACAAAACGCGGTTGTTATTCAGAAAATGGTTTCCGACGTTATTCAGAAAATTTCTTGCAGTTCCGCTAACTTGAAAAGAGTTGTTGGCTTGTCACACGGCTAGTGACTGTTAAGTAATAATTATTTTAATTATTTATTTCATTTCTTCCTAGCGTTTTTGCCGGTTCGATCGTAAAGCAGCCCGGCGCGTCCGCTTTGACACCTTACCCTAAGATTTTGTATAGGTAAGTTATACGAAAGCAACTGCCAACCTTCCAACCCGGAGGGAAAACTAAACCTGTTGGGAATCGTTTTTTTTCTATTTACTTTTTTACATACTAGTTCACAAGGGCGTTGGCGACCGTTTACTGATTTGAGGCTCGTTGTGTTGACTTATAGAGAAGAGACGACGCAGGTCCCCGAGGACTAAGCCGTATAATTTATTTTGCATGGATTCATAATTATGGTGAATTTATTTTATTGTTTGCATTCATATTGGATATTTTTATAAAATTAATAAATGTATCTTGTCTTTGACGATCATAAAAACATTCATATGACTCTGCTTTAAGGATGAGTACTTTCCCAGTTGGGCTTCTCCCAGTGTGAGCGCTGTGACGTTGTGGAATGAGTTGCCTTTGTCGCTGAGACAGTCGCGGTCTGTTGCGTCACTTAAGGGGCTTACAGCTCCCAATGACCTTCGATCTGTTACTGTACGTATTTTCATGTTTTTTGTGGCTTGTTTTTGCGTGTTTTATAACAACAACGAGGTTCACCGAAATAGTGTCCCATATTTACTTAAAAACTCACCGTTTTTGAGATATATGGCAGTTTTAGGCCAAAAAAACAGTGTTAGGCCGAAAATAAGTAAAAAAAAAAAACTCTCTTGGGTTGTTAGAGACGTCAATAAGGAACAGTAACATGTAAATTTCATATATAAAAGTGCACAAACAACATACTAATATCGAAAACAGAGCTTTTTTTGACCATGTGTGAATAAATCATAAAAAAATATGTATACATTTTTTTCTAAAAAACTCTCTTGCAAAAGTAGATAAAGGATTGACGAACCGATTAACGTTTGTACCATAAATATATCTATTGTTATGACAGAGGAATATCAACTCAAAACACATCAAAACTAGTCAATTAGCGCTTGGAGCCCCTTAAGCTGGAAACGTACAGCGGTGGCGGAGCAGCGCGGAGGCGGTACCGGTTGTAATGTTCGAGCTAATAGGAAAGGGTCCGCAGTTGCACCGCACCGCCCCACGCTGCCACCGCTGTCAGTGCGTTTCTAGCTTTAATAATAATTTTAAGACGTTGTGGCTTTCCAATGACTTGTGAATTGGTTGAAAATAGAAGTATTTATTATATATTTGCGATATATATTATATGCTATAGAGTGTATTTAGGTATTATTATATTGTATATATATATATACAACGTGTCCCAAAACTCAACGATAAGCCGGCACCAGAGGATGGAGCTACTTATGATTAGTCGAGAAAAAATAAGGAAAAAAATATATCTCAATTATTTTAGAAATTACAGAAAAAAAATGAAATTCATCGAAAATCGACATCTCTAATGGTATTTTTAACGACCATGTTTACAAATATTCAAATATTACTGTTTTTTTTTTTGTTTTTGGAAACTTAAGTAGCCCTGCTATCTAACACAGTTCTTAAAAATACCATAATACATGTAGTTTTTACGCAAAAAATAATCAAAATCGATTTTGTCCCTACAATTTTGAAAGATTTTTTCTTACAGTCCACTTTCAATCATCATGGTGTAAAAAAATTGTATTAACACCACAATGGCAATTATTTTCAAAAATTGACGCAACTAACCAAGATTCCAAAATGGTATAATACTTTAGGAAACCTAGTCACAAAAAAAAAACAACGAATTTTTAAACAAGAATCGACATTATTTAATGTTGGCGGTAATCACTTTTACTGTACCCAAAAAAGGATTTTTGTTGTTGAAAAATGTTGAATAAATGCAAAGAAATGGTACAATTTTTTTTAATTTTTTTAAATTCATTTACTACATTATTAATACTACAGTAAATGTTCAAATTGCCTGCCACCGGCATTAATACAGACATGACATCGCCTTAGAAATGATCGTTTTATCCGTCGTGCATATCTTCTACCATTGATATGATCCGCAGCTTGTGTGATTTTTTGGCGAAGCTCGTCCAATGTTGCTATGGGTTTTGAGTAGACTTTGTCTTTAAGACAGCCCCAGTAGAAGAAGTCCAGGGGGTTCAGGTCGGGCGAACGGGGTGGCCACAAGATAGGACCAAGTCGCCCGATCCAACGCCCTGGATACTCTTGGTTTAAGTGTTCTCGCACTGCACGGGCATAGTGAGCTGGGCAACCATCATTTTGAAACCACATGTTTTGTAAATCACGTAAAGGCACGTCTTCTAATAATTCAGGCAAGTCGTTTTGTAAAAAGTTCAAATAGCCATCACCATTAAGGTTTCCTTGTAACTACGACTTGCCTGAATTATTAGAAGACGTGCCTTTACGTGATTTACAAAATTTTAAAGTTAGATAGCAGGGCTACTTAAATTTCCAAAAACAAAATAAAAACCGTAATATTTGAATATTTGTAGACATGGTCGTTAAAAATACCATTAGGGATGTCGATTTTCGATGAATTTCATTTTTTTTCTGTAATTTCTTAAATAATTGAGATATATTTTTTTCCTTATTTTTTCTCGACTAATCATAAGTAGCTCCATCCTCTGGTGCCGGCTTATCGTTGAGTTTTGGGACACGTTGTTATATATATATATATATATGTATTGTCATGTTTTTATTGGTCTAGAATTAATACCTATTTCGTTTTGTTTTTATTATTTTCTGTGTGTACACGTTGTATGGTACCTCGCCTAGTGCGAGTGAACCTACACGCCTCGCGATTCGCGAGTCATAAGAATGCCAGTGGTCTGGCTACAATATGTAGTTAACTTACTGATTTCCCGTCGCGCGATTTCGTGTCAATTCTGTCTGGTATCCGTCAAGGGTCAGTCAGAGTCAAGTCAAGTCCACCAAGCTGGTCTCCGGGACCGAAGAAGCGCCGTGATGTTCCACGGGCGGGCTGGCCGACAATGCGCGGTCTTGTCACGGGCACAAAATCTTCGTCCTGCACAGTTTCACCAAATGTTCGACCCGGACCTCGATACAAACCACCAAAACGAGTCTCCAAGTACTTTCACCAAATCACAAAACAAATAAAGCCAGACGTATGTCTACAAAGCGAGTTTTTTCCAAAGAACCACGTTTTCCGCACGAACGTGTTCACCCGTCCTTCATGCGACCGACCAGCGAAAAAATGTGTCAGTACACGTCACTGTCAAAATCTAAAGAGGGGCGCACAGATAAGGGCCGGGCAGACATTCAGCCCGAACACACGGTATAAGTTTCCCTATCTCGTTCTACCTACCATCCTCTCAGTTTCTCAAATGTTAGCTGGAAGAGATCCCTTATACGTTCGCCTTTATGCTTTGATCTATTAAATATCTACATGTATATATTTTTTCCTGTTATTGTGTACAATAAAGTGCTTACATACATACATACAAGAGCGCGATGACATTCCCTATCATTCATGAAAATAACTTAAGCGCGCTGGTTTATTAAATATCAAACCAATGCAAAGTCCTCAAAGAGTTTTCTGAACTTGTAAATCTTTATTCATAAACCTGCAGGGGGAAAACCTGCTCCAAGAAAGTCAGAATACAACCGTATATTCAGACATTTCTCACGAGTAGTTGAAAACTTCCCTATTGTGCTGTTTTATTATGTTGGCTCAGTACAATCTGCAAAAATCCTGTTAATTACGAAGTTGAAAATTAACCACATTGTATTATTTTAAACAATAACCACAAAAGGTCGTTGGGAGAATACTTGGGTAGTGGAGTTAAGGGGAAGTTAGTTGAAGTTACTGGGAAACTACGAGTAAGGTATGTCTGGCCACTGAAAGTGTTTCCCGAGGGTGATGACCAACTATACATGTGCAAAGATGTGTTTTCACAAATCATTGTATCAATTGACATGTAGAACTACGATTTATAAAGGAATTAATGAAATGAAATTAAATCAAAATAACTATTCAGAGTTCACATAAGCAATAGTTTAAAAACATAATATTAAGTAAGCTACGGTAGCCTAGTGGTTCAGGCATGCGGCTGTCAAGCGGCGGTCGTGGGTTCGAATCCCGGCTCGTACCAATGAGTTTTTCGGAAATTATGTACGGAATATTTACCGTTAGCTTTTCGGTGAACGAAAACATCGTGAGGAAACCGGTCTTATCCCAATAAGGTCTAGATTTCCCTCTGGGTTGGAAGGTCAGATGGCAGTCGCTTTCGTAAAAACTTAGTACCTATGCCAAATTTTGGGATTAGGTGTCAAAGCGGACTCCGGGCTCCTTTAGGGGCATAACCGGGAATAACGCTAGGAGGATGATGATAATGTAAAATTTAATATTGTTAATAATATAGATAAATTATTAATGTTGTCACAGGCACTCGTAAATATTGTCAATAGCCAAGGTCGGTGAATATTGCGATTCTTGTCGTAAAAGCCCGTCGCATATTCAACTCTACCTCGGCCAATGTTGACAACTCCGCAGGCAGTCCTTTTTTGACAAAGTGATATTTGTTACATGACCATTGAAAGAGTCTGTGGTGCTCATTGCAGAGGATAAGTTAGACCTGCCCATCGTCTTGGTTTGATCCACGATCGTCTATCGAATAAGACAGAAGCGTAGGATTTCCCTCGATTTCTTCAGGATCCCATCATCACATACTGGTCTGATGGCCATGGAACCATCTGGGAAGTATACCTTTTTAAAAAAAAAAATATTTTCCAAATCCGATCATCATTACTCAAAAGTCCAATACTAACTTCATCCTCTATTTTTTCAGCTTACGCTTTTATCCTGAAATTAATAAATAACGGAGTTTTGAGTAAGAAACATAAACAAAAAATATAAAATCGAATTGAGAACCTCTTCGTTTTTTTGAACTCGGTTAAAAAATGGTCAACATTGCCTAGTATCAATTAGCGATAACACTTAACAATAACAGACAATCGCTTAGTACACTACTTAACAATGAAAGACAATTGCATTGTTTATTAGGCTCAAAGAGAAGTCAAATCGGTCTAGAAAAATATTCTGCACTAATAATACCTACCTAGCTTTTTGCAAAATTTGATGATCCTAAATTAGTCAACACAATTCACGGCTATGCAATTGAGAAGCAGCTAATTTCGGAAAATCGCAAAATTCACGAACAATGCCAAACACAAAAGCTAACTTCGCAAAAATAAACGAAAAGCTATTAAACCAAACTTGATTAACTGGATTTACTCTAAACTCAGTTTCATCGTTTTATTACAGGCCCGATTTAGTATGTAAATCTGTTTAAAGGAATGGAACACCTTGTACATTTAAAGTTGGACAATGGCTGTAATTTGCGGTGTATTGGGCAAAGTGATTTGGCATAAAATTTGGGGTGAAGCAAAATTTATAAAATGTTATGCGTTATTTGCAACACTTAGTCACGGGCAAAGAAAAACATGATATCTTACCTATGTTAAATAACAGGGTGATCTTTTCATGTTCACAGTTTGATAAAAATAATAGATCAGCATATAAATGCACGGTTTATTATGTAAATTGAAATATGACTATATCTGTCAGTGATAAAAAGTATAGAAATTGATACAAAACTGCACGGCCATCACAAAACCGATAGATAGATAGATATCGTTTATTTGCTTGAATCATGGTCATTATAAGTGTTACATTTCAATTTTATAGTCCAGCACAATTCTGCCGGCTGATGGCGTGCAAATATTTAAAGAAAAACATCACATAAATTACAACATTTACAATTCAATAATATTCAACATAATAACAAAGTCCAGTATAATAATAACTAAAATAATTCCATTGTCATTGTTTCATTATATTAATAGGTACCTACTATCAAAACGAATTTTTCAACACACCTGCTCGTAAAGTAGGTCTTATTACAGCGTATTTACACTGATAATGCAGAATATTACCCATGCCGTGCCTTTTACATAACATTATCGCACTAGTGCCTTTTCATTACATATCTTTTTAAATATTAGCAAAATAATGCAGAATATTACCCATGCCGTGACTTTTACATTACATTATCGCACTAGTGCCTTTTCATTACATATCTTTTAACATTTTCATTTTTTATTTTTTATATTTTTTCCTCGCAAATGTGTTGAAAAACGTCGTATGAAACACGTGAGCATTGGTCATTACACTTCTCGTCTCCATTAAGCCTTCGCCTTCGGCTCAGGCTTAAAAACCGACTCGAGTGTAATGACCAACATAGCACACTTGTATCATAATGTACTATTACTTAACATTTACTGTGCGTACTTAGTATACCTACAACTTGACCGAGACAGGGATCTCTTTCTAATTACAACACATGGAAAGGTCTGGTGCTACACATGCCGTATTTTCCCAAAAACTGAAAAGAAGTGACGCCTTCCTCCTCCTAGAACAGCAATAGTAATTTCCAAAATAAAAACTAATATCGTGCCACATAAGCACAAACAGTCACATGTCAAATCCTTACCAAGGCATTGCTTTGCATCACATAGAATTAAGTTTATCCACAAAGCATTCAACAATAATGATTATTGATCGTAAACTGTGATTGACACTCACGCTAGCCGAGTGAAGTCTTATAAATTATTACCTACGGCCCTTGCGTAATACCTTAATAGGGTAGCAATGACTTACATAATGCCCAAGGCTGGAAAGGCTTGCACGTCATAGAGTCAGCGATGCCGCAATAAGTTTGACTTTATCGTTTCGCGATGAAGGAATCGGAAATTTCAAATTGGATACGTACTTCTGGGTGACGTTGACTGGCAATTTTAACGGGTTTATAAGGGTTCACACTCGATGTCATTTAAGATAGATAGGGCACAGCGGAATGTAAGAGAGGTAGACCACAGCGGAATCTTAAGAGAGTTAGGGCACAGCGGAATGTCATCTCACTCGTATGTGGAGCAGCCCAACTGGGGAAGTACCTCCCACCTTATAGAAGACCGCAGCCATAATGGCACCACAGCTTTGTTGTGTTGCTATATTATTGCATGCTATGAAGTATGTGCTGTTGTGTTCCTGGTGGTGAGTAAGGTCGCCAGAGCTCCCTAGGGTGCGCTGAGTTGGGAGCGAGAGAGAAAGGGTCGGCAACGCGCTTGTGATTCTTCTGGAATCACAAGTGTCCATAGGCTACGGTACCAGCTTAACATCAGGCAGGCCGTAAGTTTGTTTGCTACCGTCGTTGTATAAAAAAAACCATTAATAAGGCTTTAGAAACATTTTATTTCTACTACAGGCCTTAAATAGACGCCTAAAGTAGTTGTGACGTTGTTGTCAATCCATATTTATTGGTAAAATAGCTTCTCGGCTGCCCTTCGAGCCAATGAGATCTTTTGTGCAAACTCCAAAGCTCCAGCATTTCCATTAACCTGGTGATGGAGCTCAGTGGGAGTATTTTGAATTCCTTTGGTGACATTCCATTATTTGTCTGGCAAGAGCACGACATTCCCAAAAGGGTTCCAACGACTCATCATAGGATGATACTCGAGGGATTGAATATTTCTTTACTAAACCTCTGTTCCTTTATTTAAAATCCTTTAATTAAATGTATAAATATCGTTAGCAGCGTAACTGCTTTATACATAAGTAATTTACTTTAAAAACAAAGTTTTAACCGACTTATATTCAGTACTCCGCCAAACCACATGAACATTTCCACATTTCTTTTCTAATTAACTCACACACCGATACACACAAACACACGTACACACAATAACTGAGACATTTCGTTCCTGACAAACAGCGAGCAATTCAAACTGGATGTATATAGTTACATTACATTAGTTTTTATGCAGAAAGAGGGAATAAACTCGCCTTCCTACCCAAGCATGTTAAGAAAGCGTATCTTCAGAGTTCCTGTATCGAAGGTTCGAACTAGCAAAACGTTTAAGTCCTTCATCTTCCCTTACATCTACAATGTGATTATTAAAAGGTGTGATCTGAAGCACTGCCATATCTCCGAGGCAAAAACTTTAGTACGTAAGTTTTTGTTGTTCCAAACTTACAGGGAATCTGAGGATATGTTGGTTTTGTTAGTTTAGTAGCTATAGCTGCCAACCGATCTCAAGCACCATCTGACTCACTGGGCGACTTATTTTCCCTAAACATAGTTTCTTACATAAACACTTACACAATGCATACACAGAATCCCCACACACACACACACACACATACATACACACACACACACACACACACACACACACACACACACACACTCGTACTCACACTAAGAACTCAACAGTGTTATTAATCTCAACTTAGTTAGTAAAATAGTAAAACTTATCTCCGTTACATTCGTTAAATTAAATAAAAATCTTTAAATTTAAATTGTTCTGTATAATGCATGTAGGCTAATATATTTAATTTAATTTCTTAATGTTAATCATTTTTCAATATGGCCGCTGTATAATATGGGTAATTGCGCATGTTTCTAACTCCCACGATACAGGCCTAGCCTAGTGTGTGAGTTGCCGATAAATTGTACATAGTGTTTACTCTTTTTTTGGTCAATAAATATTTTTTACTTTTTTTTTACATTTTTACCAGGGTCTGCCTGAAAACCAGCGTGGCCTCACTGTAACATTATGCTGAGGCAAGCTCCTTTTTTAACATCACACACACACACCATAACTGTAACATTAATTTTTAATTTATATTTTTATTATATCTTAAGGTTCACATGTATCTTTAATTATAATTTAGTGTGATGTGATGTTGAATAAAGCTTTTCTTTTCTATTCTATTCTATTTATATAAATCTCCTTAACTTACAATGATTATAAGACATTGTGTAATGTTCGAACATAACATATTTTTTCTGTAATAACCATGGATTATATATATAGTCTTTCTACGAAAAAAATAGTCATTAGACTTGAGATATAACTAGGTATAGCTATAAATTTTACTATGGCACTACCATGTATTTCAATTATTTTCTGTCCGAAAGACTTCAAGGACATCATTATAAATATCATTATCTGACACCATTATTGCATTACGAACTTATGTAAAAATATTTAACAACACTTGTACCCAAACCATCTAATACAAAAATCGTGACCAATTTAAACCAGGCATGAATAATTCGACCAAGCATCCCCTGTTCCATACATCAAAAAAATGTAAACTCTAATAGTGGCACGGTGACTCCACAATAGCCCAACCCGAAGGTACGACGAGGCACATAAACTTTGATTAGCCCGTGCCTTCCCACATTAGAATGCCGGAATCACGGCCGGGCGTAATTGAATTCTCTAGGTCATTGCACATTCCTTATTTTTTAAAATTTATGCATTACCCCAAGATTCCCTTGTCTTCAGCCAGTTTTATATTACCTGCCTGTAATAGAACTTTTACGACGGCGTGTATCACGGTACAAAATTGAGTTCTGTAATTGTAGCTTCCTTTTGTACAAGTGCTGGATTTTTTATTTTCCGCCCGGGTTTTTTACAGGTGGGTTTACGGCGGTGTTTGGATTAGTGCGTGGAAAGTTGGCTTGTTGCGAGATATAAAAATGTCTGAAAATTAGGTGTATAAAATAATTAAAGAAATCTGCCAAGGCATGGGGAAAAATTCAAAATGTATTTAATTTGTTTTATACCTTTACGCATGGAAATCTATGCCAAGCATACGAATAGTTTTTGTATCACTCATAATATACATATAATATCATATAAAAATAAACAAATAACATAAAAAAGATAAAAATTATTTTAACTAAGTAACGACTGTCAACTTTTACTAATAAGGTATATAAAGTGTAGGTATTAAGTTCAAAATACAATTTGAATAATTTATTTGTTAAACACAGGTATACAACGTATCAGTGTCGCGCAACTAGGAACAAAAAGATGAATGACGTCCATTTGCTCAAATTCAGCATCAAATCTGACAAGTTCTGACAAGTGACAAGTTTTCTATCTGTGCTTTTGCTATAGCGGGACTCATGCTATTTCCTAATTCCGTACTTTCTCTTTCTGTTATTTTGTCATGGTGACTTTGGCCGGTTACGATGGATATTATAACTAGTTCGAATTTAACCTATATTTTTTAACAATATTATCAACACATTTTATTACTTATACATTAAAAACAAATATTTACAACAAGTATTAATATTAAAAAAAGAACGGATGGGCGATGTTGGGTAGAGCTGCCCCGTCGTTGAGGACGAAAAAATGCTTTACTGATCTGAATGTGTGCCGGGTCCCGCGAATGCACATGCTTAAGTGCAAAATACCTATACTTTTTTTATAATTCTCTATCCAAAGTATACCAGTTTTTTACTCTGGAGTGTAATACAGGTCTGTGTCGGCATGTAACTAATGCACAATAAGCCTGGCAACCATAAAAAAATCTAATACTTGATGTTTCATCATTATTATTATATGAACACATTAATATCATCATTACATAAAGGTGTCTTGTGTGAGCAATCTCCATATATTTAATTTGAGCCTTTTCTTTCTGATGCGTCATGACATTTTTTTCCTTGTTCATTACATTCTATAAAACTTTATGTTTTATTTATAATGAGAATGTGGACATGTGTTAAACATGTTATGTACAAGTTGCAATTAAAAAAGAACCATGATTTTTTTTATGAAAAATGTGCAAATGTTACTGCTGATTTAAATGTCAACTTTATATGAATTAGTAGAGAACAGAAACTAGGTATATGTTCTCTACTCATTCATATGATAGGCTTGTGTCCTCAATTTTTTACAATGCTATTCGAACCAGTTTTATGAGAAGAACAAATTTAATGTTTGTATGGGAACAAGCTACGGTAGCCTAGTGGTTCAGGCATGCGGCTGTCAAGCGGCGGTCGTGGGTTCGAATCCCGGCTCGTACCAATGAGTTTTTCGGAACTTATGTACGGAATTACCGTTAGCTTTTCGGTGAAGGAAAACATCGTGAGGAAACCGGTCTAATCCCAATAAGGTCTAGTTTTCCCTCTGGGTTGGAAGGTCAGATGGCAGTCGCTTTCGTAAAACTAGTGCCTATGCCAAATCTTGGGATTAGGTGTCAAAGCGGACCCCGGGCTCCTTTAGGGGCACAACCGGGAATAACAACGCTAGGAGGATGAGGATGATGATGGGAGCAACTACAATTAACACACATATAACTCAAAATGCGGGCGCTGAAACGCTTCATACTAATTGACATAGAATTATGATGTCTCAGTTTAATATTGGTACTAATCGTTGTAAGGAAAATCAAGTAAATAGCTGTTTCTGTTGCTAAATACCGCGTTTAGATCCATAGTTGTCATACAAATTGGTTTCTATAAAAGTGTAAGGATTTTATAGGTAGCTTTAAATGTAATCTTGGACAATTAAAAAATGCATGGGTATATATATGCATATCTTTTTATGATTTTAATTATATTTTGTAATTTTTACTTTATTACAATAACTTGAAGGTTTACTTTTACTGAGCAACACTAAGTTATCGATTTGAACATGAGGAAACTACCCTATCGGTTTTATATCACTACTTATTATGCAACTGTTGGGACTTCTTAAAATATAAATAAATAAATACAGAATCACATAGAGCATTGCCTTAAAAACCATGGAAAAACTTCTCCTTACCCCATAGCAGTATACTAACGTGTAATAGATATTATAATACAGCGACTCGGCATGCGTGTCACGCGCACGCCTATATAAATAAGCCGGTCACAGTTATTGCGCTGCAATTCGTTTCACCTGTAATTTGATGTACGGCTCGAGAAATAAAGGAATACGCCATTCTTGCCAGATATTGTGTGATATTGCGGTCTTATTTTATTTCTTAGTAGTGGGGCGATCATTGTGGGGTATTTGATTAGCGTAAAGTATTATGGCCATAAAATGTTAGTTGAACGAGAGCGAGAAGTGAACGAAGTTTTCTGCTTTAGCTTGAGAAATAGTAGATTGTACAACAAGCGCATAAAACGAGCCATTTAACTTGACCCGTTTATATCCACCCGAGCCACCGGCGAGGGTGGATAGAAGTCGAGCTGTTAAATGGCTAATTTATGCTCGAGTTATACACACTGCTTTTCACTACGATTGCGAGAACATAACAAATAATTGCAAAATTAAATTAAATAACAGCTCACTCACTTAACTTTATAAAGTTTTTATGTTTAATTTTCGACACGTGATATTAGACTTAGGTACTTCATACTGCCAACTCATTTAATAGTTCAATACGTTTTAAAATAATAATTGACTCTTATTTTATCTGGTTTTATTAATTTAGTAATGGAAAACACGGATGTGAAATTTTTAAAAGCAAATCAATTCAAATGACAAATTTATTCTACGAAATTTTATGGCTGTAATAAGGCCCGATTATCTAAGTCTTTAAAACAATTTTACTTTGTGCACTAGAGCATAAAAGTGGCATTTTGTGCAGCATACATCCAGCACAAAGGCGAACTTTGCGAGCATGAGAAGTAAAAACATTATTTCGTCTTCCCGTTTGGCCATTTGTTCTCAACTACAGGTTGCATTTCTTAATAGGACTACCCCGGTGGTGTAGCGCCTCTCCTTGTGTTCGCTGAGGCCCACACGGACGGTTTTCAAGCGATTATACGCAAGAAAATCGTCTCGATGCTTAGCCGGTTAAGGGAAAGTTCCAACAGCATTCTGAGTGTCATTGCCGACAGGTACGACTGCCCTATGTTGGCGCATCGGATCGGTCAAATCAAAGCGGTCGCCAAATTTAGATCTAGGTATTTAAATATAGATGTAGGATGAGTGGAATGGAACGTCAGAATGAACGAATGAGTTGCAGAGCAAAAATGATTAGAAGTATGTACGAGTGTGAAAGAGAGAGCGAATGCGTGACTGGGGATTTTTGAAGGAGACGCACACAGGAGACTAAGATTAACGCTTAGACGAGGTGGTTGTAATTTTCCGTTTATTTCACGAATATAAGCATTTACTTGTTAAAAAGTGGTTTCAGTACGCCCCAATCCCACATAGATTGTATCCTTAGAGGCTAATACCTAAATAGGTTAAGAGCGCACATTATCTGAGCCTTTTTTCAGATTCGAGAATTCCGAATAAATATTTCTGTCGCGCTGATGGAGGCGGGGCCGTGCGCGAGCTTGTGTGCACGCACGCACACAGATTTAAATTTAAATTTAGAATACAATGTTACACAATTCATCGGTGATGATGACATACCACTGTTGGCTATTAAATTATGTCTTTTACGACACATTGACAAACTTACCAGTCACAAATAAGTAGATTAATTTCTAGTAGTATGTCACGTCGTGGCGTGGTCAGTAATCGTTAGCTTTCCGATTCAGATCAGAGGTCTCAGGTTCGAATCCCAGAAAGTTAAATTTATTTTTTATTTTGTTACGTTTATAAGTAGAATATGGAATTCAATAAAATGATGTGTTTATAAAAAAAAAACAGGTTTAGTTGCATTTTTATTTTTAATTTACACTTGCAGCTCGCGTGGTTTCGCCCGCGTATTGTAAAGAACGCAATATGTAAGACATGGACTTAGGCTATGTGCCTAAGTCCATGTCTTACACAGGTGTATGGATTTTTGAAATCGGACCAGTGGTTGAGGTTCCAGAAATTACTTCCTACATACAAAAAAGTTTTTGTCAA
This sequence comes from Epinotia brunnichana, assembly GCA_963854355.1. Classification (NCBI taxonomy): domain Eukaryota; kingdom Metazoa; phylum Arthropoda; class Insecta; order Lepidoptera; family Tortricidae; genus Epinotia; species Epinotia brunnichana. The sequence goes on from OY977945.1 coordinate 28,757,016, forward strand.
AATTTTAGCTTTGGTACAAGCTTTTATTGCCAAATGTACTTTTCTGTATGCCGTCATCAACTACTCATTGATACAATTCTAGCGAGCCCAAATTCAACAGGGTTATGTCGGTTAAGTACTGAATTCCCATGGCCACCTTCTGTCTCCATCATCAGATCAGCTTGATGTTACCATAATATTAAATTGTCATCCAAACTATACTTATACTCAAAACTTCAGCCCAATCGGTTACCGGGAAGTGGGTCAAATTAAACTTGCAAGATTTGATTTCAGACAGACAACGGGACAGGTAAAACAAAAACATAAAAAATTGTAAAAATATAAGATTTTTTAAGCATAGTAGTAATTATTTTCAAATAGTCACGTTCAAGTCACGAACATAAAATATGTTATCATATAACAAAATTCGCTAAGTTGTCCTTATATTAGTCACTTTACCCTATCTATTGTCTTACAATTTTAACGGGTTAATTCACAGTCAAGTAATACACATTTATTAACAAAGTATTGCCCTTGTTGGGTATTTGCTCAGCAGGTGTACTATCTGTCAGGGTACCTACCTATTTTATGGCATTATGATATTCGAAATAAAACTTTATTTTGACTTACCTGCTATCAATTACTTATTCTGTGTCAATAGGAAGTGAATTTCCCTCTTATACTTCTAACAAAAGGCCATATAAAAAGAAGATATCGATGACTTTAGATTTATCGATAAATTTTCACACCACTAGGATATCGACCTTTAGTGTCGACGATTGCCTATCACTTTTTCGTCTGTGTACGTATTTACCATATCGTTACCGCCCCAAAAAATATTGTGATAAGGACAATTGCAGCTCCGACAAAGTCCCAGGTAAAAATCATAAGAATCGAGGTTTCGTTCTCGACTGTTTCCTCCTCCGAAACTTTATCAATCGTAACCAAATTTTGGTAAATGAATAGGAAGGAAATGTTAAATGTCGGACTGTTTTGATTTTTGCGCTTATTGCTAACAGATTTGCGTACTAAGCGTATGTTTGCGACTATGTAATTTGGCCGTTTTAAGCTTTCTTTAAATACCCTGAGAAAATTACGGTTTTTTTGGAAATAATTCAATGTCAGGCTATTTATTTGTATACGGCTTTTATATGTTATTTTAAACAACTTTTACTATTGACATCAATAATTCTATGGACCGGAAGTTAGGAAAAAATAAATAACCCGCAAGCAAAAATGCTATCAATATGTTTATAATGAAAACATGTTGAGTACACAAATTTGGAGACTTACTACCTGAATCCAAAAATATATGCATTAGGAAATAACGGCATTTAAATTAAATATTTTACGACCTTGAGATGATATTGAATTTCATCTGGCCTATAGAAAGGTTTATTCATTAACAAAAATAAGTTGATTATGCGCGTATCCCAAAGAACGTATATAGACGTAGTCAATTATAAATTAAAGAAAGTTTATACCATTTTTGCCTGATTTTTACGAAATTTATGAAGATTACTTTTCATTATTTTTTACCGTATCGGTATTAAATTTAGGTGGATTATTAATGAATATTTAGTCAAATTACCCAATCTATTTTTTGGTGTAAAAATATGGCTGATATCGATATATTGTTGTGTTTTCATAGAGCGAAACCGTAAAGTTCTCAGGGTAAAAGTAACCTAGCACTTATAAAAATAAGTATATCAAAAAAAACAAAACGTACCGACACAGATATTGAAAATATTGATATTATTTTTAAAAATCATAAATCTACAGTCAAAAACCTCGGAGGAAACAGTCGAGAACGTTTGTATGGAAAAATGGCCAGTGATATTTCCTCTTAAGATTAAACTAACAATATATTATATGGATGCACAAAAAAATGTCTGAAATAAATAAATCTATTCCATTAACCGATTCTCATGAATTTTTTTGGGCAGGTTCGATATTTTTTATTTTTTTATTCAAATATTATAATAAAAAAAAGTTTTAAATTCAAACTCGCGAGTTCTACAGCAGCTCACAGAGCTACGTACTAACAGCCATAATAACGCCACTACTGTCAGGTATGTGGTGTTGCGTTCCGGGTGAATAAAGTCGCCAGAGGTCCCAAGGATAATGTTATGTTGAGAGTGAGGGACCCGCGTTCGTTCCGAGTTATCAACACACCGAATCCTCAATGCAATAAACGGTTGACAACGCGTTTGTGATTCTTCTGGAATTTTCATAGGTTTTAGTGTCTGCTTACCATACCTCAGAAGGAGGGTTGTTTTTCGCAGCGTTTGTGGACAAAAAAAATATATTTCACGGGCAACAGTCCAAACTGCTTGATGGATTTTTACATAAGAGGTGTCATTAGATTCCTTATTTATAATCGTTTAAGTGACTAAGGCAATAATATAAAAAAAAGAGGTTTTTAAAAAAATCTTTGACTTCACTTCTTGAAATATAACACTTTAAACTCTCGCGCTTTAGACCCGGGTAAAACAGTATTTTAAATATGGTCAAAAGTAAATATTTTTCTGTCAATTTATTATGAAGTTCAAATAATGATCTGTTACGTTAAGTCTATTAGAGATTAGTGTCCAAATCTAAAAATTGTACGTATTGCCTGCAAATCAATACCGCCAATGCAAAGCAAAATTGAAGCCGACTGCTAGATATCCATTGCACAATTAGGCAGCCTAGCAAACTTGGCAGGAAAAGTCTAGCTCACTATTCGATTCCAATTATTAAACATTATAATATTACAAATGTCTGTTCTAATTAGCTATAATAATATTAAATGACCGGGGTTCGCCCCTAGGATTCAAATCGGAGATACATAATAATAATATTCTTTTCTCAAATATGCAATGAAATGTCTTCATTACGTGGGTTATATCAGGCTTCAAAGTATCACGTTTCGGGCGGATCAACTCGAGAGAACTGTAAAGGAATTTCATACGAAATTGAAGGCCTAGGCCGGGAGGTAATTTTTTTAAATTTTCATTCCACTATTTTGTCACACAGCATTACGACATTCAGCCATGAAAATTAGTTTGATTTGAGGAGTTTTTATTTATTTATTTCATTGCATGTTTGAGAAAAGCACTGTACATGCCTGGCCGTGAAAAGGGCTTGCCGGGTGAGTAGTTATAAACGTGACGTATCACGTAGCTTCGTAAAGCTTCTGATAATATTTAAAATACACACATGTATATCTTCTTTCCCGGCGTCTGCAGTAATGTACTATTTCTCAAACATGCAATAAAATATTCTCTTTACGTTCCTTTACGATTAATAGACTCGGAAGTATCCTTTTTCGGGCGCAGCATCTCGAGGCAGCCTGAAATGGGATTTCATACAACTTTTCAGGCCTAGGCCTGCAAAGTAACTTTCTTTTGTTTCAACGTCCAACCTCATACCGACAGCGTCAAAGATTGGCGGCAGGTTTTACGAACAGCTGATTTTTTAATTTTTATTTATTTCATTGCATGTTTGAGAAAAGCACTATACATGCCTCGGCGTGAAAACGGATTTCCGGCCAAGTAGGTATATGTGTTTTCCCAGCCTCTGATTTATTATACTATTATTGCACCACAACATAAGAGAAACATGTTACAAGAGGTTGATAAATTAAATAATGACAACAACAGGCGGTTTTACTGCTTTAAAGCGATCTCGTTTAAACAACTTTAGGATAGCAGGAAAATTAATTTAGCAAAAACAAATGAAAACGTTTTCATATGTTTTTGCTAAATTTATTCTATAACTATGTCACAAACAACATACATATTTATTTCATAAAAGACAAAATACTAAAACTTAAACTACATAAAATAAAAAACAAACGAATGTAAAATAGTACATTGTACAACAAGCGCATAAAACGTGCCATTTAACCTGAGACGTTTATATCCACCCGAGCCACCGGCGAGCGGCTAGTTAAGTCGAGGCGTTAAATGACTAATTTATGCCCGAGTTATACACACTGCTTTTACTTCGATTGCGAGAAAATAACAAATTATTGCAAAATAAAATAAAATAATACCTCATTCCTGTCACTTAACTTTTTAAAGTTTTTACACGTGATATTAGACTTAGGTACTTCATTCTACCAAGTCATTTAATGGTTCAATAGTTTCAATACGTTTTCAAATAATAATTGACTCCCATTTTATCTGGTTTTATTAATTTAGTAATGGAAACACGGATGTAAAATTTATTAAAGCAAATCAAATCAAATGAAAAGTTTATTCTACGAAGTTTTATTGTGTGTGTGGCTGTTAGGCCCGATTATCTTACTCATTAAAACAATTTTACTTTGTGCACTAGAGCATAAAAGTGGCATTTTGTGCAGCAAGCATCCAGCACAAAGGCGAACTTTTCGAGCATGAGAATGTAAAAAACCTTTTTTATAACTAAAATAACGGGTCTCCTCGCGGCATGGTGCCGAAGATGCTGGCAGCATTTCCCCGCTGTATCGCAATACTAATCCGTTGAGCGAGGAATTTTTTAAATTAATTTTCCTGCTAACAATATATAAATCATCTATTATGCCTCACGTTCTGCTGATGTTGGTAGATGATTATGCTGATCATGGTTGTTCATCATGTTGCTCTCACTGCGCCTGAGGAAGTTTCTGTTTGGCCCTATGGTTGACCATGGCTTGTGGCATTAAGTCCGCCATTACTACCTATTTTTATTTGTGCAATAAAATTTAAATAAATTAAATAAATAGAAGGAGACAATCTTACACAAATCGAACTAGCCACATACATAGTAACCTCAATAAGGCTTGTGTTATGGGTACTAGACGACGATATATTTAATAGATAAAAATACTTAAATACAAGACTCAGGGAAAATATTCATTGGCAGGGTTTTTTTTTTATTTTTTTTTATTTTACGACGGTGGCAAACAAGCTTACGGCCTGCCTGATGTAAAGTTGGTACCGTCGCCTATGGAGGCTTGTGAGTCCAGAAGAATCACAAGCGCGTTGCCGACCCTTTATTCACTTGAGGATTCGCTGTGTTGGCAGATAGAGACATGCAGGTCCCTCACTCTCAACACAGCGCACCCTAGGGAGCTCTGGCGACCTTACTCACCACCAGGAACACAACACCACATGCTTCATAGCATGCAATATTATAGCAACACTACAAAGCAGTGGTGCTATTATGGCTGCGGTCTTCTGTAAGGTACTACTACTTCCCCAGTTGGGCTGCTCCACATACGAGCGAGATGACATTCCGCTGTGGCCTCCCTCTCTTATTACCCACGAGGTTACTTTGGTCATCAAATACACAGACATTATTACTATTGGCGACACGTTTCGGGCTAATGAGCAACGACGCAAAATTAAAGTGTAGCATAGGGGTAATAGTGGGATGTAGAACAGGAAGAATTAGTAGGATAGAAGGAAGGAGGTTTTTTGTATGAGTTAAGTGTTCAGTCTTTTCTGTGAACACATCCAAAATTTTAAGATCGTTTTGAGCAATATTTTTTGTTTCGCTGTACCCCATACATACAGGTATGTAAAGGGCCTTTGTGCCTTATGACTCGTAACTACGACCGGAACCTAATTTACATGTGCCTGAACCGGTTAATTGTCTGATAGGAAAGGCGCCTAGTTTTCGTTCTTGATTACTTATCACCCGCGTGTTGCGCAGCGCATACTACATAATAAATGCACCGCACTATTAATCAGCCGGGATTGAAATGAAGTCGATAGTTTCAAAATTGAGGTCCTAATCATACATTGGATACCTCACACGTGATATACGGCAGTCCATTGTGAGCGGTAGGACAATCGTTTGAGACACAACTTTCCTATTACAAACTTTGCAAAGCATTGGACCAAAAGGGATTAAAGTTTTATCATAATCCTAGGGGAACGCAAGCGAATTAAATGGGCCAGGATTACGGAAATGTTTTTAAGGACTGCTAACATACCATCGTACCTAAGAAGAATTTTGCATTTGATGATGCAGAGCCGGTGCGGTATTTGGTAAGCTGTCAACTGTCAGTTAAGTCGGTAGGTACAGATTATTTGAGGCTAAATCATACTGGCGCGGCCTGCGGTGGGAGAATTTTAAACTTGACTTGTGTGTGTAAAACAGTATTTTAAATATATCAGTCTGTGAAAGGCTTATATATAGTCCTCCTTGTCGTATCCGATGTCGTATCCCTTACAATTTTCTCTGGTGAGCACGAATATGGCTCGCAAAGCCGAACTTAGTTTTAAATGTCCGGTCACATTGTGTGCAGTATAGCTGGCCCTGGTTATTGTAAGTATATCCATAGGATGGTCTAGGTCGAGTTTTCCGTAAATGGCGCTTTTGGTCCAGGTGTTCAAGTCGAGCTACTTCAAAAGAAGCTACATCTTTTCTGACTTTATTGAATGCATCGTAAACAACGCATGTGGAAGGTGTCAAGCTTTCTAATATCTCCCTTGTACAAGCACCAGCACTCAGCAGCATATGTGAGTATTGGGAGTACCAGCAGACAGAAAGCTTGGTTTGGAGTTTCAGATCGTGCGATTTCCAAACACGTTGGTTCAATTTGCCAAAGGTGGCGGCAGCTTTGGCTATGCGTAGTGGGATCTCTGAGGCAAGGCGATTGTCACTTCGAATTTGGCTGCCCAGGTAATTAAAGCTAGTCACTTCCTTCAGCACTGAACTGCCCACAGTAATTTGAGCTGTATCAGCACTGCAACCTCGGGGTGGTTGCTTAAGTACCTGAGTTTTGGCGACACTTATAACTAGGCCAAATCTGTCACACGAGTCACTCAAAGACACCATGAAGCATGAGTGCATCTAAGCTGCTAGCCATCATGCATACGTCATCGGCATACAGGACTTCAAGCATCCATACCTGGTGAATTTTTCCTTTTGCCCTAAAACGCGAAAGATCAAAAACTCCCTTGTCTGATCGTACGTGGAGCTGAATCGGTTCGCTGTTTCGGCCAAGCGCGTTTCACATTACAGCGGAGAAATACAGAGCGAATAAAGACGGAGCCATCACGCATCCTTGCTTGACACCACTAGTTACCTGAGATGAGTCCAAAAATTCACTGTTGTGCTGAACCTCATATTGACGTGGAATCGCCTAATTAGGTTAACTAGCTTAGCTGGACAGCCAATTTTCTCTAAAATCAACCTGAAAGGTTTAATACGTGTGTGTAAAGTGAAAGGCTTAATACGTGCCTAAATAACTTTTCATTATTTATTTAATCGTATGGAATACATAATTTGGGTTTTGAGTTTGTCACTATTTAGTACCACCCAGGGGACACGTGCAGGGTTGTGGTAGATAGCTCCTGTGGACGCAAGTGACAGTTGTCCCCCATTTGTCAACTGAACGGGCAACTCGACTGTAAGAAGCCGCCCGAAGGCCTCTAACTCGGCTTAACGACTACTGTCATAGATAGCAGCCGGGATCAACTGCTTAGCGTGCCTTCCAAAGCAAGGAAGTGCTCATTTATAGTAACCACTCAAACAGGCGGTCACCCATCCAAAGACTGACCACTGCCATCTTTGCTTAATCGTTTCCGATTTGCAGGCGCCGCTAGGCTATGCACTTTTCATTTAAAATTTATGATATTAAAAATAAGTCCAAATCTGATGTGTTCCCTTTTTTGTAAGTTCTGTTTATTGGTAATGTAAAGTATTTTTTTTTACTGAAATGAAATACCTACCGTATTATTATTATTTTAGTTGCCATTCTACCTACATCTGTAAAAAAGCTTAGAGAAGAGATTAGGTATAAGAAATAAAAGCAAATTAGGTTAAGTTACAAATGTTATAGTAAATGAGCGCGCCTCACCATCAAACTTAATAGTTTGGCGAGTATATATTTGTAATTTATCATTTAACTTGTATATGGAATAAAAATATACTTCCAAAGGGGTGATTACACACGTAACTTTTTGAACGAGTATTAGACCAAATTAACTGTAATTTTCCAATACAAAAATTACATTAGAATCTCTACGTAACGCAATCGACTAGCAGATTGGCGTGAGGTGCGTGGAAGTGGGACGCTTTTCTAAGGTATCACTGTCTCTGTCTAACAAAACACGAGAATATACCATTGCACCGCAATCCTATTTTAATGAAATACTTCCGTAAAACTCATCTATCCAGAAAATAATACACTTTGAACTTTTTGCGTGTTGTTTTAGGGTATAAAATCGAAATAACTTACAGGTTGCCAGGTGAAATATCGGTAATACGACATGACCTTTCGGTGAAATAATAATTTTCCATCATGTCAGTCATCATTGTTGATACAAAAGTACTCTCTGTTTTATGGATATAACTGAAATGAAAAATGACTTTTTTTAACTGAAAATGTTGTTTTAGTAATGAGATAAGTTGAATTAAGTGAATTACCGAAATTATAATATCGTAAATGTGGATTATCTCCGAGTATTCATCTTTGGCACAGTATACCACGTAGCATTAAGTGATTTTAAACATTATATTTATTTATTTAATAAAAGTTAGTAAACTGCATTAACAAATGACAATGAGCTGATCTAATGATGGAACCGGAAGGTGGCCATAAAAACTTTATAATAAATAAAGCAAGCTTATCCTACTTGCGTTCATAATAATCATGAAAGAGTGTTTGTTCCTCACATCATAGATATGTTGGTTAGTTCCGCAAAATACCATTTAGAAAATATTTGTTTTCAATCAATCAATCAATAATTTTATTTCGGAATAAATCCATATTTTCATCGGTTTAAACGGTTAGATAGATAGATAGGTTGTGTGTCTCAAGGGAGCCAAATGATTTATTTTCGGCGAGGGCGATATATTGAATCCTGAATGAAGCGAAAGATTCCACAATAAAATCCTGAGCATAGCTGGATTCTAAAGCAAAATCTTGAGCGTTACGAGGGATTGAAGTGGCTTACGTCCAAGATGGAAAGAAAACTTATTCGAGGGCAAAAATGGCTCTTTTCTGAATAGCAGTTATAAAAAACATTTTATTAGTCTATTACGACACGTCCAACGCAAATTAATTCAAATGAAAAGTTGATTTAAGCCAACGTTACCAATACTAATTCCACTGTTTAATTTAGGTACAAACTACTGGAACTGTGTTCTGAAACAATGTTCTAAAACTATATTTAGCTATTCCAAAAACCAGACGTTCCCGAGTGAGCGAAATAAGAGAAAAACTGGGACCATTTGTATTGTCTATGGCTTAGTTTGTTAAAGCAAATGGGTATAAATAAATAAACTGGAAGTACCTCTAACTGAGATTTTAACTCACTGGCAATAATCGCTACGCGCTACGCCCGTAGCCGATCCTGCGGGTTTCCTCGTAGCGGAAAGCGACTACGGTGTAGGCGCCCGCTAGTAGGGTTCTGGGCACTGAATGTGTTAATAATATGCCAGTGGCCCCCTATTACCCCGCTTTTAAATTTGACGCCTGACCATTGATAATTTACCAAGCATTCATGGGTCATTATGAATTGATAATATCCAGCGGCCATCTTACTTGTAAACACAGGAATCTATGACAAATTGCCATTGTAAGATGAGAATTATTAGTTTATACGCTAAGTTGTAGTACATTTTAACAATTGTTTTTACAACCGAGATTTCAACACACGAGATTTCCTGCCGCCAAGATTGAATCGCAAAAATTCGCTCGAGATCTCGTGATTTCGGGACCTCGTGAGATCGAGATTGCATTCCCTTAGTAGAACTGTGAGCTGTAGAACTCGCAAGTCTGAGTTTTTGTCAAAAAAAAAAACAAAAACTGAATCGACAGACTAACCCGACACGCTCCCTAGGGTACGTTGCGTTGTGTTGGGAGTGAGGGACCTGCATGTCTCTATCTGCCAACACAGTGAATCCTCAAGTGAATAAAGGTCTGGAGTCACAAGTCTCCATAGGCGACGGTAATCGCTTAACATCAGGCAGGCCGTAAGCTTGTTTGCCACCGTAGTAGTATAAAAAAAAATCAATCTACGTATTACTCATACTTAGGTCGATGACGTTACGTATTGTACGCGCGTCAGGTAGATCTAAATGTCACTTTAATATGAAAAAATGACATTTAAATTGTCCTAACTTGCGTTCGAAACATTACCTGATTACCCCTCTGTAGAGAAGAACAGGCTGGATAACCGAGAACTTTGGCCCATGCTGAAACAGAAAATTTCGTTCCCTTCACTTGCTCATAAAATTATTTTTTCACACCTTTCATTCAGAAATAGTACATTATTGCAGAGGCCGGGAAATTGCAATTCGTGGATAAGTTGATTTTGTTGGATGAAGCGAAGCTGAATCTGACAATAGAGACGAATCCACGAATTGCCGTTCCCGCCGACGCATATTATAGTGCTTTTCTCCAAGAATGCGAGGAATCAAATAATATTTTCAATAATCTTAAAACAGCGAGTTTGTCAGTAGCCTTTTTAAAGTTTGTACACGGCATGACTCGTAGTGCCAGTTTCAATTTACATACCTACTTAAAATAATTGAAAACATTAGAATCGATCACAGTTTTAAATGTTTACTTATTAACGATTAAACGGGATTGAAATCTAAATGTATTTAAAGTTCGTTATGAATTTGATTTCTTCGTTTTAAACTATTTGAGACATTTTTAAAAACGTCACTTCGATCACTTACAAAAGTAAGAGTTTTGTCTATGACTTTAAAACAGAATACGCGAGAAAACTTTAGGCACACTACAAACGGGCGCAATTTGTCACACCAACTTGCAATAGTTCGAAAGAGACAGCCATACATTTCTTTCATTCTTACAATAACAAGTTGTTTTGATAAATTGCCAGGCCTTGAAACGTACTAGTAAGGCGGACATTTCCGAGCATATTGGAGAGAAGTAAGTTTTGGTCCACGACGAGAGGGAGCAAAATGCAACTTTTCTGTTCAAGCTACTTTTTTAATTTATTCATTGGAATTGTAGAATTTACGCAATGTGCCAATTGAACACAGAGGGGTAATCACATAACGTTCCGAACGCGCGTCGGTACAATTTAACTGTCAATTTTCCATTACATAAAAAGTGACATTTAGACCTACCTGACGTTCGTACAATGCGTTACGTGATCGACCTGTAGATCTAAATAAAATTATCGATTGTTATTTTATCGTAATCGATTAAAAATTATTTTTTTTACATCTTTTCTTTTTTTTAATAAAAAAAAAATATTTTTTTTTCAAAATTTTCTATATTGTGTTTTTGCATTTTTTTCCTCATAGTCGGTGTGAAGAGTTGCATAGGTCCTCGCTACGCTCAGGATTCTATTGTAGGATTCAATACACCGCCCTCGCCGTGAATATATTATTTTGCTCCCTTGTGACACAAATAACTATTGCCTCTTCCAGTGCATTTGTCGCAGCAAATTCAACAGTAACGTATGTGGCCGAAACAATAACGCTTCGAGTGCGTCCGCGAATCGCTAATGAACCACCGTGAGTTGCAGTTTCGTGCCAAAGCTTGCCTTTACCTAAATTATACTTCGCAGAACACTGTTTATGCAAACTGGAGCAATTTATGACGCAAAACATCACACGGAGTAGTAAAGCATTGTGGATGGAAGGTGATGAAGGAAAGAGAGGTAGCGGAATATTGAAGGCATTTACAGACTAGCTTTTTATCCGCGACTTCAACTTAACACATTCACTGCCAGGAATCACTACGCGCTACGCACGTAGTCGATCCCGTGGTTTTCTCGCTAAGTAGCGGAAACCGGCTACGGCGTAGGCGCCCTCTAGGCGGGTACCTTGCAGTGAAAGTGTTAAGGGATTAATAGGGGTGTAGACTCAAAATGTATTATTACTTAAAAAGAAAGACGACAAAAAAATATGCCTGATGACGAAAATTCCATTCAAATATCTCCCAAAGGTTACGAAGCTACAACCGTTTTAATGTTGCTTGCTAGAGATAGAAAACGCTAGGGGATCGTGACATCACGATCCTCTAGCGTCATAGTAAATGACAATCGTTTCATATGAAGGTGCGTTTTGCGTAAAAGGGACAGAACATACCCCCTCTTAAAACTTTGGACGCTTATAAATTTGTGATTAAATATTTAACCTCTTGCGTTGTTTTTTCTCCATTCGACTAACATTTTTGATACTTTTTCGAGAAGATGCAACATTATTGATTATTTTATTTAGTGTTACACCCTTATTACTTCTTCTTCTTAGTCGAGCCCTCAATGCAGTTTGGTTCCTCGTCACGTGGACTGCATGGGAAAGACTGCATTTTGCAGCCCTGTTCTGAATAACACCGCTAGTGTTAATGTAAAACTCCAAATTCTTAAGTTTTGCGTACTTAATAACCTAGGTATTTTGCAGTGCTGCGTCTATTCGCTTGGTTATAAAAATATAAACACATGTGTGTAGTTGATAGATTACGTAAATGTAAGTTAGGTTAGGTACATTTTTTGTTACCTAACGGAAAATAACATTTGATTTTTTTTAACTCTTTTACGAACAAGTTACGCACGTTTTCTGTCTAACAAATAAAAGTATATTCTAAAGACAGCTCGATTAATTAAGAAAATGCCAATGTTTCGTAACAAGAAAACAGCGACAAAGTGCAAAATAAAATATGTACACGATTATCGACGTCCCCGAAACAGAGAGTTCCACGTGCTTATTTTTTTTCTTATTTCGCCTAATCTCCCAGTAAGCAAAGCCGCTTACGTTCCGTGCGTTTGAAAAGTAATCCCTTTGTAAAAGCGTTAGAACTTGGCAGTCTTTTTATATAACTTTTTATGGAGATTAAATGTCTCGAATAAAGTGCTTGCTAGTACGAAATATGAAATGAAGTTTCACCTTTATCAAGTTTTGTGGACTTTAAAGGGTGGTCGAGTGAGTGAAGGTTGGGTTTAATTCGTTTTTTTTATGAGACTAGCTGCCCATGCGGCATTGCCCACTTATAACAAAGCACCCAGGCGGAACCGCAGGATAAGACATAGTCTTTGTCCATTCTGAAGGTCATTGTATAGTATAGGATTAATACTTCCGGAGATTGTATCCTCGATATACAAACTAAAGACTTTTCAACGTTATAAAAGGGTTACCTGGTGTGTGATTACTTGACGAAAATAACTATTTGAAGTCACATTACTAGGATCTTTTAGTTGGTTGAGAGCAAACGAACGAACGAGTATTTTCTACTTAACGCTACGGTTGGTTTCGTGAAGAAAAGTTGGCATGTCATACCAGGACTCATGCGGGTTCCCAGTTCAACTGTTTCTTATATAAGCAAGATGATTTTAAAAATGCCTCTTTGGCCTGAGTTTTAGATATTCTCAATGCATTTAAGTTACACAAGCATGTTTTATTTTAAGTTACAATTAGACATCAAATTTAAGTTATTAAGTTATTATTATTTTGTCTAGTTTAATAATTTGTTTTTCAGAGAGCTGAAGATATTGCCCCTACCGTGCTTATTTATCTACAACGCAGCAGTGTTCACGCATGCCCATTTACATGCGTTCAAATGTAGAGTCGTGAACACAAACTATCCGCTACGCAGCAATAAACATAAAAATAGACTGGTCGGGGAGCCGCACAGACTCGCTAAGTCAGATCGTTCATTGTATTATTATTTATTATCTAGACCCATCGGTTTACAATCGCTTACCCGATGCAGTTAGAGATGCAGCCACTCCCGCCGGATTTAGAGGAAGATTGAAGAAGTACCTTATGTCAGAACTGTTCTACAGTTATGAAGAGTTCTTCAACATACCGCTCACATTGTGAGTTTACATACACATTTGTAAATAAATAAATAAATAACTATGTTACCTTATTAATTATTAGTATACATTCCGTGATGTATATCTACCCTGACTAATAATAAAGAAAGTCTGTCAAATTTAACTTCGTAGGTTAGTGGTGTAGGTAGGGGTTATCTCCGAAACTATCATTCGATAATAATAACTACTACATAATTACGTTGACATGTAAAAATGATTTTTTTACCATTACATAATTGTATTGTTTATAAAAGAAAACTTTCTTTACTTTACTTATTAAAAAAAATTAAGTTAATAAAAAAAACATACATACACATACATACACATATTGTCGTCAAATAAAAGCCTTAGTACAAGCTTCACCTACCTACTCATTTTTGGACTATTAGGTTTGAATCAAAATAAGTCCCTGAAACCTTATTTATTTTATTAAGGTTCGTTATTATTCCATTTCTGAAAAACTCACACTATGCTTAAATATAATAAGTATAATATAATATGTCATTTCCGCCCACATGCGCAAATCGGCGTCACAATTTCGTAACAATCGCAAGATCCCTTACAATACATGAAGGTATTTTCCGCAAAAGCAATTCACTAAATTGATAATCCTATATGCGCAGTCACTACTCGCCTCGGCTCCATACATCATGTACTCAGACAGCGTTCAAAGCGTAGTAATTCTATCACGGAGAAGCAATAGGACGTACGTCCTTAATAATTTGCGAACACGTCTGTTGTATCGGCTCAGAGGTAGGGAATTGAAATGGTAAAAAAATCGGGTTCGATGACCTGAAAAAATCCAATTACACGGCTGTCCTGGGCCGTATTCTAATGGACAGGCAGAAACAGGGTTCGCAACAAATCTAATCAAAGTTTAGTATCGGTGGTTTCCACCTTACCCGGTTCCCAATTGAATCATGCCGACCCTGGTGGAATTAATAAAATAAATGTATTGCCTTCGGTATGCTGGTTCTTGGTATTCTTGGCTAAGATTGGAGGTCAGGTGCGTTCTTATGTAACACTAGGAACGTCTGGAGGATGAATGCAATGAGTAATAAAAACTCACTATGAAAAAAATATAATAAAGATGAAAAATTTTACTAACTACTTTTCTACATTTTGAATAGATAATCATGAGTTCCATATGTAACACTTTCACTGCTAAGAACCGGTCTGCCGGGCGCCTACGCCGTAGGAAACCACGCCTTTGGCTACGATCGTAGCAATATTTAGGCATGATGCCTCATGTTAAAATTGATAGCGTAGTGTTGCTCAATGTATAGTAAACCATCAACGCATTGTAATAAAGTATAAATTATAATTATAATCATCAAAAGATATAAATATCTTTGTCTAAACTTGCAAGGTCCATAAATTTATGGACGTTGCAAGTTTAGACAAAAATGATTTTATTTTATTGTCCATTGAGTAAATTTAAAGCTACCAATAGAATCCTTACGCTTTTATAGAAACAAAATTGTACGACAACTATGTTTAGGTCCATATCGCAGTTTATTTCACGACGAAACAGAAATTTACTTGATAGAAGTTGTGACCCGGGTGACGAGTATGAAGCGTTTCGCCTGCCGCCGCGAGATTTTGCATGTTTGGCATCATGCAAAATATTTTAATTGATTTTGCATGTTTGGCAGATTACCTACACGAACAAACTTTAACTGTTAATGTTTTTCAAACGGTCACCACGATAAGCCTAGTGTGGGACCATGGGTTAACTTATGTTGTATTTTGTTTCTTTTAAATATTTTTTTTTTATTTTTTATGCGACACGAGATTTCATAGCACTACTTGTCGCGCGATACCTTAAGAGGGCGCTCGTTTTTTGGTCAGGAATAAGCGAGAATGACGGATTTTTGACGTTGTAATTCTAAGAAACGGAGAGCTTTTTTTAGATCCCGATTACTTATTTGCATAGGTAAACTCTTCATATTGGTCATAGCCGCCTACAATTTACGAAGAACTGAATACTTTAACCGAAAATACCCGATTACCGACAGTAGTTTTCTGAAGAGAGCGCAGAGTCATAAGTTTGAGCCCCTAATATTCCATGATGTTATATGAGAACCTACTTGTTTTATTCTATTTTTACTAGCGTAATATGTTGCCATTGCTACTAGCCGCCTCGAATTTTCCTTATTCTGCACGTATATATATGTAAACTGTTCTCAATTACACCATATTTGTCAACAAAATCTTACTGAAAACTCGAGGATTTTCTCATTATTGTTGAATTATTTGTGTATTGAATCTTACACAACATTAAAGTTCATGCTTGTTCCAACAAGATCCAGTCCAAAAAATATAAATTTAGTCAACATTTATATTTATAAATAATTATTCAAAACTAGTATAAATTTACCGTCGCGCGGGAATATATCTCAGTACCGGCTGAATAGCCCTCCGAGACAGACGTGTACTCTGTTTATTTGTGGCTATTCACGAAGCTAACCGGCCACTCTTCAGATAAAATAATATTATTTTGATCTCCGACTAGGCATAGTTGTTACAAACCTCGGGGTCAAACTATACTGGGGATACATTCGTGAGGCAAATCGAGACAAGTTATGAATTGCATAGCTATCAGATATGACGTAGTGTAGCGAAAAGGCTCAAACCCACAGGATATGTAACATTTAAAATTGAACCTTCTACCTATAACAAAAGTCATACATTTCAATGGTGATATCTTGTGGGTTGGATCCTTTTGTCTAAACTACGCGTTCTATAGTCAATTATTATTGTACGAGTGATCGTGATACTTGATAGATTTAATTTATTTACTTGTTACTATCAGTCCACCTTGTGGAGGGTCCGCTGCAGTTTCCGGTACGTAGTCGCCTCTCGAGAACCTCCCCGCCCCAACGGCCATTATGATTAGTTAGTATGTATGTATGTATGTTAGTTTGGGCGAAATCTTCAAATTAGGTACAATTGCGTATCTTCGGTGACAATGCCATAATATCATAGAGCTGGTCTGATGATGGAGTCGGAAGGTGGCCATAGCAACTCCTAAACTCAACAAGATAAAGCCATCGAATTTGGGCTCATTAATTTGGTCATGGCACGGCAAGACTTTGGTGCTGGATGATTTCCAGAGTCTGATAATGGAGCTGGAAGGTGGTCATGGAACTCCTAAACTAAACTAGATAAACCCATCTAGTTTGGGCTCATCTGTTTTGTCTTGGTAAACACTTTGGTGATGGATGATTTCCAGGATCTGATGATGGAAATTGGTCATGGGAACTCCTAAACTAAAATAGATAGACCTATCTTGTTTGGGTTTGTGTGATTTGTCTGTACAAGTACCCACGAACCAGCGACATAATATGCAGGGTTATTGAAAATAACAAGATGAATAAAAAACATTTTAAAAAACAAGCTTATATGGCGTTTGTTAAGTACAGCACGATCCTACCTTGCATTTAGTTATTATTTTCGTTTATATATAATAATAACACACACCGGGGGTTTACACTGGAAAGGGAGATTTTTACGTGGTTTTATTACATTTCCGAGTCATCATCATCATCATCATCATATCAGCCGAAAGACGTCCACTGCTGGACATAGGCATCCCCCAAAGAGTGCCACAATGGCCGTTCCTGCGCCACCCGCATCCAGCGGACTCCCGCGACCTTTACCAGGTCATCAGTCCACCTTGCGGGGGGCCTACCCACGCTGCGCCTTCCGGTACGTGGTTGCCACTCCAGAACCTTTCCGCCCCAACGGCCATCGGTTCTACGTGCAATGTGCCCCGCCCACTGCCACTTAAGTTTAGCAATTCGGAGGGATATATCGGTTCCCTTGGTTCTGCTGCGGATAGCCTCATTTCTGATGCGATCGCGCAGGGAAACTCCCAGCATAGCCCTCTCCATTGCCCTTTGAGTGACTTTGAGCCTTCTTATGAGGCCTATAGTAAGCGACCACGTTTCCGTGCCATATGTCATCACTAGCAACACACACTGGTCAAAGACTCTCGTCTTGAGACACTGCGGAATATTGGACGAAAAGATGTGCCGTAGCTTCCCGAATGCTGCCCAGCCGAGTCGGATTCGACGATTGACCTTCCCTTCGACATTTCCGAGTATCACTCTTTATTTCGAAATAAATGTTAAAAAAACCGGCCAAGTGCGAGTCGGACTCGCGCACGAAAGGTACCGTACCATTATCTATATCTAAAAACGGCAAAATATCTATATCTAAAATCACGTTTGTTGTATAGGAGCCCCCTGTAGCCTAGTTAGTAACTTGGTAGTGACTCTGCCTACGAAGCTGGAGGTCCCGGGTTCGAATCCCGGTAAGGGCATTTATTTGTGTGATGACCATAAATATTTGTTCCTGAGTCATGGATGTTTTCTATGTATTTAAGTATTTATTTATCTATATAAGTATGTTTATCGTCGTCTAGTACCCATAGTACAAGCTTTGCTTAGTTTGGGGCAAAGTCGATTTGTGTAAGATTGTAAAAGAAAAAGAAACAAATAAAAACTAAAATAAAAATAAAAAGATGTATTCTGTTTTTTAGTATTTTTTGTTATAAATAGCGACAACAGAAATACATCATCTGTGAAAATCTCTATCTTTCACGGTTCATGAGATACAGCCTGGTGACAGAAGGACAGACAGGCATTCAGACAGACAGACGGACAGCGGAGTCTTAGTAATAGGGTCCCGTTTTACTCTTTGAGTACGGAATCCTAATAAGTGACATAGGTTTTAGGCTCAGAACATAAAAAAAGGGAGAAGTGCCGTACTGCTTAATTCCAACCAAAACCGATGTCCCCAGTTTTCTCCCACCGCAGCGCCCATAGGCACACACATTGAACCGTGTAAAAACAAAGACTCGGGCGTTGCCAGTGAGTCTACGGCAACATGCAAACAAGGGCTGTGATTGGCTTAAACGCACTACACTAGGGGGGCGACAAACGTTAAAATTATGTTTTATCGACATTGATATTAAAATTAATATTATGTTATGATATTGATAGGTAACAACTTCAACAACATGGTAAGTTTATGTGGTGGTATTTAAACTTTTAGCTACAAGTTTAAATAACACGGGTTGTTAACTTACCATAAATCGCAAAAGTAAAAAATATTGACGAATACCTACAGAGTAACATAAACGGCTTTTTATAAGTTCGTGTTCACATACATTTAAAACTCTGGTCACATCGATATTTTTGACCTGTAGGTACCAGGCCGATCCGTATCGCATTTTGGCGCGAAATAATATGTCCATTACTCATATTACGAGATTTAAGGCTAAGGGCGAGTATCCACCAAAGATGTGCGGAGATGTGTTACCATACATTGTACACCTAGGTTTCAAGCAAGCGAGGTGTCAAATATTCGAAAAGTGTACGGCTCTTATTAAGTGGTTGGAAACATTTTTCTTGAAAATGTTACGAACACATTAACTCTTCTCTGTACAGGAAACCAGTTAGGACCTCTGCCAGTAGCATCTATCCATTTTTTTAGTACCTACTCGGATTCTTTGGAAAACTGTAATAAGAAACCGAGATTTCTTCTTCAATTATCACATTTCAAATGAAAGTAAAAAATACTCATTTAAAATAAATTATTGGTAATAATATCACATTTTAAGTTGTTCTGAAGCCATTTGCAACTAAATTATATACTTGTATATACAATTTTAATATGTCTATTTACCGTTCATACTGCAACTTAGTGAAAATCTTATTAGTAGGTACCGTAAACATTTTGTGCCTTTTAATCTTCTTAGTATGTTATTTGTTGGATTTCGTATGTTGGTCTTTCCGACTTTAATCTATTGTCGTGTCTATACTCGCGATTCCTATACCTACATCATCCCTTTCCAACATGCGCACTGATATATCGCGCCGTCTTTGTCACATACACGACGTGTGCGCAACGCTCGCCCCACCTGGCGAGAGTAAAGAGTTGTTGAATTCTCTCCTGCGTGCGTGTAACATCCTCCGCTGATAAAAGACATTAAATCTTATTTAAATCCGTCGCAATCTCTGTACATCGTTTGGAAACTATATGTGCTATTCTATCAGCTTTGCATTAAACGTGTTCGTGAAGTGAAGGTGTTTTTGGACAATTTGGGATTGCGCTGCGCGCCCCACACGAGCACATGGTGTGCCACGAGACGCTAGCGTGAAGGAGGAGTTCACCCAAGTCACAAGTAAGTGCGCATGACTCCTATTTCCAACCTTCTGTTAGCTGATTCATCCACCTGTTCCGAATTCCAAAGGCAGCTGACTTTCCTGCACAATTTCGCATCAAGTAGCTACGACAATAGACCACACGGTTGGATACCTACATACAGTCCACTAACGCGCTAATCTCTGAAAAGGGAATTAGAAAGCGCACCGCAAATTAAAACACCCTTGGAGGGCGTGCTATCTACATAAATTCAATTCTGTACGCCCCAAGTTTTGGTCACTAACGATCCGGATAATTATATTTCATTCCCAACCTAGGATTTATATCTATTTAAAGTAGCTTCTTGACATTATATTATATAATTTACCCATAGATACGTAAAATCTATGTACTTCGCATCATATCATCGTATCATTATTCTATAGATACTAACATTTCAGCAACGCATTAACGATTCTTAGTTTTCAATTGATGTACACGTCACAAATACATGCTATTGTTCTCACTGGCTCGGGAGCGCTGACCGGTTTCGTTCATATCTACCCGCTTTTATTTCGTTCTAATCTTTTCTCGAACTACCGCGTGCCGCGCGCTCCGATCTGTGCCGTCAATAGGTACCTATACGGTCATCGCTTAACCTACTTTGTAGACGGAGAGTTAAACCGCCTTATTCTCACAAACTGTTTCTTTTTTGTAACACATTTCCTTTGTATACTTTTATTTCCCGCGATTTGTGTTACATACCTACATCTATTTTAACCGCACTTTTATTTCCGCGACTTTTGTCAAACATTTAGGTATTATAACCGCTTTTTCCCGCGACTTGTGTTTACGAGTAGGTACTCACATTTATTTAACCGCACTTTTATTTCCGCGACTTTTGTCAAACATTTATTATAACCGCTTTTTCCCGCGACTTGTGTTTACGAGTAGGTACTCACAGTTATTTAACCGCACCGTTATTCCCGTAAATCGTGTTTACGGACATTTATTTGAACCGCATTTTTAATTCCCGTAAATCGTGTTTACGGACATTTATTTGAACCGCATTTTATTCCCGCAAATCGTGTTTACTTATATTTTATTTGTGTGGGCTAAGTTTTATAATCATGCCACCGAAAAATGACCCTAAGGACGAGGCGGCTAGGGACCCCGTCCAGAATGAACTGGTTATTTTAGAAGCTAAGCGCAGTGCCTTCTTCGCCCGCTTACAAACTATATACAAATTGTCGGTTAAGGCGTACGAAGACGAAATTCAACGTAAAACGTTCTTAAATAGCGTATCAAATCTAGACCAATTGCGATCAGATTTTGAGCGTGTTTTAGACTCGTACAATGAATGCGTTTTACGATTAACGCCTGATGCAACCGCTAATTATCAGTCCTGGATCGCGTTTGAGGATATGTATTGTCAAATCAAACGCATTCAGTCTGAAATCGAAAGTTCGCCAGAGTCTCAGCGGCCTTTGCATTCCGCTCTGAAGCAAAATCTCCCGCCTATGCAGCTAATGGAATTTAATGGCGACCTTCGTAATTGGCCATTATTCTATGAACAATTTAAAAGTGTGATTCATAACAACTCACGCTTAACAGATAGCGAACGCATTCAGTTCCTAGTAGGTAAACTGACTGATAAGGCTAGGTCGGTATGCGCGGGGCTGCCAGCCACAGGGGAAAACTATCCCATAATTTGGCAAGCGCTCGTTGATAAATATGAAGACAAACGCGCCATGGCAGCCGGCTATATTAATCAGCTGTTAGACTTTAAACCCATAGCGAATGGGTCCGCTTCTAATTTGGAGTATTTTCTATGTAATTTCGACGCCTCCGTTAAGGCGTTTAAAGCGCTTAAATTACAAGATTTAGCAGATTTTTTGTTCTTGCATATCGCATTACAAAAACTAGATCCCGAATCGATAAAATTATTTGAGATGTTTTATCGCAAGGAAACGTGTCCTTCGTACAAAAATCTTATTGATTTCGTCAAAGAACAATCCAGGGTTGCATCGCATTCGACAACAAAACAAACATTTTCACAATCACAACCGAGATCTAATAACAATAAAAATATACCGCTACCAAAAAACAATTCGACGAAAACATTCGTTAATACGCAAACGCCCGCGATTGATTCTTGTTTGTTGTGTAAAACTAATAAACACGAACACTTATATCAGTGTGCCGCTTTTACAAAAATGTCCCCGTACGAAAGATTTAATTTTGTAAAAACTAATTCCGTGTGTAACAATTGCCTTAGTTATAAACACAAATTTTCCGCTTGTATGTCACACAGAACGTGTAGTATATGTAATGCACAGCACCACACGTTATTACATTTTAATCCGCCGCATAAACAAACTTATTTACCTAACTCGCATCAAACCAGTACGAACACTTTTGTTGACAAGGCGAATTCCACACCGCCATACAGCAGTAGAAACGGGGGTGGCAAGCAATTTGCAGTCTTATCACCCGGCCGATAGGGTTGATAATGGTTTGAGGCATGACTCAACGTTGAATCATTTGTCGGCTCGGAGTGCAAATGATGATGATAACTTGAGAACGCTTATGCATAAAACAACCTTATTAGGGACCGCAAAAATTCGACTTTATGACGCAAGCGGTAAGGTTCATTATGCAAGGATTCTGGTCGATCCTGGAAGCCAATCTGATTATATAACGCTCGAGTGTTGTAATCGATTAGCGCTGCCGATTTCGAACCAGAATCGTTTTGCCAGGGTTCAAGGTATTGGGGGTTCGTCCCAAAAAATACTTGGGATGTCAATAGTGCAATTTAGTTCCCGATTCGACAGTAATGGCGATAACTCTTACACTATTCAGCCTCTGGTGGTGGAATCCATTACGTCAAACTTGCCTGACTCGCCTATCGACATATCTTTGTTTGATTGTTTTAAGAATATACCTCTGGCCGATGATTGTTTTAATGAGCCCGGGCCCATTGATATGCTTATAGGAGCAAATTTATTCTGTGACATCTTACTTTCTGACAAAGTCCGAAGTGCCGGCTTGCCTTCGGCTTTGGAAACCACCCTGGGTTACGTCATAATGGGGGACGTCACTGTGACGTCACCTCCGCGCGCGACTCGTGCTCTCTGTGCGTTTACGCACGAACCGCTTAACCAAACTTTGGAAAAGTTTTGGAACTTGGAGGAAGTACCCTCAAAGAAATTTCTAAGTCCCGATGACAAGGAATGTGAACAAATATTTACCGCAACGACGACGCGTAACGATAATGGTTCTTACGCAGTCGATCTTCCCTTCAAGCAAACGCCAGATAATCTGGGCAATTCTTTTGTAACCGCTAAAAGAAGATTTTCGATGCTCGAAAATAAATTCTTAAAATACCCGCAACTCCGCGACAAATATGATGACGTCATTCGGAATTACCTGGATAAGGGGATTATTTCTTTGGTTCCGCCCGAAGAGTCCTCTACGCCAGGGTTTTGTATACCTCACCACCCGGTCATCCGGAACGACAAATCCGCGACAAAAATCCGCCAAGTTCTGGACGGTAGCTGCAAATCAGACAGTGGACTGTCATTAAACGACATCCTACATACTGGCTGTAATTTGCAAGCAGACATTTTTCACATTCTTTTGAATGTTCGCATATTCCGCGTTGCCTTTTTCGCTGACGTCCGCCAAATGTACTTATGCATAGAAGTACATCCGCACCACCGCTCTTTTCAACGATTTTTGTATCGCTTTTCGCCTGAAGTACCTTTGGAGATGTATCATTTCAACCGGGTCTGCATTGGACTCCGGTCCTCGCCATTCCTCGCGCTTCGCACGCTCCGCCAGCTCGCTAGTGACGAACGCGAGAGATTCCCGCACGCTGCCGCCGTTCTCGAGGGGGACGTTTACATGGATGATCTAGCTTCCTCTGCTTCTTCATCCGAGGAAGCAGTTGCGATAGCGAATCAACTAATCAGTCTCTTCGAGGCTGGCGGGTTTGATCTGGTCAAATGGACTAGCAACTCTCCGCAGTTGCTAGAGCACATTCCCATATCTCACCGCCAGTCGGAAGACGTCTCCTTCGGTGACGGCGACACTTTGAAGATTCTTGGTCTTCGACGGCTTCCCGCTTCGGATGAATTTGTCTTTGACGTTTCTCCTCCGCAACTCAGTGGCACGAAACGTTCTATTCTTTCAGCTACTGCTCGTTTGTATGACGTGCTAGCACTCGTCGGCCCTGTCATACCTTATTCCAAGCTTCTCATAAAGGAACTATGGCTCTTAAGGATGGATTGGGACGATTTGCCACCACCGCACATATCGCATTTATGGGAGCAGTTCATCAGTGAGCTTCCACTGATTTCAGCTCTTAAATTTCCGCGTCAATTCGGTGTCGAGCTTGACGATGTTTTTTCTCAGCGTCGTCCAATTGCGGATACGTTTGCATTTTATGACTCTGAAGTTGTCTTATGTTGGGTGCACTCTTCACCTCACAGATTCTCAACTTTTGTAGCGAATCGCATTGCTCAATATCAAAATAATTTTGCAGCTTCTAAAGCTTACCTAAACGAGCTTCACACGTTTCTTCAGTCTGATCCGTATTATATGCATTTCAAGGACGAACTTGCAAAAAGTCGAATTACTTGGCGTATGAGCCCCCCAAACGCGCCTCATTTTGGAGGCATTTGGGGAGGTAACATTAAATGCTTTAAAACTTATCTTCATCGTGTTATAGGCACTCAAATCCTGACATACGAAGAATTACTTACCGTGCTTACTCAGAACGAAGCAATTCTTAATAGCCGCCCTCTTTATATACTAAGTTCTGACCCGTCAGAACCCACCGCGCTAACGCCAGCTCATTTCATGTCAACCTCGCCGTTGCCGCGTTTGCCCGCCGCCGACTTAAGCCAGGAGCGACCGAATCTATTGTCTCGTTTTTCAATGTTAGACTCGCCTGTCCAATCATTCTGGAAACGGTTCCGAGTTGAGTATCTTCACAACTTACAAAGCAGAGAGAAATGGAATACTCCAGACAAGCCGATAGCGGTGGGAACAATAGTTTTAATAAACGTTGCTAACGCGCCACCCTTGCAGTGGCCGCTCGGAATAATAACTCGGGTATTCCCTGGGCGAGACGGTGTTGTCCGCGTTGCTGAAGTGCGGACCCGCAACGGTACGCTCGAGCGACCGATCGTTCGGCTGTGCCCGCTGCCAACGCAGTAGGGTTGTCACCAAATACATATCTATGTACATATATATATTTTTTAAGTTATCATAAATAGTTATTATTTTAGTATAATTACCTAATTATAGGTAAATTGTACACTTCGCTTATCTTTAGTTATATGGTGCGATATTATCTTTTTCTATGTACATCCATATGTACATAATTATTATTTTTCTCTTTGAAGGGAACCCTTCAAGCCGGGGGAGATGTTGGATTTCGTATGTTGGTCTTTCCGACTTTAATCTATTGTCGTGTCTATACTCGCGATTCCTATACCTACATCATCCCTTTCCAACATGCGCACTGATATATCGCGCCGTCTTTGTCACATACACGACGTGTGCGCAACGCTCGCCCCACCTGGCGAGAGTAAAGAGTTGTTGAATTCTCTCCTGCGTGCGTGTAACATCCTCCGCTGATAAAAGACATTAAATCTTATTTAAATCCGTCGCAATCTCTGTACATCGTTTGGAAACTATATGTGCTATTCTATCAGCTTTGCATTAAACGTGTTCGTGAAGTGAAGGTGTTTTTGGACAATTTGGGATTGCGCTGCGCGCCCCACACGAGCACATGGTGTGCCACGAGACGCTAGCGTGAAGGAGGAGTTCACCCAAGTCACAAGTAAGTGCGCATGACTCCTATTTCCAACCTTCTGTTAGCTGATTCATCCACCTGTTCCGAATTCCAAAGGCAGCTGACTTTCCTGCACAATTTCGCATCAAGTAGCTACGACAATAGACCACACGGTTGGATACCTACATACAGTCCACTAACGCGCTAATCTCTGAAAAGGGAATTAGAAAGCGCACCGCAAATTAAAACACCCTTGGAGGGCGTGCTATCTACATAAATTCAATTCTGTACGCCCCTGTACTGTACTGTAGTTACCTTTAAGATAGGCACCCAACCAAAACAAGTAATTAAATAAAATAAAACAGCGAAAGTAGTCGAAATAAAATAACTAGTATGATATCGTACTTCTATTTTATCGATTACGCGTAAATTGTAACTGCACTTTGGCACCGCTCTAGTTTGCGACGCCAAGCAGCGGCCGTACCACAAAAAAATTCAAGCATCGTCCATATCCATAGTGGTTTAATACATTGCGCCGTGGTTTACTGTATTGAACATTCAATGTACAACGCATAGAACAAAAATATGCTTTTTCGTTCGATATGTTAGTTCGATCCCGAGAAATGAGGCGGCGTTGCGTTTATTTATTAAAATATTAGTTTTTAACGACTTAAGTGAAAATACTAATACTCACATGTGGTGCGTGACTCCACCATTTATGTAGGTTTTAGATTCATTCCTATTTTTGCATGTAACCACGCTACAATTCGGCATTTTGAGTAAACGTGGAAAAACATTTCAGATTCACGGCAAATTGCGACTAACATCCGGTGGGCAGTGACATGCCCATTTGGCCATGTCGCACCGACACGCGCCAAGCCCCCGTTTCATATCTATTCCTTTTTATCATCTGAGGTTTTAGGCTTTTGAATAAAATCACGCATTAATTAATTGTATTCTAGATAAAAAGCTGTGTTTGTATAATTTATAATTTTCAGTTCCTTTGGTAAGAAACGGACATAGCAATTTCTATGAAGGGCAGTTTTTTTTTACTGTCCATAACAAAAAAAAAATTCTTCAAGAAATGAATACGTCAGTACCCAGTAATTTCCTAGTAGTGGGTCGACTGGTATAATTTCATTACATTACTATATATAAATAAGACTCAGATAACATGCAAACTATTAATATCCGTAAAACAAATCATTATTCTTATTACTGACAACTTTAAAACTCGTTAGTTTATTTTATACTAAAAAAACGAAACTAAATATACTTTGTCATATCATAGTATTTTAATACAAATAGAAAACTTGTGCTCAAAAATCAAATACTTACTTTATTCAAGTTATCTAACTTCGCTAACATGATGTTCTAGAACATCATGTTAGCGAAGTAATACTTACCACTTTTTAGTGCAAGTATCAATATCGGTCACGGAGTGAATTCCAACGGTGCGCTATACAGCTATTTGCATCGGCAAGCTCCGTGGTTAGTTCTATCCCGATCGCACTTACATATAGCTAGAAAGGGACGGCACCCGCGGCTGGTGCGATCTCGCTGTGCATGTGGGGGTTAGGTACGTTTGTGTGGGTGGTAGTAGTATTTACACACACAAACGCACTACGCGTGTCAAAATACCGAATTCTGAGCGAGCGCTTTTTTGAAGAGCACTCTTAAACAAACACCGGCAACATTGCGCTATAAAACCCTATTCCATATAAGATTAGGAAAATCGTACGTCAATCATCTTGCGATTTCAAGGAAAACCATTTTGAAAAGCAAAAGCTAATTAGTAGGTACCTATTGAAAAGCAGTTATTGATCAAAATATGTAAAACTAGTAAAGTATTTCCCCTAGATAACCAAAGAACAGCAGAATGATTATTCAATTCAATTCAATTCAAATTATTTATTTCAGACTATGTCCATAAAATATCATGTTAGTAACAATAAAAACTTATAAAATTATGTTAAGGCCAGCTTATGGATGGAATGATGTTGTTATAGACGACGACACGTGAGTGAATCCCCAGCTTAATGTTCACATCTAGGTACATATTAGAAGACCTAAACCTATGAACACATAACCACATTATGCCAAACTTACAATAACAACCCTTGTATTTAACACACATTCAACTTCGAGTTTATTTTGACGAGGTATTCAAGTTATTCTGCAAATATTCTAGACCGCTTGGAAGGTTCGTTGGGTCTTAAGTATTTATAGTTAAGCTCAGCGTTCTGTGGTCTGTTACAGACGAAATCGCACAACGTGTGCTACGTTTTCATTAAATACAATTTCTGTGGTGTTATTTTAGTGGTAACACATTTCGTCATATTAACCACAAAATAGGGTTACTTAACTAGAGCTGGAGGTTGACCACGTGTAATGCCAACTATAATAAAACTTGCTTATCTTATGATTTTTACTTGGAGTATATTACAGACTAAGAGTATAAGCAGTGACAGAGAGGAAGACCACATTCTTGCCCGACTACGGCAGAGCCGAATGGAAGGGATACACTGTCTTGTTGTTGTTAGTATTATGCTGAGTTGGAACCATTTCGTGACGTGTTTTTTTTTTTTTTATTCATTGTTTGCCGTTTTGTGTATTACTTACATGAGTAAATGTTTTTCCATTTCTATTTATGTGATTTTAGCAATCTTTGAATTTATGTATGTTACACCGTAGCGCTTAAAATACTGATTTGATTGGATGAATGAGTCAGCAATCGATTCGAAATTATGTTCTGGGTGACATAGGCAAACAATTGTTGAATTTTTTTTTCAGCATTATTTTTTTCAGAACCATCTTTGCCACAGCTCAAACAGCATTCTAAAAGTGCTGGCTCAGCGCTGGGACTCGCCGCTGCTCGCGCGCTGGGTCCAGCTGCACGCGCCTGTAGTCGCCGCACCACGCCGTTTTTAATTTAATTTAATTTTATTTCATTTCATCAACTATTTCAATTGAAAACCTTATAAATCTCATTGTTACTAACTTGCACATGCACAAGGTCCTCATACGGCTTGTAGACGGGCTATACTTTGCCGGAAATGTGTGGCCGGCAACTATCTATGGGCGTCTTGCTCTTACTTCCATGCTAGAACGAGACGCCCATTGTTTCTGGCCTCACATTTCCGGAAAAGTATAACCCGTCCCACAACCAATTCCCTCTTACAACGCCTTAGAGAGACGTGTAGCGAAATCTACTTCTAATACTCAGGCTTCTTTTAACGGTTTCAGCGTCTAAAATTACTTTAAAAGATCGTCGGTAACGGTAAGCAGTAACGTCTGTTACTACTAAATACAACAATCACCTACAAATACCTACAACATCATACCAGAAAAACCAACGCCGCAACAAACTGTGGAGGAATCAAGTGCACACGCAACTACCGCGTCCATCACCCTAGCCAATTGGCTAAGTAATTACTTATTGCGCAGTTCAAACGATTTACCGCAGTAATTAGAATGTCTTGATTAATAAAATTGTTTCTACCTAGATTGTTTAGCTATTTTATCAGAGTGTCTAGAGGGCTAGTGGCTGCCATGTGCCGTCGCGCGTGATTCTTTGACTCCTTTCTCTCTCACAATGAGACAATTAGAAAGAGAAGGGTAGATTTTGTCGTCTCGCGTTGCGTCGCGGCGGCAGTTGTGCTAGCCGCGCAAGTGTGAGTTACACCCTATTTCACCAACTTGACAATTGTCACCTGACAATTCGCTATACATTGCTTGTTCTAGAAGTTAAGGTGGTCGCTAGGTTACTTGTGGAACCAGCAATGTACAGAGAATTGTCACTGTCAGATGACAATTGTCAAGTTAGTGAAATAGGAGCTTTGTCACCTCATGGCCCCCTCGGAAGATCAGAGGGGTAATCACGTAACCTTCCGAACGCACGTTAGGCCAATCCAACTGTAATATTCCATAAAAAAAATGACATGCTGAGGGGTAATCACGTAACATTTCGAACGCGCGTCGGTACAATTTAACTGTCAATTTTCCAATTTAACGTTCGTACAATGCGTTACGTGATCGACCTGTAGATCTACCTGACGCGCGTACAATGCGTTACGTGATCAACCTGTAGATCTACCTGACGCGCGTACAATGCGTTACGTGATCGACCTGTAGATCTACCTGACGCGTGTACAATGCGTTACGTAATTGACCTGTAGATCTACCTGACGCGCGTACAATGCGTTACGTGATCGACCTGTAGATCTACATGACGCGCGTACAATGCGTTACGTGATCGACCTGTAGATCTACCTGACGCACGTACAATGCGTTACGTGATCGACCTGGCTGTGCTCGTCATTACGCCAGCAGCACCTTGCTGAGATGGAACTGTTACGTGGAACGCTGATCACACATGCTATAACGAAAATGCATATTCTATTCGTATCTATTGAAATAAAACATTTTTTGAATCAAGGCCTTATTTTTCCAATTTCATGGCGTCATCGAGGCTTACATCTATCATTATTTAACCCATTCGAGGCCAAAACACGGTATCCTATCGCAACCACTACATTTCATTTGCCAACTGTACCTATCGTTTGTCCAAATTTTCATTCCGGCAAAAAGCCAATTTTATCGTAGAGCTTTTTTTGATATGTATTTATCGTGTAGGACCCATTAGGTTAGGTAAGGTTTGTTTTATAATACCTAATCCTGAAAATGTCACGGCTTCCGAGATAAATGGCTTAAATGACACATGAAAATTTGAACAAACGATACAGTAGGCCGTAGGGTAACAATTGTAGTGATTCAGATAGGCAACCCCAAAAACGCTACGTATGCTACGCCGTAGCGAATCACTCCTAGGGGCAAGACTCATAATAATATGAGAGGCATTGAATCATTATGAATGTTGTAGTTCTTTTAAAAATGTGTGACGCTCTGCTTTGAGCAAAGTACGATGCGATATAAAAAAAAAAGCGGCCAAGTGCGAGTCGGACTCGCACATGTAGGGTTCCGTTAAATAAATTGCGGTTTACGATTTATGTCGTATTAAAAAAAAACTACTTACTAGATCTCGTTCAAACCAATTTTCGGTGGAAGTTTGCATGATCTCGCGCAAACTATTCAGTTTGGAAAAAAATGGTGTAATAAACCTCAATATTATTTTTGAATACCTATCAGATACGCCACACGTATGGGTTCGATAAAAAAAAAATTTGAGTTTCAGTTGTCAGAGGAACCACCAAAATATATTTTTTTTTCTATTTTTGTGTAAAAACTTAGTGCGGTTTACAGAATACATCTACTTACCAAGTTTCAACAGTATAGCTCTTATAGTTTCGGAAAAAAGTGGCTGTGACATACGGACGGAAAGACAGACAGACAGACATGACGAATCTATAAGGGTTTCGTTTTTTGCTATTCAGCTACGGAACCCTAAAAACTTGTAACATATCAACGGCATTTAGATCACTAACAAAAGGTAATAATTAAAGCTAAAGTTAGAAATGTACACCGTACTTTGAGATTGATAAAATTATACATCATTTTACACGAGATATTAAACTAAAGGTTAGCTATATTTTATAAAGGTTAGTTATGTTAGTGTTAATTCTATCTCAACATTAAACTTAATTAGTCTTTTAATATAATAAAGTAACAACTCTTGGTACCTTCTTTCTTTCATTATTTAACATTTTTACCTTTCCAATTACATATTTTTAAGTCATCAGTCTTCAACACAAAGTCTTTGTTACATTCAAATAATGTACATGCTTGCATTGCTGTATTTGTAATTAACATTATGTAGTAATTAAACATAATTTCACTTGATTGTATAATTAAATAGAAGGGTTCTAAAACGAAGCGTGAGTGTTGTGAGCGAGGGGAAAATTATCGCGTCAGACGTCTCTACAAGTATTCGGAGTACACGAATAGTTGCACGCTGCTTAAAGCAAAACTTAACCGGGTTCGGGCGAAGTCTACCCAGAGAATATCCTTCCATACTTAATATTATAAATGCGAAAGTGTGTCTGTCTGTCTGTCATACAAAATTTTAAATTTGGTATGGAGATAGTTTGAATACATATGATATTTTTTCATCCCTTAAGATGTCCTTCCTATATATTCAAACTATCTCAATACCAAATTTCATTTCAATCGGTTCATGGGGGATGAAATTTTGTATAGAGCTACGATATAAACGAGTTCCACGCGGATGGAATCGCGGGCAGAAGCTTTAATAAATTATTCTACTTCATGTCTGGGGGGTGTGGATGTGACGTTTATGGGTGACTCTTTCAACCACTGCTCTCGAGCCGTTCTATCTTGAGCCTATGAACTTTGGACTACTTAGACAACATTTCGCGCAGGTCGATCACGTAACGCATTGTACGAACGTCGGGTAGGTCTAAATGTCACTTTTTAATATGGAAAATTGACAGTTCAATTGTACCGACGCGCGTTCGGAACGTTACGTGTTTAACCCCCTAGGCGGCTCCTTCCTACAACACTAAATAAATTACATATTTCATATTCCTTCTCTCTCATTTATAAGAGAAAACCCGAAAAATCCGTTGCTCAGCGCAGAATTCCTTAGCAAGGAAGGACGCAGGTTCGAATGCTGTTGGGCGCAACGTATTTTTTTCCTGTTATTTAAAAATAATTTTCATTAGGAGACGAGCTACATGATAGTCCACGACCCTTTACTGATAAGATAATTCTTTGTGTTACGAGTAATAGCATCCTCGGCAGCTCTGGCTACCTTAATGACCATCAGCAACACAAGACCAATTACTTACTTACTGTTTATTTTAAGATTGGAAAGATTATACCTTGAGTTCTTAAAGAAGGAGTCATCCAACGGGCTCTTCTTGTTAAATAATTGTATTGACGCCAGAGGGGTACTGTGATAACGTTTTAAACGTGGACAATCTAACTGTAATTTTTCGATATAAAAATTTACATTTAGATATACCTAACGTACAGTCAACCAATTTGATTCCTAGGCCACTATAGAACTTTGTCGCATTAACTACTAGATAATTGCAACGTCAGTGCGGGTCAAACGATTATCAACTTTCCGATCACAACATGAAATAAACGTAAAGAGTTTATAAACGTTTTAGCTCCATGACATGAACAGAAAAAGAAGTAATGACAGACAGTGACAATTCAAGTTAAACTTCTGTCGTCAATTTGGATAATAATGTCAGTGGATAATAATAAAGAATAATTAAATTAATTTGGGTGAATTGGCTAATATGCCTCCTCGATCAAAGGCAACAGATTATCTGGATATTTTGGAAGAAGTCATGCTGCGAACTGTGCGAAACTTCTATCCTCAAGATGAGGTGCCTACAGTATATTTCGTTCATGATAACTTTCCTATACACAAGGCAAGAATTGTCACAAATTGGTTGAATCAACATAGAGGCGAAGTAACTGTTATTCCATGGCCTGCTAAGTCACCCGACCTAAACCCTATTGAGAATTTGTGGGGCCTAATGTGCCAAATGTGGCAAAACGAAAATGAGAGGTCACGGGCTGCTCTAACAGAACATTGTCAACAAGTTTGGGAGTCATTGCGACCGTCAGACATTTGCACGGCGTTAGTTCAATAATAAATAAATAGGGTCAATGCAGTTACGACTTCTAAATTCTAAACGTGATACAAAGCGAGGGTGCATTTACTCGTTATTAAAGTTTATTAAAGTTATTGTGTTTTAATTCAATTATTATGTTAGCTATTAAAGCATTTGTATACCTAATCCTGCCTATGTTTATTAAAACATTTTTTTCTTGATATTTTTTATGCTTCTACAAAAACGTCATAGAGACTGAGTAATTAATCCAGGAAAATATTCTAGAAAATATATTTTCTTATCTTCCGAATGGAGGATGCTTCTTATCAAAAAATCGTCACTAGACTGCCGTGGCCCTTTTCAGTAAAGTTTAAACAGAAAAGTATTTTAATTTTTATCCCGATATCTAATATAAAAAGTTATTAATAAGCAAACTCCTTTCCTATTGATTATCGTTGACATATGTTTGCAAAGGTAGAGATGTCATCATGGCATGCACGCAACAATCAATGTCATAGAAGATACTTAAACAAATTGATTCATTACGACATGGTTCTATAGTGGCCTAGGAATCAAATTGGTTGACTGTACGTATAATGCGTTACGTGAGCGTAAAATTTTTGCATGTCAATTAAGTTATCGGTAAAAATCCTTGACATGTTTTGTTGAAATATTTAATCCCGTTCCATTACGGTGTTTCGGGGTGAAAAGGAGCGGAATGGTGCTAATCCGGATTAACGTTTTATTTTGTATATTTTTGCTCTCATTTTTATCGACCCTTTTCATCGTTAATCTTGTGCAGTAAATTTGAGTTTCCGCAGAAATTGAGTTTTAGAAGGCTTTTTGTTTGTATCGTGAAAAGCATGTGGAGAAACGCGTTGTTATTTTCAAATTACAATTTACAGAACGATGGGTATTTTAGATAGCTGATTTTAGAACCATCTATTTATGTAAACTCTATTGAATAATGTGTATTTATGTTAAATAAAATAAATGCTAAATAATGGGTACTCATCTAAAACACCGTTCAAGGACCGGAAAACCCCTATTCAGGCTTAAGCCTATCGAGATAGGGATTCGCTAGGATTTTGTCAGGGTAACCTTATGGTTACCACATCCGATGCTTTCCATAACAAAAGGGTTACCCTATCAATTATTTTTACTTTTTTTATTCAAATTATTATTTTATTAATTTTTATAAGGTTACCATTAAAACAACTTCTAAAATAACCCTACAAAAAATCCAATAAGCAAACCGGTTCCGGTCCCTAAAACCAATTTAGTTTATTTTCTTCTTCAGCTACTAGTGCCAGTATTGGTGCTTTTGATTAAAAAGCATTTTTAAATTAAAAAAAATCATATTGGACATTTGACTACAAAAATAGTTGTATTGTTTTCATCTTATTGAAAGAAAGATCAGAAACCCGTTGACAAAATTTCCGAATTCATAGCATAGTAGACCTTCCTTACAACTGTATGGATATATATCGATCAATAATCTTATCCATCATAAACAACCCCCGGGTAACATTTTGTGTAAAAGGTATGAAGTATTTTAACCTAATAGATTGCAACGTCTGGTCAACCTTAGCCAAGGGTCTATAAATGCCACTGAGCACAAACGTTCTATCATAATTTAATTTTTGGTACGAACTATTCCTCATTCTATAGTTATGATAACATATTTTATTTCATTTAATAAATACACCACTAAAATTAAACTAAACTAAAACTTAAATACATCTAAATAAAACTAAAATATATCTAAAAATGGCCCCTGCGGCATGGTACCGAAGACGCTGGCAGCATTTCCTCGCTGGATCGCGAGGCCAATGCGTTGAGCGAGGAAACTGCCAGCTCTTTGGTCTCCCGTGGCGTCTCTGAGTCTCTTCGACATATCCTTAAAGAGGCTCAGAGCGCCAGGACCCCACGGACCTATGGTTTCGACGCCGAATGCCCACCTTATCTTTCGCACCGCTGCCGCTGCCCTCACGGAGGTTCGGTGGAGATGCGACGGGGCTAGTGTGTCTACGCAGGTTGCATCCCACACCAGCACCCGTCCCATATTCCACGGAATCAGAGACACACCGTCCGGTCTCTTGATAACATTAGATTTTTATAGACAATTCCTTGTATCATATGAAATTATTATATTGATTTAAACTTTGATGTACACATTGCACGTAAAACCGACTGCCGTTGGGGCGGAAAGGTTCTCGAGTGGCGACCACGTACCGGAAGGAGCAGTGTGGGTCGTCGTAAAGGTCGCGGTCGCAGGAGTCCGCTGGGTGCGGGTGGTGCAGGACCGGTCATTGTAGCACTCTTTGGGGGAGGCCTATGTCCAGCAGTGGACGTCTTTCGGTTGATATGATGAAACTTTGATGATTCTCACATGTATTTTTTATTAAACGTGACTTAATCGCGTATACCTAATTAATTGTCCCGAGACCTAGAGAGGACTTCACATGCAGAACGTCGTTAGACCTCAGAGAGTTAAATAAATAAGATAACTTATACTCAATTAAGCACCGTTTAGCAAAAATATTGTACTAGTTTTACTTATTTCGATTATTATGTGTTTTTCAAACGTATTTAACGATGTAGGTAAATTTAATATTTTTGCTTTTCAAAATGTTTTTCCTTGAAATCGCATAATCAAAGAAATTTGTCTAAACTTATTTTAAGTAGGGTATATGAACTTGCAATTTAATAAAAATTAAATAGCATTAAATATTTAGCGGATAAGAACATGTAAGAATAAATTTATTTTGATAATGTATTTAACTTTTAGCTGATGAGACGGAATTAAGGGCTTTTTTATTTTATTTATTATGTTATAGGAACTTGCCAACATAATTGTATTTATTGCACAATCATCACTCATCAATTACTCATACTAAAGATAGACTATAGAGTAATGTGTCAACAAAATCTAATTCTTTTACGTGTAAATTATATAATTCATATAAGTATGGCAGGAGCCCGCTGGACGCGGGTTGTGCAGTACCGGTCATTGTAGCACTCTTTGGGGGAGACCTGTGTCAGTGGAGGTTTTTCGGCTGATATGATGTCATATACTGAGAATATGTGTACGTACACTTTTTGAATTTCCATACTAGTGCACCTGTTTTTGTTTGCTCTCGAGTGTTTATTACTGCGTTGAATCCAGAAATACCCAGCTCAACTGGTATCTCCATAAACCTTTTAGTTCAGCATTGAAAGAGAGTTCGTCTTCAGTCTCAATCCCGAACGGGTATCTGGAAAACAAATACCTGTATTCAGTGCCTCGGAATAAGCAACTTTGCCGTATTTTGCAGGATTAAGTCCATGTCGGTACAAAGGAGGTAGATTTAGTTTAATATTTTGCATTTTTTTATAATTGAAAGAGCAAGCAAAGCGAACGATCAAAATTTTTTCGTATATCCGGATGTCCAGATTCTCCTCTACAGGTCGCATTTCTCGACCGATTCTCGTGAAATTTTGTGAGCAGATTCAATAGTTATATATTTTTTGTCGAGTCAGTTTTCCAACATAAAATAAAATTGTCAGTTTGTAGAAACACATCCGCATCCGATTGAGTTCCATTTCACTCATTATTATCGAACCTGCCCACAAATTTTCACGAGAATCGGTCGAGAAATGCGATCTGTAGAGGAGAATAGCAGGACAGCTGGACACAAGAAAGAACTTTTACTTCGCTCGTTTCATTTTATTTAAATAATTATGTTGTAATAATAATACATATAGCAGGATGTTTAGAATTCTCGTAACCCCCGAATATATAGACCCTGTCATCAATATTTATAAATGGGCTCGATTGCCGTATTAATTACTGACACGGTATTACAAAAGTTTTCCGTTAAATTCACAAAGTCCCCATTAAAAAGTTTCAATTGATTATTTCATAATTAAAACGTTTAAAAAGTGAGGAGAGCACAGCGATGATTAAATATAACAGTTTCTGCTCAACAGGTTTCCTTTTTAATCATGTTTCGTTTCATGTATTTTCTTTATTTTTGCCCGACGACGGCAGAGCCGAACGGAAGGGATATGTTTTTAGCAGTCTATGTTTGTATGTTTGTATGTTCCACTGTAGCTTTTTAAATACTGAACCTTTCTTGATAAATGGGGTGTCAATCGATTCGAAATTATGCTCCGGGTAACATAGGTAACCTTTTGCATGAAAAAGAAAAATATTATGGCTGCCACATACAAATAAGTGACTGACTTTGAAAAAAATCTTTTTCTATCATAGCATGTGGGGTATCAATAGAAAGACGAGAAAATTTCGAGTTCAAATATATAAAAACATTATTAAACTAAA
Organism: Epinotia brunnichana; assembly: GCA_963854355.1. Classification (NCBI taxonomy): domain Eukaryota; kingdom Metazoa; phylum Arthropoda; class Insecta; order Lepidoptera; family Tortricidae; genus Epinotia; species Epinotia brunnichana. Next base: position 28,794,579 of record OY977945.1, read on the forward strand.
GTGTAACAAGCGATAGGAAGACGATTCAAGTTTATATCAGCCTATAAGAATACTACTAGCGCTATCTATCGGCAATTCTGCAAATCATTTTGTTTGACAGGCATTTTGTTTGAATATATCATCGAAATCGCTGAGAAAGAAGTAAATACGGAGAATCATTACCATGAAATATCGAACTCATCTCCAATCCTCTTCATTCTCATAGGGTTTTTTTCTATCAAGGCAGTGATATTTTCAGTTCGACTAGCAGAGGCAAGCAATGCACAGCCAACGCAACATCCGAAATCGCATATTCATCCTCAAATCCCCTACAGGGCTGGAAACCTTCAGATATTGACCCTGTGTTGATTTTTGGTGACAAATATCATAAGGTTTGCCTCGAAAATCTAGATATACAGCCTGACCATCTCGCTACCGATGAGTAATGCCTAAATGTGCCTTGTATATTATATTACGATTGCTACCAAAATCCAAAAGTTATACACTGGATATTGGATGCGACGCCGCAGTAGGCTTAGTGAATCATCGACTGTACTTAGTGGCTATTACACTAGTATAAAAGCAGGACTAGAAGAGCTATTTAGGCATCACGATGTCACATCTTGCATTGTTGCTTGCAATGATATTTCCGTGGCAGTAATTTCACAAAATCAACATTTTTACTTATTTGACTCTCACTCTCGGGGTCCAAAAGGCCGCGTCGCACCTAGCGCTGGTCGTGCAATGGTAAATATTTTTTCCAACACTAGATACCTTATCAAAACATCTGCATTTCGTTCTGGCAGTGGGGTCGAGTAGAGATATTAAATTTTCTCTCACAATAGTGAAGTCACATTTAACAGAAGAAGACAGCGCAGCATTTGTTGAAGGAAACCAATTAAATGAAGCCAGTTCGAACAAACTTCATGACGAAATAATAAGCACTAGGTACTCTGTTAATGATGATAATCTCTGATAATGTTAATGATGAGAAAGAGGTCAATCGTCGAATCCGACTCGGCTGGGCAGCGTTCGGGAAGCTACGGCACATCTTTTCGTCCAATATTCCGCAGTGTCTCAAGACGAGAGTCTTTGACCAGTGTGTGTTGCCAGTGATGACATATGGCACTGAAACGTGGTCGCTTACAATGGGCCTCATAAGAAGGCTCAAAGTCACCCAAAGGGCAATGGAGAGGTCTATGTTAGGAGTTTCTCTGCGTGATCGTATCAGAAATGAGGCTATCCGCAGCAGAACCAAGGCAACCGATATAGCCCTCCAAATCGCTAAAATTAGGTGGCAGTTGGCGGGGCACATTGCACGTAGAACCGATGGCCGTTGGGGCGGAAAGGTGCTCGAGTGGCGACCACATACCGGAAGGCGAGGCGTGGTTAGGCCCTCCACAAGGTGGACTGATGACCTGGTAAAGGTCGCGGGAGTCCGCTGGATGCGGGTGGCGCAGGCCGGGTCATTTTGGCACTCTTTGGGGGAGGCCTATGTCCAGCAGTGGACATCTTTCGGCTGATATGATGACTTTGTTAATGCCAAATGAGATTCCAATACCGAACATCACGGAGGTAATATGCCAAAAAAAATATGATAATGACACCGTCTTACCGATCCGTGAAATACAGCGCAAAACCGCACCACCAGTCAGTGTTCTCATAGAGCGGAGAGCTGAAGAGCTAGCCTGGGTCCAACAACTTCTGGATGGGAAAAATTACCTAAATGAAATTAGACCTCTCCATTAGACTATTTTCAATCACGTATGATGGGAAGTAACAAACGATTTCACAGCACAGAATATATTTTTTACGCGCTCTCAGTGGTAGAGCTTCTGAAAACGAGACAAAATGTTTCCGTTTACGGAAGATTGCGGCAAGATGGCGTCCAACCTAGTGATTTATTCCAAAACATACACCTATGCATGAGAAATATTCGAGGCACTTCCTCATACTGGCACAGGGCATATTCTGAGCTAATGGCTATGGTGCGTAACCTTGGACCAGCACGTTACTTTGTCATGCAATGACCTGAATTGGCCAGATATGCTACACGCACTATTAGTGGTGGATGGAAGACCTTACGTTCGTGTGGATCTCAGTTTCGATGAAAAAGTACAGTTAGTGGAGTCGTATTCTGTTACTTTATCATCTGGTCTGTAACTTTATGATCTGGTACAAAGACATTTAAATGCACGTGCTGGAATAAAGCTTATAGAAAGCAGAGTCACCTGTGAGATCCCAGCACAGGTTGAAATGCACGATCTAGTCTTCCGATTGCAAACACATCATCACACTGCTACCTACTACAAGCAAAATGACGCTAATACGTGCAGATTTGGATTTGCGACAACAGATCTTCGCTGTTCAAAGCGCTCTCCTCAGTCATCGTCAGGTCTCGGCATCGGAGTATACCTACAGGTTATGCCACGTAAGGTTGAGGGACAGCTCAAGATAATGTGTCTTTGTCAACACTTGTTAGCCACAAGGAAGGTACAGGATGTTTTATACATATCAAGATTGTAACATGATTAAAAAGGAAAAATATGAAATAAATAGTCAATTAAGTTTAATATCTATTTAAATTACCCCATTGTTACCCTCACATATCAACAATATTTTTTAAATGAGATAGGAGTTCAAATAATACCTGACTAAAGTATAAAACACATCTAAAAATTAATAAATAAAATAAAATTTTAAAAAATAATACCCGACTCCGGACATGCGATCTGAAAAGTATTAAATAAGAAAACAATTTACTTCTGAAATGAAAACCTGACATTCAACTCTCTCATATTTGGATGAAGCCGTGGTATTGCCTTTGGAACCTGAATATAATGTTGATGCATGCGACCACGGCTTTATCCAAATATGAGAGAGTTGAATGTCAGGTTTTCATTTCAGAAGTAAATTGTTTTCTTATTTAATACTTTTCAGATCGCATGTCCGGAGTCGGGTATTATTTTTTAAAATTTTATTTTTTGGATTTTGTACATACCCCTTGCCCTGGGAGGATTTGTAAAATAGTATGTAAAAAACCGGCCAAGTGCGAGTCGGACTCGCGCACGAAGGGTTCCGTAGCATTATTTATAAAAAATACAATTTTATTCTATGTTTTTAGTATTTGCTGTTATAATACATCTGTGAAAATTTCAGCTGTCAAACTATCACTGTTGTTGAATTAATAATCTGGGGTTAATGTTGTCCTCAATTATAATAAGAGAAAATTTAATAATTCATAATTCATTTATTGCTTTTCCATGTAGTTTTACAATAGGTCTTAAATTACAATTATGTGCTAATAAATACATGACCCTGGTAGGGCACAGCAATAACTTATAACTAAAAAAAATTATATAACACTTAACACAGCGGTATTATTATAAAGTATTATAAGATACAAACTGGATCAATATATTTTATGTCAAAAACTTAATGCTACTTATGAATGTCTCTGACTACGCTTATTATAAATGGAGATAATTAATGACTAAATGTTAAAGGAAACTACATAATATGTAGAAGCTTTTGACATTATATTATAATGTCAAAAGCTTAATTTTCACATAAAGGTATAGGACAGGTATTAATTCGTAGAGTAATAACATTTTTTCAGGAGCCGCATAGTCAATCTTGATTTGAATTCAAATATATCAATTTCATCCTTGATTATATCCGGCAATTCATTACAAATAAGGGTGTTTCATTTTTCCGAATTTTCAATTTTATTTGACTTTGCTTGGTTTCTTGATCTCACTTACCTAAAAGATTTATATTCTAAAATTCGTGAACATCGGTAAATATTTAGAGGTTGCACATATTGACACGTTTCTTCTCGAACAACAATTTTTTTTACAGTGAAGGGTAAGAAAGCTAATAAGTGGCCCCAGAGTGTCATTTGACTACTTACGGTATTTTAGTGTGGATAGTAGGTAGACAAAAGTGCTACGAGTGTATATAGTATAATTTGTTGTTGGTAATATTCTACCGTAAAAATGAGTAATAGACGCGGAATCTGGTTGTTCGAAAAAGTTCCTTGTGGTGAATTTTTAGGAGCTCGGCTCCCCTCCAGGCGACAAGTGTTATTAGTGTTTATCTATCATCACAAAGTGTTCGCACCTGACTGTACTTCCGTTCACCACGACAACACTTCACTAAAACGTTACTCACTATTACACTTCACTGTACTTTACTTTACCCGGTTGTATTACTTCTTGTTGGTTACTACTTTGAGCTTGAAGGCGACTTGACCCCATGTTTTCAGGAAAAATCTCGTTATCTAGTTTCTACTAAGGATATCGGCATCTAGCGGCAAATTCATTGACTAATTTTGATATGTACATAGTTTCTTTATATTCCGTAGGCGACATGTGGCGTATGGCCGTTATGTATTAATTAAATGCTACTAGTAACGCCATCTATTAGGTTTTCTAGCTTCTACAAATCTCAACACAAAGAAATGAAAGAAACACTTTCCGATGCTGCTAAATCCCAGTATAAAGCTAAAAGAGATATGGCGGAAGGCTCACATTCCTATTAAGTGTGAGGAAAATATCCGAGCTGGAATAAAACTACTGTACAAGGAATATTAGGCCAGTCCGTAGAGGTTCAAAGCACCCCGGGGTACGTTGCAAGTGGTGGTGTAGAAGATTTTCGTTTTAAATATTGTTGACATCAATACAACCGATCAAATATCAAAAATGGTTACACGAGATATCTTGGGCCAACTTTTGGCAGCCACAAATCCTCAAAAGTTTGACACTTTTTTTGGTTTCTCACTCGTGGCTTCTATACGGTGCATCCTAGTGAAAAGTTACAAACTAGGAAATTAAAGAACATGCAATTATGCGTCTAATGAGTACCAATACATACTAATTCGGTTCAGCGACATAGTAGAAAACCATGGTCGAAAATTAGGCTTTCCTCAACTTTGTTAGTTATTTCAAGATAGTGGTTTTTAGGCTTCTGCGTTTCAATTTTGAATTTAACTATAGGTTTTAGCTCCTCAATTGTAGTAATTTACAGAATTGACAGTCATTTCAGCATTAGTATCATCATTTTTTCTCGTGCAACGCATCAGCATTGCAGTTCAACGAAGAAATACTGTCAGCATACTCGGTACAATGCCTAGAGGGCCTAGGTGAAAATAGTCGGAGATAATCGCCTACGTCTGTCAGTAGAGGTTCAAAGCACGGGGTACTTTGCAAAAGGTGGTGTAGAAGATTTTATTTGTATGTCATGTAATATGGATACCACCGAGCAAATATCAAAAATAGTTACACGAAATGCCTCGTGACAACTTTTGGCAGCTACAAATCCTGGAAATTTAGTGACTTTCGGGGCGATTATCTCCGACTATTTTCACTTAATCGAAAAACTTGCTGAAAAACCTTATATTTATTTTAAAAGACCTATCGATTGATGTGCAACACGTGGACATACGATGTTTTTCTTTTTTTGACTTGCAGTTATATGTATGGAAGATTTGTGGCTGCCAAAAGTTGTCACAAGATATCTCGTGTAACCATTTTTGATATTTGCTCGGTTGTATCGATGTAAACAATACTAAAAAACAAAATCATCTTCACCACCTTTTGCAACAAAGATATACTCTACGGACTGGCCTATAAAAGCCTTGGCCATGATATGTCACAGATTTCCATGTCAGCCTCTTCCGTTCACCGAGCTCGATTGATCAATCGACACCAAATGAAAATCCTCCACCATTAGTATTGCATTGGGACAGCAAAGTATTACCCTCAGTTTCCTCTGGTAAGAGTCTAGAAGATAGGGTTGCTGTAATTGTGACAGGCAAACAACTTGGCGTTCCTGTTGTTGCTCAACGAGGTACTGGTGAGCTAATAGCTAAGGTAGTTATTTAAGAGGTAGACCGATGTAATCTGCGTCGCCATATCATACGTACACTTAAAGTTTTTGTTGATGACCTTAAGGTAGTTAATTATACTGCAGAACGAGGCATTGCACTAATATTTTTTTTCAACAATTCAGTTAAAAACGAAGAACAGAAACAATTTTATTCTTGCTGAGAGTCGTCGAGCACCACAGGCAAGGCGTAACTAAGCGTACAAAAGATGTGGTTTCTAGTTATGTAGCACAATAGGTTTTATATTGGTGTTTACTGTAATTCAACAGATAAATTAGGCTAATAAGAAACTCCTGAATTAGTATTTCTATTAAAGCATGTCCAATAAAGTTTTTTTACACTAAATTCGGGTGTTTTAGTCAAATTCTCACTTACTAATCGTTGTGTGCAACCTCTAAATGTGTTCCAATCTTCTTGAAATTTGATATAATAATAATAATATACGCTTTTTAAATAAGTGAAATCCAGGGGGTAAGCAAAGTCTGGAAAAAAATAAAAAATAAAAACCTCCATACAAAGATGAAACACCCTAAAATTTACGATTAATTATTTTTTGTTTTTATAGTTTTCTAAATAGATTATTGTTTTATATTTTACTTGTTTTATATTTGTTTTATTAATCAATTATTTATTGTTAATTTAAACAACATAATTAAAATATCCCTAATAATTAATTTTCTCTTATTAGGGGGATTACCCCCATTTATTGGATTTTTTCCAAAATGAATAGTAATTAACCTGGTGACACAGACGGACAGACAGACGGAAAGCCGTTTTACTCTTTGAGTACGGAAACCTAAAAAGAAAGCTGAACTCAGCTTTTTATATATACGAATTTTTTTACTCCTTAGGGCCTTAGAAACAGGAATTTAAGATTATTTGGAATCGTCCCGGGGCACTGCCTATATAGTCGTACAAAAATATATATCATTACAACAAACTGCGACGCACATCTTTAAAAAAAGAAATTGGGTCTTCGTTGTATGACTGGGTTAGGTTAGTTAGGTTAATTTATTTTGTAATATATTGCTTTATTTTAATTTATTAGCATAGAAAATTTTTCATAATAATTTGATGCATAAAAAACTTAACACTAGGCACTTAAATCTACTTAACTACTAGTATATATACCCTCTCCAAGGTCACAGCCCTTGGGAAGGGTGCCCATAAGGCTGGCTACATTTCCTCGTTGAATTGCAATTCCAATCCGTTGGCCGAGGAAGTAGCCAGCCCTATGGTCAGCCGTATTATCTAAAATTTTTTTCTTTATTTCTTTATAAAGCCTATGGGCGTCAGGACTCCACGGCCCGAGAGTTTCAACCGCGAAGGCCGCAAATATGTAGGTGTTTGTCAGGCCCGCATATTTGCGGCGCTTCGCGGCTTCTGCCGTTGTTGCCGCCCCGCCCCCCCTCAAAGAAGTTGTGGCTAAATGGGACGGGGCCATGGTGTCCACGCAGGTGGCGTCCCAGATAAGAGGCCGACCCATCCGCCACGGAATGAGTGTCAATCCATCGGGTCTCCTGCCATCGTCACGAGCCAGGCCGGGAGGTTCCAGGACGGCAGGCACGTTTACGCTGGCAAGAGCCCGACGGATGACGTCATTAATGCTAGCGTGGCGGGATAAGCGGCCGGCACTCTTTGTGCATGAGAGGCCGTGGTAACCCAAACGGTCTACCTCCACTCCGCAGGGGCAGCGGTGAGGTACTACGATATCCGCGCCTAGACGGAGACCGACAGCCAACCTTAAAGAATTGTTGTCTAGGAGAGTTGCACAGTGAATAGAAGGGTAAGCGTGTAGCCAAAATCCGGATTCGGGTTGCGATAAAGCCAATAAACGGGCTTTTTCAGTCCTCGTAGAGGCAGAGTTTAAGAGCCACTCTGATGCCTGGCGGCAAAGAGGTTCATCCCAAGTTCTTTGTACTGCTTTATTTGATGGCAGGGGTTTACCCGGGCAGGCTAGCTGCCACGCATCCTCTGTTTCGTGTAAGTACGCTACCTCAAAATCTCGAAGTGAGGGAGTAACGATTTTACCTATAAGTGGTAACGTACTGTGAACAGAGGAAAGAAAAGCAGGAAGAACGATGCTGGAAATTTGCCTGATTCCCAGGCCGCCATGTCGGATTGGCAGGGTAGCTTGTAGAAATTGCCTTTCATTGATTTGGACGTTGAAAAGTTTTTGGATATGTAGATGCATGATGTTGTCTATTTTTTCGCATAAATTAGTAAATTTCCAGAAGGGGCTACACCTTAATGCGTAAGTCAATTTGGGGACAAAAAGGCAGGACCGAAGAATGAAAAGAGCCATGTGTGAGTTTATTTTGAGGAGTCGGTCAGAGTAATCAGAGAAACGGCGAATTTGGGAATCGACAAAATCCGGGATTGCTTCTTCGAAAACTGGGGCTCCGAGAAGATGAAGTGAGCTATTTGAGAGGACTTTAATGCCTGGACAGATGTTGTTAAAATTGTCAATAATCTGCGATTTATTTACAATTTCAGGACTTATAAAAATCTCGCATTTATTCATATTGAGTTCCAGACCGATCTCTTTAAACTTTGGAATTAAAGATGAAAGGTCGCTGAGAACTGAGCTCGCTTCACCACCCAGGCTGCCGTCATCGAGATACCACATGTTAAATTTGGAATTTAGAGCCGAAATTATGGGATGAATTGTAAGACTGAAGATGGCTGGCCCTAATGGGTCGCCTTGTTGACAACCGACAGCGGAGGAAATATTGTGGTTTTTGTACATTAATTTTGAGGGTGAACTGTAACATTGCCAAAGATATGGATATAAACTAGGGATATTTTTTTGAACTTCTGTCAACAAAGCATCGCGGTTGACGGAATTGAACGCATTTTTGACATCTAGTTTTACGAGTATCTGTTCTTTGGAGTTGAGAAGGTAAGTTCGGCAAGCATGGACGGCGGCTTCACAACCACCCCTAGATCCAAAACCCAGTTGGACTGGCTGAAAGATAGGCTCTAAGTCCTTCACGACGTATTTGCAGCAAACCTTTGATGTTAACCTTCTGAATGTTGACCCTATAGCGATAGGGCGAATGCCACCATCTTTTTTGCCAAGTGCGCAGAGGTTTGCCCCATATAAAATTGGAACAACTTCTGGGTGGACTTTACCTGAAAGCAAAAAATTTACAAGGCGAGTGATGGAAGAAAGAAAGTTATTGTTTCTGCCACCCGGAGAACCTATAGTAAGGTCCTTCAGGTGCTGGGGTGTGATGCCGTCTAAGCCACCGGCCGAACCATTCTTGAAAGACATAATGGCGGCCAACACTGCATCTTCGGAAGCTTGAAGACATGGCAGGGCTGGGCTAGGTGGGTCAGGGAAGTTAGGGTATGGATGAGCCGGTGGGTGCTTTGCTAGTAAGGCTGCGAGTGTTTCGGGAGTATCTGGGGCGGCTGAGTCACTACAAAAAAGAATTTTCGCAGCACCTTTGAGGTCCCCATCATTCACTTTAGCCTCAACCACTTTGGATATGTCTCGATGTTTAAGTCCAATTGGGGAAGTGCGTTGCGAAGTATCAACATTAGTTGAGCGAGAACAATTCAGTTTAATTTTGGCGGTTAGAGAGCGATGTGAATCTTTTTTGGACACATGCAAGGTATTGAAAGCGAATAAAAGAAGATTTTCCCAACTTGAAACCGAGTTATTCGCGACGCAATCGTCAATCGCCTTGGTAAGGCTCGAAGCGACAGAAAATCTGGCCCCTCTCGGGATTCGCTTGATAACTGGGAAGGCTCTCTTATGTTCGCTTAATATATCAGAAAGAGAAACAGCGGCGTTAATAGAGGTGGTAGGGACTGGCGGGTGAAGGGTAGATATGTTATTTCCAAATTTATGGGACTTTCCTTTGTGTATGTTCAATCCACGCTGTCCCTTATAGAATTTGGGAGTGATACAGTATGGGCATTGAATAAACTCGGGTGAGGACTGACTATCTAGTTGGCTGACGGTTTGTGACGGAGAGGTTGACATCAACAAATAGAAATATACACAAAACACTTAATATACACAACACACTTATAAAGTTTATTTATACATATTGACAGCGCTCGTTGACACGACGACGGTTGTCGGGGAGGCGCGACGGCGCGGCGGCCTGGGCATCCTTATAGTTTTGTAAAGTAAAAATTGTTTGTGGATTCTGAGAATAGGTAAATCAGGGTTCCGTTCCGTGGCTGGTTTGGCCTGGCTGGGTTAATAAGATTGTATCAAACGTGACAAACGTCAGATGGTTTCTGTGGACTCATGGAGAAAGTAAATCTATTCAGGTGGGATTTATTTCAATGCGAAGGTTTATATTATAAATTAGGAAGAAATCTTCATATTTCCTTGACCTTCCCGACCTTGTATATTAATTTAAATAATATTTTTCAGATGAGATTAAATTCTCGTTGACATATCAGTTTGACGTTCTTCTTACCTACTTAGATGACAACTAGAAGAAGAACATTGTGTGTCAAAAATGTAATTAATTTCTTATTATTTCTTTTTTGGTTTATCTTTTTTATTATGTTTTTATCTTGTTATTCGTTTCTAAAATATATTTACTTTAAATATCTAAGTAGGATTTCGTTTTACTATTCTTGCTTCTCTGTCTTAAGGGTTTCGGAATAGAACTGTGAACCAATGCCATGTGTGTGATTAATGCCAAATCATTATCTTTGTTAGTTATTCCTGTTCATAATTAATTCTTTAATTTAATCTGCACAAAAGAAATCGTACTAGAGGATTTCCCTTGATGTCTCCAGGATCCTGACCCGAGGACAATTCATACAAAAAAATAATTTCCATATATCGGTCCAGGCGTCTTCGAGTAAAATACATACAAAATAAAAGATTCCGACGGATTGAGAACCTCCTATTTTGAATTCGGCTAAAAACATCGTGATCTCATTGATATGACACTTAATGATATCACTAGCCATCTTAAAATACGTGCCGAATTGAGCCAAACTACCCATCGGATTAGCCCTCAGAATTGTATTCGCAAAATTATTTCCAAATAAATCACCTCCCATTTTCCTACGGGCTAAACTTCGGGGTTGATTACATTTTAAGCTCCGTTTTGATCCAGGGATTAAATAAAGCGCCCCCTGGACATTTAAAGCGTCGCCGCAAAGAAGGGGTTAAGAGCCCCAATAAACTGAAGGAACTTTATTCCTTTTTCAACACATATTTAGGATATAGGGCAAACGTGTCAAATTATTGGTACGTGTATTTTGACCCTTTCCTCGCCTGGTGATTACGTTTATAATTGCTTTTTTAATGCCGATGAGATATAATGACTTATAATCGGTTTATTCATAATAGGCCAAGAAAATTAGATCCAAAAAAGACGTTTTGAGTAATTAATTCCCATATAGCTGGAAATCATTTTAATACCTTCATTTGGTCCTAAATGCATGCAATCCGAGTTTGCACCATCTCAGGAGGTGAGCTAAACTTTTGGGAGAGCAATAACCGCGAATTTTTTGCTCTTTTTCAGTTATTTGCATATAGCACAAAAACGGTACGTCGGATCGAAAATGTATTCGAGACAATATTAAAGAAGGTAAAATTCTGCGTCGAATTAATATCAAAACTTCAAATTTGGTTCAGTGGTATAGTCGAAATCAAAGGTCTAATAAGGTAAGGAACTGGGAAAAGGGGTCTAGCAGCAGGCTAAGCTAGTGAGAGTGGCCCCCGACGAGGAATTTGATGATCCTTTCAGGGGGTGTACTGGCAGGTCCTAAGAACACTACATGCTTAATATCAGTCCACGATCTTCTTTTGTTTTCGAGTAATTTAGGATAAATAGTATAAAAAAATCAAGTTGTCATTTAAAGTGTCATAATAGGTAAACTGTGCAAGATAGAGTAAATTGCATTGGTATTAAAAGGGTAAATCCCGACTCTTGCAGACTACGCTCGAGTGTAAAAGACACATTCATGTCTTCCGCACCCAAGAGAAAACAAGATGTAGGAATACCTATTGGTCGAATTACATCAAAGTAGTCCATTCAAAAAGCAACTCTACCGTTCAAGGTAGAACACTCCAAGTCCAATCACAGTTTTAGGGCCGAGTCACACCGACTACGTGTGCAGCCACGCATGCGTGTGCAGCACGTACACCGCTGCGTTGTAAAGTATGAAACCCCATACGACATGTCACACCGGATGCGTCTACGTTGCGTGTGCGTGCACGTCTGCGCATACGTGCTGCACACGCAGTCGGTGTGGCTATAAACAGTTGGTCACATTTAATAATCTCTACCATAATTAAATAATCACACTTTTGAGTGCCTTTTCAATCCATATCCATACTTAATATTATAAATGCGAAAATGTGTCTATTTAGTCTCGTCCATCTAAGGGGGTGAAATGGGTGTTGTATAAAACAAGGTTCCGTGTCACGAGCTGTACCTAAACGTTCAGAATAAAACTCTGATGTAAACTCTGTTTTCAAAGTGCATTTTGGTTAAAGGTGAAATGTTAATTCAGATTTTCATATTATGCAAGCATAATAAATTGGAAGCAATTAAGATACTCCATGTGATTTCGAATTCGTGAGTGGCGTATTGTTTATTTTTGGGAACACAGTAAAAATCCGGATACAGTAAAAGTCATTTGTCCGAAACCATAATTATTTCAAAATCTGGACGCCATTTTCCGTTCAACGAAAATTTGGACGTCGATGATTTAATGGAATTTATGGAATATATATAAATAGGTTAGGTTAGTACATATTAGTGGTCTCGAATGCAATGCAATCATCTGGGATCCGCATGAAACCAAATATCACCTTATGGTGAAGCGTATCCAAAATAAATTCGTACGATTTCTGTATTGGAGGAAGTACGGGGTATACCCATTTTACCCACTAATGTATCCAACTCTATTTGTACTGTGCATGGTAGGGTACAACTAGCTGCGGGTGCGCAGAGAGCTGTGCCTGGCCACTTACATTTTTAAATTACTTCGGGGTAAAATATACAACAGGTATTGAGTGGTGTGAGTGTGTGTGTTCCCGATAGGTACGTGTGGCGTAGACTCCGGCCGCGGCTGCTAGCCGAGCCGCGCGGGCGCACCAACCTGCTTGGTAGGGCACCGATGACGCGAGCAGTGCGTACCCTCAATCTCATAGTGGAAAATATTGATTTGTTTTCGTGTTCTCTGAATGAATTCACAAAGGCAGCATTGCTCGTAATATGTTATAAGAGTACTACGTAAAAAAAAATGTTATAGGTATTATAAAATAGTTACACTGTTGTCTTAGGTTCGATGCCTGTAAAAATAGTTGTAAGTGTGGATAATAATAATAAATTATAAATAATATTATAAATTATCATGATAAATTAAAAATTCCTTCAGCGGACATGGTTTTCTGAATTATGAAATTCGGAAACATACTATAACTCTTTGGAATCATGCAGTGTAGGTACCCGTCTAATTGTATTTATCTAAGAAGCATCTTGTTTTTAGGGTTCCCGACCAATAAGGCAAAAACGGAACCCAGCATGGTGCGACTCCGTTCTTCTCTCTGTCTGTCACAAAGTTAATTATCTCAGGAACTACTAATGCTATCAGCTTGAAATTTGGAATAGTTGTAAACGAAGCTAATTCACGTGTATGAAAAATCAATTTTTTTTTTCTTTAGTGGTACAGTTTTGATTTACAAAGAACAATGTAGAAACCCCCCCCCTTATCTCCGAATTTTACCGTGCGAAAATTTTGAAAAAATTACATATTATTAATATTAACGTAAATATTACAGGAAAAGTATAACAAGACCTCTATCTAGCGTATTTTTTTTAATTATTCGAAAATCATTTAATATTTAAGTTTGTAATTTAATACTTTACTGTTGAATTTTTAACCTTCTAATTTATATGGAAGTATTCTGAAAGTACCTTCCAGCAAATAAAAAAAGAATTATTGAAATTGGTTGACTTGAAAAATAATTATCTCTGAAAAACCAACATAGATTTTTTTCTTAATAAAGCGTGGTGAAAGTTTTTACGGAACCCTTGGCGCGCGAGACAGACTCGCGCTTGACCGCTTTATTTTTTTTACTTTCTTCTGTTTTTCTTTTGTGAGCATGGCGTGATTTTATTTTGTGACACATTGTATCCAATGTGCGCCTAGTAAACCCTTCGCCACGCATAAAACTCCATTCCGTGACGCACCAGACGTGTGTATTTACAGCGTTCTCCTTTGTCCAGCACTGAATCATTAAAGAGCGCCCAATCACAGTGAACGAGTGTTCCCATTAAGTTTTCATGGCGGCCATACCAGGCTTTGAGGGATTATTGTTGCGTTTTCTAGCTTTGTTAACCTGACGGCTGTGTTTATTTTGGGCGTAATGGAATTGAGTACGTTGTGTATATTCCTGCACGCTTTAACGATTTTGTATGAAGGTTAGCCTAATCTCATGTATAAACAGTTATTATATTTAATACTAGCTTCTGCCCGCGACTCCGGCCGTGTGGAACTCCTTTACCTATATCGTATCTCCATACAAATTTTCACTCCCTATTTTACCTCCTTAGGGAATGATCTCCAGGTTAAAAACTATCAAATGTCCTTCCCTGTGATTTAAACCAAATTCCATCTTAATCGGTTCAGCGGTTTAACCGTGAAGAAGTAACAGACACACACACACACACTTTCGCATTTGTAATATTAGTATGGAAGTATGGATTAGGATAACCGATAGCCCTCCGAATCGCTAAACTTAAGTGGCAGTGGTCGGGGCACATTGCACGAAGAATGGATGGCCGTTGCGGAAAGGTTCTTGAGTGGTAACCACGTACCGGCAGGCACTGCGTGGGTAGATCCCCCCACAAGGTGGCACCTGGTAACGGTCGAGGGAGTCCGCTGGATGCCGTCGGCGCAGGACGTCTTTTGGCTTATATGATGATGATGACATGAATTAAAACATACAAAAAATGATACTAAAAACCATCTCAACAGACAAGAATATTGATTAAAACCGCATTCAAACAACCCGTTACGATGCCACGGACACACAGATACATAATTATATAAAGCTGCAGTGACACATTAACTCTTGGCTCTTTGTAATATTAGTACAGATTTCCAGCTTAGCGGCTTTAAAATCATCAAAATCATAGACATTTACGTCTATTTCAGACGATTTAAGAATTGCTGTGGAGACATCGTTTTTGGTGACTGTAAAGACTGACACCGGCCGATTTCTGGCAAACAAAATTCATGCCACGAGCTCTGGCCCTGGTCTGTTGTCTTCACAACCAGAGTCTCGAACCAGGTTCCATCGCACAATGCTCTGGGCTGTTATTCTTTACGCGGACATGAGTCTCATGCCACCCCTCACGCCTAACGAAACTAGACCTTTACCTACGTTTTATTACTACGAATCGCAGCGTCAAGATATATTTAGGAATTAAAGGAACTTACCTTGTGAAGTTCAATTCCAATTATGCGAGAGCTTAAACCGAAGACGATTTTAGATTTACAAAGCAGCAGCACATGAGATGATGCTGTCTCAGTCACACATTTAGAGCCCACAACATAAACTAGATTTGTTGTCTCGCTCGCACGCTCCTGATGGTGCCCCCACCGTGCACCGTGCTCGCCTGGTCGGGCTCGCGCCATTATATTTCAGAGCTTTTGACATAGTTTTTTTTTTTTTTTTTTGGGTAAGTACTTGGGTTATGGGCGGGAATGGTAATCGTCTTCGGTTTAAGCTCTCGCATAATTGGAATTGAACTTCACAAGGTAAGTTCCTTTAATTCCTAATTATACTTCGAGCTTAAACCGAAGACGATTTTAGATTTACAAAGCAGATGTTAAGAGTTAAGATAAAATAAAATAAAAAATAAAAACTTTAGTAATCACTTAACTTTATTGAGCAATTAACTCAGTATTGATTGATTGTAATTCCTTATAGGTCGGTACATACTAATCAATTTGTAGATCAAAAATTGCATAAACAAATTCATTATTGGAGGAATTGATCGTTTCTCTCCTATAATATTTTAAGAATACGTTTGATTTATCGCTCCAACCTGCAGCTTTTCTCAAAACATCTAAGCTAACACCAGCCCTGTGAGCAGCTGACGTGGAGGCGTGTCTGGTGCTGTGCGCCCCGAATACCCTGACATCAATAATTTTTTAACCCAATGGCCAATTGTTTGAGAGCGTACATTTTTAAAAGGCCTCCGGATACTTATAAAGAGGTGATCGTCAGACTGCTTACGTAAGGTTGCTGTTTTTTCAATATAAGATTTTATTGCTAGTGCAGGACAAATACTTGGCTTTTCGGGAATAAACGGTAATTAAATGATGGGTTGAAAAGCTCCAGGACGGGACGTTTTTATTAAATCTGGTACCTTAATCACAATATCTTCATTATCAATTTCGATATTGTTTAATTTAATAAGACTCAACGTTTGCATCCGCTGAGCAGATGCAATAGCCAATAGAGTAGCAGATTTAAATGCCAGATCTTTAAGGGAAATATTATTGTACGGATACAACTTTGATAGATGATTTAACACTTTAACAGTATCCCATGTTTGATCATATTTGGGTTTAGGAGGATTAAGTCTGAATGCTCCCTTTAACACAATAATTAGCTGTAGTTTCCTTTCCAAGTACAATTGATAACGCTGATCGATGGGTATTAAGGGTACTATAGCTGCCACCTGTCTCAAATGCCTTTGTTAAAAATAAAATTTAAAAAAATAATACCCGACTCCGGACATGCGATCTGAAAAGTATTAAATAAGAAAACAATTTACTTCTGAAATGAAAACCTGACATTCAACTCTCTCATATTTGGATAAAGCCGTGGTCGCATGCATCAACATATATCCAGGCTCCAAAGGCATGCGACCACGGCTTCATCCAAATATGAGAGAGTTGAATGTCAGGTTTTCATTTCAGAAGTAAATTGTTTTCTTATTTAATACTTTTCAGATCGCATGTCCGGAGTCGGGTATTATTTTTTTAAATTTTATTTTATTTAATCATTTTTAGATGTGTTTTATACTTTAGTCAGGTATTATTTGAACTCCTATTTCTTAAAAAAAATATTGTTGATATGTGAGGGTAACAATGGGGTAATTTAAATAGATATTAAACTTAATTGACTATTTATTTCATATTTTTCCTTTTTAATCATGTTACAATCTTGATATGTATAAAACATCCTGTACCTTCCTTGTGGCTTACAAGTGTTGACAAAGACACATTATCTTGAGCTGTCCCTCAACCTAACGTGGCATAACCTGTAGGTATACTCCGATGCCGAGACCGAGACGATTGACCTCTTTCTCATCATTAACATTATCAGAGATTATCATCATTAACAGAGTACCTAGTGCTTATTATTTCGTCATGAAGTTCGTTCGAACTGGCTTCATTTAATTGGTTTCCTTCAACAAATGCTGCGCTGTCTTCTTCTGTTAAATGTGACTTCACTATTATTGTGAGAGAAAATTTAATATCTCTACTCGACCCCACTGCCAGAACGAAATGCAGATGTTTTGATAAGGTATCTAGTGTTGGAAAAATTATTTACCATTGCACGACCAGCGCTAGGTGCGACGCGGCCTTTTGGACCCCGAGAGTGAGAGTCAAATAAGTAAAAATGTTGATTTTGTGAAATTACTGCCATGGAAATATCATTGCAAGCAACAATGCAAGATGTGACATCGTGATGCCTAAATAGCTCTTCTAGTCCTGCTTTTATACTAGTGTAATAGCCACTAAGTACAGTCGATGATTCACTAAGCCTACTGCGGCGTCGCATCCAATATCCAGTGTATAACTTTTGGATTTTGGTAGCAATCGTAATATAATATACAAGGCAACAACTCATCGGTAGCGAGATGGTCAGGCTGTATATTTAGATTTTCGAGGCAAACCTTATGATATTTGTCACCAAAAATCAACACACGGTCAATATCTGAAGGTTTCCAGCCCTGTAGGGGATTTGAGGATGAATATGCGATTTCGGATGTTGCGTTGGCTGTGCATTGCTTGCCTCTGCTAGTCGAACTGAAAATATCACTGCCTTGATAGAAAAAAACCTATGAGAATGAAGAGAATTGGAGATGAGTTCGATATTTCATGGTAATGATTCTCCGTATTTACTTCTTCCTCAGCGATTTCGATGATATATTCAAACAAAATGCCTGTCAAACAAAATGATTTGCAGAATTGCCGATAGATAGCGCTAGTAGTATTCTAATAGGCTGATATAAATATAAATAAATAAATAAATAATAAATCGCTTGTTACACTTTAGTTTAATAATGTTTTTATTTATTTGAACTCGAAATTTTCTCGTCTTTCTATTGATACCCCACATGCTATGATAGAAAAAGATTTTTTTCAAAGTCAGTCACTTATTTGTATGTGGCAGCCATAATATTTTTCTTTTTCATACAAAAGGTTACCTATGTTACCCGGAGCATAATTTCGAATCGATTGACACCCCATTTATCAAAAAAGGTTCAGTATTTAAAACGCTACAGTGGAACATACAAACATAGACTGCTAAAAACATATCCCTTCCGTTCGGCTCTGCCGTCGTCGGGCAAAAAGGATAAAACTTGAGACGGTGTAGCTTCGTAAAAATGGTAATTATTATTTTGACAGAATGCCCACCATGATCTTAATGATGAATTGTATTGGGAAATTGTATTATTAGAAAATGAGGCCAATATTATTTCTAGAGAGCTATGTGGTGTGCCTCTTTTCACAAATGATTGCCTGATAGCCTCGCGGCCACCAGGGAAAGGCTCGAGTGCAGTGGGTGGCAGTCTCTGAAAGGAGAATGCAAAAGATATTTGTGAGGTTTAAAGAATAGTTTTTTCGATACAATTAATTGCGACCACAGCGGGTACCACGGCTGTGATGGCCAATCGGGTACCACTAGAATCCCTTCTGCTTTATCGGCAATAATCTTATGTAAAACCTTTAGAATTAAGCAAAAAGGCGAGAAGGCATAAAAGTTCGTGTCTTTCCAATTAAAAGTGAAGGCATCAATTGTTTCTGAATGAGGGTCAAGTTTCCAAGAGGCATATCTTTTACATTTGTTATTTTGGGAGCTAGCAAATAAGTCAAAATCTGGTGAACTAAACGATTCTTTGATTTGTCCAAATGCAGAATCGGAAAGTTCCCATTCCGTGTCTATCTTTATTTGACGCGATTCGCGGTCTGCAATTATATTGTCTTTAGATTTGACATAAGAAGCAAATACGTGAATGTGCCGAACTTCGCACCACTGCCAGATTTCTCTTCAGATGGGTATGTTGGATACCTCCCATTCTGTTGATATAGCATATGGCAGTAGTGTTATCAATCCTTAATAGGATTTGGCAATTTCTACGATCATGAGCAAACATTTTTAATCCGTAGAAGGCGGCTTTTAGTTCTAAGGTGTTAATATGCCAAGTTGTTTTAGATTTATCCCAATTTCCTCCTGCAGATTGATTATTGCAGGCAGCTCCCCAGCCAGTTGGACAGGCATCGGTAAAAATTACGAGTTCGTAATTATTGTCATATAAAGGGCAATAGGAGTTATCAATGTTATCAATCCACCACTGGAAATCATTGTTTAGATATGACTGTAAGTTCATTATTTTATTATAATTTTCAGAGTAATTTAAAGCTAAAAACTTTTCTCTCTCGAACATTTTTGTGTATAACCACCCATACCTTACAGCTGGGCAGGCTGAAGTTAAAAGGCCTATGAATTTAGCAAATTGTCTAACAGTACATTTATTTAATTTAGAAAATGTTCTTGTGTTTTCTCTAATTCATTCAAATTTTAAAATCTCAAAAAACATTAATCTCAAAAAACATAAAAAATTTCTATCATCTTCGTGAATAGGAACCAAAAAATAAGCATCCTTAAGATCGATGGTTGCCATAAAGTCATTACAATTTAATAATTTTAAAACAGTACGATGGTCCTCCATCTTAAAATGTTCCACGTGTATAAATTTATTCAATTTCTTTAAGTTTAAAATGAATCTACACGTACCACCTGGTTTTGGAACCGTAAATATCGGTGAGATAAATTGATTTTCACACGGTTCGCAAGCTGAGATTATTCCTTTTGCTAACATATCGGTGATACACTCATTGATCAACTTAGTTTCGTTTTTAGTATAGTTTAGCAACGAACATTAGGTGCCGAAGATTGAGATGGCGTATCCTTAAAAGGAATAGTATAACCCTCGATCCAAGATAAAATAACGGGATCGTTTGTTAACTCACACCAATTTCTATAAAAATACTTTAAACTACCAGCAACGGGAATGTCGTGTACCTGCGATGCGGTGCTCAGCGTTTCCTTCCTCGATGACGATGATAATTCCCGCGGCTCGTGGATGGCTCTTGGCGGCGGTCTCTGCCGTCCCTGGTCATCGGAGCGGGTGCTGGCGGTCTCCGGGCAGCGGCGTACGGGCGCGTCTCGAAGACTGCTGTCCGCGACGCCCCCCGTGAGTTTAAAGCCCCTCGTAGAGGCTGAGAAGCCGCCGCAACTACTTTCGATTGCATTCGCTGTGCGACGTAGACAGGCTTCAATTCAGATCCCGATTTTTCAATTGCTTTAGACGACTTAAGGTGGTCGGCTAGTTCAGATCCGAAGAGATATGCGTCCACTTTAGTGTCTCTAATAGTATCACGCATCTGTTTATTTAGAGTATTTATGATAGAATATCGACGCGATTGCGATTCTCTATAGTGGTAATCGCATAACAAGCGCCCTGCGTTGCTTAGGTGTTTTATCAGATCTTGTGACGTCGGGTTACTGCCCAGTGCGACGTTCATTGCTTTGCCTAGGGCTGCAATACCACTAGATAATTGGTTTTGTTTATTTTCGCTAAAGTTATCTTTTCTCAGATTGACTTCGGTAAGCCGCCTTTATTTCTAAGTTAAGTTTAGGCGCATTCATGTTACTACAGTTTTCAGGAACTGGATAAAGCTTGATTAGTTCGGCTTTGGATTCTTTCTGCAACCCATTTGTCAAAATATGTTGCCATCTAGGAGAAATATCCTTATGCAATTTTTCACCGACAGTAGCCTGGTTAATGGGGTCATCCCCTAGGATGTTTAATATATCAGGAACTAATTCGTTCCACGTCAGCCTTGTCTACAATATTGTTATTCAAACTAGCTTCATTCGCGATCTGAGTACTTTCTGCGAAGCAAAAAGGTAAGTACCTATTAACATGCATGTGAAAGCAAACGGCAAAGCTACACACTTATAAATGTACAAAGCAATGTATGCTTAGTTTTGCGATTACCAGCTTATTTTTCTCAACGCGATTTACGCGGAGATTATATATATAAGTATAACTATCCATTTAGGATGTTAGAAACAAAGATGCTCGACACTACTACTCGTAAAAGTGGAAGATAAACATTTCATATAGGAAGTTAGGTACTTTAATGCTCGACACTACTAAAAGTGGAGGATAAACATTCCATATAGGAAGTTACTTGTAATGCTCGACACTACTAAAAGTGGAGGATTAACATTCCATATAGGAAGTTACTTGTATTAAGCCACACGATATACGTGAGCCAATACGTACACCTACTAAGCGGAGTTTAAAAATAAGTAACCATTACAACTCCGTAGATTTCTGCATTTTTAAAGCAGAAAACTTTATCTAATTGTCTTAGTGGTACGTTCTTTCCTAGCGGTAGATAACGAAACGCAACCTACCTGCTTCGTCAAATTCCATATCCATATCTCGCAGCGGCGACTGCATTTCCGATTGATGGACGTCTACGTTCACATCTATATATTCTGGAACTTGTTCTATTGACGGCGAGGACGAACTACTTCGCTGACGATTTCTTAACCGCTGTTCAAGTTTTTTTAACTTTTTTTAGTATGCTACCATACTCGTCGTCTCTGGAACGTAATATTTTTCTTTTGCCCATGGCGTACTTGAATATTTTTGTGCTTGTTCGAAATAGGGAATCCGTAGGATTAATTTTATGACAACGTGTGACTTCGACCGCACAAAAACGCGTAAATGGCGCGAGCCCGACCAGGCGAGCACGGTGCACGGTGGGGGCACCATCAGGAGCGTGCGAGCGAGACAACAAATCTAGTTTATGTTGTGGGCTCTTAATGTGTGACTGAGACAGCATCATCTCGTGTGCTGCTGCTTTGTAAATCTAAAATCGTCTTCGGTTTAAGCTCGAAGTATAATTGAGCTAAACTGCCACAAACGCGGCGCTATTGATTTCTGACGTCAGCAAGCTTTTCCAAAGCCTCCCAATCAATTTAAACGTAGCAAAATTGTCTCGCTTAGCGCATTATTAGGCTATAAAATGCGACCTATAAACAGAAACTCACAAAATTTTAATTAATCAAGAAGTGCGCCTATCAAAGATAATGAAAATCAACATTCACAAGCAAATACTTTTAAATGAACTCGCTATAAATTTAAAGTTAATCAAGCAAGAATTATTACGTCATTACTTACTCCCGAGTAGAATGACGGCGAAATTATAATTTATTTTGACCGAATTCGCCGCCTATGGGGCAGGAAGTCTGATACCTATCTAATGAAAATCGATGATTATTAATTTCCAACGCCAAGACAGGATGCCAGATAATAAAATCTACCCTCTTCGATCTAAGTGGCTCAATGCGAAGAAGACAAGTTTCCCTGATTGTGTGTCTTTTTTTTAGGGTTCCGTAGCCAAATGGCAACGAACGGAACCCTTATAGATTTGTCATGTCCGTCTGTCTGTCTGTCCGTCCGTATGTCACAGCCACTTTTTTCCAAAACTATAAGAGCTATACTGTTGAAACTTGGTAAGTAGATGTATTATGTAAACCGCATTAAGATTTTCACACGAAAATATAAAAAAAAACAATAAATTTTGGGGTTCCCCATACTAAGAACTGAAACTCAAAATTTTTTTTTTCGTCATACCCATACGTGTCTATGGATAGGTCTCCAAAAATGATATTGAGGTTTTTAACATAATTTTTTTCTAAACTGAATAGTTTGCGCGATAGACACTTCCAAAGTGGTGAAATGTGTCCCCCCCCCCCCCCTGTAACTTCTAAAATAAGAGAATGATAAATCTAAAAAAAATATATGATGTACAGTACTATGCAAACTTTCAACAAACATTGGTTTGAACGAGATCTAGTAAGTAGTTTTTTTTTAATACGTCATAAATCGTAAAAAGCAATTTTTTTAACGGAACCCTTCATGTGCGAGTCCGACTCGCACTTGGCCGCTTTTTTTGTTTTCTTTTGTTAAACGGTAACGAAATGCAAATGTTAACGTGGTGGTGGTGCAAAGGCGAGATTTGACATTTTATTTTGAGTCTGTATACTCACTGGCCTTAAAACGCCACACGTGTTTTTTGATTGGATATAATCCAATCAAAAGACAGGTTTTATGAATTCACTAGTTTGATACTCGATACTTAACCCTGCCTCAAAAAACCAAAAGCCACATTGTTAATAAAAACGCGTTGAAAAACAATGGAAATAAATTGCCCATCGGCCGCAAATGTGACGCAACTGCTATACCATTTTTCAGCCCGTTTTTTATTAGCTGACAGATATTACTTATTGAATAAAGTACATATTTTTTATAGCATGTGTTCTAGTTACATTTTAGAAGCTTTCTATTAACTTGCAATGTATGTACCTAACTATGTACATTATGCATGTCTGTACCTATATTTGTTCGCGTGGAATCTTGCAACTCAATTAAGAATCTTGAAACTCAATCGATTGAGCTGAAATTTTGGGTAAAGGTATAGTTTGGATGACAATTCAATATTATAGTACGATCGAGCTGTTCTGATGATGGAGACAGAGGGTGGCAATGGGAATTCAGTACTTAACCGATGTAACCCCGTTGAGTTTGGGCTCGTAAGAATTGTCTCAATTAGTAGTTGATGATGATGACGGTATACAGAAAAGTACAGTCGGCAAGGTACAGTCGGCGGTAGTTAGATGTAAATGTATTTTTTGTATGGGACAATAACAGTAAAAGGTTGTGTCCTAACGTTCGTTCGAAAGGTACGTAAACCCAAAGGTAAGTCAGAGGGGTAATCACGCAACGTTTTGAACGCGCGTTAGGTAGATCCGACTGTCATTTTTCCATATAAAAAGTGAAGTTTAGCAGCAGGTCGATCACGTAACGCATTGTACGAACGTCGGGTAGGTCTAAATGTCACTTTTTATATGGAAAATTGACAGTTAAATTGTACCGACGCGCGTTAGGAACGTTACGTGATTACCCCTTAGGTATACGTCCGAGTGCTCGACGTTGTTAGTATATGACCGAACATTTAAATAAAACTAAGTTCGGTTTTGCGAGCCATATTCGTGCTCATCAGAGAACATTTTAAGGGTTGCCGTCGTCGGATACGACAAAGAGGACTTGTATATACTGGTATATGGCATGGGCACTACATGTTAAATTGACATGGCTTAAATTCGTTTGAAGAAAAAAACCTCTTAGTCCGAATTTAACCCATACTGCTTTAACATAAAGTACCCATGCCATATACTAGTACTGCACAGCGTCGAGCACTCGGACGTTAACTATGCCTATAGTGGATTTTACTAGGTATTCCATCATGGAATAGGCGTGTTGCGTGGTGTTAAAATTGATAACGTCGTGTTGCTAAATGGATAGTAAACCATCAAATGATTGTAATAAAGTATAAGTTACAAAATATAATTCAAATCATAAAAAGATATGAACCTAGAAAGTTTAGAAAAAAAAGTTTTTTTATTTTTTGTCCAAGAGTAAATTTAAAGATACCAATAGAATCCTTACGCTTTTATAGAAACAAATTTGTAAAACAACTATGGACCTAAACGCAGTATTTCGCGACCGAAACAGCAATTTACTTCATTTTCCATGCAACGGTACGGTTAGTACAAATTGCACGGTGTGACGTCATACTTTAAAGCCAATCAGTATGAAGCGTTTCGGCTGCTGTCAGCGAGGTCCGTCTTTAACTCGATTTTTTGGGTATTAATGTCCTTTAAATGTTGTTGCTTCCATACAAACATTTGTTCATCTACAAAAACTGGTTCGGATGGCATCGTAAACAAATTTAAGGTCACAAGCCCATTGTCTTTTATTTATGCAAAACAACATTAAACGAAGACCAAAATTGGCTTTAAAAAGCGTGACATAAAACAGAAATTGTAGTCGAGTGAGCCGTTAAAATACTTGCTCATTCACGTGGTGGTTAAAATAACATTGTCCTGTAAAAAACCGGACGCGTGGCCACATCGTGCGTGTGACGTAAACACGGAATTGGTGGGACCGTCCCATTGTGGCGCAACGTGTGGCCATCCATTTGAATAACTTAACGGTTAATTGTTATTTTAAAGTTATTTTGGTTAAAAACTAAATAGTCAATTATTATTTTGGAGTTTATTTTTGTTGAAACTTGTGGAATAGTTGCGTAATGCTTAATCATTATGTGGAGTTTTGGTTTTGGAGTTATTGTGTTTTTGTATTTTTTTTTGTGTATCTTCGTATTAATAGTTAGATATTAAAGTTTAACCGATATGTTGTAGTTTGCCTCGAGATGTCACTATGCTCAGCAGAGGGTCTAGTATAAGTTTTATCGATACAATACTTTTTCGAACGCGTTTGCGTTTAGTTTTAATTTATACGGCAACGCGAACAGCGCCTCTGGTGGTAACTATTAGGAACTACGTGTTGTCATACAAATTGAAACTAAACGCAAACGCGTTCGAAAACGTATATGTATCGGTAAAATTTATACTAGAACTACAGTTCTGATCCGGTCAGTCCAGCGCTTGAGTAGTATTCCTCTATATCTGGTACAGTCAGCATCAGATAGTTAGTAGCAGCCAAGGTAGCCAAATATATCGCAACACGTCTTTATAACTACAAGAGTAAGGATGTGTTACGGTATATTTGGCTACTTTGGCTGCTACTAACTATATGACGCTGAGTGTACCGGTTGCTGTGCTACGATAAATCGCTGATCAGGGATTATGGTGGCATTTTTGAGCTGTCATTATGACTTCTCATTCATCGACTTCATAATTGGTATGCACGTAATAAAATCTGAACATTTCTACGAATAATTTTTAACGTTTATTTATTTATTTATATAAGGCGGACTCAATGCCTTAAGGCATTCTCTACTTTAGAACGAGACTTTTAGAACGGTGGGTGAAAGAGACAGACTAGCAAACCAAAAATATCCATATAACTATACAAATGCCTAAGTTTAATTGGTTTTAGTGATTCTTCAGATTGCCAGGTACCAAATCACATCCCGTGCTCCTTTAGGATACACCCGTCAAAAACTTTAGGATACACCCGTCAAAAACTTTAGGATACACCCGTCAAAAACTTTAGGATACACCCGTCAAAAACTTTAGGATACACCCGTCAAAAAATTTAGGATACACCCGTCAAAAACTTTAGGATACACCCGTCAAAAACTTTACGATACACCCGTCAAAAAGTTTAGGAACATGATGAATGATTTCTCAATTATTTGTACTGGAATAAGGTAAATATACAATGTATTGCCTGCTATTATATTACATAGCAAAATTGCTTCATGTCTATTTTGAAATAACGTACGTAGGTATATCGCAGTCGACACCTGTAGGTAAGTAGGTACATTAAATGTATTAATGGGAAGTCACTATGGCAGCTAAAAAATGCCACGAAAATTTCGGTCTCTGATAATGTGTGAAAACCGTGAAAGTTTAAATAAATATAAATCAAATCCAAATGGTATGCATTTCTCTAATACAACCCAAAATAACCGATTTAGTCCCAAGCCACGTGGAAACTTTTCCAGTTAAAATTGAATTTATACTCAAAATATCTTTTACAAGGTATTATGCCTAGTTCTGACATGTGTCAGACCGAAGCGCCCAATATTTTCCTTGGCCCCAAACTTCTGACAGGTAATTACCTACTGCCCAACACTCTAGTACGTTCCCTTGGCATTGCATTATCAACTCTATTAACTAACTCGTAAAGTCTATACTGTTGTTGTGTTTCAGCTTATGCACGCAAATCGCGTGACTTAGATTTTAATAGCAGTATAGAACATATTTCTGGCTAGGTTTTAATCGGTTTTGAAGTAAATTGTTAGGTGTTCAAATTAATTACAACCGAGAGTGCCGGCAGTCCTCGAGCCCAGTGGGCTGGCCAGGGACGACGTCAAGAGGCCTGGCGGAATGACGCTGGTGCCTTGGAGCATGGGTCGGCCGCTAGTTTGGGATGCTACTTGCGTCGATACCCTGGCACCGTCCCATGTTCCAAGCACCAGTGCCACCGCTGGCGCTGCGGCATCCTCGGCCGAAAGCCTCAAGCGCCGCAAATATGCCATCCTAGGAAATAGCTGTTAGTATTGTATAGCGCTACTCTATATTATCTGCGGTACTGACCTGTCAAGAGTGACAACCTGTCAGCTCTCAATATAATTTCCCTCGTTATTGTACTCATGTCTGTAAAGCTTTTCTTAATAATATAACAAATAAAATGATCATCGAGTGTGTTTGTATTTCCACGCCCAACAATTGGTAGCGGAACGTGGTTATACTAGTAATGATCATTAGCGAAAACGAAGAAATAGCCGAAAAATGGCGTCAACAACGTATCGATGTATCGAAACCTTAAGCAGGACAAATTACGACACTTGGTGGCTACAAGCTCAGGCCGTATTGATTAAAAATGACCTGTGGGACTACGTTAGTGGAGATAAGAAGCTGCCGACTTCAGCAACCGCCGACGAAAGAAGCAAATTCGCAAAATTCGATATGCAAGCAAGGTCAGAGTTAATCTTATTGATCTCCCCATCCGAGTTAAAACAAATAAAAGGATGTCAAACTTCAAAGGAAGTATGGGAAAAACTCAAATCTATATACCAGAGCACAGGCCCTGCGAGAAAAGCTACTCTGTTGAAACAACTTGTTCTCAAAAAAATGAGTTTGCAAGAGGACATCAGGGACCATTTAAACAACTTTATGGACGTTGTAGGAAAGCTGGAGGCTATGGAAGTGAAAATCCACCCTGAATTATTAAGTATAATGATGTTATACAGCCTACCAGCTAATTATGACAGTTTTAGAATTGCCATTGAGTCTCGAGATGTTTTGCCCAGCCCGGAAGAATTGAAAGTTAAAATTATAGAGGAAACTGAGGCCAGAAGACAAACCGAACCGTCAAGCTCTGAAGCACTATATGTTAAACATAAAAAGAAGGTTCAAATTTGTAAAAACTGTAATAAGAAAGGCCATACATCTGAGGCCTGTTGGTCGAAGAAAAAAGGTTCCAACATGCAAAAGTACAAAAGTCATGAAAAAAATTTCAATATCTGCTTGACATCAGAAGCTAATATTGGCGACAATATGTGGTGCCTAGACAGTGGGTGTACCTCACACATGAGCAGTGAAGAAAATAAATTCACAAATTTAACTTTGGAAAGAAATACTTTAACATTAGCGTCGAAGAACCATACAACACAAATTCAGGGAAAAGGAAAAATAAGTTTAACTACAACAAATAATGAAAAATATAACCTGAATAATGCTTTGTATGTTCCAGAGATTACAACAAATTTAATGTCTGTCGGTAAAATCACAGAAAATGGCTACAAAGTATTATTTGAAAAGGAAAGAGCATCAATTATCCAAGACAATTCTGTTGTATTGCAAGCTGAAAGAAAAACAAATGGATTATACTACCTGAATTTTGAACAAAATGAAACTGCAAATTTAACAACAAAATGTCAAGATGAGACAATGACATGGCATCGAAAATTAGGCCACATAAATGAGAAAGATCTTAAAATGATGGTTACAAAGGAAATGATGAGAGGACTACATTTAAAAAATGTGAAGTTAGACAAATGTGAAACCTGTATAAAAGGAAAGTTTTCATCACTTCCATTTACCAGCCATGATCGGATTTCATCTGAAGTTTTGGAAATTGTACACAGTGATATCTGTGGACCTTTCGAAGATTCCATTGCAGGATCAAAATATTACATAACGTTCATTGACGATTTCTCAAGATATTGTTGTGTATATTTTATAAAACACAAAAGCGAAGCGATTGAAAAGTTTAAAGAATATAAAACCACAGTGGAATTGTTCACAAAGAAGAAGATTCAGAATTTGCAATCTGACAATGGCGGAGAATATAGAAACAAAGAATTTGACGATCTGCTGAAACAATATGGTATTAAAAGGAGACTGACTGCACCATACACTCCTCAGCAAAATGGTGTCAGCGAAAGGAAAAACAGATCCCTGCTAGACAAGGCTAGGTGTCTAATGATGGAAGCAAATACACCTTCATGCTTGTGGGCAGAGGCGGTAAACACTGCCAATTATTTAATAAACCGAAGCCCAGCAAAAGCGTTAAATGGAGATATACCTTATGAAAAATGGGTCGGCAGAATTCCATCTGGAAACCATTTACACATTTTCGGCAGTAAGGCATTTATCCTAAATAAAAAACGAAGAGGCAAATTCTCACCAAAAGCCACAGAAGGTGTTTTTCTGGGATATGCCAAGAATGCTAAAGGATTCAGGATCTACTTACCAGATAAAAATGATGTTGTGATCAGCCGAGACATGAAGACCATCGAGAAGATGTACTATGATGATACACACACCAATGCCTCCAAAGCCCAAGATGTCTGCAACGAAGAACCTGAAAAAGTAAAGGAAACAATTATAAAGTTTAATAAAAATAATAAACCTACCTTGCAGCTTCAGGATTCACCACCGTTGACAGATGCATCATCCTCAGCTGCCACCAGACCTGGAGAAATGGATGATGACAACTTATCGCCAGCTGAGTATGGGGGGGCTAAGAGTGATGAATCCCGAACTCCATCTGAAACAGAAACTGAAACATCTACACCACGAAGACCGCAAAGGAATAAAAAGAAGCCATTGTGGACAAATGATTACTACTTACAAGATGATGTGGAAGACAATATGCTCGTGTCTGAAATGACCTTCTTATCTGAACAAAACGAAAATGAAGAAGACTGGCACGATGCTATTAAAGCAGAAATCAAAGCACATATAAAGAATGAGACCTGGAAAATTATGAAGAAAGAAAATGGTACGAAAGTCATAGATTATA
Organism: Epinotia brunnichana; assembly: GCA_963854355.1. Classification (NCBI taxonomy): domain Eukaryota; kingdom Metazoa; phylum Arthropoda; class Insecta; order Lepidoptera; family Tortricidae; genus Epinotia; species Epinotia brunnichana. The sequence continues at coordinate 28,824,612 of OY977945.1, forward strand.
AAATGGTACTCAAAACAAAGACTGGACAAAATAACACTGAAACGAAAAAGGCGAGGCTTGTAGCTCGGGGATTCGCCCAAAGACCCGGTGTAGACTACAGTGAAACTTTTGCACCTGTAGCCAAATTAAGTTCCATTAGATCCGTTGTAGGAATGTCCGTTGAAGCAGGTATGCAACTGACACAGATGGATGTCACAACAGCTTATTTAAACGGCGACATAGATGAAGACATTTCTATGAAGGTACCTGAAAATCTTGAAAATTATTTGACTGAAATCATGATTGAAGAAAGTGAACAGGATGATCTAACCATTTACAATAAAGCGAGAAATATGTTGGAAAGCATAAGAAATACTAAATGTGAAAAAGTCTGCAAACTACAGCGATCCCTATACGGATTAAAACAATCTGGGAGGCAGTGGTACATCAAACTGGACATGGAATTAAGGAACCTTGGTTTTGTACCATCACAAGCCGATCCATGCGTTTACATATTGGAGAAAGGAGGAGCTAAAGTTATCACAGCTATATGGGTTGATGATCTACTGATAGCCTATTCCTGCCAAAGGAAAATGCAAGAAATAAAAGAAGTGCTTGCAAATAAATTTGAAATTAAAGACTTGGGAAGACCGGAAAGAATGCTTGGAATAGATTTTAAATACACTAAAGATACAGTAAAACTAAACCAAGAAAAATATATAAAAGACACACTACTCAAATTCAAAATGGAAGAATGCAAACCGACAACTACTCCTATAGAACCAGGCCTGTCTCTAGAAGTTGATAAAAGTACAAATGGAAAAGAATTACCATACAAAAATTTAATTGGAACTCTTATGTACCTAGCGATAGCTACAAGACCTGACATAATGTTTGCTGTTAGCTATCTATCTCAATATAATGATTGCTACAGTAACGAACACTTTAAAAGCGCCAAACGCGTTTTAAGATACCTTAAAGGAACCTCCGAGGTTGGAATAAGTTTCAAGAAGACTGAACAAGAATTATATGGCATGGCGGATGCAGATTGGGGAGCCTGCAAATTGGACAGAAAATCCTTCTCCGGCTATTGCTTTATATATGCAGGAGGTTGTGTTAGCTGGTCATCCAAGAAACAAAGAAGTGTGGCGCTCTCAACTGCTGAAGCAGAATATGTTGCGATTACTGAAGCTGCCAAGGAAGCTATACACTTAAAGTCCCTATTTAACAACCTAGGTGTGAATATTGACTGCATCCAGATTTCAAATGACAATCAAGCCGCTCTGAAATTGAGTCAAAACCCTATAGTTACATCAAAATCAAAGCATATTGATTTAAAGATGCATTACATAAGAAACTGTGTACAGGAAAGGCAACTATGCTTAAGCTACTTGGACACAAAGAGGATGGCCGCTGATTTGCTAACAAAGGGCCTAGCAGGACCGCGACTTAAAGAACTGATGACCCAATTAGGATTAATATAGGAGTCGCGAGGAGGAGTGTTAGTATTGTATAGCGCTACTCTATATTATCTGCGGTACTGACCTGTCAAGAGTGACAACCTGTCAGCTCTCAATATAATTTCCCTCGTTATTGTACTCATGTCTGTAAAGCTTTTCTTAATAATATAACAAATAAAATGATCATCGAGTGTGTTTGTATTTCCACGCCCAACAATAGCTACATGTTTGCGGCGTTTGGCGTTGAAACCTTGGGGCCATGGGGGCCAAGTGCACGTCGGCTATACAAGGATTTGGCGACGCGCCTAATAGAGGCATCGGGTGACCAGAGGGCTGGCCACTATTTCGCACTAAAACTTTTTTTCACACCGTACCCAGACCGCCGATATGACGTCACGAGGTCAGGTGCACAGATATTGTGACCGGGTTGTAGGTAATTGTTGAGTAGAATTAAATTGTCGTCAAATTCTGTGTTTTGTATGGTTGACACTCTTCTTGAAGAAACTTCAAATAAAAATGTATTAATTTACCGCTTTGTGGGCACTGGACGCTATGGATGTGATGCAACGTCCTTGGTCGCATTGCAAGTTTAGTTAATAGTAACTATAGTTCAGAACCTTAAGTAAAGCATATCTTGTATGTAATAAGTTTAAACTCCACCTATAAAAGCAAAAAAATTCGTTGGCCTAGCTGTACTGCGTCTCTGCGTCTCAAAACGTCTCGGTACTAAGAATATTATTCTGAGTAGGATATTATTATAGCACTTGCAACTCTGGTGTTAGTTTGGTTTTCGCTGGACATAGCCTGGAATAAACACTGCATTTATCTCTGTATAGAGTACATTATGTATACTCTTAGGTTAATATACTCTTAGATAGGTTAATAAGTTTAGTTTTAGTTTATCAGATCCACCGAAAATCAGCGTCGTTGCACTTAGTGTCTCGACTCGTGCTGAGTAGATTCCTTTTTTGGAGCAACAATAGATTCCTTCTTTAGTTATAAGCCTTATTATGTATATGCCTGTTGTTGTTCCAAAATAAAATTCTATTCTTCTCTTGTATGTAGGGGTGACGTGTTCGAATAGTTATTTGTTTTGTTTGTGTTACAAATTGTAAATATGTAATATCTATTCGAACACGTCACCCCAACACACAAGAGGTGCTTTACTCAAGTTTGCTTTACTCAAGTTTTTAACAATTTTCACGCGCCGCTACTGGAAATAGAAACCTATATTAGTTGTAAAATCCTTCGTCACGAGCAGAGTAGGTACTACAACTAATATAGGTTTCTATTTCCAGTAGCGGCGCGTGAAAATTGTTGAAAGGCAACCCGGAACAAAGAAAGGTATGAAAGAGTTTAGAGTACATAACGTTAAGGCTTGCCTAATAATAAATTTTAGGAAAGCCGGTGGGAATCGTTTTGTATGGGCGCTCTGCCACTGATTCTTCTTCAAAAGGGCTAAACAAACAAGCCTGCGCGGGAGTAGGCTAGTTTTACAAAACCGACTTCCATCTGACTTTTCAACCCAGAGAGAGACCTAGACCTTATTTGGCATTAGACCGGTTTCGTAACGATGTTTTCCTTGACCAAAAAGCTAAATATTAATACTTAACTTCTTACTTAAGCTCATTAAAAAAAACCATAGGTACGATCTGCGGCTCGACCCCACAACCATAGGATTGAAAGTCGCGTGCCTTAGGGCCTGGCCACATGGCAGCGGTGCGGCGCCTCAACGCAACATTTTACGTTGCGGCGCCGCACCGAAGACTTGTGGCCAGCCCCTTACCGCTAGGGTACAGTGGCTAAACGAATATTGTTATATGGCTCCTTGAATACCAAACACACTCATTAACCATCCCAACAATCGTCATTAACAAACTCTCTAGTACTTTGGAAGTAATAATGTTATGCTTATTATTATGAATAGCTTTATTCCCGTCTTGCAATCATTAATTCCAAGTTTAATTCACAAATTTTTCAATTATTTCGTAAAGTTGGCGGCACATTTTGCTAATTTGACGACTTTGCTCAACAAGGGCATATTCTTGCTGCCGATATTAAAACGATTTAAGGGTTTCCAAGCGCTAATTGACTGGTTTGTATGAGTTTTGAGTTGATATTCCTCCGTCATAACAATAAAAAATAACATATATATTTATGACACAAACGTTAATCGGTTTTTCAATCCTTTATCTACTTTTGCAAGAGAGATTTTTAGAAAAAAATGTTTCAATATTTTTGTATGATTTATTTAAACATGGTCCAAAAAAACTCTGTTTTCGATATTAGTATGTTGTTTATGCACTTTTATACATTAAATATAACTGTTACTGTTCCTTATTGACGTCTCTAACAACTCATGGGAGATTTTTATTTTTAACTAATTTTCACAAAAGTTACGTCCAAAAAACTGGTTTTTTGGCCTAAAACTGCTAAAGTTTGGTGCCATATATCTCGAAAACGGTGAGTTTTGAAGTAAGTATGGGACCCTATTTCGGTAAACCTTGTTGTTGTTAACACGTTTAGCCACAAAAAACACGAAAAAACGGACAGTAACAGATCGAAGGTCATTGGGAGCTAGAAGCCCCTTAACAGATTGTGAAGAAAAATATTTACGTAAAAATGATATCAAGGGGTAATCACGTAACGTTCCGAACGCGCGTTAGGACAATTTAACTGTCACTTTCGAATACAAAAAGTGACATTTCGATCTACCTGACGTGCATACAATGCGTTACGTGATCGACCAGCAGAAGTGTCCGAAGTAATTGAACCAAACTAAAGTATTTTGTTTTATTAACAGCGGTATATAAATCCCTTATTCCAGAGGGCTAATAACGTAACTTTTTGAACGAGTGTCTTTACACAATCAACTGTAATTTGCCAAAAAATACATTAAAATCTAAATACCGTTACGAAACGTTACGTAATCGACAAGCAGAATACGGTAATTCGACCACAGTAAAATTAATATTTTGTTCAGTGCCAATGAACAAAAATATACAAACTCGAAAACATGGAGCTTCAACGTATCAAACGTATTTATATCAAATCTATGTAAGTAGTTCTTACCTAGAATCATCAAATCTAGCAAGTTGCAAGGTCACTACAAATAAAGCTATATCTATATCGCATATACATACTGTTTGACAACAACCAGTGTAAACGTGAGCCCCGAAAATAGAGTGTAATCCGACTTTAGAGAGCATTCGAAGTGCATCAAATCTGAGAAGTCACGAATTTCAGAACCGTGCCAAACAGGTTACCCAGGACACTCTTACCTTCTTACATACTTCTGAAAAAACAAAAGACAATTATTAATATGGAACATAGTTTTTAGGAATTCTGCAGTAGTTCTTGGCTCTGTTTTTACCGCTGTAATGTCGGCATTTCTAATTAAAGTCAGGCACAGATGTGAACGAGGGAGCCAGCACAGGGAGACTGCCTACTGCCTAGCACAGTGCTTGGAGAAAACAGTAAGTCAATTATCACTTCACGGTGTGTTGACACACGGTGTATATACCCATATATAATCTAAAAAAAAGCCGCATCAAAATCCGTTGCGTAATTTTAAAGATCTAAGCATACATAGGGACAGACAAACAGCGGCAAGCGACTTTGTTTTATACTATGTAGTGATTTTTATTTTGTATGGTATCTGTTATAACTTGTACTTTATCAGAAATAAACATTTGTTTGTTTGTTTAAATTAGACACAATTCTTTGATTGGTAACTGTGAATGTTTCTAAATCAAAATAACAGGGACATGAAACAAAAGAAACAACTAAGGAATATCCCCGTTTTGTCAAACGGAATAAATAGAATATGCCATGAGCTCACAAATTCACAAATTTGGCAATATTATGCAAGACATTAAAAAAAAATACAAAAAAAATACCGTGGACAAACATCCGTAGGTATATTTTTCATACAATATGCTGCACATCTATTATTTTTTGCAGCACAAATTCCAGCTTAGAAAATATTTCAGGCCACGGAGTTTTTTGCTTCACTTTCCCAGACAAATCTGCGGCCATGGCAATCATTGCTCTACTAGGCAAGCGCTCGTGTCCAAAATTAAAGTTGTCCTACTGTTTTAATATTGCCTGTGCTACACCGTTGCAGACGCACAACTGAATTATCTAAAACTTATAATTGTGCCGCTCGCCTTACCTTCATTAAAATTCGCGACTCCGTAAGGTGTTATGTTTGCTCACAAAAACTTAGTCTACTGCCGTGTAACGACGTAAGAGTATGTGAACTAAAAAGACAATGACTGTTATAGTATTCAAATGCTTTGTACTACATAATTATTTGTGCTGCTTCTAAGTAAATTAATAACAGAAAGCTATACACGGCAGCCTTTCTGAAGTTTGCTGTTCAGCAAACGCTCGTAAGACAATAATTGTACTTTCTAAACAAAGTTTTAACCGACTTCAAATCAGTAGCCAAATTGCTTCAAGTTTGCCTATAACATTTTTCCCTCGATTTCTCCATGATCCCATCATCAAAACTGGATTTTGGTGACAATGGGACCAATCTATGTATATGCTTTCAAACAAAGAAAAAAAAATTCAAATCGATTCATAAATTAGGTACCGAGATATCGCGTAACATACACACATAAAAATTAAAAAAATAGACGAATTGAGAACCTCCTTCTTTTTTTAATTCGGTTAAAAAAGAGTCTTTTTACTAGTCAGTACTAGCAGTCGCTTAAAGAGAAAGTTGATTGGCGGCTGTGCGGAAGCGGGCGGTACGAATCCGGTACTGCATACGCAAACTATTATACTATTGCGCATAATATTTTCACCAGAAGACTGGCTGAGGCTTTTCCAGCTGCGCTCGCACCACTACGTGCACCTCAGCTCGTTTGTGGTGCGCGAGCTGCGGCCGCTGCATGAGACGTGCGTTTGCTGACTTCTGGCCGAAGGGTGTCGTGTTTCGGCGGTTCCGGGGCAACCTACCGAATTCAACACCAGATTAGACGAAGCAACGGAGCCACATTGTTTTGTCGCCTAAATAATAATTCGTTTTTAATTTTATAATTGTACGTAGATATGTAGTAGGTATTTGTAACAATGGGCCTAAGATGCCTGAAATAAATGGTTTAGTATTATTATTATAACAGTAATAGCGACCAATCGATCCGAAAATCCGACCGGTTGAGAAACGCGGAGATAAGACATAAGACGAAAGTACAAGACAATTTCAACAAAGGTCAAAAGGCTCAAATGGAAGTGGTCCGGACACATTATCCGAGGCGCAGACAAGTGGAGCAAACGGGTCACCCAATGGTACCCCAGAGAGGGAAATAGAAAGAAGGGGAGGCCCCAGAAGAGATGGGAAGACGACAGAAGGCAAGTGGCAGGATGCACCTGGAACAGGGTTGCACAAGATCGGAACGAGTGGAGAAGGCTGGAGGAGGCCTTTGCCGAAGGGCAAACAGACACGAAAAAATTCAAAGTAGGAGAAAGATAGATTAATGTAATGAAACAAACACATGTCAGTAAATAAAGGCTTTTTATTATTATTTATTATAATAGCGACCAATAAGGAAATCTAGGCAACAGCAGTAGCTATTAGTAATGTACGAATACCGCATACCAATAGGATAGTTTCCTCGTGTTAGAATTGATAATAAATGATAACATTGATTTGCCATATGGATAGTAAACCATCAAATTATTACAATAAAGTGTAAATTATAAAATATACGTACTAAAAATATGGAACTTTAAAGTTTAGAAAAAAATTTTTTTTTTTATTCAAGCGTTAATAACCGCAGCTACCCATAGGATCCTTGCGCTTAAATAAGAAAATTTATTACAACTATGCAGCAATTTACTTGAGTTTCCAAACAACGATTAGTAGGCACAAATAGAAAACTGTGCCGTCATACCTACTTCTATGGCTTAGTATGATCCGTTTCGGCTTTTAACGGCGAGGTCCGTCTTTAACTCTATTGTTTGTCTTTTATCTCCTTTAATTGTAGTTAGTCCGATACAAGCACTTATTTCTCTCTAAAAGCTGGTTCGAATAGCATCGTAAAAAAACTTAGGAATCTATCTTATACCGCCACGCCAAATGCAGGAATAGCCAACATTTTTGACTCTGTATCATTTTAAATTGAATATCAAAAACTGAATTTGGTCATACTACCTTGTTATTGATAAAATCACAAACACGTCGACGTCCGTACCCCGTCCGCATGTAAAACCTGTCGCCAGTCACCCGTAATGCCGGCACGATAATTCATTTGTTACTGAATTATTGAATAAATCTCCGTTAATGGACCTTTTTTGTCAAATGGATTTGTTTTCGGCGCTTCCTGCCATTAAAGGGGCGGGCCAGGAAAAGGATCATTCCGCGAGTTAATATAAAAAGGTTTTTTTATTTAATATTAAATCTTTCGGAAACAAAATGGTACACAAATTATCTATGTCTAGGTCTGTGGTTCTAATTAATTATATGGGAAATTATCAGCTTCAATTTTTAATTTCTGTATATTTAGCAGTAACTGCTCATAAAAATATTTAATAAATTTTACATTAAAGGAAAAGTATATAAACTGTTTGTTGGCGCTAAAAGAGGCCTTCGGGGTAGATGTCGCTACACGGGAAACACATAGGTAGGTAATAAATTCTACAGAGTCGTTAGTCCGAAACCATTATTATTCCGAATTCCGAATTCCATTTTTTGCTAAACGAAAATTTGAACGCAGATGATCTAATAGAGGTATATAAAGGAGTTAAGTTAGGATTATGTCCAAAAAAATCAAAAGATCCTTCAGTGCAACAAGGTTTTCGGAGTTATGAAATTCGGTAAAATTTACTTTCGGACCATTGACTCTTCGGAATTATGTAGTTGTACAGATGAAGTATGTTTATAGAAAAGTTATCACGTTTCCATATTTTGTAATCGTACACAAATAGATAATTAGAGTAAAGTATCTGCAAAAAGTTTAAAATTTTGTTCCTTGCCAGGACTCGAATTTAAGACCTTTGCGCACCAGTAGGGTTGGAGACGCCAAATACAATAACCAATAATGAAAAAAAATCTCGAAAAAGAATTGAAAATATTGTCAAATGGAGAAAAAATTAAATCAAGGGATTAAATAATCACAAAGTTATAAGTGTCCAAAGTGTTAAGATGGGGTATATGCTGTCCCTTTTCCGCAAAACGCACCTTCATATGAAACGATTGTCATTTACTACGACGCTCGTGGATACTGACGTCACGATCCCCTAGCGTTTTTTCTCTCTAGGAAGCAATAATAAAACAGTTGTAGTATCGTAATTTTTTGAGATATCTGAATTGAATTTTCACTTAGCATATTTCTTTGCCTTCTTTCTTTTAGAGTTATCATAAATTTGAAGTCTACTCCTCTATTGGTCGGTCAACGAATCTTTCAATCAGTTCCCGTTTATAACGGCCGTGTTGCGGGGCTTCATCTGAGCCTAAGTAGACGATTAGATATAACTTGTATAATATCGTGATACAAACGACCCGTATAATATTATGGCCCAACTTTTCAGTAAGAATTGTGTTATAATTCTGATTTCCTTTCTCTTCTTAGTTCATAATAAGGTTTGAGTATAATGACACCACTGAGATTGACATTTCTTCGAGAAGTTTCGGTACCTTTGTGGAGTAAATTACTGACAATTGAGTTTTTGTAAAACGTGAGTTGAATGGGTTTTAGGGTTTTTTTTGACATTGTCCTTGAAGGAGGAGTAATAATTTTACAGCTGTGTCTGGGGTAAATAGGAGAGCGTTGGATACTTTTGTATAAAAGTGATAATAAAATGTATACAATACAATCATCTTTTACTGCTCATTATTATATTCAAAGCTATAGCAAAGAACTCTAAATTGGTCTTCAAGTTACAATAAATTGCCCAAAACCGGCACCATCGCATTAAAGGATAAACAATTCATAATAGCACCGATACATTAAACAGAACAATGTCGATAATTTTGTTACATTAGCTGGTTACGCCGTCAGAGCAAATTAAAATCCCTTTTGGCCTCCATTCTGAAAAGTTGCTAAGACTGTTTATCAAAAAGAAAAATGATACTGCGTCAATCAATAATTTTCCTACGTCCTGTCACCGCGTAATATTTCCACTGCTGTATGTTTTAAGTGATTATTTGTGGACAAATTCGTGTTTTGTATTTCGCCTGACCGCCAGGCTGCGTATCAGTGGCGGAGCGCCCATACACGCCGATTTCCACCGACTTGCCTACAATTTCTTGCTATACAGGGTGGGCCCTTTAACACGAGCAAATATTCAAAAGGAGGCTTCCTTAGAGCATTTGCAGTAACCCCTTGTGTATCATTCACTTTCAAAATTTTTGGTTACGGAGAAATTTTGATCTAAAGTTATGACCTCCAAGTAATGTATCTTGGCACCACGAGATCATATCACGGCAGTCAATGCAGATTTTGAGGTAACATCATGTAATGAGTCATAATAGTTTTTGCATTTTTGTGTTCAACAGATAGTTTTGTGATTTTTTTTATTTTTTTTTTTTTTTTTTTGTTTTTATAATAAAAAGTTACTCATAGCACTCTAGAAGAGTAAAAAAATACAAATAAACTTATTTTTAGGAAATTTTTTTTTCAAAAAAATATTTTTTTTTCGCATAAAACCACTTCGAAATAATTGTTTACAAGCTTAATAATCTACCGTTTAATTTTTTGCTCCAGTTACAGGGCCCACCCTGTATATTAACAAACTTGTAAATCATCACAAAACAGCCCTTTTTTATGCTCCGGGTTGTCCAGTCACAATTCTCACGCGCCGCCACTGCTGCGTATACACGGGTTCCTCCGCGCTGAGAACTTCAGTGTTTGAGTTTTTTAGGGTTCCGTACTGAAAGAGTAAAACGGGACCCTATTACTAAGACTCCGCTGTCCGTCCGTCCGTCCGTCCGTCTGTCTGTCACCAGGCTGTATCTCACTGATACCGTGATAGTTCCGGCTGAAATTTTCACAGATGATGTATTTCTGTTGCCGCTATAACAACAAATATTAAAAACACAGAATAAAATTGTTTTTTTATAGATAATGTTACGGAACCCCTTGGTGCGCGAGTCCAACTCGCACTTGGCCGGTTTTTTCCTTTGACTGGACTACGTCTGTCTACACGGATTCCTACACGATGAGATCTTTGATTCCTCGCCCGCCCGCTCCAAGAGCTAACTGCACACCTAAAGAAAGATCAAGGTAAGTAGTTTCAGCTCTTCAAAATTAATACTTTTAGTTTTTTCTTTAAATAAATTCTACGGCGTGACCCTGAGTCTAAAATAAATAAATAAATTAAATTATAAAATAAATGAATTAGAATCTGATAGGCAACATTCCACAAAAAACGCATTCAAATCGGTCCATCTATTTGGGATCTATGGTGCCACAGACAGACACACAGACAAAGTCACGGATGTTAAACATATAACCCCCCGCCGTTTTCGTCTGGGGTAAACCTTGCTTCTCCTAAAATAAACCAAGTATGTAATTAAAGCCATCCCATTCCATTAGAGGCTCCGTTGAGCTAGAATATTTACTAAACAGACACCTTCTGCTAATAAGCAATCGAGAAAACAATCTCCCGGCGATGGCGATCTCTTTATGAGCTCTCAAGACATAAATTAAGAAGGGAATGATGGCAAGATGCTACAGCTTAGACTGGAAAATTCGTTGTTGATACTCCGGAATATTTGGGCACATAATAAATGCTAGTACTTAACGCATTCACTGCCAAGAATTCTACGCCAAAGTGATTTTACGGCACTTTATGGCCAAGTGTGATGTACTTTATACCCGTTATACGAGGGGCACACCGAAATAATAGCGAGATATTATCATTGGGCTAAGATTCGATTTAAAAACATTGAAGCAAAAATTAACAAAAACCGCTTACCCAAACAAGGTCTTAACATAACGCTGGTGTGAGTTTTGAAAAAAATATGCTCAGAGATTTTTATTACGTGCAAGCTCTCGGTCATTGCATACGTACAAAACTTAAACAGACTTTTAGTAAAACTTTACCGTTTTACATCAAACAATATTTTAATGCCATTATGGATTCCAAAGTTCAATGTTAACGTCACAAAAGAACATTTTCGTGTAAATTATTCCTGACATTTCGGTATGCCCTACGTATCACGAGCTATTCTTACAATACGAATACTTGGAACGCAGTTCACTTGAGTAGCTAATCTGTTCTTTGCTACGATGGAACGGTATTAATATTATCTCGTAGTGTCGGTGTAAATTAATCCAAGCGCCGGCGCCGACAATAACTGGATGGAGTTAAACTTGACTGTTTTGTGCCGTAATCGGGGACAGGTCACTGTGGATACTTCCTCATAATTATTCTTATTTTGTATGCTTCCAAGCTAATCTTGCGTCTCTTTTGTACGCTTAAAAAGAGACAGCTCGCGGGCCGTCCTGTGACAGCAGAGCTGGACGGCTTAGTAATACAATTTACAACTTATTATACACCAGCACCCCTAGATAAAATAATAGCCTCTATTAATTCAGAAAGTCTCTTATATATCAGATGAGTGGTTTAATAGATACACGTACATAAAAACTTAGATATTAGTAATTTACAATCTCACAGACTTATCATCTAGGTACAGTATAAGTGTGATATAAGATCAGATGATGGGTGTCCCCTTATTTCACCGACAAACGTTACACAAAATGCGTGGTTTCGCCGAATTTTCGTTTAATCGAATTTCTGTTACTCAGAAACCGTTAACTTTTAGATACAGCTAAAATGTTATTATGTAGAGCCCATTAGTTTAGGTAAGGTTTGTTTTATAACATTCCTGAAAAATTCACTGATTCTGAAAAAATATGATGCATTTTCGATGAAATGAAAATTCTGCCAAACATACGAGTACATTCGAGCGAACAATGGGGAATGGATGAAATTTTAAAATGTGCCTGATTATTTTTTAGTGATAGGAATAACCTTCCTTAGCACCAGAAAAAAAGTTGCAGACTTTTCAGCTGCGCCAATTATTTTTGAAAAATATATACAGGTTCCTCACTTACGTTTTGGGTTTAGGACGGCGAATGAGACACTTTCCTTGATATGTCTAATAAAAACAAAAAAAAAAAAATATCTGACACTGGCATGACAAATATAGCTGCTGCAGCGGTCAATATCATTGCCAGTGTCAGTTTACCACGGTATTTAAGATATTTTTTGTGATATGAGACGGATCAAGGAAAGTGAGACTCATTCGCAGTCCTAAACCCAAAACGTAAGTGAGGAAACTGTTTATATTTTTCAAAAGTAATTGACGCAGCTGAAAAGCCTGCTATTTTTTCTGGTGCTAAGGAAGGATATTTCTATTACAAAAAAAATAATCAGGCACTTCTGATAATTTCATCCTTTCCCCATTGTCGGTGAAACAATACCGTAGATGATGAAATATACACTATAGTAATATCCACAAAAGTCTTTCGTAGGTACGCAACCCAAGGTATCCTGTTAATTTGTTGACCGTGTCTGTAATGCCTGGCATAAACATCAAAATATCTAAGGGCCCATGGGCCGTGAAATGAAGCCGTAACTCGTTATAACTGCGTATAAGCCCCGTTAGGTTTAAACTGTTTTAGTAGATCGATTTTAAGGTGGTTCGATTGCCATACAAAGCGTTATTTGACATTAGCAGGCTAACGGCGTGATATTTTAAGAAACTTATGTAACAAACTTTCATCAATTGGCTTCCCATTTGCGCCAAATTCCCCCTTTCCTAGAATTAACTTGTATAAACAAGATTAATTTGAGAAAAATAGTTTTCCCAAAATATCACGTGACAAACCAATTTCTCAAATTAATCTAGTTTATACAAGTTTATTCTAGGAAAGGGGAAATTTGGCGCAAATGGGAAGCCAATTTATGAAAATTTGTTACATAAGTTTCTTAAAATATCACGCCGTTAGCCTACGAATGTCAAATAACGTTTTGTATGGCAATCGAACCACCTTAAGGAACAACTTGGAATAAAGATTAAATAATTAAGAAACGAATTTCTAATTAAGGATAAAGAAAGACGCGAAACTCAACAGAATATGCAATGTGTAATGTCTCTTGCATTTTTTGGGTTTGTTATTATACCGTGCAACCAATCAACCTTTTTTGAAAACTTATTTTACCTGTATATTTTTGTAGGTACTTATTTACTTTAGTCCTGGAATTTTTTATAATGTTTGTTTAATTATTTGCCTATCACAACGGTAGTATGTTTAAAAACTGTTTTATTTAGCTTTTCATTATAAGAACCTTAAAAAATGTCGCAGCAGAGTGGCAATTATTGCTTATATAGGCAAGGAATTATATAGAAAACTTAAACAGGTAAAGGAAAACACGAAGTTTCCCTTTTTCTCTTTCAAAAATATGTTCCAATATAAAAATGAAAAGCAATCAAGTCATTGGAGAAACTTTCCCCGTTCGAACTTAGTTTGAATTCTTTCGGCTTTTTTGAATATTTGATGATTCCATATTCAAATTCACGCCTTCGATTTCTGAAGTTTGTATCGTGAATTCAAGAAAAAAATCAAGAAAGTCATGAAGTGATTAGTTTATTTCAAATGGAAATTGCGTATTTCATTAAGAAACCCATCATAAAATATTTTTTGCGTAGCAATTTTTTGCAACACATGTTTTGCTTCGCGCTGGATTAACATAAAAATAAAAACCGGCCAAGTGCGAGTCGGACTCGTGCACGAAGGGTTCCGTACCATTATCTATAAAACACTGTTTTATTCTGTCTTTTTAGTATTTGTTGTTATAGCGGCAACAGAAATACATCATCTGTGAAAATTTCAGCTGGAACTATCACGGTATCAGTGAGATACAGCCTGGTGACAGACGGACGGACGGACGGACGGACGGACAGTGGAGTCTTAGTAATAGGGTCCCGTTTTACTCTTTGAGTACGGAACCCTAAAAAGAAAATAAGACCGCTTAAAACTCAATCCTCGCCTAAGCGGCAGCGCGTGGGTGCAGAGGTATGACGATAATAGGGTGCGGGCGACGTCCGAGAGGCAAAGCCCGGCGTTCGCTCGCCCCGCGCGCCCCGTTATCGTCGTAAACGGTATGCCTATAGCTGTCTATCCTTAGGGCTTCAGTTTTCTATAATTAACTGGTTTAGGAGTATAAAAGTAGGTAACAGATTTATGTTTTGTGTGTTGATTTCGTGTTGATAATGTAAGGTTGTAAGGTTTTCTTAAGATTTTCTTCAGGATACGTAGTTATCGTTTTTAAATAAAAATAAAATAAAATATCCGATTTTGATGATTGGGAATAGATGAAAACTTCAGACGTGCCTGATTATTTTTTTGGTAATAAGAATAACCTTCATTAGCACCAGAAAAAAGTTGCAGACTTTTCAGATGCGTCAATTCTTTTTGAAAAATATAAACATTTTCCGCACTCACGGTTTGGGTTTAGAACGGACGGCGAATAAGACACTTTCCTTGTTCCGTCTCATATTACAAGAAAATATCGTAAATATTCGTGGTACACTGACACTGGCAATGATATTGATAGCTGCAGCAGCTATATTTGTCATTGCCGGGGTCAGATATTTAAAATATTTTTTTGCATTATGAGACGGATCAAGGAAAGTGTCTTATTCGCCGTCCTTAACCCAAAACGTAAGTCAGGAAGGTTATATTCCTGTCACCAAATAAATAATCAGGCACTTCTGAAATTTTCATCTATTCCCAATTCTTTTTGATTTGAAAGAAGACTATTTCAGAATACCTTCATAATAATTTGAAGGAAAAAATACAAGTAAAATTATTAAATTACAAACTTGAGTTAGAACATGATTTTGAAGCGTTTAAAGGTATCGCTATAATTTTTCTATTACTATATTAACGTTAATTTTAATCATATGTCTTTATTTCTAATTCTGCGAATTGTAAACTTCGGGGATAAGAGCAGGATGGAATTGTTTTTAACATTTTCCGTCATTTCGACCACTGTAGAAAAAGAACTGTCTCAGAATGTGAACTCAATATGATATCCCACTTCGCCTAGTAACTAGATTTTGATTTTCTGCCCCCTCCTTATATCCGCAATTTTTCATAGAAAATTTAAATTTCTCATACACGTATATTAGCTTTATCTACAACTGTTTCAATGTGCCATACTGATAGTGTTAGTAGTTCCTGAGATATTTAAGGGTGTGACAGACGGGCAGAAAGCGTTAGGTACCTCTTTGGTACGGAACTCTAAAAATTAAATGCAAACCATACCAAACCATTTTAATGATACAACTTGAATAATTTCATGAGTTACCAACGCGTATGTTCTTACTTTGATACTACGCAATAACTTTCAAGCAGATTTTTTACAAGCACTCCTTTAAAATTTCCTGCAAAAACGAGCCCTAGTTTTGGACTAAAAACTTTTCGAACTCCAAACATTTTCATAGTCGAATTCTCGAATTTCTCGAGTTGTAACTGGACTTCTGGAATTAAATTAAAATGTTACAATTTATGGGGCGGGTGTCATAAATTTCCTTCTCTAATTGGCCGGAGTTCTCGCGCCGTAAACTCTTTTACAGCTCAATTACACTTTATTAAATACTGGCCCGTATACGCGGGCTGAAAAGAAAATTTGATGGTACAAGATTTCGTCGTATTGATTAGCTTCTTTGTTATAGTATAACACATACGAATTCAAAATTTAAATTCAAAATCATTTATTTGTAAACATGGATGGTCAAAAAACTTAAAATTATGTACCAGTATGTTTTGCCATATGGCATACAAATACTTTATGAGAAGATGGAGCATGCATCTAATTTAGAGTAAGTATTTAATACAAAATGCGTTCTGATATTATTATAGTTCACAATCCGTAAAATATTAATTCAGTGAATAATAGGCTTTTTTTACTAAAAGGGTAATCAGGCATTTTTTAAATTCTATCAATTCTTCTACTTGGCATAGATTTTTTGGCAATTTGTTATAGATTTTCGGTGCCATTCCGAAAACACTTTTAGCAAGAAGACCCATTTTTATTGATTCCGTAAATATTTTATGACATTGGCGAGTACTGTTAAAAACCGAAAACTGATGCATATTGTTTTAAACGTAAACTGCGGTCTCGAATATGTAGAGGCACGGTAGTGGAAGTATGCTAAGTCTGATAAAATGCGGTTTACAAGATTCCGTTGATGGTATTTTACATACTGATCGTAAACATCGTTTCTGTGCTTTAAAAGCCATCTCTCTGTCTGTGGAATTGCCTCAGAACATGACACCGTATCTTAAAGTTGAATTACATACGCGTGATAGGCGGTTAGAACAGCTGGTTGACTTACTATTTTACTATGATTATATAATGCATATGAGAATTTGTAAAGTTTTTTACATATAATGTCAATCTGATCTTTCCATGTCAACTTATTATCTAAACTTAATCCTAAAAACTTAGAAAGGTCTGACTCGTCAATTTGGTGGTTTTTGTATGTCACGGTGAGATTTAGTATTCTATCAACTCTTTGCTTGAATTTCATTATCTTTGTTTTATTTAAATTAATGCACAAATTATTCATATTTAACCATGTAATTACTGTGTCAACTGCTTTATTAATTTCAATCTGTATTGTTTGTGTATTATTTCCATAAAATATTATTGTACTATCATCGGCGAACATGATCATTGAGTATTCAGTAGTCAATGGCAAATCATTAATATAGATAGGGAAAAGCAAAGGGCCTAATACACTGCCTTGGGGCACTCCGTATTTTATTTCTTTAAAATCAGATGATACAGATATTTCAGTCTTTGATTTAGTACAAATTTCGTCCGGTTAAATAATATCTAATTAAGTCGTAAACATTCCCTCGTACGCCATAATTACATAATTTATTTAACAAAACGATATGATCAACAAAGTCGAAGGCCTTCGACATGTCCATGTATAAAGCAACAATACACAGACAAGTATGTTTCTTTCATACGAATTTATCTTTTAAGGGCTAAATATAACTCGTTATCTATCGGTGAGGATCTGTTATTAGCTCACTGTCACTACTGTTTTATGCTACTGTGTAGTTTTTAAGCTGATGTTCTTCCTATATAAATAAAAAGCCATAATTAAAATAGTTTAGTAAAGTCTACAAAAAGAAAACTTCAAAAAATAATTACGCTGTATTATTAGTATAAAAAATATTAAATTATTTAATAAAACTGCTATCAATACCTAAAACTATTAACTTATTTAATCTTTATTGGGGATTGTTATCGTTTTTTGACGATGTTTGATACCCCCCTCCTATCATCCCCCTGTTAATTCCTTGAATGGACCCTCCCCGCCTAAAAATATGACTACCGTCATTCAATGGTCAGACCCCCCTCCCTCTAATTTGAAATGACTTAATATATGGACAGCCTCTTGCATAAAAGAAGAATTTAAAGAACATAAGGCGAAGGAACTAATGACTTAAAGCCGTACACAGTTTACGTATTACCCCTACATGTATCCGACGAGTTTTCTGTTAGGCATGCTCGGATTCGACTCGTTAGAAATTAGAAGATACGTGTCACTAGCGAAATTCGCATTAGGTATTATACACGGCAGGGTAGACTGCGTAGACCTAGTGGAAGAGGTGGTACAACTGTACGCACCAACGGCGCGCGTGCGGCTGCGCAGGAAGCCGCTGCTGGCAACGCCATTCGCGCGCACCGAGCTCCTACGCCACGCGCCGATCCCCGCCGCCCTGGCGCTGCTTAACTCTGTGCTCGGCGCAGCGAAGCACGTCGATGTGCTACTGATAGCGGAATTCGAGTCCTTAAAATAAATAAATAGTTAAAGTTAAGTTGGAATATATATTTAAGTTTGTAATGATTTGGCGTAAGCTGTAATTGCAAATTGTACTTTAGTAAATAAATAAATAAATAAAGCATTATCTACCAGTCAACCTTAAGGCAAAGCAGATATATTAACTGTCGTTCGTTAGAATTTAGTTTCGTCTGACACGCTGTATACTTACACCCGCATTATTGGGTTAGGCAGATACCAAAGAACGCCAAACACTACTAATGAACCTTCCATACAACTATGCACGTGGTGTTCACACTATTCTACTCACTCATTGCGTATTAAGCGACTGCAGAAGCGGTACCTACAACATCTTTATTTTTCAGCTAGTATAACCAAAAAAATAGCTTCTTATAACAAGCGTTTAAAGCACTTTGGGATCGAGTCTTTGAAACTACGTAGAAGGATAAAGGACACGATATTTATCTCCTCATACAGGCTCATCGGTTGCGGGTACTTCTGACCAGATATTTTTCAGTATCGCATAAATTTGGTCAAGATACCCTCGCCTTGGTCGCCCGTCTGACCCTTCCATCCATCTCTTGGACGTAAATCCTCTTAGTCAGTCTACTAATAGTTTAAGACCCAACTAAAGTAGAATGCGGAATTAGTTTATGGTTAGATGTCAAAACTGCATAAACTAGTCTCGGATTAAATTATAATAACTTTAATTAAATCTTTTGATTATTCAATGGAGTAAGTGACATCTTAAAATGATGATAATGCTTATTATGTGTTCATTTATGTGTTCAATTACTTAACAATTTAATAATATATTTGCATATATACCTGTAAACAGAGATGGGAAAAAATTATTCGAATACCAATGACGAATAAGAATAAATTGAATTATTCGCGAATAATGAATAAATATTGCGAATAAATTATTCGCGAATCATCAAAGAATAAATCCACGAATAATATATAATTTACCTCTTCACGCCTAAACCGCTGAGAACCGATTTAAATGAAATTTGGAATAAACATAGTTTGAGTCTCGGAGAAGAACAAAGGGTAGTTTTTATCCTGGAAATCAGCCTATTTACTAAGGGGTTGAAATTCGGGGTGGAAATTTGTATGAAGCTACTTAAACCGCTGCCCAGATTTGGATTAAATTTGGTATATAAATATTTTGAGTCCTGGGAAAGGACATAGGATAGTTTATATCGTGGAAATCATCTACTAATGGAACCCATTTGAATACAATTTGGTATAGAGATAGTTTGAGTCCTAGGAAAGGACATATGAATATAATGAATGAAATGAAATTGTTTTTTTTTTATTTCGTGTTACCATGGACACATGTTGTTAGTAGAATTTACAAAACTAGGGGGTTAGTAGTTACAGCTAAACTTACATTTAAAACAAAACAACACTGACAGGGGAGTGTAGTCCCTCGCAGTGTGACATGTAGGGACAGTCAACCCTGTCCACTATCATGCGCAGAATGCTGTTGGGACTGCGGCGCAGAATGCTGTTGGGACTGCGGCGCACCCTGCGCACTAGGGATGCTGCGCCTGCACGCATGCTCATATATATATACATAGGATAGTTTTAATTCCGGAAATCATCCCCTAAGCGGGTAAAATGGGGGGTGAAAATTTGGATGAACCCATTTAGATGAATTCGCGAATAATTTATTCGCGAATAAATTAGTCACGAATAAATGCTTATTCGAATAAAGAATCATTCGAATAATGCCCATCTCTGCCTGTAAATTTATGGCAAATAATGCATTTGAGTTTGAGTATTCATAAATTAATATCACAAACGGATTAACTTAGGCATTATACAAAAGTGTTACTTCCTATTCACAATTCTCCCCTTTTATTTACTATTTTTACAAGCTTTATATTAACTTGACCTTTTCGTATGTTTATAAGAATGTAAGTTGTCCGTGAAAATTTGCAATCCATTTTTCAGTCACTTGCTGTTATCTGTTTGAGCTGAAATTTTAGGTAAAGGTATAGTTTGGATGACAATTCAATATTATGGTACCATCAAACTGATCTGATGATGGAGACAGAAGGTAGCCATGGAAATTCAGTGTTTAATAATAATTAATATTTATTTATTCAGATAACTGATGATCCATTGGTTAGTAATTACAATCTTATGACACTATTGTTAGAATATAATTATTAACTAAACTAAACACTAAAACTACTAATTGAATTAACTTGTACTGTATGTGGTAAGTAGGTACAGTATTTTACGTACACAATCCCTGCGTCAACAACTTAATGATTGCCAACCAGTTTTCGATTGGCAATCATCAAATTGTTGACACGAAGGTAAATGGGGGAATCAGGTTTTGCAGCAAACATTTCTAAAATTTTATTGGTGCTGCTCCGCATCCTACGCACCAGTGAAGCGGCCCTCTTCCGTACAATGGCGTCAAACCCATCCGTGCGAGCTTCGGCAAACATTAATGATGCGCTACAGAAGCGGGGCAGCCTCAACAGCGCCCTAAATCCATTGTTATATTGGACTTTGAGGGCTCTAAGCGATTGTTGAGTACAGTTAAGCCACAGGCTACTCGTGTTAAAACTGATTAATATAAATGAGAATAAAATATATTTATTATATAAAAATATTCACATGATTCCGAGCAGGAAAAAAAACTAAAAAAAAACCAGTGTTTTATCCGGGTCTAACGCGATATTTATTTACTTTTATTTCTGACGTTTCGACACGGGTTGCACCGGTCATGGTCGCAGATAACTGTCGTCCTAGCAAGTTGTCAACGGAGATATAGATTTACAATATTTCACTACCCTCCAAAAAAAAATTATCGGCGACGTGGGGACCAGTGATTCAGAAACTGAAATCTCGTATATCTTCGGATGTGTGCGCGGATACTGTGAGTGTTGTGCGTCGTGCCCTAGACAATTAACATTAAAATGGACGGGTAGTGGACTTATTTCGGGTGTACCCTCCATGTTTTTATCGAATTTTGGAGGGTAGTGAAATATTGTAAACCCATATCTCTATTGACAACTTGCTGGGACGACAGTTATCTGCGACCATGACCGGTGCAACCCGTGTCGAAACGTCAGAAATAAAGGTAAATAAATATCGCGTTATTCCCGGATGAATCATTATTTTAAATATGTGTACAAAGCGCGAGAGTTTAAAGTGTTATAAAAAATAGCTTCTGTAATAAATAAATGAAAGGTGTTACAACATTCTTCTTACCAATTATTTAAGACAATTTTAGAATAACAAAACATTCACCATGAGTTAAGACCAAATTAAATAATTTAAATCCACCAAATGTAAATGAAAATTAAACTTACAACTTATTCACACTATCAGCGACTATTACATTCTTAACATTTATGCCAACAATAAAATTCAAATTGTAAATACTTTTCATTTTATGAAGATCTTGAAACTAGAGTCAGACAATAAAACGGGTTATTTGAAAGTAACTGGCACTAGTACAGTCGTATTTTGGGGTAACGGTCGCTTTTACGACGTATTACGACTGATTATACCATTTATACCCTGTATATCTCTATTTATTACGCTACAAAAGCTGAGAAATTAAATATGTTAGGACAAATAATTGGTTACGACTCTACTTTAAATAAATAATTACATAAAGTCACATATTTCTACAAAAGCAACGCACATAATATCATCAATCCAAAAACATTTTTTTATGTTTGATGGATTTGTTCGTTATCTTTTTAAATTTTCTTATGAATAGCAAATTCCATAAACAAAGAACCTCGTTTTTTAAGATAAAAAACAGGTTAATTAATAAAGTCATCTATTTATTTAATCTTAGTTGTACATAAGAATACTTTTTTGTACAAAAAGCAGCGTTGATGCCTTAACCATTTACTACCAGCCAATCTTTGTGCAAAGCTGAGAAACTGTGGCCTTTTAGCATTTTCACATGAGAGCAGTAACTGAGATAAATACCTGTTTATGTTTCTTCCGGCTTGTCTTCAAAATAAGAATATTTAGGCGATCTCTTATATTATAGAACGCAAAGGCTGCTGTTAGTAAGTAAGTAAGTAGTTTGATGGTTAAGAAGATTTGTAGCCTAGGCGTAAACGCCTACGAAATTAGTGCCATTCTTTGTATATCGCAAAACGTTAATTACAGTCCTCGTCAAAGATATGTTTACACGGTTGCATCTTATTCCATTGTTATCCAGTGAAAAATCTACGCATATCATTCACGTTGCCTGTACATAACCTGAAACACGAGCCAGAGCACAATACCTTCCAAGATCAGACTTAAAAGATATATAAGATAAGATAAACATCAAAATTGAGCATGCCATAAAGAACGGCCCGTAAAGATCTAACGTGTTTCCGGGCTTTAGAAATCACGCCACATTCCGTTATACCAGGGTTCTTTGCAGTAAGAACTTGGCTTGGAATAATTTTCAATAAAACATGTGATGCGTACTCGACTTTCCTTCATAAACAGCGACCCCTACTAACGAAAGAAGAATATACATATATTATACGAGTATTACCTAACTAAGAAAGGTACAGTACAATAAAATCACATCGATTGAATTTGGAGCGCCCAACTGGAAAAGTAACTCCATCTTAACAGCAAGCCGCAACTGCCGCAAGCAAAGGACACTACGTCACTACGTACTCTATACCTACCTATGTAGTTTCATGTTATTTAGTTTGACACTTTTGTAAGTCATGTTTAAAATTATTCTAATTGGATGTATTATTAGTGACAGTAATGTCTGTTCGTCATGAGTTTAACCGTTATAATTAGAATAATTTCATGTTACGGATTTTAGTTCACCAAAATTCCCAAAGATCCATCTTTGTTGCTCTGTTTCTCAAATCAGTGATCTAGGGAAAAAAACAAAAACCTCTTCTGTCAATGGAATTGCTGCCCCGAATGGCAGAAATATCAGTTATCTAGAGAAAAAACAAAAACCTCCTTTGTCAATGGAATTGCTGCCCCGAATGGCAGAAATATCAGTGATCTAGAGAAAAAAATAGAAACCTCATTTGTCAATGGAATCGCTGCCCCAAATGCAGAAATAACAGTGATCTAGAGAAAAAAATTAAAACCTCCTTTGTCAATGGAATAGCTGCTCCAAATGGCGGATACAGTTACCGACACAGGAGCGAGAGCTTACGTTAAATCTGATTGGAAATCAAATAAGCTTTGGGAGCGTAGACTTGTATCCTAACGATTTCGCCAACCATTACTTATTTGGTCTAAGAATCTTTTAATTTTTTGGTCTAAAAATTTGGTCTAAAAATTATTTTACTAATTGGAATTATCTTTTTTGGAATTTTCATCTTCGTGCATGTATTGCACTAGATCTGAGTTTTAAACTGTGCACATAACCGCCATACTGAAGCTTTGTATGTTTCCTTCGTATGCAAACGCAGCTAAATCTCGTCTAAAAACAGCGTAAATCTGGGTATAAATAAGTTATAGATAAACAAACCGATAGTACCTACTGTATCGGATATCGAATGAAACACGATCGTAAAATGGAACGCACCTTTTTACGATAACTCGGGATAACTGGGGGCGTGTAACTCACGTGGCTTCTAATGAGCTCGTATGCATGCAACACACAAAACAGCTCTTACCCAGTAAGCATAAGGATTATTATTGCTGTAACTCTAATGCATAGGTTTTACTGGTCGTTCGATCACCTTTTATTTATAGCTTTTATATTTTTGAATTGGCAGCGTGTGAATGATAAAGAAGTATTGAGTGGAATTGTTGAACATGGTTTCTTTTCCGTCAGTACATATGATACAATTGAGAAGATCACAGAGCACATAATGTTTACCTGCACATCGATCACATAACGCATTTTACGAAGATATTACCTGAGGTAGATCTAAATGTAATGTTTTATGCAGAAAAACGACATTTAAATTATTGTGCTAACGCGATAAGTTACGTAACTACCCCTCTGATTGTACTTAAGATAATTGCGACCTACACGCGACCTACACTTTCACAGTCAAAATAAATAAAAAAACTGTCGAGTTTGTGATCCGTTATTATTATTATGTATGCCTTCACCATATCTCGTGACGGTCTCGTATTTATTATAACTAGCCTGTAGTTTCCCACTGCTGTGTTCCCCCACCTTTCCCGATGCTTCCGAGTCTGAGCAGTCTCTGGCCTTTCTTTTAAAAAGGGGTCTAGCTCATCTCGCCATCGCCGACGAGGTCTGCCATGCACTTCTCCGTTTTGAGCTGTCGGGCTGTCAGCAGTCTTCCTACCAGAACTATGGAAAAATATAAAACGTGACATTGCTAGTTTCAATTCCAAACAGTATAGTCTCCCTCCCAATATGAATGACCCAAATTTAATAAATGCTCATTTTCTTAATACTTATTCCAGGTAACAATAGTGTCGCGATCTCTGAACTTACTTTTTATGAATTTAACCGCTTCAGTTCATCCTTATTTAGCTTGAAAACGGTAGATGAAGTGGTAGTTTCAAAAATTATGACAAAAATTAATTCAAACGCTCAAGGTGCTGATGGCATATCACGCGACATGATCTTACTGACCCTACCACAAACCTTGGGAATCATTACCGCTTTAGTCAACGAGTCTATCCAAACTGGAGTGTTTCCGGATATATGGAAGGAAGACCGCATCAAACCAATTCCTAAAAACAATAACCCAGCTGATTACAAGGATCTTAGACCGATCAGCATTTTACCATTTCTGTCCAAAGTTATTGAAAAAGTCGTCTGTCAACAAGTTATGGAGTATCTGAATGCTAATGGGATCTTACCTGAAAAACAATCTGGCTTTAGAGCAGGTCGTAGCACAGCGACTGCGCTACTGGATGTCGTCAACGACATTTTGACTGAGGCAGATCATGGGAACGGAACATTATTGGTTTTGCTTGACTTTTCGCGTGCGTTTGACACAATTAATCACAACCTGCTTATATCCAAGCTTGTTTATTATGGATTTGATTCGGTAGCATTGAAATGGTTTTCTAGTTATCTAAGTGGCCGTTTTCAAAAGGTGGAATTGTGCAATGAAAGTGGCTCTAGTAGTTGTTATGTTCAATGCAAACAAGGATCAATATTGGGACCAATGTTATTCATTCTGTACAGCGCCGATATAGTACACTGTTTAAGGAACTGTAGCTATCATATTTATGCCGACGACCTGCAAGTGTATTTGCCATGTAAGCTCAGTGAAACTTCATTTGCAGTGGACGCCATTAATCAGGACCTGGACCGTATAGCTGATTGGTGTTTACGTAATAACCTAGTTTTAAATCCCAAGAAATCAAAGTTTATGGTTTTAGGCACAAACAAAGAAAGGCAAAAAATGAATGAGTGTATTCCACGGCTGTACATAAGTAATAACATCATTGACCAAGTTACAGAAGCGAAAAACCTAGGGGCTGTCATGGACGAAAACTTGAGATTCCATAATCATGTTTGTGATGTTGCTAAGAACTGTTTCTATAGGCTTAAGGTGTTATACCAAGTTCGCAACTATTTATTCATCGACCTCAGAATAACTCTATGCGAATCTCTTATACGGTAAAAACTTAATTATGCTGACACAGTTATAGGCCCCTGCCTCTTATCGCAAACTAAGAAAATCATTCAGCGTGTGCAAAATACGTGTGCTCGTTTTTGTTTTATAATCCCCCCAAGAACTCACGTTAC
Source organism: Epinotia brunnichana (assembly GCA_963854355.1). Lineage (NCBI taxonomy): Eukaryota > Metazoa > Arthropoda > Insecta > Lepidoptera > Tortricidae > Epinotia > Epinotia brunnichana. The sequence continues at coordinate 28,850,584 of OY977945.1, forward strand.
TCCATATCTGAACAGAAGCGATTTAATGAACATGGAGTCTCGGCGCTTCCTGCACTTTGCTTGCTTACTTTTCGGGATTGTGAAGACTCAAGGACAAGCTCAGGTTTATGCAGCGCCAAAGAGTATGTACACTCCTCATGTGCCCTGTAGGTCGACCACGTAACGCATTGTACAAACGTCGGGTAGGTCTAAATGTCACTTTTTATATGGAAAATTGACAGTTAAATTGTACCGACGCGCGTTCGGAATGTTACGTGTTTACCCCTCTGCACACAGAACTGCAGCATTTCGTGGCAGTTTTAAGTACACCGTCACAAAATGCTGGAACAAATTACCGCCACCTTATAAGCAAGCTACTGCGTTGCAATCTTTTAAAGCTAAATTAAAAAGTTATATTCTCATTAAGCAAAAATTAACTGCTGGGTAATGGAACTCTTTCATTCCGTGTTTTACATTACTTTATCATATTCAATTCAAATCAATAATTTATTTATAAATATATAATTTTACATACATATATACATAGTTTCACGCCTTTAATCCCTTTATCATACCTTCCAATTATGTCATTATACATATAATATATTATTATAAATATACCATATTATTATATTTATTTTCTTATTTAATTCCACTTGCTTCATTTCCGCTTCGTACCTACTGTCGTAATTGTTAGCGCCAGTATTTGTGAGATTCTAATAGCAGCTACGCGCAACTGCGCTCCCTACTGGTGTTTACGGAAGACCAGCGTCGGGTACTCTAGTAGCACCTGGCATTATGCTGAGTGTTCACTCTTTTCATTATAAATTAATTGTAATCTTCTTTTTGTAATTGTATAACTGTGTAATTGTATAACTTATACTGAAATAAATTATTTTCTTTTTCTTCTTCTATTTATTTATTTATCGTATGGCGGTTACACACTGGTACATACATGTATTCGTATATATATTCTTATGATTCAAATAAATAAATAAGGCATGGTGTTTACATAAGGTGGCTACTTATATGCTTCTTTGTCGCTGTTGTGGGTTTATAAAGTATCTCATTAGCGATCACGAGCTACATGGAAATTGGTATACTGCGTTTTACTGCATAATAGGCTGCAATTGAATAAACTCTATATGCTGACGTCATCGTCATTCCGTGGTTTATGTTCGGATAATGAGGCGTCACGTTGATGGCATGGTAATGACGCTGATGCAATAACGAGGATTTTATATAATTAGTGTAATGTGCAAATAAAGCCTAAATATTGCATGATGCAATAATTATTGGTTTATCTGACATGTTTTCATAAACTATTCTGATATTAGTCCAGGCAATGAACTGACAACTTGTATGGGAAAAATGTCAAATTTGGAAATAATTTATAACTAGCAACCCGCGCGGCTCCGCCGCGTATACAAAGACTCTAGGCGGACCGACGGTATAAAATATAGCACATACTTAATCCTGTAGGGACATTCTACATATCCCTTATATTCCCCCCGAGATCCCTTATAGGTCTATATAAGTTCGCCTTTGTATCTACTTTAATCATACATATCATGTTTTTGTTTTAACCTGTTTTGTGTACAATAAAGTGCTTACATACATACATACATACATATAACCTACCTACTGAACAAAGGGTTTTAAGAATAGGATGGGTATAGTTTCTGAGATTACCCCCAACATACAAACTTACATTTCACAGACATTACACCTGTTTATTATTAGTATCGGCACAGGCTATTTATAGGTAGGTACCGCTAAATAGTTTAATATCTACTAATTTATGTTTTCCAGTATTAAGTCATATCGTTTTGACAAATTACAATTTAGTCCCTGGACGACCGAGCTCTGCTCGGGTGAAAATGGAGAAAATACGGAGAAAACGAATTTTCCCAGACATGAGACCTATCTAGATCGATATCTCGCCCCCGTAAACCCCTGTATTCCAAATTTAATCGAAATCGTTAGAGCCGTTTCCGAAAACGTGATTGCAAATATATATATGTCCAAATATCGCTCGTTTAATTACAAAATGTAACCATACCTCCTACCTGCAATCAAAATATAATTATCTGAACTTGAAATAATTTGGATGGTATTCAAGTCAGGTCAACAAAGTCGCCAATAGGAGTCCCCGGCCATCCGAAAAGAAAATTTTGTAATCAAGTTTCGTTTTCAACATCTTTCTTTATACTGGAAATTAGGCGGAGCCTATCGGCGCCTACGGCATTGTACTAAGTAAGGTTAAAAAAGCCATCTATGGGGTCCACGACAATTAATGGATTCAATTAAACCTCATTCTTCTCCCAACATCTCGAATATGGGAAAATAAGTTTGTATATAAACTTTACTGAAGTAAAAAGGACCTGGCAAGTAATACTGACGGCTCTGTCAATAAAAAAAAACCACATTTGACACAAAACGTCTGTCAGTTTATGTAAATAAACAATATTTACAAAAGGCCGTTTACTTTCTATTTTTCTTACTTTTCTTAGTGTTGTATCCATATGTGGCCGACTCAACATTTATAATTTCTCATGCTGAAGAACATAGTACTTACAGGTTTGAGTTTAATTCTTGTTTATTATTTTACATTGTCATCTCGAGTCAAAACAGAAGTTACGCCACGTGACGTCACGCAGCCAAAGTCACGTGGTCAGCGCACAGTAGTTTCTTTAAATATATATTTTAGTAACTTACCGATAAAAAATGAAAAAACGAAGACCTTATTGCAAATCTGCAGCATGAGACGAATCCAGTGACATATCATTTATCAAAATCGGACCATAACTGTAGATCTGATGGCATGTACAAAAATCGGGCTCGCGTAATAATAATATAGATAGATAGCTGATTTTTTCTTTGTAATGGATACAGTATCAATTATATAGTTACCTAGCGACAAAATCCAACAAAATTTCAGACATAAAAAAAAGGGTAACTTAAATAGCTTCTGAAAAGTCAGAAAAATATGAATAAATGGTTTTATCTTTATTTTGGTTCATTTACATTTGCTTTATAATATTCAATATAAGTAATTAAAAAAAAACAATTCATTTTTTATTTAAATCTATATAAATACTTCCGGATGGAAAGTTTGTTGGATTCTTGAATAAAGCATATTAGAATAATTTTTTAAAAAGATGGAAAGAAAAAAAACGCTATTATAAATTAATGTTTTTCAAAACCGTATTTTGCCTGGAGTATATGGTACATTTTGTAACCTTCATTATTTTGTAACGTATCTCTATCATATCTAGCAAAAAAAAAAGGTTTCGGAATTTCGGAAATCCCCTTTTCAGTTTGTATAGTATACTCGTAGATTCATTGAAAAACACGTCATAACAAGAGTCTGGGACGCTTTTCAATATAAAACCGTGTATTTACCGCGCCCTGAAATGCAATCTTAAGGCGAGGCCTGTTCACGATCTGACGAAAAGATTGATTTTTGAGCTTCCAGTGTAAAAGAAATAATGAAGAATTCTACTACAGAAAAATTACTGTTGACTGAAAAAGAAACAAAGAAACACAATAACCGAACATAATATAAAAAAATGGATTGGTAACTCTGTAAAAAAATCTTAAATATCACCATAAAAATAATTTTTAATATTCGACATTTTGTAACTTTCAACGACACTCTATGTTTTTTTATTGTTTTAACATAATAACTGGATAGATTTTTAATTAATTATTCAGTATTCTAAAAATCTATTAATTTATACTAGAAAGTGATGCTACACACTTCCGAACACGCAATTCCATCTCGCTCACGCTTATGCTCAGTGAGAGGGAGAGAAGACCATGAACCTGAATCGCCTCAAATTGTGAATGATTAATGGATATTTATTACATAAATATATCAAATCAGAGGGATGACTACGTTTGTTTAAAAAAAAGCGGCCAAGTGCGAGTCGGACTCGCACATGAAGGGTTCCGTTAAATAAATTGCTTTCTACGATTTATGACGTATAAAAAAAAACTACTTACTAGATCTCGTTCAAACCAATTTTCGTTGGAAGTTTGCATGGTAATGTACATTATATATTTTTTTAAGTTTTATCATTCTCTTATTTTAGAAGTTACAGGGGCCCCCCCCTGTAACTTCTCCCCCCGTCCCCCCGGACGACGACACACATTTTACCACTTTGGAAGTGTCTCTCACGCAAACTCTTCAGTTTAGAAAAAAACGATGTTAAAAACCTCAATATTATTTTTGAAGACCTATCCATAGATACCCCACACGTATGGGTTTGATGAAAAAAAATATTTTGAGTTTCAGTTCTTAGTATAGGGAACCCCAAAATTTATTGTTTGTTTTTCTATTTTTGTGTTAAAATCTTATTGCGGTTCACAGAATACATCTACTTACCAAGTTTCAACAGTATAGCTCTTATAGTTCTCAGTACTCTTATAGTTCTCTTATAGGTACTCGGAAAAAAGTGGCTGTGACATACGGACGGACAGACAGACAGACAGACAGACAGACAGACAGACATGACGAATCTATAAGGGTTCCGTTTTTTGCCATTTGGCTACGGAACCCTAAAAATACGAACAGTGCGTTAGGACAACTTAACTGTAATTTTTCCATAACTGTAAATACTGTAATTATGTAATGTTAAAATTAGTTTTGTTATCAAAGACTTCCTGCAGACAAACTGTATCCAGTTTTATTAAGTTTTGGTTTTATATGTAACTTTGTTGCTAGCTTAATTAAAAAATAAATTATCGAACAAGCAAGTGAAGCGAAGGAAGGTCTTTGCTTCAGCTTGGGCTGAAAATCGTTCGTATGTCCGCTGTCACACTGTCCGGCTGTTCTCCTCTACAGGTCGCATTTCTTAACCGAATCTCGTGAAATGTTGTGAGCAGATTCATTAATTAGGTACATAGACGACCATTTGACGACCTCTATAGCCCTGGTTGGTAGTGACCCTGCCGTTATGAGCACAAATATTTGTTCCTGAGTCATGGATGTTTTCTAGTATATTTATCTATATAAGTATGTTTATCGTCGTCTAGTACAAGCTTTGCTCAGTTTGGGACTATGTCGATTTGTGTAAGATTGTCCCCAAATATATATTTTTATTTATTTATAAAAAAAATTGTCGAGCCAGTCTTTGGAAAACATTTTTTTTTTAAAGTCAGGTTCGCGAATTCTACAGCTTACAGAGCCAATAGTGATAATAATTACAGGACATTACATTTAGATCTACTCAACGAACGTACAAAGCCGTAAAGCAATCAACCAGCAGGTATTTTCAGCTTAATTATGTGATCAGCGAGTAATATATGCACTTTCATGAGTGGACCCTAATACAGTTTGCTCGATTACAATCAGCCCGATATCCACTGTCCACCGCGTCGTTTAAATTCGCCCACTTTGGTTTTGTTTCGCCATGCCGTGGGTAACTTTTTTTAGTTTTTTTTTTCAACATTTTATGCCTACTACACAGTACACACCCCGCCCGCGTTCATTCACGCTTCGTTCGATCACGTGCGGAGCTACTAACTTTCAGTGAAGTTCCTGTTTTCGTTTATATAAAAATACAAACATACATTGAGTGCTACCTATACTAATACTAGTGGCTCTTTCATCATCATCACTATCATTTATTAGTTTTAGGAGATTTACTCCTCTTATATTATATTATTATTTAAACATGTTCTGTGCACTTCTGTACGTTTCAAGTTACACTCTATGGAAGAGCGGTGTCTCTTGACACAGGTATCTCGATACTTAAAAAGAGACACCAACCTGTATTTAGTTAAGCTATGTTAAGTTACTGAATAAACTATTTTTCATTTTTCATTCATCATCATATAAGCCAAAAGACGTCCACTGCTGGACATAGGCCTCCCCCAAAGAGTTCCAAAGTGGCCGGTCCTGCGCCACCCGCATCCAGCGGACTCCCGCGACCTTTACCAGGTCATCAGTCCACCTTGCAGGAGGCCTACCAACGCCGCGCCTTCCGGTACGTGGTCGCCACTCGAGAACCTTTTCGCCCCAACGGCCAACAGTTATACGTGCAATGTGACCCGCCCACTGCTACCAGAGTTTAGAGATTCTGAGGGCTATATCGCTGGCTCTTTAAACTGCAGAAATCGTGAGACTGAATAAAAAAAAATCTAACAATATTCTTTTTCGTTATGCATATTTAATTTAGCTGGACATTCGATTTCTTGTTTAGTCGATAACAATATGTGTGTACAGGTTTGTACAGTCTAATACAAAAGTACAAAGGTTTTGTGTTAAACATATTAGTGTACGAGTTTGTACAGTCAGACACAAAAGTGTTATGATTTCTTATATTTTATGTACCGAGTACCGACAAGTACAAAAGTGTTCACGCATGTACGTAATAGATTAAGAGGGCGTATTGGAGGTCGCATATGTGTCTACTGGCCATATGTATAATCATTATTACGACATGCCTGTCATGATTCAAATATACTGTAGCTCTAGTATAAGTGTTATCGATACATATACGTTTTCGAACGCGTTTGCGTTTAGTTTCAATTTGTATGGCAACGCGTAGTTCCTAATAGTTACCACCAGAGGCGCTGTTCGCGTTGCCATACAAATTGAACCTAAACGCAAACGCGTTCGAAAATGTATTGCATCGATAAAACTTATACTAGAGCCTCAGAGGCTGAATCGACAAAAAAATTTAAGAATTTAGCGCAAGCTGAAACCGAGAACTTCGTTCGGTTCGCTCGCTCGGTCAATTATATTATAAATGTGAAAGTAACTCAATATCTACATCTGTTTCATCATTTCACGCTTAAACTGATTCATTTCACGCTTAAATTTGGTGTAAAGATAGCAGTGGTGGAGCGCCCATACATGCAGATTCCCACCGGCTTGCCTAAAATTTATTTTTAGGCAAGCCTTATGTTATATAACTTATATACTCTAAACTCTTTCATAACTTTTTTGTTCCGGGTTGCCCATCGAACATTTTCACGCGCACTGAAAGATAGTTAATAGTACATTGTTTAATAAGGGGCGTTAGTCTATCAGAACCCCGACGCCGGAGGCGGAGGGCTTTGGATGACTCGAGTTTGCAATATTCTTACGCCCCGTATTTTTTTAATCACATTTGCGAGGAAATAAATAACTACAAAAGACAGAAAAAGTCTATGTTTTATATAAAGCGCACCAATCAAAAATTTATGAAATTGACAACTTCACTTCATCAGTGCGAGTGGCGCGTAGCTTCAATATTTCAACCAATAACAGAGCAGTATTCTTGCAGCGCATGACCTGCTCGATTTTATTGTCAACCAATCACAGAGCAGAATTCTTGTAGCGCGTGGCCGTCTAGGTTTCTTAACACGTTCGCTGCGGCAACCCAAAACCCTGTCCTAAATTTCAGTGCGTTGCGAGGCCTAATATACCCCGTAGTGGGTTTCACTATGTTGCGTTACGGGTTTCAATATGCCCCGTACACCTACCTTCATTTAGGATCTTATAAAGTCCCGAAAAAATTTTTTTTGTCATTTTTTTTTAATGCCAATTGAAAGATTACAAATGTTGTTGTGTTACTCTGCCTCCGTATCGGGATCAGATGAAAACTTATCAAGTTATTGAAAAAAGAAAAATACGGGGTGGCTTTAACCCCGTGTCGCACTAGAGTTAAAGGAAACAGGGGGTTTATCGAACCCCGTAACGCACACGCCGTATTTGTGTCGATAGATTAATAGTGATGTAAAAGAAAACAAACGATATTTTAATAGAAATATATTTTCAAACATATTTCATTTGATTGTGTAAATAAACACTAAAAATAAAATAAACAAAAACCAAACATTCTTAAGGAACTTTAGAAACGTTGTAACATAATAAAAAATAAACAAAAAACCAATCTTAACAAACTTTAGGAACGTTTTTTTCTCTTGACAATAGTTAGTGCTCCAAGTTATAACAATTTAAACAAAGTGCTTTTTGGCACTTAATGCATGTGGTTTTTACTTTTTTTACTTTATTATCAGCTTCTCGGCTGCTCATTGTTTCTCTTAACTTTTTATAACAACTAACACATTTTTTTTTCTTATTACCTATTTTGAATATGTGTTTTTCGTTATTCCCTTGATCCTGTTTTGTTTCGGTGACAACATTTTCGTAATTCTCGCTATTTTGTCGCTGAAAAATCTTGCAAAACAAAGGCGACGATGTTGACTGCCTGCGGGGTGGGGTGATCTTGATGTCGACGTAGGTATTTCTTCATCGTTTTTGGAATACGACAATTCTAACATGCGTCGTGATCGCTTCATTGCACTTGAATTGGTTGCACTTAATTACTAATTACCGATAACCACGTATTGCACTAATGACTGCACTAGAGGCACTAAGCGTAAGCACCCCGTACGGGATAGTGAATCACGATACGGGTTCTTTGGACCCCGTACCGCACTAGAAGGTAATTTTTGCTTTGTGGTCGGTACGGGGCTCATAAGACCCCGTTCATTTTTTAAATGCCATCTGATTAGATTTTAAAACCGAATTATAAAGATATATTTGTGTCTATTGTAGGCGTAAAAATACCGAAGTTACAGGTTCCGCACCAGCGGGTAGACGGTAGTTTTCTGCCCCGCACTGAATGACGGCAGCGTACGGGGTTCAAAAGCCCCCGTAACGCAGTGAACGTGTTAAATCAATCAGATCACACACAAGCTCATTACTCCCTTGGGAATAACACCATTTATGAGCAAGTGTGATGAAAACACCTTTATGCCCCCATATGATATTTTTTATTCCGGATACGGAGTGTAAATTCGCCGGAAAAATCTAGTAACTACAACCGACCCCTTTTTGTGACGTCGTCATGTAAAAATGCCAGCGTAGTAGTAGTATTCTAACCTTGTGGCACCATGTCCTTTCTTCCCATGTGTGTTATGGGCGATGGACTAGTACCTATCACTGCAATGTCATAATTTCTCAATTTATACCCGACTACGGCAGAGCCGGAAGGAAGGGATAAATATGATTTTAACAGTCTATGTTTGTATTTACGTGTGTTCCGCCGTAGCGTTTAAGATACTGAACCGATTTTGATGGATGAGGTATCAATCGATTCGAAATTATGCTCCGGGTGACCTGAACTGCCTTTTGTATGAAAAAAAAACAGTTTAGTTTTCCGTAGTCAGCAGGTCGATCAGGTAGATCTAAATGTGACTTTTTATATGGAAAAATGACAGTTAAATTGTCTTAACGCGCGTTCGGAACGTTACGTGATTTCTCTTCAGGATACAGTTTTTGGAACTATTTACCTACTTGTTAAACATACAATTGCTAGGACTGCCACTGAAAATTCGTGTGCTCTGCCTGCCCATTTCGGAACTGGTAATTTATTAATACTGTACAACATTTATATTGTGAATTTATGTGGGTATATTAGATATATTTTAGTTTTATTTAGATGTATTTTAGTTTTAGTTTAGTTTAATTATAGTGCTGTATTTAAGACATAAAATAAATAATCGATACATACTACTTACGTACAAAAGGTTCTGTAACGAAATTTTCATATATATGTAGGTACCTATGTTTGTATAACTTAAATATGCAAACCCCGAATACAACCGCTGGTTTAATGAATATTGTTATCTGAAACAGACTTTGAGCAATGCAGACAGTTCTGGGATACTGTGTATTTTGTGCCTTCCACGAAAGGCTGCATGCGTTGTACAAAACAGCTCTTTCTATTTATTTTAACACTATTCGAGAAACGTTATTGCGTACTTAGTATTATGCTTGACATTTCACAAAAGCGTTTATTCTTATTCGTAACTCTTCACAAACGGGATTCGTAAAAGTGTTAGTCTAATAACTGGTTCAAATGCATCATGAAAACAATACAAAAGAAAAAAAACTCGAAAATGAAGACGAAAAATTTAGTAAAAAATGTGGTGAATTAATTTGAGCGTCTTTGTGCAATAAAAATAAAAAATAAAATAAAAAGCATTTATTTCGGACAAAATAATCCATAGATGTTAGTATTACAATAAACTTAAATAACTATGTTAGTACCTAAACTTAAGTGCTGAGAGGTCCAGTGCCTGATTAGGGCGCTGTCCCATCTCTCTGCCACGACAGCCAGGAGACCGTGCTTGTGTTGCAGGAGGCAATGCTTGTGGAACAAATCCGTCTTTACGAGGAGATTCTTTGCTTTAAACGCCTTTCGAGAAAGTAGTTCCTCTACATCAATAAAATTACACGGTCACATACTTTTGTACTCCTAAGCCGTGTCACGTATAAGCATATTATTAAAAAAGCCCTAAATGATACTTGATGCAAAATACCTCAATAATTTCAGCCGTGCCAACACAAACTATTCAGTGACACAAAATCCTTCGTACATCCCAGCTAGCGCTCAATGTTATTTGAATGTGCGTTCCCGATGGCCATTTCGTGAACGCGAATGGGAAAAAATGCAGCTACAGCAGAAATTCCTGCCATTTGAGCAAACGTGAGCACCACAGCCTGATTGAGTACGTATGAAACGGCCAAGTATTTGTACCTGCGATTTTTACCTGGTATTTCTGATTGCGTTTCGATGGAATTGACGGATTATGTATTTAGGTTAGGCGAATTTTCGGATGATTGGGAAGTTGAAGGGTTATTGCAACTGAAAATTGCATCGAGCTACAGTTCCGAAAATATGATTCGATTCGAGCTAACTCTTCTATTTGGGCTTGCTAACAAGAGTATATGTCTCATAAATAAAGGGAAAATTTTAATCGCTTACGTTTTCGAACGCGTTTGCGTTTAGTTTCAATTTGAATGGCAACGCGTAGTTCCTTATATTTACCACAAGAGGCGCTGTTCGCGTTGCCATACAAATTGAAACAAAACGCAAACGCGTTCTAAAACGTATATTTATCGATAAAACTGATACTAGAGCTACTGAAGTGCTTAAGCTAATAAACTTATGTCAAACCGTACCGTACGCGATCATTTAGGTACCTACCTACTAGAATGATAGAAATGCCTTTTCGATGGCAAGCAGTAAAAAGCAGCGAGCATCATGTCGAACAATTCTGGAGCACAACCGATACTTGGTTGTTAATAGGTACCTAATAACGAAGGGTATCAATGTAGTTTCGATGTCTGTCGTTTGTTATGATCCGATATTGAGTCCTATATACTATGAGCATACTGCGGGCCATACAGAAACTTGCGGTTGGTGCGGTCGGTCCAAATGAGAAAAGTTGCAACCTTGGCGGTGAGATTCGGGACGCGTGCCGCGGCTGGCGTTAGTTTTTGCATTGTCTTGCGAGGTCACTGTAGGTCTATCTATCTATATAGTTAGCTCGTTATGTATCGCAATCACTAAATTTTATTTCCCAACTGCATGGTTTGTCCAAACTTTCAATTTGGCAAAAAACCGTTGAAAAGAAGACAAATCGCACATAAATTGTAAATACACCTTAGAAAATATTTACATATTCATGCTCACCGTAAAAATATTTGCCTTTACCGGGATTTGAACCAGGACCGTCAGTTTCGTTGGCAGGACTCACTAGTAGTCTTTATAATATAAAAAAAGTGTAAACAATTTCAACAAACCTTAATATCAAACATTTTGATGAAAGCAAAACACTATAATAAGTTACAACATTGATCAACATTAGGTACAAACGCAGGAATATACTAAAACAAAAACTTAGTAATAAGATAAATTACACTTTCGTTTGTAGGTAGAGTGACGGCTATCCAAAATTTTTAGTTTAGTAATAAGAGTAACAAAAATACTTCCTGTCTGACCCACGGCACAACTTTACTACGCTGCTCAACTGGTAGAGCAGGCGGGAATTTAAATTCCCCATAGCACACGTAAGTTACCAATGACTAACCGCAATATTTTCTCTCACCCTTAAACAGGGTGGGCCATAAATTTTTGTAAAATCAAGTAAAATAGTTTTTTAGTGGCGGGAAATTTGACATTACTTTATGCAGTTTTATTTGCAACGGAGTGTTTTACTAGCCAACAACGAGCTTGTTGTGTAAAACAGTTTTGGAAAAAAACAATTCCTACGTTACCTACAGTTCGCTGCCTATTTAGAAGGAAAGCCCGTATATCTCTCCATTTCTTCATGTAGGGATATTTAAAGAGTCCTTCGTTTAAATACCGAAGACAATATCCGAACTCAAGCAAAACGACCGCGATGAGATAGCCGAGATCCCTCGCAGCATATGTCAGCGAGTTTTCCAAAATTTGCGTAGGTATATGGTCGTTTGCAGGACTACCATCAAAAAATAAATTGAATTAGATGTTAGTCACAAAACATAAATTTACTTTTATGGTTTTATATTCATCAAACTTTCAAAAGTGCAAAAATGGCCCACCCTTACAATAAGTAGCTTGTTTAAAATAAGTAGCTGCATAAACATTTTACCAAGTTTTCCGATTACCATATAAACCATATGGCGGCCAGCCAGTGACCGCAGCCGATCAATTTAAAGACGAAAGGTAATGGACAGCCGATAATGGCCGCCACATGTCGTCCGCCCATATTAATTACCTTTAAACACCTACGTTATTAAAAAAATCGCTTTAGTATGAGTATTCAAAATAGGTACCTATATCCTGTGCTTTTGATACTATAAAGCGAATTACGTAACGCATTGTAGGTACGTCTCTCATCTCAATGTCACTTTTTGTAAACGAAAAATATAGTCGACTTTTCCTAACGTAGGTACGAGTATGTTCAAAATATCGTTACATTTTGAATACCTACGTGACCATCCATTTGATGCAAAAAATAACGGGACGGATGCAGCCTTAAATAATAACCATTAAGGCCTGTGTACCTATCATTTCCTACAAGCAATATTTTTGGTAATACTGTGATCTCTATTTCAAGAATAATTCACGAACAAATATTCTTTATTATGTACATTACCTACAAAATAATAAGTATTTATTGCACACCTCGATAATATGACTCCGATAGTAGTACAGAAAACAGCGATATTCATAGTGATTAAACATTTGCGAATTTTTAACTTCGTTAAACACCTAACTACGATTAGGTACATGAAATATTGTTTATAATTAAATGTAAATACTTATGCTAAATTATTAAGCAGAATAGATATTCCCGTAAGTACGTAAGTCCTATTCCACATTAATGCAATACATATACTCAGTCCTTTGAGACCTAATTTAAATGTAAGTGGATTACTTAAAAGCACTTTTCTAGTCCCTCTGTCAAAGCTGTAATAATTTTAAATAGTAAATGGAAGTTTTATTTGATAGTTACTTATTTAATTACGAATATTATAAGCCCTTTTCGGTATTAGCTTACTTTAAGTAAACCGTGTAGTTTAAAATATTAGTACAATAATATTAGTGTACAAAATGGGTTTAAATTTATGCAGCCATAGAAGTAATTAATATACTCTTGTAGTCTCTTTAATTAATATTAATAGCATCTTTAACCCTTGACGCAAAAAGAAGGGTTTTATAAGTAAGACGTGTCTGTGTGTCTATCTGTCTGTGTGTCTGTCTGTGTATGTGTCTGTCTGTGGTACCGTAGCGCCTAAACGAAGGGACCGATTTGAATGCGGTGTTTTTGAGATATATTGAACTTTGAAATGAAAATATCAGGGGTTTTTCAACTTTTGTAGTTACGAAATTTAAACTCAGATAAGATTTCGCTCGTATGTGGAGCTGCCCAACTGGGGAAGTACCCTCCACCTTACAGAAGACCGCAGCCATAATAGCACCACTGCTTTGTAGTGTTGCTATATTATTGCATGCTATGAAGAATGTGGTGTTGTGTTCCTGGTGGTGAGTAATGTCGCCAGAGCTCCCTAGGATGCGCTGTGGTGGGAGTGAAGGACCTGCATGTCTCTATCTGCCAACACAGCGAACCCTCAAGTGAATAAAGGGTCGTCAACGCGCTTGTGATTCTTCTGGAATCACAAGTGTCCATAGAGGCTACGGTACCTGCTTAACATCAGGCAGGCCATGAGCTAGTTTGCTACCGTCGTTGTATATAAAAAAAAAGTGAACTGGCCTTCGAAAAGCTGGGACTTAAATCCGATATAGCATATTGTATGGGACGAGCTTGGGAGGCGTGTAAGTAATCGAAACCCTGGCCCAGCTACACTTAGAGACCTGAAAGATGCGGTAATGGTTAGTAGAAGAATGGACCAATATCCCGCAACGTCGCATAAGAAACTGAAATCTGTAAGAAGACCCGTGAAGGCAATACGAAGTAATAATTTGGTTTAAAGTATGTTTTTTGTGTTGTATGTATTTGTTGATATTTTGTTTCTTATTTGATTTTAATAAATAAATGAATGACGTAGGTACAGTTTCTTTCATGCCCCTAGCTCACCACCAAAAAAATATGTAGGGGCAGTTTATCAGAGTAGCTACTCACGTGAATCCAGCTGCGTTTTCTCCTCGTCGTTTCTTGTCTGGATTTCAGGATTATAGCCACCCCAGCTGGGACCCACACACTTCTCACATAGGCACTGGTTTTATGGATGTCCAGGTTGATTGTCAAGCAAGATGCAACAGTCTATGTTGGTTATATTGTAGGATATATTCTAGTTTTTCATACTCACCGGAAAAAAGTATAATTTTATCGAATGTTTAAAGTCACATTTATCTTCTTTATGTCGTTGATTATTTAAGTATTGTAATAACTTGATGGATGACTATGACTGTGTGTATTGACGCCTTGTTATTAACATGAGGCAATTATCAAATTTTCAAAGTATATAACATGTGCATACTACCATGTGCCACATATGGAAGCCAAACATGGGCCCTCACAAAAATAAACACCCAAAAGCTGAAAGTATGCCAACAAAACATGGAGCGCAGCATGCTTAACATAAAAAGGAAGGACAAGGTGTCCCTAACAAAAATTAGAAAGAAAACCAAAGTGGCGTATATAACACGGTGCATCAAAAAGTTGAAATGGAAGTGGACGGGACACATGATGAGGAAAAAAATGGAAAAGTGGACAAAGGACATCACAGAATGGTATCCAAGACTAGGAAAAAAAAAACAAGGAAGACCTATAATGAGATGGGAGGACGATATTAAAAAGAAAGCAGGAACAATATGGAGAAGGGAGGCTAAAGACAGAACAAAATGGAAAGCTTGGGAAGAGGCCTATGTCCAAGAGGCAAGCTGAAGTTAAGAAAATAAAACAAATATATATAGAAAAATGAAATATTTATTTAAGAAAATAAATTAGTTTAAGTTGTTTAATAAGCATGCATGTAGTAAATGAAATCTAACAAAATAACTCAGCAAATTAAGGCTATCTTATCTTATCTTATCTTAATTATCAAATTTGCTGTTTGACGTGCTTGCTACAGAAACGTTAATTATTACAATTATAAGATACCCTTAAGTTAGTTTGTTGTATCTGTTTGTTTACCTTAATAAAAAGAACCTACAGCACTTCAAAACTTACAAAGGCGTCACAAAACTGAGCCAGACTAATTATCAATCCTCACCGAAACCTCAACCCTCCCACGTACCAAAGAGTAATCCCGTGCTGCAACGAATAAATAAAGGCCCGTGAGTAATATTTATTACAGCCATGTAGGAGACACGCACGTCGCTTATTGGTATTCAGTCCGGAGACTGTTCGGTCAAAACGCTCCGCCACGTAACGCTAACGTGTTTTATCATCATCTGAGTGAAAATATTGTCGTGAACGTAATGGAATATTGACCGAGATGAAACGTATATTATAATCGCGTGTGGTGGTGTGATATGAACCTGTGTGTGATTTTGGTAGGGTTTTTGGTTTGCTTATCATACGCAATAGTATTATTGTATTCATATTCAGGCATATTTATTTTAAGAAGGTTTGTAATAAGCGTTAAGCAGTTAAAAACTTTGTTTCGGCGTTTCTTCTTGGCAGTGGTTTTCTTTTACAGAAACGCTGCTAGAATTTGACTTGTACGTAAATGTGCCATTGTGATCTCTCACAAAGACAAGACCAAAAATTGATAACCTGCCAAAAATCCATGGAAAGGAGCATGCTAGGCTACACAAGGAGAGACGGAAAAAGAGCTACAGATATAAGACATATAACAAAAGTCGAAGATGTCACGGTCAAAGCTAAAACCCATAAGTGGAGATGGGTAGGCCATATACTCAGAGAAAACAAAAACAAATGGACAAAAGACTTAACAAATTGGACTCCTAGATTCCAAACAAAAAGAAAAAGAGGAAGACAAAGATAACGATGGTCTGACGACATTAAAAAGATAGCGGGCCCTCTATGGTACCGCACAGCTATAAATATAGAAGAGTGGAAGAAGCTGGAAGTAGCCTTTGTGTCACAAAGACACGCCCGCACTTCATAAATAAATATACAGTCGTAGGCAATAATAGGCTATTAATAATAATAAAATATTGTTGCATGCTAATGAAACCCTTAGGCGACTTCCTGCCTTGGCGGGGCGGAATCGATATACTGTATGTTGTACTTCGACGTAAGGTTACTGATGTCGCACAGATTTCCTCACTAAACTTGTCAGTATACTGTCAGTATTATTAGCGCTAGTCAGGAAGCACACATTTAAATAGGCGCGCATGAAAGCCTCAAACACACTGGCGCGGCCTGCGGTGGCGGTCAATAGTAAACTTGACACTTAATGTCAAATTAAATTTTGACCGCCACCGCAGGCCGCGCTTTTCTGTGAGAGGCTTCAATCGGTACTGACTCGATTGACAGTTAACACTGACAGCTTACTGATGTCGCACCGCCTCCGCACCGACTAATCAAGAAAACGCCTCGGGCCGTATTTATGGCCAAGCAGGGCGTTTAATGACGCGGGTCATGCGTCGAAAGTCGCCCAACTCAAACATGTGGCGTTGCTTAGGAGGGTTTACGTACGTTTACGTTTCCGTACTCGCTGACAGGTCGCGTATTGCGGTTCTATACGCCTTGCCTTGCCTATTCATAAACAAGGCTCTAGGCACTGGTTTTTAAGGAAACCATTGTCATTTGATTTCTCAGGTTAGAGAGAAAAGTAGACCTTATTGATTAGGCTTCCGTAAGTGTAGTAGGCAACTGACACTCATCCTCCTAGCGTTATCACGGTTGTACCTTTTTTTTTTTTTTTTTTTTTTTTTACTTGGGGAAATGCCTTTACGCATCCCACCTAGCCGAGGTACTAGGATGGGTATGACGGGCTCCTGGGAACCCCCCGGACTACCGTCTAAAACCACCAAGGTATGCCCTCTCTGCCGTGTAGTAGGGGCGCCATGGGATCGCGAACATTTCACCACGACGCCCCTCGGCAACAGCCGCAGCTGCCCTCAATACTGAGGCAAAAGCCCCCCCTCCCGTCGTAAGCGTGCAGGGCGACACCACACGCTTCCCGACCCGACCAAAGGACCTCTACGCCGGGAGAGGGTGATATACCTCGGATTCACCCTCCCAGGTCCCCTTGTAACTTTTTATAGAGGTTTTCTCCCTCGCAGCCACAACTCGGCCCCGGCCTGGCAGTCGCAGCCCCCGCGCCTAACATGAATCCTCTGATAGCAGAGGATTTGTCAGGGTTCTGGGTCCGGTATTTATTATAGAGGCAAACGGCAATGGCCTCTCCCTCAAGCCGCACCTGGGGAATCTTGCGATTCCCTGGGCGGAACCCCCCGACCCCCCCGTGTCGGGTTATTGGTAACACCAGCAAGCGATAACTTAGGGTTCACTAAATTATCACTTGCCGTTGTCTCCAGGGCGCACCGGCCAAGACACTACCCATTCCTGCGGATCAACCGAATCAAGAGGAATCGGTAGAGTCCAGACACTCGAGGAGGTTACCCGACCTAGCACCTAGGGTTTGCAATCCGGATCCGACTTGTATGGAAATATCCGGATCCGCGGATCCAGATCCGGATATTTCCATACAAGTAGGATCCGGGTTGCAAACCCTACTAGCACCCCATCACGGTTGTACCCTAAAGGAGCCTTAGAGATTTGGCATAGGCACTAGTTTTACGAAAGCGACTGCCATCGGACCTTCCAACCCAGAGGGAACTAGACTTATTGGGATTAGACCGGTTTCCTCACGATGTTTTCCTTCACCGCAAAGCTAACGGTAAATATTCCGTACATAAGTTCCGAAAAACGCATTGGTTCAAGCTGGGATTTGAACCCACGACCGCTGCTTGACCGCCGCTTGCCTGAACCGCTAGGCTACCGTAGCTTAAGTAGGCAACTGATACTAATAATCAATTTTCTCAAGTCACCTTGCCCACCGGCTTGCCCAAAGATCTCTTAAACCATCTACACGTAATTTTTTTTTTACGGCGTTCATGATATTATTACGTCCCTGTTATTTCCTTTGGCAAGTTACCTTTGGCAGTCATATCACCTACCAGGTATCAGTATCACCTACACTTGTCTTGTCAACCACGTCATCGTATAGTATTCACTTGTTTCTAGAACGACCGATTCCAACCACAAGATACTCTAACGAACGCCAGTTAAACACAACAACTTATTTCATCTTAGAGCGATGAAAACGAAATGGGAAAAGTTCTCTCCCTAGTGCAGTTTTGATGGCAGTTGCCGGCTTCATAAGTAGGATTGCGTTGTGTTTGCCTAGGATTTATGACTTTGATTTGCTGAAGGTTAGAAATAGGGCAATTTGTTCCCGTTCTGTTTAATATTGCGCTGTATATGTATAAGACTCAGTAACATTAGACTTTGGAAATTCGTGCTTGGAAATTGGTTTTTAGGAATTTGTGAGGAAACCTCTACGATGAAAAAAAGGTGCTGTAATAAGATGAAGTCCTAAACACGCCCCGAACTAGTGTGACGACTATTTCCCATTCCTCCTCATTCACCAGAAGAAGCTTGTCCCTAGCAGAGGGACTTATATAAATGGCTAATGACGAGGCTTTCGAAGTATTGGTGTTTTGGTACTTTTCTCAGCGTGAAGCCCTATATTTTCAACTACTGTTTTGTTATCATTAATTTCTTATGAAAATACTAGATTTTAGACGACCACACTGAGTGATCAGTGAGTTATAACTAAGAGACTGATACAATAGTCTTCCCTTCAGATAAAATGGAAGGCCCGATATTGCAGTCCTATTTACAAAAATTGTGCACGATTGGTACCTAACTAACTAATATGGGTAACTGCCTTGAAACTGAGTTTTACCGTGCATTGAAAGGCGCGTTAGACTGTTAAACCTATTTGTAGTCTATGACATCAGTCAAACGTTCGGGTGGCTTGAAAACTTCACTCATCTTCATCTTCTCCGAAGCTCCAGGTCCACTATAGGCATAACTAATTATTGAAAGGATTCTATAATCAAAATCACTTATAAATCATAAAGCGGTAGAAGGTCCTAAGAGCCAGCGACCCCGCAACTTCGCTCATCTAACCCCACTTGTGCTCAAGTGTGCTCGACTATAACTGGGCCGAACTGTGCTCCTACAACTTTTTTAACGGTCTCACCGTGGCGTTGCTAAGCGTTTTTAGTTTTTGCTGTAGACAACATGGTTGAGCTTGAGGTACAAAAAATTGATTCGGTTTTAATCTGGGCGAGACATACAAGAAATATCTTTAGTTTTAAAATATAACCTCATTTTAAAGTTTTCTTCTAGTTCGAATACGATATTCAGTTTTGTTTATTTGAACTTGGAGGCGACAGTACAAACAATGGTATACATATATGGTAGGAGCAATAAATCGATGCTCTTATTAACGACAGAGACGGAAACGCCGGAGTGGGTAAACTCCCTCCCCCTTCTCTTTAAATAGAGATGGCTGGAGGGTGTGAGTCCCACATACCCCACATTATAGCTTCCCTGGCAGCGGATGCGTAAGTGCATTTCCACTCCCTGAAAAAAAATAGTACCCCAAGTAAGGTAGCCATCTAGCCATGTAGTCCAGTCAAGAATAGGTCTACCGGTCTTCCCCGCCTGTCATTAAAGACCACTAAAGGCGGTCGCCGGGTCGCGTGTGTTCTCCGTGGCGGGGGCACTGTACGGCACGTACCCAAGAAACACGGTGAGGTACGTGTGAGGAAAACTTCAGTGCATTAATTTTGGCATCCTGGATCCGCGTGGAAGCGCTGATGAAAAATGCCGTGGTTTTTTTTTTAGAAGGAATCCCACATACTCTAGTCATCCCCTGACGTCTGGGTGCATGGTTTGCAAGTTTTCTCACGAAACAAAGAATCATCATCATCATTGGCCTTGTACATCTATGATAAGATGATTTAAACAGCGTCTATGTCAAGGTGGTGCGGCATTTACGCACATGACTCGTAAGGCCGATACGGGAGCGACAGGCCCGACCGCATAATTGACAAGTAAAAGTTGTGCACGATGATATAGGGAGGACAGCAGCAAGCTGGTGTCTCTTTTCTCGTCGGAACGACAGAAGATCGAACCAAGCTGCATCATGCGCAACCATACCTTCGCCCAGGGTCTTCCTCCAGTGGTTTCGGTCCCCAGATTCCAGTTCCCATTTGGTTGGGTCAATCTTAAAGGACAACATGTCTCGTTTTGCGCTGTCCTTAAAACGAAGCATTGGTCGCCCTACTGGTCGTTTCGCATGGGCTATTTCGCTCAGGAGAGTTATACGTGGCAAACGAGAGGGCTCCATCCTTTGCACGTGCCCCAGCCAGCGAAGACGTCTTTGCTTCAAGATAGCAATAATGCTGGGTAAACGTGCGATGCTAAGCACCCTCTCGTTTGTAACTCGATCCTTCCATGAGATCCCTAGAATACGCCGAAGACATCGCATATGGAAGTTGTTCAATTTCCGCTCCTGTTTAGCATACGATGTCCAAGTTTCAGCACCGTACAAGAGTATGGACAAGATGCATGTCTGGTACACGATCATCTTCGTATTTACAGTTAGGTGTTTGTTATCCCATACCCTTGTACTGAGTTTCCCAAACATCGTGGATGCTTTGCCAATGCGGACGTTGATCTCTACGTCCAGTGAGAGGTTGTTTGACACGGTGGACCCAAGGTAGCAGAAATTTTCTACAACTTCCAGAGGCATATTATCTAACAGTATTGTTGGGTGTAGGTTCAGGCCTTGAGCCATTACAACGGTCTTCTTGGCGTTAATTGACATGGAAAATAGCTTACATGCTGCATTAAACTTGTCCACAACTCTCTGTAGCTCCTCCGGCGATGTTGCAACAAAAGCGGCATCATCGGCGAACAGCAAACTATCAACGTGAAAATCCTTACGATATTTTTGAGATTTTAAGAGTGTAATGTTGAAAAGTTTACCGTCAGCTCTGGTATGGAGGTGTATGCCTTGAGTGGTATCGCCGAAAGCAACTTTTAGGAGTATGGAGAAGAATATACCAAACAATGTGGGCGCCAATACGCAACCTTGCCGCACTCCTCTACACATTTGGAATGGATTTGAGGTTTTACCGTTATGGACAACCGAGCCCTGCATGCCTAAATGGAAAAGTTTGATCAGGTTTAACAGCTTTGGCGGACAACCAATAATCTGCAGAATTGTGTAAAGTCCTTCCCTACTGACGGTATCGAAGGCTTTATTTAAGTCAACAAATGCCACCAGCAGGGGAGTTTTCTGTTCTCTGCACTTTTCCTGGAGTTGTCGCAAAGTGAAGATCATGTCGGTGGTGGAGCGCTGAGCACGAAAACCGCATTGAGACTCAGGATACACGCGATCTGCTAGTTTTTGTAGCTTAGCCAAGATGATACGGCCAAGCAGCTTCTCGGCAATGCTCAACAAAGAGATTCCGCGGTATGAGTCACAATTGCCGCGGTCACCCTTTCCCTTATAAATTGTAACAATATTAGCATCGCGCATATCCTGAGGAATGTATTCCTCGTTCCAGCATTTTGCAAAGAAATAACAGAGGATAGGAGCCACACACTGCAATTTAACGATCTCAGCAAGTATACCATCACTACCGGGGCTCTTTCCCACTTTAAGTTGCCTCACCGCGGTATGGAAATCATCGATAGTTGGAATATTATCGAGTTCATTCCACACCGGGAATTTGGGGAGCGATTCTAGTGGCTCTGCCTGTATTCCGACGGGTTGGGAATATAGTTGCGTGTAGTGCTCTACCCAGCGCATTAGTTGGCGTTCTGAGTCTGTTATAACAGCGCCGTCTGCTTCTTTGAGAAGCGCTGTTTTTGTTGGAATGGGACCGAGAACTTTCTTTATACCTGAATACACTCCGGCAAAATTACCGGTAGATGCACTTGCTTGAATACTTTTACATAAATCAAGAAAGTACGTATTTGCACAGTAGCGGGCATTTCTTTGCAGATCGGATTTAGCTCTGACCAATTCTTCGCGTGTTCTATCACTAGGACTGAGGCGATTATGTAACGCTGCGTCTCTTTTGGCGTTAAGGAGTGGCTGAAGATGTTCTCTATTTTGTTGGAACCAGTCATATGTAGTTGGCTTCTTATACCCAAAAGCCTCAGCTGCGGTATCAGTAAGAAGACATTTCAGCACATGCCATTCTTGACTGGCGCTCATATTCACGTCCCAGCCAGCTGTCTGTTCACCGATTAGATTTTTGTAGGATTCAACCATTTCGGTGCTTCTTGAAGTTGGAACATTTAACTTTTTCGACCGGCATGTTGAGCAGAGTGAATCTTTTTGGCGGAAAAGGCGGCTGTAGTAACAACAAGCGAGTGATCGGTGTCACAGTCTGCGCTGTGAAATGTGCGTGTATGAAGTATGTCACGTAGGTCTTTTTTCCTGGTAAGGGTGACGTCTAGCTGGTGCCAGTGACCAGATCGAGGATGTTTCCACGACACTTTTCGCATGAATTTGCCCTTGAAGTAGGTGTTAGTGACACAGAGCAGATTTTGAGAACAGAACTCCAAAAGCCTCTGTCCGTTCTCGTTAATATTGCCAACACCGTGACAACCCATGCACTCTGGCCAAGATGATTGGGACTGCCCTACCCGTGCATTAAAGTCGCCTAAGATCAGAAGCCGGTCACCTTTACGAACTTTGCGCACAGTTTCAGTTAGTAGTTCGTAGAACTGATCTTTAGATTCGGGAGGAGATGTCAGAGTCGGGGCGTAAGCAGCTATCAAGGTAATAAAGCCGCTGGCAGTGTTAATTCGACATACCATGATGCGCTCCGATACTCCTGTTGGAGTCTCTGTGGCATGCAACAGGTTGTTTTTGATTGCAAATCCTACTCCGTGATGTCGAGGCTCGGTCACGTGTTTTCCCTTCCAGAAAAAAGTATAGTTGGACTCACGCAGGGAACCTTCATCCGGAAGCCTTGTTTCTTGTAAGGCAGCTATAGATATATTTAGCCTTGATAATTCTGCGTCAATAATTGCAGTTTTACGAAGATCTTGTTCGTAGTCTAAGCTCCCCTTGGTGTTTGGAAAGCCTGTCCTCATAGTACGGACATTCCATGTCCCAATTCGCATGGATTGGCGAGGTTGAAAGTTTTTATTATTATTTTTACTTTTGATCGCAGGTGATAATGGTAACGGCACTGATTGTCTAGCTATACTAGTGTTCCTACCACCCCTTAGAAACAAATCAGCACCGAGACGGACAAGTACCTTACTGACCGGGGGCTGCCCGGCTTGAAGCGGGCGATAACTTGTCAGTGGGCCTACAATGGACCCTCCCACTGTCGAGAGTGACCCCTGGCGTCCGCACTAACGCCTATCTGCTTGGACTTAGCACCGGTAACTGCCACTCTCCGTGTTGTTTTCCACTCAGCAGGCTGAAGTGGGTGAAGTGACCTCTTCACGGACGCTGCATCGCCTGGGACGCCAATAAGATAATACAGGCATGCCCAAAACCCATATCACTCTCTCGACCTTACCGACTCGGCCCACAGGAATGACAAAGTCAGTACGTGTGGAGTCGGTTCGGTTGCAGGTGCGTAACGGCTGGCACCGAGCCGGGTTTGTTTCAAGTTTGCCTTCTCTGTTACCACCTCTTCCGTTGATCAGCAGGAGGACCACGAGCAGGCGAGATAGCCGGAGCACGTAGATGTTATTTGTGCTCCCCCTCCCTCTTTCTCACGAAACAAAGAATAAAGTTCAACAAAATAATGCTTTTGAGCATGGTTGTCTTCGATCAGACGTGATTAAATCACTAACGTTTTGTTGTTTTAATGGATCCGTGCCAAAGATTTGTTTTACATCACAAGCTTGACATTTGATTAAACAATTTTAACATCTGCATGCGAGGGGTTAATCCAACTTACCTACCTTACCTAAAAATATTTAAACCTAGACACCCACATCTCAAACCACAAACATTCTTCTGTAATTCAAGTAAATCAGCCGCCATGCTTCCAACAACAAGATCTCACTTACTTTAGACAAATTACCTCACACACCATACCTTTTCAGAGCCTTAACAAATCACTCGACGTTAATATGTCACGCTACCTTAACTAAAAGCAAACCCAAGAGAATAATTATCGACTATAAAGCACGCAGGTTTCATACGTAAATCCCAAAGGTAAAGCCTTTCAAACCGTCATCCTTTTCACATGTAAAATTCAAAAGCATCGAGAGAGAGATGGTTAGATGTTTAGTAGTCCCCCGTATGTTGGATGCCCTGTTTCTGTCCCATTGCATTGGGAATTTAATCCAATCCCGAATAATGCTTTGATTAATATCTAGTTATTAATCATCTACACAGCTGAACTATTCAACGGTCTCGCGGGAACCAATGTTAGTTCCGCATTCGAAATTTGAAATTAGAACCGTATTACCAATATGGCGGTCGTGGAATTTGCCAGTGACGGGTAAAACGGAATAATGGAGTTTGAGTTTATGGTTATAAATGATTATTCCTATTTGGTTAACATTGAAATAACTCGAGAAATCAATTAGTGGGATATTTCTTACAGTAAAATTGTTTCAAGGATTCAGATTTTAACTGACGTACCTTGTTGTATTTTCATTCAATAGCCATTAAATTGGCAAACATTGTCACACCTCAACATTTCTGAAGATACACTGTATTTACACATTTACAAATAGATACGTGTTTTGTGTGTTTTTTAAACATTTGTTTTTTTATAATGAGCATTTAGGATGATGATTTGATGGATGATGATGGATGATAAAGTAAAGTAAAGTTTATTTGTATTACGTAGGTAGGTAACAAAGATGGTACAATAGTAATATTTGTGTATCACTATGTTTTGCCATTTAAGCATACAAATTTGCAAGCAGCATGCATTACAATATTTATATCTCAAATAACTATTTGTTTCGATCCAAATTGCTCCGAAGGGGGAATCCACCGTTTTCTTAAAAAATCTTAAAATAATAGGTTGTGGATTAAAGCTATGGCGAAGATTTTTGCCTTAGAACTGTACATGGTCTTCGTAAATAGTTAGGTACCATCGATCTTCTGCCTCTCTCTCTCTCTCTCTCTCTCTCTCTCTCTCTCTCTCTCTCTCTCATCGTATGGAATGGAATCTAGAAGAGCACCATCTACAATTAGCTTTCACCAGCCTTCCCCAGTAGTAGGAAGCACTAATTTTAATGTGTACAAATAAACAAATACATGAGTACGAAGAAAAAGTTTCCATATTATATTAATAACTCGCGGAAAGATCGTAACTCTAAATAATAATGTTTATTAATTATTAACGTGTAATTTATTAAAATGACTAAATCCACATCATCCGAAATACACCAAACATTTTGCGGCCACCAATATTCGCAAAGGGAATACAATTAATTTCGCCTTTGCCTGGATACGCGTAAAAAGCTGACTTTAATACCCGACATTAAATACGCGTTGGATTTAATAATATAATATAATAACGGTTTAACCCTCAGCAAGTTGCTCGCTTATGATTTTTTTCATTTCCACTTATTGCGGGCTTGCTTATGTGTAAAGTGACGTTGGCATGTTTTGAATAAATCCAGTGTTTGCGCTATTTACAACCGACGAAAAAACGGAGGATGTTCTCAAGTCGACGCGTATAATATACATATTTTTTTAGGGTTCCGTACTCAAAGAGTAAAACGGGTCCCTATTACTAAGACTCCGCTGTTCGTCAGTCCGTCCGTCCGTCTGTCTGTCACCAGGCTGTATCTCACTGATACCGTGATAGTTCCAGCTGAAATTTTCACAGATGATGTATTTCTGTTGCCGCTATAACAACAAATACTAAAAACACAGAATAAAATTGTTTTTTTTAAAGATAATGGTACGGAGCCCTTCGTGCGCGAGTCCGACTCGCACCAATGGCCGGTGTCAATGTATGAACACGCATAATTTTTTACAGAGTACCTAGTTCGATTTTGATAATTATTTTTTTATTGGAAAAATCTTAAAAATGGCGGAGTGTCAGTGTGTTGCCAGTGTGTGAAAGTAAATTCCCCAGAGTAAACTGCATTACTTCACTTACGCGGTTACATTGAACTACTAATTGTATAATACTAATCCTGTATTGTTTAATGAATAAATTAATAAAATGAAATGTATACATTTGTCTTTTCACCTCAAATAAATTGTTAAACTAGCAAAGTTTGTTTAGATAATAATCCTGCATTAACAAAACTCCTTGTTTGTATGGAAAATGTCAGTCAATGGCAACATTTGTGTGCCAACTTTGCACCATGGCAACATTTGTGTGACGGAGGCAAAATCCATCGTCGGGAGCCTTTTTTTTCGCTAAAGCTGTTTTTTTTTTGTATAATTTATGTTAATCGTGGCTGTCAGGAGTGTGTAATGTTCTTGTAGCTAAATTATACGAATGATACTAAAAGTCAGACTTTTTATACATGCAGCCTCTGGACCAAATATTCGCAAAAATCGCTAAGCGCTCTTCGCGTACAATATAATAATGCGGTCAGGATGCTGTTGGGACTACCAAGACACTGTAGCGCATCAGGTATGTTTATGGAGGCGAGTATAGATGGCTTCAGGTCAATATTACGGAAGCGAGTAGCATCCCTGATGCGGCGAGTGAGGGACAGTGACAACAGCCTCCTGAACAGCGTTTTGGAAAAATTTGACTGCCCAGTTGTAAAACATTGGAACACAATTCATATGGGGGACAGGGTACCCATTTTCAATGTAAAATGAATGTATTTAATTAACTAATTTTATTATATTACACTAACGTAGTCATATTCTTAAGCTATTAAATGTTACTAACTATTAATGAATAACTATGGATTGTATTATCTGAAAATAAATGAATTAATAATAATAAATAATAAAACCGTGTCAAATGAGTGACTATTATGTGCTACAATTTAAGATAAAATAAGCATTTAAAAAAAATGTGGGCCTATTAGTAGGTAGGTGTACGTCAATTACCTACTTATAATTTCTCTGCTTTTAACCAATTTTTTTATTCAAGTTTAAAATAACGATAATTTGAGGTTATTTTGTTTTAAGCATCTCAAAAATAACAGAATCTCAATTAGCAAAAATAGTAATACTATTGATTTAAACTGTCCCGATTACTTTATTGTAACTAAATAAACGAGACTTAATCGCGTATATATATATTATTGTTGCTGTGTAATAGTCTTATTATTGGAGTCGTTCCGTAACCATGGATGAAAATCACATCCGAAACGTCAGTAAAACTCAGAGAGGTAAATAAAAAAATAGTTAATCATACGTGATTAAGTCCCGTGGAGTAACAATAATAGTAATACAGTACATATAAAACTACATAAAAGTTGGTAACAAGATAGGCAAATCAAAATAAAGAATTGACATACGGAATTAGTATCACTTACTATTTACTAGTATATAGGATTTTTTCTAGCTTGATTAAAATGATAGATTTCACTTAATAATAAAATTTCACTTTGTATTGGTAAGCGAAATTCATATTTTTTCCAAGGGATAAATAATGCTTGTAAAAATTAAATCACTTCCAATATGCGGATTTCATAATATAGACTTGATCTCAAATCAGTTAATAAAAGGTCTATACTTCGTTTTTTTTAAGATTAGAATTATCTGTCAAACGGGTAAACAAAGAAGCAGTGGTCGTAAACCTTCCTTCTTCGATTTCGACCGATACCACTGAATTTCTCGGAACTTATGTACATACGAGTACATATCATTTGATATTTACCGATAGCTGAACGCATATATTTTCTTTTATAATGTTGTATACCGTACCTAGCCAACGATATGCCAGCAGTCTCGGCAGTCTTTTCTCACACGGTCCGATTTAGTGGGATACTCCTTTCTATGGCACATTTCTGACACTCATTTGTAAATATTCACCACCCGTTTCCGCGTTTCACTGGCAGTCAGAGGATTCTGCTTTTGCCTTTTCTTCTTTTGAGATGAAAAAACATTAGCCGGAACCGGCTGTGACTTACTTACTACATTGTAAATGTGCACCAACAAACAAAATATCTAAATAGAATCTATTTAGATAGATCAACAACTAATAACAAAATTCAACAAAAACAGCAATAGAAATCACAACCAACTCAACCGACAACAATATGAACTCGAATGAAAAACCCACATGAGTGAATTACAGATAGTGACAGTGACGTTTAAAAATTGTGTGAGAACTCTGCCTCTTTAGGTTTTTTAATGTACAACCTTTCCATGAAAAATTGCAAACGCAATTTATTAAATTTCTTATCTTTTCATCTTAGAATATAAATTAACTAATATTATGTTTCTTTTCTGTTCACAACACTGAGTAATGTATGTATTACTAAAACATGATAATAAATACGTGATATTTATTAACTCGTATTCACTGTTCGATCCGCAGAGTGTGCCCGATAAAAAACCTTATATCTCGTTCTGCAAAGGTCTCTCTAATGCTAAAAAAAACGAAGTATAGCTACCGTGAAACCAGTAGGTAATATACGTGAGTTTGGCATCTGTCATTCTAATTAAGCTAGAAAAAATACTATACTTATAAGAAATGCTCGACTCGCGAATATGTTTAGTAGTCAATTAAGGCATGTTTTTTTATTATTTAATTCCAAAAAAAAATATTATTTAATTTCTAAATTTTTTTTTTATTCTTTTGATGATTCTTACCAATTTTTTTATTCATTTCTCTATATCTTAATAAAACTTTTAAGTACACGTCGTGAAAGCATGGTATGTGTTGAATTTACCGACCACCATTTAATGGACCATTACGGCAGAAAGTTCCAGTAAAACTCTAATTAAGAGATGATTATCTCTAATTAAAAAATATTATGTTTCGGGGCGTTGTAGCAACCTCGTTAAGGGGAATTATTATGAACGTTGCTTTTATATTTGTATTTAGTGACTCAGTTGACCGAAACCTTATTTCACACTCCTGATGGTATTTCTGGTAGGTAAGATATCTTTTATAACGAAACAGATTTAAGAGGTAAAAAGTTAAATGACCAAGGTCGTTCTATTGTATTAAATAAACATTTAAGTATATTAAGGTTGTCTCATTATTTAATTAAGTCATTCTACGAGCGATTTCTTCTAAGGTGGCGACTGACGTGAGCATTTTTTCGATGTGAATATTCGCTTTGAGCATTTGTATACGTGGCGACTGCTCTCCTGCTCGCTGTACTGATGTGCCGAATATTCGTGCTCACATCGAGCAAATTATCACGTCTGTCGCCACCTTTACGGTAGTATTCCGTTCAATATTCCAGAATTGGACTTAAGTATGCCTAATGGTCACCAATCGAGAACTTTTCCGCCCCAAAGGCCCCGCCCTTACCTTTTTATCTTGTGCAATATAATTATACGTTTATAATTATTCGTTAGTGTACGCATAAATCTGTACTCGAACCAAAGTTTAAATTTAAGTCACGTTATACAAAATTGATTCTTATTTGACTGTAATAAGTGTAGCGCGCTCACTTAAGTAGAAGCGCGTCAAGCTAGCGGTCAGAACGAGTGTGCATAATTCATTTAAATTAAATTGTAATGCGTATCGTGTGTCTTGAATTGACCTCCGAGTATTATTTAGGCGTATTCAAGCCGTAACGAAGACAAATTACGTTTATAACTGCGTATGCCTGTCTGTTCCCGGGAACCACATTAGCATAACGTCACGTTACCGTAATCCAGTTAACGCTGATTCGACGGTAATTGCGGCTACAGAAACTGTTTGATGGTAAACTATACTCAGGAGCAAAAGTTTCGGGTCACCCTAAATTAAATAACCGCAATAGGGTTTTTTAAATATTTTACACTAGTCTTATTTACATAATATACTATTCTTCGTAATACCCAAATGTATTAGCAATTTCCGGGATCCTATCATAAAAATATCGACATCCAAATATGACGATTTTTGCGATATCTCGCTCCGTTAACGTTGTTTTTTTCATGGGTTTTTACGAGTCCGATTTAAACCTGGTAACGTGTTTTTTAGGGTTCCGTAGCCACATGGCAAAAAACGGAACCCTTATAAATTCGTCATGTCTGTCTGTCTGTCTGTCTGTCTGTCCGTCCGTATGACATGTCACAGCCACTTTTTTCCGAAACTATAAAAGCTATACTGTTGAAACTTGATAAGTAGATGTATTTTGTAAACCGCATTAAGATTTTCACACAAAAATATAAAAAAAAAACAACAAATTTTGGGGTTCCCCATACTAAGAACTAAAACTCAAATTTTTTTTTTTCATCAAACCCATACGTGTGGGGTATCTATGGATAGGTCTTCAAAAATGATTTTGAGGTTTTTAACATTATTTTTTTCAAAACTGAATAGTTTGCGCGAGAGACACTTCCAAAGTGGTAAAATGTGTGTGTCCCCCCCTGTAACTTCTAAAATAATAGAATGATAAATCTATAAAAAATTTATGATGTACATTATCATGCAAACTTTCAACGAAAATTGGTTTGAACGAGATCTAGAAAGTAGTTTTTTTTAATACGTCATAAATCGTAAAAAGCAATTTATTTAACGGAACCCTTCATGTGCGAGTGCGACTCGCACTTGGCCGCTTTTTCTTTACTTTTATATCTGCAGTTTAGATGTGAAATTTAATAAAGATCATGACAAGATTAAAAAAACTGTACAATCTTGCACTATTTTAGGAAATATGGCGGTATTTCACTGACCCGAAACTTTTGCTCTTGAGTGTATATATAAATATAACTGTACTGGATTTGACCTGCGATATTGTCCACGTCACGTAGAACTCGTTAATTTCTCACGGGAATTATAGATCAACATAGGCGTATTCATTATTGCACTTCCAATGAAACTTTCACTCCCATTTCACACCCTGCACTGGAAAATGATGAGTTCCAGAGCAAAATAAAAAAAATACCTGTCCAAAGATTTTTCTTGGAGTTCCAACAATTTGCATACTCAATTTCATCGTAATCGGTTTAACAGTGAAAAGGTAACAGACTGACACATTCATAGAATTATCCATTTCCATTTAAAATTAGTAGAATTCATTTCTTAGGCTCTGGCGTTTGCGGGAGGAAATTTCCCTGGAATGGTATTGTTGAGTGAGTTTGCATGCTTTTTCGATATGTAGCGAAAACTGCCTATCGGCATAGCCCGTATAGCGAGTTCCTGGCACCGTCAGTCCTGTTTTGTTCAAGTCATGCAAAGCAAGTTACTGTATTTGTTAATATTTCACTTTCAAGCGCAAGTGAGTTTTTTTGTGTCAGTAATGTCACATTGGAAGACACATGAATGGGTGGAAGAAAAAAGGACGTTGTTAAAAACCATAGAGAACAGAGGGGTAATCACGTAACGTTCCGAACGCGCGTCGGTACAATTTAACTGTCAATTTTCCATATAAAAAGTGACATTTAGACCTGCCCGACGTTCGTACAATGCGTTACGTGATCGACCTGCAGAAGAGGCAAGATGTTTGGACACTTGTAACGACACGATGATCACATGAAAACTATAATAGAAGGGAAGATAGAGAGAAAGAGGAAGAGAGGCAGACCAAGATGATCTTTTACGGACCAAATCAAGGAAAAAGTAGACAGCGAGTCGTATCAAGATGTCAAGAAGAAAGCTGAGAATAGAGACGAATGGAAATTGCTCCACCGACAAGAGCCTGGCTCTTAAATATGATGATGAATGTCACATTCAGGCCAGTGTCATCATCATCATATCAGCCGAAAGACGTCCACTGCTGGGCATACGCCTCCCCCAAAGAGTGCCAAAATGGCCGGTCCTGCGCCACCCGCATCCAGTGCAGTGTAGTGATTCGTAATTAATTCAGACAGCACCGTGCTATTAGTTACAGCGCTCATATTGCAGTGTCAACGGGCAGCTATCTTCGCGGATGCGGGTGGGTAAGAAACTGACACTTTCGAAATAACAAATAGGTAAATTTTCTTATCAATAAAACTATTTTTATTCTTGATGATTTCTCCCCCTGATGTTTATAGGCGCCATTTTTAGGGTTCTGTACCCAAAGGGTAAAACGGGACACATTACTAAGACTCCGCTGTTCGTCTGTCACCAGGCTATATCTCATGAACCGTGATAGTTAGACAGTTGAAATATTCACAGATGATGTATTTCTGTTGCCGCTATAACTATAAATACTGAAAAACATAGATATTTAAGGGGGCTCCCGGCATACAACATACCTACGTGATTTTTTTGCCGTTTTTATAGATAATAGTACGGAACGCTTCGTATGCGAGTCCGACTCGCACTTGGCCGGTTTTTCTAAAAAAACTCACAGAGATTTTTGTATATTGATTGAAATGCAAATATCTCAAATAGGTAGCATTTATTTTGAGTCAAAAAAACTGTCATAATCGTAAAACCAGCTCACAATATTTCATGAAAATCGGTTGAGAAATACGGCCTGTAGAGGATAACAGCAGGACATCCAGACATACAAACGCATTTTGGCCCAAGCTGAAGCTTCGTTCGCTTCGCTCGCTCGTTCAACTATTACGCAACAAAATGTGTAAAGAAATATGTCTAAACCTCAAATCACTTGGCACAGATTGTAGCCATCGTACAGTCAGCCTCAAAAGTAGCTACGCAAACGAAGACGTCAAAAATCTTTATTGAAAGGGAATAAGAACTTGTGACGTATCCGATTGCGTAGCTACTTTTAATGCTGACTGTACTGCAAATGCGAACCAGACAACACAAGACGTCAAAAATCTTTATTGAAAGGGAATAAGAACTTGTGACGTATCCGATTGCGTAGCTACTTTTAATGCTGACTGTACTGCAAATGCGAACCAGACAACACACCGCATACCACACGGCGGCCCACTCGCAATAAATCTGGGTGTCGCGGACAGAAAAAGCCGGGACACACTGTAATAATGGATTTATTAATTCCCAGACCTTATTGCAAGGACTAGCATGTTCAACTTTGGCTGCTAGTGATTCATCACATAATCATTTATATATATGTATATATAACCACCTTAACACACTCTCTCTCTCACTCTCACACACACACACACACACACAAACAGAATGTAAACAAAATGTTAATCAAAATTGTAAGGAATATTAAAATAAGTAAATTTGATGTAACTTAGATACTGAATGCTCTGTACCACTTTATAATACCTATAACTAACTATTACTTACTTACGAAACTGAGTCCTGTAACACAGGGTTTCCTAGCTCAGAACGCAGGGTCGTGATTAGCATATTGTATTTATTGTATTTTTTTTGTCTAATAAACTTTTCATTCTTTTCAAAACTTTTCATTATCAGCCTGTAATCAACCACTGCTGAGCATAAGCTCGAATACCTAGATGAGTCTAGTTCCCGTGCTAGACTCATCCAGGAGTGATTAGCTGAGGGAAATCAATAGTGCCTCGATACTAGCAGTTTTATAAGGCTAGGCGCAAACGTTCGGTTTCCACGTACGGTTTCCGGATTCAATTTTCAATTTACAGCCCTCTAGAGCGATAATTATTGTTCTGTAAACGCCTGCGCGCGCTTTAAGTCGAAAACGGAATCCGGAAACCGTACGCGGAATTCGAACGTTTGCGCCCAGCCTAATGCGAATGAATATTGTTCTGACGTGTCGTGTCGTGACGCGGATTATAGGATTATAGATAACTAGCTGTTGCCCGCGACTTCGTCCGCGTAGAACATGTTATCGTCTAAATCTTTGTTTAAAGAATGAATTTAAAAAAAAACATTCAAATTAGTTTTGTAGTCTTTTAGTAAACAGTCTAAATCCGAAGTTACAAATCTCTTACCTTCAAAATGTCTTGCTCTCTATACAAATTTAGAACCTCTTTGAACCCTCATAGTATAAGTCTGAAACCGTAGTTACAATTTTTTTACTTTAAAAATGTCTTGCTCTCTACATAAACTTCGAACCCCCTTTTAACCTTCATAGGCGATAAATTAACCCTTAATAGGACAGAGCATATTTTTTTTGGAAATTAAAATTTGAGTTCAATTAGGGTAAGTTGGGTATCTTGATCCAGAAAAAATACGTGAAAAGTGGGGGGGGGGGGGGGTAAGTGGAAGGGGGTGATTTCTGGTGGGAAATTATTTCCCCTTGTTCGATGATCGTATTGAAAAAATCGGTCCGACCGTTGAGGTAATCTTTATTATTGTCTTAATTTTATGACTTTTTTATGAGTTTTCTTTGTTTCTTGTTATTTTCTAATACAATCTTAAAAATAAAATAGGGAAATTCATAAAAAAACTAACTTTTAATCATATAAATATATAAACAAAACGTAAAATTTCGTAACGTCATCTTATAATTGGAAAAGTAATTACAAAGCCTCATTTTTATTTGTAATTATCACAAAATTACTAAAAAAACTAATATTATTATTAAGCACCTGTTTCACACATATAATTTACTTTAAAAACAAAGTTTTAACCGACGAAAAATCAATCATCCCCTATTTGCCTACCCTTAAGGTTGGTTTTTTTTTCAAATGTAGATGGGACCAACTTCGAGGTATACCCTTTCCAATAAAAAAAGAATTATCAAAATCGAACTATTCTGTAAAAAGTTATGCGTAATCATACATAAAAAATAAAAAAATATATACGCGTCGACTTGAGAACCTCCTTCGTTTTTTTCGTGGGTTGAAAATACGTTAAAAAGTAATGGTTGTGTACTAAACTCAAACAAATAATATCAAAGACTATTTATTATATAGAAACGGGTTTCAAAACTCGTCATTACGTTGTATATCTTACTATATATATTTATAAGAAATTTACGTCGTGATTTTTTTAAGTTCGTGAGCGAACAAAGGGAAATATTTTTCCACTTGGACCCTCCAACTTTAAAGGACATTTAACCGGACAAAACAATGGTTTCAGACAGTAATTTCTATGCTAAATAACAAATAATACAGTGAATTATACGTAACTGCCATTAACACCCTCTTACCTAATTTTTTTTGATGGATCCGGACACTAATCGGCGAAAAACACTGTTGTTTACGATTTTTTCACAACTTTTGACTTTGACATTGACGTGTGTTGACAGATGAAGTCTGAGTGAAAAGTATTGCCAGTAAAATACGTATAATACTTACTAAGAAGTGTAAAACTGTATCGTAGGTTTCATTAAGAGTTGCCGTATACAAAATACATAAAATGTTATACCAACAGACGAAGTGGGAAATAATATCCCCTTGTACTAATAAGGGTTAAAAAAAACGCTGAAATAAGTTTTGTGATCTTTTAGCAAACAGTCTACAACCGAAGTTACAAACCCTTACATTAAAAATTACTTGCTCTCCATACAAACTTGGAATCCCCTTTAGAGGTTGAATTAAAAAAAACACTGAAATAAGTTTTGTAGTCTTTTAAGAAACAGGCTAGGATCGAAGTTACAAATCTCATACTTTAAATTTTTCTGACTCTCTATACCAACTTTGAACCCCCTATTAACGCTTCTCAAGGAAAAATTAAGAAGAAGAGTTTATTTTGTTGTAATTAGCATTTTTTCTAAAAACTATCAAGTATCTAAGCTCAATAAAAGGGTTTCCCATACGAATCTTGCACCCTTTTTAACCCCTTAAGGGGTGGAATTTTCCAAAATGCTGAAAGTACTTTATTTGTAAGATTTCAACAAAGTTTTAAGCTTCTATCTCAAAAAAGAGTTTCCCTCATACAAACTTTGCAACCCTTAGAAACCCCCTCAGGGGTAGAATTTATCAACACGCTGAAAGAACTTTATTAATATTCTAATAAGTAAGCTATCTACAAAGTTTAAAGTCTCTTGCTAAAAAAAGAACGTCGCCTCCATACAAATGTTGCACTCCCTTTTAACCCCCTTAGGGGTGGAAGTTTCTAAATCGCTGAAAGTTCTTTTTTGTATTTCAATTAGTAGGTAATCTTTCTCCAAACGTTTAACCTTGTATCTCAAAAAATAATTTCCCTCATTCAAACTTTGCAACCCTATTTAACCCCTTAGGGGTGGAATTTTCCAAAACGCTGGAAGTACTTTATTTTTATTCCAATAAGTAAGCTTTCTACAAAGTTTTAAGTCTCTAGCTAAAAAAACATGTTACCTCCATACAAATGTTGCACCCCCTTTTAACCCCCTTAGGGGCGGAATTTTCTAAACCGCTGAAAGTATTTTTTTTTATTTTAATAAGTCATCTTTCTACAAACTTTTAAGCTTCTATCTCAAAAAAAAGTTTCCCTGGTACAAACTTAGAAACTTTTTTTAACCCCCTTAGGGGTGGATTTTTTTCAAAACGCTGAAAGTGTTTTTTTTAATTCAATAAGTAATCTTTCTACAACTTTTTAGCTTCTATCTCAAAAAAGAGTTTCCCTCATACAAACTTTGCAACCATTTTTAACCCCTTAGGGGTGGAATTTTCCAAAACGCTGAAAGTGCTTTATTTTTATTCTAATAAGTAAGCTTTCTAAAAAAGGTTTAAGTCTCTAGCTAAAACAAACATGTTTCCTCAATACAGATGTTGCACCCCCTTTTAACCCCCTTAGGGGTGGAATTTTCTAAAACGCTGAATGTTATTTTTTTTGTATTTCAATAAGTAATCTTTCTACACACTTTTAAGCTTCTATCTCAAAAAAGAGTTTCCCTCATACAAAACTGCAACCCTTTTTAGCCCCCTTAGGGGTCAAATTTTCCAATACGCTGAAAGTACTTTATTTTTATTCTAATAAGTAATCTTTCCACAAAGTTTTAAGACTCTAGCTCAAAAAATAAAGTTTCCTCCATACAAACTTTGCACCCCTATTTAACCCCTTTAGGGGTGGAATTTTCCAAAACGCCGAAAGTACTTTATTTTTATTCTAATAAGTAAGCTTTCTACAATGTTTGAATTCTCAAGCTAAAAAAAAAATGTTTCCTCCATACAAATGTTGCACCCCCTTTTAACCCCCTTAGGGGTGGAATTTTCTAAAACGCTGAAAGTGGTTTTTTTGTATTTCAATAAGTAATATTTCTACAAACTTTTAAGCTTCTATCTCAAAAAAGAGTTTTCCTCATACAAAACTGCAACCCTTTTTAGCCCCCTTAGGGGTGGAATTTTCCAAAACGCTGAAAGTACTTTATTTGTATTTTAATAAGTAATCTTTCCACAAAGTTTTAGGACTCTAGCTCAAAAAATAAAGTTTCCTCAATACAAACTTTGCACCCTTATTTAACCCCTTAGGGGTGGAATTTTCCAAAACGCCGAAAGTACTTTATTTTTATTCCAATAAGTAAGCTTTCTACAATGTTTGAATTCTCTAGCTAAAAAAAAAAAATGTTTCCTCTATACAAATGTTACACCCCCTTTTAACCCCCGTAGGGGTGGAATTTTCTAAAACGCCGAAAGTAGTTTTTTTGTATTTTAATAAGTAATCTTTCTACAAACTTTTAAGCTTCTATCTCAAAAAAGAGTTTCCCTCATACAAATTTTGCAACCCTTTTTAGCCCCCTTTAGGGGTAGAATTTTCCAAAACGCTGAAAGTACTTTATTTGTATTCTATAAAGTAATCTTTCCACAAAGTTTGAAGACTCCAGCTCAAAAAATAATGTTTCCTCC
The DNA here is from genome assembly GCA_963854355.1 of Epinotia brunnichana. Classification (NCBI taxonomy): domain Eukaryota; kingdom Metazoa; phylum Arthropoda; class Insecta; order Lepidoptera; family Tortricidae; genus Epinotia; species Epinotia brunnichana. The sequence continues at coordinate 28,888,499 of OY977945.1, forward strand.
ATACAAACTTTGCACCCCTATTTAACCCCTTTAGGGGTGGAATTTTCCAAAACGCCGAAATTCCTTTATTTTAATTCCAATAAGTAAGCTTTCTACAATGTTTGAATTCTCTAGCTAGAAAAAAAATGTTTCCTCCATACAAATGTTGCACCCCCTTTTAACCCCCTTAGGGGTAGAATTTGCTGAAACGCTGAAAAAGGTTTTTTTTTAATTTCAATAAATAATCTTTCTACAAACTTTTAAGCTTCTATCTCAAAAAAGCGTTTCCTTCATACAACTTTGCAACCCTATTTAACCCCTTAGGGGTGGAATTTTCCAAAACACTGAAAGTGTTTTATTTTTATTCTAATGAGTAAGCTTTCTACAAAGGTTTAAGTCTCTAGCTAAAAAAACATGTTTCCTCCATACAAATGTTGCACCCCCTTTTAACCCCCTTAGGGGTGGAATTTTCTAAAACGCTGTAAGTCGTTTTTATGTATTTCAATTAGTAATCTTACTACAAACTTTAAAGCTTCTATCTCAAAAAAGAGTTTCCCTCATACAAACCTTGCAACCCTTTTTAGCCCCCTTAGGGGTTGAACTTTCCAAAACCCTTTAAGTGCTTTATTTGTATTCTAATGAGTAATATTTCCACAAAGTTTAAAGACTCTAGCTCAAAAAATAAAGTTTCCACCATACAAACTTTGCAACCCTATTTAACCCCTTAGGGGTGGAATTTTCCAAAACGCCGAAAGTACTTTATTTTAATTCCAATAAGTAAGCTTTCTACAATGTTTGAATTCTCTAGCTAGAAAAAAAATGTTTCCTCCATACAAATGTTGCACCCCCTTTTAACCCCCTTAGGGGTGGAATTTTCTAAAACGCTGAAAATTGATTTTTCGTATTTTAATAAGTAATCTTTCTACAAACTTTTAAGATTCTATCTCAAAAAAGAGTTTCCCCATACAAATTTTGCAACCCTTTTTATCCCCCTTAGGGGTGGAATTTTTCAAAACGCTGAAAGTATTTTATTTGTATTCTACAAAGTAATCTTTCCACAAAGTTTGAAGACTCCAGCTCAAAAAATAAAGTTTCCTCCATACAAACTTTTCACCCCTATTTAACCCCTTTAGGGGTGGAATTTCCAAAAATCCCTTCTTATCCGTCGCCTACGTTATAAAAGGTAGTATGGGTGTAAATTTCAAGTTTCTAGTTCCAGTAGTTTCGGCTGTGCGTTGATGATCTGTCAGGAAGTCTTCTTTTATATATATAGATAACTGCATCTTGAATCAAAAATAACCAACGGGTAAGAACCCAACCAGAACAATTTATCAAAGCAAATTAATTGCCTAATGCGATTTTCGACCGCATGCTAGCACCCCAGTTTAATGTACCTTTGATTAATCGTGTGGGCCTTGCGGCAAGGTCAGTATGAAGGTGGCTTCCACAGATATTATATTAAGGTAGATCAAACAAACACACATAGGTCGACCGCTTAACTCAGTCCTCACCAGCGTGGCACGCAGGAGCAGGGGTATGACGATAACGGGGCGGTGCGGGTGACGTGCGGGAGGCAATGCCCGGTGCCCGCCACCACGCGCGCCCCGTTATCATCATACCCGAGTTAAACGCGGGTTTACCAATACATTGCGTATGCGTATCCAAACATCATGTGTAAGACGTAGCCACAAATATTTTTGTGGTCAAAATCAATTCTATATTTTTCGACTTTAGGATAAAAATGAGACTTAAATCTACCTTATATGTGCACGAACCGTTACGCAATCGACCAGCATGTTCATTGAATTGATTTGTGTCTTTTAAGATTTGTGTGCAATGAATATCACACAAAAAAACCACGTAAATATCTTTTTATCCATTGCTTAAATACTCAATAACAATTTTAATATAACACTTTAAACTCTCGCGCTTTGTACACATATTTAAATACTGTTTAATCCGGGTCTAACGCGATATTTATTTACCTTTATTTCTGACGCTTCGACACGGGTTGCACCGGTCATGGTCGCAGATAACCACATTTATCTGCGACCATGACCGGTGCAACCCGTGTCGAAACGTCAGAAATAAAGGTAAATAAATATCGCGTTAGACCCGGATTAAACAGTATTTAAACAATTTTAATGTTTGTTATAATGTAAACTGAAAAAGAATGAAGAAGAAAAAGGAAGTAACTACTAGCCACAGTTAAGCGGAGAAAGATTGCCTATTTTGTTCACCTACATAGACATGACAAGTACAATCTGCTGAAAACTATAATAGAGGGAAAAATAGAGGGAAAACGGGGTAGAGGAAGAAAGAGAATGAACTGGCTCGATAATATAAAAAAATGGACGGACATCAAGGACGCGGCCACGCTCGCAAGACTGGCCAAGAATAGGATAGACTTTGCAAAGGTGGTCACCGACTTCCGATAGGGTATGTCAGATAAAGAAGAAGAAGATAATGTAAACATAATTTTATTTTCAGTGACGACCGACTAGATGCTTATACGAATCGCTCGGTTCATATATTATACTAGCTGTTGCCCGCGACTTCGTCCGCGTATAACATGTTATCGTCTAAATGTTTGTTAAAGGAATGAATTAAAAAAAAAAACATTGAAATTAATTTTCTACCTAGACTTTTAGAAAACAATCTAAAACCGAAGTTACAAATCTCTTACTTTAAAAATGTCTTGCTATCTATACAAAGTTCGAACCCCCTTTTAACCTTCTTAGGCGATGAATTAAAAAAACGCTGAAATAAGTTTTGTAGTCTAAACAGGCTAAGATCGCAGTTACAAATATCATACTTTAAAATTTTTTTGCTCTCCATACAAACTTTGAACGCTTTTCAGGGAAAAATTAAAAATAAAACACTCGGTTTTTTTATTGTAATAGGTAAGTATTTTTTCTACAAACTATCTAGTCTCTAGCTAAAAAAAAGTGTTTTCCATACGAACCTTGCACCCCTTTTTAACCACTTAAGGGGTGAAATTTTCCAAAACGCTGGCAGTAGGTATTTTTTTGTATTTTAATAAGTAGGTACTTGATCTTTCTACAGAGTTTTAAGTTTCTACCTAAAAAAATTTTTCCTACACAAACATTGCACCTCTTTATCCCCCTCTTAGCGGGTGGAAATTTTCAAACCACTGAAAGTAATTTACCTATATATTTGTATTCTAATAAATAATCTTTCTACACAATTTCAAGTCTCAAGCTCAAAAAAAAAGTTTCCTCCATACAAATTTTCACCTGTTTTAATCACCCTTAGGGGTGGAATTTTCCAAAACGCTGAAAGTTCTTTATTTGTATTGTAATAAGTAATCTTTCAGCAAAGGTTTCTCGCTTGCGATCTTTTTAAAAAGGTTTGAGATTCTAGCTCAAAAAATCCCCTTTACCAACATTGTACCCCTTTTTCATACCCTTAGGGGTGGAATTTTCCAAAACGCTGTTTTTTTATTTGTATTGTAATGATAATCTTTCTACAAACTTTTAAGCTTGTATCTCAAAAAGAAGTTTCGCTCATACAAACTTTGCAACCCTTTTTAACCCCCTAGGAGGCTGAATTTTCCAAAACGCTGGCAGTACTTTATTTGTATTCTAATAAGTAAGCTTTCTACAACGTATTGAGTCTCTTGCTAAAATAATAAAGTTTCCCCCATACAAAATTTGCACCCCTTGTTTACCCCCTTAGGGGCAGAATTTTCCTAAACGTTGAAAGTATTTTATTCGTATTCTAATAAGTAATATTTATACAAAATTTTAAGTCTCTAGCTATAAAAAATAAAGTTTCCCCCATACAAACTTTGCACCCCCATTTGACCCCTTTAGGGGTAGAATTTCCAAAAATCTCTTCTTATCCGTTGCCTTCGTTGTATAAGGTAGTTCTGGTGTAAATTTCAACTCTCTAGCCCCAGTAGTTTCGGCTGTGCGTTGATGAGTGAGTGGGTGAGTCAGTCAGGGCATTTATATGTAGGTTTAGATAGATAGAAGATGACGAAAATCCCATTCAAATATCTCAAAACCGTTTTAATGTCGCTTGTTAGAGTGAGAAAACGATCGGGGACTGTGACGTCAAGATCCTCGAGCGTCATAGTAAAAAACAATCGTTTCATTTGAAGGTGCGTTTGGTGAAAAAGGGACAGAACATAAAACTTTGGAACTTAGTGATTACCTATTTATATACCTAACCTCTTGCGTTGATTTTTTCTCTATTATCCTTTTTTCGAGAAAATACATAATGATTATTTTATTTAGTGTCTACCTACAGCCGGGTCCGCTGCACCAATGTTTTCCATGTTTTTAAACATCTAACATGTTTTCAGTCAGGTTCGGCAAACAAATAGGGTTTTGTTTTGATTGGCAAAACATGTTTGACGTTTAAAAACCACGAAAACATGGCGCAGCGGTCGCGGCTTACGGGGTGTAGTTTCGATTCCAGAGGGCCTACCGGGAAATGCATTCGAAGTTTCCCCTCTCTGTCATACTTACGAGTTCGTACGTAAGTGCGACAGAGAGGGAAAACTTCGAATGCTGTTCGCGGTAGGCCCTCTGAGCTATAACCACGAACTTCGGAATCCGAAAATATTCGGGTATCTCTATCTCTATCGCACTAACTACACTCGAGTGACAGGGATGCAGTTATACGAACTTCGAGTTTCGGTTTTCGTGGTAGCGCCGTAGGCACTTTGGCAGAATGCGCAAAGAACGCGTGCCATTGCCATCCAAAAAAACAAATTCGTGTTAATTTTATTGTTCAAATTTGTTAATACATTTTTTGAAATTACGCCATAATGCGACATTTGCGCATATAAGTTCTCATATCACAATCGAATATTTTTTTATGGTTTAACTTTTGGCATGTGTATCGTAAAGGTCTATCTTAGACTGGATTTAAATTATTAATAAGTGAAAGGCAAAGCAATTCCGCCATTTTGACGAAAATTTGACGTTTCTTATAGCTGACAGTTGTAGCAACGTTTGATTTCAATAAAAATAAATAAAAAATTAAATGAAGTCGTATATTTCGGAAAATTAATTAATTGTCGCAGTCGGATAAAAACTATCCTAAGTTGCAGCTAGAATAATAATGTACCTATATAAAATGTTTCATATTTTTCCGTTCATAGGATGCTGAGAACATTCGAACCACACAAAGCTTAGTTTCAAACTGGCTGATTCTTTTTTTAATTTAGAGATTTATTATAAGTGGAGATTATAATGTCTACTCAAATATCCTATGTCTGTGGTAGTTTTATTTGATTTTCGTTAAGCTGAATTTTATGGCATCGTGAATTATGGCCGGCAATGTATTACTGAATGCATGGTGTGTTTAGGTTACGAACGTATACACCGTGGCCGTGAATAACCCGAAAGATTTAAACCACGTATTTTTGACGACAGTACGAGTAAATAATGTTGTATCAACATGGGTCTAATTATGTGTCTTAATTAAATTACTATTTCAGTACAAATTAAATCTTATTAATTGCCCGCTTCTTTGTGAACAACTCTTTAGTTGAGAAACTCAAGTTGAAGAACAGAGAGCGAGCATAACACTTCACGAATCGCTCCGAAATCATACGACGAACGGCGAATGCCGTGACTTGTGTTCCATGACAAGAAGTGTCAAGTTATGCTCAAGCCTTTAGGGTGTGTTAGACTGGAGATTTTTTAACTTTTGATTTGTTTCAAATAATTAATATCTCCTTAATTATAAGTTTTTGGACTATATGTTACATAAGTTTATATACTCTAATTAGGCTCTAGTATCGTTAGCTTAAATCTTTCGGGTTATTCACGGCCACGGTGTATATATATGCATGTATGTGAAATGGGCACAAAGCCGTCTGCGGTTATTTAATCAAGCATTGTAGGTTTATTTATATTAAATTCTCTATTCATACGAACTCCTTATTATTGCACGGATCGTACCTACCTATTTAAGTGTTTAAGTTGGCCTTCAAAATACAACATAAAATTACCGCTTTTTAAACAATCTTCCACGTACCAGCTTTAAAAAACATATATAAATATTTGACTTGCTAACCAAAATAATGTATGTCATTATTATTCTATTAATTACTGGCAGGTTAATAAATGTTTCCTGACCATAATTTACTAATCAAATCGCCATTTTGAGTGACCGAATACAATTTTCTGTTGCCAAAAAACAAGAATACGTTGCCAATTGTTTTAATAATACCCAAAATAAAATTATTCACTAAAAATTACATGTAAGTAATCAACATCACGATTATCCAATCAAATATTATCATCCTTCATTTAAATGTATTTCCCAACAGGAATCACGTTTAACCACAAATACCTGCCGTAACGAGTACCAATCACTGATGCAATTGCGGGCAACCAAATTGCATACGTCAAAACTTTGCATTAATAGCGGTAATTAGCTTCCGAACCGAACTAATCGCACCAATTAACTAAGTATTCAAAAGAGCTTCCATTCTATTTGCACTACGCATATGGCGATAAAATATACTGTCTTGCTCTTACGAACTTAAATAGTTACGGGGTGAGAAGCAGCGAGAGATTTTTTTTTAAATGGAATACTTACAGAATTCTTTATTTAATTCAAGTGACATTCTAAATACATATTTGGGATACCGACTAGTAAGCAAAGGGCATTGGGCAACTTTGTATGACAAAAATTGGCGTGTTTTTTTGCAACGGATGTTTTTTTTAAGAATCATTTAGATGACCAATACGCATAGATAATAAAATGAAACGCGATTAACAATATCGGAGCCAAGATATTTAAGTTTTGTTTACAACTTTTCAATATGACCTATGGAAATATATCGGCTCCGATGCAATTTAGAGTATTATATTTTATAATAAAAAATATATTTGTTTGTTTTGAATAGAGCATAATCTATCACTTTTACCCAAGCCCCTTTGCCTGTGTTGGGAGCCACCGCTCATCCTTATGTTAAATACAAGAGCCGTTAAAACCCCGTGACCTCGCCTGGGATTCCACACAAAATAACTAAATAGAAAGCGTTTTATGTATATGCATGGCAATATTCTCGCATCAATTGTGGCTAACTTAACACCGTTTAAAAAAAGGATAAAGGTAAGCTTTTTCTCGTATTATAATCTAGGTACAACGAAGGTTTTTCGGATCACGCAGCAACCATCATTAGTTTAAAATTACCTCAATCTAACCATCGGAAAGAACACATATCGTACGCAGAAAAAAGATTCTATAATGAAATAAACATAGAAAACTTCAGAAAACAATTGAAAACAATAAATTGGAATAACATTATAGTATCTAAGAATAATCTTAATGAAAACTATGTAGCCTTTAATACAGAAATAATGAAAATCTTAAACATAACTATCCCAAAACGAAAAATAAAAATTAAGAACACATTTAAAAAAGAGTGGTTAACTGTAGGAATCAAGCAATCGTGTAAAAATAAGCGGTTAGTTAGAATCCTCACGACGCAGACAAATAACCAAGTACTAACGAAATACTATGGCAAATATGTAAAAACACTAAAAAAGGTTGTGACGACGGCTAAAAAACTTCAATATAAACATAAAATAAGAAAATCCGCCAATAAAATTAAAGCTATGTGGAGTATTATTAATGAACGCACCAATAAAAAACAAAAAACCGTAAAACAAAATATAAAACTAATAATAAACAACACACTCATTTCGGACCCCAAAAAAATTGCAAATAAATTCAACAGTTTTTTTGCATCAATAGGTGAATCAAAATTAACAAAATTAACAAATTATAGCAAACAGTGCGGCCGCTTGGTGCAATCTCCTACAGAAAATACAATGTTCTTAAAACCCACAGACTATCGGGAAGTTTCCAGAAACATACGGAATCTTAAAGATAAGCTTAGCTGCGGCATTGACGAACTCCCTCCTGCATTAATAAGAAAATGCGCAAACGAATTGACACTTCCTTTTTGCACACTAATAAACCAATCGTTCAATGAAGGATCCTTTCCCGATTTATTAAAAAAGGCCATAATAAAACCAATACACAAGAAAGAATCCAAAACAGATCCAAGTAACTACCGACCCATAGCTCTCCTTCCAACGGCATCAAAACTGTTTGAGAAAGCAATGTGCGATCGGGTATACAATTTCTGTGAAAAATATAAAATATTCGACGAAGGCCAAAATGGTTTTCGAAAGAACAAATCCACAACGTTGGCCATTTACAAATTTATACAGGAAGCTCTAAACACAATAAACTCCAAAAACTACGCTATCGGCATTTTACTTGACATGACCAAGGCATACGATAAAGTAAACTACAAAATACTCCTTGACAAGTTATATCGAATAGGGATACGCGGTGAAGCTCATAAATGGTTTGCATCGTACCTAACAAATAGGGAGCAATACGTAGAAATAGAATATACTGATACAAACAGTAGTAGAGTCAGCAACATTAGATCAGATAAGACAGAAATCAATGCTTCTATTCCACAAGGAAGTGTAATTGGATGTCTCCTGTTTATTATCTACATAAACGACCTGCCAAAAATCATGGACATACCATGCACTCTATTTGCAGACGATATATCTTTACTAATAACATGTAAAAATACCACTAACATAAACGAAAAAATTCAACAAATATTATATGATATCACAAGCTGGATGGACGATCACCAACTAGAACTTAATTTCACTAAAACTAAAATAATGACTTTCCGACCCTATCAAAAAGAACCTTTAAACATCGATTTTTACTATAAAAACACACAAATCGAAACAGTACAAGAATTTCCACTACTAGGTTTAGTCATAGACACACATTTAAACTGGAAAGCACATGTCAACAAAATTAGGAATAAATTGTCAAGCTTCATTTATGCATTTTGTGAAATAAAGAAAACTACTGACCAGCAAACTGCGCTAACTACTTATTATACGTATGCATACGCATGGTTAAAGTATGGTATCATTTTGTGGGGAAACAGTACGGACGCCCCAGATCTGTTCATACTACAAAAAAAACTCGTTCGAATCCTAGTGAATATCAAAAACACGGATACATGTAAGCCACATTTCCGAGAACACAATTTACTCACTCTACCAGGAATTTATATCTTAGAAATCTGTAAATTTACAAAAAAATACATTGATCTATTTAAAAAACGTGAAGAAGTGACATCTAGATCCCATTCAGTCAGGCGTAAAAACATGCTAATACTGCCTTCGTCAAAACTAACAATGCACTCAAAGAGTACCTACGTTATGTCAGTAAAAATCTTCAACAAATTGCCGGATGAAATAAGAAACGAAAAGCTAGATGTAGTTTTCATTAAACGTTTAAAAAAACTGCTGATCTCAAAATGCTATTATACAGTCGCGGAATACTTCAACGACAAATTCGTATAAGTACATTATTATTTTAGTAGTATTTTAGACTATATGAATGTTATGGAATTCAAGAATTTCTTCCCTCTTATTAAATTTAAATTTAAGTTTAATTTTTACTTGTTCTAAATCAAAAATTTTAGGATTATAAATTTAGGATAGGTACGTTTCAAATACTTTTGTGAATTGTTATATTATATTATATATTATGCTACGCCCTTACAGGGTTATGAGACGATCCGAGAGCTTCGCTCTCAGACTCAATAGTATCTAAGGGCGGAATTACTCTTTTAAATTGATAGATGTTAGCGTTGTGGGTTTCAGGTCCAAATATGAAGGAATTGAAGCTTTCATTCGTTATCATCCTGTCAATTATGTATGTAAATAAGTTAGAGATAAATTGCGTTAGATGCTATTCTAGGCTAAAATCAAGACTACAATTAAAAGTGTAGAAAACTCGCGTTTCGTCCAAAATAGTTGGTTTAAAACATACTTCAGCATACTAATTCAGTATTGTTGGATTAGTGTATCATTTAATGTGTGCTAGATCTAGATTTATGGATTCATAAATTAGACTACTTAGGTTAATTGCAGGAATGGATCGCTGGCCAGCAAGAAAACGCGTGGACGGACGCGCGAGCTGCAGAGACATTCTACCCGCAAAGTCGAGAAAAGTGCTTATCGATCGGCACTGTGGGGCGGGGAACGCTCCCTGGAAAATGGGCCTTATACCCTTTTATTAAGGTATATTTTCAGATGAGGAGTCGGATTAGTGGCGTGATCGTGTTAGTATTGGCTATAAATACCCCGGCGGGCCGAGGAGCGTTTCACTTTTCTATGGGACGTCGAAGCGAGATCACGCTGCAGAAGGCAAAGGCGGCCAGGCTAGGCTGACCTCTGGGCGCGTACTACTTCGAGGCGGAGCAAGGCTGGTCACTGCTGGGCTGCATTACGGCTGTTGCTGAGAGGAATTAGAGTTTGGTAAGGTCGCAAATGCCTTTGCGATCGTCTGGTGAGATTGAATATTTTATTTTAAAGTGTGACTAATCATAGTGAATTCTGGAATTTCTTAGGGAGTAATTATCTTGTGCGCACATTGTCTTGAATTGAGTGATTAATATTTAGGCAATATCTTTCTGCTCGTGAACTGATATGATCTTATATGATCACGTGTGTATTTTGAATATGTGGCGGTCTAATAGGTTTATCACCTAATAAATGCACTTAAGACATCATCATATTAGGATTCCGTATACTCCCATGAAATAAAGTGAACACTTATTATAGTCTAGTAATTGCAATCGACGCGGCCTGTTACTGTTACAATGGTAAATAATTCCTAATTGTATACCAGTATCTAGTGGTTAGTTGTAGGTACAAATGAGGGAAATCTTTATTAAAATATGTGCTAATATTATGTTGTAATTTATTTATGGCGGAGGAGCTGGCTTGTTACGAGCGTCGAGGGAGATCAGAAGGGCAGGAGCCCTGGGAACCAGAGAGGCGTTGGGTACGTGTCCCACTATTAAGAAATTAAAATCTGGTGAGTGACCTTTATAATCACTGTATTGAATGATTCTGAAACTTATTTTGTTTTTGGGCTATTATCTAACCATTTCAACGTTATCATACTTGTATTTGTGTATCGAAATCTAGTTCTACTGTATATAGTTTGGGGAATATGCTAGATAAAGTACGAGCGGTTTATGTATAGGTTATGAACGGATCTAGGTCATTGGTCAAATAACTGACGATATTACAGAAATGTTGTTTTGTTCTACATATATATTACTAGTTGTTTTGTCACTGCGATATGATTGGGTTCTGTGCGCCCTTACGAGATAAAGTGATCAATTATTATACGACAACCTAGCTATAGCAATTGACTCGGTCCGTGGTACGTGTTGTAATATGAGAATAAATTGTTAAGATGTGGATAAGCGACGAATATAACTACAAGTACATATTAGACCCGGTGGTTAATTATCGATATGGTTGAGGGATTCCTTAATAGGTGAACGTAGCTGAGTAATTTAATAATGTACACCTATGATTGAGTGCTCGGTGTCGCTGACTCTTGTCACCCAGAGCACATTGAGGACCTTGATTACGTCAAGAAGAGGTGTGCTCGCACCGGTGTTGATGGACTATCGTCCCTTGGACATACTTAAGACCTCGACTGTGTCGAGAGAAGTATGACTGCACTTTATGCGCTCTTCATGGAAGTGTAGGCGGAGCGAGTGGCTGAGGGTCCTCAATCTTGCAAATTGGGGATCTTCCCCGGTCAAGCTTCCGTCTTAGTCTTAACAAACCTCTTAATAAGGGGTGCGGTTGCGTTAATCTATGAAGGAATCAAATATACCTATAGGTATACCGTGTGGGATTCCTTAGCCGAATGAATGTAGCAAGGTAATTTAGTTCATGTACGCCGGTGATCGCGTCGCTTGGTGTCAGGACTCTTGTTCTCAGGGCACATTGACGACCTTGGCCAATGAGGATTCGCTCGTAAGAGGTTCCTTAGTCAAGTGAGATGTGACCGCACCTTAAGCACCGTCATGGATGTGTCATCGATTAGGCAAAGGTATTTAGAGTTCCCAATCTTGCAAATTGGGAGTTCTCAGTAGCTGAGCTATCGATTTGGTTTAATCAAAGGCCTCTTATCTAGAGGCCTTTGTTATATTGATTTTGCGAGGGAATCCAACACTTTCACTCTTAATATCAGTAATATTTAAGTAGGTCTCTTCTTAGGTGGGGCCGTTTTATTGGGATCTCAACAAAGGTCTCACGGTGGGTTGGTAATTAATTATCATTCGTCAGTTCAATTGTGCATTGTCGTATATTTAACATTGTTCCGACTATAAAGTGCCTTTGAGTTGATTGGGTGAGATTGGTTGCTAAGACACTCGTGTTACATCCATTGAGATATTTTGGGGATGAATTGTATTATAAATTGCTTAGGAAAAGTCAGTACTAATTGGTATTAGATTTGATAGAAATAACGATAGGGTAGGCGGAAACAACAGATGAGGTGGGATTACTAGCGAGTACGAGCAGCCGCGAGCGAGTGAGAGGCGAGCGCTACAGTTCGCTAACAACTCTAAGATTCATCGTTAGGGAGAATCGATATTACACTAGACATTACGCCATTCATGTACCTGTAAGTAAAACATGCACTAATATTCTATTTCAATAGACTATCATCACATCATCATCAATATCTTGACTTATGATTATTTTCATTATTATATCATCGCATCATCATCAATATCTTGACTTACGATTATTTTCGTTATTATATCATCGCATCATCATCAATATCTTGACTTCTTCATGATTATTTTCATTATTATATCATCGCATCATCATCAATAGAGACCCCATCATGGCCGACACAAGTTGACCACTATTGTATTGCGAGTCTGTTTAAAGGGCGTCACCTACCACATAGCGTAATTTATCACTTCCCACAACTTAGTATAACAAGGAATTTATGCCCACTTTAGCCTCCATAATTGTGCATCACTTAATGAAACTACAGAATTGTAAATAAATTCTAAGGAACCTGGTATAATTGTCTTACTTAAGTTATAGGTTCTACTAAAATAGGGTTAATGTACAACTTCAATTAACGTGTAACTTTTTCCCTTTATAGAAATACAAACTTCATACTTCTCGAAAAGGGCCTGGGTCTATTCGCACAACGCAGAGCCTCACCCACTAGACGAAATCACACGCCAAGCCACTTCACCAGCGCGAATCACGTATAGCTTAGGTCTAAATAGGTCTTCGAGGTTAGGTTCCAGAGATAATAAATTCTAGGTTAGATTACGGCATTGTAGGCCTGGAGTCGGACGGTTTTTTATTTGACCGAATCTCTTTCCGTCCGGCAATATCCTAGGAGATGATTTGGTCTGTTAAAGTACTCAAGCTCGATTACTTTAACATAAATAACGAGAGATTCTGTAGCTGTAGGATAGATTTACCTAGACTAGAATAAAACCCAACCTTTCTAGTAGGATCGGCCGGAACTAACTCGGTTTTTCTATTCGCTTTGGTACGAGTTAGTATTTATAGGAACAAAGTGGATATCTAGTACAATCGAGTCTTGATTTTACTGGATTAATTAGTCAAAGGTTCTTTAGCTTCAAAACAAACAAAATTAATTTGATATTTCTATGGTAAATAAATGATTTATTTTCTCGCTTACTATCTGTTTAATTTTATTCAATAGCTTTTCCTTCAGGTAGGATTCAATTTTCAGACGACTAGAAGCTTCTCAGGAGCTTCAGCTTTCAGATAGGGGTTGATTTAAGTTCAGAATAGGAAAACATAAAAAGCAAGCCATTTAAGAGGTTGAATCGTTACATTTACCATGTATGACCTTACCTTATTTGTAACACCTTTGTAACCATGGTTTCTGCATTAAATAAACATAAACATAAACATAAACATAAATGTTTTTTCATATGGTATTATTATGTATTACCTAAGTTATGTGTATACGTCGCAATAGATCAAAATGTAATTGAGGCTAGGGTTCTCAATCCAGATTTGTGTTGTATTTATGATATTTTTACTTTATTGTAATTTTTAAGGGGTATTATTTTTTTATATATATGTATGTAGTTAGTTAGTTGTATTTCTCTTACTTACTTGTGATTCACAAAGATAAATAAGACAGCAATTAAAATTACATTGACATGACATTCAGATGTACTCGATAGATGGGTAATGATTGCAAGGATAATGCAAGTATAATACAAATAGGGTCGTCACTTTGATAATCAGACTATTAACTAAAATATATTAACTCATGTTAAGATAATAAAATACAATTAAATAATAACAATAAACTTAAGACTACCATAAGCCTAGTCAATCAAACAGGACTCCCCTCGAGTCGTCCCTGCCGCAAAGGTTCCCATTACACTAGCCGCGTTGCCACATTGAATGGCGATGGACAACCTTTGCACCAGTGGGTCGATCACGTAATTTTTCTTACGCGCGTCTGTAAGGTCTAAATGTCAATTTTATATGGAAAAATGACAGTTAGATTGTGATTTTACTGTCAGACGCGCGTACAATGCGTTACGTGATTGACCTACAGGTACGACCCTACGCGATTGTCAGATCCCCTCTCCCTTATTCGTCGTCCCACTTCCCTAATGAAGGCAATAGCCTCCGACCCCCAGCACCCAGTAGCCTCAAAAGCAAGGGGTACAAAATGGTAACTACCGCCCAGGGCCGAATATTTAAGCCGTTTTTTGTCCGCGGCAAAATCTGCAGCGACACCAGCTGATCGCACTGTTCGGCCGAGGTGCGACGCAGCAAAAGTACTGACACACGTGGCATCCCACATCAGACACTTTCCCGTCTGCCACGGCACCAAAGTTAAGCCGTCTGGCCTTTTGCCATCGGTGCGGCAGAGTCCCGGGGGCTCCAGAACACAGGGGATGTTGGCGGATATTAAAGCCCTCCTTACGATGTCATTAAGAGCGTGGTGACGTGGAAATCTTCCCGAACAACGACAGCAACTCAGCGCGTGATGGCCATTCACCTCCACCATGGAGCCGCAGATGCATTTATGTGGCACACAAACATCGCAGCCCAGGCGGAGAGCTACTGCCACCAGCAATGAGTCGTTGTCCAGGAGTTTTTCCAGATAAGGAGCAGGCAAAGCCTGCAACCACGTTCCCGCTTAGACTATTGACAGCGACTTTAGCCTGGCCAAATCCACCCCCGTGGCTACACCCATAAGCCGTGCAAGCGCGTCCCTGGCCCCCACATCGTCCCAAACTCTCTGTACTCGTAGTGCCTGGAGCAGTGACGCAGTCGGATAACGAGCTGTCCACCTTGCCAGCGCATCCTCCACAAACGGAATGGTAACCCTGTCTCCATTCAAAATTTTAAAGACAAGGCCAGGAACTCTATGTGCCGACGCTAGGAAGGCTGGCAGGCCCACCCCTACACCGCAAACCGTGACCACCGTGACGTTTCGGCAAAGAGATGAAAATAAGAGGTAATAGGTAACAAAACATTATATTATTATATTTAATTACTGTGAAATTATAAAATTAATATACACTAGAAAAGGGAAAGAAACGAAAAAGTTCATGTTCCCGTTAGGTATTCTTTCGCATCTTGGTAAAGCTTTGAGTAGATCCAGTTGTTTATTAATTTCATTGTAATACGTGTGCCAATTTAGCATTAATGTGTGACAATGGCTGAAATACTCGTCATATTGGTGATCAGGTGCTGGACTCTGGTTTGTTCATGATTGCAAGAATAACACTATACCTACTGGGCAAAATTTGCGTACTTATATATTTAGGCGATATCAGTAAGCTCTCGGTAAAGTACGAACCCTCGCTAAACCTGGCAAAAACACAGAAAAATTACTAACTACGAAGATTAACTGCACCGTGATGTAGCTGAGAGTCCTGATTTTGTAGTGGATTGAATTATATAATACACTAGAGATCGCGCGCAAACAAAGGCCAGCGCTCAATCTAATGGTAGTGGTAATTGCCAACAGTGACGCGACTGAGTATTTTCCGGTGCTTACCCGCTGTTGACGGCGGGAGTAGTATAGATATGGAGCAGTAAACTAGAATTATAAGGACCGATAAGTTGCCGACTAAACTACATTTAAATAACCACCGACGGAATCGCGGAGTCATCGTCATCATCATATCGGCCGAAAGACGTGCACTGCTAATCGAGGAGTATTATAAGTTAAACATATTGTATCTTTGTGTATCTTTGCATCTGTGTATCCGTGGCATCGTAGCTGCTGTAGTAGTCGTTCTATATTTTATCAAAAGTTTTGTCTATAAAATAAAAAAATAAAAAATAAAATAAAAAACCTTTATTTTAGACCACTGGTCCATAGTATGTTAGTAACAAATTTAGACTTAATAACTATGTTAGTACGTACATGAAAAGCAAACAAAAATAAAAAAAATACACGTAAAATAGAAAATTAAATGAAATGAGGTGTAGATGCGAACCAACACGGCAAAGGCGTCCAGTGATCGTTCGCAGTCCCATCCTATTTGGCCCTGCCGATGGCCACTTCGAAACAGTATTTAAATATGGGGCAGTCCATTCTCTCCGACAATACCCTGAGGAGGCCATTACCGCTGCCACGCACTCGCCTGAGTAGTGATCCAACACGCTTGCGTCTTATTGCGAAAAAATCATCAGTTCGCGCTTCGGCAAACATGTTGGACGCACTACAGTGCTTCGGCATCCGCAACAGCATCCTCAAAAAATTGTTGTATTGGACTCTTAGGGCGTTGAATGTCCTCTGCGTAAAACTTACCCACAGACTGCAGGTGTAGAACGTCTGACAGTAGGCTTTGAAAAGCGTCAATTTGACTTATTCATTACACCTTGCAAATCTATGAGATAGTTGTTAGCTATAATGTTTGTGTCGTTTTAGCTTGTTATACATTTTTTACTTATATTTTCGAAATGAGTGTTTATTTCTCTAACAGATTTATCATGAGGAATGGAGGGTGGCTTTTATAACTTCCATCTTCAGCATCAAAGCTTGATGGTTGAAATGGAGCGTCACCCTAACTTTAATCGTGACGATGGCTTAACGTGGAAGCCAATTCCTTATTTTAAAGAAAAATGTAGTTTGATAATTGCGTGGATACAGTTCGGTGTGTGCCAGTGGAGAAGATCTTTTACACACCAACTTCAGCGCAAGAATACCCTCCTATTGCTATGTCAGTGCGTGCGTCGTGTACTACGGGGGAATATAACTATGGCCCTGAGAACACTTATCTTTCGAAGTTTAAAACTGTTACTTGTGTTTAAAACTGTTATCATTGGTATAATTTTAAACATGACTTCATCCTAAAATCAGCCGAAAGACGTCCACTGCTGGACATATGCCTCCACCAAAGAGCGGCAAAGTGATCGGTCATGCACCACCCGCATCCAGCGGACGCCGACGACCATTACTAGATCATCATCTCACCTTGGGGGGGTCTATTCAATTTAAATCAAATCAAGCTTTGAGAATAAGGTAATTATTATTATAATCTTAATTTCAGACATTATACATATATTGGTAGTATTTTACTTAACCTAGGTATGTTATTATTATATTCTAGTTATGCATTCATTATTATAAAATAAAATTTACTCTATTTGCACACCAATTGTGCAACGGTCGTGTCGTAATTTGCCTAACCCAGTGCGACAAGATTGGGCAGTCCTACCTGTCTGTAATGACACACATAAATGCTGTTGGTACTTCCCCTGAGTCGGCCCAGCATGGACACGGTAATAAGTTGTTTTTTTTTTTTTTTTTTTTTTATAACATGCTTCAAAGTATCACGTTTCGGGCGGAACAACTCGAGAGAACTGTAAAGGAATTTCATACGAAATTGAAAGCCTAGGCCGGGAAGTTTTTTTTTTTAATCTTCATTCCACTATTTGAGGCACAGCATCAGCCATGAAAATAAGTTTGATTTGAGGAGATTTTATTTATTTATTTCATTGCATGTTTGGGAAAAGCACTATTACATGCCTGGCCGTGAAAAAGGCTTGCCGGCTTAGTATCTCTATCCGGCCTCCCTAGGGTCGGCCGTCTATACCTACTCACCCGGCAAGCCCTTCTTTCCCGGCGTCTGAAGTAATGTACTATCATTGCAGAGTTCTCACCCTGAACGTCCCTTTACTGTTCACTCCCAGTCCTGTGCGGTACTGCGGCTGGACGGGCTGTCATTAACTCCACTCCCGCCATTGTTCGCTTACTCCTACGCGGATTTTTAAACTGCCCTGTTTGTAACTATGTAGCTGAACGTTAGCTCCCCTAATTGGCGTAATTAGGAATGTTTATAGGTACGTTGGACTCTAATGGCGGTACGTACGAGTAAACTCCAGAAATCTGTCCGTAATTTGTAAAAGTTAGGTTAGGATTCCATACCTACTTATTAAAAAAAAAAAAATTGACAAGTGGAGCTAGCCACATATAGTAAGCTTAATAAAGATTTACGCTTTATTAAATAGATATAAATACTTAAATATATAGACTACATCCATGACTCCGTGACACAAATATTCATCCTCATCACACAAATATTTGTCCTTACCGGGATTCGAACGCAGGACTGTCGTTTCATAGGCTCCGATTCACAATGCGTACACATTAAATATGTTCCATGAAGTATGTTCTAATGATGGTGTGTGAACCATCAACTCCGTTCCATACCCGGCCCGAAGCCAGAACATTTTACATAACGCGACCTTATAAAATGTTTGTTGCACTCACATTTTTTGCCTATTCATAATTCATCATCCTCCTAGCGTTATTCCCGGTTGTGCCCTAAAGGAGCCCGGGGTCCGCTTTGACACCTAATTCCAAGATTTGGCATAGGCACTAGTTTTACGAAAGCGACTGCCATCTGACCTTCAAACCCAGAGGGAAAACTAGACCTTATTGGGATTAGCCGCTTTCCTCACGATGTTTTCCTTCACCGAAAAGCCATCGGTAAATATTCCGTAAATAAGTTCCAAAAAAGCGGCCAAGTGCGAGTCGGACTCGCACATGAAGGGTTCCGTGAAATAAATTGCGGTTTACGATTTATGTCGTATTAAAAAAAACTACTTATTAGATCTCGTTCAAACCAATTTTCGGTGGAAGTTTGCATGGTAATGTACATCATATATTTTTTTTAGTTTTATCATTCTCTTATTTTAGAAGTTACAGGTGGGGGGACACACATTTTACCACTTTGGAAGTGTCTCTCGCGCAAACTATTCAGTTTAGAAAAAAATGATGTTATAAACCTCAATATCATTTTTAAAGACCTACCCCACACGTTTGATGAAAAAAAATTTTTTGAGTTTTAGTTCTGAGTATGGGGACCCCTAAAACTTAATGTTTTTTTTCGATTTTTGTGTAAAAATCTTAATGCGGTTTACAGAATACATCTACTTACCAAGTTTCAACAGTATAGCTCTTATAGTTTCGGAAAAAAGTGACTGTGACATACGGACGGACAGACAGACAGACAGCCGGACGGACATGACGAATCTATAAGGGTTCCGTTTTTTGCCATTTGGCAACGGAACCCTAAAAACTCCTTGGTAGGAGCCGGGATTCAAACCCACGACCAACGATTGACAGCCTAATGCCTGAACCACTAGGCTAATAGGCCTTTGCCTATTAATAATTATTGACATTTTATTATTTACGTAATTTTGTCAGGACTCTCCGTTTACCGGCCGGCACGGGCTTATGTATGAAGAATTTGGTGAGTTGATAGGCGCACGAGAGCCTTTCAACTAAAACTATACGATAGATAATATATAGACCTGTTTATAGCTAAGACTCGTAAAACCGCTTTGCGTTGCTGATTCTTCAAAAGGCCATATGTTTGTAGAGAACATGCGTCAGTTACGCCCTTTTAGTTTTCATAAAAGAAAAACAGTATTGTGCTAAATTTATCTTATAAAGGGTTCATCTCGTTTGAGGAAACGTTCTCATTATGTAAACGTCGTCAAAATACGTCTAAAGTTTGAATTCTGATTATTTATTATGGATGCAGAGTAATACGGAAGTACATGTTATTAGATTTACAAAGTTTTTATGTTTCAGAATAAGCGCACAATGCGTGAAAGTCACCTTTCCGTTCATCTTTAAGTTAAATAAATATGTGATCGCAAGAATAAACCATCTGCATCGCTTGATCGGCTTGTTTGAAGTAAAAAAATACTACGCTACATTATGCTTATATATAGTATATTTCTATATTTAAGCATCAATATCCATCTTAAAAATGCAAACAATTGAGAATCACAGTCAACTTAAAATAAAAACACATTCAGTGTTAAGTAAAAATAACAATCCTCACTATTAGTGCTACGCCGTAACACTGTGCATTGCTACACTTTGCTACGCCGTAGACCCACTACAAGTTCAGACTCGAATTATTCCATTAAAAGTATAAACGGACGAGGATGGACGAACCAACGTGACACTCGCTACTGTCAAATATGAGCACGTCACGACATCCGCTGTTTTAACTTCATTATTATACAAATTACAATTCGTTGACTTTCCTTCCCTCCCATTTCAGAAATGGCGGTCTTATTTTGTAAATAAAATAGAATGTGTTTGGAGTTTATTAGCATATTTTGAGAGTTACACGGTTAAAATGTTCAAAAGGGCCTAATGTAACGATCACAATATAAGGCTCTTTCCTACCAAATACATAGATTTGAAATTAAAATTGGTATTGTTGCACACTAATGAGTGCGCGTAAAAGAGTTCAGGATAAAAGGCTATAATAATAATAAGTAAATGATGAGTGCGCGTAAAAATTACCATTTACGATCGCTTTAACAAACCTGTGGCGTTTAATGGCCCGTTGGATATCCAAACGGATAGAAAACCAGCGCCACGCGCCAACGCGTCACCCAAATGGAACGGTGAGCGCCAAAATTCAACGTTAGAGCAATCCATTTGGATGCACCCATTTGTCGCAGAGGCAAATTATGCGCTAGAATAGAATAGAAAGATACTTATTGTTTCCCCTTTTCGTGACAAGTTTTGTCCGCGTAGCGGGTGTGGATCGTAGATACATATATCTTAATTTATGTGATATAATTTGTATTAAAGTTATGAATTTGAATTAAATTCAAAACAGAGGGTCCCTAGGCGGGACACGGCGCTGACTGACATGTCTACGCCTCTCTAGTTTATTAACGTAATGCACTTCCCCGATTCTTGTGCTATGCAGCATTGGGCTGTATTGTCCATATCTTGTATATGAAGGACCGGGGTAGCGAGGCCTTGGATGCATAGCTTGTCTAATTTATTGATCATGTCATGATGTAGATCATGTACCCAAAGAGACCATGGGTCCTCGTCAAGCATTTCCCACAGAGTAGAGCTCGGAAGTGATCTTGGGAAACCTCCAGCCGATTTAGTGCCATTCTATACTGACGTTCGATTGACAGAAGATTCGTCTTACTTATTCTAGGAAGCAGTTGCACTACCCCATAATCGAGAATAGGTAGCGGGCACGCTTGAATCGCACATAGTTTTGTTTCTATATTCACTTTGGAATACCATCCAATGATGCGCTAGTGAATATCAAAACACCACACATGATTTTGACCAAGTGACAGCTGACGTGCCGCGCCCGTGATCGTAGTCCAAATATTTACATCTATCCATTTGGATGAACCCATTTGTCACCGAGAAAAACGGCGCGGCTCTGAATACTTGACAAACACAAGTTTAATTTCAATCCAACACATTTCACCAAATAGACCCTCGGTAGCATTGTCATGGGTTATTTTAATCCTGTTTCCTTTGTGCTCGTATTTGAAAGTAATCTAATTCCGTATTTTATTGCGTTAATGCAGTTGTTCTTTGTCTTTGATACGTAGGCGCTCACAATGTGACTAAAATAATACTTCATTAAACAACATAAATGGTTCTGTTAGCTAAGGTTTCCCACGTGTTTTGAAAGAATGTTATACAGAGGGTTCTGAAGCTTCATGGCCTACGTTGATCGATTGCGTAATGCTTCGTACGTAGGTTAGGTAGAATCTGGTGAAATATGTTTGATCTGTAATGTGTTATTGCCAATAAATTATGTTTATGTGTAGATCTAAATTGGCCTATTGCTCGTTCAAAAAGTCACGCGCTTTTGCATCTCGATAACGTAACGCATTGTACGTGCCACGGTAGATCTAAATGTCACATTATTTACTAATAGGAAAATTACAGTTCAGTTGTCCTAACGTGCATTCGAAAAGTAACGTGTTTACCCATCTGGTGTAACTTTGGTTTTCCTGCTTTAACGTTATTTTCTGCTTCAATTCCGAGAAACGTGATGAAATTCGCTCATGAATAAGAAAATACAATTATTATCAAAAATTCATGGAGCATCAAATGTGCATCAGCGTTTCCGTAATAGTGCACTCAAGTTTAAACTCAAACGTAATGGATACTCTATTTACGACGCACGCTTTAAATGGCTAAATCAATTGCATCTCTAAAGCTATGAACCCACTTGAGTAACAGGAGCATTACTGCAATCTCTATGTACCTCCAGTTTCAATATAATAATCTCCGTCGTCGTAAACTGCACCTACTCAGCCTCCCCAGCTCTAATACTAGATATCATTCTAATTCACCAGTTTATCGCGCTTATCAATAATATTCTGGACCAGGATGATTCTCAGGGCCTCTTGTCAACTCCGGAGCCGAGATTCTTAGCCACAGCCGGGCGCCACATGGAGGCTTTGTGGCCCCAACTAATATGTTTCTATTTCTATGTCATCTCTGGTATGTTACTGTTAATGCCATTATGTTCATTAATAAATTAATTAATATCTTTGAGTCATACGGAGATTGAGAAAGAAAAAAAGATAGAAAACATTTAATCGTGACAAAAATACATAAAAACTAATTTTAGACACATACGCACATTTGCCACGAAATGGTCACAATTTAGCGTTATGCTGGCAGCTTCCGTTGGGGAATGGATGAAAATTTTAGAAGTGCCTGATCATTTTGTTGGTGATAGGATTAACCTTCCTTAGCACCATAAAAAAGTTGCAGACTTTTAAGCTGCGTTAGTTATTTGTGAAAAATATAAACAGTTTCTTCACTTATGTTTCAGGTTTAGGATGGCGAATAAGACACTGCTTGATCCGCCTCATATTACAAAAAAATATTTTAAAATTTTGTGGTAAAACTGGCAATGATATTCACAGCTGCAGCAGCTATATATTCATCATTGCCAGGGTCAGATATTCAAAATATTTTTGTTATATCAGACGGATCAAGGAAAGTGTCTCATTCGCCGTCCTAAACCCAAAACGTAAGTGGGGAAACTGTTTATATTTTTGAAAATACATTAACGCAGCTCAAAAGTTTTTTCTGGTGCTAAGGAAGGTTATTCCTAACCCCAAAAAAAAATTATCATGCACTTCTAAAATTTTCATCCATTCTCCATTACGCCACGACCACACACAAGGACAATTTCCAAAAAAAGGGGAAGAACAGAAACTATTAAAAGCAATGAAACAATTAATAAAATAATTGCCAAAGTGATCGGTCCTTTTTTTTTTTTTTTTTTTTACTTGGGGAAATGCCTTTACGCATCCCACCTAGCCTCTGTGCCGTGTAGTAAGGGCGTCATGGGATCGCGAACATTTAACCACGACGCCCCTCGGCAACAGCCGCAGCTGCCCTCACTACTGAGGCAAAAGCCCCCCCTCTCGTCGTAAGCGTGCAGGGCGACACCACACGCTTCCCGACCCGACCAAAGGACCTCTACGCCGGGAGAGGGTGATAGACCTCGGATTCACCCTCTCTGGTCCCCTTGTAACTTTTTATAGAGGTTTTCTCTCTCGCAGCCACAACTCGGCCCCGGCCTGACCGTCGCAGCCCCCGCGCCTAACATGAATCCTCTGATAGCAGAGGATTTGTCAGGGTTACGGGTCCGTTATTTATTATAGAGGCAAACGGCAATGGCCTCTCCCTCAAGCCGCACCTGGGGAATCTTGCGATTCCCTGGGCGGAACCCCCCGACCCCCCCGTGTCGGGTTATTGGTAGCACCAGCAAGCGATAAATTAGGGTTCACTAAATTATTACTTGCTGTTGCCTCCAGGGCGCACCGGTCAAGACACTACCCATTCCTGCGGATCAACCGAATCAAGAGGAATCGGTAAAGTCCAGACACTCGACGAGGTTACCCGACATAGCGCCCCAAAGTGATCGGTTCTGCGCCATCTGCATCCAGCGGACTCCTGCGACACTTACCAGGTCATCAGTGCGCTTCTCACTGTGTTTTATATGCACGGAAGCCCTTAATATTTCCCACAGAATAGACTACTGTTAGGTCCTTTTAATCAACTTATTTGACAACCGGTTAGCTAGTGGGTACTGACGCTGCCTACGGGAGATTATTTGACAACCGGTTAGCTAGTGGGTACTGACGCTGCCTACGGGAGATTATTTGACAACCGGTTAGCTAGTGGGTACTGACGCTGCCTACGGGAGATTATTTGACAACCGGTTAGCTATTGGGTACTGACGCTGCCTACGGGAGATTATTTGACAACCGGTTAGCTAGTGGGTACTGACGCTGCCTACGGGAGATTATTTGACAACCGGTTAGCTAGTGGGTACTGACGCTGCCTACGGGAGATTATTTGACAACCGGTTAGCTAGTGGGTACTGACGCTGCCTACGGGAGATTATTTGACAACCGGTTAGCTAGTGGGTACTGACGCTGCCTACGGGAGATTATTTGACAACCGGTTAGCTAGTGGGTACTGACGCTGCCTACGGGAGATTATTTGTGTGATGAGCATGACTATTTGTTTCTGAGTCTTGAATGTTTTCTATGTATTTAAGTATTTATATTTATTAAATATGTCGTCGTCGTCTAGGACCCATAACACAAACCTTATTGAGCTTAATGTGGGGGGCTTGTTAGATTTGTGTAAGATTGTCTCCTTATATTTATTTTAACTCCAAAGATAACTTTGAATCTCAAAAGCATTATAAGTTTGATGCCAAGCGCGATAAGGTAAAAAAAACCCGACTACATCCTGCGGCAATATCTGACAACTACAGCGATGGTGTGCTCACATGGCCGCAATGTTCACGCATACCCTGAGAACTTTACGGTTTCGCTCTATGAAAACACAACAATATATCGATATCAGCCATATTTTGACACCAAAAAATTGGTTGGGTAATTTGTCTAAATATTCATTAATAATCCACCTAAATTTAATACCGATACGGTAAAAAATAATGAAAAGTTATCTTCATAAATTCCGTACAAATCAAGCGAAAATGGTATAAACTTTCTTTACTTTATAATTAACTACGTCTATATACGTTCTTTGGGATACGCGCATAAGCCAATTATTTTTGTTAATGAATAAACCTTTCTATAAGCCAGAAGAAATTCAATAATATCTCAAGGTCGTAAATATTTAATTAAAATGCCGTTATTTCCTGATGCATATATTTTTGAATTCAGGTAGTAAGTCTCCAAATTTGTGTACTCAAACATGTTTTCATTATAAAAATACTGATAGCTTTTTGCTGGTTAATTTTTTTTCCTAACTTCCGGTCCATAGAATTATTCATTTCAACAGTAAAAGGTGTTTAAAATAACATATAAAAGCCGTATACAAATAATTAGCCTGATATTGAATTATTTCCAAAAACAACGTTATATTCTCAGGGTAGCACTGACATGAACAATATTGGCTATGTTAGCTTCCAACTACATCCCAAGGCAAGCCCTGGAATGCACACCACAAGGGAAGAGGAAACGTGGCCGGCCGAAACACACCGGAAGACGTTCAGTGGCAGTGGACCTGAAGGCAATCGGGCTAACTTGGTCCGATGCGAAGCGCGTAGCCCATGACAGAACGCGATGGCGAAGCACTGTCGAAGCGATCTGCCCTGGGTCATGGCATTAAGTCAAGTAAGTCATATTTAAAGCGGCACCTTTACTTTAAACATCGCATACGCCGTCTGTGTGTACAACCCCTAAATCACTAAAACTGTCTTTCATCGGTTAAATGTTACCGTAAACTTTATGCGTTATAGCTGCACTTAGCTGTGTGTAAATTATACTGAAGGAATAAGATTGTCAGAATTTTAATTCTAATGCAGCATCGTACTTTATTTGTGGTACTTATGTTTGGAGTATCTTTTATTAGCATGACTGTATGCTGTTTCATACAATTTTATTGACAGAAGGAGATATTCCAAGAGGGTATCTGTGTTTTTTCATAATATCTGTATGTTTATTTGGGAACAAGCTTACGGAATGGTAACGGAACAGTTTTATGAATAAGTTTTCGTCAAAAATTAAATTTTTGGTACAAGTTTTTATTGCCGACTGTACTTTTCTGCATACCATCATCAATTACTCATTTAAGACGATTCTAAGCCCTAACTCGATGGGGTTGTGTCGTCTTATTGCGGAGTTCCTATGGCCACCTTCCAGCTCCAGCATCAGATCTGCTCCATGTTATTATAATAATAATACGTTGTCATGCGATATACATATGCTAGCAAAATTTCAGCTCAATTGGAAACCGGGAAGTGGGTCTTTAACTTGCAAGATTTGATTACAGACACACAGACAAAAGCATGTAAAATACAAACAACCCGTGTGGATTTCTCCGCGTATCACAGATAACCCAGATAAAGTTGCGGTATAAAATATAACCTACATTGTCAATGCCGAAGATTCATTCTATGTATATGTCACCGTTAGATTGTGAAAACCGTCAGTTTATAATCTTACCCGTTATATTGTAAACTGACGGAATATTGTGAACTGCCAAAATAATTCATAATTTTACGCATTCATTTTCGTTAGTTTATAAACTAACAATGTCATATCGTCAAATTGTGAACTGAATCAAATTTGCCTGATTCGTACGCAACCTGTGCGCTGTTTGGTTGAGCGAATTATTCCACTTGCATCAGTTTCCACTTACGTCAGAATATGATAGTTTTTTTTTGTTATTCAGACATTTTCTTCCATTTATCTCGGCATCCAGCAGTGTCAACGGAGCCCTGCTGCGCAGGGCTCCTATTTCTGGGCGCTCTGCCCTTCGGGCAACTGAAGATACCTTACTAACCTAACCTACCTAGTCTTTGTGTACGTTCCGTAGCATGCCGATTAGATCTCAGTTCACAATTTGACGATTCGACACTGAAAGTTTATAAACTAACGAAAAATGTTGCGTTAAATTGTGAATGGTTTTGGCAGTTCACAATATTCCGTCAGTTTACAATATAACGGGTAAGATTATAAACTGACGGTGTTCACAATCTAACGGTGACATATACACGACACACTTTCACATACGAACTAACAGCGCTATGAACATCATAGACTTTTCTTTATAATATAGCCTGACTTTTCTTTATATTTACGGGATAAATATAAGCCTGTAACCATTCAGAAAGTCCATTCTACATACAAAGGTAAATTAATTTAAAAATGTTATACTCACCATGGGCGGTAATAAAGATATCCTCACATCGCATATTTATCGCCCTTGCCGTAAAACAAAGGTATTTGAGACATTTTTTGTTTCACCGCCCCAGTAAGTAATGTACTATTTTGAAATACGCGGTTCCGGAGATTATCCATTAAATACAAACAAACAAACTTACAAAGCTACAATCTATCAGACACTTCCTCTTTATAATATTAGTATAGAAGTAGACTTAGAAAACAAACCAACAAAGTTGCCATAATTTTATGTCATGGTAAGTGGCCTACTTACCATGACATAAAATTAGGCCAGTCATATTTGACCAGTAAAATTGCAAGCAAACGGCTAGTTCTGCTTTTTAGGGTTCCGTACTCAAAGAGTTAAACGGGACCCTATTACTAAGACTCCGCTGTCCGTCCGTCCGTCCGTCCGTCCGTCCATCCGTCCGTCCGTCTGTCTGTCACCAGGCTGTATCTCACTGATACCGTGATAGTAGCTGAAATTTTCACACATGATTTATTTCTGTTGCCGCAATTATTAAAAACACAGAATAAAATAGTTTTTTTTAGATAATGGTACGGAACCCTTCGTGCGCGAATCCGACTCGCACTTGGCCGGTTTTTTTTAATATGTTGATAGGACCACTTCCAGTACTGTACATAAATCCAAGTTTTCAGCTTCAAAAGACCTGTACTAACTTTGCAGCACTCAAAAAACCACGAAAATTTGCACTCTTTTTGGTATTGTCAAGACCTAATAAACTATGCGGTTTTTTTTTTAATAAAAATCATGCGAATTTTGCGATTTTTCTGGTCATATATGTGTAATATTGTACACAAAGTGGTGTCAAATGTTTGATGTATTCATGTCATGAAGGTGATTTCTCTATGATATTCCGGGCTGTCTCATTTTGAATATCGAATCAGGTCCCTGTCCCTACTCACTTAGTATTATCTGGGATGTCAGTTATGCAATATAAGCGCTTGTCTCCCCTGTACAGCCCTATAGTAATTCACAAAGTTGAGACGCAAAGCGCTGCAGGACAGTCAGACCTTCAGATATTGTTTTTATTTTACTTCGACGGTGGCAAACTAAACTTGAAACCGTATATTCCAAAAAAATTACCTCAAAATAATACATTAAAATGACACCGGCAAATTCAAACTTCTCCAAATGATGGACGTAGCTAGTTTTTAGCTAATTTATTATTTTTAATTAACCGACTTGGAGGTGCTTTTTAAATTCGACTGTTTTTAGGGTTCCGTAGCCAAATAGCAAAAAACGGAACCCTTATAGATTCGTCATGTCTGTCTGTCTCTCCGTCCGTCCATACATACAGTCACTTTTTTCGGACACTAAAAGAACTATACTAATGAAACTTGATAATTAAATGTATTATGTAAACCGCATTTAGATTCTCATACAAAAATAAAAAAAAACAAGAAATTTTGGGGGTTCCCCATACTTAGAACTAAAACTTAAAAAATCACAAAACTTATCAAGCATCCGTGTTGGGTATCTATGGATAGGTCTTCAAAAATAATATTGAGATTGATTGATAATATCATTTTTTTCTAAACTGAATGGTTTGCCCGAGATACACTTCCAAAGTGGTAAAATGTGTGCCCCCGATTTGAAAAATTATTTCTATGTTTGAAAGCACTACTTTGTTCTATGTTTGAAAGCGCTACTGTTTGAAAGCTATATACTTCCAGATTGGTCCCGTTGTCACAAAAATCCAGTTCTGATGACGGGATCCTGGAGAAATCGAAGGAACTCTTCGAATTTTATAGGTAAACTTGAAGCAAATTCGGCTACTGATTTGATATCGGTTATTTTTTTTTTAACTGAATTAGGTATGAGGTTTTTTTTTTAAATCTATATACGGTTTGAAGTTTAGCAGACGCTTGATTGTAAGCAAACATCGTAGCCTATAGACGCGACTCCAGGAGAATCACAAGCGCGTTGCCGAGCCTTTATATATTTGAGGATTCATTGTATTTATACTGAACTCAACGCATCCTAGGGCATCAAAACACCATAATCATCTTCAGTGATAAACTAGGTAGGCCTTCGCTTTATGGGGAATAGATGAACATTTTAGAAGTGCCTGATTATTATTTTGGTGATAGGAATAACCTTCCTTAGCACCAGCTGCAGACTTTTTAGCTGCGTCAATTATTTTTGAAAAATATAAACAGTTTCCTCACTTACGTTTTGAGTTTAGGAAGGCGAATGAGGCACTTTCCTTGATCCGTCTCATATTACGAAAAAAGCATTTAAATATCTGACCCTGGCAATGACAAATATAGCTGCTGCAGCTATCAATATCCAATGTCAGTTTACCACGGATTTTAAAGATAGTTTTTTGTAATTTGAGACGGATCAAGGAAAGTATCTCATTCGCCGTCCTAAACCCAAAACGTAAGCGAGGAAACTGTTTATATTTTTCAAAAATAATTGATGCTTGCTTACCAATGGCTGGATGGGGAAAACCTTAATTCAAATATAATAGCCAAATTCCGAATGGAGGAAAGTTTAAGAAGTGCCTGATTATTTTTTTGGTGATACGGATAACCTTCCTTGGCACTAGAAAAAAGTTGCAGACTTTTCAGATGTAGCTAGTCCCATACAAACATTAGATCCACAGAAAACTGGTTCGAAGGACACCGTGTTTTTTTTTACAAGTAGCCAATTTCGGTATCAGGATAAACTAGGGGTGCCAGGTGGGAGCCAAACATGTTGTGAATGTCGTAGCAGCAGGATGATGGGTTTATAGGCCTTATACGTGTTGAGTATGTCAATATCATATAATCGCAGGGATTGGCTGTGTGCATAGGATTAATATATTATTTACAGTGAGTACCGCCCGTAGCGGCTTTTAGTCAATATATATATTATGATTAAATCTTAGATAGAAGTGGGCTCGAGATGATCTCATTGTGTTGTGCTTGAGAACATAATCCACTGTAATATTGCACAAAAAAGTCTAACACACTATTCTGCGAGCGATATTTTAAGGTGCTTTTTCACCGTTGACGGGAAGTAGAGAGTGAGTTGAAATTAGGTACATTCGTCGATGAATCAAATAATGATTTTATTGATCGCTCGCCTTGCTAAATTAAGGCACATAAAATAATATATCTTTTTCAATATTACATTAGGTGCTTATTTGGTATATTTATTTACTATTCGGTACAACCTTGATGTTCTAAGCATGCAATTAATGTAACATTTGACTTACAAAATGTAATGACAAGAAGTAAATTAGTGCATTTATAAGATATTATTGATAAGGTTATTTTAACGGCCTCCGTAGCCCAGTTGGTAGTGACTCTGCCTACGAATCCCGGTCAGGGCATTTATTTGTGTGTTTATCACGAATATTTGTTCCTGAGTTATGGATGTTATATATGTATATAAGTATCTATTATACCTATATATCGTCGCCTAGTACCCACAACACAAGCCTTATTACCCTGAGAACTTTACGGTTTCGCTCTATGAAAACACAACAATATATAGATATCAGCTATATTTTTACACCAAAAATTAGGTTGGGTAATTTGACTAAATATTCATTAATAATCCACCTTAAATTAATACCGATACGGTAAAAAATAATGAAAAG
Source organism: Epinotia brunnichana (assembly GCA_963854355.1). Lineage (NCBI taxonomy): Eukaryota > Metazoa > Arthropoda > Insecta > Lepidoptera > Tortricidae > Epinotia > Epinotia brunnichana. Next base: position 28,919,517 of record OY977945.1, read on the forward strand.
TAATCTTCATAAATTCCGTAAACATCAGGCGAAAATGATATAAACTTTCTTTACTTCATAATTGACTACGTCTATATACTTTCTTTGGGATACGCGCATAATCCACTTATTTTTGTTAATGAATGAACCATTCTATAGGCCAGATGAAATTCAATATTATCTCAAGGTCGTAAATATTTAATTAAAATGCCGTTATTTCCTGATGCATATATTTTTGGATTCAGGTAGTAAGTCTCCAAATTTGTGTACTCAAACATGTTTTCATTATAAAAATACTGATAGCATTTTTGCTTGCGGGTTAATTTTTTTTCCTAACTTCCGGTCCATAAAATTATTCATTTCAATAGTAAACGTTGTTTAAAATAACATATAAAAGCCGTGTACAAATAATTAGCCTGATAGTGAATTATTTCCAAAAAAACCGTAATTTTCTCAGGGTATATTGAGCTTACCGTGGGCCTAGGTTGATTTGTGTAAGATTGTCCCGTAATATTTATTATTATTTATTTATTTATTTATCAAATGTAATCCTCTAAATTAACGCATTTAAGATTAAGTACTTTTATTCCGAGATACAAAGTCAATCATTTATTAAAATGATGAAAAACAATTTACAAGGTTAAATAGTCGATATTTTCATACTAACTTAATTGAACAACAAATCTACTTAATTAAATGAATCATCATGATACAATAATACATCCACACTTGAGCTGTGTTAGTAAGCGAGTGAACAAACTAACACCATCGTCTAAAACTAACGACATCGACAACGCTAAAAACTAAAAGAAAAACTTTTTCAAATCCAGAACGGATACCAAAACAAAGGTGCCAATCACACTCGTAGATTCAAAAACGAGCCTGTACCGGAATAACCGGTACCGGAATAACAGGTAACATCAGTACCGCAGCCACGTATAGTATCGATATCGCTTGAGTGCTTTCTGCAATAAATATGAAGTTATTTTCACAAGAAGTTCGCGAGTGGCTATATGGATGAGTTAGTGGCGTGCCGTGTAGTTTTTAACCATAGACGAAAAAGAGTGTTACTAGTTTAACATATATGTGTGTTTGTCTGTGATATCGTAACTCGCAATTTTTTTATTCAAAAGTGTTGTCTATCGGGATTGTTTGTTGTCTCAGCGGTAGTTGGAATTGAAATGTATGTAATTATACATCTATTTTAAAATCGCGTTTTTGTATTGTGGTACTGTATTTGCATGATCATTGCGAAGAACAACCGCACCTATAATATTGTGTGATCTATAACGATATGTCTGTGGTACTGTATGGTTCATTCACTTGTAAGCTAAAAGGGTGAGAGATATTTCCGCCCGCTTTGTCCGCCGCCAATTATTTGTGATGAACTGGAGCTATTTTACCAACACACTGCTTTAGCAAACGACAAGCGTTCAAAGAGTGCAACATATTCAGTGCCAAAAATACGCACATTCGTGTAGCGCGTAAATTGCTAATAATGTAAGTTTTTTGACGTCGCGAAAACTGTCTACGCTTAAGGCGTATATTTTGTGCGGTCTGGTAAAAAGCCATGCTTTAAAGGCCTAATAGCTGGGCCACGACTTCCAGTGGCGGCGGTAAAGATGCCGCACATTCACTAACTTAATAATTCATGAAATAAGAACTATTATAGAAAAATATCTGCAATGCAGGCTTCGTCAATTGCATACAGATCGTCAATTGGTTGCAGATAGATCTAAATATTGTGTAAGTAAAAGTTGGGCACGTTTTAATTTAATCGGGCGCACATTTATAAATTACTGGGCAGCCGGAGAGGCATCCTTGTATTTCAGAGAAGCCAGGCAAAGCCGTGGGAAAAAGTATACCCTGTTTTCATCCTTAAAATTCATTATCTATAACTGGTAAAAGATATTTTGAAATCGGATTAGTAGTTCCAGATTCCCCTACATACAACCTTACAGACGGGCGTTTTCACTTAAATATGCGATTTTTTTGCTTTTTCTGGTTTAGAATCATGAGCATTTTTGATCCCGATAAAGAAAATGAGTGTCCCGAATTTTCCAATGTATGGAATTTTTTTTGGATTCCACTATGTGACGGTCCATACAGAATTTATGAAAAAAACACCTTTGGGGTACAGCCGGGAATAACGCTAGGATGATGATGAGAGTGATACGAGTATTTATTTGATTCCAAACCTACCTCTCTAATAATTATTACCTATAGATGTTAGGTGATATTATGTGCAAGCGTTAAATTCTTATGCAGTAAATTTTTCTTGCTTTCATTACAAGCTGACTTGTAACGGGTGACCTACATGTGACATGACATGCAATGGCGTTGAATAAAACTTGAATCAAGAATAAGAATAGCATAATAATAAGCTCAGGATTTTGTGGAATTAAAAAGTTTCACTACGAGTATCTGCTTATGCTTACTTTGTTAAATTTTATGATGGGAAATAAAATACATTCTTAAGATTTTTATAAAACAATTTAATTATCCGCAGTTTTCGGCACACAGACATACTGCAACGATTTTTGCAAACTTTCTTGCACCTGCAACGAGTGAGTTCCAGGCACACTTGCGACATCTGGTAAATCTAACTAAACAGAAGACCATTCCCTGTTTTCCATTCTCCAGCGCCAAGAAGAAGGAATCGGAAGCTTTTGGAGAGGCACCATGGCTTGTCACCAAAAATGAACTACTTGATATATTGCCCGAAGTGTGTGCTGGGGAAGAGCGGCTTCCGTTGGAGGGATGTTTTCTATAGCTGTCTGTGCCTCTTCGTAAATAGATGTTTTCTGCATTTGTTGACTGTTTTGCATGGGCTTGAGCTAAAATATAAAATCTTGGAGTCATTCTTACGTCATCAAATGGAAGTGCACAGAAGTGTGTCTGTGTGCCGGAAACTGTGGATATTAAATTGTTTTATAAAAATGTTAAGAATGTTTTTTTATTTGGCATCATAAAATTTAACAAAGTAAGCATAAGCAGATACTCGTAGTCGTCCATTTTGTAAGATAAACGCCGCCTAGCGCGATTTCAGCTAGCCGCGCTGCGATCATTTTTTTTTTCTCTATGTTTTTGCATGAGGACATTATGAAAAATGTATATTTTTTGAATTTGCATGAATTGCGCTTTATTATCTTTTTTTTTGTGTGATATTTTTTGTCACTATTCAATACCTATTAGCTCCCAAAACAAAAATCTCCTACCAACATTTTCACCTTTTTACGTTTTTCTTGTAAAATTACTATGAAACTGAAAAAAACTAATATCAGCAATGAATTCTACGTCTTTGGTTAATACGAAAATGATACCAAACTTGCCCTAGTAGCCACCAGGGCGAGACTAGATGTTTTTTAAAGACGACTGTTGGCGGCCATCTTTGTAGTCCCCCCCCCCCCCCCCTTCCCGGCTAGCTTTACGTTTCTTATTGCCTCCCGGACTAGAAATGCTTAGAATTACTCAAGGAACATATATGATGAAGCACATAGCTTAATATTTTTTTTTGGGTTATGTATGGGAGCGATGCATAACTTCCTCCACTAACCAGTACGTCTATGAGTAGAACTAATCTTGATATTAAAAGTGGATCGACCCTCGCGGCGAATACATTTCAATACACTCCGCTATTTTTGCACTTTGCGTGTGCAAGCCGCAGTCGCGTTTATTTTTCTAGCTCGGTCATTACTTATGTTGCAGGATGAATTGAATAAAGTTACTTAAATATACGTGTAATCGGTGTAATATACAATTGGTTCTGAAAAACTATATTTTAATTCGATATTTTAGAGTTTGTATCTTGAACCTCTAATTCAGTAGGTAATATTGTTATTTTAAATCAAGCCGTCTGGAAGGTTATAATTGTTATAATAAGAAGAAGATTGAAGACGTCAAGCAGTCGCCCTCGAGGCTTTGGCTTAAGAATCACAAAACTTCGGTACAAGTTGGCCTCACAGGGCTTTTGTACCGCGTCACTTTATCGTCATGTATAAACTGCTTCTTGCTTGTTAGCTTCAGCCAGCGACTCCGTCCGCGTGGAACTCTTTTATATCGTAGCTCCATACAAACTTTCACCCCTCATTTTATTCCTTTGGGGGATGATTTCCGGGATAAAAACTATCCTATGTCCTTCCCCGGAACTCAAACTATCGATTAAAATTTTCATAAAGTTTTAATTTTTCGTCGGCGATGGCGGGATAGCTTGGACTCCTTTTTAAAAGACTGGCCAGTTATTGCTCAAGACCGCGATGAATGGAAGGGGAGGGGGGAGGCCTTTGCTCAGAAGTGGGACATAGCGGGCTCGATATAATAATAATAATTTAATTTTGTAGCTCAAAAAGGAGTATCCCCCGGACAAACTTTGCACCACTATTTAACTCGCTTAGGGGTGGGTATTTCCAAAGCCCTAAAATTACTTTTGTGTATTGAATTAAGGAGACCATGCACACAGTGTCAAGTCTCTCACTTAAAATTCTACTCCATCCCCATACAAACTTTCAACCCCTTTTTTACCCCCTTGAGGGTGAAATTTTCAAAAATCACTTCTTAATGGGTATTAACGTTATATGAACTACCTATTGTGAAAAAGTCAGGTTTCTAGGTTTAACGGTTTGGGCTGGGCGTTGATTTAAATGAGTGAGTCAGTCAGTCAGGACTTTTATGTTTATGAGTTCGACTGTACCTAAGCTCTTTCAGTATCTTCGTCATTTCATTACCACAGAGCTTTCTCCCTGACAGTATTTATTAAATTTTTAGGGACCAATTAAAAAAATATATATTAAAATTATGATCCATAATTACTCATTAGTGAAGATTGTATATCTTTAGGCAAACGTTCCATTTTCCTGTGGATCGATTTTTACCACGATGATAACAAACAAGCGTAACATACCTTGTTGTAAGCGTTAGCTCAGTTACTCCAGATAATTTACATGGCCATTGCCATCAATAAGCTTAATTTAACAGCAAAGTTCATGTCCCTCCCTTTCAATAGAACATATTCACGGGAGCTCTGCCGACCTTAGAACCACCAGCACCAGCAGGTCTACCACGTAACGCATTGCACGAACGTCAGTTAGATCTATTTGAATTTTTTTGCATGGGGAAATGACAGTTAAGTTGTGCTAAGTTAGGTGATAACATTGCATTTTATAGATAGGTTATCAATAACAGAATTATGGAAGTCGGCAGTTCTTGAAACCGAATATTAAACTCCAGTGTTTTCTTCAGTTTAGACTGTATCCAAAGGCATATGTTTTCTAAATTTATTTATTTATTTAAATATATTTACACAGCATTACAGATTTACTTAATTCTAATAAACTGTGAAACGAAACATCAATTTAAAGAAACAAAACAATAATAATAATAATAATCAGCAGCTTGTGGCGAGCTGACGGTGAGTGGCGACACCGCGGACCCCTAACCTCCAGAGGGCCCGAGTGATCTGACCCTCTCCTGTGTGCTTGCCTTAACCGGCCGGCCAGAGTGGAGTCGCAAGAGCGGAACCTACTATGCTCCAGGTTGGTAGTGTAAAATGTCATAACGCGCCGGCCCTTGAACGGATTACCGGGATCTGGCGCACCGCAGACTCATCTCTCGACAACCTCACAGCCGCTCAGACGTGTTGCTCCATTGTCGCACTGTGCGTGCGACTGTTTCGTGGGGCCCACTTAGCGAGTTGGCGAGTCACCGCCTGCCTTTTAACAATTTTGAGACTGATTGTCACGGCAGGTGTCCGCTAGTCTCCTCCCATAACGCATGTTCCAGTCCACCCACCATTCAACCCAATAACCCATGACCTTAGTTTCCATCGCAGTCACAGTGCTGCACTGCAATAGTCTTTGCACCTGGCGGGGACCATCACCGGTTGTCTCATGTTGTGCGGTCGGAGATGGTACCCGCCATGTGTAGGTATCCCTCGCTTTAGATTATTTTTGTTTTAAAGGGCCTCTGTGCTGTTGGCTTCGGCCCCACGCATGCCTTCCAAAATTCCGGGACCCCATGGTCCCGAGATATGAAAAAAACATACAAATAATAATAATCAAACAATAATAATAATAAAAACAATAATACTAATCAATTGGCGTAGGTATGTGACAGCCCCATCGCCCACCAGATTTCTGGTGCAATCAGTCAACGTGAGGCAGCTTGTGGCGGGCTGTTAGGGAGTAGCGACCCTACGTACCTGAGTGCTCCTGGGGGTGTCCTGTGGTCAGGCTGAGCCGATCGGGTGGATGATTGGACAGGGCCCCCACCTCTGGCTTGCCTTAACTGGCTGTCCAGAGTGAAGTCGCAAGAGCTGTTGCTCGACGGTAGATGTGGACACCTAAGTGGCGAGTTGGCTTTATGTTTAAAGTCCAGTGCCACCTCTCTACCCCCCCAGCCTCTCTGACTGGTGTTGCCCTTAGGCCATTTTTTAATGTCGCTATTAATAGGGGCCCATCTAGCAGTTGGCGAGTCACCGTCTGCCAGAGATAAAAAATGAGACAGTTTATTAGGCAGGCATTTGATGTTTCACGCAATAGCCCAGCCACTAGTCCATCATTTTCACCCAATAACCCGTTATCTTTAGATTCCATCAACCAGCAATAGTCACTATACACCCCAGCGGGTGCTGTCTTTGTGTGCGTCCCATGACACGGGCAGGGACAGCATCCGCTCGGTGTACTCCTTGCATTTCATTAAATTGTTAAAAAAGCTCTACGTGTTGGTTCAGTTGGTACTTTGTAGGTAGCTAGCCCCACGCACGCCTCCCAAAGGTCCGGGACATCATTGTCCCGTAAGCGGGACTATCATCCTACATCTCACAAAACTTCAGACACTTACACACAGCCGTCCATCGCCACGCAAGCAGATCACACTCGGGTGTAGACACCAACAGGGCATTCCGCAGCGTCAGGGCACGGAGATGTGGCGAGTTCCTGTGCGATACAGTGCGATCCGGAGGTACCGCTAAAAGCTATATTGTAATCACAAACTTAACCTAAGTATAACGTATACATAACAGCGCGGGGACTAATGACAATGTAATTACTGTTCTAGTGCGGATATTGGATTCGCTCTTACAATGTTATTGACAACCCGTTAGATGTATACCAGTAGGTATACCAAGGTCTATTCTGATCGTTGACATGTACCTAATTAAAATATACACGTTGATAACACACATGAATAGATTACAAAATCAGATCAAAGGGGTAATTGTGTAACTTTTCGAATGAGTGTTAGGACAAGTCAACTGTCATTAACCCCCGACGAAAAAAGAGGAGTGTTATACGTTTGACGTGCCTGTGTGACTATGTGTGTGTCTGTCCGTGGCATCGTAGCTCCTAAACAAATTGACCGATTATTTGAATGAGGATTTTTATATCCGAAAACTGACGAGATATTGAACTTTGAAATAAAAATCTCGGGCTTTTTCAACTTTTCTAAGTTGTAATTATTTTTCCATACAAAAACGTACAAGTATAATGCGTTGTCGGCCTGCTGCTCTGATGGCGCGTAACTCTTGAGTTGTCCTAACGTGTGTTCGAAAAGTTACGTGAATAACTCTTCAGCATGCAGCAGGTCCCTTTTACAATAAAAAATACGATTTTTTTACTTGATTAGCGTTTCAGAATAAACCCTTTTTTGCAAATTAAATGACAGGGATAGTTAAATATCCCTAATATCTTTGCTTGTCAATTATTCTTAAGGTGGTTCGATTGCCATACAAAACGTTATTTGACATTCGCAGGCTAACGGCGTGATATTTTAAGAAACTTATGTATAAAACTTTCAATAATTGTCTTCCCATTTGCGCTAAATTTCCCCTTTCCGCAAATAAACTTGTATAAACTAGATTAATTTGATAAATTAGTTTGGGACTTGATATTTTGGGAAAACTATTTTTCTCAAATTAATCTAGTTTATACAAGTTTGTTCTAAGGGGAAATTTGGCGCAAATGGGAAGTCAATTGATGAAAGTTTGTTACATAAGTTTCTTAAAATATCACGCTGTTAGCCTGCGAATGTCAAAAAACGCTTTGTATGGCAATCGAACCACCTTAATAGTAGTATAAGTATCGTTTGGCATTTAGCTCTTAGTGCAATCTTTGAATTCGGTTGAAGTATAAATTAAAAACCACCTTAAGTATAAATACAGCATCTACTAGTACAAAAATAATCGACAGGTCGAGAAAACATAAGCCTATCAAAGAGAACAGAAACAAAACAAAACACGTTGCAATCGTCGCTTTGTTTCAGTCCAAACCTAAATCGGACGCGATACTCAATAGCAGAATCACCCCACCCGAAATACTCACAGCTCTCGACTTCCGGAATTTGTCACAGCCATGAGGCGGCCAATATCCGGTTCCGGCTTTGCCGTTCATCTATTTGCCAGAGTGGTGTGAACACTGTCTGTGCTTTTTTGGGTTAAAAATAGTGCACACCAGTCGAAACACTTACACCAGTGAGCTTTGAAAAAAGTTCTGGTGGTTTAAAGCCACGGATTTACTAGAAAATAATTATGTTTCCAAAACCTTTTGAAACCGTGCTTATAAATAATGTTTCTCAATTAAGATATTAGGTACGTTTACAAATAAACGGTTTCAGAAACATATTTGTTTATACTGAATACGTAGCTTTGTTGCTTGCTCTTTTCATTTGAAACAACTGAACTCTTACAATATTATTTATAATTATTATTTTCTTTACCTTGACATCTGTATATACCTGAAATAGCTGTAATTGAAATGTATTATTTATTATGAACAAACTTTGACAGCGTAATGTATTAAGATTTTTTATCAATTTCCGTGTGTATTATCAATATTAAATATAGTGTTTTTGTACTAGAGCAATATGTACCTACGCGCTAGAAAACATTATGTGCCCCCTCAGGGTGTCATGTACCTACCTGTATTAACTAACATCCCTTGTAATGCGCATGACTGATGATGTTGAATAAATGAAATAAATTAAACTGAAATGAAACACCCAGCCAGATTTTTTTTCTCAGTAATTGTAATACTAAAAAAAAATATAAATGTTTCGAAAATATGCGTATGTAATGTTCAGTAAATTTTGAATCTAAGTATGTAAAAACAAGAAAACTTATAAATATAAAATATAATCAAATCGTACGGATTACCATTATAATTTATAATGCATTACAATTATAATAATATGAAGATTATTTTTAATAAATTGTTTTTTTTGGTGTTACTTATTGGTGACAAAACTGCTACTGAAATGTTCTTGTCAGATTTTTTATACAATATTCTTACTATTTCATTTAAATGTGTGCTTTTAGCTTAGTTTATTAAAAAGCGTGTGTTATTTTTATCCAAGTTGACACAAGTTATTCTAAAGTGCTAGGAGTAATAAAAACCGGCCAAGTGCGAGTCGCACTCGCGCACGAAGGGTTCCGGTTCCGTATCATTATCTATAAAAAACTATTTTATTCTGTGATTTTATTTGTTGTGTTTAGCGGCAACAGAAATACATCATCTGTGAAAATTTTAGCTGGAACTATCACGGTATCAGTGAGATACAGCCTGGTGACAGACAGACGGACGGACAGCGGAGTCTTAGTAATAGGGTCCCGTTTTACTCTTTGAGTACGGAACCCTAAAAACCGCAGTGGTCAGCGATATGAGTTTTCACTTCATATACTCGGATTAAGGGATTTGGTGGTCTCTTTACCAAAAAAACTATGAAAATTATACCTACCCACCTAAAAGATGTTTGCTAGCTTAGGGAATTGGAAATCTAAATGAAAACAGTATTTTATACTAAGTGCTTAATAGTAGGTTATGCTGCTTTCAGGGTTTGTTGTGGACATATTGAACCTAATTTAAGACTCTTTCTTGACCACAAAGCAACGAATAAATTCATTATGAACTATCATAGTTCTCCGCAAGTTACAATTTCTGAACGCTGCGCTACACTATTTAATTTAACCAATGGGACGCCGATGCCAAAATGTGTTACAAAAATCATGACTTTTACTCGTTAAAAACTGTTCTGGGCAGATTCGGAACAAGGCGTCCGAAGGGTTAGAAACGTGGACAGAGTACAATTAATAATAAAACTTTACAGTAGTTCATGTATAGTGGTGTTTCTTAAATAATTCATAACGTGTCTATTTAATTGAATAATATCTTCCAATTCCAAAGAGTTTTTTTTGACAGAAAGTAGTTATTAGTAGGTATTTAATTTATTGTTTTACACGGTTTGACAAAAAGTACCTAGTTATAAGTATTTAATTTATTGTTTTACACTGTTCATTTGATGTATTATCTATATAATTAAATAAATATATATACAAAGCGTGAGAGTTTAAAGTGTAAAAACGTAGGTAGTGCGTTAAGAGATCGCTCTTCAGCGATAAGACCGCCTGTTGTCTACCTCTACCTTTATGTATTTATATATATAACTTCTTTGTCTGTGTGAGGTGTGCAATAAAGAGTAACCTTGGCTAATCTGTGATATGAAGTTATTCGGTGATAGCTACTTTAAGGTCTAATAGCGGAAATACTCGATATATTTACGGCTTGTAATAATTTGCAGTAGGTGGCGGCACTGTCATTCAACTTACTTACGTGCAGCAAGTATCCAAACGCATCCGACAAAATTAAAAAAAAAAATTAAAAAAAAACTCAAAAAACCTAACTATCACCGATTAACCAAGGTTTGCCCTATTTGTATCGTATTATAGTTAGTCGCCAGTAGCACTTTATATACGTTTACATTGTACCCGCGCAGACATTTCTTAGGTCGGAAATATATCTTTAGAAAATCTGAACGTGCAAAGAAACCTAATAGATTTTTGCTAAGAAACTGGTTAAATATGCTTTTTACGAGATACTAGCTGATGTTCGAGCGACACCACCGGCATATGACACAGAAGGCAAGTGGAGTCACAGGATAAAGAGAAGTTAATGGCCATCCTGAAGCTACATTCTATAATATATACTCCGGCGTCGGATTTGGAATAGTTTTAAGATATATTATGTTTAGCGTAGGTATTTGTTTTGTGTTGCCTTCCAGGAGGTAACTCATGTAAAGGTTCCGACGGAAGACCAGCGCTGGCCTTCTAGGTTAGCACCATGCTGAGTCGGGGTCTTTTCGTGGACCCTGCTAATTTTTACGTTCTGTGTTTTGTTTTTTACACCCATTGTTTTGTCCACGAATAAATGTTTTCTTTCTTTCTTTCTTTCTAATACTACTTTCAAGGGTAAGGAGAAGACAGACTTTCCTTTCTTGCCCGACTACGGCACAGCTGAAAGGAAGGGATATGATTTTAGCAGTCTGTGTTTGTATTTACGTGTGTTCCACCACAGCGTTTAAGATATTGAACCGAATAAGATATGGATGAGGTATCAATCGATTCCAAATTATCCTTAGGGCTACATAGGCTCTCTTTTTAGAGTTCCGTACCTCAAAAGGAAAAAAACGGAACCCTTATAGGTTGACTTTGTTGTCCATCTACCTGTCAAGACGCTTGGAGGTATCAAGTTGAAATTAAAACCGTATACTTAAGTCTACAGTCCCTTGAAGCAGTGAAAAATAATTAAACTTCTAAAATAACGTAAAAAAAATACGGTCGTTTATGCCGCAAAAAACACATATTTCGACACTCTCACGGGAATTAAAATTAATAATGTAGGTACTCTCCGTTGACTTAAGTAATATCGTCTTATACTACAAGAAAAATCCAGAAATTCTAAAAATTACACATTTGTAAAAACCTTGTATCTAACGTAATGGATATTTTTGTAATTTGTTTTCATTTAGTGACATTTAGTTTTATTAAACTACAACTTCAAAATAAATTGTTGTTGTAAGATTTTTTTTTATTGTAAATTATTGATCACAAGGCACAGACAGCAGGCTCAGGATTATACATATAAGTGCCCCCTTGTGGCCTTAAGATTTTTTTTATTTCGATTTTTGTAATAAAATCATTTATTGAGGTAGGAGGTAATTTGTACGGAACCCTCGGTGGGTGAGTCCTACTCGCACTTTTCCGGTTTGTTTTTTTATGCTTGTTGTCACTACAATACGCGGGTGAAGCCGCGCGGGCAGCTCGATGAACCGGTTAGATTCGAGCATCATCCAGGCCAACCGACATTTTTTTAAAGAAACGTAATTGTACTGCCGAATAACCTGAGAGAAATATATTTTCTCCGCATTATAAATCAAAAAGTACAAGGTTTAGCGCAAACACTTATTTTATTACATCATAAATAATACTCGAGGAAAGATAAAAGTACCTAAAGGATTGCAAGGAGGATTTTTCTCTTTTGTAGATTTTACAAATATTAGAAATACTTCCAGATTAATTTAAGAACTTTGTGTGGAGTATTAGTTTATAGTAGTGTGTTTAAAGTATATTAGCTGATGAACACCATTGCCTAAGCTAATGCCTAAAATAATACTACTTGAGGAAAGATAAAGTATCTAAAGTATTGCAACGAAAATTTTTCTTTTTCTAGGTTTTAGAAATAAATATTACAAATACAAGTAGTTCCAGATTAAGTTAAAAAAAACTCTATGGAGTAGATTTATTTACAGTGGTGAGTGTATAAAGCGTTAATACATCGATGACGTCATGGATGGTGATTGCCTAAGATATAATATTAAGAACATTGTTGATATTTCTTGTGATAGTCTGTCCTTTTCGGAAAGCATTTTTAGGGTTCCGTACTCAAAGAGTAAAACGGGACCCTATTACTAAAGCTCCGCTGTCCGCCCGTCTGTCTGTCTGTCACCAGACTGTAGCTCACTGATACCGTGATAGTTCCAGTTGAAATTTTCACAGATGATGTATTTCTGTTGCCGCTATAACAACAAATACTATAAACAGAATAAAATAAATATTTTTATTGAAAATGGTACGGAACCCTTCGTGCGCGAGTCCGACTCGCACTTGACCGGTTTTTTATACATACATGACAAAGTCTAAATCTTCTCTCGGCTCTTTCAATGAGCCGGGCCTGTCCCAAAATTTGAAAAATGTGCCCAGTTTGATGTCTTTCTCATTCGTATTTAAAAGACGATATTTCCGTTTCCGTACGTACCGGAAGGCGCAGCGTGGGTACCTTAACCCCCTACAAGGTGGACTGATGACCTGGCGTGGGAATCCACTGGATGCGAGTGGCGCAGGACCGGTCATTGCGGCACTCTTTGGGGGAGGCCTTTGTCCAGCAGTGGACGTCTTTCGGCTGATGTGATGATGATTTCCGCTCCCGTCAAATATCACGGATTGATCGCCACTGAAGCATAATCCTGTGACAAGACACCTCTCACACGTGGATACATTTAAAAAAGTAATTTAATTTCATCTTGAAACCCCATAATTCCTAGTTGATCACATGATCGCGATATCGCGTGATCGCGTGACGTCGTCGCGTGCGCTTTCACTTCAAGTCGGCGCACTTGAGTGCTCAATAAGGCACGCGAAACTGGGGATACCGGGGACTGGAAAAGACAATAAAAAAATTGCATTTATTTCAGATAAAATAATCCATAGATGTTAGTATTACAATAAACTTAAACAACTATGTTATTACCTAAACTTAAGTGCTGAGAAGTCCAGTGCCTGATTAGGGCGCTGTCCCCACTCTCTGCCATGACAACCAGGAGACCGCGTCGGCTAGGGCACACTCTGCGGAGCGTCGCGGCGCAGCGCTTGCATGTTGTCAAATATTATATAGAAAACTCCTGTCTCAGACATAGAAGACATGCACAAAAGGTTCTAAGCGCGCCGGCATCGCAAGTGCTCACCATTAAGGCCCACGTATTATTTGTACCACGTTTTACGTAAAATTTGTATAGTATTATAGACATTTATTTTTAAAATATCCGAATAATTGAACTTAATTACAATACAGAATGTAAACTACGGGTGGAATTGTACAGCAAAGACCCCAATTTATGTATATAACTTTATTAAATCCATAATTTACAAGATACGTGATCAATTTGACTATAAAGTAATTCTAGTCAACAAGAGACAAGTGACGTTCTCACAAACCCTCTTTGAAAGTGTTCAGTATGTTCCTCAATGCTAAGGGTCATGAACTCCCCAATGTGAAGTAAGTCTTTTCTGCACTATGCTTCTCCACCTGATTCGGTCCTTAGCAGCGTGGAGTGCTTCATGCAAGCTGGTATCCTGAGTCAAGCGTATTTGATCGGCCCATCTAGTTGGTCTCCTCCCTCTTGGTCGTTTGCCACCCACCTTGCCGGTAACTATCAGCTGCACCAGGTTCATTCCCTCTTTCAGGGCGATGTGACCAAAATATTCTAGGATTCTTCGCAAACAGACAGTGGAAACCCTTGTCTTTATATAGAGCTCATGAAGGATGGATTCGTTGTTGCGGAACGCAGTCCATTGGATCCGGAGCATGATGAGTAGGTAATGATTAATGATAACATAAGAAACCATATATTTTTTTGCGTTTTATCATAATTTATATAATTTTTTCACGGCTGACTCATCTAGTCTATGTATATCCCAATTAGTAGACAAAGTTAAGCCTTGTTTTACATAAATGATTTGAAAGATGGCTCCAGCCTTTTTCTTGGTTTGTTTGCCTTTAATACCGTGGCAATTTTACTTGCCTTCATAATTTAGTTCAGCTATCTTTGCTTATTTTAAAGACACACGCTACGCTTTTGCTTTCATTAAGAATTTGTGCGTGATTTGCGTTGACTCCAATAATTTAGTTTGGTATCTTCGCTGCTATATCATGCATACGTAACTGTTTAATTGTTTATATTCACTCAGTTTGTTTATATTGTAATTGTACATTTGCTACATATTTGAATAAATAGTCTGTGTTACTTCAATAATCTGAAGTTAATTTTTCAATCGAATATGTATAAAATACCTAACATTGGCTATACCGTGCGTTGATTTAACGACTAAAAGATGGAATTATTGTTTATCTAACACACACGTATACCTATTTAAACACAACGTTGTAACTTTATTCCAGATCTGGTACTGCAACCATTATAAAACACCTAAGTATGATTTTGAAGAAATACCTACACAATTTATGTTTGAAATCTGGAGCCAAACAAACAAAACAATAAAAGCACCTACTCATTTGCTCATAATCCTTACAAGGACCCCAAAACACCGTTATTTTTCAGCGAAAACCTAAATAGAGTTTTAAGTTAATTTTAACAAGGTTTACCCCGCTAATGTACAAAGTTTCTGCGTCGCGTTCTACTTAGCATTATTCGATCGCTATTTGAGACGCGGCTGAACCACCTGAATATAAATGAACATATTTGGGTAGGGTTACTGCACTACCTGTTTACAGTTCTAGTTTAAGTGTTTCCCTACCCAAAGGTTCTGTGGAAGAGATATGGCTTTAAAACGATAAGACGGCCTGTTGTAACCATTATTTTAATAAGCACATTTTTGTAAGATGTAAAGACAAAGTAATAAAGAATATTTATTATTATTATTACTTTTCTAGACAGAAAGTACCTAAGTAAAGCGTTGCAAAAGCCTGATAACCTGGAAAACGTATTGTTGTAGGAACCATGGAAGAGAAAAAGAGCCGTGCAAGACCATCGACCAGTTGGACCGATACAATGAAGGAAGTCTGCAAGGAAAACGTCTATCCGGATGGCCGAAATCAATTGCCTTGGAGAGCGATAATGTGCAAAGCTACGACCTCTCGTGTAGTTACGATCCTCAGTCACGAGAATGCGACGAAGAAGAAGAAGAATTTTGCTAAAATCCTCACTAACTGGACTGGCACGACGACCTAAAATGGGTATTGGCCTCCTACTTATTATACGTGGTAACACGCCGTTTTGCTCGGCTAAATGCCTATAGGTTAAACTCCTCGCCCGCTAGCACCGGTTCCGTGCTAATGCACATCCACTTAAAACAAATCTTTCCAGCATTACTTAGAGCATCCGATAAAGCGTCATCCAGTTGGACGGCTATGGTTGAGGATCATAGTCCCGGCCTACATACTTACTAGACTTACTTACTTACTCCGCTGGCTCAGTGAACCGAAGTGGATATTGACCTCCGATACGCGTTGGCATCAGCGCGCCTTATTCAATGCGAACTCTTCACAGTTTCCTGAGTACAGGGCACGTAGGTTTTTCTCTACTTTATCTTGCTAGCGGTATTAAGGCCATAAGAAGAAATACCATTATCAATATCAAAAAAATAATGGTGACTCAAACGCGCTGGTAGCTTAAAACTTTGATTATAATTTCAGAGAGATGCCTGTTTGAGGACATCCTAAAAGGCTAACTGTAAACATAAGTAACGGCTGAAGTCAGGTATTTGTCTAAAGTCGATATTAATCGCCGTGCATGCCTCTGCCTTGAATAGTTCCGCGTTGGATGTGTTTGCTAATATATTGAGCGCGGGGGCCTATTAAGTGTTGAGAGAATCTAGTTTGGCACCAGCTCAAATCACACATTATCTCCGTTAGTTTTGGATGTATAGATTTATTGGCAATGTTTCGAAACTGTAGCCGAGTGGTCGTGGGTTCAAACCACGC
The DNA here is from genome assembly GCA_963854355.1 of Epinotia brunnichana. Lineage (NCBI taxonomy): Eukaryota > Metazoa > Arthropoda > Insecta > Lepidoptera > Tortricidae > Epinotia > Epinotia brunnichana. Next base: position 28,936,037 of record OY977945.1, read on the forward strand.
CTTGTACCACTGGGTTTTTCAAAAATTGTGTACGAAATATGATAATAGGAAGATGATGATGATTTCGTAAGTTAATTAAACCGGCTCATCACCGTAAAAACGAATTCATTCATTAAAGCGAAAAAACCACTGAGAAGTTTTGTTAGATCAGTTAAGTTAATTAAGCAAGACCAAAATCAGAAACCAAAATCCTGGACATGATAACAACATATTGTTTTGCCATGGGCCGACTTTTACGCGCGCTACTCTATTTGGCGTGGTAGGCCAGCTTTACGTGTACCAGCAGTTTAGAAAACCAGCCCTCAATCCTCAAATTAAAGGCAGATGCTTATCTCATCATCATATCAGCCGAAAGACGTCCACTGCTAGACATAGGCCTCCCCTAAAGATTGTCGAAGTGACCGGTCCTGCGCTACCCGCATCCAGCTGACTCGCGCGACCTATACCAGGTTATCAGTCCACCATCGGTCTACTCACTCTGCGTTTTCCGGTACTACGGTATTTTTATCTATATTACCTATATTATAAACCACGATTATTACCCAACTGTCGCCCAACATAAATCCGGCGCACTTGTCGCCCGTCCCCAGAATTGGCGCCTGTTTGTCGTATTTGTTCATTTCGGTGAACATTCGGATGCAAGCTGCATGTATCGCATCCGCGCGCTACGTGCGACTGAATGTTTTATTTAACCGGAACTCCGCGGTTCGCCGTCTTTTGATGTTGATGTATGTTTAACGGGGTTTGTTCGCTATTCAACTAGTTGGCTAATTAAATGAAACAAATGAAGAGTTGGTTTTTGCTGAAAATGCGTTTTAGAGTATTTTGACGCCAAGAAAATATGTATAACTGGCGTATGTGTGATAGACATAATTTAAGAATAATGAAATTTCACTCATGGCCTAATGTAGGCTGTTGTAGTAACGTTCCAAACGTGCGTTAGGACAATTTAACTGTCATTTTTCCATATAAAAAGTGACAATTAGATCTACTTGACTTGCATACAATGCGTTACGTAATCGACCTGTGGAGGGGTGATCATGTAACTTTTCGAATGCACGTTAGAATTACTTAACTGTCATTTCTCCATACAAAATATTGACATTTAGATCTAACTGACGCACGTACAATGCGTTACGTTGTAGATAAGCAGCAGGTCGATCACGTAACGCATTGTACGCGCGTCAGGTAGATCTAAATGTCAAATATTATATGGAAAAATGACAGTTGGATTGTCCTAACGCGCGTTCGGAACGTTACGTGATTACCCCTCTGGTCCATCACGTAACGCATTGCACGCGCGTCAGGTAAATCTAAATGTCATTTTTTATATGCAAAAATGACAGTTAAATTGTCCTAATGCGCGCTAGGAACGTTACGTGATTACCCCTCAGCTGTTTGCTTGCTTTTATGAAGTATTTTACGAACAAGTATCATAAAAAATAATTTGACAACACCATCTTGATCGTCAGCGTTACCTGTATAAACAAATTATTACGAAGAAATAAATAGTCTTGTAGACTTACTTTAGTGTAAACACTATATACGCTAAAATCAAAAAGACAAGGTGGTTCGATTGCCATACAAAGCGTTATTTGACATTCGCAGGCTAACGGCGTGATATTTAAGAAACTTATGTAACAAACTTTCATCAATTGGCTTCCCATTTGCGCCAAATTCCCCCTTTCCTAGAATAAACTTGTATAAAGTAGATTAATTTGAGAAAAATTGTTTTCCCAAAATATCACGTGACAAACCAATTTCTCAAATTAATGTAGTTTATACAAGTTTATTCTAGGAAAGGGGGAATTTGGCGCAAATGGGAAGCCAATTTATGAAAGTTTGTTACATAAGTTTCTTAAAATATCACGCAGTTAGCCTACGAATGTCAAATAACGTTTTGTATGGCAATCGAACCACCTTAAGTAATGATTTAAAATAATAATTGTGTATCTATGTAAAAAATACTAAAACTCAAGGTTTTCCAGCGTGCAATGGAGCGCAGTGTCTACGGAATGAAGATAATTGGTTGTTTACGAAATACCACACTATGCTCTAGAACTGGACTAGCAGATGTGGGCAAGAAGCCCGTCTTGCTTAAGTGGAACTGGGCCGGCCACGTTTGCCGTATTAATCAACAGATGCGAGCTGATGCAGCTACTTGGTGGTTGTCATGGGTTTTAGACGGCAGTCCGGGCGGTTCCCGGGAGTCCGTCATACCCATCCTGGTTCCAAAGCCAGGCGGGATGTGTAAATGCATTTCCAAACGGAAAAAAAAAAGAGTGGACATAGGCAGCAAGGCAGACCCACGCGGAGATGACTGGAGGGCGTCGTAGTAGAATGCTTGCAATCCGACTGCGCCCCCATTAATGGCAGGGACGGAAACGCCGGAGTGGTTTTAGTGGGTGGACTCCAACTTTATTTAGAGAAGGGGGAGGCCCCTACTCTTTTTAATTGAGTGGGCTGGAGGGTGAGAGTCCCACATACCCCAATTATAGCTTACCAAGGCTGGAGGGATGCGTAAGAGCATTTGCACCCTGTCAACAAAAAAGAAAAGGCGGAGAATGCAAGTGATTGCGGGGGACAGAGGCTAGTGAAAATCCAGAGGAAAGGCCTTTGTCCAGCAGTGGGAAACTACAATAGGCTAACAAAAAATCGAAGTATATTTTTCTAATAACTTTGCAAACGTTAAGAAAGTTATAGAAATTGTTACGGAAGACGGTACCTTCTTACACAAGCGCAAAATAATTTCACATACAGCATGTAGTGAATGATTTACTCACTCCCTAAAATCCCCATAATCAACTTATTGAAACCTCCCAAGGAAACAAATTAAATATTTGCGCAAACTTCCTGGGTCGATGGGCATTCACGGGGTTCACTATAAGCCACTGAATGTATCCAGGCCCGAACAAACAACCGTGTTGTATTATGCTATTTGTTTAAAAGCCGGCTCCAAAAACAGGCCTTTGTCTTCGGCCGAGCAGACGGGCGGTTGATTTAGATTTAGATGTATTTATTTCATAATATAAAAATACAATATAAATTACGCTAAGTTAACTTACACGACTTTATATTACGATCGTCAAATAATTAAACAAAGAATAAAAATCAAATTAAATTAAGTACAAATTATAAATGTCAAGTTGATTTTAATATTTTTAATACAGTTCCTTTAGTTTGATTTTATTTTTATTTCTTCCGACTAAAGTCCCGAAATCCCGAAAAAATTAAAAAAATTCCCGATAATTAGGGTAATTTGATCTGGCAAGCCTACCGGTACCTCAGACGTCCGAGGGTCACCACCCTACTAGATGGCCCGACGATCTTCACGACGACCAAGCTTGTACAATAAATGTTTTCGAATTTAAAATTTCGTGCACGAGAGTAGGTACATACGTAAGTTTTCCTAACCGTAGATTTATTAGTAACTCTATTCTGGCTCTATGAGCTGTAGAAGTCGGTTTTTTTTATTTGTAAGAAGTGACTAGACAAAAAATCTATAATATAATTAACAAACCTGCTCACAAAATTTGACGAGAATCGGTTGAGAAATGCGACCTGTAGAGGAGAATGGATGGACATATGGACAGACACCGGACATACGAACGATTTTCGGCCCATAACTAGGCATATAACTTCTGCTTCGCTCCCTCGTTGGATAAATATCTTGTTCCCGCTCGTCTGCAACGCAGTGTGTGTAAACCTCAGTACACACTGTAACCAAACAACGGGCAACAAGCTTCCGACCGCTGGCCGAGAGCCTTTGTCCGCGGCTACCAGCACATTCGAGAACCTTCTTACAAACTTTATTGTTTCTTCTGGGTGAGAATATCTCCCAGAGAGGTCCAAAGCTACGTTTTCAAAATATTCGACTCCTAGTTGTCAAGCATGCGAGGTTTCAAATATGTGAAGAAAAGAAAAGAAAAAAGTGAGCCCAAAAATAAATATGCGAAGATTGGTCGCATATTTCTGGGCTGTTATTTTGAACGCGCACATTCGCCTCACCTTACCCGCCACGCCTAACGAAACAAGATCTCTGATTACGATTAGCCACTATGAATCGTGGTGTCCAGATTATTAGGGATGACGGGTAAGGTGAAGTTAAAATTAGTAACTGAATAGCCAAGCTGGTGTGAAAGAATCAGTTTGTAGTCATGCTAGAATATGTTTGATCTTATAAATATTAATGAGTTGACAATAGGGAATATTACGCAAAACTCTGCGTAGGGGGCGACACTAGTAGAGTTGGCATTGTATCTCGTTCCCACTTACGTTATTGTCTATGCATGCATCCTTGTCACTCATTTGACAATCAATTGTGCATTTGTGTGTGAGTCCCTATCTTCCTCTACTGGTTTACGGTTTGTGCTAGTGCTGCACTCTGGCGGCAAAACATTGCAGTATTACTCCCTATTATTACAAAACCGTTATTTTTTTATTTTTATATTTCCAAAAATAAATTAACACAGCTTTACACTTTTCACCAGGCGCTGGAAAATTCCGTTTCAATAATAAAGTTGTACCTAGAATTTTAATTATGTTAAATAACTATAAAATATTTAGCCTTGAAAAATTCACATAATTATGGTATCCATCTTCTAAAGGTGGAACTGAAAAGTGTATTTCCTGTGTGATACAGACGTGAGTATAATTTTGTATGTACATCTGGATAAAATCTGGTGGATTTCCGAGCTTTCATCTTTGTCATAGAGACCTCATCTACAATTCACCAACCAAACAAGGGCCGTATGCAGAAGTTACCATACTTCAAAAGTTATCACGGGAAATAAATATTTTAAGCGTAATATAAAAACCAATGGGAGTTACAACTAATTACGCAAAGCCACGGGATTGAAGGGGTAAACATCGTAAAAAATACTCTTTATTAAAATGGCAGAGAAATGCCAGTTTTTACAACTTACCCGAACTTGGGGGTTTTAAGGCAGCCATAAACAGTAACACAAGGCCACAATTTGTAAAGAGCTGCTAATACTCGTTTTGTTTAGAGTGTTCGAATATTTTACTTAGTGATGTTGTCATTCGATTTACCGTTCATTGCTGGACATAGGTGTCCCCCAAAGAGTGCCACAATGGTCGGTCCTGCGCCACCCACATCCAGCGACTCCCGCGACCCTTACCAGCACCTGCAGCAAAACTAGTATAACAATTAAACACGCTTGCAAATATACACGATTGTAATTTAGGTATATAATTATTTCAACAATAACACTTTTTGCATGTAACACGAAACCATATAACACTATTTCTAAGCTTAGTAAAACGTTAAAACAGGGTACGGTTGTCACAAAAGTTTACAACTAGATTTCCCGAACACCTTCAGATGCCGCAAAGAAATGCGCTGGCTCACGCGCTATCCTGACCCCGACGAACAGAACCAACTTTGAAGGGGAAAACTGGTATGGTGAAAAATGGAATTGGGATGAATGAAATGGTTGGATGGATGGATTAATGGGTGAATGATATAACCAAGAGGGAATGCCAAATAAAACTACAGACGGTAGCGTACTGCCTTACAGAATTTAAGGAAAAAATTGGTGGAGTGCAACTGATGAAAAACCTGTCAAGAGTTGAGACCTTCATACCGAGGTTCACTTGAGGTAAGGTAAAGCGTACAGACAATGCTAAGGGTAAAAATATAGTTGCACTCATTAAATTAAAGGTTTTAAAATGAAATCCTAGGCCTTCCTAGCTACGGATAATTAATTTAACTCGTTTTTAAAAGGTGAAAAAAACGTCACAGCATCCGGAGTTCATCAGCCGGAGGTCCGCTCCCGAAGTGGAGTATGCGCAGGGACCCGCGCTCAGACGCAACTTCGGGGGTTCGTTTCAGTTAAGCAGCTAGCGTACGTCACTAACTCCTCTACTCCAGCACAGGCGGTAGCAGAGACAAACGCGGCTCACGGTGTGGTAGAGCTCGTGGCCCGTACCAGAAAGCTACAAAGTAAATACAAAAATGGTAAAACCCACTATACAGTTGACATAACTACAAGCCAAATCTGAACAAAAACGAGCAAAACTTACCCAGCACGCTATCAGGCATCTGGCCTTTCAGAAAAAAAATCCAGTATTACAAAACCTGCGAACTGCCTTGTTCGCAGCGTAAAAACAGCAACTCGACTCCCGCTTGGTATTGAGAGGAGGTTTTTAGTTTAACTTCGATGGCAAGAACTGGTATTAGCCGGAAGAATAAAAATCAAATCTGGTGAAGCAAAGAAATCAGCAAAATATCGTGCTTAAACGACAAAATACACCAACAGACTTCCAAACCTGACAAGGTTCTAGAAGGATCTTGTACGAGATTCAAGTTTTGAATAATTTAAAAAGTAAAAGCCAAAAATCTGCCAGAGTCTCAAAACGACGCGAAACAAAGAAATTTAATTCAGGGCAAAAAAAAAATATATTAATCAAATAAAAACGCCATCTACGAGAAAAACCTGACATCACATAGACAACTGGGAATGCATCTAAATACAACAGACGCATGAAGTGGACCATCAAACGAATTAACTACCAAAAAGGAATACAGATGGCAAAAAAACATAATAGCCAGCAGTGAGTTTTCACTGCACACCGCTATCACAAGACGGCGCGCGAGCTCTCTCGATTTTTCTCGTACTATACGTCTCTTTTTAAGTTTTCTAATAAGCGAGAGACGGATAGTGCGAGAAAAATCGAGAGAGCTCGCGCGCCGTCTTTTGATAGCCGTGCAGGTCACCAGTCCACGGCGTGGGGGTCATCCCACGCTGCGCCAGTACGTGGTCACCACTCGAAATGGTCAATATCAAAACTGAAAAAATTCAGAAAAAAAATATAATCCAAAGTTATGAGGGTTCAAAAAAACGACGAAGCGCTTCGAGAAAAGGTAGGTAGTGCCCCCGCGCTTCGCTTGGCTCGACTTGGCGAACCATCTCAAAAATAAGTGGAACAATTATTTTACAATCAAAGTAATACCAAAAAAACTGTGTTGCATGAGTGCAAAGCCAAGAGTCAATGCGCAAGAAATGTGTGATCATTAGGAACATAACTAGATGGGATTCAAATAAAATTGTTACTTGAAAATGAAAGCCTAAAATTATAACTTAGAGCCGTAAATACGTCTTTATGCACGGCATGGCCTTTGAAGTAATTTCTCAGCCTTTAAAAGGTAACGAACTGTATGTAATTTACTGTATGAAAATTGTTCAGCACAGCAATTAACTTCATTGCCAAATTGCCATGTGAATAACAATTACTTGGTTTTATTTAAAGGTCTTTGAATTAAAGTGAAATTGAGCATAATTAATGTGTCTGTAAATAATATGTAGGTACTTCTAACTATTCAGTTTTTAAAGTTCAGTCAGTATCATATACACGTATACACTTTTCGACCTTATATCTCAGCAATAAGGTCCTAGAATATATATAAATACTGATACCTTACATTCTACGATAGAATTCGTATAAGTGATTGATTTTTGATATGTAGTGAAATCACTGATTTTACTATATCTATTTGAAATATAAAGGATTATGTCCACTTCATCGTTTATAAGCATAACTCTACGTAAGTAATATTGCCGTTTTGAAATACTTGCATGCATATAGCCACGAGTTATAATTGAATGATGCCGCTTTTCACGTTTTATTCCAAATTTTATACCTACTTATAGGAACTAAGAAAATTCTGCTGTTTGAAATGTTTCGGTTACATAACTGAATCACTAAAAATTGTTTCCCAATATCGTTTGTCCGAATTTATTTATTTCCTAAAAGCTGGTTTTCTCCGACATTTTCATGATAATTATAAAACAAACCTAACCTAACCTAATGAATTCTACACGATAAGTACCTATTTAATAAATAATAAATAAATAAATAAATAGCAATTTATTTCAGACATTCATCCATAGGTTAAATCCATTATTTAAAAAAATTAGAAGCCTTTTCGAGAAAATTGGCTTTTTGCCGAAATGAAAATTCGGATAAACGATACAGCTGGAAAATGAAATTTAGTGATTGTAAGGGATAACTCGTGGTATTTAGTTAGTTAATAACGTCATTTCATTCCCGCAATTTTCACGTAGAACCGATGGCCGTTGGGGCGAAAAGGTTCTCGAGTTGCGACTACGTACCGGAAGGCGCGGTGTGGGTAGGCCCCCACACGCCCCACAAGGTGGACTGATGACCTGGTAAAGGTCGCGGTAGTCCGCTGGATTCCGCACGGCAGGACCGGTCACTTTAGGCACTCTTTGGGGGAGGCCTGTGTCCAGCAGTGGACGTCTTTTGGCTGATATGATGATAATGATAATACCCAAAATTATAAAAAAAAAATATTTTTATGGAAATAACCACGTTATCACATTATATATGTTGTGACAATTTAAAAAAGATAAAATAACCGTTGATTGATTATAAGTAAATAATATAACAATGGCCTGACACATTAACCACTGTAGTCCAAAAAACGTTTACTTAAGTACTTAGTACAAAAAGGCTAAAGTATCAAAAAAATGCGACAAAAACTTAACTTTCATAGCGCGACAATAATACCTTAGGGCAGAAAAGGGCCGTGTCAAATAAAAGTGGACGTCATGAGGCTGAGGCTCATGAGAAATGCGTGAATTCATCGCGCCGCGGCCCGGCTGCTCAAAGTGAAAAACAAGTAACTAGGTTTTTGTAAATTAAAAATGGAGAGCAAACAAATATTTTTTAACGACACAATTTGACAATAACATCCATAAATATCCACCCCAGAAATAAGTAACTTCAGATATTTGTTTAGGATATGTGTTTTGTGGTTATTTTGGATTTGCTTGTTTGTGATAAAAATACTTGTATTTTATTTAGATCACTTAGTTACTTGGAGTAACTAAAAATCTTGTGCGCCTCGATACAGAAAATTTGCTTAAAAACAGGTTTATGAAAAAATGCACTTACTTAGTTTGTTTTTTATTTCAAACAGCCGCGGCTGTCCGGCGGGGTAGCGCGGTCACGTGACTTGAATACATGCCATACTCACAGCCCGACGCCAGATGACGAGTTCTCTTGAGGTATGGGTGCAACGGAAAGTAAATATTGTCTTTGGGCAGTTTTGCCTTTATCAGTGTCTACTGATACACAGTAACAGTATAAGGTAATGTAGCGTAATAATAATTAACTTTCCAAATCAAAGTTTTAACCGACTTAAGTCAATAGCCAAATCGCTGCAAGTTTGCCTATAAAATTTGAAGAGTTCCCTCGATTTCTCCAGGATCCCATCATCAGAACTGGATTTTGGTGACAACGGGACCAATCTGGAAGAATAAGCTTTCAAACAATGAAAAAAAATTCAAATCGGTTCATAAATTACCAATTTATCGCGTAACAAACACACATAAAAAATTACAGACGAATTGAGAACCTCCTCCTTTTTACAAGCTTTATATTAACTTGCACTGTTCGTATGTATGTAAATATGTAAGTATGTAAGTTGTCCGTCAAAATTTGCAATCCATTTTTCAGTCACTTCCCGTTATCCAATTGAGCTGAAATTTTGCAAGCATATGTATATCGCATGAAAATGCAATATTATGATGACTTGGAGCTGATCTGATGCTGGAGCTGGAAGGTGGCCACAGGAACTCCGCAAACCGAAAAATACCGGTATTCTATTTTAACGGTATGACGTCATATCGGTTGTCAAATAGCGGTTTCGGTAGCGGAACCTTTATATTTTGCTACCGAAATATAAAGGTACCTTTATTTTTTCCGGTACCGTAACCGCTATTTAAAGGTACCGATATATCGACTTTGGCCTGGGGTTGTTGCCTAACCGCCGGCTAAGGGTCTGCTGTTTTGTCTTTTAGTCTTTAAATGTTTAGTAGCCAATGCTTCCTAACCTTTATAATATAACCTTTATAATACCGGTATTATAAAGGTTACGGTATCGTTTTAAACTGGTACCGCTAAACGTTATTTCAAAACGGTTACGGTACCGTTATGTTCACGCGGCGCGCATAACCTTTACGACATAACGGTACCTTAATGTAATACCGGTATAACCGTAAACAAAAACAGTCCCTGGATGGTATGCAGAAAAGTACAGTCGGCAATAAAAGCTTGTACCAAAAATTAAATATTTGACAGAAACTTATTTTGGAGTCGATTTAAAATATACCACTGATACACAGGACAGTCTTGTCCGCTGCTAGGTGAATCAGTATACTCGTACGTCTTCATTTCAATGAGTTTCCGTGCAATAAAATTGGGTCTACTGCACAAATATATATACTGATAGTACACCGAATCGGAAGGAAATGCGGCCAAATACAGTGAGGTATATAAAGATGTGTGTAAATTATTTAAAACATATTAAAATTAAATACACAATATGTAAATATCGGTTACCTTGGTTCTGCTGAGGGTAGCCTCATTTCTGATGCGATCACGCAGAGAAACTCCCAACATAGCCCTCTCCATTGCCCTTTGGCCGATATAGCCCGCCAAATCGCTAAACTTAAGTGGCAGTGGGCTGGGCACATTGCACGTAGAACTGATATGGCCGTTGGGGCGGAAAGGTTCTCGAGTGGCGACCACGTACTGGAAGGCGCGGCGTTGGTAGGCCTCTCACAAGGTGGACTGATGACCTGGCAAAGGTCGCGGGAGTCCGCTGGATGCGGGAGGCACAGGACCGGTCACTTTGGAACTCTTTCTATGTCCAGCAGTGGACGTCTTTCGGCTGATATGGTGATGATGATGATGAATATGTAAACTGTGTTGCAATAAATAAGTGAGCACACATATAAACTTTCTAGGTAGTTATAAAAATTAATATTTCGCTTGGATTGTTGTCCGTTGTACAGACCGCAGCAGAAGTAGCTAAGCGGGCCGGGTGTTTAAAATTACCTACACACGCTCTTAATTTCTTAAGAATAAAGTCATGTGCATGTTCACAACGAACACTCAAAAGCCTAGAATCCATGTGAAACGAATGAATGTAACTCATGCATCAGCATTCATTCGCTCTCATTCACTCTCTTCAAAAATAACCTGTCAACTCGCTGTATGTGCTCCATATATTTTATTCGTTTTTATTTAATAAAAGTGATCAATTCAACAAAAAAAATATTTTATTTATGTTCGTCACGAACATAAATTGGTGCCGAAACCAGGGAGGAGAATCTTAAATGGGATTCCCCCATACCAGCACAATTGCTTAAAGCATGGCAAGCTTTTTATAGGAACTTGATATCAATGCCTGATATATCAGTCATTGATCAATTCAACAAAAAAAATATTTTATTTATGTTCGTCACGAACATAAATTGGTGCCGAAACAAAATATCTGCTAGGGCATTTCTGTTCGAAGTGCAATAGTGCGGTATATAACCACTAAAAGTGAATCACGAACAATTTAAGTGTTTCGGCTAATACTGCGGACCAAAAGTGTGCGTAATCGATATTCGTCAATATTTTCATACGAATTATTGCCACACTCGTCTGCATTTTCAATTTTCGCGACGCAAAATTGGAAGAAAACGGCCGCCATTTTTTTTCTCTCACGGTTGGTATCGAAGCACGCCGCCGGCTGCATCGTGATTCGTATGAACATAGCCGCAGAACAACACAGTGATTTCCGCCAAGAACTATTCTCTGCATTCATTCACCACAGACCAAGAAACTGTCATCTGTCATTGTCAAGCTAACCTTAAAACAACCAAAACATGCCTAATGAACGGAAATTAAAAGCGCAGATTGCACAATGCAGAGGATCGCTTACAAAGGCAGAAAACTTCTGGCAGGAGCAGCAAAACGGGCCTTTTGACAAAGAGGCAATTTCATCGCGGTTACGACAAATCGACAACGTGTTAACAAGATACAACAATCTGTCGCTAGAGCTGCAGCTACTGGACGAGCCAGACGAGGAAGATTCTGAGGGCGAGTTCAAGGACACCTTCGTGGGCGACGGGTTCGAGGATCGCGCCCTCGCGATATCGTCTAAACTGCGGAGCTTGCTAAACACTCGTCAGCAAGCGTCAGACTGCGTAAACGGAAACCGGTGCAGTGCTAGTGTTGTTTTGCCGCAGATGGAAATCCCAGTGTATGATGGTAGGGACTACACGCAGTATCAAACATTCATTGAACTCTTTAGTGCCATGATACACAATAACGTAAAGCTAGAATCAATTCAAACATTATTCTATTTAAGAAAGTTTTTAAAAGGTGAACCCTTATCACTGATTGAAGGGCTCCCCATTATAGGGGAATCATATGAAAAAGCATTAGAATTGTTAAAAAATAGATATGATAACAAGTTCTTGATAATAACTAACCATGTTCAAGCATTGTTGGATATCCAACCAATCGTAAGGAGTTCTGCCAGCAATTTAAGAGAATTAATTTCACAATCTCGCCAACACTTAGGGGCTTTGAAAACTCTAGGGCAGGCAACTGATAGCTGGGACATGGTCATTCTACCTATTCTGCTGCGAAAAATCGACCAATTTTCCTGTCGAACATATCATAGCGAGCGAGACAGTACGAAGCTGCCAACATTAGAAGATTTCTTTACCTTCAGGGAAAGAAGAGCCAGCAGCTTCGAGGAGAGCCAAAAAAGTGAAGGTAAGACATATACCCATTTTACCAGTAATGTGTCAAAAAACAAAGTGTCAAATTTTGCAAGCAAATTAGTATCCTCTTGTAAATTTTGTAATTCTGAGTCACATAAATTATTCAAATGCACAAAATTTGAAGCCTTGTCCTCTCAGGAAAGGTTTGAATTTGCAACCACTAAAAATTTATGCAAGATATGCTTAGGAATGCACAGTAACAAGTGTCACTTTCATTTCAAGTGTTCTCAGTGTAGTAGCAAGGAGCACAATACCTTATTGCACTGTGAACAAAACAAAACAAAAGCTTCATTGCACAGTGGTGTTAATAATACAGTTTTACTGCCAACAATTAAGGCGAAGATCCTCAGCCAAGACGGAAAGTCACACATAATTGCTCGGGAGCTGGTCGACTCTGGTAGTCATGTAAACTTTTTAACATCCAATCTGGCCAATTCATTACAGTTGAAGCTTTTCAACAATGATCTAAACATAACTGCTTTAGGCAATCAAACAAACACAACTTCAAAATCAGCTGTTGTCAATTTTATGTCACTCAAAAATGACTATGAGTGTCAAGTGACATGTTCCATCGTGAACCAAATCACAACACAGCTGCCTCAGCAGGCAATTAATTTGCAGAATGTGATCATTCCGGACTCTGTGGTACTCGCAGACGATGAATTTTATACTCCGGGTGACATTTCCTTTTTGCTATCTGCTGATGTGTTTTTTAAAATACTGTTACCTAACAAAGTCAAGCTCCAAAATAGTGATCTCTATTTAATGGACACAGAGTTTGGCTCGATATTGTCAGGTGAAATAAAAACAAAAAGTCCATCTTTCAAAAGCAATCTTGTAGCAATGCATGCCGCTTCAAGTAGCACCGAGTATAGTGTCGATCACCTCCTGCAAAAGTTTTGGGAAACTGAACTAGTTCCTGAAACGAAATTGGAGGTTACAGTAAAGCAGGCCACCTGCGAAGCCGAATTTAAAAATACGGTACAGCTCAGCAGCGAGTTTCAGGTGTCCCTTCCGCTTCAATTACCAATAGATCAGCTTAACTTAGGCAACACATTCCCCATTGCATCGAAAATATTATGCTCTATAGAAAAAAGATTAGCTAAGGATGAGCAACTAAATAAACAATATAAAGACTTCTTAGATGAATATATTGAGTTAGGTCATGCAAAGGTCATACCATTAAAGGATGCCAATATTGAAAAGATGTATTTCATGCAACATTTACCTGTCATAAGAAAAGATAGAAAAACAAATCAGGTTAGGATTGTTTTCAATGGCAACACAAAAGCTAGTTCTCATCATAACAGCTTAAATGAAGTTCTTTTAAATGGACCCAAGGTGCAAAAAGACCTGTTTGACATATTAATTTTATTCAGGTCACACAAATATGTACTTTTAACAGATATAAGGCATATGTACAGAGCAATAAAAATAGACCCATCTCAAAGGCATCTGCAAAACATTTTATGGAGGGATGAGTGTAATCACAAAATTATTCTCCAATTACAGACCTTGACATACGGGCTCAAAAGTTCCAGTTACCAAGCCACCAGATGCCTCGAGGAGCTTGCAGAGCGTAATGCAGCTGAGATGCCGTTAGCAGCAGATATAATCCGCACAGCTATGTATGTAGACGATGCTCTTTTTGGAGCCCAAACAATTGAAAAAGCACTTGAGGTAAGAGATCAGTTTATATCTTTGCTTGATAAAGCCAACTTTCACTTGCACAAATGGGCTGCAAATGATCAAAGACTCTTAACGGGCATACCAGCTGACAAGCAGCACTTTGAAGAACGCACGCTTTGCCAAGAAAGCTTAACAATGAAAGCTTTAGGAGTGTCATATGATGTTAGCAACGATGTTTTAAAAGTAAGTTGTCCTACGAGACATGTAGAGTCATGGAGCAAGAGGGCTATCCTAAGTGTTTTCGGGTCTTTCTTCGATCCTCTAGGGCTGGCAGGACCCATTATAGTGCGGGCTAAGGAATTTTTACAAAAAGTATGGAAGGAGAATCTTAAATGGGATTCCCCCATACCAGCACAATTGCTTAAAGCATGGCAAGCTTTTTATAGGAACTTGATATCAATGCCTGATATATCAGTCAACAGAAATTTGAACATATGTAATGCTCAAAGCATAGAAATATTTAGGTTCTGTGATGCATCCAATATTGCATATGGATGTTGCATTTATATAAGAGTTATTCATAATGGCAATGTAACAGTTACACTATTGTGTTCAAAGTCTAGAATTTCACCTGTAAAAAATACTTTAACGGCCCCAAAACTTGAACTCAACTCTGCACTTTTATTGGCAAAATTGTATAACAAAGTAATGACAGTGTATTCTAAAATCTAATTTCAAGGAAAATACTTGTTTTCAGACTCACAAGTAGTCTTATGTTGGTTAAAGTCGAAAAGAAATACTATACCTGTCTATGTCAAAAATAGAGTGAATGTTATCAACTCTATTACATCAAATAGTGACTGGTTCCACATAGATGGAGTATCCAATCCTGCTGACTGCTTATCTCGGGGCTGTGATCCTGCTGATCTGCTAAATAACAACTTATGGTGGTGCGGGCCTCCTCAGATTTCCTTGCCTAATTATAAGCCGCTGCCATTTTCGGTTTCATGCAATCATATGCTATGTGAGGAGCAGCCAGCCACGCATGAGCAGGCAGTGAAGTTGGGTGTAAATGAGCCATCAATATTTAGGCAATATTCGTCCTGGTTCAAAATGCAAAGAATATTTTCTTGGATATTGCGATTTAAATATAACTGTAAAAACAGAATAAATAAACTCACAGGGAAACTGTTTCTAAAAGAATTAAAAAATGCTCGATATAAAATAATATCTGTCATTCAGAATATATATTTCCATGAGGAAATAAAAAATGTAAAAAATAATTTAAATATTAAATCGAATTTAAAAAGCCTAGCTCCATTCATAGATGGCAATAGTGTAATGAGAGTAAGTGGTCGTCTACAAAACTCATCAATACCGTATTCTCAAAAATATCCGGTCATTCTACCAAACAAAATGTCATGTAACAGATATAGTTATACAAGACGAGCACTTAAACTCAATGCATGCTGGGTTAAAATTAATGATGTGCAACTTGGCCCAAAAATATTGGATTGTAAATTGCAGCAGAGAAGTTAAACGAATAATAAACAAATGCATTAAATGTTACAGATTTAAGGCCAAGTGCGCTTCTCAGTTAATGGGCTCATTACCTTCTGATAGAGTAAATGAAGCCAAAATATTTAGTATAGTCGGCATAGATTACTGTGGTGCCTTTCAAATAAAGCAATCTTCGTTGCGACGAAGTGTCATCACCAAAGGCTATGTTGCTGTATTTGTGTGCTTCGTCACCAAAGCAGTTCACTTAGAACTTGTGTCTGATATGACATCGCAATGCTTCCTTGCAGCATTAAAAAGATTTATCGCACGGCGCGGAGTGCCCAATACAATACATTGCGATAATGCTAAAACATTTAAAGAAGCTAACAATATATTAAGAGAATTGTACTTACTTAACAAGTCGAATGAACATTTAACCTTAATAAATAATTTTGCTACTTCCAAAGGTACTGACTTTAAATACATACCCTGTTATTCCCCGACCTTTGGAGGGATTTGGGAAAGTTCAGTGAAAAGCTTTAAGTATCATTTCAAAAGAATAGTAGGACTTAGTTTATTCACATATGAAGAATTCAATACGATTATAATTAGCATCGAAGGCATTCTCAATTCAAGGCCTATAACAGAAATGTCCAAGGATAGCTCAGATTTTTCTATATTAACGCCGGGCCATTTTCTTATAGGCAGACCTTTAACAGCTGTACCAGAGCCTGACATATCGTCCATTCCTACAAACAGGCTTCGTTTCTGGAGACGCTGCACACAAATACAGCAGCATTTTTGGAAAGCCTGGCATAGGCAGTATCTATCCCAGCTCAATAGCCGTTCTAAATGGCATAATAGCCAAGAAAACATAACTGAAGGAAACCTAGTACTTTTACGCGACGACAATACTGCGCCATTGCACTGGCCTACAGGCAGAGTCGTTAAGGTTTACAAAGGGCCAGATCAAAAAGTGAGAGTAGCAGATATTAAAACTCCTGCTGGCACCACGACTCGTAGAGCTATAAATAAACTATGTTTACTTCCTATAGATCTATGAATAGAATGTTGTAAAATGTAATATTTTAAGTAAAACATGCTGTATATTGTACATATAATATAAGTTTTATTTAGTACTAAGTCGTTAGTACAAACAAATGTTAGTTAACTATGATATATGTCTAGATAGACATAAAATGAACATTGTACCTTTTCTATTTAACTTGAAAATAAGTTTAAAACCCGCCTCTCGGGAATATGTTCACAACGAACACTCAAAAGCCTAGAATCCATGTGAAACGAATGAATGTAAATCATGCATCAGCATTCATTCGCTCTCATTCACTCTCTTCAAAAATAACCTGTCAACTCGCTGTATGTGCTCCATATATTTTATTCGTTTTTATTTAATAAAAGTGATCAATTCAACAAAAAAAATATTTTATTTATGTTCGTCACGAACAGTGCAGATTATTTTGAAGACCCGCCCCGCTTAGCTACTTCTGCTGCTGACTGTACTACGTCCATTGTTTCGGACCATGTCGATTAGTTAATTCAATTCAAATCAATTATTTTTATTTCAGACAAGGTCCATACACATTTGTTAGTAAAAAATAATTAACTTATGACTAAATGAGTGTTTTAA
Organism: Epinotia brunnichana; assembly: GCA_963854355.1. Classification (NCBI taxonomy): domain Eukaryota; kingdom Metazoa; phylum Arthropoda; class Insecta; order Lepidoptera; family Tortricidae; genus Epinotia; species Epinotia brunnichana. The sequence continues at coordinate 28,953,425 of OY977945.1, forward strand.
TACTTAGGGTTTTGAATACTCGTGCGCGCGTCTTTACCTGCACACATGCATGGACGTCCAGCGGGCTAGCAAAGGACTGTCCCAGCGGTAAGCGAACACGCTCAGGATGCTGTTGGGAATAGAGCATTCATTTAAATATTGGCTCAATTCTACTTCAAACTCAAGCAAGCAATCTTCTTAAGCAGTCTTCATCATCATGATTATCATATCAGCCGAAAATTGTCCACTGCTGGACATAAACCTCCCCCAAAGAGTGCCACAATGGCCGGTCCTGCACCACCCACATCCAGCGGACTCCCGAGACATTTACCAGGTCATCAGTCCACCTTGTGGGGGGGCCAACCCACGCTGCGCCTTCCGGTACGTAGTCGCCACTCGAGAACCTTTCCGCCCCAACGGCCATCGGTTCTACGTGCAATGTGCCTTATTTTATTTATTTAAATCTAATTTATTGCCCTTTGAGTGACTTTGAGCCTTCTTATGAGGCACATAGTAAGCGACCACGTTAAGCAGCGTGGTTAATCCAACAGTCAAGGTAATACGTGATAACGTGACTTGAATTATCGTCGCGATACACACGACCCGACCCGGTCGGGCGTTTTTTGCCGGACATTAAGGCGCCGTAGGTTCAGCGAAGTTAAGCAAACAGAGCTATTGAAATAATATAATGCGTTTGTTTATAATAATTATGGTTTAAAAAAATACGCATAGTTATCTTGAGGCTTTTCTGCAGGGGGATTCGAAACATGATTAAACAATTTTCGCTCGATAGAAAAAAATCACGAACATCATAGGTCTAAAATACACTTATAAACATTTGTAACCAATTATGCACAAAAGCTTAACATATTAAAATTGATTTTAAAAATCAGCAATATCATGTTTGAGGGAACTTGGTGATTACTTTTATTTAATTAAACGCACAAAAAAAATTATTTAAGCCATAAATTTTGTATTGAACTTGGCTAGTTGGCTCTCCTTTTTACATTTATGTTTTTGGTGGGATTTTATTTAGCAGAGGCATTTTAAGTTTTATGAATAAGGGTGTAAGTGGTCAAATAATATCAGTCACTATCACACGCAAAATTGGCGCATCTACGTCGAGTTGCGGAAACCCAGCCCGCGTGCAACCTATCTGTCACTATATCGGTCGACCTGTGTGTAATGTGCATTATTCTACCCCTGGTCACGCCATCATACTCACAAAGGGTGTAAAGTTATATGCGCCCCCTGGGTCACTAGCTACTAGCAATACTAAAAAGCTTTTCCCGGAGACGCAAGAGCTTTGATAAAGTAAGGAGCCGTAGCTAAGACAATGGCACCGAGACAAATATGAGCTTTCTGTTTTATTTTAAACAAAGGAGATTAAAAGTGCAAAATTAACAAACGGGTAAAACAATAACGCTTTTATGTTGATAGTGCGAATTGGAGCGTTAATTAACTTACTTCATCACTTCTGAAGATGTAGTTTATTTTTTATTGTGTTATATGTAAGGAAATTCGCGAAACCTGTACTTTGAAAAAAGCGAGCGAAGCGATCGTAGTTCTGCGTTTCAGCTTGGGCAAAAACTCTTTCGTATGTAAGACGTCTTTCCGGCTGTTGTCCTGTATAGAGGGGTAATCACGTAACATTCCGAACGCGCGTCGGTACAATTTAACTGTCAATTTTCCATATAAAAAGTGACATTTAGACCTACCCGACGATCGTACAATGCGTTACGTGATCGACCAGTAGGTCACATTTCCCACCCTTTCTCGTGAAATTTTGTGAGCAGTTTCAATAATTATACAGGTTTTTTTTGTCGATTTAGTTTGCGATATTTAATTATTTTTTTATAAAACAGAGAAGTGCGAGTCGGACTCGCCCACCGAGGGTTCCGTACAAAATTACAAATGTGAAGTTTTCAGATTTTTGCTGTAGGTACTTGTAGTATAAGAATATATTACTTGCCAAATTTCATAGTTCTAGGTTAACGGAAAGTACCCTTTGAATTTTTTTCTTGAGAGTGTCAAAATAATATATACGTTTTTTGCGGCATAAACGGTCGTATATATTTTTGACGTTAACTTAGAAGTTTAATTTGTTTACAACTTCAAGGGACTGTAAATTTAAGTATATGGTTCTAATTTCAACGTAATACCTCTACGCGTGTTCAAGATAAAGGGTCTTGACAGACAGACAGACGGACCACAAAGTCTATATATAATAAGAGTTGCGTGTTTTTCCTTTTGAGGTACGGAACCCTAAAAATTAGGATACTATATTTTATAACGCAGCTTCTTCTGAGCTCTTTTCAATAGGTTGACGGAGCAGCTCGGACAGTTTGTATAAAATAAATTGTTATGCAATCAAGTACAGTAAGCCATGAAAGTGACGTTACCACTTTTAGTCTATTCGTCCCTGGGCGACCGAGCTCTGCTCGGGTGAAAATAGACAAAATACGCATAAAACGAATTATCCCAGCCATGAGACCCAGCTAGATCGATATTAGGCCCCTTTAAATTCTTACATTCCAAATTTCATTGAAATCGTTAGAGCCGTTTTCGAGAACGTGATTACAAATATATATAGGTATATATATATTTATATACAAATATTGTTCGTTTAATAGCATAGGATTTGTACGGTTTAAAGGGTCCTTCGGATTACTGACTTCTGACTTATTTTTAACAGACTTCAAAAAACATGTAATTTTTTACTATCAATAAATTATGAATATGAGTACTGTACAGTCGCCATCACATACATCGGAGCAAACAAGCACGTCACAAACATCGGAACACACCTCTATTTTCAAGGCATTAGGGTGCATGTGCCGATATTTTTAAACACCTATAGTGTACCTATGTATGTGATGGCGACTGTACACGCGTGCCCAACTAAACCATCCCTCTATGTATATTCATTCCAAAAATGTCTCTTACTTTCCCCACTTTTATGTTACCGTTGTCATCGTGAAAAAATGTATTCAATAATAAATTGTACCAAAGGAATACTTAGAAAGGCCTCTTTAGAAATAATGTATTCTGTTCAGGGGACGCCCAACAATTTTTGATTATTCTGAGTGAACGGAATTGATGATAACTTTGATAGACAGCCTGAATGTGTGGGCGGTGACGATATGTGCTGCTTCGTATTCGACCCGCGACTGGCAATACGGGTTAAGAAACGCCAATAGAACATACGTTAAAACAAGCGTACAGTGGCAGAAATGAAAGCGGTTTTTTTATTACGAACCGCCTTTTTTAACATGTCATAATTTAATAACATTAGCAGACAATCTTACACAAATTCGAACTAGCTCCATAATAAGCTTAAGGTGGTTCGATTGCCATACAAAACGTCATTTGACATTCGCAGGCTAACGACGTGATATTTTAAGAAACTTATGTAACAAACTTTCATAAATTGGCTTCCCATTTGCGCCAAATTCCCCCTTTCCTAGAATAAACTTGTATAAACTAGATTAATTTGAGAAATTGGTTTGGGACGTGATATTTTGGGAAAACTATTTTTCTCAAATTAATCTAGTTTATACAAGTTTATTCTAGGTAAGGGGGAATTTGGCGCAAATGGGAAGCTATTTGAAGAAAGTTTGTTACATAAGTTTCTTAAAATATCACGCAGTTAGTCTGCGAATGTCAAATAACGCTTTGTATGGCAATCGAACCACCTTAACTAATAATAAGGCTTGTGAGATATCCCATTCCATATAACATTAGATTTTAACTGACAGATTCGTCTACGTTTTTTCGTTAAGGTATCTAAAATATCGAAGGGAAATATCGTAGATGCCTACTAGTTTTAATATTTCGATCATTAAGTTTGTTACAGACCTACTCATTGTTTTTCGGTAGAAAACGGTTTTCCTTGAAATTGCACGACGACTAATAGATACACGATTTTTCTAATCTTATAAGACGAATACTTAAATACATAGAGAACAGTTACGACAAGACAATTTTTTTTTGTATAAGGATGATTGTTAACACCTTAATGAACACAACTCCAAACGCAATAGAATTACGCATGGTCTACGTGTATCAATCAACGTGTTAACTCTTCTGACGAAATTGAACTAAAAAAAAGAATAATGGAAAAAGGTTTGGTATTGTTTGTAAGTAAAGTCCCTTTTACATGTCGCTTGAGTAACAAATTTTAATTGAACGAGCGAGCGAAGCGAGAGAAGTTTAGTTCAGTTTCAGGTTGGGCAATTTTTTTTTCGTATTTTCTGTCGACGGCTATTCTCTTTCTACAGGTCGCATTTTTCAACCTATTCTCGTGAATGTCGTGTTTTGTGAGCAGGTTCAAGCACTATATTGTTTTTTTATTCGTCGAATTCGTTTTTCAAAATTGAAAATAAAAATGAAGAAAGACCGGCTAGCGAGTTCTACAAGTCACAGAGGCACTAGTTGTTGCCTATATTAGAACAGGTTACAACAATACAATATAGCATAGCCTTTCTTATGTTTTTTAGGGTTCCGTACTCAAAGAGTAAAACGGGACCCTATTACTAAGACTTCGCTGTCCGTCCGTCCGTCCGTCCGTCTGTCTGTCACCAGGCTGTATCTCACTGATACCGTGATAGTTCCAGCTGAAAATTTCACAGATTATGTATTTCTGTTGCCGCTATAACAACAAATACTAAAGACAAAATAAAATAAATATTTTTATTGATAATGGTACGGAACCGTTCGTGTGCGAGTCCGACTCGCACTATGCCGGTTTTTTTTTACTGTAGGTATGCAACTTTTAGTTAGAGACTAAATGCGGCATTACAGTGTATATGTCCGTTCAGCCTTAGCTCACGTCTCTGACGGATGAACTCTGAAGACGTATCGGCAGCGTTGACAAACGATTCCGCTGTGACGGACGCACGCACGACGAGTTACATCGCTGTATTATCATAAAACGTAAGTCCAACACGACGTAGTTTGAATAAGAAGAGCACAATTGACGAATTTTCTGACAACTTGGTAAAGTAGGTGAAATAATATGAAATTCTTATTTTCTTCAAGACTTTGCACCCATAAAAAATCATTTCGTTGAATAATTTTTCGTACACCTACTTTTCGTTTCGCATATGTAATTTTCCTTTCTGAAGCTATAAACTGTTGACTTTTCCGGACTAATAAAAACATTGAAAAGAGCATACCTATTTGTTTGTATCTGTTGTTTTATAGCAACGGATTTAAGCGGGGGTAAATTGAGAAAAACTGAAAATCGATTTAAAGGTAGGTAGTCAATGTTTATATTTCTTCATAGTTATATTATCATCAATATTAAGAGGGCCTGGTCCTCTGTCGTTGCAGCATTCTCCATTCGAGTCTATCTTGGGCTCTCGTCTTTACTTCTTGGTATGTGTGGCTACAGCACCATTCCTTCATCTGTGTCATGTATGGTATTCTGGGCCTTCCTCTCCCTCTCGTTCCATCTATTTTGCCTTCCAGGATAATAACGTTATATAAACTAAACGTAGTTATATTAACTAAATAGAAACATTGGAATATATGAGATGGATGAAAGGTCATCAATCATCAACCCTTTAATCAATACGAATACGAATATTATTTATAAAGAAGAAAAAACCGAGATTGTAAAGTTTGTATGTACGTTGATTTCCGGAACTGATCCGATTTAAAAAAAATGTGACTCAAGCTTATAAAAAACTATTAATAAACAATTTTTATCTTATGTATTTAGTCTGTTATCTAAACTAATCTATACTAATATTTTAAAGAGGAAAAGTCTATGAGATTGTAATTTTGGAATGTATTAAATAGAAATAGAAATAGAAAAAACTTTATTGTTTAACCGTGTTACATAGATGGTATTTTATACAAGTGTTAGGTCCCAACGGTTACCCATTTCGGGTGTACAATATTAACTTAAAACTAAGGAAAACAAAACGAATATATAACACAATCATTTTCTTTAAGATGAAAATTCAAAAAAATATTTTAAGGAATAGAAACCATTCTTATTTAACCATGTTTTTAGATTACGTTTAAATTTTACGTCATCCAACATTTTTATTTCGTTAGGAAACTGATTAAAAACTCGAATGGCACTAATAAATGTGCTTTTATCGTAAGTTTTATTTTTTACCAAAGGCAATGTTAAATTGTACCTATATTGACTACGTATATTATTGCGTTGGGAGGCTAGTGTTGTGAAGTAATCTTTGTTACTTTTTACAAAGTTACAGAGCTCATAAATATAAATGCTAGTTAATGTTAGAAAACCTTGCCCTTTAAAAATATTTCGGAGTGATTGCCTGTTGTTCATGCGAAAGATAATTCTCAAGCACCTTTTTTGCAAAACAAAGGTGGACTGTACGTCTGTCGAGTTACCCCAGTATATTACACCATAAGTCAATAAGGAGTATATATATTTAATATTGTAGAATGTACTTTCCGGATGTTTATAGGTTATATGTTACCCCCCGGGTTTGCCTGCGTTCTTTGCAATACGCAGACAAAACCGCGAGGGCATCAGGTCCATTCCACCGCAGGTGGAAGAATTTTTGAAATCGGATCGGATTACAAAATTAAAATCTCACTTTGTAGCGTGTTTTAAGTAGTTCCTTCGATAAATTAGCTAGTGTTCAGGAGACTTACCTCGAACTCATCCGTCGCTCGGTAGTGGTGTTCTGGGGGCCCACTGGTGCTGTATTTCCTCACAGGCCGCTAGAGCCTGGATTTGAGTAGTTTTCGCGTGTTGCGTTTCGGTTTTTGGAAGTTTGAAAGGGTTTTTGAAGCTCAAGCAAACTCAGTGCGAGCTGTAACGATGCGCGGTAAAAACGGCGATAGCCATGTAAGGCATAGTGTTGCTAGCTTTCGGAAAAGCGTTTAATTTCGTCTCCGTCAAACTAGCTTTATGATTTAATATCAATCGATTTCGAAATTAAATGAATTACACGTTGTGTTTTGTGCTAGGAACGTATAAATACTGAACACACTTTTTCTTCTTTATAATATTTATTAGCATTAACAGTAACATTACATTAATAGTAACATACCAAATGCATCATCATCATCATCATCATCATCATATCAGCCGAAAGACGTCCACCGCTGGACATAGGCCTCCCCCAAAGAGTGCCACAATGATCGGTCCTGCGCCACCCGCATCCAGCGGACTCCCGCGACCTTTACCAAGTCATCATCAGTCCACCTTGTGTGGGGCCTACCCACGCTGCGCCTTCCGGTACGTGGTCGCCACTGGAGCACCTTTCCGCCCCAACGGTCATCGGTTCTACGTGCAATGTGCCCCGCCCACTGCCACTTAAGTTTAGCGATTCGGAGGGCTATATCGGTTACCTTGGTTCTGCTGTGGATAGCCTCATTTCTGATGCGATCGCGCAGAGAAACTCCCTGCATAGCTCTCTCCATTGCCCTTTGACTGACTTTGAGCCTTTTAACTAAATGCATAAGACACTAAAATAGTTCATCGCGTAACTGAAAAGGGTTCGCTAACTTGCAAAATATGATCACCACAAATGCATGCAGCTCCGCTCGTATGCAGTTACATCAAAAGTTAATGTCTGTTTGTGTGTGTATCCGGCATTGTGTTCGGTTGGCTGTACAGGTTTGCCTGTTTGCTCTGCTCCGTGGGCCGTAAACCTATTTGCACTTCGGCTGAGATGCTGAATTCGATTTCTCGACGACGAACCTGGCACAGATTACGCCGTTTACAGATGTTTTCCAACCAATCTATCTAAATTAATTTTGTATTAAGCAGTACCGTCTGGAAATGTAAAAATTTCAAATTAAAGGAAAAAGTTAAAAACTAAATGTTCCGAGCTGGATTCGAAACGGCGCCTTAAGGCATCACATGGGCTGTCGCTAGTAACCAACTGAGCTATCGGAACAATACGTCTCGGTCACCAAATCTTTCAATCTGTTTCATCTTACTTACTAAGAAGACTCAGGCTATTTTCGTGTGAATCCGGCTCGGACAATATTTTTTATTTATTTTTCTCTAATGTGAAATTAATACAATCTATCTAAGACGAAATGTGTGTGTGTGTGTGTGTGGCACGGCCCGTGACGCACGCACCAAAAGGACAGGGGGAGGGGGTCAGGCTTGCGCTGGAGTTGTTGAGTGTGTAATAGGGTTAGCAACTCTAATTGTATTATTACTCCAAAAGAAAAAAGGCCAAAAAATATGCCAAATGACGAAAACCCTATTTTCATCAATCCTATCTCAAAAAATTACGTAGATACAACCGTTTTAATATTGCTTAATAGAGAGAGAAAACGCTTGAGACCCGTGACGTCACGGGTCTAGTAAATGCCAATCGTTTCATGTGAAGGTGCACAGGGACAGAGTATCCCCTTCTTAAAACTTTGGATACATAATAGGATTATTAGGTATTACTTTGTGATTATTTATAGTCTTATGTTACTTTTTTCTCCATGTCACTATATTAGTAAAAATTTTTGGAGAAAATTCTACATTATTGATTATTTTAACTAGTGTCACCATCCCTATTATTAGGAGTATTTTAAACATGTCTCAATAAAGTTTAAATTCGAACAAACAATTGTTTTCCTGCGTTATGAGCAAATTCATCCCAGCAGTGGCACTGGCAATTCTGTAACCCAACATTGTCTGTGGTTTACGTAAATCTGTCTCCCGTCAGAGTATTTGATCCGAGATGGACTTTGTTTCATAGTGAATCCTAGATTAGCTGGTGATTGTTTCTGAAACAGCGCGGCAACCATACCTAATTGTGATTCCGCGGCGTCATAAATATCTGCACGTTTCGGAACTATGTCGCTGTTAAAGCTTTAGTACTTTTTGTAGCTATTTTGTTGGCAACTTCACACTTCAATGTTTCGCGCTATTGCGCGTGCAGAGAAAAAACAAGTCTGCGCAGTACATTTATCTCATAATATTTAGTGCCATATAGTCGCTCTCTATAGGCATTATTAGAAAGCTTAAAGTCAAGGCAATGGAAAGGGCGAAGCTGGGAGTTTCTCTGCGTGATCAGAAATGAGGCTAGGTATCCCTAGCAGAACTAAATGAATAAATAAATCAATATTTTGGGACAATCTTACACAAATCGACCCAAACTAAGCAAAGCTTGTAACTAAGGTAACCGATATAGCCCTCCGGATCACTAAGTGGCAGGTGGCGGGGCAAATTGTACGTAGAACCGATCACCGTCGGACGAGAAAGGTTTTCGAGTGGCAACCACGTACCAACAGGTGCAGCATAAGTAGACCCCACACAAGGTGGAATGATGACCTGGTCGATGTGGGTGGCGCGAGACCGGTCATTGTGACATTATTTGGGGAAGGCCTGGACTTCTTTCAGCTGGTATGATGATGATGACTTTGCGATATATAAAACGAAATTGAGCTCATGGATGTGCTCATAAATGAACGTGGTTTCGCAATATTGGCACCATCGTATACAAAGCAGTTTTAAGTAACATGCTACGCAAAACCCACGTCGCTCACTCAATTCGTGGTATCTACCTTGCTTACTTCGCAGACGGTGCTAAAAAGGGCCAACTTTTCAAACTTTCGGCCAATTTTAGGAACGATAATTTTCTGATTCTCGCTCAGCACAACTTTCTCGACCGTGTGGCCACGCATTTTATCGTGTTGTCATGAGACGTAGGTATATTGGGAGCGGGTTTACAGACTTTAAATAGGTTGTGACCCTGCCTGCCATGCTGACGGTCCTGAGTTCAGATCTCAGAAAGGATATATACATACCTAATATTATGAATGTCTGTACGATACCGTACATGCACATATACCTACACATGTGAAATGTAGGTAGGAAAATAAAAATGTTAATAAATTAGTTGATCGTTAACCGCCACACGCAACGCATCCTTGTAATGAACTAGAGAATAGGAGAGTGGAAATACAGATATATTTAAATTGAAGAAGCGCGTTTTCCTTCACCAAGACCTGCGCGATTCATTGGTCCTTCGAAAACAAAGAAAGTGTTGAGGATCATTGCGCGGGCGAGTTTTAGTGCAGTGCGCTAACACGGGTAACGGACCTCGGTGAGGCTCGTGGCCGGCAGGTTGTCGGCATCCGTGAACGTCCAACTCAAATAAAAAAGTGACACGACAACGCAGTGCGTTCATCCAGTGAAGCTTTTCATAGTTTTCCGGCGTTCGGGACGTAGTTTGGGAGCTGTTTGCAGAGTCCAGGCAACGCAACGTCACCAGGGGACAAACAAAGGTCGGCGTGCAGTGCACCCGATTTCATCGCGACGGCGTCCAAGGAACAGTCAGGCGAGCCTAGTTACGAACGGGAATCATTTCTGCAGTGCAGAGACCATCATAGATTGGTTGTGGTGAGCAGAGCTCATTATTTTCGTCAGGCGGCGTAGTTTCGACGCCCGAGCATTTTTTCTGTGTACAGTGTGCATGACTTTAACTGAGCTAAACATTGCTTCGGAATAACTATTTAACGTTCGTACTCAAACGGTAAATTTACCAACGTGCAGTGCTCGTAAGTACCAACATCTTTAATCATAAACATTTAACATTTTACATCGACTTTGTTCGAACATTTAGTGCAGTTTGCGTACATTGTTTGCATTATTGCAAAGACTTAATCAAAGTGAACTTTAAACCTTGTCGTTAGTATCAAGTGATAGTCTGTTAACATTTAACGTACCTACTTTGGAACCTCCAGAACATTCCACGTCATAGGTAGTGCGTGGGTAGTGCCCACATATATAAAAAAAAAGCAATACAACAAATCCATAGTGTACCATTTCGTTGTGCACAAACGAAACGCAGTCTGCAGTACGGCGAGCAGTTTGGCGGAGCCAATCGGAACGTCACGTCGGGAAGCCGTGATTGGTGGTTGCATCGCGCGGCGCTTTAGCGGGTCGCAGGGATTGGTGTATTTTATTGTACATGACTTGAGAAAAATAAGCGAGATTTTGTTGGTTAATCGATTTTGTTCTGCCGACGTTGTATTGTATTGTTTAAAATAATAAACATTGGTTGCGTTAGTGCATAAAAGTGCTAATACTTATTATTATATATTAAATACCGTCTGTACTTAAACTTAAGTGTATCGTCAGAACAAAGAATGTCGGAGGATTTAAAGCGTCTTGTAGCGGCCAGGGGACAATGCAAAGGGTTTATGACGAGGCTTAAGGCTTATATAAGGGAACTGGATCCAGGTAGCTATGATTTATCAATATTCCGGGAGAAAAAAGACAGATTAGAAAAGATTTTTACAGAATACATGGAGTTAAATTTGGAAATTTCTTTGTTAGATACTAGCGATAAGGAAAGCGTTGAGACGGTCGAGGAGGCATACTTTGAGATGGCGGCGTTCTTACACGCGAGAATTGCGCCAATTCCCGAGCCGGTTGCGGCTCCAGTACCTGCGCCATCAGCGCCAGGGTCAGGGATAAGCTCACAACGTTTGCCAAGGATTGAAATAAAGAAGTACGGTGGCGAGGTAGGTCAATACCAAGACTTCATTACATTGTACGAAAGTGTCATAAACAAAAACCCTGACTTGTCACAGTGTGACAAGTTCTATTATTTAAGATCGCTTTTAAATGGTGAAGCATTAAATATTATTAAGCATTTGCCTTTAAATAACGACAACTACGAGATAGCTCTTAGGCTACTTTCTGAGCGCTACGACAACAAGCAACAAGTGATAAATTATCACATAGCATCTATGCTTGACCTTCCATGCATAAATAAAGTGTCAGCAGCCGCCATTCGCGACTTGGTCACGACCACAAAGCAACATTTGGGTGCGCTTAAGAATATGAATGTGCCAGTGCAGCATTGGGACTTGCTTATCTTGACGGTGCTGCAGCGCAAACTTGACCAATACACGCTTAGGGCATTCCACTTAGAAAAGCAAGGCTTGGAATCGGTGCAATTGCATGATTTGTTTAAATTTTAAGAGGATCGAGCGGCTGCATATGAAACACTTGGCCTTTATTTTAATAGCTTAGTGGCTGCAACTACTAGCAGTCCTACTAAAGCCACTGCTAAACCTACGAGATGTAAGTACTGTAGTTCTCATTTACATAAGCTGCATCAGTGCCCAGGATTTAAGCTGATAGAAGTAGCGAAGCGTCAGGACTTTGTTAATTCAAGTAAATTATGTAGCATTTGCTTAAATGAGCATCCCGGTAAAAAATGCCTTTTCGGCTTCAAATGTTCAGTTTGTAAAGAGAAACATAATTCTCTATTACATGAGGACAGTGTCCCCAATAAAAGTTCCGCCCATGTGAGCTTGTTATCAAAGGTCAGCGACAATATACTCTTGCCTACTGTTAAGGTAATGTTAGTTAACAAGGACGGCAATCCTATTTATGCTAGGGCAATTTTAGATTCGGCTAGTCAGGTTTCCTTTGTGAGGGCAGACTTGGCCAGGGAGATTAGCTGTACATTTCAGCAATCTGACACAATTATTAGCGGAGTATGTGATGGTCTCACTAAAACAGCACAACAGGCTACATTTAACTTAAATTCAACTGCCAGTGACTTCAACATGTCAGTGACATGCCATGTAGTTAACAACATTACAAGCAAAATGCCACAATTTGTGGTAAATAAAAAGGATCTTGATTTGCCTTCCTATATTAAATTAGCCGACCAAGATTTTCATGTATGTGAGGAGATCGGCATCCTTTTAGGTTGTGACATATTCTTTCAGGTGTTGCTCCGGGATCAGCTGCCGGTGCCCCCTGGAGAGCTGTATCTCCACAACACACGCTTCGGCTACATTGTAGCGGGAAAGGTGAAGAGCAGCACTTCCAGCGCTGCTTCTCATCTTACCTCAGCCTTTTGCTGCAAGCCTGTCGGTAATGATTTAAATCTTAATCCATTAGAGGTGTCAATTTCACGATTCTGGCAAACGGAGAAGGTGCCTGAAATTTATATTGAAGCCAATTCCGAGCATGAGTTAGCGGAACAAATATTTAAGGAATCGGTTGTGCTTGAAAATAATAGATTTCAGGTAGCTTTACCGCTAAAGCAGGATATCAAAGAATTGAGATTGGGTGATTCACTCACATGTGTTTTAAAAAGGTTTAAAAGTTTAGAAATTAGACTTGCTAAGGATCCTACTTTGTTCCAAAGTTACAAGGCCTTTATTGATGAATATGTGGAACTAGGTCATGCTGTCCGTATCCCTATTTCTCAGTATGATCTGTACACCCAGGCTACCTTTTTCCTTCCGCATCACCCGGTTTTCAACCAGAACAGCTCAACCACCCGAATGCGGGTCGTATTTCATGCTAGCATGCCAAGTTTGAGCAAGGTTTCTTTGAATGATGCATTAGTCAATGGTCCTGTTGTGCAAAATGATCTATTCAGCATCCTAATTCTCTTTCGATTATTTAAATATGTTGTAAATTGTGACATACAAAAGATGTTTCGACAAGTTTTAGTGCAACCATCACACCGGCCATTACAAAACATATTATGGAGGGATTCTCCCCATAAAGAAATACAATGCCTGCAGCTTCAGACAATTACGTATGGTTTAATAAATAGCTCATTCCTCGCTACTCGATGTTTGCTCGAGTTAGTTAATAGGTATAAGGACGATTTTCCCCTGGCTGCAGACGTATTGCTTCACAACACATATGTTGATGACGCGAGTATAGCTTGTAATGATAGAGAACAAGTAGTAAAAACTCGCGATGAGTTGATAAATTTATTAAAATTAGGCGGTTTTAGCCTGCACAAATGGTGTGCTAATGATAACTCGCTTTTGTGTGATATCGCATCTGAATGTAAAAGGGAGGGACAAGAAGTCCACTTCTCTGAGAATAAAGACATAGATTTAGTAAGAACATTAGGTCTTAAGTGTAACCTAACTGATGATACTCTCATAATTAGCTGCCCTAAGCAGGAGATAATTCATAATTATACAAAGCGAACGGGTTTAAGCTTCGTTAGCAAAATCTTTGATCCGCTTGGCTTGGCAGGCCCTATTGTAGTTAAGGCTAAGTTATTAATGCAGGCAGTGTGGCTTGCAGACGTTCAGTGGGATTCAACCTTGCCTGAAAAGCTTAACGGAGAATTCAGAGATTTTGCAACCAGCTTACTGACAATGTCAGACATATTTGTACCACGGAATATAGATACACGGAATGCGCACTCCATAGATATTTTCGGATTTGCCGACGGGTCAAATGTCGCTTATGGATGCTGCTTGTATTTAAGAGTCGTCGACAAGAATCGCAGGGTTAGCGTGAATTTGCTATGTTCAAAATCACGTATAAACCCGATTAAGAAACTCTCTACACCTCGCGCAGAGCTTAATAGCGCTTTGTTATTATCAATGCTGGCGCACAAGGTATGTAATATAATAAAGTCGAAATTTGCGGCAAACGTGTATCTATATCTCGACTCGCAAGTAGTACTTGCCTGGTTAAAAATAGAGCCAGTTAAGCTGACTGTTTATGTAGCAAATAGAATTAAAGCTATTCACGAGTTAACTGGAGATTTCTCATGGCATTACATAAACACCGCAGTGAACCCAGCTGATTGTCTGTCTCGCGGAGTAAAGCCGCATCTTTTACAGCGGAATTCACTGTGGTTCCAGGGGCCCGCGCCTTTAAGCGACCCTGATTTCAAGCCAAAGGCTGATGAAAAAATAATGCCACGGGAAATACCAGAGTTAAAAGCTACTCTAGTGAGTGCTGCTCAGAATGATGAGATAGCCGTGTTTAATGACTGTTCTAGTATTAAAAAAATGAAACGAACCATAGCGTGGTGCTATAGGTTCATAAATAATTGTAAGGCCAGTGTTGCACAGGACCCTAATAACAGGAATGTGGGGTGTTTAACACCTCGAGAATTAAAACCTGCATTAAATATAATTATAAGATATGAGCAACATAAATGTTTTAGTGATGAGATAAAAGCTTTAAAAGCAAACAAGGTTGTAAAATCAAAGCTCGATGGGTTAAACCCCTTTTTGGACCAGATGAACCTGCTTCGCGTAGGTGGAAGGCTCCAGCATGCAACGCTTCCATACTCACAGAAACACCCTATTATTTTATCAAAAGGTTCAAATATCACGCGCTACATTATTGAGAATGAGCATAGAGTGTTATTGCACGCTGGAGCGAAACTTGTATTAAACAGCTTGCGTTTAATATACCATGTAATGAATGGAATTAGAGAAGTAACACACGTACTTTATAAATGTATTGTTTGTTTCAAGTTGAAAGCGAAGCAAGCCCAGCAGCTAATGGGTTCGCTCCCTTATGATAGGGTTAACGCCTGTAGAGCATTTAAGAAGGTAGGAATTGATTATGGGGGTCCATATACTGTCAAAATGTATCGTGTTAGGAAACCTATCCTGTATAAAGCGTACATCGCATTGTTCGTATGTTTCACCACAAAGGCTGTCCATATTGAGGTGGTATCGGATCTGACAACAGAGTGTTTCTTGAACGCATTCAAGAGGTTCATTTCGCGTAGAAATAAGCCATCGGTCGTATTTTGCGACAATGCGAGCACGTTTAGGGGCGCTAATAATCAATTAGTTGAATTATACAGATTACAGTCTGCGACAACCCACCAGCAGTCAGTCATAAATCATGCGGCCGAAATGGGAATTGATTTCAAATTCATACCAAGCTATAGCCCTGTTTTTGGTGGATTGTGGGAGGCTGGAATCAAAAGCGTCAAGCATCATTTGAAACGAGTTGTTGGCACAGCAGTTTTGACATACGAGGAGCTAAACACTGTTGTTATACAGATTGAAGGAATATTAAATTCGCGTCCTCTAACAGCTTTGCCTGCAACTGACCCCACCGAAATGCCTTATTTGACTCCAGCACATTTTTTGACGGGCGATTCACTGATTTCATACCCAGAAGATGATTGTACTCATGTACCAACTAATAGATTGAAATTCTGGCAACAATGTACCCAAATGGTTCAAAGCTTTTGGAAGCAATGGCACAAACAATATCTCATTCAGTTGCAGAATCGGCCAAAATGGCGCTTAGAGAAGAATAATATTAAAGTTGGTGCATTAGTACTATTCAGAGAGGATAATGTGAGTCCTCTGAGGTGGCCATTGGCCAGGGTAGTGGAAGTGTTTCCAGGCCCGGATGGCAAAGTGCGAGCACTTTCCATTAGAAACGGTAAAGGTTCTATAGTTAAAACTAGTATTTATAAGATATCGGTGCTCCCAATTGAGACAGACTAAACATTGGTTTTAGTTTGCATCAATTAAAGCAGGTGTCGGTGGTGTTTTTAGATTGACGATGCAGTTCAATACCTTAATTAAAAAATAATATGGTGGTTTGTTTGTATAACTTATAGGCTAATGTTAAAAGGATAGTAGGATTGTCAAAAAGGCAAAATACTCTTAGAATAAGTTTCTTTATTGTCAAAAAGGGCAAAATATTATTAGAATAAGTTTCTTTATTGTCATATTTGCCTTGCTGGGGAATATGTACGATACCGTACATGCACATATACCTACACATGTGAAATGTAGGTAGGAAAATAAAAATGTTAATAAATTAGTTGATCGTTAACCGCCACACGCAACGCATCCTTGTAATGAACTAGAGAATAGGAGAGTGGAAATACAGATATATTTAAATTGAAGAAGCGCGTTTTCCTTCACCAAGACCTGCGCGATTCAATGTCGATAAAGTACCACCCGGTTCGGAAAGAGAACCTCTGACTCGAGGAGAACTGGCGTAAAAAACTGATATTTGTTTCTGGTTTTCTTTGTATTTAATATATATTAAATATAATATCGTCGTCTTGTAACTCATAGCACAAGCTTTATTAAACATATTAATATGGCAAGTTTGATTTGTGTAATATCGTCCCCTAATATTTATTATTTATACAGTGGTAGGTTAATAAACTGCCCAAAAGAGTCTAGGGATCAATTACGGTTTAGAGCTGCAATTGAGGTTTGTTATAGTAAAATAACTCTCTGTCTCTTTTATGCTGGACCTTCAAACTTTAATTACTTCGGTATTGCCATTATCCCCACGGTTGGATGGGCTGGTGTTATAGCAATTGTAGTATGATAAAACAGCTAAAAATATACTTCATCCCAGGACACTTTTGATGTGTGTATAAAATATGTATTCCCAGGTCAAACTAATGTTGGTGCTGCTGGGCCGGTAAGTTTTGTGAATACCCTGTCTGTGCATCGTTTCAATTACCTACACATTATTCGTCTTTTTGGAAATTACTAAAACATGACGCTCAAAGGTTACGCTTGACAAGAATTTCATTATGTCTAAACGATATGTTGCTTTGACAAAATATCGAAATGTGAGCACTTTTGTTTTATGAATATGGATGAAAAAATGCCGAACTACTTGTATAAGATAGATAATAATTTCAAAAGAAAATTGTGTCATATTAATAAGAGATTGCTATTTCAATTTAAATACTTCAGTAGGTAAAGGTACCTACTACGATTTATGTTAATAATGTATTACTAGAACCTGCATTTATATTGGATAGACATTGTGAAAAATATTATAATACTTAGATGCTTCATCAGAGTATTCTTCATCTTTCCTTAAAATTTGAAAAAAATACCAAATCGGTGACTTAGTGTTAACAATTATGGCTATTCTGCTTTTTTGAAATAAAAACGTCATTTTAAGGTTTTGATAGTAGTAACATTCAAATTAGCAGTAAGATGAACCAACACTAGGAACACATTCTAATTATTCAAGGCCTTAAAATACGAAAAATGACCTTTAATTTTGTGTCTTCCAATATTATGTGTCTATCTGTTGTTTGTTTATAATTTTGAGCCTATATAAATATTACATAACCGTTCCTGTATGATTATATTCTGAGTTGTAAGTAAGTAATATGAAAAGGAAAATTTTCTGTCTTAAAATATAATGTATCATTTAAAATTATGCGATACCTAACCACAGCCTAACAAGTTCGCTGTATTTAAAAGTCAATCCATTTTCCGTAGTCACTTCTGTCACAATGATTGATTACGTAATGTAAACGGTGGTGTTTCTGTTCTTAACTTGTTAACTTGTCTTGTGGAATAACAAGTTGTTAGGAAACATGCCACTTGTGTAATATTTGTTGAATATTTCTTTTATAATCGTAATCATTTATTCATTGCAACCATTTCTTTATTTTGTTAAGTACAATTTACATACTTTATTTATACTAAAAATTTTACTTTGCCCCACAAAACTGTAGTAACAGTTTGACTGTGTGAACGGCGGTCTCTAGGTAAAACATTCATTAAACATAAATAACAGTGTAATATACTCGTACTGTCCATAAATCAGGTTATACTAAACTTACATGGTATTGTTTAAGTAGATCTAGGTAATGATTTTTTAATAGTTTCTTAAATTTATTCTTATTTTTTTCACATCTTATGGCTTAAGGAAAACTATTGAGTAGGTATGGGATATGCAATTTGAGAGTTTTGTCCTCATGGTACATATTTACAGGGTACTCACACCTGCTGTTCAGAAAAGAGTCATTATTGCCATCAAAACAAAGCCATTCGTGACAAAGTGTGTTTTATATTATTTCTTTTGTATGTGTTTTTGTTGTCACGAATAAATATTTGAATTTGAATTTTTTGAAAATAAGTAATTAAGTTTCTTCCCTGTTTTTGCTATTAAGAAAATAGTAATTATTGCCCTCAAATGAGGGATTTCTCTCTCGCTCTCACAGAAGGTATATATGTAAACAGATGTATGGTAAACAGTAGGTATATATGAATGTGCCACTCGGTAGCAAAATAATTTCGATCTTCGGCGTAAACACCTGAATCCTTCGTTACCTTCAAGGTTCTACTCGCTGCGCTCAGGAGTCTATGGTAGAATATTTCGCTTCACTCAGGACTCAATATACCACTACCACCCTCGCCGTAAATATATAATTTTGCTCCATTGAGACACAATTTACAATTCCGAGACAATGGTGTCCCGGATCTTTGGGATCTGGGTGTAAAGCAAAACTAGCCAAAGTACCGAAATACAAAACATGTAGAGGCAACATCGATAATTTAATGAAGGGTTGTAATTTTTGGTTAAACATTTATCTAAATAATAATCATTATAAAAAAAAAATCGTAATGTACCTACGTATGTATTTAAGTCTAAATACACGTACTGATTCTATTAATCCATCAATTCATTTTATTCTCTCTTTTTACATTCGTTATAATTTCATTCCTATTAACTAATCAAACTCATAGCTACGTGCACATAATACGTAGATACGTCAAGACAATCTCACCGATTAAATGGACGTTAATTCCAACCTGAGAGATACAGAATCAAATTAGTGGCGTCCGGTGTACCTCAGGAAATTACCAACAGGACTGGTACGGGTGGACTATTATTGTTAACTAAATCACGCTTAGGTATTCGATTTTGAGGTGAATTTGATTTTCGAGCTTGTGCGAGAGACGTTATGAATATGGACAAAGTTAAGTGACTCGGTAGTATGTAGCTCCAAAAATACCTTGACACCAATTTAAAAGCATACAATAATGAAGCATTACAGAATAAAGCTGCTTTGTTGACGCAGATTCAGCGTCATGCTTTAAAATCGTGACGACACGCGATGCACGCGATGCGTTTATGCTTAAACGCAAACTCTGCGTCATGTTTCAGCTTCCCATATTGGCCACAGGTTACTGACACTGATGGACTAAATTTACACATTTTAGGTACACAGAATAACAGTATTTAATAAACAACAACGGTGAAACTGTAGAACAAGATTTACTATACAATATAATTAAATTAGCAGTATAAGAACAACAACAATATTAACATTAACATTACTAATAATTAACAGTGGAGCGACGCACATCAATCTTCTCGCAGAACACACTACATTCCATCTACTTGCAAACAAATCGCACTCGGGAGCTGATGCAAGGAGCCCATTAAGAAGCTGCATAAGACAAACCAGGGGAAACTCCTACGCGTTACAGTTTGCGACGTTGGCACTGCCAGTATAGCGTTCACGAGGGCGCGAAGTTCCGCGTGACGTCACTGCTACAAAGTGTAAGTATTATAATGTGACGTCACGCGGAACTCTAACGGGCTATATCTTCATCTTTTTTTGTTTGGTTGACAAAATAAAAAATACGTGTCGAATATTTTTTGATAATCTAACTGACGGACTAAATAATTTTTTTAGGAAAATAGCCAGTTAGACAGGTTCTCTCACGACAGTTTTGTTCATGGAAAAGCTACTATTTATTTATCCAAAGATATTTCGTACATAGGTGTTTTTTTTAAAGTCCAGTGGTATCAGCGGTGGTTCGACCACCAGATTGAAAACACTAGCTTCTGAGTTATAGTAACTAAACTGTCAACGTTAAATACAAAACGAAATGCTAGTATATTTACTTAGAAGGTATTCCTAACTCCATCCCGTCCATTACGGGCTAAAACCAGACAAACTGCGAACAAGTATGCAGTATTTTATTAGTGCACAAATCAACAGTGTGACGGAATTTTCCAACGGGAACGGTAACGAGGAAAGTTGAACCGCATGCTTTAGGGGTAGGACTTGGTTATAAGAGACAGCGATCAGGATTTTTTTTACACAATCCCGTAAATAGTATGCAGAGTAGAGCTCGAACGAACACAGCGCCGGCTAGGCAGCTTGGCAGTGAATGTGTATTCAGTGATGCGCCTTTTGTCCCTCGCCTTTTGTGCATACAAAAGAATACACGTAATATTTCGACCACATTCACGGGTGGGCCAGTTGGGCGATCCGCTTGATCGG